>CAMTDV010000014.1:24290958-25676791 GCA_947069175.1 Scalesia atractyloides | reverse complement strand
GTAACTTCAACTCAATTTAAGCCTGTAAGGGTTAATTAGTAGGTAAACTCTATGTTTAATGATGTCGTGATCAGTATATAAACTAGGTAGGGTGGTAGAGGTTTTGTGTCTTGGGGAGAGACCAGGGTTCAAATCCTGTCATGGGTGAAGTTGGTGTCATTTAGGAATAGTAATTATGTAATCTTTGCTGTTAAAAAAAATTAGATGCTAATAAATTTTAGTTGTATAAGACTATATATATATATATTATATAATATAACAATAATTCACTAAAAAAAAAGAGATACATTTTAGCTATTTAAATTTTTATTATACAAGAATTGTAAGACCAAGATTAGTTAATGCAGTAAAGGAAATTTATAGGTGTAAGAATGAAAAGATAGAAAAAAAAAATTAAGGTTGTTTGATTAGTTGAACTATACATGTTTAACTAAAAGTCGAAAGCATTATAATGGATTGTCAACATTAAGATATACCTTGAATATGTATCATAGATAGAGTTGGGATAAGTTAATATAAGATTAAAATATCACTACCAGGTTAGTAATGGGATATGATCATGTTCTTGTATTAACTAAGCGTGGAATTAAATGTATTTGAACTAGTGACAAAAAAAATAAGAAAAAAAAAAACCTTCAATAAATATTACTGAAAGATGTTGTAGTATTCCCTATATAAATTTGGAAGATTCTTCTGTTAGACTCATGATTTGAGTAAAACAACCAGAGTTATCTATATTAGTTAAGAATCGAAAGGATATAAGAAAGTAATATGTTTGAGGTTCATTGATTACTAAATACGTAAGTGATCTAGTGCCAAATATATTTTTAGTCATGTATAGGATTAATTACTATAATACTAGTTTATCAGTTGAAACACTAGCAAGAGTTTTTGGTATGTATAGTTTGAAGGATGTAATATCACTTCCCTTGTGATTAGGATGATAATATTAAATAAGAAATATGGGATGCTTTAGAAAGACTAGTTTGTTAATATGATTGGTAACTTATAGCCCAAATACGAATAAGCCTAGCATGGAATAGTGTTATGATTGCTGAACAATGACCATAAAGATGTTTCAAAAGTTTATACAACGGTACACCAAAAGTATTAATGAGAATGGGTGAAAGTTTGGAAAACCTTATATTTTTGTCTAAGAAAGGCGAAAAAAATTATTTATTAGCATATCTCTCAACAATTAAGAATTATAAAGAAAAGAAAACATCTATATTCATAGAAAGAATATGTAGTTGGAAATAAATCAGTGAGATAATTATTTAGTTCATTCAGTTTTATACTCAATGGGATAAGTGTAACTTTCAACCTACTTTGAAAGAATTCTGATATGACCCACAATAAGTACATAAGATGTGAGAAAAGGCAATGGGTTAAGTGAAAGAACTTAACGATAATTACTTGATAATTACTTTGGAGTAAAGTATCTATAGACCTTAAACACATGCGTGACTCCCCTTGATAATTTTATATATCAAGATATCAAGTTGCATTAGAAGCAAACTAGATGTATATATCAATCGATGGTGATTCGATATGAAAGACAATATGTCGACGCACAATAAATGAAGGTATATGCTTTTAAGAAATTGAAGAGTGTGTATATATATATATATATATATATATATATTTGATTAAATATATATCTTAAGTATATGTGTTTAGTTAAGCTAGAGCCACTAAGAATTTCTTTGATTTGTGAAAGTTGGTGTAAATAGAAGCTTAGTATCTACCATATTTAAACCCTATTTAAGTTAAGAATCCTGGAAGTTTAGCTATACCTTTATAGTCAAATGACTGATGGGTACCAAAAGGAGATAATTGAAATTATATAGAATTGTACAATAAGCTTGAACAACAATCTGGTACCTACAAAATTGATACCTTATGAAATTTGGCGAATTCAGTGTAGTCACAAAAAAGGATTGCTTAGCTTTCTATCATATAGAAATCGTATGCACCAGAAAGATACCACGACTTAGACTGCTTAACAAAAAGAAACTAGTCGTATCTAGAAACGATTGGAAAAGATAAAGAACATCATTGTAACTCAAACCCTCAAGCTCGGATTCCTTGTTAAGAATAAAGATAGGAGATGTGTATGTGAGATTATTATAGAGATTTGTTGGGATTGAACCATACAAAAGCACAGATGATAAAATGCCAAAACAGGTCTCTACTAAATGGTCCAGAATAAACAGTGTTTTGGTTCACAACTTCCTTCAATGACAAGACACCCAACATCTGATAGCCCTAACATCTGCTCTCTGCTAAAGCTCTACTGGTGTAAAGACTGTTGAAGACCAAACCTCTGCTTGAAGCCAAACGTCTGATGAAGTCAAAGGTCTGATCATCCTTTGAAGGACATATGATAATGCTTCATCAGTGGTTAGTTTATCAGTGGTTAGGTCATCAGTGGTTAGCATCTTATATAGATAACTATCAATGCTTTGTGATTGTATCAGATGTTAGCCTTAGCAGTGGTTAGAGGTTGTTAGGTTAGTTAGATGTTATTGTCTTGGTGATGTTAGCAAAGATGCTTCAGATGTTAGAATCTGTACTATAAATAGACAGTGCATGTACTGTTCTATTCAGCTTACACACTCACACTTTTCTTGTACAATCTAATCTGTGTGAAGCTCGGGCTGAGGGGGAGTTAGTGATTCATACATGTAAATTACTTGTAATCTTTTGAATCATTTGAGTAATGAAAACATTGTTATGATGAAAACTATTCTCTCGTTGATTGTATTATAAAGTTTTAACTGTTCTTCCGCTGCAAAGTTCTTTATGATTTATCATTTTGTTATCAAATTGGTTAAAACAACACAATCAGGTCAAACTCAGTTCCTAACAATTGGTATCAGAGCTTGGTCAGTCGAATTGATCTAACCGTCAATTCGACCTAAAAAGAGCAGCTCGATCTCATTGGTATTGTGCTATTCTTAATTGTTGAAAACAGAGTCGAAATTGTGTGGAAATTCATGATTCATGTGGTTTTATTGTTTGTGTTGGAGTCTATGTTGATTTCGGGGTTAGTTGATGAAGAGGATCCATATCAGTCTCATAAAAATGACTGAGATGAACTCTTAATTCATAAATTTCTCAAAAAGTTTGCTGGAAATCTATCAGATCTAATTGAGTCACGTATCATGAAATTTTCTAGGAGTTTTATAGTAGAAATTTCATGTTAATATCAGGTCTTGTATTTCTCATCTGATTTTTTTTGGAGATAATACACCTTGAGTTTTGCTTGTTTTTTATAGACAAAACTTAAGCACCGGCCTGAAGTAGAACCCTATTTTTAGAAAGGGAAGATACTTCCTCTGATAGTGAATCAAGAGGACTCTGGGATATTCAAAATAGTTTGTACCATCTGGGATATTCAACCTCTGCCAAGCCCTATAAAGTGTTTGTACACAAGGACGAGCATGTAATGAATATTTGACTGAAAAAGTTTAAAAACTTATGTCATTGAGAAATCTCAGAAGGACAATTGAAATGGTCTGTCAAAACTAACCTTGCAAATTTTCAAAATTTTTATCAAATACATTGACATCAGACGTCACTTTGTGAGGGATTGCTATGTAAAAGGTTGATTTCTTTACAACATGTCCATACTAAGGATCAACTAGCAGATGTGTTGACAAAAGCACTTGATGCTTCCACATTTGACAGTTTGATATTTAAGTCTGGAATGTTTAACAGGAATCAAAAACAAGTTTTCTTTGTAGTTCATGTGTAAAAAGCATTAAAATGTTTTAGAGAATCAAAATTCCTTCTTAAAAAATAGTTTAAAATTGAATTCTTCAAGATATCCTCAATGTCTGTTCAAAGCTCTGATAGCACAAAAACACTGTTGATTAGTAAAATCTATCCACTGATGCAAACCTCTGATAGTGTTTAAATTGGTCACAACCACTGGTAGTTTTGCTCTAACAGTGGTTAGCCAAACAACTGTCTTCCATTATCAAGCAGAGGTTACACGTGGACAGATGTTATTCGACAGCCGTTGCGTCAGATGCCAAATCATCGTCACTTTTTGAAAACCCTATTTCATCCACAAACAGAGTTTTCACTTATACTGTGCTATTTCGAAATTTCTCAAAACTATTTCCTCTGATAATCACGGCACCGAAAGCGAAATCAACACAGGAACCACCAAAACACACTCTTAACATCAAAAATCCACATAATTACTTTTGTACTCTTGAGAAGACGAAGAAGAATACAGAGTTTCATGAAATCATTGATATCTTGTCTTCCTTAAAGTACAAGACTCTGTTAACCTGTAATGCACCGATCTATCCAGATGCCCTTCGAGATTTCTGGGAAAATGCTTAATTCGAGTTTCTAAACAAAAAGGCTTGGGCGGTCACGTCAAAAGTGGGAGGTATCTTAGTACCATAACTCCACAAACAATCTCAGAAGTCTTTCAATTGAATGATCTCGCAGGTAAAACCTCTTTCCCTAAAAGTGAGTATCAAATTGTTTTGAAAAACAAAGGGTATACATGAGAGTTATCAAAAGCTACCATGAAAAAGGGAAAATTCCCACCTCCTATGAAATTTTTGTTTCATACCCTGCTCACATGTGTGTCAAATAAAACAACTGGTTTTGATGAAATACCATTAAAAATTCAATATTTGGGGTATGCTATTATGTCTAAAACTGATTACAATTACTCCCAAGTGTTGTTTAATGATTTGGTAATAAATCTAGAAAATGTGAAAAACAAAAGGGAAAATGCTTTTCTGCTATATCCTAGGCTTTTAAGTTATTATTTACTAAAGAAAATCCCAATAGAAAGTGCACATGTTCTTGTTCAAGGTGTGCCTTTTCAAATAAACAACTTATCATCTGAAACATATACTCGCCTTATGGCCAAAGAGTCAAAAGTTTCAAAAAACACAAGCAGGGGAGTCTGAGCAAAATTTAGATGAGTCCACATCTGTTCCTCAGACTTCAGCTGCTGAGCCCACTGCTCTTGGTGACCACAACAACAAAACCACTGTTGTGCAACCCACACCAAAAACCACTAAAAAGACCAAAAAGAAACCTTCAAAACCCACCAAACCTATCAAAAAGGACCTTCAGGAAGATGAGATCCAGAAGTTAATCCAGTGACAACACAAAAGTCACATGAAACCACTGTTGCTACTTCCTCAAAACAGATGGTAGAAAGATCTCCACCCAAAACCGTAGCTCCTCATGATTCCTCACAAAAGGAACATGTTGTAACCACAGGGATCCCACAACTGATAACATCACCCTCATTTGAGAGCATGTTAAAATGTCCATCTCCCAGGACAAACCTGCTTTCCACACCACTCTCCACATTTCAAATCACAACAACCACCACATCACTGTTTGAAGCCTTTGATAGTCAGCCACAAAAGGCCACTCTCACAAACACATTACTGAGAGCAAAACTTCCACAATGGCTATGTCTGATAAAAATCAACTGGTTATCCCACAAACAGTTGAGGAGGCTACATCACTTGGATTTCACAAAATCCTTGTTGATAGTTCAAATGGAGCAGCTACTACAAATGTTGAATCCACTGATTTACATCTGGACAGTAGTTTCGTATAAAAGTCTCCTTTGAAGGCAACCACTATTCGAGTGGAAAGACCCCAGTACCAAGAAAAAGGGGCATCTAAGGTTGAAACAAGTGATAAATCACATGCTCATGATACCCTAGATAAAACTACCACCTCTGGTAGGAGCTCAGATGATCCTATTAACTTAGGAGATGAGCTAAAACATAAGGAATTGATGGATAAAGTCACAAAGATTGAGGTATCAGTGGGAGATATAAAAAATGTGCTGCAACAGATGTTACATTCTACAAAATCTCAAAACACTGCCCAATCCTCTGCTCAAGCCACCAGAATTGCAAAACAAGTGTATCCTCTGCTTCAACAACACTATCAGCATGCAATCAGTTATATGATTCAAAAGTGTAGACATTCAAAGAAGAAGTTGAAGCAAGGTATAAAGACACACAGGAAGAGCTTAAAGTAATCAAGAAAATTCTCATTCCTGGCACTACCCCTGCACCTATCTTCGAAAGAGTTGATGATGCCAAAAAGGGGGAGAAAAATGACTCTGAGGAAAAACTCTCAGTAACTTCTACTGAAACATCTGTCAAAGAAAAGGAAAAGGGAGGTGATGAAACCCTGAAAATTCAAGCAGAAGATGAAGATACACAAATGAGGATCGTTCAAAGTCATGTCAGGATAAAAGAGAAGGAGATGAAGGATACCACTGCTGGTCCCAAAATCACTGCTGGTATTAAAAGGCAAACCACTGACATTTCAATTTTATTGCCTTCCTCATCTCAGCAACCACCTGTCACAGTAGCAGATGTTACGACAATAGTGGTTTACACAAATGCCCCTGCACCAAAACTGGTTTATGCTAGAAAAAGAAGAAGAATGGCTACAGTGAAAAATGATGACATACCATCTTCACTTGTTATCCAAACAAATCCGAAACCAGTTGTCATCCATTAATCATCACTACAAATCAGCTTTGCTGAGTCACTCAAAGGTCAAATCCAAAAAGAAATATTCCTATGAAAACATCATATCCTTTCGAGTTGGCTGCAGTAAAAGGAGAAATGCTATAATTCGATATAGAAGCTGATCCAACCAAAAGAACCTTTCCATCTCTTCATGGCTATAGAAATCCCAAAACCATGAAGGACTATCTAAAACTGAAGACTAGGCAAGCCAAAATCATAGCAAAAGAAGAGAGTGAAGGAAAGGGTAATGCTTACTTGTCAAAAAGGGAACAACATGAGCTTAACAAGGTAAAGAAATTAGAAGAGTATGCAAGAGAGTTAAATGAGAAAATGACTGTGGATTCTCAAAAAGATGATCCTCAAAAGAAGCAAAGGGTAAACCTCATCAGATTTATCGTGAAAGAAAAACCCTATCAAGCTGAGGAGAACCAGTTCAAAGAGTGGTCCATCCAAGCTCTCAAACAAGAAGCAGATAGAATTGATAGGATGAAGAAAGACCCTCAAATAAGACAGAGTGCACCAGATTGGAAAGATGTTAAGAACATTAGTGCAGATCTGGTCTTAGAAACAACCATTCAAGCCCTCAACCAAAGGAAGAGGCAGCTACAGATGGATAAGCAAGATCAGCAAAGGGATGCTAACAAAAGTAAGCAGGCTATCACAAAGGAACCTTTTCCTGACTTGAATAAAGAACCATTGAAGCCTCAAGCTAAATCTGAAGATCCTCTTTAAAGGCTTTCAAGATGTTCACCCTTTCAATTCTCATCACAAATAAATTCTCTCCCAAGAAACCCATTAAACTAAAAAAATACTAAAGTGGCTCTCTGATAAAAAGACCCATGTATTGACTTTGCTCAAGTCCAAGGGAAAGTTGAATGTATATCAAGGAAGGATGCACTAAGCCTGGGTGTAGATGACCTTCAAGATCTGTTGGAACTTTAACTATGCGGGGATGAAGATGATGAAGATTCCTTGAACTTTGAATCACAATTCAAAGAACAAACCAGGGAAAAACTAATGGGACATAAAGATCATGAATAAAGAAGAGTTTTGGCATCATCTGTTCTATGGGGAGATTGTTGGGATTGAACCATACAAAAGCACAGATGATAAAATGCCAAAACAGGTCTCTACTAAATGGTCCAGAATAAACAGTGTTTTGGTTCACAACTTCCTTCAATGACAAGACACCCAACATCTGATAGCCCTAACATCTGCTCTCTGCTAAAGCTCTACTGGTGTAAAGACTGTTGAAGACCAAACCTCTGCTTGAAGCCAAACGTCTGATGAAGTCAAAGGTCTGATCATCCTTTGAAGGACATATGATAATGCTTCATCAGTGGTTAGTTTATCAGTGGTTAGGTCATCAGTGGTTAGCATCTTATATAGATAACTATCAATGCTTTGTGATTGTATCAGATGTTAGCCTTAGCAGTGGTTAGAGGTTGTTAGGTTAGTTAGATGTTATTGTCTTGGTGATGTTAGCAAAGATGCTTCAGATGTTAGAATCTGTACTATAAATAGACAGTGCATGTACTGTTCTATTCAGCTTACACACTCACACTTTTCTTGTACAATCTAATCTGTGTGAAGCTCGGGCTGAGGGGGAGTTAGTGATTCATACATGTAAATTACTTGTAATCTTTTGAATCATTTGAGTAATGAAAACATTGTTATGATGAAAAACTATTCTCTCGTTGATTGTATTATAAAGTTTTAACTGTTCTTCCGCTGCAAAGTTCTTTATGATTTATCATTTTGTTATCAAATTGGTTAAAACAACACAATCAGGTCAAACTCAGTTCCTAACAATTGGTATCAAAGCTTGGTCAGTCGAATTTGATCTAACCGTCAATTCGACCTAAAAAGAGCAGCTCGATCTCATTGGTATTGTGCTATTCTTAATTGTTGAAAACAGAGTCGAAATTGTGTGGAAATTCATGTGGTTTTATTGTTTGTGTTGGAGTCTATATTGATTTCGGGGTTAGTTGATGAAGAGGATCCATACCAGTCTCATAAAAATGACTGAGATGAACTCTTAATTCATAAATTTCTCAAAAAGTTTGCTGGAAATCTATCAGATCTAATTGAGTCACGTATCATGAAATTTTCTACGAGTTTTGTAGTAGAAATTTCATGTTAATATCAGGTCTTGTATTTCTCATCTGATTTTTTTTGGAGATAATACACCTTGAGTTTTGCTTGTTTTTGATAGACAAAACTTAAGCACCTGCCTGAAGTAGAACCCTATTTTTAGAAAGGGAAGATACTTCCTCTGATAGTGAATCAAGAGGACTCTGGGATATTCAAAATAGTTTGTACCATCTGGGATATTCAACCTCTGCCAAGCCCTATAAAGTGTTTGTACACAAGGACGAGCATGTATGAATCTTTGACTGAAAAAGTTTAAAAACTTATGTCATTGAGAAATCTCAGAAGGACATTTGAAATGGTCTGTCAAAACTAACCTTGCAAATTTTCAAAATTTTTATCAAACACATTGACATCAGATGTCACTTTGTGAGGGATTGCTATGTAAAAGGTTGATTTCTTTACAACATGTCCATACTAAGGATCAACTAGCAGATGTGTTGACAAAAGCACTTGATGCTTCCACATTTGACAGTTTGATATTTAAGTTGGAATGTTTAACAGGAATCAAAAACAAGTTTTCTTTGTAGTTCATGTGTAAAAAGCATTAAAATGTTTTAGAGAATCAAAATTCCTTCTTAAAAAATAGTTTAAAATTGAATTCTTCAAGATATCCTCAATGTCTGTCCAAAGCTCTGATAGCACAAAAACACTGTTGATTAGTAAAATCTATCCACTGATGCAAACCTCTGATAGTGTTTAAATTGGTCACAACCACTGGTAGTTTTGCTCTAACAGTGGTTAGCCAAACAACTGTCTTCCATTATCAAGCAGAGGTTACACGTGGACAGATGTTATTCGACAGCCGTTGCGTCAGATGCCAAATCATCGTCACTTTTTGAAAACCCTATTTCATCCACAAACAGAGTTTTCACTTATACTGTGCTATTTCGAAATTTCTCAAAACTATTTCCTTTGATAATCACGGCACCGAAAGCGAAATCAACACAGGAACCACCAAAACACACTCTTAACATCAAAAATCCACATAATTACTTTTGTACTCTTGAGAAGACGAAGAAGAATACAGAGTTTCATGAAATCATTGATATCTTGTCTTCCTTAAAGTACAAGACTCTGTTAACCTGTAATGCACCGATCTATCCAGATGCCCTTCGAGATTTCTGGGAAAATGCTTAATTCGAGTTTCTAAACAAAAAGGCTTGGGCGGTCACGTCAAAAGTGGGAGGTATCTTAGTACCATAACTCCACAAACAATCTCAGAAGTCTTTCAATTGAATGATCTCGCAGGTAAAACCTCTTTCCCTAAAAGTGAGTATCAAATTGTTTTGAAAAACAAAGGGTATACATGAGAGTTATCAAAAGCTACCATGAAAAAGGGAAAATTCCCACCTCCTATGAAATTTTGTTTCATACCCTGCTCACATGTATGTCAAATAAAACAACTGGTTTTGATGAAATACCATTAAAAATTCAATATTTGGGGTATGCTATTATGTCTAAAACTGATTACAATTACTCCCAAGTGTTGTTTAATGATTTTGTAATAAATCTAGAAAATGTGAAAAACAAAAGGGAAAATGCTTTTCTGCTATATCCTAGGCTTTTAAGTTATTATTTACTAAAGAAAATCCCAATAGAAAGTGCACATGTTCTTGTTCAAGGTGTGCCTTTTCAAATAAACAACTTATCATTTGAAACATATACTCGCCTTATGGCCAAAGAGTCAAAAGTTTCAAAAAACACAAGCAGGGGAGTCTGAGCAAAATTTAGATGAGTCCACATCTGTTCCTCAGACTTCAGCTGCTGAGCCCACTGCTCTTGGTGACCACAGCAACAAAACCACTGTTGTGCAACCCACACCAAAAACCACTAAAAAGACCAAAAAGAAACCTTCAAAACCCACCAAACCTATCAAAAAGGACCTTCAGGAAGATGAGATCCAGAAGTTAATCCAGTGACAACACAAAAGTCACATGAAACCACTGTTGCTACTTCCTCAAAACAGATGGTAGAAAGATCTCCACCCAAAACCGTAGCTCCTCATGATTCCTCACAAAAGGAACATGTTGTAACCACAGGGATCCCACAACTGATAACATCACCCTCATTTGAGAGCATGTTAAAATGTCCATCTCCCAGGACAAACCTGCTTTCCACACCACTCTCCACATTTCAAATCACAACAACCACCACATCACTGTTTGAAGCCTTTGATAGCCAGTCACAAAAGGCCACTCTCACAAACACATTACTGAGAGCAAAACTTTCACAATGGCTATGTCTGATAAAAATCAACTGGTTATCCCACAAACAGTTGAGGAGGCTACATCACTTGGATTTCACAAAATCCTTGTTGATAGTTCAAATGGAGCAGCTACTACAAATGTTGAATCCACTGATTTATATCTGGACAGTAGTTTCGTATAAAAGTCTCCTTTGAAGGCAACCACTGTTCGAGTGGAAAGACCCCAGTACCAAGAAAAAGGGGCATCTAAGGTTGAAACAAGTGATAAATCACATGCTCATGATACCCTAGATAAAACTACCACCTCTGGTAGGAGCTCAGATGATCCTATTAAGTTAGGAGATGTGCTAAAACATAAGGAATTGATGGATAAAGTCACAAAGATTGAGGCATCAGTGGGAGATATCAAAAATGTGCTGCAACAGATGTTACATTCTGCAAAATCTCAAAACACTGCCCAATCCTCTGCTCAAGCCACCAGAATTGCAAAACTAGTGTATCCTCTGCTTCAACAACACTATCAGCATGCTAATCAGTTATATGATTCAAAAGTGCAGACATTCAAAGAAGAAATTGAAGCAAGGTATAAAGACACACAGGAAGAGCTTAAAGTAATCAAGAAAATTCTCATTCCTGGCACTACCCCTGCACCTATCTTCGAAAGAGTTGATGATGCCAAAAAGGGGGAGAAAAATGACTCTGAGGAAAAACTCTCAGTAACTTCTACTGAAACATCTGTCAAAGAAAAGGAAAAGGGAGGTGATGAAACCCTGAAAATTCAAGCAGATGATGAAGATACACAAATGAGGATCGTTCAAAGTCATGTCAGGATAAAAGAGAAGGAGATGAAGGATACCACTGCTGGTCCCAAAATCACTGCTGGTATTAAAAGGCAAACCACTGACATTTCAATTTTATTGCCTTCCTCATCTCAGCAACCACCTGTCACAGTAGCAGATGTTACGACAACAGTGGTTTGCACAAATGCCCCTGCACCAAAACTGGTTTATGCTAGAAAAAGAAGAAGAATGGCTACAGTGAAAAATGATGACATACCATCTTCACTTTTTATCCAAACAAATCCAAAACCATTTGTCATCCATTCATCATCACTACAAATCAGCTTTGCTGAGTCACTCAAAGGTCAAATCCAAAAAGAAATATTCCTATGAAAACATCATATCCTTTAGAGTTGGCTGCAGTAAAAGGAAAAAAATCGGCACTGCATACCACCCTTATACTGACTGGCAAAGTGGACAGACTATCTGAACATTAGAAGATATACTACATACAATCAACTTTGTAGTAGTTGGGACGTCTATCTACATTTGCAGCTGCCTCTTACCGGATCGGTGTAATCTGGTGGAAGTGTTGTTACACCAGACTAGACATAGTCGGATTAGATGTTGTAATTGAGTTTCCAACATTTGTACAATACGTTTATTATCAATAAGATAAGTATTTTCTATATCAACTGTGTTATAAAGCATCCTTATCGGGTGGGGTGTCACAGTTGGTATCAGAGCCAAATGTTTTAGCGAATTAGGTATTCGGTAGGGATATCTAGGCTTTAACCTTTGAAATTAGGCATACCAAAAAAAAGTAATTTATTTACTTATATATGTAGTTTTTCAGATAAGGATGCTATGGGAGGCACAAAACTCGACTTTGTGTATAAACTTGCTTCATCCCACATTCCACGTGTCGAACTTGAAGAAGTGCCTCGCTGATGAGAACCTCCACATTCCGCTGGAAGATATTCAGATTGATGAATCTATGCATTTTATTGAAAGACCTGTAGAGATCATGGACTTCGGAGAAAAACGTTTACGACGAAGTCGCATTCCAATTGTTAGGGTACGCTGAGAGTCGAAACGGGGACCTGAGTTTACTTGGGAACGTGAAGACTCAATGCGTGAAAAATACCCGCATCTTTTTCCTACTACTTCTACTACTTAAATTTCGGGACGAAATTCCTAAAAGTAGGGGATACTGTAACATTTGTCAAAAACGGGTTTCCAAAACCCGCTCCGTTTTGTAATCGAATATCAAGTTATAAATGTCACGTTGTGTATTTATGGTTATTTTGATTTTTAATGATACATAATTAATAAACAAACAAAACTATAAAAATTATATTTGATAAAAAGTGAAAACAACATAAATAAAATAAAATGTTGCTGCCGGGGCTCGAACCCGGGTCAGCCGGAAATTGAAATCTAAAGACTTAACACACACACACATCACCACTCCGCCACTTGTTTGCTTTCTGTCAACTCTAGGAAACAAATGAGTCTTATATACAAACCTAGATAAACCAGTTACGCCAACTGAAAAACTGAAATCGGCTATTCAACCGTCTAAACGTTTGAATAATCGCGATTTCAGGTTTATAACCGATGCACCGACGATTTTAATCAATTCAGACTTGAATTGACTTCAATTCTGAGAATGATGAGTGTTATAACCGAAACTATTCAACAATCCGAATTACTGTAATCAAAGAGCCTCTCGCGACTCAGAAACATCATACAAACTTTCCATTTCACTTTCGTCATACATTCGGACCATCAGAAAGCTTAAATCAACTCGCCGGAAAATTTCACAAGTTCGCCGGAAAACCGTATTTTTCCTCAAATCGGTAAGTTCTTCAATACCATCGTAGTCTAACAGTTGTTAAGCTATTTCTAACTCAAACCTTCCACTTGAGATCGAATTCAGGCACTGTTATCAGATAATTCCAGTTCGCCGGAAAATTTCTGGAAATCTTTATCTTCGTCTGTGAAACGGTAAGGACCTTCAAACACACTGATAACGTTTGTTTAGCACTTCAATTTCATGATTAGCTAATCAAAACGATTAATTGATTTGCTCAGTTGAAGTTCTTAAAAACAGAGACCGACGCCTTGCCGGAACTCTGTAATAAATCGTTCACCGGTATGTTACTTCTGATTATCATCCCTGCTATCTCATATCAGTCTGTGTAATGCTTAACAATCGAATTAAACAAGATAAAATGGAGTAATCTGCTGTCGGTAAAATCCAACGAAGAAGATGAACTGTGATAACAATATAAGAATAATTAAAATTGGTATTTTGAACGGGTTAGACACACAGTCCAGCGGTGGACTGTGTGCGAACAAAAACACGCACACGTCCCGAGTTCGAGTCTTGACACACACACCCTCTATGTAATAAAATGCCGTTTTGTTTAAAGCTGAACCGGGTTAACTCCGTTAGTTGTTAAGTATAATTAAAACCGAAATATTAACCAGGTTAGACACACAGTCCAGCGGTGGACTGTGTGCAACACTAACTCGCACGTCACGCGTTCGAGTCTGGTTAACGGCACCGGTTCGATGATTTAAAATCTTTTTTTAAAACAAATGAATTTTGAATAAATCGAATTAGTATATAAATATAATTAAAAACAAGATTATTTCGGGTTAGACACGTAGCTCAGTTGGTAGAGCTGCGTGTACGCGAACGGGAGGTCTCGGGTTCGAGTCTCACCCAGCGCATACATGCACACTGACCGAACCGGTCAACAGGTCAACAAGTCAACGGTCAACGCAAAAATAAACAATTTTTTTTATATATTTTTTTTTTATTTTAATTTAAAAATCAATTAAAAATACTTAAAAATAATATTTTTAAAGATAGAAAATAGCCTTAAACTCACAAAAATATATCTAAAAATTCCATTAAAATCCTTAATAAAATCCACTCATTTACTATATTTTTCCGTTATTATTTAGGTTAGTAATTCTCATTGTTCAACTCCCCCGACTCGTGTGCATCTCATCATCTCCAATCAAACGCACCCAATGTGAGTGAATCTTACAAATTCCCCGTTTTATTCACGTTTTGGGGTGTATCATGTGTCTTGCTATATATTATATTTAAACCATTGTGCATACATCATATCATGAACTTGTGTATTCAGCGTGTTTCAACTGTTTGTGTGGTTATTGTTAGATTCAATTTATTATTTCAGTACATGCAATTTCATAGGCCGCCGCTCCCCATTACATTATGAGCGTTGCATGTTCCCCATTACATTATGAGCGTGAACCTGGCGTGCCCACATACGATCGGCTCCGTTTGATTGAGCCTTGATCGCACAGACATTTATCATTTTCAGTACATGCAATACGATCGGCTCCGTTTGATTGAGCCTTGATCGCACAATTTCATTCATGTTATTTATCGTATGATGTTGGTATGTTAATGTATGCTATCATATGTTATTGTATGTTATAGTTGTGATTGCTATTGCTACTGCTTGGGTATTTACATTTGCTCATTTATGATTATGCACAATTTTTCATTGATAAACTAATAAGTAAATCAATAATAAATGTTTATCTAACAAGTTTCACTCGCAAACTTATGTTGACCCCAAAACCCCCATTTTTACACATGATACAGGTGAACCAGCTGCAGCAAGAAACACTTAGGATTGGACTAGAAGAATAAAATGACTTAGAGTTTGGGATTGTTTTGTTTGGTTTATTCTCTTTGTATTGTATGGACATGTTTGGATATTTGGGAATGTAATTTTGACTTTAATAAATATGAAACATATTAGTAAATATCATGAGCTTTGGTGATAACCCAATTATGCCCCGACTCTTATTCCGCTGCGGGTCGGGGTGTGACATATGAGACCAAGGGTAGTGGACGGACTGGTTAGGCTAAAAAGGTATCGAGGGTTTCAATTAGCCTAACGCAGGTCGTGGCGTCCTCCCACGTTTGTAGGACGCGGGGTGGATCACTTTGTTATTGATCGCTTTTGATTCCAGCTCGAAGGGAATCGAAGCCGGAATGAAGCAGTCTGCGAAGCAATGTTGTTTGAAGTGAAGAAGAGAAGCAATCAAGGAGCTTGTTCTCAAGAAAGAAGAGGAGATCAGTGAGTATGTGTAAACTTAGCAGATCTGGTGTGTGGATGATGGTAGTTGGAACTGGTCCTTATAGACAAGACATATTCCATAAGGAGAAGCTCGTGACCAAGGATCCAAGGCTACAGTGGGGGAATTACCCGTTTAAGGGTTGAAGGCTTTGGACCTGCGGGTAAAAGGGTGTTCTATGTTCACATGTTCTCTTTTACGGCTGAGAGGGAGTTTGACAAGCAATCAGTGAGGTGATGGTTTACTGTTCACATGCTTTTTGCTGTTCACCTGAATTCGCGCGTTTTGAACCTTTTAACCCTTTAATCCTTTAAGTTGTTATGCATTTTAGTCATTTTATTGAGGCTTGAGCTACCCCGTCATCAACGATCAACGATAAGGTGTTCAACAGCAAGGTAAACTCTATTTCAAATTTGTTTGGGCATATCAAAGAAACGACGTTCCTATGGCTCTCGAATCACTCGAAGATCTCACTCAGATAATGGAGAATGTTGTCTAATTTTAATGTTGGGTTGGAGTCTGATTCTTTCTAATTTTCAGTGTTTCCTTTTGTATTGTGTTTTGTCTGGTGTGTTCTCAACTGTTATCAGGTTGGTTTTAAGTGATAAAAGCCTTGTTGTTCAAAGAAAAAAAACTAAACTCATATTTACACTCTATTCTATTGACAAGCAGTTGATTCTTTTTCCTATTACTATGTTTGTAATCCATGTTTTGAGAAAACAATTTCTTTACAACTTCATCATAGTTGTATTCCTAGTTCTTAATCATCACTCAATATGTTGTACACTATTTGCATCCAATAGGAATGATTTTGTCTACCAAGACAGCACATGTGTAAAGGAACTGAATTTTAGAACATAGCAATACCATACTTGGTCAGCATTACTTTAGTTCTACTTCATTCCTAATGATACTAAACTCACTTTTTCAGTACTTTGCAGCCAGTAGCATCATTATATCTTTCAGCTATTGTTTAAGATTGTTTTGGTCAAAAATCTGATCAAGGATAATGTAACCAAATCTGGTTTGTGAGGTTAGATGCTTGGTTAAATGAATAAGTGTATGAACAAATATCAAAAGTAAATGACAATGAAGACAATTATTTGTACGAGGAAAAAGCCCTTGATCAAGAGTTGATCTCCGGCATAAAAAACCTCGGGTGATGGAAACTACCAATCACCAACTATATTGAACCAGAAAGATTACAACTTTGGATGGTAACAAGCTCGATACAATGATTTCCTAATGTGAAAGTGTGTGTTTCTATGAGTGCACTTTGTGTCCGTCACTGTGCGAATAGACTAGTTAGAGCGTGGGTTGAATATAGTATAGATTAGATACAAACACACGACCCGAGCACGAACGTCGGATGAGAAAATGGACACATTTCGTACGAAATCTGTCAATTTCGTACGAAATGGTCAATTTTCGTACGAAAATACTCATTTTCGTATGAAAATATCATCCCTATATATATGAGTTGTGTGTTCATTTGTTTTTAAGTTTTGGAAGCTCCCAGAGGGGAGGTGCTGGCGGATTCTCTCCAGGAACTCCGCCAGCCTGACAAGATGTATGCTCTTTCGGTATGAATGAATAAAACGTGTGACTTCTGCTGCATTCTACTTCTACTCCATTCTGTAATAACATTCTACCGAATCTGCTATCTAACACACAAACTTCCGTCTAGAACCACCGTGATCAGGACCCACAACTGGTATCAGAGCAACGGTACCGATTCAACTGATCTAACAGTTGTTTGAATCACCTACGCTCATGAATTATGAACTTAGGAGGGGTTTTAGACGTATATCATCAAATAAACGGACAATCCTCGGACAAAATGTAAAATCGAACTTTAAGATTGTTAGAAACTGATTTTCGACCAGGTCTGTGCGAAAATCGTCTTGAGTTTCGAAGAAACGAAGACTCTGGATCGAAAAACGTCATTAGTTCAGTTTGGTGCGAAAACTACAATTTTTGTGCGAAAATGAGTGATTTTCATGCGAAAATAAGTGTGGTGCCAAAAAAAGGCATTGGGAAATTTTTGTTGACCGTATTGATGTGACGAGTGGCCAGAAAAATGTCTAGACGGCGTCTCCGAACATCCCGTATTGGTTATGAAAATTTCAAAAAAAAATTCTATCACCAAATTTTTTTCTGGACACTCGTCACATCAATACGGTCAACAAAAATTTTCCAATGCCTTTTTTTGGCACCTCACTCATTTTCGCACGAAAATTGTAGTTTTCGCACCAAAGTGAACTGATGACGTTTTCCGATCCAGAGTCTTTGTTTCTTCGAATCTCAAGACGATTTTCGCACAGATCTGATCGAAAATCAGTTTCTAACAATCCTATAAGTTTAATTTTACATTTTGTCCGAGGATTGTCCGTTTGTTTGATGATATACGTCTAAAACCCCTACTAAGTTCATAATTCATGAGCGTAGGTGATTCAAGCAACTGTTAGATCAGTTGAATCGGAACCGTAGCTTTGATACCAGTTGTGGGTCCTGATCGTGGCGGTTCTAGACGTGTTTGGGCGTTAGATAGCAGATTCGGTAGAACGTTATTACAGAATGGAGTAGAAGTAGAATGCAGCGGAAGTCATACGTTTTATTCATTCATACCGAAAAAGCATACATCTTGTCAGGCTGGCGGAGTTCCTGGAGAGCATCCACCAGCACCTCCCCTCTGGGAGCTTCCAAAAACTTACAAACAAATGAACACACAACTCATATACATAGGGTTGAGATTTTCGTACGAAAATGCTACATATTTTCGTACGAAAATTGACCATTTCATACGAAACTGACAGATTTCATACGAAATGTGTCCATTTTCTCATCCGACGTTCGTGCTCTGGTCGTGTGTTCATATCTAATCTATACAATATTCAACACACACTCGAACTAGTCTATTCGCACAGTGACGGACACAAAGTGCACTCACAGTTTCGCCAGTTGAGTCAGAGAATGCGAGAGTGTGTTCGTATGTTTCTATTATGAGCTTGTTTACCCCCTTTTGAATTAAAGATATCTAGCTAACAAATTATCCGAAATCCATGCAAGCTTCACACGTTCTCCCTCAACGGTCATTTCTTTTTCTACACGTGCTACATTCGGCATATTCCTCCGATATTCCCGTATTGACTTAGTTCACTTTATATCTGCAAACGTAAACTAAATGCACAAGGAACAATTGTTAAAAAACATAAACATTAGTAAGGATCCTTGATCCTTAGACTCCCTGCATTATCCGTTAAGGATCCGTGATCCAGGCCCAGTCTCAGGATGGATGATCCTTAGTATAAAATCCTTGCCCTAACAATTGCCCCGAAAATATGAGGAATCAATTGTAACTAGAGGAGTCATATTTTCGTTGATTATGGACTATTCGCTGCCTAGAAACTAGGCGTTATAACCGGACTAGCCGTTGCTCTGGTGACGTCAGTAATAAGACCTTCCCTGCAACAATCATCATTATATATAGGTTAGAGATAGGGATGAAGATATTCATTTAAATCCAAGATCCCCTTTCTTTAAATCCTCATTCGAAGATCTATCAGGTAATATCTCTCTCCTTTTCTTTTGAATTTCTGTTTCAATCCTCTTTTCCTTCTCGTTCATCATGACCAAAACCATGATCTGATCATCACCACACAAGGATCAAGAGAAAAACAGTCCTCCCAAAAGCCAAAACCTTTTGAAAGAACCTTCGCAAGAACTTTGCCGATTCACTGATCCAGAGATCGAGCAGATGCACCCCTGTTTTCCAGAGGGTACTATTTTTAGGCCCTTTGATTCTTCAATGAAAAGCGACTGCACATCATCCACATGGGTGTGTTTTCCTGCTACCCTTTTTCAAATAGGTTTTTCTTACCCTTTTCCAGCCTTTATCCAGAGCTTTTTCACCTTTACCGGCCTGTGCTACATTCAGGGCATGCCTATGCTCTGGAGGGTTATTTATACCCTTGAGCAGATCATCGCTAGAGAAGGCATAGAGCTTCGTCTTGCTAAACTCAATCACCTGTACAATCTGGTTAGCCACGGGTCTCACCGATTCCTCTTCAAAGCCAAGCCTCAACAACCCCACCCTATACTCAAAACTACCGAAAATGATTCCCATTGGAGTAGTCAATTCTTCTTCGTCAGGAGGGATTCCATTCCCAATGGGGATCATCTTCCCAAAAAGTGGAACGTAGAGGGTAGGATATAGGATTCATAAGATCGCTCCATAGAAAATTCGGTATTTTAATCTAAGGATATCTGATCCTTCATTTTTTGTGTAGTGACCAATCTCAACACCTCGAAGGACTTTGCTACCACCGCTGAGAGAGTTGCTGCTTTTTGGGCTTTGGACTCAACTGTTAGAACATTCCACACCAGTATCAAAGATTTAGAAAAAACAACATCAGCCTCCTACACCATGTCAAGTAAGTATGCATGTACATATGTATTTAATTATTTAGTATGAAATAAAAAATGAATACTTATCTGATTTCTATGTTTGTAGGTGCTGCTAAATCTTCATCAAAATCAGCTACCATGTTCGGCATGGGAGATGTCGAAGATATTATGCTCCCCGATCCACAAGAAAGAGCTGGCTGCAGGCCCAAGCCAAGTTGGGACCAGGAGCACCACCAGTAAAGCTAAACCTGGAGCCAAAAGGAAGAAGCCAGACGCGCCATCCAGTGACGTCCCCGGGATTGAACGGCAATCCACGACTTCATCTCCAAGGTAAGGATCATGGATCCTTCTTTTAAAGATATTTGAGCGTCATAAATTCTAACAACTTCCTCTTAACAGAAACTTGTTGAGATCCAAACCATCCAGAGCAAGCGTCTTGCCGAGGCTGAGGAAACGGTGGCTAACCTTCGTGCCATCGGTGCTGCCATGGAGAAGAAAATCGCCCAGCTGGAGAAGGAGAATGGTCGCTTGGAGAAGCAGATCCTGGTGGGTGAAATCCAGGCTAATAAGGATCGGTTGGAGGTCACAGAAGAGGCCAAGCTATCCGCTACCATCGTGCTTCTAAAGGCCAAACTCAAGATGGCAAAGGAGGCTACGAATCCTTCCTGCGACAGGGCTGAGTGGGACACTGCTAGCTAGAGGCAAAGGCTGAAGGAGCTGGGGGATGAGGATGAGCTGGAGGAGACAATCACGCTGGAGGCTATCCTAAGTGGCACTAAGGATCCTGAGTAGGCAGCGGCTGGTGGTAGCGGTGCTGGTGATGAATCAGCGAAGGAGTAGGATGCATCAATGGGCAATGATGGAAATTTCTAGACGTGGTCGGAGCCCATTTTTTATGTCTTTCTGTTGTTGGTGTTTTTTTTGAACATTGATGGTCTGTACTTAAACAATAGTTTTTAGGATTAAGGATCGCTGATCCTTTGGACAATAGGGGGGTAACAAAGGTGGATGGGTCCTTCTGTTTGTGGAGGATGAAGCCCTTGATGCCCCCCGCCTTTATTTTCCTGCACTTTATGAACCGTTAGCATGGACACCCTTTGCCAACCCAAGTGGACGGGCCACGTTTTGCTGGTAGAAGCTTGGGTAGGCAATTTTGATAACCTTTTAAAAAGGGTTCTTATAAATAAATAAAACTTAAGCTTTTGACTATGTTTCTTTTCTGATTTGATCATCATTATACTTGTACAAGTTTTGTTTTAAAAGGTTAAACAATACATGATCAAGGTTCATTTAGGCTCTTGTCAAAGATTCAGGGTAATATCCAAAGACAAAAGAAGGCTCAGTAAAGGATCATACCAGTGAATCCAAGTTAGGATTCTTTATCCTTAAAACTTACAATCATAGCAACAAGGAATACAAATTAGTAGAACTGTAGGATCCAGGATCCTTATTTGTTAAGCTTCAGGAACCTATCATAACATGCAACTTGGGACTAAGCCAAACATCAATTGAGTAACTCATTAGTAACTGGGGGCAAGCCCAAATAACTGGGGACAAGCCCAAATAACTGGTGTAAACTGGAGTATGGCCCAAACTGGCATCTATCCAATCGTGAGCGACATGAAAATGCCGAAACCTTAGCTAACGTGAAAACGTTAGAAACCTTAGGAACAGATGTATGGTACGTCTACCATTATACTTAGGATCCTACATATAGCCAACAACAATGAAATTATCAACCCCTAAAGCGGGTACTGGTCCCATGGCCTTGAACTATATTTGGATAACGTGCACTGCTGGCGGGGTGTTGAAACACAATTCGTGTGAAAGGTTAAAACCTTTAAACCTTAGAAGGTATTGGATACCTTAAGCTGGGGATATGCCCAAAGTCTTGGAGAGGTGGCCAACCTCTTGATCCTTTGTCATCGATGTAACTGTTTTGGTCAAAAATTACCGAAGAAATTAAGTGATCAAATTAGTTTTGTGAGGTAGTGTGCTAGCAATGCTTGTAAAAATATGTTGGTTTATTCGTTTATAAAAACAGTTCAGGATATAGCCTCAGGATATGAAACTATATCAATTATCAAACAATAAGCAGTAAAAGTAAAAGTGGACAGAGGATATACGAGGAAAGCCCTTGATAAATCTAGATCTCCGGCATTAAACCTCGGGAGCTGACAAACGTCGGCTGCCTTGTTCTTCTTATTGCTTGAATATTCAGGATACAGTGCAGGATAATGCTCAGATCACTACTAAGTGGTACAAAGATTGCTAATGTAAAGTGTTTGTGTGTGAATGCGGTAGAAATGAGTGAGAGTAAGAGAGCAGAGCGTGAAGTGTATATGATTCATGTGTGTCCTACGATCTGGCTTATCCTTTATATACTTACAAGAAATAAACAAATTTTTCTATTATCTTGGGGTGCTCCGGAATATTCCATTTTGAACGTTGTAGACCCGGTCTTGGCGGCCTCAACGTCCATATTGCAACTGAATGGAGCGAGTCTTCAGAGGAAAAGGTCTTTGTATACGTTGCAAGTCCTACAACCATTTTCTGCACGTAAAATATTAGTAGCTATCAGGATACTCCCTTAGGATGTTACCAATATCCTGTCGTGGTATCCTTGTCGCAAACAAACATTAATTATCAAGATATCAGTAAAGATATAAGTCAAGATACGAGCTCAGAATTTCACCCATAACAATTGTCCCCAAAAATATTGCCGTTGAGGATCCTCAGTCCTAACGGTTACATTTTTACGTTTTTCGAGGCCATTAAGAGATAAGATTGCTTGATTTAACAAGATGTAACTGCCCAGGCTATATTTACTCATTGCCTCTCTATTTCTTTTCCACTTGCTTACCATTTAACCATAATCCAAGAAAGTGATAAGGTAAAGTTTCTCTCTCTCATCTTCATCCTTCTTCTTTTTCCGGTCAATAATGGCGAGGCAAACTAGGTCTAGCTCCGGCGACTCTGTTCCGACCTTCATACCACAAAATCTTCTTCGGTATCCAAAGAAAGAACTCTGTACATTCGACAATGCTCATCTGTCAGCCCTTCGGACCTCCAGTTCCTCCTAGAAACTGCGATATTCAGGCCGTATGATCGGGAACTCCGGTCATACGTGTCTTCCTCAGAGTGGCTTTGTTTTAACGCTTATCCTTTCACATTAGGTCTTAGACTTCCCTTTTCGACTTCATCACCGATTTCTTCCGTACCACCGGTCTCAGTTTCAGCCAAACCATGCCCATGCTTTGGAGGGTTTTGGTAGTTCTTGATCGCATCAAGAACGAGCACATTCCAGAGCTTTCTATTAATGATCTTCCCCTAATATACCGGTTAAGATCCCATGGGTCTAATCGATTCTTGTTTTACTCTACTTCCAGCGATCCTTTGATACTCCGAGCCACCAGGAATGAAGAGGAGTGGAAGTCCAAGTTCTTTTTTTGTGAAAAGAAGTTCGATCCCTCGTGGAGCGGATTATCCGGTGAAGTGGTTAACGAAGGGTAGGAACTAAGGTTTTAGGGTTATCCTCAGATATATCCTGTTCACTATCATGTCTTATATCTTATTTATGTTTTGTGCAGCTGACTTCAGAAATTAGCACCTCCCCTCGCTGATTCAGAGAAGAGGATTAAAGCCATCCACCAGCTCCCAAACTCCGAAAGAAGTTTCATTCCGCCTTCAACATCCTCAACCCAACACTCAAATTCGAACATGTCTAGTAAGGATCCTGTTTGATATCCTGCGTATTTTGTTAGACAGGATATTGAATCATTAAATCTAAAATTACCTCCCTGTATGCAGCATCAGCCAAGATCCATGAGGTTTTCGACCTCTTCGAGTTGGACAACTATTCTAAGCCTGCACCAGTGAAGAAGGAGCCAAGCCCCAAGCCATCCTCTGCATCAAAGCCCTCTCCCAGTTCCAAGCCCACCGCTGTCCCCAAGTCTTCTTTAGCTTCCAAGCCTTGGGGCTCTAGTTCTCGAAAGAGAAAGAATACTGACTCCCCCGCCGCTTCAGCTGAAGCCTCTCCTTCCTACGAGAACCTTGGGTTTGTAGAATCCAGCAGCCTCATGACTTCCCTTCTTAACCAGGTAAATATCCTATCCTATATCCTGCGAATATATATTGAATTGGTATCCTGGTTAATTATAATGACATTCATACCTGACATTGTAGGGTCTCGAATGCCTGACACATCTACAGGTCATGGCTTGTGATTCTGTCAAGGCATTGGAGATCAAAATAAAGAAGGCAGAGATCGCCAATGACGATCAGAGGAAGATCACCGAGGCCATGTCATAGCATTACGAAGACAAACTCAAAGCTGTGATCCGGGATGCTAAGCTTGCCAAGGAGAAGGTAGCTCAAGAGGCTCAGGCTAAACTGGACGCCGCTCAGATTCAACATGAACAAGATCTGATCACCTACCGGGAAGGCCTCAAGGGTTCCGTTGTCATCTCCCTTCTTCAAGCTAGGCTAAAGATGGCTTATGAAGCCAGAGCCATGGGCGTTGAATACCCTACCTGGGACATTGAAGCTTTGGAGGCAAACTGAAGGACCTTGGTGGCAAACCCGTAGAGCGCATTGCCAAACCGGCGGTTGAGGAGCCTCCAAAGGCGGTTGAAGCTATCGTGGATTCTGGGGCTGATGCTGGAGCGGATGCTAGTGGTGATGCTGGTCGGGATGCTGAGGGTAAGGAGGCGGTGAAGGTTGGTGAGGATGCTGCTTGTGAGAGCATCGAGGTGGGCAATGATGGATAGTGTTGCTTAGGCCGGAGCCCACTTTTTGAATTTGAATGGTCTGTAATCCCAAACAAATTACTTTTCCTGCACTTCAAACAATTTATATTTTCTGCACAATATGATGGCCAAAGGTGGAGGGATCCTGGGTTCCAGGACGAAGCCTTTGGTCATCATCGTTTATATGCTTTTAGACCTTGTCACATTCTTGGTGGGTGGGTCTTGGTTTAAGACGAAGCCAAGAATGTGACATTTTGGCATTTTCATAATAAACTAACCTTTTAGCCTTGTCCGGTGTTGTTATGTTATTATTCTGAAAAACCTATTTTGGGTATCCTGATCGAATATCCTGGTCAGGATACTGATGTAATGTTCAGCAATTTTTGTTACCTTTAATCAAAGTTAGACAGAAACTTGGCTGTGAATAAAATCTGGATTATTTAGACAAGGCTTTCAAGATTTGAAAAATAAAAACCATACCAGAAACACTTGTGCAATAACTTTCAACTCCAACCTTGGAATCCTTTGCAATGTCCCCAGCATGGATGTCCCCTGTCCGTGCAGGATATTGCTTCAATGTATGACATACTCGAGTATTACTTCACTTAGAACGTGTATGAACACAATCATAATCTTCTATATCTTTAGAGTTCGTTGACAACTTTTGTTTTACTGGGGATAAACCCTTAATATCCTGGGGTTAAACCCTTAGTATCCTGGGGTTAAACCTTAGTATCCTGGGGATAAACCCTTAGTATCCTGGGGTTAAACCTTTAGTATCCTGGGGTTAAACCCTTGTTTTCGTGCGCTACATGCGAGAGTGTATAAACTCCAAGACTTAGAAAGGTGAAAGCCTTTAAACCTTAGAGAGTATGAAAATACTTTCGCGAGAAAGGGTGATCAATCCTCATATACCTTAAGGATCCAGATATAGCCAACAATAACGAAATTGTCAGCCACTGTTACATGAATTGGTCCCGCTATCTTGAACTATTCCTAGATACTTGCGCTCCAGGCGGGGTGTTTAAACCCAACTCGGAAGATAGGTGAATACCTTTAAACCTGTGAAGGGATCTGAATCCCTTAAACGTGAGGGGGGGGGGGACAATCCTCTAGTCATTCAATCCGTCTTGAGTACATATCTTGGAGTAATATCCTGAAAAGTATCCTACAAAACACCTTTAAACTAAGGTGGGTGTTAGCTTGGCTAACACCCCTCCGATGCTTAAGTCATATTGGGTTTCAAAGAATATTAAATTAAACATATTTAAAAGAGATAGAATTTATACCATCCCGAGTCTGAAAATAAATCCTAAACTCACTTGAAATAAACTTTAAGATGTATAGCATTCCAAGATCTTGGCAACATATCCCCTTCCATAGTCTTGAGTCGATATGCTCCTTTTCCTGACTCTGATTCAATTTCATATGGTCCTTCCCATTTTGGGGCTAACTTGCCGTCAGCAGGATTGGTTGTGTTTTGGAAGGCTTTTCTCAATACCCAATCTCCAACTCGGAATCT
Organism: Scalesia atractyloides; assembly: GCA_947069175.1. Classification (NCBI taxonomy): domain Eukaryota; kingdom Viridiplantae; phylum Streptophyta; class Magnoliopsida; order Asterales; family Asteraceae; genus Scalesia; species Scalesia atractyloides. Next base: position 25,650,299 of record CAMTDV010000014.1, on the reverse strand, counting down.
TCTGGTTCTTAAATTTTTGTTGTATGACTTAGCTATCCTTTGTTGATATGCTGCCATCCTTAGCTTTGCTGCATCCCTTGCTTCATCGATAGTATCTAAGTCTTGACATAAGGCTTCAGGATCCTGAAGACTCCTTGCTGTAGGTATCACTATTTCTGTTGGAATTACTGCTTTTGCCCCAAATACCAAAGAAAATGGAGTTTGCCCAGTAGCATTCTTCACAGTTTTTCTATCAGCCCATAGGACAAATGGGAGTTCCTCAGCCCATCTTCCTTTTCTGGCACTGTTAGGGCATGGATTTTATGCCAATGATCATCCATCCTGAGACTGAACCTGGATCACGGATCCTTAACGAAAATCGCAGGGAGTCTAAGGATCAAGGATCCATACCTATATCTATGTTAGCTGATAATTGATCCTTTGTGTTAGTTTACGTATGCAGGTAATCATGGACTAAGTCATCGAGGGAACGTCAGAGGAATATGCCATTTCTAGCACGTGCAAGTGAAGCCATGACCGTTATATGTGAACGTGGGGAGCTTGCTGGATTTCGGAGAGTTAGTTAATAAGATTAGCTAGATATTTAGTGATATATTGAGCTTGATAGACACACAATCTGACCGAACACACACTCGCATACATACTGTTGCTACTCTCTCGAACACTCATTAGAATTCTTATTGTAACAAGCTCAATATTTCCAAAGTTGTAATCTTTCTTGTTCAATATAGTTGGTGATCGGTAGTTTCCATCACCCGAGGTTTTTTATGCCAGAGATCAACTCTTGATCAAGGGCTTTTTCCTCATACAAATCATTGTGTTCATCGTCATTTACTTTTGATATTTGTTCATACATTTGTTCATTTAACCAAGCACTAAACCTCACATTCAAAGTTTGGTTACATTATCCTTGTTGTGATTTTTGACCAAAACAGTTTGGCGCCCACCGTGGGGCAATCGGTGCTTCAATTCTAAAAAATCCATTCGTTTCATTCATTTATGTTCATCTCCATTAACTACATGGCTTCTCATGGAAAATCTGCTTCAAGTGCCATGCCGGCGGTCACCTCATCTCAGACTTGTGCATCATTACCTCCCATTCCCACTGCACCGGCGAGGAGTGTTGATAATGCTCAGAAGAAGCCAACACCAGTTTTCTTGAAGGCTTCTACTGTTTCATCCTTTACACCTACTAACAATGATCTTCTACTTTGATTTTGCGGATGAAAGGATACATGGAACAACAAGACAAAACTAACCAGAGGATCCTCAGGGAGATTGATGAAATCAAGAAGCAGAAGAGATCAGTGGAGGATCACTCTCCGCTGATGCCCAGATCATTGGATTTCACTTCTCCGGCGTCAACAATCCAGCATTCAAGGGGATCTGGTGTTCAAATCCAAGGATCCTCTAATTACCAGCAGGGATCAATGGCGATGACACAGGCTCAAGGATCCTCAGGATTACAGCATGGATCATTAGCATGACGCAGCCACAAGCATCTCATTACCAACCTTATGGATCCTCAAATCAACATCAAGGAGGCTATCTCAGCTCAGGAGGATATTTGGAGTTGATTGCACCAAAGGAATCCTATTTCCAGCATCAAGGATCCTTTTCTAAGGATCAAGGATCCTGCGCTTGGGATAAGGTTCAAGGATCCTCCTCTCAGGTTCAAGGATCCATGCAGTATCCTTCAAGGCCCTCAGCACCCGTGTATCCTGGACCCAATGTCTTTCAGGATCAAGGATCCTCATGAAGTCAGATATTCAAGGATTCTGAAGTTCACAAAGGGGACTTCATCCTATGCATACTATTGCTTCATCTGGTCCAACTGTTGCACTTGAAGTGTCTACTTTTGGATAAACTTCTGCGATACCGGTTCCAAACCAATCAGGAGGTAACCATGTCAATACATCTTTTGGTACTAATTACGGTTCCGTGCAGGATACATGTATCAATCAGGCTATGGCACGGGAACTTTAGAAGCTTAAGGATATGATATCCAGCGTCCCAAGAGTGGTTAAGCCCATTCTGATATCCCAGATGGAAGTCACAGGGTGTCTCGTTTTGCACCTCCTATATGCAATGCTGAGATACCAAAACGCTTTCAAACCCCCACATGAAGATGTACGATGGTACGACTGATCCAGAGGAGCATGTGGCACAGTACCGAGAAAGAATGGAGATCAACCCCATTCCAGAAAGGTTAAAAGAAGCATGTCTTTGTAAGGGCTTCGGATCCACACTCACTGGATCAGCACTGAAATGGCTTCTAAGTCTTCCTCCTTACTCAATTACTTCATTTTCTCATTTAGTTAATTCGTTCAATAATCAGTTTCATGTAGTAGAACCTTTGAACGATTAACTAGTGATTTATATAGAGTAACACATGGTCGTGATGAATCCTTGAGGGATTATATCACTAGGTTTAGTAAAGAATCCCTAGATATCCCCAATCTGGATATTGCCACTGCTGTGGAAGCATTTAAAATGGGATTACTTAGAGATTCAAAATTCTATGATGATCTTGTTATAACACCTTGCAGGAATTTAGATGAAGTAAGGAACAGGGCATTGAGGTTCATTCGGTTAGAGGATGATAAGAGGACCCAAGAGAGACTGTCAGGATCCTCAAGACAGGAAAAACAAGGATCATTCTTTAAGAATAATCGATCCAAGTCATACTCTAAGAATGACAATCACCATGTGCATGCGGTCGAAGTGGAGGAAGATGATGAGGATTATCCTCAGATTTCTGAATATTGTTTTTCTGCTGATAATAATGAACTAATACTTGCTATGCAGAATTTAGGTGACAAGGCTAGATGGCCAAGGAAAACTGATAAACCTGGAGCCACTAAGGATAAATCTAAATGGCGTGCTTATCATGAGGATTTTGGCCACCTTACTGACGAGTGTATAGCGTTGAGGAAGGAAATTGGCTATCTTCTTAGCAAAGGGTATTTGAAGGAGCTGCTAGGAAGGAAACGATCAAGGACTCAGGATACTGAGAAAGTTCCTGAGAGAGCTCCTCCACCGCCAGCAGATGCTCAGATCATTAACTTTATTTCCGGTGGTTCTGATATCTGTGGAACTTCGTTTCAGCGGCTAAAACGCATGCTAAAGAGACGAAGATGGAGAATGGGGAGAGACCAGTTCGAACATCTACCCTCACACAACAAAAAGTGATATCCTTTGATGAAGAGGATCGCGTAGACATTCAGGATTCTCATCATGATGGTCTTATCATTACTTTATTTATTTCTAATCATTTTGTTCGCGGGATTCTTATTGATGGAGGGAGTTCAGTGAACATAATCCAGTTGGATGTCATCAAAAAGATGAACATTCCTGAATCTGAAATCATACCAAGATCATCGGTGCTCGTGGGATTTAGTGGAGAAACCAAGAATACATTGGGGGACATCAAACTTCCAATTTACATAGAGGGGGTGAATTCTATCCAAAAATTTTGTGTAATAGATAGCTTATCTTGCTGTAATGTTATCCTTGGCAGGCCATGGATACATGACATGAAGGCGGTCCCATCAACATACCACCAATGTGTCAAGCTTCCAAGTCCATGGGGAATAGTCAAGATAGAAAGTGATCAGTAGGAGGCAAAGAATTGCTACACTTCCTCGATAAAACCTGCTTCCAAGTCTAGGAAAGCATAGCAATTAAAGCATCCTCCAAAAGACGTATGGAGGCAAGAGAATAGGACTCAAGGAAATACTCTTAGAGCTTGTGGATCCTGAATCCAAGGTGTATATAGGATCCGGGATCCAGGGAGCATAGAGCAGGATCTAGTATCCTTCCTTAAACGAAGAAAATCTACCTTCGCCTGGGGACAGGTATTTCGAAGGATATCATTACTCTAAGCTTGGTATTGACAGGTCTTTCAGGCCAATTCACCAAAAACGGAGGAAGTTTACACCTGAAAGAAATGCAATTATCCAAGAAGAGGTAGACAAATTACTAAAGGCAGGTACGATAAGAGAAGTCAAGTATCCAAGATGGTTAGCCAATGTGGTTGTGGTTCAAAAGAAAAATGGAAAGTGGAGGGTATGTGTCGATTTTACTGATTTGAACAAGGCATGCCCCAAGGATCCTTTCCCTTTACCCCACATTACCTCCATGGTGGATGCTACGGCGTGTCATGAATTGTTAACCTTTATGGATGCTTCATCTGGATTTCAGCAAATTCAGATGGAACCATCTGATCAAGAGGATACTGCATTCATGACACCCACCGGCATATATTGTTATATTGCTATGCCCTTTGGTTTAAGAAATGCAGGTGCTACATACCAAAGGCTGGTGAATATGATGTTCAAGGAGCAACTTGGACATACAATGGAAGTATACATAGATGATATGGTGGTCAAATCTAAAAGAGCCGAGGATCACCTGAAGGATCTTGAAGTAGCATTCAATATCCTTGACCAATATAACATGAAGTTAAACCCGTCTAAATGCCATTTCGGGGTCAAAGCTGGAAATTTTTTAGGATATATGGTGACCAAAAGAGGAATTGAAGCAAGTCCAGAACAAATCAAGGCTTTGATGAATATCAAGTCTCCTGCCAATGCTAAGGATGTGCAAAGATTAACAGGAAGGATTGCCGCCTTGAATAGATTCATCTCAAAATCCTCAGAAAGATGCAAGGATTTCTATGACATTTTGAGGAAGAATAAGAAAATTGAGTGGACTGAAACGCATGAAGCTGCTCTACAGGCTCTCAAGGATTACCTATCCTCAGCACCGGCTTTGATGAAACTAGAAAATGGAGAACCATTGTCTTTATACCTAGCTGTTTCAGGTAAAGCGGTAAGTGCGGTCCTGGTTAAGGATCACGAAGGCCAACAACATCCGGTATACTATGTAAGTAAAAGTCTACTTGATGTTGAGGTCAGGTATTCTCATTTAGAGAAACTAATTCTTGCTCTAATCATGGCTTCCACTAAATTAAGACATTATTTTGAAACTCATACTATTGTTGTTAAAACTAACTTTCCTATTAAGAATGTTCTCAGGAAACCAGAGATGTCGGGAAGAATGGCAAAATGGGCTGTTAAACTTAGTGCAAATGACATTAAGTATGAGCCCAGAACTGCTATTAAATCCCAAGCTTTGGCTGACTTTGTGGCTGATTTCAGTAGTGATCTACAAAGAGAAGCTGAATTAGAAGTGCAACAACTTGAAGAGACCAAGGATCCTTGGACACTCTTCACAGATAGAGCTTCAAATGTCAAAGGAACTGGACTAGGCCTACTACTAAAATCGCCACAGGGGGACATTATACCCCAGCCCATAGCGTGTGAGTTTCAGACAACTAATAATGAGGCTGAATATGAAGCCTTGATAGCAGGTTTGCAATTAGCTAAGCAGATGAGGATCAGGTATCTTCAAGTGTTTGTGGATTTTCTATTAACTACTAATCACTATAATGGTTCTTATGCTATTAAGGTGAGAAACTAATCAAATACTTGGAGATAGTCAAGAAATTGGCAGATTCTTTTGCTTTTTTCAACCTTACACAGGTACCTAGAGAAGAAAATGCAGAAGCAGATGCCTTGGCCAATCTAGGATCCTTATTGAAGATGCCCGAGGATGTAAAGATACCTATTATCCATGTTCTAACTCCTGCAATTGAGGAAAATGAAACAATGGAGATAGTGGGTGATACAGCGATTCTACCCAATGATAATCCGCAGTCGAATTCAGGATCCTGGATCATTCCAATCTTGAAATACATTCAGAATGGAGAAATTCCTATTGGAGAGAATCCTAGAACCTTCAGGATTAAGGTAGCACAATTTACTATAATTAATGACATGCTGTATAAAAGATCTCTTGCAGGACCCTATCTACAATGCATTGAAGATCCTGAAATCCAAGAAGTCTTAAAAGATTTTCATGAGGGAGATTGTGGAAATCACACTGGGGGCAGAGCGCTATTCTCCAGGATCCTCAGGACAGGATATTATTGGCCTACAATGAAGAAGGATGCTGTGGAGTATGCAAGGAAATGTGATGCCTACCAAAGACACATCAACATTCTTCATCAACCAGCAGAACCTCTGCATCCTATATCCTCTTCTTGGCCATTTATGAGATGGGGAATGGATATAGTTGGCAAGCTTCCTAAGGCACCAGGGGGAAAAGTATTCATGTTGGCTATGACTGACTATTTCTCCAAATGGATAGAAGCTGAAGCCTTTGCTCAAGTTAGAGAAAAGGAAGTTATATCCTTTATCAAAAAAAATATTATTACTAAATTTGGTATTCCTTCAGAGATAGTTTGTGGCAATGGATCCCAGTTTATTGGGAATTGAACTACTAACTTTTGTGACAGTTAGGGGATTAGGATGATTACATCAACACCAGTCCACCCACAAGCTAATGGCCAGGCGGAATCATCCAACAAGATCATCATCAACAATTTGAAGAAAAAGCTTGGATCAAAGAAAGGAAAGTGGGCTGAAGAACTACCATATGTCTTATGGGCAGATAGAACAACTCCCAAGAATGCTACAGGTCAAACTCCTTTTTCCTTAGTCTTTGGAGCTGAGGCAGTGATCCCTACAGAAATGGTAGTCCCTACAACCAGAACAAGCATCCGTGATCCTGAAGCAAATGCTGAGACTTTAGCTCAAGACCTAGATACCGTGGAAGAATTAAGAAACTTGGCAAGGATAAGGCTGGCTAGTTATCAACAAAGGATGGCTGGCGCTTATAATAAGAATATCAGAATAAGAAGATTTCAAGTTGGTGACATGGTGCTGACGAAAGCATTTCAGAATACCACGAATCCTTCTGATGGCAAATTGGCACTAAAATGGGAAGGCCCCTATCTAATTGAAGCCGAGGCAGGAAAGGGGGCATATCGATTACTGACTATGGATGGTGACCTTCTTCCAAGAGCTTGGAATGCTATCCACATAAAAAGTATTTTATGTAAAGGATCAGGGATCCTTGATGAATTCAGATTGAAGGATCCTCAAAGGATATGAGTTTCTTGATTCGGTAACGTTTTATTAATGCTTTCATTCTTATTGTACTTCTTATTATTTATTCTAAAGTAAGGATGTTGAGTTTTCAACATTCAACCTTATCAAGTTTTAAGTTTTGCAGAAGTTATTACAATGGATCAAGAGGTTGGCCATCTCTCCAAGACTTTAGGCATGTCCCCAATTTAAGGTATCCAATACCTTCTAAGGTTTAAAGGTTTTCACCTTTCACGCGAATTGGGTTTCAACACCCAGCCAGCAGCGCACGTTATCCAAGTATTGTTCGAGGCAATGGGACCAGTACCCGCTTTAGGGGGTGACAATTTCATTGCTGTTGGCTATATGTAGGATCCTAAGTATAATGGTAGACGTACCATACATCCGTTCCTAAGGTTTCTAACGTTTTCACGTTAGCTAAGGTTTTGACATTTTCATGTCGCTCACGATTGGATAGATGCCAGTTTGGGCCATACTCCAGTTTACACTAGTTATTTGGGCTTGTCCCCAGCTATTTGGGCTTGTTCCCAGTTACTGATGAGTTATTCAATTGATGTTTGGCTTAGTCCCAAGTTGTATGTTATAACAGGTCCCTGAAGCTTAATAAATAAGGATCCCGGATCCTGCAGTTCTACTGATTTCTATTCCGTATTGTTTCGATTGTAAGCTTTAAGGATAAAGAATCCTAACTTGGATTCACTAGTATGATCTTTCTTTTGCATTTGCTTTATTTCTGGCTTATTTATGTTACCATAATCCTTTGACAACAGGATATGTGATCGTTGATCATATGATGTCTATCTTTAAAGAATATATTTTGACAAACTCCTATAGATTTCTTAGCTAAATATTATGGAATTATTGACGTATATAATTATAAATATATTCAAACTGAAGAGAAGTAACAACAAAGATACTCAAAAGCTTAAAGTTTTATTTATTTATAAAAACCCTTTTTTAAAGGTTGTCAAAATTGCTAACCCAAGCTTCTACCAGCAAAGCGTGGCTCGTCCACTTGGGTTGGCAAAGGGTGTCCATACTAACGAGTCACTAAGTGCAGGAAAGTAAAGGTGGGGGGCATCAAGGGCTTCATCCTCTACAAACAGAAGGACCCATCCACCTTTGCTACCCCCTATTGTTCAAAAAGGATCAGTGATCCTTAACCCTAAAAACTATTGTTCAAATACACACCAGAATTGTTCACCATAAAAACACCAATAAACAAAAAACATAAAAAATGGGCTCCGGCCACGTCTAGAAATTTCCATCATTGCCCATTGATGCAGCCTACTCCTTCGCTGCTTCATCACCTGCGCCGCTACCACCAGCCGCTGCCTCTTCAGTATCCTTAGTGCCACTTGGGATAGCCTCCAGCGTGACTGCCTCCTCCAGCTCATCCTCATCCCCAAGCTCCTTCAGCCTTTGCCTCCAGCTAGCAGTGTCCCATTCAGCCCTGTCGAAGGAAGGATCCGTAGCCTCCTTTGCCATCTTGAGTTTGGCCTTTAGAATCACGATGGCAGCAGATAGTTTGGCCTCTTCTGTGACCTCCAACCGATCCTTGTTGGCCTGGATTTCATCCACCAGGATCTGCTTCTCCAGGCGACCATTCTCCTTCTCCAGCTGGGCGATTTTCTTCTCCATAGCAGCACCTATAGACACAAAACTCAGATAAGTATTCATTTTTTATTTCATACCAAATAACTAAATACATATATACATGCACACTTACTTGACATTGTGTAGGAGGTTGATGTTGTTTCTTCTAAATCCTTGATCTTGGGATGGAATGTTCTGACAGTTGAATCTAGAGCCCAAAAAGCAGCAACTCTCTCAGCGGTGGTAGCAAATTCTTTCGAAGTGTTGATATTGGTCACTGCACAAAAAATGAAGGATCAGATATCCTTAGATTTAAATATCAAATTTCTATGAAGCAACTTTATAAATCCTACATCCTACCCTCTACGTTCCACTTCTTGAGAAGATGATCCCCGTTGGGAATGGAATCCCTCCTGACGAAGAAGAATTGACTTCTCCAAAGGGAATCATTTTTGGTAATTTTGAGTATAGGGTGGGGTTGTTGAGGCTTGGCTTTGAAGAGGAATCGGTGAGACCCGTGGCTAACCAGATTGTATAGGTGGTTGAGTTCAGTAAGACGACGCTCTATACCATCTCTAGCAATGATCTGCTCAAGGGTATAAAGAACCCTCCAGAGCGTAGGCATGCCCTAGATGTAGCATAGGCCGGTAAAGGTGAAAAAGCTCTGGGTGAAAGCTGTAAAAGGGTAAGTAAAACCTATTTGAAAAGGGGTAGCAGGAAAACACACCCATGTGGATGATATGCAGTCACTCTTCATTGAAGAATCAAAGGGCCTAAAAATAGTACCCTCCGGAAAACAGGGGTGCATTTGCGCAATCTCAGGATCAGTGAACCGGCAAAGTTCTTGCGAAGGTTCTTTCAAAAGGTCTTGGCTTTTGGGAGGACTGTTTCTCCCTTGATCCTTGTGTGGTGAGGAACGAATCATGGTTTTGGTCATGATGCTCGAGGAAGAAAGGAGGAAAGAAAGAATTGCAGAGAATAAAAGATGAGAGAAACTGTGAATACCTATTTGATCTTTGGTGTGAGGATTTAAGCAAAGGATATCGATATTAAATAGGAGATATCATCTATATCCCTACCCTATTTATAATCATGTTTGTTGCAGGGGAGTCTTATCAATGATGTCATCTTTGTAACGGCTAGTCCAAGGGTAACGGCTAGTTAGTTGGTAACGAGTGGTCCAGAATAAACGAGAAAATATGACTCACTTAGTTACAATTAATTCCTCATATTTTGGGGGCAATTGTTAGGGCATGGATTTTATATCAAGGATCATCCATCCTGATCACGGGTCCTTAACGAAATCGCAGGGAATCTAAGGATCAAGGATCCTTACCTATATCTATGTTAGCTGATAATTATTCCTTTATGTTAGTTTACGTATGCAGGTAATCATGGACTAAGTCATCGAGGGAATGTCGGAGGAATATGCCATTTCTAGCACGTACAAGTGAAGCCATGACCGTTATATGTGAACGTGGGGAGCTTGCATGGATTTCGAAGAGTTAGTTAATAAGATTAGCTAGATATTTAGTGGGATATTGAGCTTGATAGACACACAATCTGACTGAACACACACTCGCATACATACTGTTGCTACTCTCTCGAACACTCATTAGAATTCTTATTGTAACAAGCTCAATATTTCCAAAGTTGTAATCTTTCTTGTTCAATATAGTTGGTGATCGGTAGTTTCCATCACCCGAGGTTTTTATGCCGGAGATCAACTCTTGATCAAGGGCTTTTTCCTCGTACAAATCATTGTGTTCATCGTCATTTACTTTTGATATTTGTTCATACATTTTTCGTTTAACCAAGCACTAAACCTCACATTCAAAGTTTGGTTACATTATCCTTGTTGTGATTTTTGACCAAAACATGCACCTAACCTTTTCTTCAAGTTATTGACAATTATCTTGTTGGAGGATTCTGCTTGTCCATTACCCTGAGGATGCATTGGTGTTGACGTGATCATCTTGATTCCCCAACTTTTACAAAAATCAGTCGTCCTCTTGCTGATGAATTGGGAACCATTGTCGCAAATTATCTCCGCCGATATCCGAATCTTGTCAGGATATTCCTCTTGATGAAAGATACCACTTCTTGATCCCTAACTTGGATAAACGCTTCTGCTTCAACCCACTTGGAGAAATAATCCGTCATTGCCAGCATGAAGACCTTTCCTCCCGGAGCCTTAGGTAGTTTCCCCACTATATCCATTCCCCACTTCATGAATGGCCATGGAGATGTAATGGGATATAATGGTTCAGCAGGCTGATGTAGTATATTGTTGTGTTTTGACATGCGTCGCATTTTCGAACATCCTCTGCAGCATCTTTCCTCATGGTCGGCCAGTAATATCCTGTTCTCAGTACTTTTGAGAATAAAGATCTGCCCCGAGTATGGTTGCCACAATCTCCTTCGTATATATCCTGAAGTACTTCCTTAGTTTCAGGATCTTCCAAGCACCTTAGGTATGGACCTGCAAGGGATTTCTTATACAAAACATCATTTATAATTGTAAAACGAGATACCTTCATTCTGAAAGCCTTGGGGTTTTCATCCTTTGGGACATCTCCTTTTTCAAGATACTTGACGATTGGCGTCATCCAGGATTCAGGATCCTTATCAGGATATGCTTTACCAGGATCCTGAACACTTGTTACCTCCTTATCCTGAGACTTCAAAAGTCCCGTCGCAGGGTACAGGATATGTAATATTGGTATTTGAGTTCCTTCCGGTATCCTGACAGTATATCCTAGATTTGCTAGAGCATCTGCTTCAGCATTCTCTTCTCTTGGTACCTGCTTAAGTGTAAAATTTTCAAAATATCCTGCTAATTTTTAACAATTAAACGTATTCAACTAACTTTTCACCCTTGACCGCATAAGATCCATTGAAATGGTTAGTAATCAACAGGGAATCAACATACACTTGTAAACATTTAACATTCATATTCTTAGCCAATTCTAGTCCTACTATTAGGGCTTCATACTCAGCTTCATTATTAGTAGCAGGAAATTCACATCTAATTTCCTGGGGTAATATGTCCCCCTGGGGCGATTTTAGTAGTATTCCTAATCCTACGCCTTTGACATTAGATGCGCACCGTCAGTATATAATATCCAAGATCCTGAATTCTCATCTAATTGTTGTATTTCCAGGTCAGCCTCATTTTGAATATCACTACTAAAATCAGCCACAAAGTCTGCTAAAGCCTGAGACTTTATAGCATTCCTAAGCTCATATACTAAATCGTATGCACTTAATTTTACGGACCACTTAGCCATCCTACCAGACATCTCAGGTTTCCTAAGCACATTTTTAACAGGATAATTGGTTTTGACATAAATCCTATGAGTTTCAAAGTAATGTCTAAGCTTAGTTGATGCCATGACTAGAGCTAATATCAATTTTTCTAAGTGTAAATATCTAGTTTCAGCATCTAACAAACTTTTACTAACATAATAAACAGGATACTACTGACCTTCATGATCCTTTACCAGGACAACACTTACTGTGTTTCCAGATACTGCAAGGTATAGGGATAAGGGTTCACCATCCTCGGGCTTCATCAACAGGGGTGCACTTGAAAGATATTGCTTCAGTTCTTGCAGAGCAACTTCGTGTCTTTCTCCCCATTCAAACTTTTTGTTCAAGAATATCGTAAAATTCCTTGCATTTTTACGAGGATCTTGATATGAACCTGTTCAATGCTGCTACCCGTCCTGTTAATCTCTGCACATCCTTCATGTTGGAACGTTATTTGAGGTCCAGGATAGCTTTAATCTGTTCTGGGCTTGCTTCTATTCCCCTTTTAGTCACCATATATCCTAGGAATTTTCCTGCCCCCACTCCTGTAACATTTGTGTAAATCGGGTTTCGAAAACCCGCCCCACTTTATCAATCGAAGTATATTTATGTTACGTCGTTCGATTATATTTTTTTATTTTATGTATTTATTTTTATAAAAATTTATTAAATACTTCTAATATAAAGGATAATAAATATAAAGTTTAAGTAATCAAATAAATAATAATATACTTAGGAAATAATTATTGGTTGAAATAAAAAAAATAATAATAATCAAAATAATTCTGAAATAAGAAAAAATTGGGTGAACCGGGATCGAACCCGGGTTCCCCCGTATGCACACACTACAAGCACCACTGGACTACACACACCAGTTGTGTATATGTTAGAAACTTAAAACTTAAATGTTGAAACTGGGTAGAAACCTGCAACTAACCAAATCTTAACAACGCGCCTTTCCTTTATGTTTGTGATTTCTCCGACAACTAGCACCAAGTTATTTTTGGCAAAACCCAATCAAGTGGCTGTCATCACCGCAACCGATTGACAATCATCGGATTCAGCTTCCTAAACCGAACCCAAATGTACCTCTATAAATACCGAATTCAATCCCTTTCAGAAATCGCTCATTCATTCTCCCCCCCCCTGCTCTTTAGAAAATGCCTCCGGTCACTGGAGCTAAGTCGCCGGAATTTGGAATTTTCTTCACTTCTGTCCTACGGTAAAACCTCTACCCATTCTTTTGATTATCATCATACGAATCTCGCGTGATAAAAATAAACAGGGGTGAATTCATTTTATTCGGGCGGGAACATGTTTGGGCAAATTTTTAAATGAAGAAGACGAAGTGGGGTAGTGTCCTTATGTAATTAAATCCTAAGTTATAACCGGGTTAGACACACAGTCCAACGGTGGATGTGTGCACATTCAACACACACGACCCGAGTTCTATTCATGCAGCAGACACCGTTTTTCTTAAAACTATTAAACCCATACTGAGATACATTGAGAGGTTATATATAATGCAACTTCTATATCATACGGGTTAAGCACCCGGCCCAACTGGTTGGGCCGGGTGCAAGCCAAACCCAAAGACGCCGGTTCGAAACTAGTTACAGGCGTCCGGTTCGATCCATTATAACCTTTTTGAGAATTAATTAAAATTGGATAAACTTAATAAGAGTATACGAATAATTAAAATGGTGATTCTTTCGGGTTAGACACGTAGCTCAGTTGGAAGAGCTGCGTGCACGCAACCGAGAGGTCCCGGGTTCGAGCCTCACCACACGCATGCCAACAGTGCCATTGAACCGGTCTGACAAGCTGACAGGCAGACAAGATTTTTTTTTTTTTAAATATTATTTTAATTTTAATTTTTATTTTCTAACATTTTAGTTTAAGGCCTTATGTTTGACATAAAATCAATTAAAATGTTTAAAAATATATATTCTAAGGGTATAAAATATCAATAAAGCCCACCAAAAATAACCTAGGATCTAAACAAAAGTTTAACCTAAATGTTAATTTATTTACCGAGTTATCGCGTTATTATTTATAGGTTAGTACTTTCTCGTTGATTAAATTCCCAACTCGTGCGCTCTCCTTACCATTCAAGAATACGCACCCAATGTGAGTGAATCTCTACAAATTCCCCGTTTTAATCACGTTTTGGGGTGTATCATGTGTCGTACCATTTCTTTATTTTATTTAACACTTGTGCTAATATCATTTCGTGATCAAATGTGTATTGCTTGTAATGTGGTTTATATGTGGATACATTTTATCATTTCAGTGCACTCATTTCATTAGGCCCACCAGTTCCTCGTGGGATACGGGTTGAGCATCAGGTGCCTCATTAGATCGGCTCCGTTCGATTGAGTCTTGATCTCAGATCATCATCATTCATGTCATATATTCATTTAATGTGGTTTGTGATTTGTTACATTATACATTTGTTCACATGTGATTATGCACAATTTTATTTAAACAACTATAAAATTGATTTACTTAAATGTTTTATCAAGGTTCACTCGCCAACTTTTGTTGACCCAAAATTTCCCCTGTTTTACGCATGATACAGGTGATCAAGTTGAGGAAAGAAACACCTAGGATGGCCTAGAAGAATAATCAAGTTATTTCGTTGGAACAAGCATTTAGATTATTATTTGTGTTTGTATGAAATTTTGTTGGATATTTGAATTTTAATTGAATAATAAATGAAACTTGTTAGTAAATATCATGAGCTTTGGTGATAACCCAATCATGCCCTGACTTTTATTCCGCTGCGGGTTGGGGTGTGACAGATTGGTATCAGAGCTTGTGACTATAGGGATATAGGATAGGTTATTGGACCGTTAGAGCCTATACTATAGTTGACTAGATTTAAATTGTTTATATGTTACATGCAAAATTCATGATGTTTATATGTTTCATGTTTATATTCACATACAACATTATGCAAACATTCTCACAAGTACATGTTAATATGCAATGCTCATCATAGATCATACCCTCATATCATATCATATCTATGAAAGCACACACCTCACACTTTCACAATTTCCGTTATTTCTTTTCAAAGATTTTTGCAATGTTTTCATATTTTTTCAAATCACATCAAAGTGAGTTTTCACGACGGGCATGTAGTAACTGGAAGGGTACGAGTACCGGTAGTCGGAACGTCCTGTCTAGGCTTGGCATTCATATAAATCCAAAATAAAGGACCAGTTTACCTACCTGGGGACTAACGATGAGAGTACGAAGGACCTATTAGGCCAAAGCATGTTATACCAAACGTCGTGTGAACTAACCCCACTTTGAGCTGTCATTGTGTCCACAGCTGGACACCCTCCGACCATACATCTCGCAATCATGTTTTACGATTTTCATTCGGGTGGTGCGAGTGTTAACCCGCCGACACCAATGTGAATCCTACCAAGCCCAATAGTCATGGGGGCCCACATGACTACACAGGCAATGGTATGGGGGACATTTGGAGGCCCAAACATGAGCAAACCCAAGACATCCTATGGATGTAGTTAAATTATTTTCAGTTATGTTGTTTTCATTCTTTTTACGACACATGACACCTAGGAAATTCTTGAACTCACAATCTCCCTACATATATTCCTGTAGATGTCTGCTAGGCAATTACGTGGAGGTAGAAGGTCAGGAAAGTCAAACGAACGCTTGGCCACGCAAATTGCTAAACAAATGGTCGCAGTGCTTCCTGACATCGTGCTACAAGTTCAGCAAGCCCTCACCGCTAATCCAATTAACCCTCCCAACCAAGAAGACCAAAGCGTCGCCAACCCTCCTCCCAAAACCCCTAAATGCACCTACAAACACTTCAAGTCTTGCGATCCCCCAAAATATGATGGGACTAAAGGTGTCACCGCTCTCCTCCACTGGTTTGAGGAGATGGAAAACACATTTCTCAATTGCGACTGTCCTGAGGACCGCAAGGTACGTTACGCGACTGGAAGATTGTTTGGGGTAGCCCTTACCTGGTGGAACACGGAAAAAGGAAAGCGAGGTGTAGACGATGCCATGGCCTTATCATGGGAAGAATTAAGAGAGGTTATGACAAGACGTTTTTGCCCTGGAAGCGAGATCAAGAAGCTTGAAGATGAATTCTATGCTCTAAAGCAAAAGGAAGGGGATCACACCTCCTACAACAAGAGGTTTCTTGAGTTGAACCAAATGGTTCCCAATCTGTTCACCCCATTATACCACTTAATTGAACACTACATTCGAGGCCTCCCCTCGAAAATCCAAGATTCGGTTTTAAGCACTTCGCCTGCAACACTCGAAGCCGCAATGGAGTTAGCTACGGAACTCACTGGAAATCGCATTCGAAATGGCAATTTTAAAGATGAGAAGAAGAAAACACCCATTGAGACCCCAATTCCAAACCACTCAGGTTCATCCTCGAAGTTTGCTGGTAAGAGGAAGCGAAATGGCAAGAACTTTGCTGTCACCCAAACCAACCCTCCCATCACTGCTACTCCAATCACCCAAGTTGCCCCTCCAGCCGCACCGTTCAAAAGGCCATACACTGGCCCACACCCAAAGTGTAACCGTTGCCAATACCATCACCCTCCTGAAAACCCTTGCCAACATTGCACAAGTTGTGGCCGTGCAGGTCACACTATCCAAACCTGCCGTACCCTTCAGCGATCAAACCGCAGTCAACCTCCAACCCAAACCCAAAATCAAATGGTGGGCCAAGCCCAACAACCCTTACTTCTACCACCTACACAACTCACAAGCCAACCTTACTACCAACCTAACTACCCCATGATGCAATCCATACGAGCCTGTTTCAATTGTGGAGACCCAAACCACTTCAGGAATACTTGCCCACGCCTGGTGAACATCATCCATGCCCAAGCTCAAGCAAACCCGGTAAACCAAGCTAACCAAGCTCCTCCACCTGCCAGAGAAGAGCTTTCAATATCAACGCCAACCAAGCCAGGGCTGACAACAATGTGGTCAACGGTACGTTTCTCGTAATGGTAGTTATGCATCCATATGATTCGATACTGGTGCGGATAAGAGCTTTGTGTCTTTAGAATTCGAATCTATTCTCGACCAACCTCTTGATAATCTCGTTGAATCTCTAACGGTGGAAGTTGCTGACGGAAAACCCACTTCATTAAATTCTATTATACGCGATTGCACTCTCACCCTAAATGATCACGATTTTTCAATTGATCTCATTCCTATGAAATTGGGAAGTTTCGATGTTATCATCGGCATGGACTGGCTCAGCCAGCATCACGCTGAAGTGGTGTGCCATGAAAAGTTTATTCGTATTCCTCTCGCCGACGGTCAGACACTACGTATCTTTGGGGAAACTCCTTCGAAAGGGCTCAAATTGATGTCCTGCCTTCAAGCCTGAAGTTATCTTCGCAAGAATTACGTCGCATTTCTAGCTCACGTCGTCAAGAAGGAAGGCAAGGAGAGGAAGCTCGAAGATATTCCCATTGTGAAAGAATTCCAGCAAGTTTTTCCGACGACGTTTCAGGCCTTCCTCCTGTGCGAGAAGTCGAATTTCGAATCGATCTTGTGCCTGGCGCTACACCGGTCGCAAAATCTCCCTATAGGTTAGCCCCATCGAGATGCAAGAGTTGGCCAGTCAACTGCAAGAGCTGACTGACAAAGGATTCATACGTCCTAGCTCATCGCCTTGGGGTGCGCCCGTTCTTTTTGTGAGGAAGAAAGATGGAACGTTTCGCATGTGCATTGATTATAAAGAACTCAACAAGTTGATAGTTAAGAATCGCTATCCACTGCCTCGTATTGATGACCTTCTAGACCAACTTCAAGGCGCTACCTGTTTTTCCAAAATCGACCTTCGTTCTGGTTATCATCAGCTTAGAGTGCGCGAAGAAGATATTCCAAAAACTGCCTTCCGAACTCGTTATGGTCATTACGAGTTCATAGTTATGCCCTTTGGTTTAACCAACGCCCCCGCCGTCTTCATGGATTTAATGAATATGGTATGCAAACCCTATCTCGACCGTTTCGTCATAGTCTTCATCGACGATATCCTTATCTACTCAAAGTCAAAATCCGATCATGAGCGACATCTTCGACTCATTCTTACACTCTAAAGGACTGAAAAGCTTTACCTAAGTTCTCAAAAGGCGAATTCTTGTTAAGAGAGGTACAATTCCTTGGTCATGTCGTCAATGACAAAGGGATTCATGTCGATCCTTCGAAAATCAAGGCAGTACAAGAATGGCAAGCGCCACGTACCCCGACCGAAGTTAGGTCATTTCTTGGCTTGGCTGGTTAATACCGACGCTTCATTGCCATTTTTTCCCGTATCGCCGTTCCGCTCACGACCTTGACCCACAAGGGAAAACCCTTCATTTGGGGACCTAAGCAAGAGGAGGCCTTCCAAACTTTAAAGCAAAGGCTTTGTGACGCACATATCCTTACACTCCCTGAGGGTTGCGATGACTTTGTGGTTTATTGCGACGCATCAGGGCAAGGTCTAGGCTGTGTATTGATGCAAAGAGGAAAGGCGATAGCCTATGCCTCTAGGCAACTCAAAGTTCATGAGAAAAATTACACCACCCACGACCTGGAACTTGGAGCCGTTGTGTTCGCTCTCAAGACATGGAGACATTATCTATACGGTACCAAGTGTGAAATATACACTGACCACAAGAGTCTCTAGCATATTTTCAATCAAAAAGAGTTGAATATGAGGCAACGAAGATGGGTCGAACTGCTCAACGATTACGCCTGTGAGATTCGGTATCATCCTGGCAAGGCAAACGTGGTGGCTGATGCACTCAGTCGAAAGGGATATGCGAACTCTATTCGTCTTCTATGTTCACAAATCATAAACGATATCAAAGATCGAATCCGGGCAGCTCAACATATCTTTGTAACGGAAAATGACGTACGCGATGAGCTGTCATGTGGAGCTGAACTCAAAATTGAAACCAAATCCGACGGTCTTATATATTATTTAAACCGCATATGGATTCCCGATCGCAACAACCTTCGTGATTTCCTCATGAATGAGGCGCACAAAACACGATACTCTGTACACCCAGGAGCCGATAAGATGTATCAAGACCTATGAGATACACCTACTGGTGGCCTGGCATGAAAAAGGATATCGTTGTTTTTGTTTCCAAGTGCCTTACATGTTCCAAAGTGAAAGCTGAACATCAAAGACCTTCAGGACTTCTAGTCCAACCCGAAATACCTGTATGGAAGTGGGAAAACATAACCATGGACTTCATTACCGGGTTACCTCGCACCTCCAGTGGGTATGACACCATATGGGTAATCATTGATCGTCTTACCAAATTAGCTCACTTCATTCCGATTCGCGAGGACTTCAAGAACGAGAAGTTAGCTCGTATCTACATCAGCGAGATCGTAAGCCGCCATGGTGTACCATTAAGCATCATTTCAGACCATGATGGTCGTTTCACTTCACGAACATGGCGAGCCGTACAAACTGCTTTGGGTACACGGTTAGACCTAAGCACCGCCTTTCACCCTCAAACTGATGGTCAATCTGAACGCACCATCCAAACCCTTGAAGACATGCTTCGAGCATGTGTCATAGACTTCCAAAGGAACTGGGACGCTCATCTACCGTTAGTAGAGTTTTCGTACAACAATAGCTATCATTCAAGTATCGGCATGGCTCCTTTCGAAGCTTTATATGGTCGTAAATGCCGATCTCCAGTATGTTGGCACGAAATTGGTGAAGCGCAAATCACCGGACCTGAATTGATTCAAGAAACAACCGAAAAATCCTTCAAATTCAAAACAATCATCTAGCGGCTCAAAGTCGTCAAAAGAGTTATGCTGACAAACGACGAAAACCCTTGGAATTTGGCGTTGGTGATCAAGTACTTTTGAAAGTATCACCGTGGAATTGAGTGGTTCGTTTTGGTCAAAGGGGCAAGCTAGCACCACGCTACGTAGGACCTTTCAAGATACTCGAAAGAGTAGGTCCTGTAGCCTACAAGCTTGACCTACCAGAAGAACTCAACAGAATACATCCCACGTTCCACGTATCAAACTTGAAAAAGTGTCTCGCCGACCAAAATATCCATATCCCTCTAGAAGACATTCAAGTTGATGAGTCAATGCACTTCGTTGAAAGACTAGTGGAAATCATGGATTTCGGTGAGAAGCGTTTAAGGCGAAGTCGTATTCCAATCGTCAGGGTGCGTTGGGAGTCGAAACGAGGGCCTGAGTTTACTTGGGAACGTGAAGACTCAATGCGCGAGAAATACCCGCATCTTTTTCGGTTACCACTACTACTTAAATTTCGGGACGAAATTTCTAAAGTAGGGGATACTGTAACATTTGTGTAAATCGGGTTTCGAAAACCCGCCCCACTTTATCAATCGAAGTATATTTATGTTACGTCGTTCGATTATATTTGTTTATTTTATTTATTTATTTATATAAAAAATTATTAAATACTTCTAATATAAAGGATAATAAATATAAAGTTTAAGTAATCAAATAAATAATAATATACTTAGGAAATAATTATTAGTTGAAATAAAAAAATAATAATAATAATCAAAATAATTCTAAAATAAAAAAAATTGGGTGAACCGGGATCGAACCCGGGTTCCCCCGTCTGCACACACTACAAGCACCGTTGGACTACACACACCAGTTATGTATATGTTAGAAACTTAAAACCTAAATGTTGAAACTGGGTAGAAACCTGCAACTAACCAAATCTTAACAACGCGCCTTTCCTTTCTATTTGTGATTTCTCCGACAACTAGCGCCAAGTTATTTTTGGCAAAACCCAATCAAGTGGCTGTCATCTCCGCAACCGATTGATAATCATCGAATTCAGCTTCCTAAACCGAACCCAAATGTACCTCTATAAATACCGAATTCAACCCCTTTCAGAAATCGCTCATTCATTCTCCCCCCCCCCCCCCCGCTCTTTAGAAAACGCCTCCAGTCGCCGGAGCTAAGTCGCCGGAATTTGGAATTTTCTTCACTTCTGTCCTACGGTAAAACCTCTACCCATTCTTTTGATTATCATCATACGAATCTCGTGTGATAAAAATAAACAGGGGTGAATTCATTTTAATCGGGCGGGAACAGGTTTGGGCAAATTTCTAAATGAAGAAGACGAAGTGGGGTAGTGTTCTTATGTAATTAAATCCTAAGTTATAACCGGGTTAGACACACAGTCCAGCGGTGGACTGTGTGCACATTCAACACACACAACCCGAGTTCGATTCATGCACCAGACATCGTTTTTCTTAAAACTATTAAACCCAAACTGAGATACATTGAGAGGTTATATATAATGCAACTTCTATATCATACGGGTTAAGCACCCAGCCCAACTGGTTGGGCCGGGTGCAAGCCAAACCCAAAGACGCCGGTTCGAAACTAGTTACAGGCGTCCGGTTCGATCCATTATAACCTTTTTGCGAATTAATTAAAATTGAATAAACTTAATAAGAGTATAAGAATAATTAAAATGGTGATTCTTTCGGGTTAGACACGTAGCTCAGTTGGAAGAGCTGCGTGCACGCAACCGAGAGGTCCTGGGTTCGAGCCTCACCACACGCATGCCAACAGTGCCATTGAACCGGTCTGACAAGCTGACACGCTGACAAGATTTTTTTTAAAAATATTATTTTTATTTTTATTTTTATTTTTCTAACATTTTATTTTAAGGCCTTATGTTTGACATAAAATCAATTAAAATGTTTAAAAATATATATTCTAAGGGTATAAAATATCAATAAAGCCCAACAAAAATAACCTAGGATCTAAACAAAAGTTTAACCTAAATGTTAGTTTATTTACCGAGTTATCGCGTTATTATTTCTAGGTTAGTACTTTCTCGTTGATTAAATTCCCAACTCGTGCGCTCTCCTTACAATTCAAGAATACGCACCCAAGGTGAGTGAATCTCTACAAATTCCCCTTTTAATCACGTTTTGGGGTGTATCATGTGTCGTACCATTTCTTTATTTTATTTAACACTTGTGCTAATATCATTTCGTGATCAAATGTGTAATGCTTGTAATGTGGTTTATATGTGGATACATTTTATCATTTCAGTGCACTCATTTCATTAGGCCCACCAGTTCCTCGTGGGATACGGGTTGAGCATCAGGTGCCTCATTAGATCGGCTCCGTTCGATTGAGCCTTGATCTCAGATACATCATCATTCATGTCATATATTCATTTAATGTGGTTTGTGATTTGGTACATTATATATTTGTTCACATGTGATTATGCACAATCTTATTTAAACAACTATAAAATTGATTTACTTAAATGTTTTATCAAGGTTCACTCGCCAACTTTTGTTGACCCAAAATTTCCCCTGTTTTACGCATGATACAGGTGATCAAGTTGAGGAAAGAAACACATAGGATGGCCTAGAAGAATAATCAAGTTATTTCGTTGGAACAAGCATTTAGATTATTATTTGTGTTTGTATGAAACTTTGTTGGATATTTGAATTTTAATTTGAATTTAATAAATATGAAACTTGTTAGTAAATATCATGAGCTTTGGTGATAACCCAATCATGCCCCGATTTGTATTCCGCTGGGGTCGGGGTGTGACAACTCCGAAGTTACACTTAGCAGGATTCAGCTTCATATTATACTGATCCAGGATATTGAAAGCACATTCAAGATCCTGGAGGTGATCCTCGGCTTTCTTGGATTTTACCACCATATTCGATATAGACCTCCATTGTGTCCCCCAATTTGTCTTTGAACATCATATTGACTAGCCTCTGGTATGTTGCTCCTGCATTTTTAAACCAAAAGGCATGGCCGTATAACAGTATATACATGTGGGTGTCATGAATGTTGTATCCTCTTGGTCAGATGGCTCCATCTGGATTTGCTGAAATCCTGAGGATGCATCCATAAAGGTCAGCATTTCATGACCAGCAGTTGCATCTACAATCGAATCTATATGAGGCAGTGGGAATGGATCTTTTGGACAAGCTTTGTTGAGGTCTGTGTAATCTACACAAACCCTCCACTTCCCATTCTTCTTTTAGGACCACCACCATGTTTGCTAGCCACCTAGGAAACTTGACTTCCCTAATCATCTTGGACTTTAGCAATCTTTCAACTTCTTCTTGTATAATTGCATTTCTTTCAGGAGCAAATTTCCTCCTCTTTTGTTGAACGGGCCTGAAAGATTTGTCAATTCCAAGTTTGTGAGTTATAATATCTTTTGATATACCTGTCATATCTTCGTGTTTCCATGCAAATGTAGACATCCTGCATTTCAAAATGTTAGCTGATCTACAAGCACCAAGATATCTGGATTATCCTGGTCCAGGATAACTTTTTAACATCCTGCTCCGAAGTCTCCATGATATCCTGGGCTTGTATCTTTAATTGCTATCCTGCCCTGGATTTTGTTGATGCCTTCATCGAAGAGGAGTAGCGTTCCTTCACCTCCTGTTGGTCACTTTCCACTTTGACTCCCCACCCAAGGAGTAGGGATCTTGACACATTGAAGATAGGTAGAAGGTACGGCCTTCATATCATGAATCCATGGCCTGCCTAATATAATATTATAGCATGATAATGAATCCATGAATCAAAATCGTTGCATCGAATTCTCTCCTTCAACGTATACAGGCAGCTTTATATCCCCAACCGTGTTCTTTGCTTCTCCACTGAACCCTACAAGCACAGTGGACTTCGAGGTAATCTCCATCTCTGGGATGTTCATCCTCTTCAGGGTCTCTAACTGTATGATGTTGACCGAGCTGCCATTGTCCACCAGTATCATGCGCACAAAATGGTTAGCAATATACAAAGTGATTATCAGACCATCATGATGAGGATCCTGAATGTTATCCCGGTCGTCACTATCGAATGTTATGACTTTGTCATTCGTAAGCATCATCATCCTCGTTGGCTTATCCCCTCTTTCTGCCTTGGCCTCTTTGCATGCCTCTTAGCTGCAGAATAAGAGGTTCTGCATATATCGGATCCTCCGGATATAAAGTTGATTATCTTGGCGTCTGGGGGAGGCGATGCTGCTCGTTCAGGATCCTTGTCAATATCCTGACCCTTATTCTTCTTCCTTCCGATGAGATCTTTTAAGTAGCCTTTGCTTAGAAGATAGCTTATCTCTTTTCTCAGGGCTATGCAATCTTCCGTTACATGTCCAAAATCTTCATTAAAGGCGCACCACTTGGACTTATCCTTCCAATCAGCTTTTTGTTGATTCTTCCTTGGCCACCTTGCCTTATCTCCTAAACCCTGCATGGCATATATTAATTCAGGAGTATTAACGGAAGAACTGTATTCTGACAACTCAGGATATTCCTCAGGATCTTCATCCTCAACAACGTTCACTTTCTTGTTGTCATTCCTGCCATATGGCTTAGAGCGATATGGCTTGTATGAGGATTCTGACTTCCTGTTAGTTGATTCATATGTTGAGGATGAATTCATCCTCTCTTGCATTTTCTTGTCATCTTCAAGCCTGATATATTTTAGAGCCCTGTTTCGAGCTTCGTCCAGGTTCCTGCAAGGGTTCATTACAAGATCCTGATAAAAAGGAGAATCCTTTTGTAATCCCATCTTGAATGCTTGTACAGCCGTAGCAACATCAAGATGTGGGATATCTAAGGATTTCCTACTAAATTTGTTCACATAATCCCTAAGGGATTCTTGAGGTCCCTGTGTTATCTTGTAGAGGTCACTTGTTAGTTTTCAAAGCTTCTACTACAAGAAAATTGACTATTAAACAAATTTACCAAATGAGCAAATGATGTAATTGAATGAGGTGGAACGCTTAAGAGCCACTTCAAAGCTGATCCTATCAGAGTGGAGCCGAAGCCTTTGCAGAGACATGCTGCTTTAAGATCCGGTGGAATAGGATTCACTTCCATCCTCTCCCTATATTGGGCAATATGCTCTTCAGGATCCGTCGTCCCATCATAAAGCTTCATGTTGGGGGTTTGAAATCTCTTCGGGATTTCAGCATCACAAATGTGGCGAGCAAAGCGGGATATGTGTGGGCTATCCTGGGATACTTCCGGTATGGGCTGCACTACCCCGGGTACACTTGATATCATATCCTTCAATTTCTGAAGCTCTCTGGATAGTGCTGAGGTTACACTTGTATCCTGTGAAGATCCAACATTGTCAGCGGCAAGAGTATTAACGTTATTAGAAAGGTTACCAGCCTGTTGATTATGGCCAGATCCTGGAGCATATCCTGGGCCCCTCACAGTCGATATCCTGGCTGATGAGGGTATCTCAGGAACATTGCTCTGGGAACGACTTGGTACAACATTGCCCTGATTATCTTCAGTGTACAGCGCTGAACTAAAGTTCAAATTCCTGGGCTGCAAGGGAGTGACAACATCCTCAGCAGGTCTCTTGGAGTTGGACTTCAAGAGTTGTATTTCTCTCATTATTGTTTGGTTAGTTTCCTGCTGTTGCTTCATCTGATCCTGTATACTACCAAACAAAGCTAAAATTTCATCATTAGAAGCCATAATAGGAGTTCTCCCTGGGGCACCAGATCTGTAGACATTCTGAGCAGGCAGAGCGTCTCGGGATGGAGGTGGTGGAAGCACCGAACCGGTTGTAGAAGAGGTTGTAGCAGGCGTGGAGGAAGAGCTCATGTTTGATTTCGAAGCCATCAAAAACAGTTGTGAAAAAAGTTTTGAAATCAAAAAGCCAAGTAATGATTTTAACAAAGCTTTTCGTAGAAATAGCACCACTTGGCCCACGGTGGGCGCCAAATTGTTTTGGAAAAAAATTACCGAAGCAATTAAGTGATCAAATTAGTTTTGTGAGGTCGTGTGCTAGCAATGCTTGTAAAAATATGTTGGTTTATTCGTTTATAAAAACAGTTTCAGGATATGAAACTATATCAATTATCAAACTGAGCAGTAAAAGTAAAAGTGGACAGAGGATATACGAGGAAAGCCCTTGATCAATATAGATCTCCGGTATAAAAACCTCAGGAGCTGACAAGCGTCGGCTGCCTTGTTCTTCTTATTGCTTGAATATTCAGATACAGTGCAGGATAATGCTCAGATCGCTACTAAGTGGTACAAAGATTGCTAATGTAAAGTGTTTGTATGTGAATGCGGTAGAAATGAGTAAGAGTAAGAGAGCAGAGAGTGAAGTGTATATGATTCATGTGTGTCCTACGATCTAGCTCATCCTTTATATAGTTACAAGAAATAAACATTTTTTCCTATAATCTTGGGGTGCTCCGGAATATTCCATTGTGAACGTTGTAGACCCGGTCTTGGCGGCTTCAACATCCATATTGCAACTGAATGGAGCGAGTCTTCAGAGGAAAAGGTCTCCGTATACGTTGCAAGTCCTACAACCATTTTCTGCACGTAAAATATTAGTAGCTATCAGGATACTCCCTCAGGATGTTACCAATATCCTGTAGTGGTATCCTTGTCGCAAACAGACATTAATTATCAAGATATTAGTCAAGATATAAGTCAAGATACGAGCTCAGAATTTCACCCATAACAGTAACAAACCCTACAAGACTTAAAACTTGATAAAATTGGATGTTAAGAATCTAACATCCTTTTCATAATAACAAATATAATATGAAATAACTAGTAAAATGTTACCAAGCAAAGGATCATATATCTCTTGTGGATCCTTAATCCTGAATTGAATACCGGAATTCTTAAGGATCCTTGATCCTTATTACATAAAGTATCTCTTCAAGTGAATGGCATTCCAAGCTCTTGGCAGGAGATCACCATCCATGGTTAGTAAACGATATGCCCCCTTTCCGGCTTCAGCCTCAATGAGATAAGGACCTTCCCACTTTGGTGCCAACTTACCATCAGCAGGATTCGTAGTATTCTGGAATGCTTTCCTCAATACCATATCACCAACTTGAAACCTTCTCATTCTGACATTCTTGTTATATGCACCAGCCATCTTTTGTTGATAGCTAGCCATCCTTATTCTTTCCATGTCTCACAATTCTTCCATAGTATCCAAATCTTGAATTAGAGTCTAAACATTCGCTTCTGGATCACGGATGCTTGTTCTGGCTGTCGGTACCACCATTTCTGTAGGGATCACTGCTTCAGCTCCAAAGACTAAAGAAAAGGGAGTTTGACACGTAGCATTCTTAGGAGTTGTTCTATCTGCCCATAAGACATAAGGTAACTCCTCAGCCCAATTGCCCTTTTTGGATCCAAGTTTCTTCTTCAAGTTGTTGATAATAATCTTGTTGGATGATTCTGCCTGGCCATTAGCTTGTGGGTGGACTGGTGTTGATGTTATCATCCTAATCCCCCAGCTGTCACAAAAGTTAGTAGTACGTATCCCAATAAATTGGGATCCGTTATCACAAACAATTTCAGAAGGAATACCAAATCTGGTAATAATATTTCTTTTAATAAAGGATATGCTTCCTTTTCCCTAACTTGGGCAAAAGCTTCTGCTTCTATCCATTTAGAGAAATAGTCCGTCATAACTAGCATGAATACTCTTCCTCCTGGTGCCTTGGGAAGCTTGCCTACTATGTCCATTCCCATCTCATAAATGGCCAAGAGGAGGATATAGGATGCAGAGGTTCTGCCGGCTGATGAAGGATATTATTGTGTCTCTGGCAAGCATCGCATTTCCTTGCGTAATCTACAGCATCCTTCTTCATTGTGGGCCAGTAATAGCCTGTTCTAAGGATCCTTGAAAATAGTGCTCTGCCCCCAGTGTGATTCCCACAGTCTCCTTCGTGAAAATCCTTCAGGACTTCTTGTATCTCAGGATCCTCAATGCACCTTAGATAGGGTCCTGCAAGAGATTTTTTATATAACATGTTATTTATAATGGTAAACTGGGATACCTTAATCCTGAATGCTCTTGGATTTTCCCCAGTAGGGATCTCTCCATTCTGAATGTGTTTCAGAATTGGAAGGATCCAGGATCCTGAATTTGACTTCATATCATCATTGGGAACGACTGCAGCACCATCCACTATTTGCATTGCTTGATTCTCCTCAATTATAGGAGTTAGTACATGGATAATAGGTATCTTCACATCCTTATGAATCTTCAATGAGGATCCAAGATTGGCTAGAGCATCGGCTTCTGCATTCTTTTCTCTAGGTACCTGTGTAAGGCTGAAAAAAGCAAAAGAATCTGCCAATTTCTTGACTATCTCCAAATATTTGATTAGTTTCTCACCTTTAACAGCATAGGAACCATTATAGTGATTAGTAATTAACAACGAATCTACAAATACTTGAAGATGCCTGATCCTCATATGTTTAGCTAGTTGCAAAAATGCTATCAAGGCTTCATATTCAGCCTCATTATTAGTGGTCTGAAATTCACAAGCTATAGATTGGGGTATAATGTCCCCCTGTGGCGATTTTAGTAGTAGGCCTAGTCCAGTTCCTTTCACATTCGAGGCTCCATCTGTGAAGAGTGTCCAAGGATCCTTGGTCTCCTCAATTTGTTGCATTTCTAGTTCAGCTTCCCTTTGTAGATCACTACTGAAATCAGCCACAAAGTCAGCCAAAGCTTGGGATTTAATAGCAGTTGTAGGCTCATACTTATTGTCATATGCACTAAGTTTAACAGTCCATTTTTCCATTCTTCCCGACATCTCAGTTTCCTGAGAACATTCTTAATAGGAAAGTTAGTTTTAACAACAATAGTATGAGTTTCAAAATAATGTCTTAATTTGGTAGAAGCCATGATTAAAGCAAGAATGAGTTTCTCTAAGTGAGAATACCTGGCCTCAGCATCAAGTAGACTTTTACTTACATAGTATACCGGATGTTGCTGGCCTTCGTGATCCTTAACTAGGATCGTACTTACCGCTTTACCTGAAACGGCTAAGTATAAGGACAAGGGCTCTCCATTTTCTGGTTTCATCAAAGCCGGTGTTGAGGATAGGTAATCCTTAAGGGCTTGTAGAGCAGCTTCATGCTTCTCAGTCCATTAGAACTTCTTATTCTTCCTCAGAACATCATAGAAATCCTTGTATCTTTCTGAGGATTTTGAAATGAATCTATTCAAGGCGGCAATCCTTCCTGTCAATCTTTGCACATCCTTGGCATTGGCAGGAGACTTGATGTTCACTAAAGCCTTGATTTGTTCTGGACTTGCTTCAATTCCTCTCTTGGTCACCATATATCCTAAAAATTTTCCAGCTTTAACCCCGAAATGGCATTTAGAGGAGTTTAATTTCATATTGTACTGGTCAAGAATATTGAATGCTTCTTCGAGATCCTTCAGGTGATCCTCAGCTTTTTTAGACTTTACCACCATATCATCTATGTATACTTCCATTGTGTGTCCAAGTTGCTCCTTGAACATCATATTTACCAGTCTTTGGTATGTAGCACCTGCATTTCTTATACCAAAGGGCATAGCAATATAACAATATATGCCGTTGGGTGTCATGAATGAGTATCCTCTTGATCAGATGGTTCCATCGGAATTTGCTGAAATCCAGATGAAGCATCCATAAAAGTTAAAAGCTCAAGACCCGCCATAGCATCCACCATGGAGTCAATGTGGGGTAAAGTGAAAGGATCTTTGGGACATGTCTTGTTTAAATCAGTAAAATCGACACATACCCTCCACTTTCCATTTTTCTTTTGAACAAGAACCACATTGGCTAACCACCTTGGATACTTGACCTCTCTTATCATACCTGCCTTTAGTAACTTGTCTACCTCTTCTTGGATAATTGCATTTCTTTCAGGTGCAAACTTCCTCCTCTTTTGGTGAATTGGCCTGAAAGACCTGTCAATACCAAGTTTGTGAGTAATGACATCCTTTGAGATACCTGTCATATCTTCATGCTTCCAGGAGAAGGTAGATTTTCTATGTTTCAGGAAGGATATTAGATCCTGCTCTATGCTCTTCTGGATCCCGGATCCTATATACACCTTGGATTCAGGATCCTCCGGAACTAAGAGTATATCCTTGACGTCTTGTTCTCTTGCTTCCATGACGTCTCTTGGATGATGCTTTAATTGCTATGCTTCCCTAGACTTGGAAGCTGGTTTCATCGAGGAAGTGTAGAAATTCTTTGCCTCCTGCTGATCACTTTCTATTTTGACTATTCCCCATGGACTTGGAAGCTTGACACATTGGTGGTATGTAGAGGGGACTGCCTTCATGTCGTGTATCCATGGCCTGCCAAGAATAACATTACAGCAAGACAAGCAATCTATGACACAAAATTTTTGAATAGAGATCACTTCCTCTATGTAAATTGGTAGTTTGATGTCCCTTAGTGTATTCTTGGTTTCCCCACTAAATCCCACGAGCACCGATGATCTTGGAATGATCTCGGATTCAGGAATGTTCATCTTTTTGAGGACATCCATTTGAATTATGTTCACTGAACTTCCTCCGTCAATTGACAAGACCATCATGATGAGGATCCTGTATATCTACACGATCATCCTCATCAATGGATATAACTTTCTGCTGAGTTAGGGTAGATGTTCGGACTGGTCTCTCCCCATTCTCCATCTTCGTTTCTTTTGCATGCCTTTTCGCCGCTGAGAATGAGGTTTCACATATATCAGAACCACCAGAAATAAAGTTAATGATCTGAGCATCTGCTGGCGGTGGAGGAGTTTTTTAAGGAACTTTCTCAGTATCCTGAGTCCTTGAACGTTTCCTTCCCAGCAATTCCTTCAAATCTCCTTTGCTAAGAAGATAGCCAATCTCCTTCCTCAATGCTATACACTCATCAGTAAGGTGGCCAAAATCCTCATGATAAGCGCACCATTTGGACTTATCTTTGCTGGCTGTGGCCTTCTCATTTTTCCGAGGCTACCTAGCTTTGTCACCTAGACTCTGCATAGCAAGGATTAGTTCATGATTATCAACAGAAAAACAATACTCAGATATTGAAGGATAATCCTCATCGTCTTCGTCTTGTTCAATTGCATTCACATTATGATTATCATGTTTAGAGTATGACTTGGATCAATTATTCTTAAAGAATGATCCTTGTTTTTCCTGTTTCGAGGATCCTAAGAGCCTCTCCTGGATCTTTTGTCATCCTCTAAACGAATAAACCTCAATGCCCTGTTCCTCACTTCATCTAAATTCCTGCAAGGTGTCATTACAAGGTCATCATATAATGAGGAATCCTTAAGCAATCCCATTTTGAATGCCTCCACAAAGGTGGTAATATCTAGGTTAGGGATTTCTAAGGATTCTCGACTAAACTTAGTGATGTAATCTCTTAAGGATTTATCACGAGCCTGGGTTATTCTATAGAAATCACTAGTTAATCGTTCAAAGGTTCTACTACATGAAAACTGGTTATTGAACAAATTAACTAGATGAGAAAATGAAGTAATTGAGTAAGGAGGAAGACTTAGCAGCCATTTGAGTGCTGATCCAGTGAGTGTGGATTCGAAGCCCTTGCAAAGGCAGGCTTCCTTTAATCTTTCTGGAATGGGATTGATCTCCATTCTTTCCTGGTATTGTGCCACATGCTCCTCTGGATCAGTTGTACCATCGTACAGCTTCATGTTGGGGGTTTGAAAGCGTTTTGGTATCTCAGCTTTGCATATAGGAGGTGCAAAACGAGACACCCTGTGACTTCCATCCAGGATCTCAGGAATGGGCTTAACCACTCTTGGGATGCTGGATATCATATCCTTAAGCTTCTGGAGCTCCCGTGCCATAGCCTGATTGAAATCTGTATCCTGCATGGAACCATAGTTAGTGCCAAAAGATGTATTGACATTGTTACCTCCTGATTGTTTGGAAGTGGTATGCCAGTAGTATATCCAAAGCTGGACACTTCAGGTGTATAGTTGGACCAGATGAAGCAATAGTCTGCATAGGGATGAAGTCCCCGTTGTGAACTTCAGAATCCTTGAATATCGGACTTCCTGAAGGTCCTTGATCCTGAAAGACATTGGGTCTAGGATACACGGGTGCTGAAGGTCTCGGAGGATACTCCATGGATCCTTGAACCTGGGATGAGGATCCTTGATGCTGGAAGTAAGATACTTTAGGTGGCACCGTCTCCAAGTATCCTCCCAAACTGAAGTAGGATCCTTGATGCTGATTTGAGGATCCATAAGGTTGGTAATGAGATGCTTGTGGCTGCGTCATTGCAAATGATCCAAGCTGCAATCCTGAGGATCCCTGATACTGAACACCAGAAGCCTTAGAATGCTGAATGGTTGTTGCTGGAGTAGCGAAATCCAACGACCTGGGCATCAATGGAGAGTGATCCTCCGCTGATCTCTTCTGTTTCTTGATTTATCAATTTCACGAAGGATCCTCTGGTTAGTTTTGTCCTGCTGTTCCATGTATCCTTTCATCTGCAAAATCTAAGTAGACAGATCATTGTTAGTAAGTGTAGAGGATGAAACAGTGGAAGCCTTCGAGAAAACTGGTGTTGGCTTCTTCTGAGCATTGTCAGCACTCTTCGCCGGTGCAGGGGAAATGGGAGGCAATGATACACAAGTCTGAGATGAGGTAACCGCCGGCGTGGCACTTGAAGCATATTTTCCATGAGAAGCCATGTAGTTGAAAAGAATGGATAAAAATGAATGAAATGAATGGGATTCTTAGAATTGAAGCACTGATTGCCCCATGATGGGCGCCAAACTGTTTTGGTTAAAAATCTGATCAAGGTAATGTAACCAAATCTGATTTGTGAGGTTAGATGCTTGGTTAAATGAATAAGTGTATGAACAAATATCAAAAGTAAATGACAATGAAGACAATGATTTGTACGAGGAAAAAGCCCTTGATCAAGAGTTGATCTCCACATAAAAAACCTCGGGTGATGGAAACTACCGATCACCAACTATATTGAACCAGAAAGATTACAACTTTGGATGGTAACAAGTTCGATACAATGATTTCCTAATGTGAAAGTGTGTGTTTCGCCAGTTGAGTCAGAGAATGCGAGAGTGTGTTCGTATGTTTCTATTATGAGCTTGTTTACCCCTTTTTGAATTAAAAATATCTAGCTAACAAATTATTCGAAATCCATGCAAGCTTCACACGTTCTCCCTCAACGGTCATTGCTTTTTCTACACGTGCTACATTCGGCATATTCCTCCGATATTCTCGTATTGACTTAGTTCACTTTATACCTGCAAACGTAAACTAAATGCACAAGGAACAATTGTTAAAAACATAAACATTAGTAAGGATCCTTGATCCTTAGACTCCCTGCATTATCCGTTAAGGATCCGTGATCCAGGCCTAGTCTCAAGATGGATGATCCTTAGCATAAAATCCATGCCCTAACAAAGATTACCATTCTTACCTTGCATCAAAATCATCTTTCCCTTCTAATCATCTCTCTAGCGTGTGATCACATACTTTTGCACCCAACCCCATCTCTAGCTGCGATCCATTCCTTTGCCCCCAACCCCAACGATTTAAAGGGTATCATTTTTCATCTCTTTCTCAATAAATCTCCACCTTCCAACCAAATTTGGCGAATCTTTCAGAATAATAGTTAATCTTGGTGGTGGGATAAAAGCTTTAGGACCAATAGGTCCTGGGTTCGATTCCCACAAGGGGGGTTTTCCCATATTTATTGGGTCTCCTCCTGAATTGGTGAGGCATTATTTCTAGTGGAGATGGATCTGATCGGGTGGTTCCGCTAGTGGCACGAGGATACTCCGGTGGTCCGTCAGTGATCCAAATTTGCAATTCAAAAAAAAGTTAATCTAGATTAGTTATTATTGTTATTTAATTATTATGTAATTATTATTGTATAACATAAGTTTAAGGTGGTTACTCGATCAAGGGTATACCGAACCTATATTATACAATTTGTATTGCATTTGACATTACCAATTCTATCAAGAACACGTTTACGATTTTGTTTTCGCCTGTTTCATCAACACTTTGTTTCTCAACATCCAACAAAGTGGTATCAAAGCCATCATCAATCAATCAAAATTCAAAATTATTTATATATGTTCAATTGGATTATCCATATAACTAAATTTCAACCTTAATTTATCGAAGAATAGAAAATCATGACGACGAATGCAAGAATACAAACGCAAATTCCAAAATTGTTGGGACAAAAGTATTATCACTGGCATATTCAAATGCGAGTGTTATTAGAATCTCAAGATCTTTGGAGTATTGTGGAAGATGGTTATTGAGATTTACCCTCTGATGCATCAGATGTAGATCAAAATAATCACAAAGAAACAATCCCGGTGCTCAAGTTTTATAGACATTCTTAGTCTTAATTTCAATTTTCCATGTAATCAAAACAAGTCTAGTTTTTGCCATTCATATCAATTATCGAATAGTAAACGGTTGCCTTTTTATGCATCAAATTCTTTTACCTTTTCACCATTTGATATTATTCATTGTGACCTATGGACTTCCCCATAATGAGTAAAACATGATACAATTATTATATGGTCCTAATTGATAATTTTTCCCACTTCGTTTGGGTTTATCCACTTAAGTTTAATTTCGAAACTTTTCCCACTTTTGTCAAGTTTCATCGTTTAATTGCTACACAATTTAATAGAAATATTAAAACTTTCCGATGTGATTTGGGATGTGAAATTGACAACCATGCATTCAAAAACTTTGCGCATCAAGTAATGTCCGATAGGTCATTTGAAATGTATAAAGCACATTTGGCAGTTAATGGAAAATCTCAACAATGGGGATTGATAGTGAGGATACATTCAGTCTAGTTGTTAAGCCAACTTCTATTTGAACCGAACTTTCATTGGTTGTTTCACAATGCTGACCTATAAATCATCTGGACGTTAAAAATGCTTTTTTTACATGGTAATTTAAATGAAGTGATCTTTTTGCATCAAACAGTCTGTTGATGACATTGTTCTTACGGTCTCTACCATTACCCCTCTACATGAGATTATTGATACTCTCTCAAGGGAATTTGCAATGACAAATTTTGGGTATTTTATATCATTTTTTGGGAGTTAAGATCACTCGTCAGTCACAGGGCCTATTTTTGTCTTAGGAACAGTGTACTAAAGATGTCATTGCACGAGCCTCAATGTCGAACTGCAAAGCGTGTGTTACTCTAGTGGATTTATCATCTAACTTAGTCCTACCGATGGGTCCCCCATTCATGATCCTACTTTGTATCGCATTTTAGCTGGCGCATTGCAGTATATCACTTTTACCCGACCAAACATTTCGTATGCAGTTCATCAAATTTGCTTATTTATGCATGATCCATGTGACACACACTTTAATTTTTTGAAGTGCATTATTTGGTATTTACATGGTACTCTTGACTATGGTTTACGACTTGTTAAGTCTGGTACCCAGTCGTGGATGGCTTACTCGGATGCTGATTGGGGTGGATGTCCAGATTATCGTAGGTCTACTAGTGGGTATTGTGTGTTCCGTGGTGATAATCTACTTTCATGGTCTTCCAAACGCCAACCAACGATCCCTCGTTCCATTGTCGAGGCAGAGTATTATGGTGTCGCTAATGTTGTGACAGAGGCCACGTAGATCCGTAATTTATTACTTGAGTTAAATACGTTGTTACGATAGGCATCCATTGTGTACTGCGATAAGGTCTCTGCCGTCTATCTTTCGGATAATCCTGTTCAGCATTAGCGAACCAAGCATATTGACATAGATATTCATTTTGTTCTAGAAAAAGTTCGTATAGGCCATGTTTATGTTCTTCATGTCCCTTCGTCCTTATAGTATGCATATATTTTCACCTAAGGGATTTCTAGACAACTGTTCTAGTCCTTTAGATCCAGTTTCAACGTCTGTCCTCCGCCCGCTCAAACTGAGAGGGTGTCTTAGCCAATACTATTAGAATATTATCAATTGTTTATATGTAATATTTATATATATATCTACTTCTAAAATAGTGGTAAGGCATCTTGTATTTTCCCTATTTAAAGCGTTTTTCATTGATCAATAAGATTATTCAGCATTTATATATAAACACTTTTAATGTGATCATCTAGAGCTTCTTTATCGGTCTCCTAGTGACATGATAGGGTTAGTACAACTTGTCTAGTTGTTTCTATGTATTTAGTGGAGAGGCGTGACTGTCTTAGAGGGTGCGTCACCAAACAGGGTCCAAAATTTTTTATGGCAAAAAAAATCGTTATATCTATATATAATAAATATTTACAATCTTAAATGAAACATGACCATTGTTGTAGTTCTAATGGCCATGTGCTTTCTTGCCAATACACGGGTCTTTAGTTCGAGACCTGACAACATTTTGTTTTCTCCTTTTTTTTCCTTTGTTCAAGGTTGGGCTCTAAAGCCTGAACATAAAGAAGAAAAAAAGGTTCTAAAATTATTGAGTTTGTGGCCAATACAAATAGACATTGATTTGTATGTTTCATTTTTATTTGAGTTGTTTTTATTACTTTAAATTGTTTCGTATAATTAAAATGTTTATTTATATTAATTTTTTTGTTTATATTAAATTGTTTAATTCTATGTTTATGTTAATACTTATTATATGTATTAAGGTTAACACATAACTACTTGAAAATACAGAGATCTATTATTTCTATCGTACAGAACCCATGAGAGTCCTCAAGCTCTCAGGTACTGCCATAAGTTACCCATTATGGTGTTACACTTTTATATTTCACATTTATAATTCTAAAAGACAGATGAGGATATCCCCTCTCTTTCTCCTTATCTTCTTTATCCTTTCTTGATGGGTTGTAATCATATTTTTAAGATAATAGTTAGAAGTAAAAGAATATATTTAAAGAGTCATTTCCCTATAATAATAAAATATATATATAAGTGTCGTATGGTGCAGGGAAGAGGAAGGAGAAGAAAGGCAGAGAGGGGGTCACAAATATTTGAAGGGTCACGTGACCAATGGTCCGACATAAACATCTGTATTAAACAATTTTGCCTGTTTCCAACATAGGCTGATAATAAGTG
This sequence comes from Scalesia atractyloides, assembly GCA_947069175.1. Classification (NCBI taxonomy): domain Eukaryota; kingdom Viridiplantae; phylum Streptophyta; class Magnoliopsida; order Asterales; family Asteraceae; genus Scalesia; species Scalesia atractyloides. The sequence goes on along the minus strand of CAMTDV010000014.1, from coordinate 25,613,454 downwards.
AACACGTTTCATATCACTCCTATAAAGGGCATGCACATGTGATGTTAACTTAGGAAAGGGCATATTGTGTCGTGGTCATGTCTTAGGAGTTCTTATGTTTATTTAAGTTTTAAGGAGAAAAAAAAAACTCAATGTTTTTCATATCTCATGTTCTATCCTCATTTATCTAATTTAACCAATATTATATCACATTCAAATCACCCTTATCATTTTATAAAACCTTTCATATCCCATTTGGTATAATTATATGGAATAAGTAGGATATTGGTAAATATACCAATTCAATGTAGTTTTTTATATAATTTTATAGATAAGATTAAGTTTTTAAGAATGGGTTATAGAAATCTTTTAGGTTAAAACCTTATTTTTTTTCTTTAAAATATAAGAATATTGGTAATTCAATGTACTTTTGTCCCTTTTTTTCCTTCAAATTATAGTTACAAAGCTTATTTCAGTGACCATGACAAAATTTTTTAAATGGTGACTTTCTTGTATTTGGCTACTGTACTCTTCAAATTGAAGAGCTTCATTGCCTTACTTCGGCTAGACTATGTTGTCTTAACTGGACCCATGCTGGGTTTAGAGTTTGGCTTGGGCGTTCCCATCGGGAAACCATACCGTCGGCTGCCACTTGACAGTCGTTGTGCCACCACAAGAGCAGAACTCTCTGGCGTAACACACGATGACACTTCTGCAAGGAGACTAGGCTCTATCTATCATTGCCTTATTCACCAAAGTGACACAAGTAAGGATTGAACTTGGGTCTACATTAGAAAACCTAAATCTACATACCATATGCCACAAATGGTGGATTTAAGACATTTATTTAACGCGGTCAATTCGCAACTTATATATGCAATTTATATAAGTTATGTTTATTATAACAAAATCTAATACTAATAAAGGGTTAGTTCTAATGCCACATGGCATTCTTTTCTCCAACCTCCTTTCCAATTAATGTCACATGACATTTTCATCTTTAATTCATTAATACTATATAATAATTAATATCTTATTCTAATTTATGATTAAAAAGTATACATAAATGATCTATAATTTTAAAGACTATGATTTTAGTACCTCTTAAAATAAAATAGTTTAAATTCAAAAAGGTTGTCATCCATATCTGAGATTATATATAAAATCGATATATGAGTTTTTATAACATATAAATAAAAGCTAAAAAAGTGCAACTAACCAGAGGACTATCTCGCAAAAGACTAAAAATTCATTGAATTGTGTTTTAAAATTATAGACGGAGAGAACTTAACGTTTTGAAGTTTTATAGATGAGAAAATATTAAGGTTTGTAACTACACTAATTTATAATAAATAAATATTTCAATTTAATAGAGCTAAGAAATATATAATTTCATTTTATACCTATTTGTGACATAGCAAATTAACCTTTAATAATGAAAAGATTTTATTCATCATATATAAACCTTTAACTTACTATAACTTTAAATAACTATTTAATAATTAAATTCGTATAACAATTATTAGAAAAAATAACAAATGTAATTTATGTCATACTAATAAAATTGGCTTTTTACCAATAAAGAGAAAAAGAACAACTTAAATAATGAATTTTTTAAATAGAATTGAGGTCTTATAGATTATTTTAAATAAAAGTTATATTTAAGAGATATACAATGATAAAAACTATTATTATTTTTATACACTGTTATATGTAACGTAATACGTAATTTTATTCATCTTAATAATATACCATAAAAACTATTATGGTATTTTCAGTGTTCAAGTTAGTTGTTTGAACTATTATATGGTAATAAAAATTATTTTATATAAACTTTCATTACTACATAGGCCGTTAGTTATATAAAGTTTTTTAAAAATTATATATTATATCGTTTATATTGAAAAACTCGTGTAATACGCGGGTCTATAACCTAGTATCTAACATAGTAGATGACGTATATAAGAATGTAGTAGACCAAGGGCGTTGGTAAAGCACCAGAACTATCTTAACCTAGAACCATCCAAACCGACCGAACAAAATGATACAAATCAACAGATTTAGTCGGGTTGTCCTTTCTTTTGAACGGCAAAGAATCTTGCGTGTAAACCTACCCTGCTCGGGCCTATGTCCAAGGTCGACTCCTTTACCGCCATGAGTCCGTGCCCCCTGATGCGCAGGAACCAGATGAAATCCGTAAACCCTCGCCCCATGACAGGTTCGAACCCGGGATTAAAGCCCCGATCCATCCCTTCACCCAGATGTCCCTTGAAAATGACCTAAGCGGGAGTCGACCCAGCGTCACCACTAGGGAAGGCAATTAAACTATCCATATTTTAACGGTTTAAAACCGATCATGTGACACGAGCCATCGTTTAACCTTTTATTATTCATTTTGTATTTTTAAATATGTTTTTATGTATATGTATTGAGTTATAATACAAAGGGTTTAAAAAATAAGAAGTGTAAAAAGCAACGATAGACTGACAAGTGTCTATGGAACAATCAAGTGGGAATGATAATTTTGTCCACAAGAGAAGCACATGCAAGTCACCTGCTATTTTCCCCTATTTTTTTAAACATCCATAACTTTTTTATACGTCATTTGTTTTCTTTTTTAAAATATACCATAAAATCGAGAGTTTTTTGTATCTTTAATACGGGTACCATATTGTTATACTTTTCAAAAAAAAATTTAAAACCCGGTTGTGTATTACACAATGGAATGATGTAAAACACAATGAAAAGTAGATCAAAAACACAATCGTGACAACAGGTAAAAGACACATTAGATAACATACTAAAACACAATTAACATAACTTATAACACAATTGACATACCATATAACACAATGAATATCAAACAAAAATTGCATTGGAAAGAAAATGAAAAACACAATTGATGATAGCAAATAAAAGACACAATTGATGACAACAAATAAAAGACATAATGGATAGCAGACTAAAACACAATGGACAATAGACTAAAAATGCAATGAACAACAGACTAAAATACAATGAAAAACAGATTAAAACATAATGTATAACATATTAAATACAATGACCTTAACCTATAACACAACATATAGAAAACCCAGTTATAATATCATCTTCATTATGTCATACATTGTGTTATAGGTTCTAATGAAAACGCAATAGATAGAATCCAAATTAACACTGTGTAATGAAAATTTTGATAATAACATAATGTATAGAAACGCTGGTAAAAACGTAATGACCAAAACCCAACTGAAAGACACAATGAGCAGAACATTTAACACAATACAAAAAAACCCTGTTAAAATGAATTTATTTTATTTTATTTTTATATGACAATATCATACTCATATTAAAGATAAAAAAATGCCTGTTATTAGGGTGAAGTTTTCTTTAAAAAGAATGTCTTTTTTTTAACGGCCAATAAATCAATCCCGAGTACTCTCGGGGCATCCACTGGACAAACGGAGTACTCCGAGAGTAACCCGAGTCATCCACCACCACTTCCGGGGAAAACCCGGTAACCCGCCCGCCCGTAGGCACGACGGTGAAATTACCGGTAAACCCCGTTTGGCTCAAGGATCGAACCCAGGTTTCCCTGGGTCTCCTATCATTGTCCACCAGTGCCTCACTCTATTTTGCACCAAGTGGGATTCGAACTTGAGTCTTCACAGAAGAACTCAAATCCTCCTACCGATTGAGCTAGAGGTCATTGGCGTATGAAAAAGTTACGGACGTTTTAAATTGATTGAGGGAATTGGCATGTGTCTTGTATGTGGAGAGAGAAAGTTCATAAATGTAAGGTCCCCTTTATATGCCCTTCCATTATATGTTTTTTCCTAAAACTAATCTCAACCCTCCAAATTCAAGATCAATGGACTAAAATCCTTCTTACCCTTTTTACTTATTTTACCCTTTATATTGTCGATTATCTAGGCATTATTTGGGTGTTGATTTGTTAGAAACTTAATCGATCATTTTGGCGTTAATGGCACATTTTTTCGAGCTCGGACAGTGCACCTGAATTCTCAATGCCGGCCCTGCTTCGATGGCAAAATGATGGTCATCAATGCTATGATCACTGATATCTTTAAGCAGTTGTGTGTAACCGATGTTTGTTATGCCGTGTCACTTCCTTCACGAACGATTGCATTGATTAAACAAATCCGTTGTGATGATTCAACCATATATAAAGAATTAAACTGGTCTGATTTAACACACTGATTTACATCTATGTTTTCACATAGAATGACATCTCGTTTTGTAGATTTTTGTCTTTTACAAGAAATTTATTTCGTCTACCCATGATACTTTGCTCCGAAAATGATTCTAAACATGATCCAGAATATTATCCGAATCATATAATATCCAAAACCTTCATATTTGTAGATCCACATATGTAGAAATATTATACTATATTATGGTTATAAAATGTAATTAGAAATTTTAAGAAAATGGTCACATGGTGATACGTAATAGAAGGGCCCATAATTGTTTGTACAAAATTCAAATTGTTCCTACTCGACATGTAGATCATGTCACACGCCCTATAACTTGGCCTTGTTAACTCACGGATACTATCTAGTATCTACCATACAATAACTATGGGCGGACCTAAATGTTTACATGGATGGACCTACTATATAGAGTGTTGAGTTAACGAACATTAAAGTTTTTTTATTTTTTTATTAGTAACGTATATTATTGTTTTCTTACCAACCCCAAAGAATAATTTTTAACTACTTGGAAAAGATTAACCAATGCATCTTTCATTTCAAAAACAAAGTGAAAAAAGAAAATACAATGTAAAATCGATTAAGTGCTTTAGTTATTATTTTTAAATAGTAATTGAACGGCCGTTAATATTTTCTTGGTCATTATTACCTAAAAAAGTTAATTGTAGAAAGACAAGGTCATTATTACTTAAAAAACTTCATTGTAGAAAGACAAAATAGCAAAAAGACATAATATCAGTATTTATAGTATTTATGAGATCTGAGCCAATTCGCACCAAAAATTAGAATGTCAAGTTAAGAGACATCCGAATACCAATAAAATCGATAGTGAAAAAAAAATCTAGGCACTCCACGACATGCTTTCTCTCTAACTAATGTATATTTAAAACAAATTATATTGTATAGTTTAAAGTAATGAACAATAAAATTGCATATTCAATGTATTGCAAAAAAACAGTTGTTATTTCATGAATAAATATATACAATGACGGAGCAAAAAAAAGTCATGTGACTTTTGATAATTTTTCGTGGTGATATTTATTTTTGTTGAGCTTATATACTATATAACATTAACAAATGAAAACAAAACAAAGACTTTATTTTTTATTATCTATTTGAGAGTATTTTCTTTTATCATTCTTGGTAAGAGTCCTCCAATGAATAGAAAACCATATAAAAGTTCAGTCCCTGTTTATTTACATAATTAGCATGAGACTCATGCGTTATGGAGTGTGAAAATCTAGTTAGTTTTGATGCATTCGTTGTAGCAAACAAATGAGACAACCTAAAAATATAGCCAAAATATTATAAAACATTTTCACTTCAAGGTTTTTTTTTTTATTTTAGTTAACTTAATCACAATATTTAAAAAGGGTTTTTAGTAATAAGAAGTTCTAATATTGTAATTTGTATTTTTATATAACAAACAATTTTTTCAAAGGGATTGTCAAATTGTAGCATTGTCTTATGTATAATCTCAAAGTATTATTATCTTTAATAAAATACATAACATTGTGAGCCTAACAAACAAAGTAAAGAAAAAAGAATTATTAAAATCATGATACATATATTAATAATATAATGTGTAAATATATATATATATATATATATATATATATATATATATATATATATATATATATAATAAACAAAAATGTTTGTCACCATTTTAGGTCATCTAACCTTTCATTCTCGTCTCTATCTCCTAATTAATTATTAGTTATTATTTAATTATTTATAATTATTATATTTATTAACAAATAAACTTGATATGAAATCATTTATGAATTCCATAAATAAACTTATTTTTTTACTTAAAACTTATACCTAAGTCTTCATATATCATCAAATTCAAAATTATGTTCCTTGAAAATGAAGAAAAGAAGGATAACAATAATTATTTTTTATGATGAGTGATAAAACATTCAAACATTTAATATGGTTGATGGTAAAAATATGTCAAATAATAAAAAAATAGGTGACATTTAAAAAAAAATCCAAATTTTAATCTTTAAGTTTTAATATGTATTAATATTTTGATATACTTAAATTGTAACTGAAATTAACTTAATTGTGTTAAAATGACATTACCTGCCTAATACATGATTTTATTCAACCGGTGTAATACACATATTTTTTTTAAACATAACCTTTTCTATTACTAAGTAGATACCATTAAGATAATGTGGGGCTATTTAGTAGAGGTTTATGCTTTTTAGAAGGGAGATCTTGGGTTCAATCCCAAGCATGGTGTAATTTAGGATTTATTTGGTGTAATTTAAAGATGTAAGCATTGCCATTCAAAAAAAAAAAAAAAACAACAGAGTTCTAATTTAGCAAATAAATAAACCCTTATTTATTAAAAACAACATTTATTAATATGGAAAGTTGGAAATCAGGTTTATAGATGATTTGGGTTAGGATTTAAATTAATAATACAATTAAATTAAAAATAAATGTGGTCATCGAACAACACATATAGAAATTTAAACTTAATATTAATATATACACACATATACTAATTCGTTTCACAAGGTTGAATAAATTATAAGTTCTTTTTTAATTGAAAATCATCATTTGAGAATAAATGGCTAACTGAATTAGGGATGGAAGGAAAAATTAAAACAAATTAAGCATAAAAATAAATTAAAACCATTACACAACGAATATATATAGAGAAAATAATAAAAATAGTGTTGTGTTTAGAATAAACTCAACATATTACTTAAATTTCACATGTTTAGTTTTCCATAGAAAATTAAATTATATTATTAGTTTATGCAAAATCTTAATCCAATTGATGGCATCAATATTAAAATATAAGAATAAAACAATCAAACTACCATATCAGACAATTTTTACCCTTAACTAATACAAGTGTTGTTTTAAATATTTAATTCTTTAATAACTAAAAACATATATAAAATATTATTTATAAAGTTCGTTATGAATTTAGTTATTTTCCTTAAAATACCACATACTAAACTAATACGTATTTGTTGCAAGACGTTATTTGGATAAATCAGTTTTAAAATGCCAGCATGTATCACTATTACAAAAATTTGTAGGTTAAAAGTTAGACTTCTATAATGAGCCCACATGTACTTATACACACACAAGACATATCAATGTAAAAATGAATAACATGTATTCACGTTGAGTGTATGATCATATAAAAACGACCACGTTCTATAAATCTCCATAAGAATGAGTAACTTTAAGTGTCATATGACATTCTCTTATGACAAAGTGTTTCTTCAAAATGTCATGTGGCAATTTATCATGCTATCTCAACCTTTTTTTTAATATAGTTACTCTTTTATTAGTATTAGATTAGATAAGTAAATAAATATAAAGACTATTAAATAAATAGAATTTAATTTATATTAGAAGTAATCTTATATTCATGATTATTATATCATTTCAGTATTCTTAATACTTAATAATTAATACTTAATATTAGTTATCTACTTACCTATACTTTAGTATAATATCTCTACTTTAGTAAATAAAAACATATTTAGCAAAAGAAGATGACATAACCAAAAATTTATATATTTTCACTATGTGATGTAACAAAAAATTTAAAGCCTTACCATGTTTATAATTTGTTATTATCGTTTTCACAAATGTAAAACATATGTATAAACAATATATATATATATATATATATATAAAATCTTAGATCATTAACTAATTCCATTCAATCTTTACTTTGATAACACTTTTTAAAGTAACAAAATATTAATTTGAAATAAAATATACTAATTATTTTGTATTCAAAAACAAAATTCTTACTTCGTAAACGCATCGCATCATTTAAAATGAGTAATATTGTATTTTATTTAATTTTGTATGTATAGTTCATATTAGGGTTATATGTATTCATATCAAAATTTATATTTATTATGTGTGATGCAAGAAATAATATGAAATATAAAAAATAATTTAAAATTTATAATCGTTATATCATTCAAACGCAACCAACGTCAACAATAAAATATATGTTTTAAAAACTCATTCAAGTTTATATAAATGGAAAACACATTTATATCCCCGAAAGAACTCGATCAACTCCATGATTATCTTAAAGCCTTTCATTTTCTATCCTTAAACCCATGTGATACATGGTTCTATAAACTAGTATCTTTTATAAACTAAACCAAAATTTAATAATATAACTCAATGCTTATGAAAAATGGTTTCATTAGGATATGATATAGAAATCTAAAGTTAAAATTGCAACAAATTTTATAATAATCAAAATAGCTTTTAAGAAATACTATTACAATTATATATATATATATATATATATATATATATATGTGTGTGTGTGTGTGTGTGTGTGTGTGTGTGTGTGATGTGCAAAATGTAACATATAAATTATATCAAATAAGGCATACAACTCTTTTATGTACTAATGTTGGAAAAAGTATGTTATTTGTATACTTTTGATTTTCAGGATTAAATGAGCTTAAATGTACAAAAGGAACAAATTAACGACAAAAACCAACATAAATACAAGAAAGAAGAATTGACGCAACATGCCTACCCTCCAACCTTCACCCCAAGACCAAAACAACAAATCAGAAGACAGGCACGGGGTCGTGCCCCACTCCAGAGGCCATGCAGAACAAAACAAACAGAGCATACAAAAGACACGGGGCCCTGGTCAACTTCTAGATATGCAGAATCTCTCAAAGTACAACATAGTACTGACCACGGGGCCGTGCCCTCTGACACACGGGGCCATGTAAAGGGCATGTTTGCAGCTATAAATAGAAGTGCTTGGTTCAATACCAACTCATCCCTTGGCGTTTTCTCTCCCACTTGCCACCATTCCACCACCACTACAACACCATCATCCACCACATTCCTCCATCATCAATCTTTAAAGTGTGTGTAGTAGTCTTAGGATTCAAGATTAATCGTAAGAGTTCTTGTCAAACAAAGGTCATGCTTGGCTAATCTCTTAAATCACTTGGTGAAGACAAATCTTTTATGTATTACTTTTGATTTTCAAACTTTGGCTAACTCTTTATTTGGGTTTATATTAATGACTTTAATAACTAGTTTTTTATATTGAAAGTGAACTTTATTCTATCATCTTTTCATAATTTGTTGATATACTATTCGTGTCTTTACGGTCTATATAAAGTACGTTAACTGGCTGGAAGGGGGTTCGAATGGTGGTTTGGGTAAAGTTCTTGCCCATTTAGTGTATAAATCTGCAAGGACATGATTCAAGCTTATTAGAACTTCTCTTAAGGCAGATAGCATCAACTATATATGACTATTTTAGATTAAAGATGCTAGAACATGATGTCATTTTCTTCAAACATATGCTGAACTTTTACAACTTTTTTTTCTTCTTTTAAATATAATTTGCTAGGTTTGCCTATCGTTTTAACTTTCTAAACTAATACTGAACTAGCATTAAGACTCGCGCACATTGCGCCGCAGGTGCTGTAAACATTGAATGGATTAGTCCAAACGTTATGTAATGTATTAACCATACAAAAACACACGTTTCGAGGTATCCAAATGTACTAAATGTAACCTGTATAAGCATTGTGATTAGATCAAAACGTAAAGTAAATCAAATTCATAACGTATTATATGTGACCTAACTCATAGATAGAAAACTTTATGAGTATGAAGGAAAAACTGACACGTGTAATCAAAAGGTATCAATTAGAGCTTTCGAGAAAAGGAAAAAAAAAAAGAAACCATAATTTTAATCCACTTGGTTCGAATTTTTTTACGAAACATACATAAAATAAACACGCAAACATATTATATTTGACCTGAATCAACATGTTTCAAATTGATAATTTTGAAGCCAAACAAAACAAAATCCAAAGTTAATACCCAAAAAAAACTACAAATTAAGTAATGATACAACTCAATACAACATAAACAAACTAATAAACATGTGGTACAAACCATATATTCACTAACATGTTTCAAATTGATAGTATATAATTTATTTTACAAATTTACACACTAAGCATCATGTACAACATAACTATGCAAAAATAACTCACTAAGATCATATACAGCACAACTATGCATAAAAAACTCACTAAGCAACATGTATAAACTCACTATGCACTAACATGTTTCAAATTGATAATATATAATGATTTTAATCAAGAATAATTTTAATCAAAAGAATTTAGAGTAAATTTCACATTTTGTTATCCAGGTATGCTAAAAGTTAGGGATGTGGTTTTTAGCTACATCATTTACATTGGGTAGGTCCCTTGCTTGTACAAGGAGCATGCAACCATTGAGCTTCATCACATGCATGCCACACACTTGATGCACCTATTGGTTATCCAAATGCATATACTTTTTGTGATTTCATGTATCATCTTTTATCTATTTGATCGAATTTTATCATCTTCTTCTTATTCATATTGATGTTCTTCGTCCTTTAAATTAAGAATCTAGAAAATCTTGTTATTGTTCAAACATTTGAAGACAGATACAACACACCACCATCACCAAACCCTAAATTTTGAACTTTTGTTTACCTTTTATTCAAACAAATGTAAACACAAACTATACACAAATCTGCATCAAATCTATAACTCAAATCAACAAAAGAAACTAGAGTTGAGCTCAAACTCAAATAAATGGAATCAAACAAAAAAACTAATACGAGTGAATATTGAAAACACACACATGAGTTCTTAACAAAAAAAAAAAGAAGAAGAAGAAGAAATCATGAATCTAATGGGAAATCCATATCCCAAATAAGAAAACCTATAAAAGTATAAAACTCAAGGTGATACGTAACACCATACTCATCTTCACATGATATCTCTCCTTCACCTACCATTAAGCCGATATTTATGATATTTTCGAAGTAATTCTCTCAAATTCTAGTGGAGTCAAGAAAAATGTAAGAATCATGGTTTGTCCATTATTTAAGACATTAGTTGCCTAAAATTTAAAATACCTTTATGTAACACCAGAAAAATCAATCATGCATGGTTCAATATGAGCTATAAAGATATGATCTATGACTAGCAATATTCAATATGCTACACTAAAACATGTAGGGTTTAATATTATCCACTAAAATCTTTATAACCCAATACAATCCAATCTAACCCCTTAATGCCTAATATGATTTGATTATAAGGTCCACCATGTTTCATTAAAATATACATGATCTAATCTTGACTACTAAGATAAAGTATGACTCATTACGGCACATTCTAACCTTATGAACTCATAAAGCTCATCACCATTTTATATGTCATTACATGTTAAATTGGTCAACAAATGTCAAAACCAATATGGTCGATAATGATATATATGACCTGTTACACGTTATTGCTTAGTAACCTCATGGATCAGTGTTCGTATATATATTTGTATCGTGTTCAAAAATATTTTTTTTAACTTTTTATGTTGCTTAATAACTTCATCAATCAGTGTTCGTACATATATTTATATCGCCTTCAAAAATAATTTTTTAAATGACTTTTTAATACATATTAAATTTAATATAATTTACGTACACATAAACAGTATATAGTTTTTATAATATATATTTATATATATATATACCATAATATTAAAATTAAGTTGTTTAGTTCTTTATTTAATATATAATTTATTTATATATTTAGTATTTATAATCAAATTCTATAAATGATTAACATAACTACTTAAATTTAATAAAAACTAGTTTGTAAACAAAAGTAATATAACACAGTGTATGGTAGAGATGGGCATAAAAACCGGTTCCGAACCCGAACAGGTAGAACCGAACTGGACCCGGTTCCAGTTCCTACCCGACATTAAGTAGAACCGGTTCCGGGTTCAAAATACCCGTTGGTTCCACCCGGTTCCACAATTTTACTATTTGAATCGGGTCGTACCCGGTTCCTACCCGTACCCGGTTTCACTAGTACCCGGTTCCACAAGTACCCGGTAATGCAGTTCCAGTAGGAACCGATTATAGCCGTTATAATGTTACCGTTAGAACCGGTTCCCAGAAACATTTAATGACAAATCTGACCGTTGGAACCGATTCTATATATAGTGTTTAGAAATCTATTGTTTAGCACACAATTTCTCATATCTATTCTTCTTGTTACATTTCTTTCTTGTTGTTTTTCACATACTAATCAACAAATGGCCTCAAAGAGTTCCAAAAACACAAATTCCCAATCCGTTAACAATGTTCCTCAAGATCAATCGGTTCCATATGTGGTTAGAACATTGTTTCATAATCGCAATAAGGAAATTTGGAGCAATTGGGAGTTGGTCGAGATGAGTGACGGCTCGCAAAAAGCTCAATGTAAACATTGTGGATCGTTATTAGCCAAGGAATCAAACTCAACGTTAACGAAGCATGTTAATAAGTATTGCAAAGCTTTAAAGAAAATGACATCCGGTCAAGTTCCACTATCCAAAATGGTACCATTTTTCATTATGAACAAAAATTAGCTCGCGATCGGATGACGAAGTTGGTGATACAAAAAGCGTTGCCGTTTGGACACTTTGACGACCCCGATCTTACTAAGCTTATTCAGGAGACGCTACAACCTCGCTATAAACATGTAAGTCGTCGCACTTTAAAATGTCATTATTTAAGTTTATGGGAAAATGCAAAAAAATATTTAATTGTTTTTTTAAGAATTTAAAAACTAGTGTAAACCTAACTAGTGATGTGTAGTCGGCTCCACATGGTTTACCGGAATCATACATATGTGTCACCGCTCATTGGGTTGATCCCGATACATGGCAAATGATGAAGTGTACGATTGCGTTTGACGAGTTTCCTTCTCCTCATACGGGAGAAAATATTTATAAAATTATAAATGGCACAATAATTAAATATGGTTTAGAAGATAAATTTTTTTCAACATCCTTTGATAACGCTTCAAACAACACAACGGCGATTGAAAATTTAAAGTTGAAGTACAAACCAATAGTTGATGGTGTTTTTTCCACACACGATGTGTTGCACATATTATTAACTTAGTAGTGCAAACCGGTTTAAAAGATCAGTTTGTATCGGATTTTATTATACCACTTATAGCTATGCTCCAAAATGTTTTCAAAAGTGGAAAAGAAAGATATCAAGAATATAAAAAACTTTGTAAAGATGTCAACCAAAAAATTATTGGACCGAATTGGGATATACCGACTCGTTGGAATTCAACTTGTCATATGTTTGAAATGGCTATAAAGCAAATGGGCACTTTAAAATCTTTTCATACAACTTTAAGTGATGAGTACCAAGTCGTCCCTTTCCCGACACGGCTTGGGAAAATATTCATAACCTAAGTACTTTTTTACAAGTTTTTAAAACTACGACTTTGATTTCCGGTGTTTATTATCCTACTAGTTCTAAAGTTGTGGACTAATTGTATTTGATAACAACTGATTTTAAAAAGTTTGAAAATTCTAGTGACATGTTAAGGAATATGATGAGATCAATGATTCAAAAATTTTAAAAATATTTTTTAGAATTACCACCCGTTTTTCTATGTGCCGCCGCTTTAAATCCAGCTTTAAACGTACCGGGTGTTGAAGCTTTAATTGATGAAATTTATGACAAGTTGGATATGCATGAGGAGGATCCAACTTTAAAAGCAAAAACAAAAAAAAATATTCAATGAATGTATGGCCAAACTTTATGATCATTATTAAAAAAATATGGTGAAAAAAATCATACAAATTTGCTTGAGTCTCGGTCCATGGCCTCTAACGATGAAACAAGCGGGGATCCACTTATAACCATGTTGAATGTCGTTAGAGACGAGATGACTAGACAACAAAGGGGTAGTGAACCAACAAGTGAACTTGGGAGATATAAAAAAAATTAGTATTCGCTTACTATGACCACCGAGGAGTATAGGAAATTTGATGTTTTGGCATGGTGGAAATCGAAAGAATCCGAATACCCGATTCTAGCCACCATGGCTCGTGATATACTAACGGTCCAAGCTTCCACGGTAGCTTCGCAAAGTGTGTTTTCTCTTAGTGGCAGGGTTTTGTCAATTAGAAGAACAAGACTAACTCCGGAATCGCTAGAGATGGCAATATGCTTAAAGGACCATTTGGATGCCGTTGATCGTGTTCAACATAAAACTAGTCTGGAGATGAAGTTGAGTTAGAGCATAAAATTGTTGACGAAGAGGAGGACGAAGAAGTGGAGACTAACGATTCGGACGACGATTGTACCGAGGTTACCCACACCTAAGAGAAACTCATCGGAAAGTGTTGCACCTGCCGCTAGTAAACGATCAAAGAAATAAAATCTTACTGGAACCGGTTCTGAGAAATTTTTTTATTTTTTTTGTAACCGGTTAATTTTTTTTATATATTGTAACCGATTAATTTTTTTTAATTTTAACCGATTATTGTTACTATTTTTATTTATCAATGTAACTAATAATAAAAATCAAACATAACAAACGCAATAGAAAGAAACATTACACAAACTTTATTAAAAACACCAAACCAAACGGGTTACATCAAGCATTTGAAGAACCGGTACCGGAACCTTCTCCCGTCTCATTTTTCTTTGCCTTCGTCAATGGGCAATGCCGCTCAGTGTGTTTCTTAAGGGTTAAGTTGGCGGCGGCCTTCATAAATTTTCCACAATCTTTGCATCTAGCCATCTCGTGGCTGTCGGACATTAAACAGAGATCAAAATTCTTCCATATAGCAGGGTTTCTTTTCGTCTCTAAGACCGTAACAACGTCATCGTTGCATGAAATAGGTATTTGCAAGAACTTAGAAGTTGATTGATTTTGTAAGTTGATGATGGTGAGTTTTAAGTTTAGAAATGGTAAGTAGGAAGGGGTTTATATGCAATAAAAAACCGATTTTTTAATAAGGAACCGGTTTCCAACGGTAACATTTATGTGGAATCGGTTCTGAATAGTAAAATGGCAGGTTTGACTGTCAGGAACCGGTTCCTTGCAGATTTTAAATGACAAATCACATGTTCGGTTCCCAATACTGTCAGAAACCGGTTCCCGATATGTCAGAAACCGGTTCCGCACCATACCCGGTTCCACACCATACCCGGTTCCATAATACCCGTACCCGGTTCTACACGGTTCCATATTCTTGGGTGTGAACCCGGGTAGGAACTGGACCCGGTTCCAATGACATCCAAGCAAAACCGGGTCTGAGTTGGAACCGGTTCCGGGTAATAATAAAACCCGATTATGCCCATCTCTAGTGTATGGTCGGCCTCACCCACCGACCATACATTTTAAGGTTATATAATAAAAATACTAACGATCCCCCAAAATACTAGTCTTCGCGCCGACTTTCCTTCAAGTACTACCTCACTTTTAATGTTTCAATTTTCCTCTACACCATACCAAAATTTAAAAGTCCACCACCACCATAATTTTTGGAAAGGAACATTTAGACCTAGCCTAATGTCCAATTAACGTGAAAAAGTAGAGAACATTGCATCACGACCACACGCACACACACTGGTGTAGCCATGATGTGGTCGTGAAAACAAAAGGGTGCGTGTGTTCACTACGTGAACCCATAAAAAGTATGGTTTTTTTCAATAAGTAGCCGATAAGGGAGTGCAGACCGATAGGTAGTTTGATGTTCTCATACTTATTATAAATTCAAAACTTAATCTAATTTTTCTTTAATAAATTGTGTTAATGTTAGTTCAAACAAAAACTTAATACACAATCTTTTTTTTTTTTAGTAAATTGCACAAAACATCCTTTATGTTTCTTCAAATTTGCAGGTTCCAGCCTTAATGTTTAAAACTTGCCTAAAACAGCCTTAATGTTTAAAACTTGCTGAAAACAGCCTTTACGTTTATTTTTGTTGCAGGTCCAATCCTTTACAGCTAACCACGTTATTTTCTTCAGTTATGTTCCCTCACATGCATAACATGTGAGGGTATATTCGTCATTTTGGTTGATCTTCCACCCATTTCAATTATATAAAAAAGAATATTTAAGTTTCGACCTATTTTAAACAAATTCTAACCGAAGGGACTAATGTGCAATAAAACAAAACTTTTAAAAACCAAACACCCTCTTTTCCAACCTTCTTCTACGGCGGCTTCACCGGATTCCGGTGAACCCCACACACACGCCAAAATATCTCACCCCACCATGGCTCGTCTCTCTCTCTCCTCCTCTTATCCGCTGCCGTCGCCGCCGCAGTCTCGGCCAATGATCCGTTTATCTGGCAAGTGGTCTCAGAGGAAGAAACCTCAACCGATCATCTACTCAACGCCGAGCGCCACTTCAGTTTGTTTAAAACAAAGTTTGGTAAAACGTACGCGACTGCAGAGGAGCACGATTACCGTTTGACAGTGTTTAAGTCTAACTTGCGCCGTGCTAAGCGTCACCGGTTGCTAGATTCGACTGCTGAACACGGTGTTACGAAGTTCTCTGATTTGACGGCGTCGGAGTTCTATGAAAGGTATCTAGGGTTGAAGAGTGGTTTTTCGTTTCCGTCTGATGCGAATAAGGTGCCAATTCTTCCAACTGGTGATATTTCTGAAGAGTTTGATTAGCATGATCAAAATTTGTGTTAATCTTTACAGTTTAGTGGACTCGGTTAACAAGATTCCCATCTTAATTCCTGGTTCGCCGGAATCCGGCGAAGTCGCCGAAGAAGAAGACTGGAAAAGCGAGTGTTTGGTTTGTAAAAGTTTGGTTATATTGCATATTAGTCCCTCGGTTAGAATCTGTTTAAAATATGTTGAAAATTAAATATTCTTTTATTTTTTTATAGTTGAAGTTGAAGGAAGATCAACCAAAATGACGAATATACCCTCACATGTTATGCATGTGAGGGAACTTAACTGAAGAAAATAACGTGGTTAGCTGTAAAGGACTGAACCTGCAACAAAAATAAACGTAAAGGCTGTTTTCAGCAAGTTTTAAACATTAAGGCTGGAACCTGCAAGTTTGAGAAAACATAAAGGATGTTTTGTGCAATTTACTCTTTTTTTTAACATTTTGAGATAAATTTTAATGAAAACGAAGTTGTTTTCAAGAAAAACGTTTTTGGTTTCATGAGCATTTTGACATGTGCTTGGATTGCCATTTTAGATTATAGGTAATTGTTTAAAATAATTTATATTATATTTTAAAAAATAATTAACAAACTGCATTAATAAATTAAAAGAAAACACTTTCCCTTTCACATTCATTAACCATAACACCCACAAGTGAAAGTATAGAGATGGTAAAAAAAACCCGAGCTTGACGGGTAAACCCAAATTTGAAAGCATTCGGGCTGGGAATATTCGAAAACCCGATGGATATAGGATTGCGTATGAGATTGGAAAAAAAATATATTTTATGGATGTGAAACATGTATGAGATTAGATGATACCCAACCTGATTATACGAAACTATATACTCGTTCATCCAAACCATATACCCAAAACATATCCCCTAAAACTTATAGTTTTTATTTTCTTCTTTCCCAATCCCTTGTTTACCAAGCCTTCATTCTAATACTTTTATTACTTGAAAATTAACTTTTTTCTTTTGACATATATATCTTGAAAACTCATCATGTGTAAAACAGTTTTTTCATCGACATAAGTTGGTGAGTAAATCAGTTTTTTTTAATAGATAGTTCATTTGTTTTATGAAGAAAATACTAACATGTAGAACACGTGTTAACGAGATAACTACGAACAATAGACAATCACCACTATCAATCATCACTATTCACATGCAATAAACAAACAACAAAAATAGCGCACCCCATGATCATCTCATAGTCAGGAGGAAAAGGTTAGCCTAAGAATAATGAGGCGATACCCACATCGCATAATCATAAGGAAGTATGTGATGGCGAACAACCCAAACCATGAGGAGAGGTCAGCCTAAGAGTAATGAGGTGATACCAACATGCCATGCCTTAAGGAAAAGTCAACCATGATAAGTGTCTAACAATAATGAAGCACTTGTGAAACGAGTAACCATTGTACATAAATGAAACAAACCAAGTAACACATAAACCACACCATAAATTTGCATGCTTTGATTATTGAGTTAAATGAAACATGAAATTCCCGACACATGATAAACCCCATAATGTCAAATTGTAAAAAATAGGAATTTGGAAGATCACGGTTTGTGTATATAACATAACGAAAAAAATACCGCACGGGAACGAGGAAAAACTTTGAGAGATAAAACACCCTAAATATAACATAACGAAAAAGATACTAAACAACCAACACACAGATAATTATAAAATCAAACCTTATGATTTGGGGACTCTTGTATAGCAATCAAACCTTATGATTTGGGGACTCTTGTATAGCTAAAAATGTGTAATTGAATTTTCCAACTTGATAAATAAGTTAATATTAGTAAATGCGATTTATTTTTATTACAAATCACTTATCATGTTATAAATGTTAGAAAAATCGATTAATTAGTAGGATTCATAATATAAGTTTATAAATAAGAATTTGACATTATTTTATAATTTTCTCTAAAAACTTATTAATTTATAAAGTACTAAGTTAAAACTATCACTAATTGTGAAACATCAAAATTAAAACAATCCTTAAATTGTAAGAGTACGAGACGGAAACGATGATAATTTAAAGCGATAACATCAAAACTTCCACGGTGAATAAGTCGGCTAAGCTACCCGTTCACAAAAACAGAGTAAACATAGCACTTCATCATATACCTAGTAGTTTACTATAAACTATAGCTTGCAGAATTACTATTAAGTAGTTGATCAACTATTGGAAAGCCATAAAAACATTGTCCCTCTAGTACGGCGTTGTAGGTAAGCGCCTATAAAACGACCCCATAGGTAACCGCCTGTATCATGCAACATGCATACCATAACACTTTACACTTTATTACTTTAACAAAGTTGCACTTTAAAACTTAATGATTTCTTTAACAAACTTTATGGTAATCTATCATGTTTGAAAATTATAATGCTTTACTTTGAAAACATAGCTAATATACAAAAACCCAAAAAGTAATGTAAAGAGGGGTCTTGAAACTCACAAGTGCAGGTATAACTTTCCGATTATTGTACATTCTTGACCCTTAGTTCACCTGTGTCCACAAGAAAAACAGGTCAACAATGTAACATTCGTTGAAAAACGGATTTCCAAACCCAGTTCGTTTATCAAACAAATAATCAGTTATAAGTTTCGTTGCGTATTTATGGTGCATATTAATTTTAAACAATACGTAATTAATAAATATATTAGAATTTAAAAATCAAAATTTATAACTAATAATAAATAGTGAATAAAAAATAAATTGGAGACGCCGGGTTTCGAACCCGGGTCACCCACAAACACAAGCACACAACACACCACTCCGCTTCTTTGTGTCAATAATGAAATAAATAATACTTAAAGTAAACCCGAATTCAAAACCGGAAATCACTGCGCACTCAGAACGCGAAATCGCCGGAAAAAACTAAACTCCGCAATCTTGGCTGTTTTTCCTTTGACTGAAGCCCATAACTGATCACGACATCAATCATAACCGTTGCCGGCAGTCAATTTCGGTCATAACCGCCGGAAACCTTTGACCGCGAATCAAGACTCAAATTCGGACCCAATTCATCCAGTTCTTCCTTATAAATACCCACTTGAACACTCTGAAAATCCTTTCGCTCAGAACCACGTTCGTTTTCGAAGCTTTATTCATTCCAAAACACGTCGCGGAGATTTTCGCATACGCCAGAATTCCACCGGAAAACCGAGACTTTACCCCTAATCGGTATAATACTCTCTTTTCTTTGTAATCCATTATTCGGCATGTATTAACCTCAATCGTTCAACCAGAATCTGTCTCAGACAACGTTGCCGGAAATCCCCGCACTCACCGGAATATCACTGAAAAACCGAAGCCTCACTGTCGATCGGTATAATCATCTAAACCCTCTTGCTATCTCTTGCTTAGTATTCTAATTGCACAACACAATGATCAAAACTGTTAAACAGTTCACTCAGCCGGAAATCACAAATCAGAGCCGACGACTCTTGCCGGAAATCTGAGGAAAACACTCTGTTTTGGTACATCTTATTCCGTAATCTTCTTTATCTATTTAATTTCAATCAATTATAAGTTTTGTTGATCGATTAAAACAGAACAGTCGGACTTCACTGTTCTGAGTTCTTCTTAATGAAGAAGACGAAGTCGAGTAGTATATTAATGTCATAAAAATCATGTATTTAACCGAGTTAGACACACAGTCCAGCGATGGACTGTGTGCAAATATAACACGCACGTCCCGGGTTCGAATCGCACACGTTACCGACTTTCAGAAATAAAACCAACATTTTTAGAACAGAATCAGGTCAAGTCACAGAATGTTTATAAGAGGTATATAATTCAGTAGTTAAGCAGATTAGACACACAGCCCAACTGGTTGGGCTGTGCGCACTCGAATCGAACGTCCCGAGTTCGACTCCGGGTCACTGAAGCCGGTTCGGCCATATTAAATCATTTGTGATATAAACTAAATAAGGTTAAAGTTAATTAATATATATATATATAATTAAAACAGAGAATATTTCGGGTTAGACACGTAGCTCAGTTGGTAGAGCTGCGTGCACATATACGAGAGGTCCCGAGTTCGAACCTCACTCAGCGCATAGAATACATAGTCTGACCGGTCAAGACCCGGTCAACGGTCAACGGTCAAAAAGTCAATTTTTTTTAATTTCTTTTTATTTATTTATTTAATTGGAAAATTATTTAAAAATACTTAAAAATAAGATTATTAAAGTTAGAAAATTTCCTTAAACTCACAAAAATAAATCTAAAAATCCCATTTAAAAGCACTAATTAAAAATATTAATCTCAAATAAAATTTATTCATTTATCGAATCATTTTGTCATTATCTAGGTTAGTTATTCCCTCGTCGATTGAATCATAAATTCGTGCGCATTCATCTTCATCAAAGAACGCACCCATTGTGAGTGAATCTCTACCAATTCCCCGTTTTAATCATGTTTTGGGGTGTATCATGTGTCGTATAATCCTTTTATTTTATTTAAACACTTGTGCATACATCATATCCGTGATCAAATGTGTATCAAATGTGTATCAATTGTTGTGTGAATTATATGTAGATTGGATTTATCATTTTCAGTGCACGCATTTCATTAGGCCCATCAGTTCCCCGTGGGAGACGGGTTGAGCATCAGGTGCCTCATTAGATCGGCTCCGTTGATTGAGCCTTGATCTCACATACATCATCATTCATATCATATACTCATCCAAAGTGGTTTGTGTTTGTTTATCTATATATGTTTGCTCACATGTGATTATTGCACAAATTTTCCTTATTAAATAAAACAAGAAATTAGTAAAAATGTTTTATCAAGGTTTACTCGTCAACTTTTGTTGACCCAAAATATCCCCCGTTTTACACATGATACAGGTGATCCAGCTGAGACAAGAAACACATAGGAAGGCCTAGAAGAATAAACAAGTTTAAGCTTTGGAATAATTATATAGTTTCATTATCTTGTAATTGTATGGATTTTGTTTTGGATACTTAAGTTGTAATTTGAATTTAATAAATATGAAACATTTTAGTAAACATCATGAGCTTTGGTGATAACCCAATTATGCCCCGACTTTTATTCCGCTGCGGGTCGGGGTGTGACAGATTGGTATCAGAGCCAGGTTGACTATAGGGATATAGGATAGGTTATTAGACCCTTAGAGCCTATACTATAGTTGATTAAAATTTTAAATTGTTTATGCGTTACATACAAAATTCATGATGTTTATATGCTTTATGTTTATTTTTACACTCAATGTTATGCAAGCATGCTCACAAATACATGTTATTATACAATGCTCATCATGAATCATATCCTCATAACATATCATATCCATGAGAGCACACACCTCACGATTCCCATGATTTTTGCAATGATTTTTGTATTTTTCAAATCACATCAAAGTGAGTTCTCATGACGGGCATGTAGTAACTGGAAGGGTACGGGTACCGGTAGTCGGAACGTCCTGTCTAGGCTTGGCATTCGTATAAATCCAAAATAAAGGACCAGTTTGCCTACCTGGGGACTAACGATGAGAGTACGAAGGACCTATTAGGCCAAAGCATGCTATACCAAACGTCGTGTGAGCTAACTCCACTTTGAGTTGTCATTGTGTCTACACCTGGACACCCTCCTACCATACATCTCACAATCATATTTTACGATTTTCATTCAGGTGATGCAAGTGTTAATCCGCCAACACCAATGTGAATCCTACCAAGCCCAATAGTCATGGGGGCCCACATGACTACACAGGCGATGGTATGGGGGACATTGGAGGCCCAAACATGAGCAAACCCAAGACATCCTATGGATGTAGTTGAATTATTATCAGTTATGTTATTTTTCATTCTTTTTACGACACATGACACCTAGAAACTTCTTAAACTCACAATCTTCCTATGTATGTTCCTGTAGATGTCGGCTAGGCAACTACATGGAGGTAGAAAGTCAGGAAGATCAAATGAACGCTTGGCCACACAAATTGCTAAACAAATGGCCGCAGTGCTTCCTGACATCGTAATTCAAGTTCAGCAAGCTCTCACCGCAAATCCTATCAACCCTCCCAATCAAGAAGACCAGAGCGTCGCCAACCCTCCTTCCAAAAAGTGCTCCTACAAACACTTCAAATCTTGCGATCCCCCAAAGTATGAAGGGACCGAAGGTGTTACCGCTCTTCTTCACTGAATGGAAAACACTTTCCTCAATTGCGATTCTCCCGAGGATCGCAAGGTACGTTATGCAACTGGAAGACTGTTTGGGGTAGCCCTTACCTGGTGGAACACGGAAAAGGGTAAACGAGGAGTTGAAGATGCTATGGCCTTAACATGGGAAGAGTTAAGGGAACTCATGACAAGACGCTTCTGTCCAAGAAGCGAAATCAAAAAGCTGGAAGACGAATTCCACTCACTAAAACAAAAGGAAGGAGATCACACTTCCTATAATAAGAGATTTCTCGAGCTAAATCAGATGATCCCTAATTTGTTCACCCCCGTGTACCGCTTGGTTGAACATTACATTCGAGGTCTCCCCTCGAAAATCAAGACTCGGTTTTAAGCACTTCGCCTGCAGCACTTGAAGCCGCAATGGAATTAGCTACAGAACTCACTGAGAATCGCATCCGAAACGGCAAATTTAAAGATGAGAAGAAGAAAGCACCCATAGAGACCTCAACTACAAACCACTCAGTCTCCTCCTCAAAGTTTGCTGGTAAGAGGAAACGAAACAGCAAGAATTTTGCTGTCACTCAAACCAACCCTCCTATCACTGCTGCACCAATCACCCAAATCGCTCCCTCAGTTGCACCATTTAAAAAGCCATACACCGGCCCACACCCAAAATGCAACCGTTGTCAATACCATCACCCTCCCGAAACTCTTTGCCAACATTGTACAAGTTGTGGCCGTGCAGGTCACACCATCCAAACCTGCCGTATTCTTCAACGAATGAACCGCAGTCAACCACAAACCCAAAATCAGACAGTGGGTCAAGCCCAACAACCCTTACTTCTACCACCCACGCAACACATAGCTCAACCTTACTACCAACCCAACTACCCCATGATGCAACCCATGCGAGCTTGTTACAACTGTGGGGACCCAAACCACTTCAGGAACACTTGTCCACGCTTGGTGAACATCATCCATGCCCAAGCTCAAGCAAACCCTGTAAACCAAGCTAACCAAGCTCCTCCACCTGCCAGAGGAAGAGCTTTCTACATTAATGCCAACCAAGCTAGGGCTGACAACAACGTGGTCAACGGTACGTTTCTCATCAATGGTAGTTATGCATCCATATTATCCGATACTGGTGTGGATAAGAGCTTTGTGTCCTTAGAGTTTGAACCTATCCTCAACCAAACTCGTGTTAATCTCATGGAATCTCTAACGGTGGAAGTTGCTGACGGAAAACCCGTTTCATTAAATTCTATTATACGCAATTGTACCCTCACTCTAAACGATCACGATTTTCCAATTGACCTTATTCCTATGAAGTTGGGAAGTTTCGATGTTATAATCGGTATGGACTGGCTCAGCCAGCATCACGCTGAAGTAGTGTGCCGCGAAAAGTTCATTCGCATTCCTCTTGCAGACGGTCAGACACTACGTATTTTTGGAGAAACCCCTTCGAAAGGACTCAAATTAATGTCCTGCCTTCAAGCCTGAAAATATCTCCGCAAGAACTATGTCGCATTCCTAACTCACGTCGTCAAAAAGGGAAACAAGGAGAAGAAACTCGAAGATATCCCAGTTGTGAAAGAATTCCCACAAGTCTTTCCCGACGACATTTCAGGACTCCCTCCTGTGAGAGAAGTCAAATTCCGCATCGATCTTGTACCTGGCGCTACACCAGTCGCAAAATCTCCTTATAGGTTGCCCCATCCGAAATGCAAGAGCTGGCCAGTCAACTGCAAGAGCTGACTGACAAAGGATTCATACGTCCTAGCTCATCGCTTTGGGGTGCACCTGTTCTTTTTGTGAAGAAGAAAGATGGAACGTTTCGCATGTGCATCGACTATAGAGAACTCAACAAGTTAACGGTTAAGAATCGCTATCCACTACCTCGCATCGATGACCTCCTAGACCAACTTCAAGGCGCCACCTGCTTTTCAAAAATCGACCTTCGTTCTGGTTATCATCAGCTCAGAGTACATGAAGAAGATATCTCAAAGACCGCCTTCCAGACTCGTTATGGTCATTACGAGTTCATGGTCAT
Source organism: Scalesia atractyloides (assembly GCA_947069175.1). NCBI lineage: Eukaryota > Viridiplantae > Streptophyta > Magnoliopsida > Asterales > Asteraceae > Scalesia > Scalesia atractyloides. Next base: position 25,588,478 of record CAMTDV010000014.1, on the reverse strand, counting down.
GCCTTTCGGTTTAACCAACGCCCCCGCTGTATTCATGGATCTAATGAATAGGGTATGCAAACCCTACCTCGACCATTTCGTCATAGTCTTCATCGACGATATTCTTATCTACTCCAAGTCTAAATCCGATCATGAACGACACCTTCGACTCATCCTTACACTCTTAAGGACCGAAAATCTCTGCGCTAAGTTCTCAAAATGCGAATTCTGGTTAGGAGAAGTACAATTCATTGGACATGTCGTCAACGACAAGGGAATTCATGTTGATCCTTCAAAAATCAAGGCAGTGCAGGAATGGCAAGCGCCAGGTACCCCTACCGAAGTAAGGTCATTTCTTGGTTAGGCTGGTTACTATCGCCGCTTCATTGCCAATTTTTCCCGTATTGCTGTACCACTCACGGCCTTGACTCATAAAGGAAAACCCTTCATATGGGGACCTAAGCAAGAAGAGGCCTTCCAAACTCTAAAGCAAAAACTTTGTGACGCACCTATCCTCACACTCCCTAAAGGTTGCGATGACTTTGTAGTATATTGCGACGCATCAGGGCAAGGGCTAGGCTGTGTATTGATGCAAAGAGGAAAAGTGATAGCCTATGCTTCTAGGCAACTCAAGGTTCATGAGAAGAATTACACCACCCACGACCTGGAACTTGGAGCCGTTGTGTTCGCTCTCAAGATATGGAGACATTACCTCTACGGTACCAAGTGTGAAATATACACTGACCACAAGAGTCTCCAACATATCTTCAACCAAAAGGAGTTGAATATGAGACAACGAAGATGGGTCGAACTTCTTAACGACTACGATTGTGAAATTCGGTATCATCCTGGCAAGGCAAACGTGGTGGCCGATGCGCTTAGTCGAAAAAGTTATGCGAACTCCATTCGACTTCTATGTTCGCAAATCATAACCGACATCAAAGATCGAATCCGGGCAGCTCAACATGTTTCTGTAACAGAAAATGATGTACGCGATGAACTGTCATGTGGAGCCAAACTAAAAATCGAAACCAAATCTGACGGTATTCTATACTATTTAAATCGCATATGGATTCCTGATCGCAATAACCTTCGTGATCTCCTCATGAATGAGGCGCACAAAACACGATACTCTGTACACCCAGGAGCCGACAAGATGTATCAAGACCTACGATACACCTACTGGTGGCCTGGCATGAAAAAGGATATCGATGTTTTTGTTTCCAAGTGCCTTACCTGTTCCAAAGTAAAAGCTGAACATCAAAGACCTTCAGGACTTCTAACCCAACCTGAAATACCTGTATGGAAGTGGGAAAACATAACCATGGACTTCATTACGGGTTACCTCGCACCTCCAGTGGGTATGACACAATATGGGTAATCATTGATCGTCTCACAAAATCAGCTCACTTCATTCCGATTCGCGAGGACTTCAAGAACGAGAAGTTAGCTCGTATCTACATCAGCGAGATCGTAAGCCGTCATGGTGTACCTTTAAGCATCATTTTAGACCGTGATGGTCGTTTCACTTCACGAACATGGCGAGCCGTACAAACCGCCTTGGGTACACGATTAGACCTCAGTACTGCTTTTCATCCTCAAACTGATGGTCAATCTGAACGCACCATCCAAACCTTTGAAGACATGCTGCGAGCATGTGTCATAGACTTCAAAGGGAACTGGGACGCTCACCTACCATTAGTGGAATTTTCGTACAACAATAGCTATCATTCAAGTATCGGCATGGCTCCTTTCGAAGCTTTATATGGTCGTAAGTGCCGATCTCCAGTATGTTGGCACGAAATTGGGGAATCACAAATCACCGGTCCAGAATTAATTCAAGAAACAACCGACAAGTCATTCAAATTCGAAACAATCTTCTAGCGGCTCAAAGTCGTCAAAAGAGTTATGCAGACAAACGACGAAAGCCCTTGGAGTTTGACATTGGTGATCAAGTACTTTTAAAAGTATCACCATGGAAGAGAGTGGTTCGTTTTGGCCAAAAGGGAAAGCTAGCACCACGCTACGTAGGACCTTTCAAGATACTCGAAAGAGTAGGTCCTGTAGCATACAAGCTTGACCTACCAGAAGAGCTCAACAGAATTCATCCCACATTCCACGTATCAAACTTGAAGAAGTGCCTCGCCGATGAAAACCTCCATATTCCACTAGAAGACATTCAAATCGATGAATCTATGCACTTCGTTGAAAGACCGGTAGAAATCATGGACTTCGGAGAGAAGCGTTTAAGACGAAGTCGTATTCCAATTGTCAGGGTACGTTGGGAGTCGAAACGAGGACCCGAGTTTACTTAGGAACGTGAAGACTCAATGCGCGAAAAATACCCGCATCTTTTTCCAGTTACTACTACTACTTAAATTTCGGGACGAAATTCCTAAAAGTAGGGGATACTGTGACACTCGTCGAAAAACAGGTTTCCAAACCCGCTTCGTTTATCAAACAAATAATCAGTTATAAGTTTCGTTGCGTATTTATGGTGCATATTAATTTTAAACAATACGTAATTAATAAATATATTAGAATTTAAAAATCAAAATTTATAATTAATAATAAATAGTGAATAAAAAATAAATTGGAGACGTCGGGTTTCGAACCCGGGTCACCCACAAACACAAGCACACAACACACCACTCCGCCACACACTTTCTTTGTGTCAATACTGAAATAAATAATACTTAAAGTAACCCCGAATTCAAAACCGGAAATCACCGCGCACTCAAAACGCGAAATCGCCGGAAAAAAACTAAACTCCACAATCTTGGCTGTTTTTCCTTTGACTGAAGCGCATAACTGATCACGACATCAATCAAAACCGTTGCCGGCAGTCAATTTCGGTCATAACCGCCGGAAACCTTTGACCGCGAATCAAGACTCAAATTCGGATCCAATTCATCAAGTTCTTCCTTATAAATACCCACTTGAACACTCTGAAAATCCTTTCGCTCAGAACCACGTTCGTTTCCGAAGCTTTATTCATTCCAAAACACGTCGCCAGAGATTTTCGCATTCGCCGGAATTCCACCGGAAAACCGAGACTTTACCCCTAATCGGTATAATACTCAACTCTTTTCTTTGTAATCCATTATTCGGCATGTATTAACCTTAATCGTTCAACCAGAATCTGTCTCAGACAACGTTGCCGGAAATCCCCGCACTCACCGGAATATCACTGAAAAACCGAAGCCTCACTGTCGATCGGTATAATCATCTAAACCCTCTTGCTATCTCTTCCTTAGTATTCTAATTGCACAACACAATGATCAAAACATTAAACAGATCACTCAGCCGGAAATCACAAATCAGAGCCGACGACTCTTGCCGGAAATTTGAGGAAAACATTCTGTTTTGGTACATCTTATTCCGTAATCTTCTTTATCTATTTAATTTCAATCAATTATAAGTTTTGTTGATCGATTAAAACAGAACAGTCGGACTTCACTGTTCTGAGTTCTTCTTAATAAAGAAGGCGAAGTCGAGTAGTATATTAATGTAATAAAAATCATGTATTTAACCGGGTTAGACACACAGTCCAGCGGTGGACTGTGTGCAAATATAACACGCACGTCCCGGGTTCGAATCACACACGTTATCGACTTTCAGAAATAGAACTGAATCAGATCAAGTCACAGAATGTTTATAAGAGGAATATAATTCAGTAGTTAAGCAGATTAGACACACAGCCCAACTGGTTGGGCTGTGCGCACTCGAACCGAACGTCCCGAGTTCGACTCCGGGTCGCTGAAGCCGGTTCAGCCATATTAAATCATTTTTGATAAACTAAATAAGGTTAAAGTTAATTAATATATATATATAATTAAAACAGAGAATATTTCGGGTTAGACACGTAGCTTAGTTGGTAGAGCTGCGTGTACGTATACGAGAGGTCCCGAGTTCGAACCTCACTCAGCGCATAGAATACACAGTCTGACCGGTCAAGACCCGGTCAATGGTCAACGTCACGTCAACGGTCAAAAAGTCAATTTTTTTAATTTCTTTTTATTCATTTATTTAATTGGAAAATTATTTAAAAATACTATAAGATTATTAAAGTTAGAAAATTTCCTTAAACTCACAAAAATAAATCTAAAAATCCCATTTAAGAGCACTAATTAAAAATATTAATCTCAATAAAATTTATTCATTTATCGAATCATTTTGTCATTATCTAGGTTAGTTCTTCCCTCGTCGATTGAATCATAAATTCGTGCGCATTCATCGTCATCAAAGAACGCACCAATTGTGAGTGAATCTCTACCAATTCTCCGTTTTAATCATGTTTTGGGGTGTATCATGTGTCGTATAATCCTTTTATTTTATTTAAACACTTGTGCATACATCATATATCAAGTGATCAAATGTGTATCAATTGCTGTGTGAATTATATGTAGATTGGATTTATCATTTTCAGTGCACGCATTTCATTAGGCCCATCAGTTCCCCGTAGGAGACGGGTTAAGCATCAGGTGCCTCATTAGATCGGCTGCGTTTGATTGAGCCTTGATCTCACATACATCATCATTCATATCATATACTCATCCAAAGTGGTTTGTGTTTGTTTATCTATATATGTTTGCTCACATATTGCACAAATTTTCCTTATTAAATAAAACAAGAAATTAGTAACAATGTTTTATCAAGGTTCACTTGCCAACTTTTGTTGACCCAAAATATCCCCCGTTTTATACATGATACAGGTGATCCAGCTGAGACAAAAAACACATAGGAAGGCCTAGAAGAATAAACAAGTTTAAGCTTTGGAATAATTATATAGTTTCATTATCTTGTAATTGTATGGATTTTGTTTTGGATACTTAAGTTGTAATTTGAATTTAATAAATATGAAACATTTTAGTAAACATCATGAGCTTTGGTGATAACCCAACTATGCCCCGACTTTTATTCCGCTGCGGGTCGGGGTGTGACAAACAATATATCAAATCCAAACTTGCGCTTGGAACAACGCTAGGTTACGCCTCAGTCTATAAGAGCCTCATGGTTGTGGCTTCCCATTAGGTCGTACATGACCCCATAGGCGAAACCAGCCTTGCGTTCCCAATGGTTGTGCTCCAAAGGGTTGTACCCCTATCCAATCGCCCTTGTTAAATAGGTTATGACCGCGCTAGGTTGCGTCTGTACAATGAGGCACAACATCTGTGAGAAACTCTAATCTACCATTAATGGCGGCTAACTTTCTCTCGGATCAGATATCTATGGACAGATCACAACTTTATGGCTCCAAATGCATCAGAATCGATGTATATAATCGAAAGCACATGAAAACATGCAAACTTTAACGTGAAACTAACGTTGTTTCAATTCAATCTCAAACCCGAATGCAAAACCTTCGAGGTAAACAACCCCAAACCCATTTTTATGTACAAATAGCTTAAGGGTGTTTCCTTGTTGATTCATTTTGAGTATAGCTTGAACCCTAACCTTAAAGGAAGAAAAACACACTTTCTCTCTATAGAATCCCACTCTCTCTTTCAAACGAAAACGAGGGTGTGAATGAGCATGGAGGTTCACCTTCTCACCACTTAAGAGTTTTAGAAATAAGTAATTTCCCTTTTGCCGTTGTGGGCCTTCCATATTTAGGTTGGGTTTGGTTTCCTTCAAACTCACAACTAATTAACTACACATAATTATTTTATATCCATATAACACCCATTTGGATCCAAGTTATCATTACACTCTATTCCTTAAAAATCCAGGTCATTACATAATGTTTATATAATATAGTTCTATAATATTTTAAAAATAAACATATTCCGACGGCAGTTTTTTTAGAATTGTGTGAAAGTCGTCGGTAGTTTTCAATAAAAAAATATTTTTCTTTTTTGTATTTCTTGGGATCAGTTGGTAATTCGTCAGTAATTTTGTTTAAAAAAATATCATTTTATTTTTGGATTTCATGGAATTCATCGGTAATTATCCGACGAATTAAAAATTATTTAGTCCCTTTATTTTGGATTTCATAGGATCCGATTATAGTCCGTTGATAATTACCAACGGAAAATTTTTTATCGATAATACTCCTTTTTCTAGTAGTGTGTTATACCTCCTTAATAAAAAGTATTTTCAAACAATGACAAAATGCATAATTAATTACTGTTAATGCCTCAAATTTATATGAAATAAACAAATGGGACCATATAAATAGTGGACAACTTGCTTTCTCCAAACCTTGTCTTCTTCATATACAACATCTTGGACATGCTTCACACACATCGTACCCTCTCTTTCTTCTCATTGCCCCGTGTAATCTGTTTGTTTTTTATATCATAAGTTTATTGTGTTGAATAAGACTGTTCTTAAGTTGAATTTACTGTTGTTAATTGTTATTCCCCCAAATCATCTGTATATATACATCATTACCACCTCTATCCATTGTCCCAAAACACCACACATTTGCACTTTCATTCTTCCGTAATGTCAAGCAGAAGATCGGGCCAGTCATCGAATGAGCCTGTAAGGCTCACTGATGCTCAAATTGTGCAACTCCTTTCGAAGTTGCAACAACTTGTTCCCGAGATTCGTAATCGTCGTTCAAACAAGGTAAAGATTATCTTATCCCACATGTCATGTAGTTTGTTGATTTGGTTGACATGTTTTCAGTTATGTAAAATATAATGGTTTACCGACTTTGAAAATGAAGAAGAAAAAAAGGAGCTATTGGATTCTCTTTTTTTAACTTTTTTTCTTCAAAATTTTAATACATATACTGTTTGAGACAGACTAAACAAGCTCTGGTACATGCTCTTTGTTCATGGGTCTGAATTCTCACTCATGCCTACCCTCTTCTTTTTGTCACCCTTTACTTACGTCTTATAATTACATCATGATATGTGTTTATTATTACATTTCAATGTGCATATACAAGCCACATCAAAGAACCAAATTCATGCAGATATCGCTATGGTCATATCACAACTTTATTTTTTGTGTTTTCTCTTTTATTTTCCCTAGTACGACAATAACATCAATAACAATTACTATGATAACGTACCTAAGCCCCCCCCCCCCCCCACACACACCACGAAAATATTACAAGTTGTAAATGTAAAAAACAAATTTTAATTCGCACCCGTTACCTTAAATGTATGGTAAAAAATATTCTTGGTTTAGGAATTTAGAGTAAAAAAGATTTAGGATACCTTTGAATTTTTCTTCTAGATCCGTCACTAACAGAAACAATTGAGGATTTGACAAAACAAAAGCTTAACTTTACCAAGTCATCCGATCACTTCCTGCAACCGTTAGATCAAACGTATAGTCAAAATATATAACACATGAAAACTACTATCATGCATAAATACGAAAAACACACGAGTGTTGGGTTTGTTTTAACACGTTAATGTTTGATGTGAAAAATGATGTAGACATATACATAACTAAGTATATCACTTTATCTTTGCAAAATCAATAAGCAGTTTTCTTTTCTTTGTTCTGGAATAGCGTAATTGGAGTTCAAATGGAAAATAAAAAAACCCTAACAAGCAACAACTGGTGTGGATATTGTATATATCATATCTTTGACCTCTTGTTTTTATTTTATTTATATAGTAATGTGCTTGTGATACTCGATCCTGACGACTACGCTCCATAAAGGATCTATTTTTGAGTCACATGAAAACGACTAAAGCACACTAGATTCATGTACCAAGTCACTTAACATATATGTGTGCCCGTGTAACAATAATATTTTATTTGTGTAGTATTGGAAAATAAATAATCCTAATAAAAGTTTTGGTACCGCAGGCATCGGCTTCGAAAGTGTTGCAAGAGACTTGCAAGTACGTAAGAAGCTTGCATAAAGAGGTTGACGATCTTAGCGAACGCTTGTCACACTTATTGTCCACCATCGGTGATGAGAGTCCTGAAGCTTCAGTCATTCGAAGCTTGATTATGTAATTGTATTAGCTATATATTTCATCCTACGTGTGTGTGCTAATTTATTTGAATACTTAAAATTAGTTATGTATTAAACGTGCTTACATACATATTTATACAGGGTTTATATTACCATATATGGTGTTAAAAGATATATATGCGAACAGTAACGTTTGTACTAATTGATCAGAAAGTTAGTTGATAACTTTATATACATAATATATTGCATCACTTTAATCATCGTCAAATTTTATGTATTTTGCTGTCTTTTTCTTCTTCTTTCCACTTTATATCAACGTAGAAACTTTGCACGTCAGAGATCAAATTCGAGAGGATGGACTGTCTATCCGTTTAACGATACATTTGTTAATCATTCTAATAAAGTGGGATTTTTCTTTCTTTCAATTCATTACATGGGAAAAGATTAAATAGAAAGTATTGTTTGGGTAGGAAGGTAGGAAGCAATAAGAGAATGACATGTGACAAAGTTGAAAAAACACAAGAAGGGACATTTTAGTCACAAATTAATCTTGTATCTCCCCAGATCTAAAAAGAGCAGAACCTTATAATTCATTCCACCACCATCACTCCGCCACCCATCACCTCAGCCAACAGGAGCGGCGCAACCACCACCTGCCGCTGTACCTCCGTAGCACCACCACCACCAACCTCGGTTCGCTTCGTATGCACCACCCTATACACCATCATATAATATCCATTGCGTTTTATACTTTGGTACACTCAAACACCATCTCAACCGTAACCACCGTTGAGTACCACCCACGCCTACATAAATCACCCCACAAACTCCGACCACATAACATAGCACCACCACAGACCATCCCACCGTTCACCGCCATCGTTCTCGTCTCGATCAGATCTCTCTCCACGACCATTGCCGTCGCTGGAACCCGAAACACAACACCACCATCACCGGAGCTAAGATCTACTTTTCCGGCCACCGCTTCCGTCACCAAGCACCATAACTGTAAACGGATTGCGTTTTACGGAATAAAGGATTGAATCAGAAATGGGAGAATCTTTCAATGCAGGTGATGGTTATTTTGATTTGGAAAGAATATGGAATATGAATGTGGGGATAGCGGCTGCTGTTATGCTTTAGATATTAGGGTTTTTGTTTTGTTACAGTGCGTTTTAGATGTTTACTAGATTTATGAACCTTCATTCACTGCTTTTTATAATATTTTTTGACGTTTTATCCATTTACTTTTCTATCCACAATTTTTCATTTGTTGCATTGCGTTTTAGTAATCAAATTAGAACCACAATATATTATTTTATCCATTTACTTCCTCGCAATTGATGTTGCAATTTGATAATTTTCCTCGATATATGTTAATTTTGCATTTGTCCACACGTGTCTGATCCTTGAGCTAGCATCATCAATTGTTTGGAACACCTAGCTTGGATATAAATCATCTTATATACAACTTTATCAAACAGAGATTGTAGGCTTTCTAATAAATTTCTAAAACGCAATTGAGTTTTTCACTTATGATGTTTCTACATTTATGGAAATTTGTAATACAATAAACTGGGTATCCTAAAACACAATAAACTACGTTTTTTTCTTGTATTTTTGGTCCATGCGTTTATCAAAAACATTTTTTTTGTATTCTTAGTCCATTGCGTTTTAGAAATAACACTTTGTTTTGTGTTTTGGTCCATTGCGTTTAGAAAGACACTTCTTTTGTGTTTTTGTCCATTGCGTTTTAGAAAGAACACTTTGTTTTGTGTTTTTGGTCCATTGCGTTTTAGAAAAGACACTTCTTTTGTGTTTTTTGTCCATTGCGTTTTAGAAAGAACACTTTGTTTTGTGTTTTTAGTTCATTGCGTTTTAGAGAAAATCATTTTTTTATGTTTTTTTTGTTCATTGCGTTTTAGCAAAAATCACTTTCTTTTGTGTTTTTTGTCCATTGCGTTTTAGAAAGAACACTTACTTTTGTGTTTTTAGTTCATTGCGTTTTAAAAAAAATCATTTTTTGTGTTTTTTGTTCATTGCATTTTACGCATCTGGGTTATCGAATTTTTTTTTTCGAAAGTATAGCAATAGTGTGCTCGTTTTAAAGATAAAAAAACCGCTCGTTTTTATGGTGCAATTTTTATAAAAAAAATAATATCGTATGAAAGAGTTATTAACGTTTAAAAAATATGGGGGAATTAGAGGAGAGAAAAACTATTATTTTGGATTAACTAGAATGTCCCTACAAAAACTCACGCGCCTCCTCTTTATGATTCAATTTAATTTATTTAATCTTAACCCTGATTAGTAAATGGATAGACAAAATTACTTCTTATCCTTTCTACCAAAGAAACTTCGTACTATATCATAACCCTTCATTACATTAATTAAATATTTAATGCGTTATTTTGATGAATAAAACAATATTTATGAGTGACAGGTGCCGTTCTTTATAACTGATGTTTACCGTAGAAGTTGATATGCCCACATACATCCAATTTCATTTTTCATTTAGATGCCAATGTTGAATAAAGAAAATGGCCCCCCTTAAGTGTTGTCGTGAATAAAATATAAATAACACTGATTTTTAACATATTTGCAATAATTTATGGGACAGTGAGAGGTGTTCGTTGTTTTGAAGTGGTTATTTTATTATTATATGATTTAAATTAAATGTGGATATATGTTTTTTAGTGTTTGGTATAGTAAAATAGATGATTATTTTAATGTTTATTACCATTTATTCTCTATATAATCAGAGTTTATCAATAATATTTGAATAAGCTAATTACGTCTGGTATTTTTTTGTGTATTTCTTGTCACGTAGACAAGCACCACAAGAAAAGAAACTCTATAGAGACAACACCTATAGGAACGAAAAAAAACGTCTCTGTAGTTCACCCTACATGTGGATCATTAGGATTCGTTATGTTTGTGTCTTTGTTAATAAGAGGATTTTTTTAATATAACATTATAGATCATATGTTTTTGGTGTGTGCATGCGTGCGTTTGTTTTTGGCTTTTGTGTTCTTTGCATGTTTTTGGAATCCAGATTTAAACTCATTTTCAAATCCCGAACTTTTGTGGTGTTCGGTGGTGGTTAATTTCGGTGTGTGGTAAGTTCTAATGATGGGAAAGGATGGTGGTTAGTGGTGGTCAAAATAGTCTTCCATTGGGTGCCACATGGTCGTTGGTGACTATGAACATTGAAAATTGGGACATCATATTTAGTTGTTTTTTAAGAAATATGTCTTCTATATAAAAGCAACAAGCCAACAGATTTTGTTCATAAAGTTTGGAGGCAGCCTTTTCCAAAGTTCAAATCTTTGAAGGGGACAGAAGGAACACTTTTCTTCACCTTTTTTCCATAATTCGGGCTACCAATTACATAAATCGCTCTACCATTTTAACGCCATAATTTAGGGTCACTTTTTGCTTCCAAGATCTTGGATTTTGTTCTTTTGACTACTCATCTATTGATCGTCATAAAAAGTAGATGTTCTTTTTTCTTTTTGATACAAAAATGATCCAAACAAATTTTATGATGCGACCAATTAAATATGCTTTATTTCGCATTCTCGAACCTTTTGATTTGAGCTTGTTGAATATTCATTTTGTTGGTGGGTCTCGTCATTAGTACCAGAAACCAAAAGCTTCATTGACAAGAAAATTAGTTGGTAACGAAATTATATGAAGAATAGAAAACTTAGTTTGTAAATTTTACCGACATATTTCTATTAACGTTTCCATAGAAGAAGTATCATAAAATTATAGTGACCGAAATTAGCGACAGAATTCTGTGAGAATCTAGTACTGAAAGAAAAAGTTCTTATTCTTTTAGAAAGATGAAAACAACATATTACTAACCCATGAGTAGATATGTTCTTTTTAATATAAAACACAATTTTACTGATAGATATCCCTCTGAATATGGTCAGTAAACATAATTTTTGTGGATAACTAACTTCTATTTTTATTGCCTATAATAAAAGATAATAGAGTAAATTACGGTTTTTTCCTATGATTTATAGCACATTATTATATTTTACAAATATGAAAAGTATTGCAAATAAGACAGTGGAGAGGTGCATCAGGCGTGGGATGCGTCCGGCAAGCACGGGATGCTCTGTGGAGCAAAACCCAATAAAAAATGAACACGTGGCCACGGGATGCGTCGGTACGATGCACGTGATGCGCCGGCGAGTTTTCCGGCGAGTTGCAGGTTTCCGGCAAACTTTGAGTTGAATTCAAAGTTATCAGTTGGAGAGATTGTTTTAGTGCGTGGCTCCGGCGAGTTTCTAAAGCGCCCGATGAGTTTTCCGGCAAGTTGCAGGTTTCCGGGAACTTTGAGTTGAATTCAAAGGTAGCAGTAAGAAGCATGCATCAGTCCAAGTTGAAGTCAAAGGGTCAACTTTACACATAAACCAACTATATATCTACTTAAGTTGATAAAAATAGGGAAAATTACCAACTCGCCGGAAGCCTGCAACTCGTCGGACGCTTCAGAAACTCGTCGGATGCATCCCGTGCATCATGCCGACGCACCCCGTGGCCACGTGTCCATTTTTATTGGGTTATGCTCCGCGGACGCATCCCGTGCTTGTCGGACGCATCCTATGCCTGAAGCCCTCTCCACCGACGCAGGATGTTGACATTTTTAATTGTGTTTTGGTTAACTGATATTTTGGTAATTTCCCTAATAAAAAATATAATCTAATAGAGAATACCAATCACATACTTTACCTGTAAAATATAGGGTGTTGGTGTTGGTACACCCGTTCACTCTAATTCTCTCTTTATATATATATATATATATATATATATATATAATAATATAGAGAGAGAGAGAGATAAAATAGAAAAGGGTGTATGAGTAAAATTTGGGGGTATATGAATGTTAGGGCTGGGTTTTAACTGCCTTTGGATCAGTGATCCTTCTGCGTATCGAGGGTGTTTCATTCTCGTAATGAGTAGCAATACTGGAAGGATCAAGGATCCTTAGGGCTTATGACGGTTTTTAACAGTTGTCTTCGATATGTTATTTGAATTTGGTGCAGTAAGAGAGTGGACTCGGTCAAGATGGAGATTCGTAGAATATGCTGGAAATAAGCACGTGCATTTGCCTCTATGAACGTTGTGGATGAACGTGGGAGCTTTCCTCCTTTCGCGGATAGTTAGTTAGCAAGATATTTTTCATTCTAAAAAGGGGATAACAAACTATCTTTAGAGACACAATCATACCACAAAAAACTCTCAGAAACCTATTGGCGAATACACACACAAACACACTAGACATCGTTGTATCAAGCTTGTTATCATCCAAATTTGTAACCTTTATTGTTTAATATAGTTGGTGATCGGTAGTTTCCATCACCCGGGGTTTTTATGCGGAGATCAATCATTGATCTAGGGTTTTTCCTCGTTTAATTCTTGATGTTTACCATTGTTTACATTTTCAATTTGTTCATACAATTGTTCATCACTCAAGCACTCAAGCTCACATTCAAAGTTTGGTTACACTATCCTTGTTGTGATTTTTTGACCAAAACAGTTTGGCGCCCACCGTGGGGCAATCGGTGCTTCAATTCTAAAAATCTCATCATTCCATTTCTGTTCAATTCCATCAATCCTATGGCTTCTCAAGGAAAATCTACTTCAAGTGCCATGCCGACGGTTACCTCATCTCAGACTTGTGCATCATTGCCTCCTCTACCCCCTGCACCTATGAGGAGTGCAGAGAATCCACAGAAGAAAACTACTCATGTTTACACAAGATCAAAAACCTCAACTGTTTCTTCATCTACAGTTACTAACAATGATGTTTCTACCTTGATTTTGCAGATGAAGAGCTACATGGAGAAGCATGACAAAACCAACCAAAGGATCATCAGGGAGATTGATGAAATCAAGAAGCAGAAGAGATCAGTGGAGGATCACTCCGCTGATGCCCAGATCATTGGATTTCACTTCTCCAGCATTAACAATCCAGCATTCCAGGGGATCCGGTGTTCAAATCCAAGGATCCTCCAATTACCAGCAGGGATCAATGGTGATGACACAGGCTCAAGGATCCTTAGGATTGCAGCATGGATCTTTGGCAATGAGCAGCCACAAGCATCTCATTACCATCCTTATGGATCCTCATCCCAACCTCCAGGATCATCGTATCAGTATCAAGGAGGCTGTCTCAGTTCAGGAGGATATTTGGAGACAGTTGCACCAAAGGAATCCATTTCCAGCAGCAAGGATCCTTTTCTCAGGACCAAGGATCCTCTGCTTGGGATAAGGTTCAAGGATCCTCCTCTCAGGTTCAAGGATCCATGCAGTATCCTTCAAGGCCGTCAGCACCCACGTATCCTGGACCTAATATCTTTCAGGATCAAGGATCTTCGGGAGTCAGACATTCAAGGATTCTGAAGTTCACAAAGGGGACTTCATCCTATGCAACTATTGCTTCATCTGGTCCAACTTTTACACCTGAAGTGTCCACCTTTGGATATACTTCTGGCATACCACTTCCAAACCAATCAGGAGGTAACAATGTTAATACATCTTTTGGCACTAACTATGGTTCCATGCAGGATACAAGTATCAATCAGGCTATGGCACGGGAGCTCTAGAAGCTTAAGGATATGATATCCAACGTCCCGGAGTGGTTAAACCCATTCCTGAGATCCCGGATGGAAGTCACAAGGTGTCTTTTGCACCTCCTATATGCAATGCTGAGATACCAAAACATTTTCAAACCCGCAACATGAAGTTGTACGATGGTACAACTGATCCGGGGGAGCATGTGGCACAATACCGGGAAAGAATGGAGATCAATCCCATTCGAGAAAGATTAAAGGAAGCCTGCCTTTGCAAGGGCTTCGGATCCACACTCATTGGATCAGCTTTAAAATGGCTGCTAAGTCTTCCTCCTTACTCAATTACGTCATTTTCTCATCTAGTTAAGTTGTTCAATAACCAGTTTTCATGTAGTAGAACCTTTGAATGATTAACTAGGAATTTGTATAGAATAACCCAGGCTCGTGATGAATCCTTAAGAGATTACATCACTAAGTTTAGTAGAGAATCCTTAGAAATCCTTAACCTAGATATTGCCACCTATGTGGAGGCATTCAAAATAGGATTGCTTAAGGATTCCTCATTCTATGATGACCTTTTTATAATACCTTGCAAGAATTTAGATGAAGTGAGGAACAGGGCATTGAGGTTTATTCGTCTAGAGGATGACACAAGGATCCAGAGAGGCTCTAGGATCCTCGAAATAGGAAAAGCAAGGATCATTCTTTAAGAATAATCGATCCAAGTCATACTCTAAACATGACAGCGACAATGTGCATGCAGTTGAACAAGACGAAGACGCTGAGGATTATCCTCCAATATCTGAATATTTTTTTTCTGTTGATAATCATGTACTAATCTTTGCTATGCAGAACCTAGGTGACAAAGCCAGGTGGCCTAGAAAAAATGAGAAGGCCACAGCCAATAAAGACAAGTCCAAATGGTGCGCTTATCATGAGGATTTTGGTCACCTTACTGATGAGTGTATAGCGTTGAGGAAGGAGATTGGCTATCTTCTCAGCAAAGGATACTTAAAAGAATTACTCGGGAGGAAACGTTCAAGGACCCAGGATACTAAGAAAGTTCCCGAAAGAGCTCCTCCTCCACCTCCGGTTGCTCAGATCATTAACTTTATTTCTGATGGCTCTGATATATGTGGAACCTCATTCTCAGCGGCGAAAAGGCATGCAAAAGAAACGAAGATGGAGAATGGGGAGAGACCAGTCCGAACATCTACCCTAACTCAGCAGAAAGTTATATCCATTGATGAGGATGATCGTGTAGATATACAGGATCCTCATCATGATGGTCTTATCATTACTCTATTTATTTCTAACCATTTTGTTCGCAGGATCCTCATTGACGGAGGAAGTTCAGTGAACATAATTCAAATGGATGTCCTCAAAAAGATGAACATCCCTGAGTCCGAGATCATCCCAAGATCATCAGTGCTTGTGGGATTCAGTGGAGAAACCAAGAATACATCGGGGGACATCAAACTCCCAATTTACATAGAGGGAGTGAATTCTATCAAAAATTTTGTGTAATAGATTCTTATCTTGCTGTAATGTTATCCTTGGCAGGCCATGGATACACGACATGAAGGCAGTCCCTCAACGTACCACCAATGTGTCAAGCTTCCAAGTCCATGGGGAATAGTCAAGATAGAGAGTGATCAGCAGGAGGCAAAGAACTGCTACACTTCTTCGATGAAACCAGCTTCCAAATCCAGGGAAGCATAGCAATTTAAGTATCCTCCAAGAGACGTCATGGAGGCAAGAGAACAGGACGTCAAGGATATACTCTTAGATCTTGAGGATCCTGAATCCAAGGTGTATGTAGGATCCGGGATCCAGGAGAGCATAGAGCAGGATCTAGTATCCTTCCTGAAACATAGAAAATCTAGCTTCGCCTGGAAGCACAAAGATATGACAGGTATTTCAAAGGATGTCATTACTCATAAGCTTGGTATTGACTGGTCTTTCAGGCCAATTCACCAAAAGAGGAGAAAATTTGCACCTGAAAGAAATGCCATTATCCAGGAAGAGGTAGACAAGCTGTTAAAGGCAGGTATGATTAGAGAAGTCAAGTATCCAAGATGGTTAGCCAATGTGGTTTTTTTCAAAAGAAAAATGGAAAGTGGAGGGTATGTGTCGATTTTACTGATTTGAACAAGGCATGTCCCAAGGATCCTTTCCCTTTACCCCACATTGACTCCATGGTGGATGCTACGGCGGGTCATGAGCTTTTAACTTTTATGGATGCTTCATCTGGATTTCAGAAATTCAGATGGAACCATCTGATCAAGAGGATACTGCATTCATGACACCCACCGGCATATATTGTTATATTGCTATGCCCTTTAGTTTAAGAAATGCATGTGCTACATACCAAAGACTGGTAAATATGATGTTTAAAGGAGCAACTTGGACATACAATGGAAGTATACAAAGATGATATGGTGGTCAAGTCTAAGAAAGCTGAGGATCACCTGAAGGATCTCGAAGAAGCATTCAATATTCTTGACCAGTACAATATGAAATTAAACCCCTCTAAATGCCATTTCGTGGTCAAAGCTAGAAAATTTTTAGGATATATGGTGACCAAGAGAGGAATTGAAGAAAGTCCAGAACAAATCAAGGCTTTAGTGAACATCAAGTATCCTGCCAATGCCAAGGATGTGCAAAGATTGACGGAAGGATTGCCCCCTTGAATAGATTCATTACAAAATCCTCAGAAAGATGCAAGGATTTCTATGATATTCTGAGGAAGAATAAGAAGTTCGAATGGACTGAGAAGCATGAAGCTGCTCTACAAGCCCTCAAGGATTACTTATCCTCAGCACCAACTTTGATGAAACCAGAAAATGGAGAGCTCTTGTCCTTATACTTAGCCGTTTCAGGTAAAGCGGTAAGTGCGGTCCTAGTTAAGGATCACGAAGGCCAAAACATCTGGTATACTATGTAAGTAAAAGTCTACTTGATGCTGAGGCCAGGTATTCTCATTTAGAGAAACTCATTCTTGCTCTAATCATGGCTTCTACTAAACCAAGACATTATTTTGAAACTCATACTACTGTTGTTAAAACTAACTTTCCTATTAAGAATGTTCTCAGGAAACCAGAGATGTCGAGAAGAATTGCAAAATGGGCTGTTAAACTTAGTGCATATGGACATTAAGTATGAGCCCAGAACTGCTATTAAATCCCAAGCTTTGGCTGACTTTGTGGCTGATTTCAGTAGTGATCTACAAATGGAAGCTGAACTAGAAGTGCAACAACTTGAGGAGACCAAGAATTCTTGGACACTCTTCACAGATGGAGCCTCGAATGTCAAAGGAACTGGACTAGGCCTACTACTAAAATCGCCACAGGGGGACATTATACCCCAATCTATAGCGTGTGAGTTTCAGACCACTAATACTGAGGCTGAATATGAAGCCTTGATAGCAGGTTTGCAACTAGCTAAAAATATGAGGATCAGGTATCTTCAAGTATTTGTAGATTCTTTATTGATTACTAATCATTATAACGGATCCTATGTATTAAAGGCGAAAAACTAATCAAATATTTGGAGATAGTCAGGAAACTGGCAGATTCTTTTGCTTTTTTAGTTTAACACATGTACCTAGGGAAGAGAATGCAAAAGCCGATGCTCTAGCCAACCTTGGATCCTCATTGAAGATGCCTGAGGATGTGAAGATACCTATTATCCGTGTACTAACTCCTGCAATTGAGGAGAATGAAGCAATGGAAATAGTGGATGATGCTGCAGTTGTTCCCAATGATGATATGTAGTCGAATTCAGGATCCGGATCCTTACAATTCTGAAATACATTCAGAATGGAGAAATCCCTACTGGGGAAAATCCAAGAGCATTCAGGATTAAGATATCCCAGTTTACCATTATAAATAACATGTTATATAAAAAATCTCTTGCAGGACCCTATCTAAGGTGCATTGGGGATCCTGAGATACAAGAAGTCCTGAAGGATTTTCACGAAGGAGACTGTGGGAATCACACTGGGGGCAGAGCACTATTTTCAAGGATCCTTAGAACAGGATATTATTGGCCTACTATGAAGAAGGATGTTGTAGAATACGCGAAGAAATGTGATGCTTGCCGGAGACACAGTAATATCCTTCATCAACCAGCAGAATTGTCCTAATCCCCGTCCTGGCCAAATTAAAGATGGGGATATTGGTATAGTAGGCAAAGCTTCCAAAGACTAGGTGATAAATGTTCATATTTACTAATGACAAACTACATCTCCGATAAAGTCTGAACTATGTCCAATCAAAACAAAGAAAAATACCAAAAGAAATATATTACATAGCTAATTCATTTATTCTTCTGTCAATCTTGTTTTGATAACGGATTCCACTGTATTGATGTGTAAAACTTTTTGTGTACAGTGGCGAGGATTTAGATATAACATTAAATACTTAGTTTATCAATGCTAATTGCATGCAGAATCATAAATACAAGATTATCATCAACATAGCTTGAACAAAACTATACAAAAAGCAAATGGCTAGGAATTACCTTACTTCATGCAGATAGACAACTTAAGAATGTAGGGTCAGACTCCAATTCTTGCGGAGCTGAGCAGTATCCTACGAAAATGGTAGTCCTTATCAGCCAAACAAGCATCGTGATGTGAGCCGATGCTTGAGACTCTAAGTAATGGGGAACTTGAGCTCAAGAATGAGGGCTGGCTATTAAACATAGGATACTTGAATTTAACAAGAATCACAGTAAAAGTTGACAAGTGGTGACATGTATCGAGGATATAGTTATGCACAATGATTACTAAATATATTAGCAAGGACAAATGGATAGCACCCATAAAGTGAGTGAAAAGGGGAAATTTGTAAAATCATACATTGGTGCGTTCTAGATTGGAGATGGTGATCATGGCTAGAAATTTTGTAAGAAGGGAAACAAGGAAATTAATATCCTAATATCAATTCAGGAAAGATCATAAATGAATGATTTTATTGGATTGTAATGAATTTTATATATTTTTACAGTTTAGTATTTCTATTTTTAAAAAATGATTTTAAGTATTTTTAACTTGATTTTAATTAAAGTTTTAAAGTAAGTTAAACATATAAAAGAGTGTTGGACCTCTATTTGGGCTTGCCGTTAATTTACTTTGAAGGTTTAAGGTTATTTTCAACGAATTTCGTGGTTTCGAAACCCGTAGACTCACGTTACGCAAGTAAGCTTCGAGCAATGGAGTACGTTGGGCTACCGAATATCATTTGTTGTTGTAATTAAACCTAGTATAATTAACTCAAATGTTTCATAAGGCTTTTATTTTCAATAACATTTTATTCGTCGGAAATCCGGTGGCCATACTCCAGGGTTTCAACCCGTTATTGTAGCTTTAATTGTTACACCCAGTTACACACTGGCTGTTGTCATTGATGCTTGGTTATTCCAAACTTTATTTTACGTTAACAACTAACGATGAAACCGAATCTAAGTTTCTAACAAATTTATGCTTTTATTCATAGATGTAGCGTTGTATTCAGAATCGAACTGGATTCCTGTATGTTCGACCTAGTTCATGTATGTTTTTGTCTTAACCCGTTCAAAATATACATTTTGAATATACTTCTTATTCATGTTACGTAGTGTCATTTTCTAAGGTTTCGTATGTAACAGATAGCAGTTTACAAATGTAAATTTGTTAAAGTGAAACAATTCACAATAAATATGAGGATAGCAAAGTTATTATTAATGCTGAATTTACAAAATACCGGCCCGAACTTCATAGCAGAATTACCATCAAGGCGGTCGGGTATCTCATTAGTTTGTATGAACTTCAAAGGCAGCAAATTCATATAACAGGATCCTCACTTTGTAATCACATGTAAGTCAAGTGCTAAACCAAAGCTTACTTGTTCAGTTAAACCATAAATGTTCACAGACGAAAATAAAGATCAAAATTGGCTCGGCGAACTGGAATTATCCGATAACGGCGTCTGAATTCGATTTCAAGTGAAAGGTTTTAGTTAGAAATAGCTTAACAATTGTTAGACTACGACGGTATTGAAGGACTAACCGTTTTGATGAAGAATACGGTTTTCCGGCGAACTTGCAGAAATTTCCGGCGAATAAAATAAACTTCTCCCGGGGGACTGTAAAGTGTGCGGAAATGTAATTGGAGGTTTGTGGAATGTTTCTGAGTCGTGAAGGAGTACAAAGATGGAAGTAAAACTGGAATTGAAGATTTTCGGTTATAAAAACCGATCCACTTCTAGAATTCAAGTTCATTCAAGGCAACTTGATTAAAAACGTCGGTATATCGGTTATACTCATTGAACCGTGAGTATTCAGATCGCCTTTGCGCGTTTGATAACCGATTTCAGTTACAATTGGCGTAACCGATTGATTTACATTCGTCTATAAGATTTATTTGTTTCCTATAGATGACAGAAAACAAACAAGTGGCGGAGTGGTTAAGCGTGTGAGTGTTAAGTCTTTGGAGTTACAACCTGGCTGACCCGGGTTCGAGTCCGGCAGCCCCATTTTATTTTTAATTGTTTTATATATACTTTTTATCAATTATAACTTTTATGGTTTAGTTTGTTTATTAATTATGTATCATTAAAAATTAAAATAAACATAAATAGGCAACGACACATTTATAACTTGATATTCGATTACAAACGGAGCGGGTTTGGTAAAACCCGTTTTCGACAAATGTTACAGTATCCCCTACTTTTAGGAATTTCGTCCCGAAATTTTAAGTAGTAGAAGTAGTAGGAAAAAGATGCGGGTATTTTTCACGCATTGAGTCTTCACGTTCCCAAGTAAACTCAGGTCCCCGTTTCGACTCCCAGCGTACCCTAACAATTGGAATGCGACTCCGTCGTAGACGTTTTTCTCCGAAATCCATGATCTCTATGGTCTTTCAATAAAATGCATAGATTCATCAATCTGAATATCTTCCAGAGGAATGTGGAGGTTTTCATCAGCGAGGCACTTCTTCAAGTTTGATACGTGGAATGTGGGATGAATCCTGTTGAGTTTCTTCTGGTAGATCAAGCATGTATGCTACAGGTCATACTCTTTCGAGTATCTTGAAAGGTCCTACGTAGCGTGGTGCTAGCTTGCCTTTTTGACCAAAACGAACTACTCCCTTCCACGGTGATACTTTTAGAAGTACATGATCACCAATGTTAAACTCTAAAGGCTTCCGTCGTTTATCTGGATAACTCTTTTGACGACTCTGAGCCGCCAGAAGATTGTTTCGAATTTGATAGATCTTGTCTGTGGTTTCTTGAATCAATTCCGGACCAGTGATTTGAGCTTCCCCAATTTCGTGCCAACATACTGGAGATCGGCACTTACGACCATATAAGGCTTCAAAAGGTGCCATGCCGATGCTTGAATGATAGCTGTTGTTGTACGAAAATTCAACTAATGGGAGATGAGCGTCCCAATTTCCCTTGAAGTCTATGATACATGCTCGAAGCATATCTTCAAGAGTTTGAATGGTGCGTTCAGATTGACCATCAGTTTGAGGGTGATAGGCGGTACTGAGATCTAATCGCGTACCCATAGCGGCTTGTACTGCTTGCCATGTTCGTGAAGTGAAACGACCATCACGATCAGAAATAATGCTTAACGGTACTCCATGTCGGCTTACGATTTCGCTGATATAAATACGAGCTAGCTTTTCGTTCTTGAAATCTTCGCGGATAGGAATAAAGTGAGCTGATTTTGTAAGTCGGTCAATTATTACCCATATAGTGTTATACCCACCAGAAGTACGAGGTAACCCGGTAATGAAGTCCATGGTTATATTTTCCCACTTCCATAAAGGTATTTCAGGTTGGACCAAAAGTCCTGAGGGTCTTTGGTGTTCAGCTTTCACCTTGGAACATGTAAGGCACTTAGAAACAAAAACAGCAATATCCTTTTTCATTCCAGGCCACCAATAGGTATATCGTAGGTCTTGATACATCTTATCGGCTCTTGGGTGTATAGAGTATCGCGTTTTGTGAGCTTCATTCATAAGAATTTCACGAAGATTGTTGTGGTCAGGAATCCAGATACGATCTAGGTAGTACAGAATACCGTCAGATTTAGTTTCAATTTTAAGTTCAGCTCCACAGGACATCTCCTTTCGCACATCATCTTCTGTTACTGAAACATGTTGGGCTTCTCGAATTTGATCCTTAATGTCAGTTATGATTTGCGAACATAGAAGACGAATGGAGTTCGCATAAACCCTTTCGACTAAGTGCATCAGCCACCACATTTGCTTTGCCAGGGTGGTACCGAATTTCACAGTCGTAGTCATTTAGAAGTTCGACCCATCTTCGTTGCCTCATGTTTAACTCCTTTTGATTGAAGATATGTTGAAGACTCTTATGGTCAGTGTATATTTCACACTTAGTACCATAGAGATAATGTCTCCATATCTTAAGAGCGAACACAACGGCTCCAAGTTCCAGGTCATGGGTGGTGTAGTTCTTCTCATGCGTCTTGAGTTGTCTTGAAGCATAAGCTATAACTTTTCCTCTTTGCATCAAAATGCAGCCTAATCCTTGCCCTGATGCGTCGCAATAGACCAAAATCATCACAACCTTCAGGAAGAGTGAGGATTGGTGCATCACAGAGTTTTTGTTTAAAGGTTTGGAAGGCTTCTTCTTGCTTGGGTCCCATATGAAAGGTTTTCTCTTATGAGTTAAAGCCGTGAGTGGTACAACAATGCGTGAGAAGTTTGAAATGAATTGAAGATAATAACCAGCCAAACCAAGAAAAGATCTTACTTCAGTTGGTGTACGTGGCGCTTGCCATTCTTGTACCGCTTTGATCTTTGAGGGGTCGACATGTATTCCCTTGTCATTGACTACATGTCCGAGGAATTGCACCTCTTTTAACCAGAATTCGCATTTGGAGAATTTGGCGTAAGCTTTTCATTCTCTAGAAGTGTAAGGATGAGTCGAAGATGACGCTCATGATCAGTTTTAGATTTTGAATAAATAAGAATATCGTCGATGAAGACTATAACAAATCAATCAAGATAAGGTTTGCAGACTCTGTTCATTAGGTCCATGAAGACTGCTGGAGCGTTGGTTAAACCAAATGGCATGACCATGAATTCATAATGACCATAACGAGTTCGGAATGCGGTCTTTGGGACGTCTTCTTCATGTACCCTAAGTTGATGATAACCAGATCGAAGGTCGATTTTTGAAAAGCAGCTGGCACCTTGAAGTTGGTCAAGAAGATCATCAATGCGAGGTAATGGATAGCGATTCTTGATTGTTAATTTGTTGAGCTCTCTGTAGTCGATACACATACGAAACGATCCATCTTTCTTCTTTACAAAAGGACAGGTGCACCCAAGGCGATGAGCTAGGACGTATGAATCCCTTGTCAGTCAACTCTTATAATTGACTGGCTAGCTCTTGCATTTCAGAGGGGGCTAACCTATAAGGAGACTTTGCAACTGGTGTAGCACCAGGTATAAGATCAATACGGAATTCGACTTCTCTAACTGGAGGAAGTCCTGAAATGTCGTCAGGAAAAACTTGCGGGAAATCTTTTACTACTGGAATGTCTTCAAGTTACTTCTCCATGGTTCCCTTTTTGATGATATGAGCTAAAAACGCGACATAATTCTTGCGAAGATATTTTTGAGCTTGAAGACAAGACATTAAGCTGAGCCCTTTCGACGAGGTTTCTCAAAGATTCGAAGAGTCTGACCATTTGAAAGAGGAATACGTATAAACTTTTCGCGACATACAACTTCTGCCTGATGTTGACTGAGCCAGTCCATACCAATTATGATATCAAAACTTCCCAGCTTCATAGGAATAAGGTCAACTGAGAAGTCGTGGTCGTTTAAGGTGAGTGTACAGTTGCGTATAATAGAGTTTAATGAGACGGTTTCCCGTCTGCAACTTCTACCGTTATGGATTCCATGAGCTTATCACGATTTTGGTTTAGGATAGGTTCAAATTCTAAGGACACAAAACTTTTATCCGCGCCAGTATCAAAACAACATGGATGTATATCTACCATTTATAAGGAACGTACCGTTAACCACATTGCCGTCAGCTCTAGCCTGATTAGCGTTGATATTGAAAGCTCTTCCTCTTGCAGGTGGAGGAGCTTGGTTCGCTTGATTCACCGGGTTGGCTTGGGCCTGAGCATGAATAATGTTTACCAACCTTGGACAAGTGTTTCTGAAATGGCTTGGGTCTCCGCAATTGTAGAAAGCCCGCATAGGTTGACCCAGAGGATAATTGGGTTGGTAATATGTTTGGGCTAAATGTTGGGCGGGTGGATATAGTATGGGTTGTTGGGCTTGACCCATTATTTGCTGGTGGGTTTGGGTTAAAGGCTGGTGGCGGTTCGTTCGCTGAGGCATGCGGCAGGTTTGAACAGTATGACCTGCGCGACCACAGCCGGTGCAATGTTGGCAAGGATAATCAGGAGAATGGTGATATTGGCAACGGTTGCATTTTGGTAACGGGCCAGAGTATGGTCTTTTGTATGGTGCAGGTGAAGGGACAACTTGGGTAATGGGTGCAGCAGGAATAGGGGAGTTGGTTTGTGTAACAGCGAAGTTTCTGGTGTTGCGCTTCCTCTTGTTAGCAAACTTCGAAGAGGAACTAGAATGGTTTGAAGTTTGAGCCTCGATGGGGGCTTTCTTTTTCTCCTCTTTGAATTACCGTTTCGAATGCTATTTTCGGTCAGTTCAGTCGCTAGCTCCATAGCAGCTTCAAGTGTTGCTGGCGAAATGCTGAGAACTGAATCTTGAATTTTCGAGGGAAGACCTCGAATATAATGCTCGATCAAGCGATAAACTGGGGTGAACAAATTAGGGACCATTTCGTTCAACTCTAAGAACCTCTTGTTGTAGGTGGTATGATCTCCCTCCTTTTGCTTTAAAGAATGAAATTCGTCCTCCAACTTTTTAATTTCACTCCTAGGACAGAAACGCCTAGTCATGATTTCCCTTAACTCCTCCCATGTTAAGTCCATTGTATCATCAATTCCCCTCTTCCCCTTTTCAGTATTCCACCAGGTGAGAGCTACTCCAAATAGTCTCCCGGTGGCATATCGAACCTTGCGATCCTCAGGACAATCGCAGTTGAGGAAGGTGTTTTCCATTTCCTCAAACCAGTGGAGGAGAGCAGTGACACCTTCGGTCCCTTCAAATTTAGGAGGATCACAAGACTTGAAATGTTTGTATGAGCACTTGCTGGTAGGAGGGTTGTCGATGTTCTGGTCATGTTGTTGGGGAGGATTAGTGGGATTTGTGGCGAGAGCTTGTTGTACTTGGACCACAATGTCAGGCAGTATTGTGGCCATTTGTTTCGCGATTTGTGTGGCCAAGCGTTCGTGAGACCTTCCTGATCTTTTACCCCCTCGTTGTTGTCTGGACGACATCTACAGGAACATACATAAGAAGATTGTGAGTTTATGGAGTCTTTTTAGGTGTCATGTGTCTTTAAGAAAAATGAAAATAACATAAATATCAATAATGCAACTACATCCATAGGATGTCTTGGGTTTGCTCATGTTGGGCCTCAAATGTCCCCCATACCTTCACCTGTATAGTCATGTGGGCCCCCATGACTATTGGCTTGGTAGGATTCACATTAGTATTGGCGATTTAACACTCGCATCACCCGAATGCAAACCACAAAATATGTTCACGAGATGTATGGTCGGAATGTGTCCAGGTGTAGACACAATGACAACTCAAAGTGGGGTTAGCTCACATGACGTTTGGTATAGCATGCTTTGGCCTAATAGGTACTTTGTACTCTCATCGTTAGTCCCCAGGTAGGCAAACTGGTCCTTTATTTTGGATTTATATGAATGCCAGCCTAGACAGGACGTTCCGACTACCAGTACTGGTACCCTTCCAGTTACTACATGCCCGTCATGAGAACTCACTTTGATGAGATTTGAAAACACAAAAATCGTTGTAAAAGCAATCATGAAAATGATGTGGTGTGTACTTTCATGAATGTGATATGTTATGAGATTATGATTTATGATAGGCATTATATGATAATATATACTTATGAACATGCTTGCATAACATTGACATAAAACATATAAACATCATGAAATTTGGCATGTAACACTCAAAAATCTTAAAAATTCTAATCAACTATAGTATAGGCTCTAAGGGTCTAATAACCTATCCTATATCCCTATAGTCATGGCTCTGATACCAATCTGTCACACCCCGACCCGCAGCGGAATAAAAGTCGGGGCATAATTGGGTTATCACCAAAGCTCATGATATTTACTAATATGTTTCATATTTATTAAAGTCAAAATTCCAAATAATCCAAACATGTCCATACAATACAAAGAAAATAACCAAACAAAATAATTCCAAGCTCTAAATCATTTTATTCTTCTAGTCCAATCCTATGTGTTTCGGGCTGCAGCGGGTTCACCTGTATCATGTGTAAAAATGGGGGTTTTTGGGTCAACATAAGTTGGCGAGTGAACCTTGTTAGATAAACATTTATTATTGATTTACTTGTTAGTTTATCAATGAAAAATTGTGCATAATCATAAATGAGCAAATGTAAATAATCAAGCAGTAGCAATAGCAATCACAACTATAACATACAATAACATATGATAGCATACATTAACATACCAACATCATACGATAAATAACATGAATGAAACTGTGCGATCAAGGCTCAATCAAACGGAGCCGATCGTATTGCATGTACTGAAAATGATAAATGTCTGTGCGATCAAGGCTCAATCAAACGGAGCCGATCGTATGTTGGCACGCCAGGTTCACGCTCATAATGTAATAGGGAACTTGCTCAATGCTCATAATGTAATGGGGAGCGGCGGCCTATGAAATTGCATGTACTGAAAATAATAAATTGAATCTAACAATAACCACACAAACAGTTGAAACAAGCTGAATACACATGTTCATGATATGATGTATGCACAATGATTTAAATATAATATATAGCAAGACACATGATACACCCCAAAACGTGATTAAAACGGGGAATTTGTAAAGATTCACTCACATTGGGTGCGTTTGATTGGAGATGGAGAGATGCGCACGAGTTGTAAAATAATAACGGAAAATATAGTAAATGAATGGAATTTTTAAGGATTTTAATAGAATTTTTAGATATATTTTTACGAGTTTAAGGCTATTTCCTATCTTTAAAACATTATTTTTAAGTATTTTTAATTGATTTTTAAATTAAATTAAATAATTAAAAATATAAAAATATGTTGACTTTTTGGGTTGACCGTTGACTTTTTGACTTTGACTGTTTGACCGGTTTATTGTGTGACTGAAATGCGCTGGGTGAGGCTCGAACTCGTGACCTCCCGTACGCGTGCACGCAGCTCTACCAACTGAGCTACGGGTCTAACCCGAAATAATTCTGTTTTTAATTATACTTATATATTAACTCAATTTATCCAAAATCCTTTTATTTTCAAAAACATTTTAATTCGTCGAACCGGTGCCACTAACAGGTCTCGAATCCGGGACCTGTGCTTTAACGTTACACACAGTCCACCGCTGGACTGTGTGTCTAACTTGGTTAATATACAAATTTTATTATACTTAACAACTAACGGAGTTAACCCGGTTCAGTTTTAAACAAAAGGCATTTTATTACATAGAGGGTGCGTGTATCAGGGATCGAACTCGAGACGTATGCGTATTTTTGTTCGCACACAGTCCATCGCTGGACTGTGTGTCTAACCCGTTCAAAATACCAATTTTAATTATTCTTATATTCTTAGCGTAGTTCATCTTCTTCGTTGGTTTTTACAGACCGCAGATTACACCATTATATCTTGTTAATTCGATTGTTAAACATTGCACAGACTAATATGAGATAGCAGAGATGATAATTAGAAGTAAACATACCGGTGAACGATTTTTACAGAATTCCGGCAAGGCGTCGGTCTCTGTTTTTATGAACTTCAACTGAGCAAATTAATTAATCGTTTTGATTAGCTAATCATGGAATTGAAGTGCTAAACAAACGTTAACAGTGTGTTTGAAGGTCCTTACCGTTTCACAGACGAAAATAAAGATTTCCAGAAATTTTCCGGCGAACTAGAATTATCCGATAACGGCGTCTGAATTCGATTTCAAGTGAAAGGTTTTAGTTAGAAATAGCTTAACAATTGTTAGACTACGATGGTATTGAAGGACTTACCGTTTTGATGAAGAATACGGCTTTCCGGCTAACTTGCAGAAATTTCGGCGAATAAAATAAACTTCTCCGGTGGACTGTAAAGTGTGCGGAAATGTAATTGGAGGTTTGTGGAATGTTTCTGAGTCGTGAAGGAGTACAAAGATGGAAGTAAAACTGGAATTGAAGATTTTCGGTTATAAAAACGATCCACTTCTAGAATTCAAGTTCATTCAAGGCAACTTGATTAAAAACGTCGGTATATTGGTTATACTCATTGAACCGTGAGTATTCAGATCGCCTTTGCGCGTTTGATAACCGATTTCAGTTACAATTGGCGTAACCGATTGATTTACATTCGTCTATAAGATTTATTTGTTTCCTATAGATGACAGAAAACAAACAAGTGGTGGAGTGGTTAAGCGTGTGAGTGTTAAGTCTTTGGAGTTACAACCTGGCTGACCCGGGTTCGAGTCCCGGCAGCCCCATTTTATTTTTAATTGTTTTATTTATACTTTTTATCAATTATAACTTTTATGGTTTAGTTTGTTTATTAATTATGTATCATTAAAAATTAAAATAAACATAAATAGGCAACGACACATTTATAACTTGATATTCGATTACAAACGGAGCGGGTTTGGTAAAACCCGTTTTCGACAAATGTTACCTTTGCATCCTATATCTTCCTCTTGGCCATTTATGAGATGGGGAATGGATATAGTAGGCAAGCTTCCCAAAGCAGCAGGTGGAAAAGTGTTCATGTTAGCTATGACAAACTACTTCTCCAAATGGATAGAAGCTGAAGCTTTCGCCCAAGTCTGAGAAAAGGAAGTCATATCCTTTATTAAAGAAATATTATTACTAGATTTGTTATTCCTTCTGAATTTGTTTGTGATAACGGATCCCAATTTATTGGGAGTCGTACTACTAACTTTTGTGACAGCTGGGGGATTAGGATGATAACATCAACACCAGTCCACCACAAGCTAATGGCCAGGCAGAATCATCTAACAAGATCTTCATCAACAACTTGAAGAAGAAGCTTGGATACAAAAAGCGCAAATGGGCTAAGGAATTACCTTATGTCTTATGGGCAGATAGGACAACTCCTAAGAATGATACGGGTCAGACTCCCTTCTCCTTGGTCTTTGGAGCTGAAGCAGTGATCCCTACAGAAATGGTAGTCCCTACAGCCAGAACAAGCATCCGTGATCCTGAGGCGAATGCTGAGACTCTAGCTCAAGACTTGGCAAGAATAAGGCTGGCTAGTTATCAACAAAGGATAAGAAGATTCCAAGTTGGTGACATGGTATTGAGGAAAGCGTTCCAGAATACCACGAATATTTCTGATGGCAAGTTGGCACCAAAATGGGAAGGCCCCTATTTTATCGAAGCTGAAGCTGGAAAGAGGGCAGATCATTTGCTAACTATGAATGGTGACCTTCTACCAAGAGCTTGGAATGCTATCCATCTAAAGAAGTATTTTATGTAAAGGATCAGGGATCCTTAAGTATCCTAATGATCAATTCAGATTGAAGGATCCTCAAAGGATATATTATCCTTGATTCGGTAATATTTTACTAATTCTTTCATTCTTATTATACTTCTTATTATTTATTATAAAGTAAGGATGTTGAATTTTCAACATTCAACCTTATTAAGCTCTAAGTTTTGTAGAAGTTACTACAAAGGATCAAGAGGTTGGCCACCTCTCCAAGACTTTGGGCTTGTCCCCAGTTTAAGGTATCCAATACCTTCTAAGGTTTAAAGGTTGTCACCTTTCACACGAATTGGGTTTCAACACCTCGCCAGCAGCGCACGATATCCAAGTATAGTTCGAGGCAATGGGACCAGTACCCGCTTTAGGGGCTGACAATTTCATTGTTGTTGGCTATACGTAGGATCCTAAGTATAATGGTAGACGTACCATACATCCGTTCTTAAGGTTTCTAATCACGTTAGCTAAGGTTTCGGCATTTTCATGTCGCTCACGTTCGGATAGATGCCGGTTTGGGCCATACTCCAGTTTACACCCGTTTATTTAGGCTTGTCCCCAGTTATTTGGGCTTGCCCCCAGTTACTAACGGTTCTTTCATTTGATGTTTGGCTTAGTTCCAAGCTATATATTGTTACAGGTTTACGAAGTACAATAGCAAAGGGTCCTGAATCCTAAAGTTCTATCAATTTTTATGCTTTGATTCATAACAATGTAAGCGTTAAGGATTAGAATCCAAGCTTGGATTCCCTGGTATGATTGATCCTTAGTTCATGTATTGTTTTTGTCCTTAACCCCTAAATCAGAAATATATGATCTTTGATTATATACTTCAATTATTTCCATGATAGATACGTAGGATAATTTGGATAAACTAAGGTTTTCTGTATGTAACATAATAGCGTTTACAAATGTAAATTTGTAAAGGAAACAATTCAGAAATAAATATATGACAACGGATGTAGCCAAAAGTCTAATATTAATTAGCCCCGGTGATATTTATCAAAAGTATCCGGCCCGGACTTCACCAGCAAAACGTGGACCATCCATCCAGGCCGGATCGGGTTTATCTAACAATTAAAGTTTGTGCAGGAATTAAAAGGGCAGGATAACAAACGCTTCATCCCCCAAACAGAGGATCCCTCCACCTTTGTCATCATCCTACCTATCGTCTAAAGGATCAAAGATCCTAAAACCTAAAGCTACTTTTCAGTTACAAACCATAAATTGTTCAACACAACCAACACCAAAACATAAAAAATGGGCTCCGGCCTCATCTATATTATCCATCATCGCCCATGTATGCAGCCTACTCCGCAGCTGCCTCGCCGTCTTCACCTTCAGCACCTTCAACCACCATCTCTTCAACCTCCTTCTGCACCCCGCTGGATCCTGCTTCGCCTGTCACCACTATTGCAAGCTCTAGTGTGCTTCCGCCAAGATTGTCCAAAGCCACCTCCCAAGAAGCTATATCCCATGAAAACCTGTCAAAACTAGGATCACCAGCCTCCTTAGCCATCTTGATCATGGATTGAATAACAGACTTTGCGGCACTGAGTTTGACTTGTTCAGCCACCTCCTTCATCTGCTCACTGGCAGTGGCCTCTGCTTCCTTCAACGACTTCTCCAGAGCCTTTTCTCCTTTTCGAGTTTGCACATATCCTTGTCCTTAGCAACAACAATGGGGCGCATCCCAGCCAGAGTGTCTTCATACTCGGCCATCCTCTTCTCATAGTATAGCTTCACATGGCCAAACTCCTGCGAAACGATAAACAATCTTCAGGATACCGGATCCTTATAAACAGGTAAAATTCGACTATCAGGTTCAGGGATCCTTACCATGGTTGTTGGAGCCTAAAGGTTTATGCATAGTGGGTAGCTAGTAGCAATAGTGGATTATATTGTTTTGTTAGTATGTCTTTTGGGTCGAGTTATGTATTGGGTTGCAATAGGGGTTTCGGCTGGTCATATGGGGTTTCGGCCCACATAGGTCTTGTATATAGTCTATCCCTAGTTATTGTGTTAGGGTTGATCAGTTTTGTAGAACAGGAGCCAGCCGAAACCAAGCTTGATACTTGTATCAGTCATTGTCAAGCGGTGAATGCAAGTTATTGGTTTGCTTTCTTTATCTATTCATTATTGTGTTTTGGTTTGCTTATTCTTGAATCAACTTGTGTTTGGATTCCGCACTTACGAGATTACGAGTGATATCATTGAAAAATCCGTTCTACGGGACTTACAATTGGTATCAGAGCCAAGAAACCATTTTCTTGGTTCGGTCGATATCATTCTGAATCAAGAAGGATTATTGTTACTGATCAAGTTTGCTGATTTTTGAAGGTTTCGACTCATCTGAGCTTAGTGTGTTCTTCGTTGTTCTTGGTTTTTCACTGAGTTTTTGGTTTGTGATAATAAAAAAATTCTGTTTGCTGGTTTATCGGAAGTTTGTTGCTGATCAAAGATTTGAAATCCTTCACAGTTTGGAAATTCCGGATTTGGTAGGATTGCGAGTCAAAATTATATCTCTTAACAGTCTGTTTTGCAGGTTTCGACTCGCAATCAGTGATCTCGACTCGCAATCAAGAGTGTTCTCGAGTGATTTCTTCAATAATCGAGATCAATGTTTCAACTCGACTTCAGTTCAGACGGTTTCGACTTCTGTTTCGACACATCAAACACAAGGGGTGTTTCGACGACTCGCAACAGAAGATTTCGACTTGTGCTTCTTGACTCGCAACAACAGTGGTCTCGAGTTGTAACGTTTGACTCGAAACCATCGATTTCGACTCGTAACAAGGCTTTGACTGTTCCTGTCTCGACTTGAACTCCTGATTCGCAATCGTAGTCTCGACTCGAAACGACACTTCACAACGTGTTTTTTAAATTTTGAACATTTGGACTGTTTTGGACTATGGACTGTGAACTTTGAACCTTCCAATCTTAACAAATTAATTAATTAAGTGAAATGACTTCCACAAATCAGAATGCAGAACTGGCTGCTGTGAACATACACCAAGAACTTGATTCTAAAATTGGGACCACGACTAGAATTCCTCGGCTGCTTGAGGGAGATGAGTTTCAGGAATGGAATTGGCGTTTTGAAAACATGTCAAGGTAAAAGATGGTAAGATATGAGAAGCATCATGCGTGGACCAAGAGAGATTACTTATGAGAGAGAAGACGCTCCTGGCATTAAGGTTAGAAAACCTGTTGATCGTTATTCAGAAGAAGACTTTAACATCATCGAAGAGGATGAGAAGGCACTTGCTTACTTGACCATGGCATTGTGACCAGATATTGCAATTGGATTTAGAGCCACTAAATCAGCCAAAGAATTATGGGAGTCTCTGCATGAGGTGTATGAAGGGAATGAGGATATGAAGGAGAGTAGACAAAACTTGATAAGTGAGAACTTTAATAATTTCAACTACATCTACGGGGAGACGATTGAGAATCAGATTCAGGTTTGTGAAGCTAATTACTCAAATGACCATCGCCGAGTTGCCAATGTCTAACTCCTTGGTGAATAGACAACTTTTGAATGCATTACCAAGGAGTTGGAATCATCACGTCGCCATGATTAAGAAAACAAAAGATCTCGTAAGATGCAGTCTGTCTGAGATGATCTCTCACATCAGGTCCTGTGAGCTGGATGACAAACAAAGGGAAACAAATCATAAGAACAGTTTGCTTGCTGCATGATTCACCACTGCTCCCTCTGCTTCGAATAATGCAGCTCTCGTATCGCAAACTAGATTTCAGATGTTCACTAATTCCTCATCTGCTAGAGCTGCATCGGAACCTCCATCAGCTAATGTTTTCTATTCAGCTACACCTGCTCCATCATCATCATTCAATGCTGCTCCATCATCTAACAGTGCCTCTACTTCAGATTCCACTGTCAAGAACAACATGATTGCTTTCTTCTCCAAACAGACCAAAGAAAATCTTGATATTGTCGCATTAGTCATAAACTGTATGAATGCTTTTGTTGCAGGTAATCTCGAGCCACCGAAGTTTTCCATGGATGACCTGAGTCAAATCCATCATGAAGATGTAGAAGAAATGGACATCACATGGCAGATGGCTATGGCAGCCTTTAGGGCAAAGAATTTTGTAAGGAAAACTGGAAGAAACAGATGGCAGGGTCTCTCCCTTACTGGATCTACTAAAATGCCATTCGAGATGCGCTGTTATAATTGTCATGAACCTGGTCATTTGGCGCACAACTGCACTAAGCCTCCTGTCAACAGAAACCAAACGCCAGCTCAGCCTTCCCTACTAAACAATGAGAGAGCTATTGTTACCACTGCAAACTCTGCAACCGCTGCTAGTGAAAGTACTCAAACCACAGCCTTGGTGGTTCAGCCGGGTGTTTCTTTTGACTGGAACTCGGAGATGGAGAATCTGAATCTTTCTGCTCCAGAAAAATAGCCTGCTTCAGACAATATTGCTTTCATGACTTCAACTTCTGAGGATCAAACTTCTGAAGACAACTTTGCTTTCATGACTCAGATCCTATCAGCCCCTGTTCATGGACTCACTGCTGAAGAGGTAAGTTCTGTTTTCTATACTCCTGAGTGTCATGGTAGAGTTGAGTCATATCGTTTACACAACGCTGAGCTAATTCGAGATTATGATGATATGAAAAGACACAACTCTACTCTTAAGAAAAATGAAAAACTTTACAAAGAAAAAATTGAGGCCCAGCGAAAAGATATCGCTAAACTTCAACAAGATCTCAGTGTTAAGTGTTGTGTACACGATGACGCCAAGGAAACCATACGTATCTTGACCAAAGAACTAGAAGAGATCAAACAAAAATTTCATACGAACGAAACAAAGATTAAAACGTTTGATACTTCAAATAAATTGGTCCAAGAAATGTATAATGAACAGTTGCGTACAAAAAGAATAAGGGTAAGGGTCTGGGATACAACGATGTGGCTCCACTGTTTAACGACAATTATACATTTTTGCCGTTAACGGTTGAGGAACTGGAAAGGGCAGAGTATATGACTTATGGTCCAAGGATTGATAAGTCATCAACCGATAGCAAACCGGTTAAAATTCAGAAAACTCAGTTTGTATCTAAAGGTGTTCTCGATGTCAATGTTTCGTCTTCCTGTGCAGATAAAGTAACTGAAGTAAAGTGTGAAGATGTCTTTGGGGATGAACCAGTTTTAAATTCTGATTTTTCTAAAAACTCAATAAATGAACCTGACTCTGAATGTGTTTTTGGACAAAGTTTTCTTAATTCGTTTCATAGTTATGTGTCGTCTTTTGGGCCTGATGTTTTGGGCAAAACAGTTGATGCTTGTGATGAACATTTGAATGATGTGTCTAATGATGGTTGTTTTTCAGTTGTTAATGATTGTGAATATGATGCTTCTGCTTCTACAGCTACTGACAGTGTGACAGGGAAGGTCCCTCAGGATGCATTCAGTGAAACCACTGAAACTTCTTCTCAAGAGGATCAAAATTGTTCTGATTCGTCTTCTGAAATGGTCTCAGTGGAAGTCCCTAATGTTGAATCTCGTGGAACCACACTGAAAACCGAAGTTGAATGTGAACTTTTAGCAAACACACCTGGAACATGTGCTGATAAAACTTCAATTTTTTCTGAAACTAAAACTGAACATGTTTTCAAAGAAGAAAAGAAGTACTCATTATATATCAAACCTCAGGAAATGTTTCTGAAAACAAATCTAAAGACAAGAAAAATCATTCGTCCGAATCTCGTGCTTGTACTAGTTCTGATCGGCAGGTACCTAAATGCTCAGAAAAGGAACAAGCTAAGCAAGCAAAGAAAACCGCGCAAGCACACTCTTCAAAACCAAACAAATTCATCTCTGGAACTATATCCAAAAATTCCCACACATTGAAAAGGCAAACCTGTTTCAACTGTGGTATTGCTGGACACATTGCCAGAAACTGTGTTCATTTCCAAAGAGTGCAGCAGAAGATGAAAAATGCACAAAATCAGAGGGTCAAGCCAAATCGTTCAAGTCGTTCAGAGTCTAGGACGACTGAAAAGTCAGAGACTGTGAAGAACAATTTTCGCAAAGCTAAACCTTCTGATCATGATTGGAATGCAGCCAAGCGAAGAACGCAAAATTAACAAAATGGTTTTCGAAATGACAAATATAACACTTTTGGTAATCATGGTTATCATTAGTCACATAAACATTGGAAACCTAAAGCTAAGGCTGCCCAATCTCACACATCTCAACTAAAATCTGCCATTGATAAATCATCAAAGTTTTTAAGCAAAGATAATCTGATTTGGCAGAAAGTGACGTACATTGATGCTCTAGGAAAACCCAGATCCACCATGGGCTAGGTTCCTAAATCTAACTGATCCCGCTAATTGTGCAGGAACAGTTGTGGAGGACTACCGTGCGACTTTGGTACATGGATAGTGGCTGTTCCAGGCACATGACAGGAGACTTGTCCCAACTCATCAGTGTTAAAGAATTTGATGGTGGATATGTCTCTTTTGCGGGAGGAGAATCTGGTAGAATCACCTTGAAAGGAACAGTAAGAAACAGTGTGCTAAGCTTTGAGAATGTGAACTACGTTCTTGAACTGAGGCACAATCTGTTGAGCATTTCACAGATTTGTGATAGAGGAAATTCAGTTCATTTCACAAAGAAGGGATGTTATGTGCTAAAACCAGGAATTGTAATACCTGAAGATTGGTTCCTGATGACTGCCAAGCGAAGAGGAAATACGTATGTAATTGACATGAACAAGAAACCTTGTGAAGAAGTTACGTGTCTTTTCTCGAAGATTACAGAGCATGATGGTCAATTGTGGCATCGTCGCCTCGGGCATGTCAATATGAAGAATTAAATCGTTTAGCAAAAGGTCAACTGGTCCGTGATCTGCCAATTAAAGACTTTATGTTAGTGGAGAAATGTGTTGCTTGTGCAAAAGGGAAAGCACATCGAAAGCCTCACAAATCCAAGCCTGTATCCTCGACTAAAGCTGTACTCAAGTTACTTCACATGGATCTCTTTGGTCCAGTGAATGTGCTTAGCATTGGCAAGAAGTCGTACTGTCTCATAATAGTTGATGACTATTCACGTTACACTTGGGTTTATTTTATAAGTCACAAGAATGAAACTGCAAGCTTAATCAAGCAGTTCATCACATTGGTTGAAAATCAAGCAAGTGCAAAATTGAAGGCTATTCGATCAGACAATGGGACATAGTTCAAGAATATCACTTTGGATACATTCTGTACTGAAAAGGTAATTGATCGACAGTACAGTGCACCTCGAACTCCAAAACAAAATGGAGTAGCTGAGAGAAGAAATCGTACTCTTATCGAGGCAGCTCGAACCATGTTGGCTGACTCGAAGCTTCTAGTTTCTTTTGGGCTGAAGCTGTCAGCACGGCTTGTTACGTCCAGAATCGGGCTTTAGTAAATAAACGTCATATGAAAACTCCTTATGAGATTCTGGAGGGACGTAAACCCTCGGTCTCATACTTCCGTATTTTTGGCTGTCCGTGCGTGTTATTACTCATGGATGCAAATGGGAAGTTTGAGGTCAAGGGTGACGAATGTTTCTTTATGGAATACGCTAAAGGGTCTTCCTATAGGGTATACAATAAAGTAACTAAGAAAGTCGTCGAATCGTGCAACATTGAATGGCTCGAAGAGAATACTACGGATGCTGGGTCGGTCCAGACTGGCTATATGATTATGTTGATTTATTTAAATCTTTTAATATTTTGTCTAGTGTTCCCACAGATGCAGGAGTCTCCATTCCAAAACAGCCAATTTCCTTTGGTGATACTGAAGAAGATGAACAGAATGAAGGGGGCTCAAAGAATCACAACATAGATCCACCTGGAGTGATTTTTGCTGAGCACCCCTCAACTCACCAAACGTCCCAGCAATCACTGAAGGTGCATCATCTGGTGGTGTTACGTTTAATGGATCAGGATCTGAACTGTTTGATGATCCTATTCTAGAAGACTGCACGGTTACTACTTCTACAGTTCACAACACTACCGCATCCAATGAGGGGGAGTCGAGCAACACCAATTCAACTGACGACGCGACCGCACCTGAATTGCTATCCCAACAAGTGTTCAGCGTGATCATACCATTACGAGCGTGATTAGCCCTGTTAATGCAGGAGTTCTAACCAGGAGCCAATCTGGAACCATTAATACTTGCTTATACTCTTGCTACATTTCTCAAATAGAACCTAAAAACATTGATGTAGCTTTGCAGGAACCGGGCTGGGTAGATGCTATGCATGAAGAGCTGAACCAGTTTGAAAAGCTTGGAGTATGGAAACTTGTTGAGTTGCCGAAGGGAAAACGAAAACTTGGAACTCAATGGGTATTCAGAAATAAGTAAGACTCTGCTAGAGTTATCGTTCGAAACAAGGCAAGATTGGTGGTTCAGGGATTTAAATAGATCGAGGGTCTGGATTATGATGAAGTATATGCCCCTATTGCTCGAC
Organism: Scalesia atractyloides; assembly: GCA_947069175.1. Taxonomy (NCBI): domain Eukaryota; kingdom Viridiplantae; phylum Streptophyta; class Magnoliopsida; order Asterales; family Asteraceae; genus Scalesia; species Scalesia atractyloides. The sequence continues at coordinate 25,549,866 of CAMTDV010000014.1, read as the reverse complement.
TTGAAGCCATCAGGATCTTCTTAGCCTATGCATCCTATATGGGGTTCACTGTTTATCAGATGGACATCAAGACTGCATTTCTCTATGGAGATGTGAAGGAAGAGATTTTCGTTGAGCAACCACCGGGATTTGTTCATCCAGATTATGCTTACAAGCTCGACAAGGCTTTGTATGGATTGCACCAAGCTCCAAGGGCTTGTTATGCGACCTTGACTGAGCATCTTCTGGCTCATGGGTATACTCGAGGCACAATTGATCAGACTCTGTTTATTAAGAGAACGGGAAAGGATCAGATCTTGGTTCAAATTTATGTCGACGACATCATATTCGGATCAACAAGTGAGGTGTTGTGCAAGGAGTTTGAGGGAGTGATGAAGAAAAAGTTTGAAATGAGTGCTCTCGGGGAAATGACTATGTTCTTGGGTCTCCAAGTTCGACAAGATTCTCAAGGCATCCTCATTCATCAAGGGAAATATGTGGATGATGTGCTAGCAAAATTTCAATTCACGGATGCAAAAACGGTTGAAACACCTATGGAAGAAAGACCGTTGCTGACTGAAGATGCTGAAGGATCTCCTGTTGATCAACGCCATTATCGGTCTATGATCGGATCTTTAATGTATCTCACAGCGAGCCGTCCAAACATCATGTTTGCTGTCTGCTACTTGCGCGCGATATCGGGCTAATCCTAAATTTTCTCATCTTACTGCTGTTAAAAGGATTTTTCGGTACCTCAAAGGCAGACTAGGTTTGGCTTGTGGTATCCAAGAGATTCTAATTTTGACTTGTTTGAATTTTCTGATAGCAATTTTGGAGGTACTGACCATGACAGGAAATCTACATCCGCTGGTTGTCAATTTTTGGGTGACAGGCTCATTTCTTGGCAATGCAAGAAGCAGCAAACGGTGGCAATATCTACGGCTGAGGCTGAATATGTTGCGGCCTCTGCGTCTTGCTCTCAAGTGGTTTGGATGCAACATCAATTGCAGGATTATGGTTTGACTTATCTTAATACTACTATTTTTGTGATAATGATGCCGCAATTCAAATTGTTCGAAATCCTAACTTCCACTCAAAAACCTAGCACATTGATATAAAAGTTATTTTATTCGAAATGTTTTGACAGAGGTCTTATTAAACTGAGCAAATCGATACCGATGCAAATGCGGCCGATTTGTTTACAAACTGAGCAGCTCGAAATTTCAGGTGCTGGAATTTCTGAAATGATCGATATCTGACTGAGCTGTTTTTGGGTAAATTTGTACATAGAGTTTTCTATTAGGTAGTTTATTTATGCACAAATTTAGGGGAAACTTTGAAAATAGAAAAAATCAGAAATTTGAAAAATAAAAATTTATTGAAAATTTGAAAAAGACAAAAAGAAGTATGCATTCATGGAATGAAATAATTTTACATTGTGGTGTGGGCTGACTCATGTAAAACCAGTATCGAAAGTTGGCTCTAGAACGATGTGTGGTAGCTCTATCTTAAGGCTGGAAAAGTGGTTGTTTGTTAGAACTTAAACTTACACTGACTCAGGAAGAATGTCACTTGGAATTAGCTCATTTCTATTTGTATGCTTGTGTGATGTCCTGATACACAAATATTGGTTCAATTCTAATCTTTCTGAAACGTCGTGTATCTCTTGTTTGCGTGAGCAAAGATTGGAGGTGCTAGCAGCGTTGGTTTGTTTTGCGAGCAAGACTAGTGTAGTCTGTGCCTTATAGATCTTCTACACCGAAAGAGGCCCTCTAGTGCCCAAATGAAGCCCAAGAAACCTATATCAAACTGAGAAAGCTCATTTGATCTTTATATTATATCATCTCTGCTTTGATCTATTCTATTCTCTTCTCAATCCAGTCCCAGTCAAGGTTTCAGAAATTTAAAACAGACTTGTGGAAATATGTGGTAGGGAAACTACAGGCATGATAGAATGTGTGTTTGGTATTCCGGGATTTGACTAGTATTTGTCTGGGTGTTCATTGTTAAAAATACTCAAAACATGATAAAACTGGTTATAGGCGGTCATATGGAAAAGGTCTAGGGAGGTGAGTTTAGGTGGACAAATATACTAACAATTGTTCAGATCATTCGGTAGTAGATCAGTGTTGATAAGTGTTGCCAAGCTCAAAACCTCGTGATTTGATCCCTGAAGCAATCTTGATATTTCCTATGTTTTATTTTTGTAAATAATAGTTTCATATTATTTATTTTTGTTTTATGGGTTTTGGTCTTCAAAAACGTGCTCGGGAAGTTAAAGGGTTATCTAAGGAAAAACAATTTTTGTTGAGTTTGGATAATAAAAACTGAAATAATTTTTAAATCCAAAGGTTTGGGTGGGTTTCGAGTCGAGATCATGGACCAGACCCATATCTCAAAGGTCTGGCCCATGTTGATTGTGACATACAAAAGCATCTCGAGTCGAGACCCTCTCACTTCACTCGAAACCTTTCTCTGATTCTCTCTCATTTTCCGGCGGCTTCCTCTGATTCCGACATCGTCTCCTTCGATCTCAATTCACTAACAATCATTATTTAAGGTATTTTAAGATCAAATGATGGTGTTTACTTGATGATTTGCAGGAGATTTGAAGAACTGGTTGAATACTTGAAGAACACTAAGAACCCTAATTAGGATCTTATTTTGGTCTTCATCAAGATTAACGATGTTTTTAGGGCTTAATCCAAAGTTTAACTGGTCAAAGATGTTTGAATGGTTCCGACTCAGGGTGCGAGTGAAGACACCAGGACTCGAAATCTCTTGTTTCGAGTCGCAACCTCCATGGTTTCGATTCAAGACATGTCTTGAAATCTCATGGTCTCGACTGAGGTTTCGACTCGAGATCTCCTAGTCTCGACTATGATTTTGAATCGGAATCTTGTGGTCTCGACTCGCAATCAAGAGATTTCGGCTCGAAACCTAGTGTCTAAAATTAAAAAAAAAATTATTATTTTTTCTCGAAATCTGAGTTGTTTACCATTTTCAGCTGATGATTCTGTTTGCTAGTTTCTGTTTATAAGTCTATTTGCAAAAACTATACTTATACCTGTGTGTTTGTGTAGAATGGATTTGAAGTTCATCTCCGGCCACAACCAAGCAGGATATCTGGCACCACCTCCTGAGAAGCATAAGCAGCTGTACGCCTCGTTGATTAAAGGGTTAAATAGTTGCCGTATCGCCCATGCTCTTCAAGAAAACCCGATTGTCTTCGAAAGCCTTATTCAGGAATTCTGGAAGACGGCACGGTTTGAAGCTACAGGAGACAATGGCAAGGGATCGATAGAAGCAGTTATTCAGAAGAAGAACGTTACTGTGACCGAACAGATTATTCGGGAGGTTCTACAGTTTAGCGATCAAGAATCTGATCCGACTGATCTTCCAGCTGGCACGATTGAAGCTATTTTGCCACGACTGAGTTATGAAGGATCATATCCATCGCTGATGAAAAAGTTTGTGCATTCATACTAGCGTCTGTTGATGCACATGTTCATGATGTGCATGACAGAGAATAGAGGAGGAACTGATCAGCTCAATAGTACTCAGTCAGCAGCTTTTGTTTGTCTGATCACGAATGAGCCTTACAACTATTCTAAGTACGTGTTTGAAGGAATGAAGAGGAACATTACTGGTGTGCGTAAAGACAAGTTCCTTATGTATCCCAGATTTATTCATATAACTCTTAACGTACGTTAGTTGGAACGAACCGGTGATACTTTGGAGTTAAAGCCTATGGGTCCTACATGTTTTAGTGCACTGATGCCAAAGAAGAATACTGCAAGCAAGTTTATGGGAAAAAATGATTTAGAAAAGTTTGGTCAGTTTGTAGAGACTGAAGAAGTGAATGTTTAACCAGTGAATGCTCCTGTTAATGCGATAGTTGCTGAGGAACATGAGGTTCAGATTGCTGCTCGTGAAGAACCAGAGACCGAGGTTTTAGATATAGACTCGGATGTTGATGAAGTATTGATTGAAGATGATGGTGATGATGAAGAGCTTCCTCCTGAAGCTGAAGCTAGTACAAACATTTCGAATGTTCAATCGATGATCACTGAGAAAGGTTAGCTATATTATTGAAGTCAGTCACTGAAAGGATGGGAAATCCTCCTTCCGATCTTTCAGTTCACGATGAAGTGCTAACTACCGAAGATCCAAAGGACCCTGATTCTCAGCCAATTAAGAGAAGAAAAAGGGATCCTTGACCTGGAGTGTTTACGGAACAAACACAAGACCAATCCATGTTCGATGATGATGAGGGTTGTATGACTTTGATTTTGAGACCTCGAAAGCTACTACATCAACTGCATTTGATTTTGAAGATGTTGTTGCCACCACCAAGACACCTATTACATCTGAGGCTACCGAAACAAGCTTGAATTGGAGTCTGAGTCCGTATCAGAGGTTCCAATATGCTCAGAGACTCTAATCAGTGTTTCAGCTACACCAGAAATGCAGTTACCATTTCGATACCACTAGGAACTACTGCAGTTGGTAGTTCGTCTGTTTCAGTGCATGACGAACCAGGTAGTTCTAGTGGAGTGCGTAGTGAAGAAAGAGCAAAGATGCCGCTTCTAGATGATTCGAGTGATGATGATGAGTATATTAGCATTCGAGATTTGAAGAAGAGAATCGTTGTGCTTGAACTGGACTCAATATAGAAGGATGCTAAGATTGTTCAGTTGGAAGACACGATTGTACAAAAAGATCAGCAGATTGACCAGCTAAAAGGAGATGTTGGATTGTTGTTTTCAATTGTTTATGATATTCGAGGAAAGCTGGAGAAGAAATTTGGGCAGGAGTTTGTTGATCCTGCGGATATTGAGAAGTACAAGAAAGCTGCTGAAGAACGTGCACAAGCCATTCTAGAGATGATGCTGAGCGAACAAAGGCAATGGATTTATACTTTCGAACTCCGACTGATAAGAAAAAAGATGCTGAAAAGGAAAAGAGGTTGAAGCAGAAAAGAGAGCTTGTAGTTATAAAGAATAAGAATTTGAATCTAGCTGATCCAGATGTTCAAGCTACTCATCATTTGATGGATATTGAGAGAGGGTATTATGACCGAGTTGGTAATAAGTCTAGGGTTGTGAGTTGGGGATTTGATCACGACAGGAAGATGTGGTGGATTAAGAGAAAGATTGGTCCGGTAGAGTGGTATTCGAGACCTGCTAAGTTCCAAATATTTACCAAAGTTGATTTGACTATTCTTTCGAATGCGCCATACACAGATGACAAGCCAAATGGTAGAGGGTATATGTTTCTCGAGAGACTAAAACAAGAAGTTGCTAAAGGATTTCCATCTATGCACACAACAGAGTTCTTTTGAAATCTGCCCCTGGTGTGCGTGATCCTCGAACTCAAAAGAGAATGAAGACTGTAATTTGGCCACCAACGGATAAAGAAAAGATGATACCATTGGTGAAGAAAATACCAGATGGGAGTTTGAAGACGCTGCAATTCTGGGCCTATGATGAGAGTTTGGGCTAAGCGTTAATTGTTTGTGATGATGATGTGCAGTTTCGATTGGCTGATCCTGTAGATTTGCTAAATTTGAGCTTGGAAGATCTTGAGGTACTCGCTCGGAATCAAATCAGCGCAACCGAAAAATATGAAGGAACAGCAAAACAATGGACGTCAGCGATTGCGGGTGCTCTACATGTTCGAAAGAAGGGTTTTGGTGGTTACCATGAAGGTGAGGAAGGCAGTGGAAATAAGTGAAGCTCGTTGTGACACTATGCTATAAACCTAGGGGGACATTGTTGGAGCCTAAAGGTTTATGCATAGTGGGTAGCTAGTAGAAATAATGGATTATATTGTTTTGTTAGTATGTTTTTTGGGTCGTGTTATGTATTGGGTCGCAATGGGGGTTTCGGCTGGTCATATGGGGTTTCGACCCACATAGGTCTTGTATATAGTCTATCCCTAGTTATTGTGTTAGGGTTGAGCAGTTTTGTAGAACAGGAGCCAGCCGAAACCAAGCTAGATACTTGTATCAGTCATTTTCAAGCGGTGAATGCAAGTTATTGGTTTGTTTTCTTTATCTATTCATTATTGTGTTTTGGTTTGCTTATTCTTGAATCAACTTGTGTTTGGATTCCGCACTTACACGAGATTACGAGTGATATCATTGAAAAATCCATTCTACGGGACTTACAATGGTCAAAGCATCATGGAGAGTTTCTCGATGTCGAAGAGGTCGCCCTCTGGTTCAGAGGACTTCTTCCTCTTTGAACCAGACTTAGCTCTGGTAGTGACTTGGAAAGCTTCAGCAACAGGGGTCTTCTTCATTGGCTCCTTTTTTACAGCTTTGGAGAGTATGATATTGTTGATTTCGTCGAGGGCAAAGTCTCCGGACTTGGAAGTGGATTTCTGGACGCCTAATTTTCATACATCAAAAAGATAAGATCTTAGTTTAAACTTCTATTACATTCTTAAATTACATGTTTTACAGTTACTCACTTGACATGCTATAGGATGAGGAGGTTTGAACTTCTTCAACAGGATCCTGGATCCTTGCTTTAAATGTTCTTTCTGCAGGTTCAAGATCCAGAAACTTTTGTGCTCGTTCAGCAACTCCTGGAAGATTGGCAAGAACTACAAAGTTTGTCACTGCAAAAAGAAATCAAAATCAAGAAACAGTTATAATATGAACGATACACATGCAAAATCCCTAAATCCTACCCTTCGGTATCCATCTAAGAGGCAATAAATTCCCTTCCGGTATGGAATCCCTTCTGACGAAGAAAAACTGATTCTTCCAGAAAGAGTCGTTTTGGGTGGTTTTAAAGACAGGAACCGGGCGGTGGGCTTTCGCTTCCCACAGGAATCGGTTGGAACCATGGGTGACCAAGGAATACATGAAAGCTAGGTCAGAAAGATTGAGTTGTAAACCGTTTTTCTCTGCGGCTTCTTCTATAGTGTAGAGGGTTCTCCACTACATTGGCATTACCAGGCTGAAGCTAATACCGGTAAGTTTGAAAAAAATCTGGGTCAAAGACGGAAAGGGATACGAAAATCCAAGAAGAAAGGTAAAGCGGGAAAACAGACCCAAGTTTCCGACAAAGCATCGCTGAGTACGGATGGGTCGAAAGGTCTGAAGACGGTTTCCTGGAGAAAGCAAGGTTTTAGTTTCTGAATTTCTGGATCCGTGAACTTACAGATCTCAGAAGAAGGGTCCTTTAGCAAGTTTTGCGATGGCAGAGTGTCACCGGATTTTTGGAGTAGGAACTTAGGGAAGATCGAGTAGTCATATCGTCGGAGTTCAGAAAGAAAGGGAGAAATAAGAAAGGAATTTACCTGATTTGCGATGGAAGTGCTAGACTTTATGAGGATGAATCTTGGGATTTAAAAGAAAAGGGGTTATCTCTTCCCTATTAATAGCAATGATGGTTGTAGCCTGTGCATATCCCATCATTCATGATAGCGGCTACTTTGAATTAAAATTCAATATGACAGCTCTAACCCTCACTCACAACCACCATATTGGGGGCAATTGTTAGGGCTGGGTTTTAACTGTTTTTGGATCAGTGATCCTTCTGCGTATCGTGGGTGTTTAATTCTCGTAACGAGTAGCAGATACTGGAAAGATCAAGGATCCTTAGGGCTTATGACGGTTTTTAACAGTTGTCTTCGATATGTTATTTGAATTTGGTGCAGGTAAGAGAGTGGACTCGGTCAAGATGGAGATTCGTAGAATATGCTGGAAATAAGCACGTGCATTTGCCTCTATGAACGTTGTGGATGAGCGTGGGAGCTTTCCTCCTTTCGCGGATAGTTAGTTAGCAAGACATTTTTCATTCTAAAAAGGGATAACAAGCTATTTTTAGAGACACAATCATACCACAAAAAACTCTCTGAAACCTATTGGCGAATACACACACAAACACAACTAGAAATCGTTGTATCAAGCTTGTTATCATCCAAATTTGTAACCTTTATTTTTAATATAGTTGGTGATCAGTAGTTTCCATCACCCGAGGGTTTTTTATGCCGGAGATCAATCATTGATCAAGGGCTTTTTCCTCGTATAATTCTCGGTGTTTACCATTGTTTACATATCAATTTGTTCATACAATTGTTTATCACTCAAGTACTCAACCTCACATTCAAAGTTTGGTTACATTATCCTTGTTGTGACTTTTTGACCAAAACAATGAATAAGATGACCTAAAATATATCATCTCTCAAATTTGTAGGTGGATGGTATATTGGGTGACCAAGTGACAGAAGGTGTTTATCCCAACCAAAGTATTGCTCTATGTAAAAATACTAAGAACAATACACGAATATAATATATCAAAAAATAACGAGTTTAAGTCATATATGAAAAAGGGAAAGAAAGTCTTTTATATTTTTTAATTTCCCTTTTCGGACAACACTGCTGACACCATCGTAAAATAAATTACAAGGCTAAAAAAACAAGAGTTAGGGTTATTTTACCGAGCACCTTATAAACAATATATATTTAATTAAAGGCACACCTATGGTACTAAAAACGTCTCATACCTCATATCACATATCAAGTTATACATAACTCCAAGTGAATGTTAAAATTTGGAATGTGAGTATTGCACTAAACCACACAAGAGTAAACTACTCATATAATTTAATATCATAAGATGCTTCCATGCTATATCAAAGGCTCTAACCATATAAGATAATCATATCACGTCACACACGCACACGCAGTGATCATGACATTAGCATCACAATTATACATGTGTGTGGTACCATCACACGTAGTTGACTCGGTTATCCGGCCCTTGTCTACAAATATAGGGCTAGGATGCATGAGTAGATATAAAATTTAACCTCACAGTCTCACACCATAGTATGATCATTCATATGGATCCTGTCGATAAAATCAAACGATAACACAGGGGTTATAGAGGGGGGGGGGGGGTCATCTATGGAGGTTAGGTCTACAAAATAAATATAAGACAAAATTGCAGAAAACCAACCTAATCGATTCCATGTACCATATACAATCTTTGAAAACACAAGATAGAAGCTACAAATCTACAATGTGCATCAAACAGATGAACTTTTATCTGAAATGCAGCAGGTCAACAGTAGAGTCAGAATCTTACTCGTGATAACTGGGACCATTAACTGGAATAGAACCAGAAGTATGTTAGTTTTACCAAACCAGAGATGCTGCTAAATCTCTTAATGGAATTAACAGCAAAGAAATTAATGGTGTTAAGGTTTGTGTTAAGACCCAATTGGATCAAGCAAAGCAAATAAAAAATTTGCACTCTTAAAGTTTGTGTGAAACTGCACACAACGGATTTTTATTTTTATTGACTCGTAAATTCATTACCATACAACGTATATTGCTTGTATATCAAGCCTCCTATTTTGACTAAAGGGCTGTTTGGCAACTTCCGTGTTGAACCAGTAAAATGTCTGAACCATTAAGACCTAGTATAATGCTTAAAATGTCTGACCAATTCAGATTAGAGATCTTAACCATTCAGACTCAGTATAATTGTTTAACCACTCAGAGGCAAATGTCTGAACCATTCAGAAATCTACTCGTGAAACAAACAGAAACAAACACTCTAAATCATTAAGTGTTGAACCAGTAAAAGTTCTTAAACCAGTAATAGATCTAAACAATTAAAAGGTTCATTAAAACTAAACAAACAACCCTTAAAACTAAGAATCCTTCACCGACTCAAAAACAAATCAAAACAGATTTGTATGACATTTAAAAATTAAATATATCAATCATAAAATAACTCGAACTCCAAATAGAACAAACAGCTCTCGGTTGGACTTCACGGCCCAAAGTATTTCGTAAGCCCAATAACTAGTCTTACGAGATTAAGCCCAACAGTTTGAATGGGATTCGAAACAGATAGAACAGCAACATGGGCGGGTTGTTTTTTTTTTATTTAAAAGTTTCATAACTCGCATTTTAGTCCTTGGTGTTTTGTAACTTTAACAAAATAAGTTTTAAACTTCCAAAGCTGTTAAAGTTTTTTAGGTAAGAGTAAATTACACAAAACGTCCTTTAAGTTTCATCAATCTTGCTGGTTTCAGCCTTAATCTTTAAAAGTTGCCAAAACAAGCCTTTAAGATTAAATTAGTTACGGGTTTCGTCCTTTATCACTAACCCGGTTATTAATTCATGTTAAACGGCCTCACATGCATGGCATGTGAGGGTAAAACCGTCTTTTCATACATGTGAGCTTATAAAACCCTTAAAACACTGATTAAATCCCAGACGTCTTCAATACTCACAATTCCGATCAAAACCCCAAATGGCTAACAGAGGAGGTGGATTTCATATACGCGGAGAAGATGATGATGTTTATGATGTCGATGAACTTCATGGTAAAGTTCAAAGTTCAATTTTATCATATTTTACTTCGATCCATTTCATGTATGTGTTTAAAGTTTAGTTTTTTTTATCTTTAAAATGCAGAACTTTATCCAATGTTCTTCTCAATCAACATGCATCATGGGGGATCATTAACAAACAATCCAGATCGTATGTATGTAAATGGGTTGTTAAGTTTCATTGATTTGGTAGATGACGAGAAATTTGGGATTTATGAATTGGCTCTAATGACGAAAGAGTTAGGGTATGATCTTGATGTCCCTACCTTTTACCATTATGTTGAGCCAGGGGGTGATTTGGAATCTGGGATTCATCTATTGGCTGAAGATTCCCATGTCTTGCAGTTGTTAGAAATCATTCATCAGGGGAACAGGTTTATTGATATATACATTGAGCATGGGATGTCTAATATTATCTTAGTGGAGATACCCTCATAATCAAGTGTGGTACTAGAAGAAGTCAGTGAAGTTGAAGCTCATATGATTGATAGTAAAAGGAACAACCCAAAGGGACTAGCATTGACCTGGAATGAATCATCAAATGAAAACAATGGAGGCGTAGAATGTGGAACAAAGCACATTGAAGATGATACTGAAAATGCAGCATATGTAGTAGATATTGGAAACTCTAGTATGGTTACTCCTCGGGTACCTAGTGCTGCAATTCATGATATTGGAATGACTAGTTCTGTTATGAATGCTTTTTACCCTTTCTTAGATGATAATGATAGGGATACTAATAAGGTTAACAATAGGGATACTAATGAGGTTAATGATAGGGATAGGGATACTAATATAGGAGAAGATAGTGACCAAGATAGTGATTATATGGTTGATGAGGAGAATGATATGGATGAAAGTGATATTGACATGAGAGATTATAAGTTCATGATTGATGATGAAGAGGAAGATGAAACTCACCATGAGGCAGGGGTTGATGATTTAGAGGTCTTGGACAATGAAAACTTTGATAGTGCTAGTGATATTGAGAATAACATAGGGAATGTTAGGAGGAGAACCTTAAAACATATAAAAAGGGCACACGCTAATGATAACAACTTCTACATAGGTCAAATGTTTGGAAATAAGGTTGAAGTTAAAAAGTTTTTAAAAAAACACACAGTGGAGACTAGAAGGTTGTTAAAAATAGTAAAGGATGATAAGGATAGGGTAAGGGTGGCATGTGCAGGTGATATTCCTGGTGTTGAAAAGGTGGAACCTGTTAAGAGGCCAAAAAAGAAAAAAGTTAAAAAGAACCAGAAAGAAGGGGACATTTCTGTTGAAGGAGGGACTGAAATTGAACATGATAGGAATGAAGGAGGTCTAGAAAAAAAACACATTGGGGAAGAGGTAAAAAGAAAAACCCTAAGCAGTTTGTATGTCCCTTTGTGTTGTTGGTGTCTACGGATTCTGTGACAGAGAGTTGGATTGTTAAGACTCTAATAGATGAACACAAATGTTTAGAGAGCCAAAACATTTATCACTGTAGTTCAACTTTCTTAGCACAACAATTGATGGAACCAATCGAAGATAACCCCAGCATCCCTGTCAAAGCAGTATAGGAACAGTTTCAGCGAAAATATGAAGTTTCAATTTCTAAATGGACAGCTTTTAGGGCCAAAGCTAAAGCTCAGAAGCAGCTACATGGTGACTATAGTTCACAGTATGGTCTACTTAGACAATACATTGATGAATTGCTTAGGACAAATCCAGGAACCACTATCAAGTTAGACGTGGAACCACCAGCAGAGCCTAGTGAGCCTACAAGAAAATTCAAAAGAATCTACATTTGTCTTGGTTCACTAAAGTAAGGATTCAATGATATTGGGAGGGATTTGGTAGGGCTTGATGGTGCATTTATGAAGGGACATTTTCCTGGTCAGGTTCTCACAGCTGTTGGAATTGACAACAACAACATGATTTATCCTCTTTCCTATGCAATTGTTGAAGCTGAGAACATTAACTCATGGACCTGGTTTCTTGAATGTCTTGGTGATGACTTACAACTTGCAGGCAATTCAAATGTCACATTCATGAGTGATAGACAAAAGGTACATGTTTTACATTATTAATCTATTGGTTTATCATACTTATGCATTTTTAAATGTGTAACAGGGAATTCAGAATGCAGTTTCAAATTTGTTTCCAAATGCTGAGCACAGATTCTGTCTCAGACATATCCATGAGAACATGAGATTATCTTATGAAGGGAAGGAGTACAAAGACATGCTTTGGAAAATAGCAAGTGCTACAACAGTTGTACAGTTTGAGACTTGTATGGATGAGCTAAAGACTTTGAATTCTAATGCACATGTGTGGTTATCAAAGATCCCACGAAAACACTGGACCAAATCTCACTTTTCAGGTAATACACTTGCAATTATTTAAAATATTAAATTCCATATGTAGACTATTACACTTGTAAGTTTTTGAATTTGTGCTACATATTTTGTGAACAGGCAGGGCACACTCTGATGTACTTCTGAACAACATGTGTGAGGTATTTAATGCCAAAATAGTACAAGGGAGAGATAAGCCCATAATCACAGCTTTAGAATACATAAGGGAATACCTTATGAGAAGGATAGTTAATGTCTTACAAGTTATTGATAAAAGTGATGGTCTGTTGACACCATATGCTACCAATCAGTTGTCAAACATAAAGAAAGATGCTGCAAAGTATTCAGTTAGTTGGAATGGGGATGAACACTTTGAGGTATCTCATGGTATTGACCAATGTGTGGTCAATGCAGTTCAGAAAACATGTAGTTGCAGGAGGTGGGAGATTACAGGAATACCTTGCAAGCATGCAGTAGCAGCAAATTGGAATATGGCCAGCCATGGTCAACAGGTTGTCTTTATTTATATAACATTCATTTTGATTTGTTATTGGACAATAATTGTTGTATACAGGTTGATATACCAGAAAATTGGGTGCACCCACTGTACAAGTTGGAATCATGGAAGCATGTTTACAGTTTCAAGATATTTCCTATCAATGGTAGAACTTTATTGCCCAAATCCCAGGTGCCAACTACTATAACACCACCAAGTTACCACAAGCAAGCTGGAAGGCCAAAAAAGAAAAGGAAAAGGTCTGTAAGTGAGATAGAGGATATGTCCAAAGGTGAAAAATTATCAAAGAAGGATGCTTCTGTGAAATGTGGAAAGTGCAAGGGCCTTGGTCATAATACCAGGACATGCAAGAATGTTGCAGGTTCTTTAGGTGTCAAGAAGGGTGCAGGCTCTAGTGGTGTCAAGAAGGGTGCAGGATCTAGTGGTGTGAAGAAAGGTGTAGGATCTAGTGGTGTGAAGAAGGGTGCAGGCTCCAATGGTGTGAAGAAAGGTGTAGGCTCCCGTGCTGTTAAGAATGGTGCAGGGGCAAAGGCAAAATCTTAGAAAAAATCAAAATGATTGTTTATGTTTGCTTGTGTTAGGATGTTTACATGGTTGTTCTTTTGGTCTTAAAAACTTATGTCATGTTTAATTGTCTTTGAAAACTATGTAGACTTGGTGACTTTTGTTATGTTTTGTATTAGACAGTATTTTCTTTATGGTATGTCATGTTTTTATTGTCTTTATATGATTTGTGGGTGTTATATGTTAGACAGTCGTTTAATGATTTGAGGGTGTTATATGCTATACAGTTAATGCAGGGTGTTAGGGGGCAGGTTACAATTTCTGCAGGTGGTTCTGTTTGCAGATTGTTTGAGGGTTGTATTATCAAGGGTTACAGTTGTTAAGGATTGCAAGTTGTTAGGTAATGCAGGTTGTTAGGTGATGATAAGTGTCAAATGTCCGCGGACACTTATGCTTTCACTTTGTTATGTCCGCGGACACTTATTCGTTCACTTTGTTATGTCCGCGGACACTTATGCTTTCACCTTGTTATGTCCGCGGACACTTATGCGTTCACTTTGTTATGTACGCAGCTATACAAACATGACATAAACAACAACTGCAACAATATCCATATGATCGAAATTTCCAAAATACATTCCATTAATAATATCCAAAATATATAACTGCCTTAACATGATTCACAACTACAAAACACAATACATCAAGATCATACTAGATTTCATTCCACTAACTAACTATTTTTAAGAAACACAACAGTGAAAAGCATCAACCAACTAAGAATCATGTACTTTTTCCATTTTTTTTTATTCAGCTCTACTGTCTTTCAAATGTTCTTCAAGTTTCTTGTTTCTAGCATGAAGCTCATGATTTGAATCCATAAGTTCACTGTTAGTCCTTAGTAATCCTGGAATGGTATATTGTCCTTTATCAGCCTTTGGTTCAGCCCATCCAATGAAATTCTTACAAATCGGTGATGCCTGTAAACAAAACAACATACACTAAACATTGATTTTCAAATTATGGTGAATTTGGGGAAAACTTACTTTGAAGGGACACGAGTGATACAGTCGTCCTGGGTTTCTATCTGACCGAGAGGTTCGTAAGATTGCTTCCTTCCCACACAAACAATAAACAGATGACATTGAAGTTGGGATTAGAATCTAGGGTTTGCAATGTGCAATTGTGTTAAGTGGAAGAACAAGAACACAAAGGGTCTGGGATTTTATTAGGGTTTTATAAGCTCACATGTATGAAAAGACGGTTTTACCCTCACATGCCATGCATGTGAGGCCGTTTAACATGAATTAATAACCGGGTTAGTGATAAAGGATGAAACCCGTAACTAATTTAATCTTAAAGGCTTGTTTTGGTAACTTTTAAATATTAAGGCTGAAACCAGCAAGATTGATGAAACTTAAATGACGTTTTGTGCAATTTACTCTTTAGGTAATGGCAAATTTGGTCCTTGTGAGGGGTGTTAACCAAGAAATCTAAATGTGTTGGTGTTAAAGATTGACTTGTATATCAAAATATGAACATAAAGGTTGGTTTTGACCAATTTCATTTTTTACATTCTATAACCTTTACAACTAACGTTGTCCAATAACTAGATTAGGTATAATAATTAAATTGGAGATAATAATAATAATAATAGTTTGGTTATAGATAATAATAAACTAACGATTAATCGACTTTTGATTTTAAAGGATGTTCATATTAAATACAGGTATATCAAAAAATATATAATGACCCTTTATCGTATGTCACAGAGTCAAAGATAAACTTGATCTCTAATATGTAAAATTGGTAGATTTAAGAGATAAAGTAATTTTTATATTTTTATCTCTTTATCGTATAGTATAATTTATTAACCAAATTATCATGATATATCAATTTCTTTTGAGGGATACGAGGTTTATTTTGAATTATTTATTAAGGTGAATAATGGTCCTTTTTTTAATTTACTTATTATTTATGATGGTTGAGGTAGCATAGAAATTAGCCACCTATCATTTTGGTGGAATTGATGTCTTAAAAGAATGACGCATGACTTTTAATGGAATATTTTATTAGATTAGGTATCTATTCACAATGAATTTCATATTCTTATTTATATATTTCCAAAAAAAACAAGTATTTTTTCTCTCTCCTTTTCAATTAAATAATATTTTTATATCTTTATCATTATCTTTTCTCTCTTCTTCACTCACAACCATTTCTAAAAATATTAAAAAATATACAGTTTTCTCTCTCCAGACTTTTTTTCCCATATATTTACAGATGAACAGTAACTTTCCCATATATTTTCTCTCTCCCCCACTCACAACCACTAACAACCATTACTTATAATATAACTAAACCACCTCACATGTATTTAAAGATTTCATTGTGAATGCTCTAATGCCATATGACATCTAATCTAATAAAAGATTTCATCTAATGTCACATGACATTTTCTCCATCAATTTAGTAATGATATTATTAATATCTTGAGTTAAGTTCACGTACAAATAACCTTATCGTACGAAAGGCATGAAAAAAGTAAAAAAAAACGTGGTGGCATTTTCGTAATTATTTACTCACAGGGTAATTATCATAATTACTCTACAAATGATCTTATAGGGTAATTTTAATCTTGTGTATACTTTTGATCTTATAGGATAAATTTGTAAAATGATCGTGTAGGGTAATTATCAAAATTACTCTACAAGTGTATCAAAATTACTCTACAACTTTATCAAACAACAAACAACAGACAATCAAAATTACCCTACAACATCAAAATTACTCTACGAGATCATTCGTAGAGTAATTATGACTGTCACACCCCGATATCCACATATGTCCCGGTGGGGAGTATTGTGATGTAAGTTGATAGCATCATAACCAAACAACACAGAGCAACACAACGGAAGTCTTGGATTTAAAATATTATTACAACCTGATAATGTTCAAAGTTCAAAATAATAAATACAAACAGACTGTAATAAAGATCCACAGGCGGATCGCAAAATATGTACAAAAGATCAACAGAATTAATGGCACAACTAAGGGTTTGCAAAGTCCTCTATGTTGAACGCCTGCGCAACTTCCAGCCTATTACGTGTTGTACCTGTATCTTAACCTTTTTGAAAATACGTCAATTTTCACCGATAAATACAATCAACCGACACATTTTGAAAATCTTTTCAAAAATTGTTTAAGTGCACTTGGCACATTTTATAAATAACTTGGGACAGTACAAATGACCTTGTATACAGTTTTACAAGTCTGTCAATACATATGGGGCCTAGTACAGAAACCGAGACATGATCAACCAACACACCACTTCTGAACTCCCAAAGAGCAGATAAAAATAATAATTTGCATCTGACGGGTGTATGCCTACACCCCATGCTTAGGCCGTGGCCATTAGCAATTTAATGAGCCTAAGGATATCCCGGACACGGTCGAGTTAACCCCCAATGTTTAAGTTATCAGACAATACAGATTTAAACGAGTTATGAGATTTAGTTAAATCACAATCCGACAACATGATCCCATACCCGACCAAGCGGTAATAATTTACCGTATCCCAAACCCGTATAGGGAAAATAGGTTAAGAGTATTTACCTGAGCTAAATCTTCAAATAAGTAATAACTCAACCGTAAGTCAAAGAGATAAGTACAGGTTACAATCTAACAGAAGGCGTTTAGTCTGGAATGATAGTATTAATAACCAATTAGAATGCTAACGGATCCTTAGTTTAGTCATTGACTCGAACCGGCTAGTCTTAAGTAATGATTACGGTGCAATACGCTAGATTAAGCGATGACCCGGAATAGAATGTAGTTTAAATCTGACAAGTACTAAGACTTGTTTAATATGGGTAAACATATTACATTATGGATTTTGAAATAAATATGATAAGGTTAAACCCGTTTCGGTTAAATTATGTAAACTAGCCACGTAGGCTTAACCGTTCGCATATAAGCGAAACCGGGTAACCGGATGAGTCATATACAAGTTCCATATGCCAATATGTTTTAAACATGTTATAATATCAGTAAGATATTAAGATGTATGCCCGTTATGGTTTTAAAATCAAGTTACGCCTTAAAATGGCGTTTTAGTCATTTTACGCCTTATAAAAGAGGTTTGCGAGTAAACTGATGTTAAGGTCATGAACATTCTGTAAAAATATGTATTTTATGATATTATATCAGTAGGATATCAAATATATGTGTGGTTGTTAGTTTTAAACCTAACTATGCCCTATAAAGGCATTTTGGTCATTTCACACTAGTTTTGATGTCATATTTGGTATTCTGAGTTTGGGACTTGTACCTACTGTAAAGATATTTAAAATAAGTTTAGAAATCAGTAGGAAATCAAGTTTTGGTTCATAGTTATGGTTTTAAACAACTATGCGTCGAAACGGCAATAAATGCGCTAAATGACGATTTAAGCAATGTTTAATGAAAACTGAAGTTATGATCAGTTTTATATAACCAAAATAAGTTTATTGATACATTATATCAGTAGGTAAAAGGTTTAGATGTCAAAAGTATTATTAAGTCGCTTGATGCACCATAAGGGCATATCGTCATTTATCGGCATTATATAAGGACTTGTATGCAAACTCAGTTCATAATCTGTTTTGATATCCCAAATAATCCATATTATGATATTACATCAGTAGGCTACTAGTTTTGGTGAAGAAATCATGTTTAAACCGTTTAAAATGCCGAAAAGGGCAATTTGGTCATTTAGAAGCGTACTTTACGATATTTAATCAAAACTTAGTTCATGACTAGAATGTTTGACATCAAAATAAGTTAATCAAGTTACCATATCAGTAGGTAACTCATTTGAATGCTCTTAAACGTTTAAAACCTTATTTTAGACAAAAGGGCATTTTAGTCAAAGTTAGCATATTTAACAGAAACTTGCATATAAACACAGATTTCTTCATGACCATATAGTATAACTCCAGAGGGTTATACTAAAACATAACATGGTCATAATGCAACTTATAATAAGTATCTAAGGTTTCTAATTCGGGTCAGAACTGAAAGTCAAAGCAGGAGTCAATCCTTGCGACTTTCGATTGTGAACCGACCTTAAACATGGAATTGACGGGCTGAACATGTTTACACGTGTTCTAACACTTTACAAGTTATTATAGTGATAAAACATATTTTATAACACCAACATTACTAGATATTAATTATTTTCAAAAACTGACCTGTTGACTTTTATTGACCATAACTTTGACCCGTCAATTGACCAAGTAAACGTTATCTTCAGGAGGTGCCCTCTTGAGGGATTATCACCTACCTTATTACGATCACGTAGCCATTTCGCATCAAACAATGGTTTGACCATATTGGTCTTAACTGCAGGTCAAAGCGTTTTTACGTAAACGCTTTGACTTTGGCTTAAAGCCTAACAAAATAACTTAAGCAAGGATGGAACACTTACAAGTGAACCATGAAAATCTTAGAACTCAGAGGAATGCTCCAAAGTTGTAACAACTCGGAAATTCGTTGTTATCTTTTTTCTTTGTATCGATTGTATTTATCCTTTGTAAATCCGAGATTCGCTTATTAATGAAGTTTATGTTAACTAAGTATGGTGTTGTACGTTATTATCGCATCTAATCGCTTATTAAATCGCATCGCTAATCTCATCGCATCGCAAATCGCAGTAATTATATGGTTTTTTGTTATTTATGTGTTGTGTATGTTTGTGGTTAGATTACGCTCGCTATCGCATCGCTCTCGCACACTCGAATCGTTAAATCGCTCTACCATATCAATTATAATGTTTAATATAACTAACTAATACGAACCGAATAGCAACGAACTTTTAACGCGAAACAAACGAAGAAAACCCAAGATTGGGTCAAGTTCGCTCAAACTTGGGTGACCCCAAGTTCGGCCGAACTTGGCTGACCAAACTCAATTTCTTCATTAAACCACAAGTCCGCTCGAACTTGTACATACATGTACAAGTTCGGCCGAACTTGGATATTATCTCCTGAGATCTCTACAAGTTCGCGCGAACTTGTACAATTTTGTACAAGTTCGACCGAACTTGACTCCACCAGCTCTACGTTTTGCATTCTCCTATAAATACTCAGCTCTGTTCTCTCATTTGAACTTGCTGCAACTTCGCCCAGAGCTCTCAAACCCGAAACCCTCTGTTTTCTAAGTAAGAATCAAACCGATTTCAACTACAATGATGTTCAAACAACGTTTTACAACGCTTTACAACGATTTTTCACAAGGCATTGCCTTCGTTTTCATCAAATCTTCTCTGTTTACGAAAATCTTCATCTTTTTCCATAAAACTTCTGTTTTTCACTCAGATCTATGCTTAGATCTGAGCAAAACCTTTAAAGTATTGATTTTTACACAATATTCGGACTTATGACGTATGTTTCGTTCACTTTTGAGTGGAACGAGGCGTTGTTGAAGCTAAATCTCAGATCCGGAAGCATAAGGACGAAAACACCACTTTACACAAGCTGGACTAACCCGTACGAACCATCAAGTTCGCCCGGATTAGTCCGAGTTTCTGTAAAATGGCTAAGTTCGCTCCAAAAGACTTCTCCAGCCTAAGATTTACTCAGTGGCTTAAGGTTGGAGGGATGAGCACTCGATTTCCTCAACAAACGACGCGAAAACACAAGATTTTGGACCCGAAAACCTCAAGTTCGCTCAAGAATCACCATCACCAGTCAAGTCGACCGAACTTGTACCCAATGGGTCAAGTTCGACCGAACTTGAGTCCTTTCCATCAGATTTCTTTGCAAGTTCGCCCGAACTTGCCTAGTTTCCTAAGAAACTATGCAAGTTTGCCCGAACTTGTCATTTCAGTAAGATTTTCTTACAAGTTCGCCCGAACTTGACAAGATTCCTAAGAATCTTACCAAGTTCGACCGAACTTGGCTCAAATCTCTCAAAACTTTACAAGTTCGCTCGAACTTGTATGTTTACATACAAGTTCGCTCGAACTTGTCTACTACCCAACCAAAACTTAACCGTTTCAACTTTCTGGAGACTGATGCACGTCCGTTCACGTATACAGGTTGATCCGCGCTCTTCACAACTCTCCTCAGATCCCTCATCTCTCTCCTAAACGCACCCACAGTGAGTATACTTGACCCATTTTCGTTTTAACGCACTTTTTGGGTGTTACATACGTTCCTATATCAAAATCACCTCACAAATCAAACTGTTTATCACACGCGAATAATCTGATTATGTATGCTCAATACGTGATACTAGAAACATGTGACTAGGACTTATTTTCGTTAACTTGCCTCCTTAGCTAGTATGGTACTATAGTGTGGCTTACACCCGACGAGGTCTAGTTAGGATGGACGCGCAAGCCTTCTCACAGTAGTTAGTATGAGAAATAAGCCTATGTTAATCTGTATGAAATGTTTCGGTGTATCATGATATGTAGTTAGACTATTTCGTGAACGGTTTCCTTATTATGCTAGTACTACAAAAACTCGTATGCTCACCTTTACTTAATTTTATTGACTCATATTTTAACGTATGTAACAGGTTGAGGATTTTAGCATTAGATGCTTGGATGTTGCGTGCTAGATTAGTTTGTTTTTATTTAGTTTGTTTTAGAACGGTTTGTAATAAAATCTAGGGGAGATCGAATTGGATTGTGTTTAAGAGATTTTGTTGAATTGTAATGGTTGTTTTGAAGGTTATATGAGTTTGATAGTATGGGATATTGAATGATGATTATTATCTTTGAAATGACTGTTATGGGGTCTCTTGATCGATCTGATTCGCCTAGTGCCACTACCCTGATGATTCCGCCATCGGTTGGGGTGTGACAGATTGTAAGCAGGAGCTTTCCATTAGAGGTAGAGAGGAAGAAAAAGATGAATGAGCAAGGATTAAAGTTCCAAGTGAGCTCTATTTATACTTGTTGAGGACTCACAAGATGAACACAAGTGTCCAGGGGGTGTAATGAGATCATAACATGTGTTTAGGAAGGTGGCACAAGCTGCAAGAGTGTGGCAATTCGCACAAGGTGGCAGGACAGCAAGCTGCCAAGAATTCTTCACTGGAAGGTCCTTACTGACCGTAGGGCAATATGCTTGCGGTCCGTAAGGGCCTTCTGGCGCCCATGGTTTTTGAATGGTTACGGACCGTAACCATATGTGGTTGCGGTCCGTAACCGCCTCTCTGATCCAGCTCCTTTTGAATCTTACGGTCCGTAACCAAGTATGGTTACGGTCCGTAAGCCCTCTTCAGAAATCAAAATTTTGTAATTTGACACAATTGGTCCCTCGACTTATTCAAGTATCGTTCAGAGGTTATTTAAATAAAACATGACGACATGATTGGCCCTCTCGTTAACACGTGGCATACGAGGATCAGCGGGACACATGTCGAAATTTTATTGGACGGGTTTTTCCGAGGTTTACAATGACACTCTACAAAATCACCTTACAAGATCAAAATTACCCTAAAAGACCATTTATAGAGTAATTATAATACTCTACAATATCAAAATTACCCTACTAGATCATTTTACAAAATTACCTTACAAGATCATTTGTAAGGTAATTTTGATAATTACTTTACGACTAAATAATTATGAAAATGTCACCGCGATTGTTTTACCTTTTCATAATATTCGTACGTTTTGTATGATAAGGGTATTTGTATTTGATCTTTTGTCTTAATATCTAATCTTAAATTTTTAAACATATAATAACAAATAAATATAAATTAATATCTACTTATGATTATCTAATATACACATATGTGTGTTTATAAATTTAGATATTTAGTAATAAATCTAATTTGAATTATTAATTTGTATCATACTACAAAATAATATTAAATAAATATTGGATTATATTTTTAAATATAATGATCAAATTTTCCTTGGTAATTACGACCCTATGTGGTCTCAAGTTGCATAAATATATTTGAATAAAGCTATTATATTTTCGTTGGTATTTTATTTTTTCATGAAAATAATGTATAAAATGTATTTTCTTTCTTGTACATGATCGGTTTGGTTTACACGGTCGGTTTCATGTTCCAAACCACAAACATGCCAGATGTCTACAGGTTGACCGGTTTGATATATACGATTTGAACGTTTTAAAAATGTTTAAAATTTAGCAATAGAAGATTTCCCATGGATATCTTTTCGTTTCAAATTATCTATAATTCAAATTGTGTAAATGGTAAATCTTAACTTTATGTTTTAAACTTTTCGTCCTAACCGTCAATATTAAGTGACCGTTTCAATCTCTATTCCATCCACCTCGTTGTCAAGTTCTATTCCATCCATCTCATTAAACACTATTTGGTGACTTACGTTTCTCAAACATAGTGACCACTATTCCGATCTAATATCTATTCCATTCACTTACCGACATTTTATTGGAAATTTCTATCCAAAATGTTTATGTATTTTAGTGAAAATATGTTTTTTCCTTAATACTTTAGATAGAAATACTTATATTTATATATAGGCTGTATAATTATTCATGGATTTTTGTTCTACTTTTGAGAACATACGAACCAAACAATGTCCAAAACAGAGCTAAGACGAACGAGGTATCAATGCTCGAAGTTGTGTTTTTGGAATAACCAAATATCGGGTTTAGTGTGGTCCAATTGAGTGGGTCAATTACTACTAATGATGTCACCAATTGTTTCTGATCAGCTGTTTGCTCTGGGCCAGTCGTTTGGACAAGATGAGTGGTTTTACACTGATCAATAGTTTTGATTACGTGGTTCACACTGATCAGTTGTTTGGACCAGCTCTTTCGGCTCGCTAGAGTGTTTCAACTCATGTCATGAATGAAAATTACAATTTAGTTTGCTCATTTTGCAGCCAAAAACTTGTTGAAGACATCGGTTTTAATCTTTTTCGTTTATGTAATGTTTATATTGCATATCATTGTAGTTTGTTTTGTCTCTGGTTTGGTACTAGTTGTTTTCCATATAAATTACGAGATTATCGTTATGATTTTTTTATTATCTTATTTTATATAGTGAACTAAGTTCCTAAACTTTTCAACTCATTACAGCACTACCTTGAGCATTCAGTCATTCACATTAGAATATCTATATCCCAAATTTATCTAGTTAAGAAAAAAATATTTTAATGTTTTCATCAACTTTTGCAATTCATTTGATCCTCTTAGCATAAGGAATAGATTACGGATTGAAAGTGATTCCTTGAATTAATATTCACTCAATATATTTATTTTATATGTTTTTTTATTGAGTGGGAGAAAGGGAAAATAAAATAAAATTAATAAATAAGTATTATTTAATTAAATAGAGAAAAATATGAAGAATTGGATGTAAGGAAGGTGAAAAAAATAGGTTATTTTATTATATAAAATAGGTGGAGCCCACATAAGCAATCCATGACATCACAAACTAACAGGTTAGTTTTCAGTTAGTATATACATTCAAAGTTGGGATTGTCTATAAATATCTCTGGAGTTCTGGAGTTCGGATTCAACATGGCCAATATTTCAAAGTTGGAATTATTAAAATTCTATAACCCAATATAAATACGTATAAAGATAATTAAACTTATATGTCAAAAATATAATCAAATACTTAATGAGTAATATATTACTAAGCCAGTAATGTTATGTTCGGCTTACATAGCTCGAGTCAAGCTCGACCTCGGCACTTTAAAATTGAATGATTCGGGCTTGAGCGTAGTTTGATTTCAAACTCAACTTGTTACAATATTAAGGGTCATATGTTTGTTTATATGGATAGCAACTTACAGGTGCACTTGTATAAATTATGACAATTATATTATATTATATCAGTAACATTTATCATCTTCGATGAATACTAGCTACTGATATTCTTTTTTTTTTCTTCGGTTGTATGGTGACCCTTCATTTGATAGTTTACTCTCTCACACAAGTATATATTTTTCTCACATGAATGAGAATCTGATATGTTTGTGTATTTGACCTTCAAATTCTTTTGTTGCTTCATGTCAATGTCAACTGAAACTAGATTTACATTCATACATTATATGATACTTATTATTAGGGCCGGCTCTTGGGCTTGCTAACCCGTGTCGTCACTCAAGGCCCAAATTTTCAAAGGGCCCGAAAAGTTTTCATAAGCTTTATATATATATATAGTAAACTGTATATTTAGTATATGCATTCATTTGTTGAACATAAGAGTGTTGGTGGTGTAGTGGGAAAAATCATCTTAAGATGATGTAGAGGTCTTAAGTTCAAGCTTTGCTCCACCACCAAGTATTTATTTATTTTTAATTCATTACCTCTTACCACAATTTTGGGCCCGGATTTTTATTTCGCCCGAGGTCCTAAATTATTTTGAGAGTTCTCGGAGACGGCTCTGCTTATTATTATAAATATTAATGTCGTTAGAATATTTATATATATTATTATTATTAATCAATTATATATATACGCACAATATACATATTTTACTATTAAATAGTGATGAGCATTTGGTACTTGGTATCGGTACCGAATCTTACCCACTTTTTGGCGTTTTCATACTGGTCTTTCGGTTCGGTGCCGATACCGAGGTCATCCCTACCATTAAATTTCTTTTATTTGTTTTTTCTAGTGTACACTTTAATAACGACATACTTTTCGTGTTTTCACAATATATTGTCGTTAAGTGTGCCTCTTTTACGTTTATTTTTTTTCGATTAGTACCCGTCATAACCCTTCATTATAAAAGTTGTATCCCGCTGCATAACGCGAGTGTATTTTCTAGTTATCTCACAATTATACTTGGCTTCATGCAAAGTTGGTAGTTTATCCAACCTAGCTATCCCTTGTAATGCGTATATATACTAATATACATATGACAACTGCTTATATTTTATTTTATACAGGTTTAATATGATTATATGCTAAATCTATAAAAAGAGGGAAAAGGGCCATGCACATGGTCGCACAGTCGCATGTGAAGCCAGAGTACTCTTTTCTATTTTTATCTGTTTTATATAATACTAATCTTGTTCTTTATTATATCATTTGTTGTTATGCTTTGCATTTTGAACTTTCAATTTTCAACCTGATTAATTAAAATAGTCTTATTGGCTATGATGCATTGGGACGGGTATGGGGACGGATACGGTAAACGACAAAACTAAAAATTCAAGAAGCGGGACGGGACGGGTACGAGAATAAAAACATATAAAAAAGTAAATATATATCAAATATATTTATAAAACAATATAATTATGACATTTTAAATAATCTAACTAGCATTAAAAAATTTAAAACCTTTTATGATAATTAGTACAAAAGAAATTCTAGAAAACATAGTTCATAGTTGTTGGTACTAAATGATAAATACATATAATATGGTAACTCAATTATAGATGGGTAAATACTAAAATCCAGTAACTTTTTTTATTAAACTAATAATAACAAAAGAAGCAAGTAGTTTCATTGTCAATTGTATATATTATAATAATATAATATTGTCATTTTGTACGTGAACAAAGAAATAACTTGTACCAAACCCAAAAGTCACTATGCACATCGTCTTCTTCCCTTTCACCTTTCTTTTCTTTCTTTTCTTCACTGGAGATTTATGAAGCTCGCCGGCAAGCTCGGAATACGCCATCTTCACTCTATTTTCTTCATTTTAGTGGCTTTGGGAGATACATTTTGAAGGGTCAAGCTACAAAAATGTTTCTCCACTGAATATACAGGTTAATGTTTACTTTGCCGGTAAACGGAAACTTGACGGAAACGTTTCCTGCACGTCCCCAAACCCCGTCCCCTTCTTCAGCACGTTTCCAGGCCGTATCCAACATGCCGGAGACGTTTCCGGCCGTCCCCGTGCCGTTTCCGTCCCCTAGCAGTCCCCGGGACGGGAGACGCACCTCAATGGCGTTTCCGTGCTTCCGAGCTTATTGCTACTGATAAAACAAATAAGTTGGATAATTTGGTAATTACATAGATAGATACAATGAAACTAAATTCTATGGATTAGGTAAATATATAAAATTAGTAAATAACGTTTATCAAAGTTTAAATAACGTTTAGGCATGTATACAAAACTGAATTCTATGGGGTTCTCAAGGTTGGTGGCACATATCAAGCGGCTCCTTTTGTTATCTGATGACAAGAAGCGGGCCATGTAGGATGCGATATCCGTGGATTGGGGTTTGTTTTTTCAGTTTGTGAGGCTCTTAAGGTCTCAGGCCAATGATTGTATGGGAAGTGTATGTGTTTATATGCTCTCAGTTGGGAGTGCCACCATAAGATGGGGTGGCACGATTCAAGTTGGTTGCGGGAAATGCAGAGTAGTTTATTGTGGGGATTCCTACGCCACATGTTGGAAGAGAGATTGTTTCTTTCGGAGGTATAGTAGTGGACGTTGGTTCTGTTGATCGTGTCTTCTCTTTTCCTATCAAAATTGTTAAGAGAATCCCGCATAGCTGTCACATAGCCTTTTCGCATGCCTTAACAGCCTCTACGTGCAAGGTGGTGGCTTTGCAAGAGTCTGTTGAGGCGTGGGTAAGACTGTTGAGGCAAGAGTCTGTTGAGGCGTGGGTAAGACTCTTGCACACCCTATAATCATCGGACCCATTAGGAGCGTAGATCGGTAAACATGAAGTCCTTGTAATGTCTTAGTATTCAACGGGCCCTGGCAACGTGGGGCAATGGGGACGGATTTCGTTGAACTCATTGTATGTTTTTTTCCCAACCTTCAGAGGTGGTCTTGCACCCTGATGCACGTCCTTATGGGTCCGGTGATTATAGGGCGTCACAACGTTAAGTAATGTTTACGGAAAGTTGCGGATGGCACTTCACTGTGGCGGTTAAAGTTTTATGCTCTTCGATGGTTGCACCTCTTGGTGAGGATACTATGAAAGTGTTGGAGGCTAAGCATCATGTCCTACCCCATCCGACTATGCATGGGTCCTTACTCTTGGAACCCCCCTTGTTGTGGATGTCGATAACGTGCTCGGGTGCATTAAATCCTTCCCTAAAGGGACCTCCTGCAGTAGGGATGAGTTGAGGGTCCAACACATTTTTGATGCTCTTTGTTGAGAGGGGTCGGCCATCGCTGGCAGGGTGCTCAGGGCTATGTCTAAGGTGGTCAACTTGTGCTTGGGTGGGAGGTGCCTTAGGGTCTTGGCGGAGTTTGTTGCTTCTGCTCCCCCTCACGTTATTACTCAAACTGGACAACGGGATTAGGCCGATTGACATGGACCCAATTTGGAGGAGCTTAGCCTCTAAGGTGGCTATGAGGGATGTTGGGAAAGAGATGGGTAAATATCTCGGTAATTTTCAATTTGGGGTGGGGGTTCCTAGTGGGGCTGAGGTCGTGTTCCATAACGCGAACAGGTTCTTAAACATATTCCACTTGGATGGGTCATTGGCTAAGATCATAGTTGTTTTCTCTAATGCTTTCAACCTGGTGGATAGGATTGTCCTCCTCTCAGAGGTTCAGACCCGATGTCCGTCCATTTCCCTAGGGTGGACTTTCTATATGGACAGCTGACTAGATTATATGTCAGAGAAATCATAATCGGTCCACCACCAGGGTTCAGCAGCGGGACCCCTTCGGGTTCTCTTCTATTGCCTTAGTTTTACATCCCCTTAGTCACCAGATACGAGATAGATGCAAGTTACTCTTTAACGCTTCGCACTTGGAGGATGGTAGAATTATTGGAGATGCTAAAGAGGTAGCTAAAGCTTTAGAAATCATTAAGTCTAAGGGGCCTAGTGATGTATTGCAAAATATATATATTTATCATGTAGAGTTTGTGCATTTTTCGTAGTCTTTTGTTTCGTTTTCATAGTTAGATTAGTTTCTTTTGATAGTTTGTCCTTGTACAGGTCTCGGTTGCTGAAAAGTACAGAAAACGGTCAAATTCAGCTTAAAAAGAGTTAACAACGGGAATCGAGACAAGTCGTAGCTAAACAGGAACGCAAAACGAGAGAATCTAGAAAATCATGCTCGTCGCACTACGCGACACCCAAGAAGGAAGGGGCCACGCTTTAAAATATAATTCTTCAGTATTGACATGCCACTTGACGCGTAGGCTATGCCATATACCCGTCGCGTAACGCGACGGGGTAGTCTGTCGTGAAAGTATCATTGTTGGAGCCGGATTCATGTTGAACTTCATATAAAAACATCTTAAACTTCATAATCAAACCTAGTTACGAAGCTAGGGCATCTTAGGCAAATTCAACAGCAGAATTTACGAGTTTTCAGATCATTCGGAGCATGGGAATCATTCGAATGAAGCAGGAAGCGTAGGATTGAAGACTTAACGGGTTTTGTCTCCCGATTTTCTTTGTTTTCTCGTTTCTTATACTTTTATTCGATGAATTCTTTCTTTAAGACTTGTGTTTTGATTTCCATGACCATGTTTTCTGGCTAAAAGGTTTATACTACCTAGGTTAGGATGATTATTTAATACAGTTTGGGTTTTTATTCGGTTTCATCATGTGTATGGATTTTCTTGAACAGTAATAAACTTTGGAAATTTAATTTGGTGTATATGCTATCTTGATTTGATTATTACTTGTTACTTGTTTCACATGAATCTTGATGAATGTCTTTCATAGAATAGATTTATGTTAATTATCTGGTCTTAGTGGGTTCGGGTAATTGTTGGGTGAATTGGCCAATAGCCTTGGAAACGGTAATCAAAAGATAATTCGATCTTGATATTCTACTAATCTTAGTTACTGAGAGGTGCTAGGTTATTAATAGATCTTGATTGGTAAATAGCTACAATTAGGTTTTGAGAGAAGCCGGTTTTAGCTCCCTTTCCATCTCTTGTCTATTAAACCAAGTTAAAATCCTTAGTTGCCTTAGACTTTCGCGCTGAGAGGTAGTTAGTCACTTTAAGGCACTTTCGAGAAGTTAGATAACCGAGAAGAAGTCTTTCAAACTGGTGATCATAACAATCTTTTAGAGTTCAATAGGTTTCTTCCTGAGAAGGGTCGGGAGGTCCTCTTTGTTATCTCTTAGGTTTAGAATATAAAGCTCCCGGTTCCATACCACTTTAGTTCCGACAGAAATCCATCCAAAGTTAAATAGGATTCCAGCCTAGGTAGTCGTTCATCATTACTGAGTTCAACCTTCGTTTAAATCGTAGTCTAGTTAGTGTAGTTAATAAGTTTTAACTAAATTGCAAATTTAGGATTTTTAGAAACCCCCCCCCCCCCCCCAATCAAATATAAAAATGGTTAGTGCATGTTTGTGTCAGTCTAAGTCTAGATAGAGTCGTTAGCGTAAATAAATAGAGTCTCATGGGTTCGATATCCGGACTTACTTAGCTTTATAGAGTCGTCGGTTCGCTTGCCGGTTAGTAGCTTATTACTTTGAGTCTAGATTTAGGTTAATTTTAGTTGTTTTTATTAAACTATTTTTAGCACATCACCTAGATTAGGGCTTGAACTTAAGGTTAAGAAAACATAAGTTTCAAGTCATCGTGCAATGGAGTTAAGGCGCATGAAGGTTTATTTCTTAGCGATATTGGAAGGCCGGTGTTGGGTATGAAACTCTTAGGGGGCGCTGTTAGTCAGGATGCAAGTTTTTTAGTAGTTTGATCGTGAAAAGGGCATCTTGTGCAGTGGATCTGATGAGTTATCTTCCATTTTTACTGGACCTTCAATGTGAGCTCCTTTTGTTGTGCTCTGTATGGGAGTTGCTAAGTTGTTGCTCGGCCTTAGAAAGTGCCAGCCTACGTTTGTTGGGGATACAGTTTTGGTTTTTTACAAAGGCCTTCGGAAAGCGATCGAGGATAATGTGGTTTGAGGGAGTCCTTTTTGGGTATCTTCAATGGAGGCTGGCATCTCTTCCAACCCGTTTTTGGGGGTCTAGGTTTATGTTAGGCCGAGGATGCATCTACATACGCTTTCGTGGCCTCGAGGGCGCAATCTTGGAGTTTGCAAGACCACATTCTTCAGGACTGTGGTATTGTCGGGTTAGATTCTGATTATGTGTGTGCGTTGGATTGCATGTGCATGTCTCTTCCTGATTTTTTTATCTTGGTGGTTTCTCTAATAAGGAAACCCCCCACCCTAAAGCCCAGAATGCTTTGGCAAGTGCCCTATTTTGTAGAACTGGCCAGAGTTTTATGGGAGAAGTTTCGTATATCCCCTCATTAGAAAGTCGGGTTTGATTATCTTTGTGCTCCTCATGCTCATGATTTCCTAATAGTCATCCCCACTGAAGAACTAGGCCAACACATGTCAGCTGTGGAGTACTAGGCAGTTCTTAAGTACCGGTTAATGATCCCTCTATTTCTGGTCGATGAGCCTTGCCCAGTTTGCTTCAAGGGTTGTTTAGATACCTTTGGTGAGCATGCGGTCCATTGCAAGGAGTTACCTTGGTTTAAATACATGCATGATTTGGTTAGGGATATCCTTTGTGATGTGCTAAAGTGGGAAGGGATTTCGGCAAAAAAGGAAGCCCCCCGTAAACTTTCTGACAGATTTGCTCGATAGGAGATCTACTCTTCGACTAGTTGATATTCTTGTGTTTGGGTGGCAAGAGAAAACACGCCTATGTGCACCTTACAGGAGTGTCCCTCTTGTTGGCTTAGGGATAATGGATTTTTTGCTGGTCAGGCAGTGTTGAAGGCGGAATCAGGCAAGTTCGCTAAACATGAGAAAGCTTGTTTAGAGAATAAACACGTGTTTATCTCATTTGCCTTTGGTACATTTGGTCTCCTCGCCCCGGAGGCCGTATAATTCCTAAAAAGGGTTCAGCGGGTCATGAATAGTAACTTCTCAACCTTAAGAGTCGCTTCGTTTTTAGTAGGATAGTTTTGCAATTCAAAAGGGGGTGGTGGCACAGCCAGTTGCCCGTTTACCTGCCATTTGTTTGTAATTTCTTGTTTTGGTTGATGAAGTGGCATGAAATTTTATATAAAAATTATATTGTTAAAAAATATTTAGGGTTTTGTTAGTAGTTGATTTAAGTAAGGATTTAATTATTTTACGAAATTAGATATTTAATTCTCTCTCTTATTTATATATATATATATATATATATATATATATATAATATATATATATATATATATAATGGTAAAGAGATTAAACAACCCAAAATCTACAAACTCCTAAGATAAGCCAAATATGTTCGATAAATTTACACTTTAATTATTCATAACTATTCATGAAGCCAAATATGTTCGATAAATTTATACTTTAATTAATCATAACTATTCACGATGGTTTAATGTCGGGAAAGCTCCTAACCATTTATGATGTGATGTATATTTGATCTCACCTGAATCCTTCGAAACTAGGTAAGCATGGTGACACAAGCCGTACCTTGAAAATAATAAATGCTAATATAAATAATCAATATACCTAGTTGTGTTTTTTGTATATTCTATTTTGGGTTTTGTATTTTGTATTTTATGGTTTAGGATAATTCTCGTCATTTGAAGTTCCCTCCTCCATCGTACGCTTATTTCAAGGAATCATAAAACGCAACCCGTGAGTAGATCTTTTCCTAATTTCTCATTTTACAATTAAATGTTTTGGGGTCTATTATGTGTCATAACGCGTTTACTTATTACTTCTATTTTTTTAATATTCAAATAGATGCAAATTCAATTGTGTGATTATGTGGTAGTCATTTTTTGTTCATTGTTTGCGTTTCTAACCATTGTTACTAATCATTGGTCCATCAGGCTGACTAGGTTCCCTACAGCCATGGGTTGCAGCCTAGTATCGCCATCATACTTGGATTCGCTCGTCGGTGGGCTTGAGTCTCATATTTATAGTTTCAGTTTATTTATCATGTTTATTACAGCTTCACATCATCATGCTGTTTGTTTTGTTGTGTTGGATTTAACTAACGGTATAATCATTTTTATCATTTGATTACCATTGAAATGCATGTTAACCTTTTTAATCAAATAAACCAAATACTCACCAACT
The DNA here is from genome assembly GCA_947069175.1 of Scalesia atractyloides. Classification (NCBI taxonomy): domain Eukaryota; kingdom Viridiplantae; phylum Streptophyta; class Magnoliopsida; order Asterales; family Asteraceae; genus Scalesia; species Scalesia atractyloides. The sequence continues at coordinate 25,517,218 of CAMTDV010000014.1, read as the reverse complement.
CATGTTGACTCAAAATATATTTTAACACATGATACAGGTGAACAGGTTGATGATGACACATAGAGATGATGATGCCTTAGAAAATAAACCAGATTTAATTTTTGTCATGTTTGGTTTAAAGGATTTGTTTAGATTATTTGTTTTTTGACAATGTTTAATTTAATTATTAACAATATTTAAACTTTTAAATATTTTGTCATTAGCTATGGATAATCAATCATGACCCGGTCACCTAAATCTGTTGTGGATCGGGGTGTGACATGCAATGGTCAGGGTGTAATCACTAATCTCACAAATGTCAATAAATGTCGTGCATTATCGATGCTCCTCCCAAGTAGAGCTTGACTTTACAAAATCTTTTTTTATAAACCCACACACAAGTATTTCTCCTTAAATATAATAAGACTGAATTAGAAAGATAAGTTTTGGTTATAATTATTATATCTAAATTTAAAACCATCTAAAAAATATCTGGTTCAAGAGATAAAGCACACAAGATGTTTTGCCAACATGTTAAGTTAAAGAATATGACCATGACTAGGGAGATGTACTTATGTTTTGATAGGTAAAATGTTGGTGATTAACATTGAAATTCTGGCCTGTATGCGCATTAGTTACTAAAGAGCAAAAACTTGAAAATTTTCCACTTTTTCCCCAAAAGTCTCCTCATACTCACACTTGATATACAGTGTCCCTAATGTATACAACTTTTAAAGGTCAACCTAATCTGTGAAGATGAGGTTTCAATCAATCATTATCGAAAACCAATCTAGACTAGCAATGTCACACCCCAACCGATGGCGGAATCATCGGGACGGACGTAAATAGATTGCTCGAGACTTCATAACGCTAAATTGTGACAAATATTTAAGGAATCAATATTTCATTTCATTTCTAAAATTCGATTACAAGGCTTTGGAAACAAAATACAACAAGAATTTGAAATACAAGTACAATGCCTTAATCAAGAAACACGATTCAACAAAACTAAGTTAAAATGGGTTTCTAGTTCGTCCTACTAGATTCCATCCATCCTCATTATCATCATTAACCTGAAACGTATATATAGTATAGTTCAACACACAAGGCATTGGCGAGCATACAAGTTTGAATACTAAGTATAATAAAAGTCTAACACTCAACATGGCAAAAACGTGTACTTAAGACTAACATTCGATACTAGCAATGCGACTATACATTTCAACCCAAAGTTTGCCGCTAGGTAATCTAATCATAGCAATGAATAGACCGTTTTTTTTACTTAACATGACCTCACGAATACGGGCGGTGCGTTACACCTATAGCGCTATACATGTTAAGGGAGGCTTGTACATAGTTAATGACGTAGTATAAAGCATTCGATTCTAGCATGAATAAGTCTACAAGTATTCAAATTAAGAATGTATGATTGAATGTTTGTATAGTGATGTAGTGGGTTGATAAGCATATATGTTGCACCCCACAGTGTTAAAGATTAAAAGAGGGAGTCGAGTATGCTCACAGTTTTGCAAGCTTTCCTAGGATTCCGAGTGATGACGAGTTGAAGTGATGAACACATGAGTTACCCTAGATGGGGTAAACAGAGGTGTGTGAATATTCTGAGTTCGTCAAGAGTATAGATTCGAAAACAGAAAAAAACACGAAAAGTAAACGGAAAGATGCCACTTCGTACAAGGGACTGTTTCTGGAAGATTTAGCTCGTTTAAGCTCCCGTTTCGACAATGAATTCTGTTGAACGAGATTTTAGGACAAGGCAGTTTCAGTCTTACCTCATAACAGTTAACCATGACTCGGTTAACATCAGGAACATGACTAGGTGAAAAAGTAAGTATTTTGTGGTATTTAGTTTAGTCCAAAGTCTAACAATTATGTCATGGATGTCAAGCAAGGGGGTACGAATACCTCGTTATATGATTCATCAATGCTCAAAGTTACAACAAAGTTGATAAACCAGGTTGGTCATGAATGACAAAAATAAATATGTTCAAGTGAGGTGTGGAACTTAATTCGGGTAACCAAGGCTCCCAACGTTCTCACACTTGCTGGAACACAAGTCCAATCCTAGTGAGGATGATGAACTTGGTTAGCTACTACATTTGGTACAAAGAAAGTAGAAGAAGAATTATAAAAGCACAAGGTAGAGTGTTAAACTCACTTAGAGCAATCTGAATAAATCTGCTAAGAATCCGAAAGTTTGAGAGTAGAAGTGAGAAAATTCGGAAAGATTGAAGTTGAGTAGTGAGCTGGTATTTATAGGAATGAGTTGTTGTCAACACCACTGCGTGCGAAGTGGCCCCACTTCGTGCGAGGTATGTTCAACTCGCACAAATGGGTTGGTTTAGGGTTGTTTTTATGTATTTTAGCCAGTTTTCGAGTATTTTAAGCATAAAGTTGTAATGTATGAGTATTGCATGTATAGTAAGTATGAATAAAGTATGAATTTTCATTATGATCAATGTCTCGGATTACAAAATTGGAAACGAAAAATGAAAAAGAAACGAATACAACTTTCTATAAATAAAAATACGATTACACTTTCTAAATAAGGAAAGTACAAAAATATGGGGCGTTACAAGCAAGCCATTCCAACTAAGGCTCAACTAACAAAAACACCCTAAATTTTCACTCCTAAAACATAGTTAGTTTTACACCACCAAAGATAAAATAAACGAAAAAACATGAACCAACTTCAAACAAAACTCGAAAAGAAAGCATATTTACCTGGTTTAACAACTATGTTAAGATCTTCAATGACAATCCTCTAGGACTTCTTCATATCCAAAATAATAATGTGTACAATTCTCCAAACACCATGTAGAAGCATGCTTCTCACTTTTGATTAACACATAGAATTTTCAAAATTGTGCCATTTTTCTATAGAACTATTCAAGCCAAACCAAACAAATTAACCTCCTTCCCTACACTTAAACCTTGGTTTAAATATGAAGAAGGTTGAAAAGCCAAAGGTTGTTATACCTAAGGTTTGAAAACCTAGAGTTGAAAAACCTAAGATTGAGAAACCTAAAGTTGAAAAGCCAAAGGTTGAAACAAAAGTTCAATCTATAAAAATGTATAAAAACCACAGGGAAAAATTGAATTTGAAAGCATGAACTGAAAACATTTATAATTTTATCAATTTTGGTTTTATAAAACTTTAGTTTTGTATGTGAACATAATGAAAACCAACATACTTTTACTTATAAAGAACATAACGAAACTACATATCATGTATACTTAAATTTTTTGTCTAAATTTTTTAAGGATGTGTATACCCATTGTTGACTTAAAAGTTGACGTTGACTAGTTCAAATTGGCTATATGAACACGATCGATCCCTCATTGAATAGTGCATTTATATTTTTATTACATACTTCTTCATTGATTCATTACTTGATGTGCTTGATTGTTCCCAAAAGTTAGCACTATTGATCTGTGGTCTATTCTGTGTCGACTACACTTCTTTTGCCCCTCATTCTTGCTTTTTCAGTAGCATTAGCCCTTTTAGTATTTATTGGCTTGTGAACTAGTCCAAGTTTACCTTGGTCGATCTACAATCAAGCCATGCATCGCACTTGCTAATTAATACATAATGTTAGCTTTTCTTCGACAGGTGCTCTTTCCAGTGTATCAATCATGTTCTCTTTGACCATCAGTTGCCCGTTTATTCATTTGTCTAATATTTTGAACATTTTTCATCGATGCTATAAACTGTATCATACATATATGTGTAGGATGGGGTTCATTTCAGAAAACTAAATTATTGCGAGAACAAAAGGAACAAAACAAAATCATTTTAACTTTTTCGTGGATAATGGTTCATTTAAAACAAAATATATTTTTACGTACAAATGTGTATGGAATTTTCTTTTGTTTTGGGGTACTTCTTTAGTATGCATCATAAGAGTGTAAAAACTTGGCAATGTTTTACAAAGGGTGTCATCGCCATTGACAATGGCGATCTTGGCCATCACTAGCTTAATCAAGTAAGTTAGGTAGTTTGTCATAATGTTGTACATAAAAGCAAAAGGTTGTCATGACATTGGTGGCCTCTCTCTCTACTTTTGAGAGAACGGCAATGCTAATGGCAATAATGATTTCTCCATTTTCATTGTTTTTAAAACGTGACATGACATTGCAAGGTAGAGATCGCCAATGGCAAAGGCGACCAATTCCCAACATGGGAGAAGTCAACGATGGCAATGGCGATTTCTGGGCAACCTCGTAGTACTCGCATTCTAACTAAGTTCCTCACATACTTTAAGGCTAAAATCGCTAATGAGAACCCTCCCCCCAACCCCAACCCACCTCATAGTCAAGGTTTCTCCCATTTGTGATGCATGCATGATGATAGGGTACCCCAAATATAAAAAAAGAATCATGTGTATGTTGTGCATATCTTTCTCTACTAATAAATGAAAATCTTTTTTGGACACATGTCACTTTCTAATGTTTTCTCATCTTATTTTCCTATTTATCTCTTATATTAATTAAATATAATAATAAACAATAATAATAATAATTTAAAAAATAGACGAAAATAAATATTTGTTTTTCTATAAATAATTTTAAACAAATATTTAGATAAGGATAAACATTTACCTTTTATATAATTATAAAGTTATATCTCGAGTATTATGAGTGTATATATATATATATACACACACACACACAACACTTTGGAGTTCGATGATTGAAATTATGGTAAATTAGAATCAAATGTTCCCATTTGAAACTAAAATGTTATAATAAGTGAATAGTACACCAAAGTTCATTTTTAAAAAATAAATCTTGACGAGTGTATATGTTAACATATGACATTAGATTTTATTCAACAGTGTAATACACGACTTTTTTAAAGATATACCTTTTATTATCTATAATCTATATTAAAGCAAAACACTCTAGTGCCACTTGACATTCTCTTACACCACTAATTGCCACCTGTATCTTATTGACCCTTATTGCAAAAATTCGAGCAGATTTACACCACGCGTTTTCATCCCTATTTTTGCTTTGCCCGTAATTTATCAGAGATTGATGGACTTTCATATTGTTGAAATCAATTTCCTTCCTATCTTGCAATCACAATAACCACGCTCTTTGTGATAGGCCATTCAGAAAACCCTAAATCTCAAACACAAAAATTATCATCCAGGTATTTTTATCTCTATCTTTGATGTTGTAATCCGACAACTTTTTGATTCTTTCGCTTTAATCGATCTCTAATCTGTTATTTGCAATCTCCAGACCCAAGATTTCTTCATCTTCAATCACGATTAGAAGCAACCAGTCCTTATGGAGAAATTTATTGAAACAAAAACTAGGGTTTATAGAATCAGGGGGAGAATTTATTAAATGGAGAAGGTGAGATCAGGTAGATTGGTAAAGAGCAAGTGTTTTATTTTGACTCCCGGTGGCATTTGCCTTTTCAACTTCATCTTCAATTGCGATTAAAAGCGACCTGACAAGTTTTTTTTAATCGAATTATAATGTATGTTCTAAACATTACTTTCTTTGATGATGCATGTTTAATGTATGTTCAATCGATGAATGCTTCTACTCTTTCTATTCAGTTTGGCCTCTGGGTCAGTATTATCCTTCTTCTTATCAATGTTTTAAAAATCGGTTTTTAAATCATATCGGCTTAGACTCAGAAATGGTTCAACCGGTTGAACCAGAATACAACAGGCGGTTTGACTAATTACCCAATAAATCCATAAAATATTATTTTATTTAAAAAATAATCCAAACTACATCATTCTATATTTTTTTAAACTAATTGATATCTCTTTCGTTAAAATACCAAAGTAACAAATTACAAACAAATGGAAGGTAAACGAGCGCCGCAACCTCCTTTTGAATTGCAAAACCAATTTTATAATAAAAAAATATTCCAGAAGTTAATCCATAATAAAAAAGTTAACTATCAACGTTATCCACATCAAGTTAATCCAGTCGAGTGTTGAATGCATCAAGTTCATGATGCCATAAAAGATGAATAGTCACCTTTTTAGGCTCATAAAAAATTAAAACTTTAATTTTTTTAAACCTTTGGCCCGGTATAAACCGGTACCAGTACACTGGTTTAAACCGGTATAACCCAATTTACCGGCGGTTTTGTCGTTTCCTTAGCTTACCGTTATGATTCGTACTGGCCAAGTATCTGTCATCCGGTTTAACCGGTTCAACCGGCCGGTTTAAACCGGTTTTTAAAACATTGCTTCTTGTAGTTGCCATTAGTGCTACCATTGTCAAAGAAGGGACTTAAGATTGGCAAAGACAGCGGCAGGTATGTTCTTGCTCGTAATTTGATGTTAAATTTCGTTTTTTAAGGTTTGATTTTGGATGTTTGATGGATATTTGGATGATGCATGGTGTTGGTGGTGGTGGAGCTTCAATCTTTAGACAAAATGATGTGCAAAACCTTGATTTGGAATTACTGGTTTTAATGGACACATGTTTTCTGTACGGATTTTGCATCTGTTTATCAATAAGGTAGCAATATGGTTATATGCGTGGGATGAGCGAATTGGATAAGGTCAAAACTGGTTCAGGTTGAAACGGGATACTATGTTAATTTTTGGTACATGCGAAAACATGTTGGGTTGGTCTGATCACTACACTTTTTTTTTCCATTTTAATTTGTTTTTTTTGAAAATTATTAATGTGTTAACTATGATTAAGGACAAATCTATAGTTCACTTTGCTGGTTCATCTATCTATCAATCCTCTACGGCATTTGTTTCATCTTTTGCTTCTCCATCTCGGTAATTTTTTGTCATTCATCATAGAATTGTTTGATCGACGGTTGATTTCTATATGTTAGATGAGATTTGTTTATATGTTCTGCGATTTCATCTATTTTGTTGTTTTTGTTTTATGATAAACCCTATTTTAGGGTTTATTCTAAAGTATATAAACCCTAAGTGTATTAGTTCTTGTGAATCAGTTCATCTGAAATTGTTAAACAACATATTATTACTTCATCCGAAATTGTTAAACAACATATTATTACTGGCTTTTTTTTTATCCGACCTCTGTATTAGGTGAGTTGTTGAATAGTTTTTTATTTTCAATTTGTTGTTGGTAGTCGCAAAATTTTACAGTGTTTAATGGTCTAGATATGTGTGACTGCTTATTCATTGATGTTTTCCAATTTACAACCACAGTAAAGCGTTTGATCAAAGCAGACGAGTCCCAGGTTGTTCAGCTAACCCAAGGCTAGATTTGAGTGGTTCACGGAATGGGTAGCCATGGCAAAGCAACATTTAGCTTCACAAAGTGTCAGATGTGCAACGATTTTAAAAACAATAAACTGAAAGTGTGGACGCCAAAGTCGAATAAAGTATTATCAGGTGCATACTGCAAATTATAGAAAATTGTTTTATGTTGGGGTTAGGGTGCTATTATGTTCACTAGATCTATGGAGAAGATATCAATTTGGAGCATCAAATTAGAGGTTTTGTACACGCTGCATCACGTGGACCTACAAATTAAGTCGTTCGATCTACTGGCGTTTTTTGGAATGGAATTCAGGGGTGCCTAAAATAAATCTTTTAATTTAGAAATTTATGTTTTAGTTTTTATTTAAGTTAATTAACCTTTGTAACCTAACTTTGTTATTTACTTGTAGATGGAGCTAAGTGTCGCAGCCGATATGGGTTGAATTCGCACCAATTCTAGCACTGTGATACAAATCAAATCTAGACTTACATCACATAATATGGAGCAAGTATGATCGAGAGTAGAGGTGGTTATTTCCACCCATTTACTTGAATGGGTCGATGTTAGTTATGTTTCAACTCAAACAGGTCAAGTTAAAAACATACGGGTTGAATGTCTTACAACCTTTTTCACAACCCATTTCTAGAGGTAACAATTTGACGAGTTTGCTCCAAACATCCCTTTACTTGTGAAAGCCTTTTGAGCTTATGTGTCAACCTTACAAGGACCTCACACAACGTAAATGACCATTTTATTTGTAAATTTTAACATGTTTGATAGATGTGCGCATGGCAATAAACAATGTAGGTTTCGTCTCCACACAAAAGATGAATGATGCCAACATAATTAAAAGTTAGATGAAGAGGTGGTGACCTGCAACAGTGATGATCCCCAACAAGAAGGAGCGTTGTTGACATCTCTTTGGCAGCGACATTAGGAATCTTAAATGACCAGCAATAGCCGCAATGGCAACGTCAGAGATGACCTACCAAGAATCAGATGTCGTACCAGGTCACAACGACGATGGAGGATTTCACTTCTGTTCGGAGCTTAATTAGCAACAGCCTATTTTTTTAATAAAGGTGGAGCTTTGCGATTTGGTGATTGTGCAAAACCTTTTAATAAATGCGGGTAATCCAAGATCTCTTTCATTTTAAATTTGAAATTTCTCTGATTGATTTGTGTTGTTTAATATTGTGGTATGGAGCTTAAATTTGTGTCTTTCTCTATTAATTTTTGTAGGCAAAACGAGCCTTTCTTGTGAAGCTATGTGCGATACCTTTCCTGAACCAAATTTCCTTCTATTGCAAAGGTAGTTGCTACATGATTGCTTAGAGGTGGAAATTTCAATCCATTTTTTGTGAATTTGTTGATTTGGGTGATGTTTTATCTCTAACGGGTTAAATGAGTTGAATGTATAGAAATACATCCAAAGTGTATTTTTAGTTACATGAAACCTCCTAAATTTAAATGGATTAGATTATGTCCTAATTAGCCTTTTTAACACGAGCTAAATAAAAAAAAACCTTAGCTCATGTAATGTTTTCGAGTAAAGTATATTTTTGACGCATATAAATAGATTATTGCATGCTTCAGTATTAAAATTAAAGTATTTATTGTATTCACAATTGTAAAACCGATTGTACTTTATGTTTATGATTTGAACTTGTGATAATTTCTGCCTAATAATCGACTGATTGAACGGATTGTGATTTTTAATTAAGTTTATTATTGTGATTATATATAAAAACTTTTGATAACTTGTGCCTAAATTCCCTAATATGAACTGCTGTGGTAACCTTCTCAGGTGGATTTGTTCACTCCACGCTCACACCCTGTTTGGGGTAGCAATGCAAACTGGGCAAGCATCAACTTCACCGAAGGTAAACTAAATAATGGCTGCTATACTATCTGTGAATGTCGAATAAATCTCATAAGATAATGTTATTGGAGCTTCCATGTTCTAAGAATATTGTTTTTAATCAACTTAGTCGTGATAGCATAAGCTGCAATATAGCTTTCAATTCTGATTGTGAATTGATGCAAAGAAAAAGATGAATCATCTTTAGTTTGACCTCTCTTAGTCAAACAAATACGTTCCAACTTCACCCATCAACACATATTCATTTTTCTGCTAGGGTATTAATCAGTCTATAGAGACCTCAGAGTTGAGAGTTCATTTCAACTTACTTTCTTTATTAACTTTTCATTTTCCAATAAATGCTTTGAAGATGACAACTCTAAACAATACCTTAATCTTATATGTGGCACGCCTTAGACTAAGGGGTAGTGGTTCGAGCAGTGATGATTCATAAGAGGAGGACGATGATGGTGAAAGTGATGAAGAGGGTGTGAAGAAGGTAAAATGGAAGAAGGGGAGTTAATAGATGAAGTGATTGCTTGGAGTGATGATGATGAAAATAGTGAGGCTGTGAAAGGTCCGATTTGGTCGAGGAATGCGTCTCATGTAATTCGTGAGTATTTATGCTCATACATTCTATTGGTTAGTTTGCTTTGTTAATTAATGATTAGTAAACCTGCATAATGGGTTGGTCTGGTGGGCTGCTGGGTCAGAACGAGCCTACTTAAAAATGGTTATTTTGGTTCGGATTAGGACAGGTTGGGGTAAAAATTGTTTCGTGTCAGAACGGGCCAATTTAATAGTAGTTATTTTGGCTCAAGACATGAGAAGTTGGTTTAAAGAAGACGTGTTCGGGTTAGGACTGGCCAATTTAAAATGGTCATATCTAAAAAATAGTTGCATGCCCTGTATCACATAGGGCCATAGCCTGCAAAAGTTAAGTTATGCACGAACGTGTGATAGGAGTAATGATAATATTTACTTGCCATGTTTTTCTATGAAATCCTTATCTTGATTCATTATTGTAGGTTTGATTAAATTCTTTCTACATATAAAATATGTAATATATTGTTATCCAAACGACATATGGCTAATATGGATTTTTCTAATTTTAGGTCTGTGTTGGTGTTATAATGCGTGGATATGATCGGCTTTCAAATATATGCTCAGAGCTAAGGATTTTATGAGAACTCATAACTTTGCAACAACCATAGAAGAATTTAGAGGGTATATATTCAAAAACAGAAAATTTCAATTAATTTAATAAACCTGAAACACTTTCTTTTGCATTACTTTTGCTCTGCATTTGCTTGAGCTCATGTGAATATTAGGACAAAATGCTTTGATCAACTATTCCAATTGGTTTTAAGTTGCCATTGTTGTTCCTTGTGAATTGTTGGTAGTCATTGTTTTGATTAAATTCTTTCTACATAAACGTGATGTCATATATATTGTTATCCAAAGGACATATAGCTAATTATCATTCACACACATGTTTCTTTATCATCGGACACGTTATCATCTGTAAATAATTTAAAGTTTACTTGAAATAGTAGTCCACTTGGTCTGACCTAACCCCACCTGTTTAACCCATACCAAAAATATTTTGAAGGCCACCGACTCGTGTAAAGGTTAATGTTTGGTTAACATGACAATGGTGTATCAGTTGTATGTCGTTTTATCAAGTGTCAAAACCATAGATGGAGTCAAATTACTAGTACTAGAGAAAGATGGCGAACGTACAGATAAAATAACAATAACAATTATGATGTATAAAGAAATCTTTAACGACTTGTAATTTTTTTCGTATTCATTTCTTTCAATTCATTGTAATTTAATATTTACATTAGTAAGTGAACGTTTCTTTTATTTAAAAGTTTATGTCAGCACTGTTAAATAATGTAATTTATTGTGAGGCCACCCGTGTAACACACGGGTATTTAAACTAGTTAATTATATAAAATTACATTTATGCAGCCCGTATAGTACACGGAATTCAAACCTAGTAAAAAACATTAAACTAATTTATTTATATGTTTTTTGAACTTTTAAACGTCTACCTAGCTATGTGTCGCTGATTATAACATACACGTATCTAAACGAAATTTATTCATATTTTTTAAATACAAAAAGAGAAAAATAAACATTTATATTTTATATATATTGACCTACTATTCTTGTAAAAAATGTTTTCTACCTAGAACACTTCCATAATTTGTATATTAGTAAGTTATATTTATTATTTGTATCATGTAAATTTTATATTTTAAACTGCGTTTACTATATATAGGACACTTATTTTAAAACAAATGGATTAGTGTTATGTTACATTAAAAATTATTCTAACAAGTAGACTGTAGTTTTACCGATTCCTTAAACGGATTAGTGTTATGTTAAATTAAAAATTATTCTATCAAGTATACTGTAGTTTTACCGATTCCTTAAATAATCTACAACTAAAAAAAGGATACAAATCTCTTGGATATCCAAGAGGCCATTGCTATTTGTATGGTACGTGGTCTTCCCAGCTTCATCCACCATTAGACAACCTCTCACATCAAACACAGACACCTATAAACCCTCTTACATTCATTATCTCTTCTTCTGTATAATTACAAAACTTTCTATTTTCATGTCTTTCCTCCCACCTGAACCCATGTTCTTTGGCTATGAAGATCACACCCACCATCATAATCACTTCCAAGGTCCTCTTCATCCTATCTGTTAACTTAACATCCGTGTGTTTGTTTGGTAGTAAAAACAACAATCGTAATCGTATCCAGTAAATCCCACATATAGCAAAATTATTCATAGGGTCTGAGAGGGTGAGATATAGGCAGATATTGCCTCTATCCCGTGGATAAGAGTCACATGGGCGGACCTATAGGATTACAAGGGGAACCCCTGTTGCCTCTTGACGCTCTGGTGACACTCCGATAATAGTGTAAATTTTAGAAAATTAGTTTGACGTTTTTTCGATTTCGTTGGCTTTTTTTAAGCGTTACCCCTATGCGAATTTTCTAGGTCCGTCACTGATAAGAGAGGCTTTGTGTTTGTCTCTTAATTAGTATCTTTATTAACTATGGTGATCATATATTTTGATCATAATTTGCAGGTGTGGAACCAGTGATGTTGAGATCGATGTCATATAATTCCGGTAGAGAGAGGTGTCATGAAGAAGTGAACGACGGTGAGACATCGGACGATGAGGGGTTACAGCTGGGAGAGAAGAAGAGGAGGCTGAACCTTGAACAGGTGAAGGCTCTTGAGAAAAGATTTGAGTTAGGAAACAAGCTCGAACCGGAGCGGAAACGGCAACTGGCTCAGGCTTTAGGGTTGCAGCCAAGACAAGTGGCTATATGGTTCCAGAACAGAAGGGCTCGGTGGAAGATCAAACAGTTGGAGAAAGATTACAATGTGTTGAAGACACAAGTTGACTCAATTAAAGCTGATAATGATAAACTCAAGAACAACAATAATAAACTTCATGCACAGGTAGTGTTGTTACATTAATTGGAAATTTTCTGCTACACAAGTTGTCACTATTAAAGATAAAAGGATTACCGACAGATAAGTAACGGATATTGGTAGGAAAAACAAACAGAAATTAATAATAATACTGTCGGTAGTTCGTTGCTGAAGCATCGTCGATATCAATATTAAAAATTTCGTCGGTAATCCGTCAGAAACAAAAACTTGGGACGACTTTACAACGGTTATCAATAATCTACTGGTAAAGTAGACCGTTGGTGATATCCTAAAATACGGTAACCTGTTGCAAATGAGATTACGAACTACCAAATTTCCCATGGCAGTTTCTCGTCGGTAAATTACCGACGAATTATCGACAAACAAACATGATACTCTATTTTGTAGTTATAATCAGGTTTTTTAACTTGTTCAAATCTTAATGTTTGATTTCAGTTGATGGCTTTAAAGGGTCAAGAATTAGATCCATGATGAATTTAAACAAAGATACAGAAGGATCTTGGAGCAATGGAAGTGAAAACAGTTGTGAAGACAACAACACGATATTTTACACACAGATTTCTAACAACCTGCCAACCAGTTCGTCGATGATCGGAGGTTTAACGCCACCATATCTCCTCGGTCAACCGTTGAGTCAGACGTCGGTCACCGGAGATGAAGGGTTCTGCAACATGCTTAATGTTATAGAGGATCAACCAGCTTTCTGGCAGTGGCCGGAGGCTGAGCAGCAAAACCAACATCTTCCATGAAATTATATAATATATTTCTATAAGTTTCTCACGAAATTCTTATTTTTCTTCACATTTTTAGGATCATGCATACACTTGCACTCTGCAATTTGATTAATTGGTGTATATTTGTGCATTCAATCTGATAAATTAGTTCTTGGTGTCGTTGCTGTTGAAACCGAAACCTGTTAAGGTCAAACACGAAACATGATAACTTCATGTAGGTTTGTGTCGTGTTATCATGTTCGTGTCAGAATTGTCAACCCTGATGATGAGGTATTGAAACCAGTTGGGTTGAAATTGTACAAAAGAAAAAAAAATATGGGTTAAACATTCACACACCATTGGCTCCTTTTTTTTCTTTTCCTTGAATTTGGCAACCATATCTAATGGTTTAAACCACATGACCCGGACGAAATTGACAAACAACATGAAGTGAGGATGGTGTTGGTATCGTGGTTGGTGTGTGGTTGGCCAAACCACGCAGGGCGGATCTACCCTATGACAAGGGGTAGCCTCCGCTACCGTTTGGTACTTCGGATGTAGTGTAAATTTTGGAAAAATTTGACGTTTTTTTATTTCGTTACCTTTTTTTATAAAACGTTACCGCTACGAAGATTTTCTAGATCCGTCACTAAAACCACGCACCACTACAAATGATTTAAGGGTTGCCTAAACATACCTCTCTATTGAATAAAAGTAGAGATCAATAAAAAATGATAGGGGACTAAGTACTTTTAACACAACACAATTGATTATCATTGTGAATTTTGGATTATCAGTGGGTCATGCTATTCACACACGGTTCCTCTTATTTTCACACTTTAAAGCGCCCCTCTTTGGCCAAAGAGGGGCGCTTCAAAGTGTGCGAAAAGACAAAGAGCGTGTGTGAGGGTTTGTGTTGTTTTTTATTGAAATAGGTGGGATGTGGGGTTTATGTAAAACGAGGGACCAAAGCGCCGCTCTATGGCCAAAGAGGGGCGCTTTGGTTTAAAATTTATGCCTAAGCGCCCCTCTTTGGCCACAGATGGCGTTTTGGTTTTTTTTTTTAATTTAAATTGTTTTTATTAATTCAAAAACGCATCGATTCTTGTCTAAATTTTAGGTTTTTTCCATTACACCTCATTTTTAAATGTATAAGGACTACACGACAAGTTCTGTATGTGTTCGGTCACGTGTGATGTCGTATTCCATTATATCGTGTGATTCTAGTCTGAAACCACAAGTAGTCCGACGTGCCGAAGAATGTGTATACACCCCCCACCGGATCAGTACTTGACGTATTTTGTTCTTAAATGTCGTATTATGACGTTTATTGTCATTTTGAGTTCGTACAAGTGCCTATTTCATCCGTATGGGTCGTGTCGGTGACATTCGGTGTCGAGTCGTTTATCATTTGTATGTGCCCGTATTAGTACGTAGTCTGTTGCTATGGAGTATTATATTTCTATTTGTCTTATTATGATGTATTTTTGCCGTATGGGTCGTGTCGGTGATATTCGGTGTTCGGTGTTGTACAAGAGCGCATATATTTACCAAACACAAATACACACTTGGATCGCTAATGATTTAACGCATATATTGAACAAATATAAATGTACTCTTGGATTGTAAATGAATTAACGTGCAAATAGACAACCAGCGTGTGTGAAGGGGTTTGTGTTGTTTTTTATTGAAATAGATGGGATGTGGGTTAGTTTTTTGGTAGTGTTTTTTTGGTGAAAATTTGTATTTGAGTTTTATTATTATTATAAAATGTTAGTATTATATATAATTCAGAGTTGTTTTGTATTTACGCCTTTTACGTCATTATTTTTATACAACGTATATAATATAAGGGCGTCTTCAGAGTGAATAGCATGACCCCAAATGTTGGCTTTTAAAGGCTGGCCAGGCACGAGAGTTAAGGTATTCGATTTCTAAACAACTCAATATATTGTTTCCAAACATACGAGGGTTTTGCTATTTTACTTGTGTTTCTTCAAAATAACGCACGGTTTTTCTGTATTAGTTGCGTGTCTTCAAAAAACGATGTTGTGTATAAGCAACTATCTTTTCGGAGAATATTCTAACGAGTCAGTTGTTCCTGATTCTTACGGGGTACCACTATTTCTGACTCGTATGAGAAACCGGTCTCGTCCAACTGGAGAGAGGAGGATGTGTCAGTTGACGAGGAAGGCTGTTACCCTGTTACATTTTCGTTTGATACAATGCAGACCTTTTTGTCACGTAAAGATGTAGGTTAAATGTGTGTAATAATAATCACGTTTATTCATTTACAATCCAAGAGTACGTTTGTGTTTGTTCAATATATGCGTTAAACCATTTACAATCCAAGTGTGTGTTTGTGTTTGGTAAATATATGTGCTTTTGTACAACACCGAACACCGAATGTCACCGACACGACTCATACGGCAAAAATACATTATCATAAGACAGATCGAAATATAATAATCCATAGCAACTTACTACGTACTAATACGGGCACCAACAGACAATAACGTCTCGATACCGAATGTCACCGACGCGACCCATACGGATGAAATACGCAGTTGTACGAACCCAAAATGACAATATACGTAATAATACTACATTTAATGGCAAAATACGTCAGGGTACTTATCCAGTAGGGGGTGTATACACAAAACACGACACATAGGACTACTTGTGGTTTCAAACTAGAATCACACGATATAATGGAATACGACATCACACGTGACCGAACACATACAGAACTTGTCGTGTAGTCCTTATACATTTAAAAATGAGGTGTAATGGAAAAAACCTAAAATTTAGACAAGAATCGATGCGTTTTTGAATTAACAAAGACAATTTAAATTTAAAAAAAAACCCAAAACGCCATCTGTGGCCAAAGAGGGGCGCTTAGGCATAAATTTTAAACCAAAGCGCCCCTCTTTGGCCATAGAGCGGCGCTTTTGTCCCTCGTTTTACATAAACCCCACATCCCACCTATTTCAATTAAAAACAACACAAACCATCACACACACTCTTTGTCTTTTTGCACACTCTGAAACGCCCCTCTTTGGCCACAGAGGGACGCTTCAGAGTGTGCAAATAGACAAACAAGATATGTGAATAGACCATGCCTTATCAGCCTGAGAATTATATTGAAAATGATAGCTAATATAGAAAACCCTATATCAGCATTGGTACGTTTCGAAACTCCCAAAAATTATTACCACTTCTAGCATCACCATATCTTTGTTTGTCATATTGTCATTCAATAGTCACTTTTCAATCTTTACCTTTTTAATTGACAAAAAATATAATGAAATAACTTTTTAATTCACATAAAAAGTGATTTTTTTATTGACATAAAAAAAATCATCAAATAGCTTTTTAATTCACATAAAAAAGTATCATGAAGCTAACTCTTGTGTATAAAAGCATCTCCAGTGCAAGAAATCCGATGGACACAAGACGTTAATTTAGCGTCCAAAATCGGACATCATCATTGGAGCATGTATCTCTAATGTGATGTCCAAAGAGCTTGTAGAAATTTAGATGCTACGTGGAATGGATGAGAGAGTGAAGCCCATACACGCAACATATTTATAATACATAGATTGTTTTAAATAAATCGTGCTTGAAAGTGGACGTAGCATTGGATAAAAAATGAGTGTCTTTCAAATACGAGTGAAAATCAAAATTTGGTTTATCCCATATATTTGAAATGGATAGCCGTAGATACTCTAAGTTGGGGTTTTTTTTCCTTTGGTTTATAAACTAGTGTTAACAGGTTCGTTTTAATTATCTTTGACACTATACATCTAGCTTCGGTTTAGACATGCTATGAAATTAGCTAAAACCAAAGGTAAAACACCCGAGAGAGCTTTGATTTAGAACTTTTTAATTTATTTATTTATTTTTCTTTTTAAATGCCTTTGATTTAAACTTCAAAAAGGAGTTAAGTAGCAAGTAAAAAAATTTTATATCATGGTTATTTATTCTAAATTTAAAAGCCAGCCTTCGTCTCAAAATATCTTGGATTTATAGGGATTCATGTGACATGTTTGTTACACAGCATATAGTTGCCAGTTAGGTAAGTGTAGTTGCTCTGGCATGTATGGGATATACCTATTTAAAAAATATTATCAAATTAATAAACAAAAAATAAGTATTATAATTTTGCATCTTGAATATTAAAGAAGTCACTACTTTGTCATTATAAATGTGTTTTGAGGAGAAGGTTCTACTTTGCATGTGCTACAAGATTAAACAAAATATTTTAATGTCATGAACAATCATATTATATAACAACTTTTGTAAATAATGTTATATAAAAATAAAAAAATATAATATAGGATAAAGTTTAAATCTTTTCTTATATAGTATTTTAAATCTTTTCTAAAAGAAAACTGTAAGACATTTTGTAAAAAATAATCACTAGAAATTAGAGAACTCTATGCAGCGCACTCAGCCGTTGGTAATCCTTTGATGAAGGCAAGAGGGATCAATAATTTGTTGGTGAAGGTTCGTGGATCACTTGACGATGGTTATTAGCGACGAATCATCAATAGATTATCGACAACTATCTCATTGTCGAAATTACAATGGATATCACCAATGACGTGCCACTAGCGGATCTATGATGGCTGCGCTTCACCAACATATCACCAACCATAAAGTCATTTTGTAAAAGTAAATTGTTTGGTTAAATTTGACACATTTGGTTAAATTGATTAATTCTCCTATTGTTCACCAGATCATCACTTTAGCAGGTTTGTTTTGTCTTTTATCTACATTCTTTATTTTCTAATAAATATATTACTATGATTTTACTAAAAAGAATTCTTATTACTAAAAAAATTCTTATTACTAGAAAAATTCGTATGAAGTCTTTAAAACTAGTATTCAGGTTAAAAGTTGTCCATTTTATATAGCTTATTTTTTGAATTTATTACTATGACAGAATTTAAATAGATTTTTTTTATATTAACATTACGCCATAACCAGTAGTATGACCGGTGGTGATGCGCGGGCCCATTGCATACATCGAATAGATTAGTCAAAGCGTTATGTGATGCGTTCGAACTAATTCAGTGTAACCTATGTAAGCGTTGCGGTTGGATCAAAATGTTTAGTGAATCGAATTTATATTATACAAAACATAATCGAACCTGAGTTGGATTGTTTAGAGGGTTCCGACCTAACCACTACACTACCCTTACCTTTGTATCAAGACTTACCGTTGTCAAGACGTACAGTAAATCAAATTTATATCGCCGAATGAAAACATATGATATTTGACCTGATTTGTTTCCAAACAAAATTCACGTTAAAACATAGACCAACTGCAACCACAGATAAAAATAAACATGCAAACGTATTAAATTTAATCCGACTCAATCTGGAAAAAAAATTATGTCACAACATTAATTTATAACGTTTATGTCGAAACGTGAATTTATATCAACGCGTACATAAAAATAAGCACGTGCAAAAATAGTGTTTTATAAGTTAAAAATGAAAATACAGTGGCAAAAACTTAAAATGTTAGAAACTCAAAAGGGTGAAAATGATATTTTAGGAAGCTTTTTAAAAATTGTAAAAGGTGTATATGTCAGTTATGAAAGTGTTGGGAGTTGTTTTAGTCTATAATTTTTAAGATGGGTGGAATATGATATTAAAAAAGCCCATTTTTGCAATGAGGAATTTTGAATTGTATGCATAACGTTTTAAAATAATATATACTGAATATAAGTAGTTCTTGTATTAAGATGTATAATTTAGATTATTTTTGGATTAATGTTTTCAATTGGTTTTGTAACTTTCAACCTCTAGTGATATTTTTCACGTAGTAATTATAAAAATATTATATGAATAACATGCTTTGGTTTTAACTGTTATATCAATATAACACGTTTAATGCATAACTAATTTTAAATAAAGAACAACGAGAGCCGTATAAACATGTATACATTATATTTGTCATATAAAATAAGTGAAATATCATATTTAAGCAACTTATATATCAGAGTTATAACAATATACATACATATCTTATTTGATTATCATAATTCTCTAGTTAAATTTGGATGGTATTCAACTTCACATTACTAATCAGAATAGCTCTAGTTCGTTCGTTAAATTGCTTTAGTTTGTCATGAAAAAAAAAAAAGAAGAAAAACTGTTAATTTCTTATTGCGTATATATATTGCATAAAGCCACAAAGAAAGAGGGTGTCACTGTAGATGGAAAGGACTGAAAGAAAAGTAAAAGGCAAAGAGAATCGGACCACATTTCCCGAAGATAGCTAAAATCCAAAGACAATACATGGCTTCAAATAAATAACTAAAATAAAATAAAGAGTAAAGTTTCGTTTTACTCCCTGTAGTTTGGTCGTTTTAATGGTTTTGTCTCAATCCTTTAAAAATAGCCAGTTTACTCCCTGGTCTATGTAACATATCTCTATTTCACTCCTCGTCTCTAACGCCGTCCATTTTCTCTGTTAAAACCTGGTCACGTGCCTCACATGAGGGGCATTATGGGTATTTTGATAAATTCTGATATAAAGATTTATTTATTTACTGTTAATTCTTGAAATCCATTTATCAATTAATATACATAATTATTATTTCAAACAAAATTCATTTTTTGTACAACATCATATGTACAACATCATCAGGCGTATACAAGTATCAACATCATCTTTATATATATTTGTTGGTGACGATCTGAACAAACCACCGCCTCTATCTCTATAAACCGCAACCACCATCAACATCATCTTCATCATATGAAACCCTAGTCGTCTTCATCAGATCTTAACAAATCTTAGCCCCTTCTTCATCAGATTAGAGAAAACCCATTACTGTATAACCTCCGGCGGCCAGATCTCAAACCTCCGGCTGCTGTAGTGTTTATCCAGAGAGTGATGGAGAAGAGTTGTGGTGGCGGGGATGGTGGTTACGGCAGCAGGTGGTGGAGAAGAGTTGTAGGGTTCCGGTGGTTACGGCGGCGGATGGTAGAGAAGAGTTGTGGTGGCGGCAGCGGGGTGGTTACGGCGGCGGATGAGAGAGAGAGTTGTGGTGGCGACGGCTGATATGCAGGTGGTGGTTACGGCGGCGGATGGTGGTGGTGGCGGCAGATTGTGGTGGCGACGACTGATATGCAACTTCGATGAGGGTTCCGGTGGGGTGGTGACCGATGGTGGTGAGGTGGTGTGTGATGGTGGTTGCTGATCTAGAGAGAGAAGAGAGAGGAGAGTGTGTAGAGAGAAGATGAATGACAGAGAAGATGAACATGCCTGTGATTATAACATATAAATATCTTTATAATTGAATTACCAAAGTGCCCTTATTTTTTTCTTAAATTACCAAACTGCCCTTCTAGTTAACAGAGATTATGGATGAAGTTAAAGCTATGGAGCAAAATAGAAAAAACATAGCAAACTATTGGAGGAAAATGTCTATTTTTAAAGGATTGGAGCAAAACCATTAAAACGACCAAAGCACAGGGAGTAAAACGGAAGTTTACTCTATAATAAAATATTATTAGTACTACTATTTTTAGTAGAGACTAAATGGTCCGTGGGATAGGCAAAGTAAAATTTTGGATTTATCGTTTAAAGATTGTATCAAAGTTTATTTTTTAATTTGTGTAATGAGCAGGGGCGGGCGTTCACCTTAAAAATAAAGATTTGTAGAGTTATATACTTGTTGAAATCTCGATCGGGCCCATAAAATTTTTCGTTCATCCCTCATAACTTTCAAAACCAAGCCTTAAGAGTAGAAATGAAGAGAGGAGAATAGTGGAATAGAACTGAAGAGGAGATAACTACATATATCAGAACTTTTTGGTGATCGGCGGGTGTGCCGTAAAGAAGAGAACGGCGTAGATGGTTATACTAAATCAAGCAAGACCGAGTACCTAGTGACTTTAATTTAGCAACTCTAAAACTCGACCTAAACCGAATTAATAGCCTAAAATTGATTTGACTGTTAATTGTGATTTTTATTAACCAGTATCCTAAAATTAACTAATGAGAACAAAGATGAAGACGAGAACAATTTGCACGCAAGAGTGAAATCAGTGATGATAAACAAACTACCTAGGCAAGAATCCCTAATCATATGCAAGACTTGTACAGTTGACAATTATCAAATTTTTCTGATTTTAGACCAACTAGCCTCTCGTTAAAGAGGACAAATCCTATAGCAGTTAGACAAGATTAATGTGACCCACACACAAAAGCCTAAAACCGATCCATGACATGCAATTAGATAGTGTATGAAATGCTAGATTGAATCGACTCGGCCTATCAAAACCGAATCACACAACTAGAGATATGAAAATGCAACTCACCTTTTAGTTATGAAGCTAGTATTAATTTGATACAATGAAAACCTAGAATCCTTTGGATGCGAATAAATAGAAAAACCTCGAGTTATCGGGTGTTAGACTCCCAAGAACGACTAGACAAACCCTAGCAATCCCAAATTATATTTCTATCCAATAGAATTGGATGCACACTTTTGTCTACTGATTTGAATTGATTTACTAACCGATATTATTTCTAATGACAGGGTTAAAATGAGAATTTTCCAGACTAACGAATTAACTAATGATTTTAACGTGTTTATGGTGAATTTCTTTTTTACAAACACATCAATAATGAAAACCAATCAATAACAATCAGCAAATAATAGCACACATGATCATAATCAACAACAATTAAAACTATTTTAAATCAAACACATGAACTTGGATAAAAGTCAAACCGAACAAAAGTCAAAACATGCAATTAGTTCATCAAACCTAGGTAGCTATAAAAACTTAGCCTCTAATCATGTTTATAAGATGAAAAGTCAGTTTAGAAATAGTAAACATCATGTTCATCAACTCAAAGATCAAAAAGTAAGAAACTTTATTGATTCTAACCAATTTGCAACTTGAATCTTGAAAGTTTTAGCTCCCAAAGCTTCCAATCAGCCTCTTACTCTCTCTCTCTCTCTCTACAGCTCTGAGTTCGTCAACTAAGCTCTGCATGCGAATTAGGGTTGTAATCATCCTTAAATACCCCAAATCCTATCATTAACTTGTTTTTCACGATTTTCACCTCTCTCGCACATCGCGAGAGAGTCCTCTGCTCCCTCCGCGTGGCGCGAAGGGGTCTAATGCAATAAACCGTGTGGTGGCATTCTAGTAAATAACACAATATTGATAGCTCTCCCCCTACGTGTTGCGGGGTCTTTCTCCTTCCTTTGCATGGCGCGGGAGGCCTTTTTTCCTCAAATTTCCATTTTAGCCTCTGGCTTTCATCCTTGGCCCCCAGTTCTTCATTTCTTAATCGTTTTAGCTCATTTTCAGTTCCATTTCATCTCGGGACCTACATTTACACAAACTAATCAAATACACAATAAAACCCGATAAAACGACACTATAAATATACAAAACTATACAAAATTTACACGATAAAAGCATGTGTTTTGCAACACATCAGTCCAGCCTTTTTTATTTTGTTTATACATAGTGGCGGATCCATGATTTTTTTCCAATGATGTCACTGTTTTTTGATGTTTCAATTTCACAGTAGAGGACATAAAAAATTTCGGGTTAATTCGATAGTCCGGGTTAGATAAAGTTCATCATATAATAAAAAATACAATAATGAAAAAAATCATCATCATTAAAAATTAAAAAAAAATCACATAATATAAATTCGATAGTCTTTACTAATTAAAAATATCTACTTATAGTTGCTCCCTACAAGTTTTCATCTTTTGAAAACGTCGCATTACATCGTCGACATAAACTTGTTGAAAGACCTTTTTTTCAATGTAACAAATGCAAGAATCGTTTATGTATCCATCACCCATCCTATTGCGCAATTCCGTCTTCACATGCTTCATTGAAGAATAACTTCTTTCCACACTAGTTGTTGCAACTGGTAAAACTAGTGAACTACGATAGACCAACGGATAATCAATATGTTTTCTTGTTTCCACCATCTTTTTGGCAAGATCGCTTACCCCATTCATGTTGTTAAACCGCGCATCTTCTTTCACATTAACAATGTAGTGGCCAAGTTCATATTTAAGATTGTCTTTTTCATCAAAATTAAAATCATACGGATACAAATCGGCCAACTTTAGCAAGTTTGTTATATTAAAGGCACTAAATTTACGACACGGGTTCAAAGAACTCATACTCATGCATTAAGAAACTCAGTGGTTACCTTACTAAAACGGTTTCCAAGCTCTTGAATTTGCATATTGAGAACCGTGTTCAAATTATTAACCTCGTAGTGATGACGATTGGTGATGTTAGTCTTCCTTCTCTGATGTTTCGGGTCAACATACTCATCTTCCATGTTCACCACTTCAATTTCATACTTGTCACAAAAAGATGTGACATCTTTCAAAAGTGAGTCAAAGCCTTCAAGCCTATACCTTTGTAATTCTTCTTTAGTTGATTTAACCATCCCAACCGTATTCAATATATCTTGATCCTTTCTTTGAAGAGCTACACACAATTGGTTAGTAACTCCCAAGATGTGTTTCATCAAGTGTAAATAATATACAAATTTAAAAGATTTCATGTATATTTGAAGTCCATTTGCTTGACTTTTGTGAACATCATCAAATCTCGAAGTTTTATATATTCGAGCACGTCAATAACAGTAGGATATAAAGAAAAAAAACGAAGAAGTGTTTTTTTATGAGAACTCCAACGTGTATCTCCGGCTCTTGCAAATGATAGTTCTTGATTTTTTTCCTCGTTCGGATTCAATTTCAATATCTCTTCACTGACTTTCTCTTATCAAATCTATTCGTTGGCAAGATGCACCAACAACATATGTTAAATCTGACACTTCTTTAAAAAACTTACAAATTTCGAGATGTTTGGTTGCAAGAGCCACAACAAGTAGAGATTGATGAGCAAAACAGTGAACAAAATATGCCAAAGAATTTTCTTTTAAAATTAAAGCCTTTAAACCATTAAACTTGCCAGACGTGTTGCTTGCACCGTCATATCCTTGGCTCTAGCCCTACCTAAACTCGAACTATAGCGAGCAAATAATTCATCGATTGCAGATTTAAGAGATAATGTGGTTGTTTCCGTGACATGAACAAGGCCTGTAAATCGCTCCTTCACAGATCCTAATTAATCAACATATCTCAAGACCACAGCCATTTGTTCTTTTTAGATATGTCGCCTGATTCATCAACTAATATGGAAAAGACATCATCACCAAGCTCTTCAAATATCTTCTTTAATACGTCTTGTGCAAACAATTACAAATATCTTTTTGGATTGATGTAGATGTCATTTGGCTATTCCCCGGAGCATTACTTAATATCCATACCAATATCTTCATTTATTCTCCCAAAAATTTAAAAAACTCTATGAAATGTCCACTATAAAGGGATTCTTTATATGCATCATGGCCATGAAAAGGTAACCCACCATCCAACAATGCTTTAGCAAGTCTAACTGAAACACTTAATCAGATTCAATATTCTTTTTTTGTGTTTTTCGGGGTTTTTTTTTCTAAGGCCACATGTATATATTGAGCTTGTTTAAGTAAGTCTCCCCATTTCTTACGAGCTCTGCTGTGAAAAACTATTGTTATCACCAGTATGAGTTTTAAGTCTTTTGATATTATTCCAACAATTGAACCTTTCACCTACAAATGCATCTTTTTGTCCACTTTCCATAAACAAGTAACAGTGTAAGCAATGCACTTTATCTTTTTTGACACTAACCAATTTCTACTATAAACCAATCCGTATTAAAGCGTCTTAATTTACCACTGATATTTGTTTGTGGAAAATCATGCCCTATAGGTTGACATGCACCTCTAAGAAAATAGGCTCGTCTAATTTCATCTTTTTGCTTTGGGTGATATGATGAAACTGGTTTTCTTTCAGACGGATCTCATGGAAGATCGTCTAAATTTACTTTCGTTGATTTACTACTTAAAGATGATGATCCAACATTTGGTGGTTGTTCCTTTGTAAAAATCTCTTGATAATATTAACAACTAAAATTCATGTCTCAACAAATAAAAAAATAACAAATAATCCTATTATTGTAATTACTTAACTAATGATGACTTTTGTTACAAACAAAAAAAAGTAATTGAAAATCAAACAATGAAATAAATAAGTAGTGAAGCAGCAATTCTTATTTAAAACTACCCTCTTTGATCAGCCATCTCAGATATGTGAATTGTTTTCAAATTTTTTTTATCAAAATTCAGCAATTCGTCCTACGCAACTGCGTTAAACTATGGGGTGTGGAGGGGCTTGAGTTGGGGGCATTGCTCGACACGTGCTGATGGTGGGATCCACAACCTAATACTAAAAAAACTAGGGGTGTGGTGGGGCGTGGCCAGCCATGTGGCTACTTTGAACCAGCCAACCACAGCTACCCCCAACGGCTACTTTGAACCAGCCAACCACAGCTCGCTATGTCACCCCCCCTCCCCCACGCCAGGCAGAATCTTCACGCCAAAGGGGCGACGCCAAACGCAACGCTAATGCGGGGTGGAGAAGCTGGCATTAAATGAAAACCCCGCCCCTAGCCAACGCACATACCCCACGGTCTTAGTGAGGCACGAATTGACGAATGTACGTTGCATAAAATGTGTCACTGCCCTTGTTTTATCAATCTATATGGGCTTAGGTTATTTATTTAGTAGGAAATGGGCCTTGGGTATTTAATTGGAGCCGTGCCATTTCTATAAAAAAAAATTCTAAAAATATATAATATGCATTTTTTACAAGCTGTGCCATTTCTATAAAAAAGAATAATTCTAAAAATATATAATATGCATTTTTTGTGTTAAAGCTTCGATCCAAATAAAAAATAATAATTCTAAAACATATATAATATGCATTTTTTGTGTTAATGCTTCGATCCAAATATATTTCACATTAACAAACTGTAAATTAACAAAAGTATAAATTAGAAACGTATTTGAGCATATAGGTATTGTACTCAAAACTTTGGGAGTTTTCTTTTAAGTTGATATTACACTTTTCACCCAATTTGTCCTTTTTACTTTTAAACCAAAAGTTTTCAGCTATTGCAATTTAACCTACAACATTTTTACTTTCAAATTTGGTCTCCCACACTTTTCATATCGTAGATTTTTCGTTTTACATTTTGTTTTAAATTAGGAACGTATTTGAGCATATAGGATTGTACTCAAAGCTTTGGAGTTTTTTTTTTAAAGTTGATATTACACTTTTCACCCAAATTATTTGTCCTTTTACTTTGAACCCAAAAGTTTTCATCTATTGCAATTTAACCTCACAACATTTTTACTTTCAACTTTGGTCTCCACACTTTTCATATTTCGCAGATTTTTCATTTTGCATTTGTTTAAATTTTGCAAGTTAACACGATGTAACGTGTGTGTGTGATTCAACGTTTTAACGTTTCGTTTACACTTCGTACTCAATTTTGTGAGTTAACACGGCTCAATATGGTGTGGGGTTCAACGTTTATACATCTTCTATTTTTGTTTTCATTTGACAGGTTCGTTACAAACACGGGGTCCTAAATCGACTTAATTGTTATTTTATAGGTTTAACGTTACAATTTAGTTTCTTAGCATTAACACGCCGTAACTTTAGTATTGGTTGCCGTTGGCGGTGATGTGGCATTGGTGCTATTCGGAATGGTTTTAAGCCCCCGTCGCATTGTGACGAGTGGTAAATCTAGTTATTACAAATTGATGATAATATTTAACTAAATTAATCTCAAGATATATTCTAACTAAATTATGAAAATATTGTTTGTATAGATGGGCTGGGCCAAAGCTCCACTAGTCCGAATCATGATGAGAAATGCTTAAATAATTTCAATTTGACCCAGTTCTAGTCTTCTAGCCCAAGGTACTTCTTTTTAGGCAAAACAGTTGTGTAACAATAACTTTCAAACACAAACTAGAATTAAGCTGCGGAGGGGGCGTAGAAATCGTGCTAAATAGTATTACTACCCATCATCGTCAACGACATCAACACTAACGTAGAGGGGGCGTAAAATCATGCTAAATAGTATCACTACCATACTAATGCCGAAAGGGCGTAAAATCGTGCTAGATAGTATCACTACCACATCATTGTCATGGACTAAATTTGTGTCGTGTTAAATCTTTTGTTCTAGATGTTTAATTTAGTTCATGTTTGTATGTTACCTGGCTATACAATATGGAAAACTAAATCAATAAGAAGATTAACAATTAGAAAATGATAAGGGATTGCTAAAAAATCGAAAAGCTGCACAATCAAATACAATGCCTACTCGCATCACTTTCATTATATGCACATAAAATTAACAACAGCTTGGCCTCCTTAAAATCTATTCTTTTAAATTTTTAAATCTTTACCCTTTCTCTATCTTTATAGATTCTCTTCTCTCTACATCAATTATGCTATCGACTATGTGTATAACCACCGTCATTTGCGACCCAAACAGCCATAATCAAAAACCAAGTAACAGAAACCTCTTTTATCTCCATCGTTTGCAACCCAAACAGCCAGCATCACTTTCACCACCATCAGTTACAATTCCGCTGAGACCTCCATCACCAATGGCCACTTTTTGCAGACCATCATCATAATGGCTAACCACCACCTGTTGCTGTCACCACTATCTTTCATACAACCATAACGTCGACAATATTTAGAACTTGACCGGAGTTCTATCATAATCAAAACAGCCTCAATCATCAAAAATAGAGATTGATGGAATTTGACGGAACTGTTGCCGGTACTCCAAATCGAGTCGCCGTCATCGTTGCCCTCCGTGTTGCTGGAATAACCGGTCCAGTCTGCCCAGACTTGGGTCGTCGGGCATCACCATCGGACCATCTAGGGTCACCGGAACCCTAGTCGTCACGGCTAAAAACATGACCACCACCATTCCGTTGAATCCGTCACCATCATGAGATTCCTTAGCCTGGGTTTAATGGGTTGAGGCCTACCACGCACCGGAGGTTGGCCAATCGCCGGAGACTCGCCGGCTCTGTTTCTCTCTCTCTCTCTCTCTACCGTTCCCTTTCTTTCTCTCTGTTTGGTTGATTCTCAGACTCACTCTCTCTTCATCTTCTGTCCCAGTATTCCTTTGATGGTTTTCATATAAACCACTTAGCTGAATAGAGGCCCAACATGATACAACCACGTAAGCGCAAGTTACAATCATACATGCATAGAAATGTTACTAATTATAGCATATAAATATAAAAAAATATAAATATAAATAAATATAAATATAAATATAAAAACTAGTTAGATGCGCGGCGATAGCCGAATAATGAGCGAGTGTTAGACAACTCATTGACACGGGAAAAAATTAAATCAAGTAAACCAATATATAACACTTTTATAGTTTTGCTAAAAAAACTAAAACAATGGCAATACTGTTATTTTTAACTAATGGAAATTTATATTTTTTCACTGGTGTAAAATCGTAATTTGCTAAAAGCTAAAGTGATGCCAATACTGGAAATTGAAACCAGGAAGACACAACCGTAATTTTAGACCAGAGGCAAAACCATATTTTTATTTTGGACCGAGGGCATAATCGTAAATTTGAGTTGGAGCCAAAAACGTAATTTTGTTTTGAACAGGGGCAAAAACCTAATTTTTATCTGAGGCTGAAATCATAATTTTTTAAACGGGGAAGAATCGTTATTTTAAGGTGGGGCCGAGAGCATATTTTTTTCATTTGAACAGAGGTGAAAACGTAATTTTGAGCCGAGGGCGAAATTGTAATTTCGAGACATGGGCAAAATCGTAATTTTTGGCTGGGGCCAAAAGCGTAATTTTATTTTGAGCAGAGGCAAAATCGTAATTTTAAAGTGGGGGCAAACTTTTAATTTTACAGCGTAAACAAATAATAAACGGTTGGTCCAATGGGGGAGCGCCAGACCAGCTGCATGGCAATATTCCTGGGGCATACCCGTAATTTTACAGCGGAAAAAAATAATAAACGGCTGGTCCAATGAGAGAGTGCCAAGTCAAACGGCTGGTCCAATGAGGGAGTGTCAGGCCAGCTGGGCGAAATCATAATTTTTGGCTGGGGCCAAAAGCGTAATTTTATTTTGAGCAGGGGGCAACATCGTAATTTTAAAGTGGGGGCAAACCCATAATTTTACAGCGTAAACAAATAATAAAAGGTTGGTCCAATGGGGGAGCGCCAGACCAGCTGCCTAAAACTATTCGGGGGCAAACCCGTAATTTTACAGCGAAAGAAATAATAAATGGTTGTTTCAATGAGAGAGCGCCAAATCAAACGGCTGGTCCAATGAGGGAGTGCCAGACCAGCTGTCTGGCACTATTCCTTTTTTTTATTATAAAAACACTATTCAAATCGTTTGAAAATTAATAGTTAATAATAATAATAATAATTAATTAATTATTTAATAATTAATTAATTAATTAATATGTATATAATTCTCTAGAAAAAATGTTTGCCAGATGGTGTACTTTTTGCACACCAAACAAATTTAGTTTTCAATCACACGTTTGTTTTATTAAAATATATACTCACAAGTCATACCCTTGAAAAATGTTTGGATACTAGACATAATTATTTCGTTTAAGATGTAAAACATCATGAAACTTGTAAGTTCTTTTTTAAATATAATATACTTCTATATAGGGATGAGACTTTTTATCGAAATACCGGTACCGTACCGGTACCTTACCAGTACCGTACCGTACCGATCATAAACGGTATCTGTATCGGTAATAGATTTTTCGAATTTTGGTATCGGTATTTAACGGTATCGGTATTTAACGGTATCGGTACCGGTATTTTTGGTAAATACCGGTATTGATACCGTATTTAATAATGAATTCCAATAGGTTTTTAGGTTGGGTTACAAAGAGTCGACATTTGCAATATATACTAATACATAATAAAACCTAAACCTAAAATCCTTTATCACTATCTATAATCCAGATCGATCTTTTCTTTAAGGTATTCTAACATATTTGGTTGAATAAATAAAACTGTTGTATCTTGTTAATGGTCACCTTATACATCGATTTTATTGATTTAATCCAAATTTGGTTGGATTAAATTAATCCACAAGTTCAACATGTTGTAATGATATTCTGGTTGAATTAATCTATAACTTTTACATTTATATTTTTTAGGTAAAACAATAGAAAACACAAAAGCGGTACCGATGCGGTAAAATACCGAATACCGAATACCGGTACCGATACCGGTACCGTACCGTTACCGAACTAAGAAATTCGGTACGGTATTCGGTATCCACTTTTCCTCGATTTTGGTAACGGTATTTTCGGTACTTCTATAGTCGGTTTACTAAAATTAATATGGTCAAGAGTTACGCTACAACATAGTGGTGTATCCACTTTAGATCGCATATCTCATTCTATTCTATTAAACACCCAAAAAAATCATACCGTTTGTAATAATCCGCTTTCGTGTCTGCTTTCTACTGCGCATCATCGACAAAATCATGCTACTCTAATGAATTTGTTGCATACATGAGTTTCGTTCACATACCGTGCATATTTTCTTCGCTTGCTGATATCTATTTAAGGCATGAAGGAAACCCATAACTTCATGACGCATAACTAGAGGTGTTCACGTTTAAATCGGACTTGAAAAACTCATAATTCGATTCAACTTGAATTGAAAATCATCACTTCAAAATTCAATTCGAATTTTCCAATTCGTATTCGATTTGAAGTGTGAACTCAATTTTGGAATCGAAGATTGATTTTATGATTTTCGATTCAATTCAAAATTCGGATTAGAAATATACATATAGGACAATATTATATATATATATATATAGTGAATGTGTATTGTACAATATTCCTTAACGTACGATGTGTACGAGATAAAATTATGTACGTTATAAAACTCAAAAACCCTAATCACGCATGTTGAAAACTATAATCACGCATGAACATAATCACGCATGTTATAATTTCATCAGAAAATTGTACAATAGAATTTCACCCACACACACATATATATATATATATATTAAATTAATTTTTTATTTTGAAAATTATATATATAACTATCTTCTAGTTTGATTTATTTTATACCATATATCCACATTGCACAATTTGGAACTCCTGTTTATGGCCAAATGGCTAATTTGTAAAAAAGCCAAATGTAGCATGGAAGTTCGGAAGTTTAACATTAACTTGTAGACGTCCTAACTTTGAATGTTATAGACTTGGACAATTGTCACTTTGTTTTGAAAATTTCATCATGTGGCTACTTCAAATTTTATTATGGATGTTATCATGAATGTTAGATAATTAGTTTTATACTTTGTACCTCTTTGTATTTTCTTCATTCTTTGGGCTACTCATGTGTATTTATTTTGTGTATATATTGTTCCATTCTTTTCAATAGAATCATCAAGCATTCACATTATTTCATGGTATGTAATACTTCGATAATTTCGTACAATAAAATTTCGACACGTGTCCTGAAAATTCTTGGTTGTCCTGTGTAGCCGAAAAGGACTAAGGACACCATCATGTTATTTTAATAACCTCTGAACGAGTATCGGGAAAGTCGGAGGTTCAAAAGTGGAAAAAAAATAAATACCAAAAGTTTACCTTCTGAGAGGTCCTTACGGACCGTAACCAAACGGACCGTAAGGTAGCCAAAATTATGGTTTCAGTAAGGCGGTTACGGACCGCAAGCCTCAATGGTTACAGTCCGTAACCATTCAAAATCTGGGGGCGCCAGAGGTCCTTACGGACCGCAAGGCATGACCCTTACAGTCCGTAAGGGACTGCTAGTAACAACTTTCATGGCAGCTTTCTACCCTGCCACTTAACTCGTGAATGCCACCCTCTTGGCTGGTTGTGACACGTCCAAAACCACCTGGAGACCCCTCACAACTATCCTAGACACTTGTCTTGCTCCCAATCTTTTTCCTTGGCTATAAATACCAAGCTCAACCTTGGCATTCCTTGCTCATTCTCATATTCATCTCTATCTTGTTCTCTGGAGATTCTCAACTGAAGGGATCCTCCAATCTAGTCTTATTTCCGTGCTAAGGACTTTAAGTAAGTGTCCTTTCCTCCCTCTTTCAGTTTTATTAGGCTTTAAGCCGAGGTCAAAGCGTTTACGTAAAAACACTTTGACTTTGGGCTAAGACCATAATGGTCCAGCCAATATTCGTAACGAATATCGCTACGTGATCGTAATAAGGTAGGTGTTAATCCCTCAAGAGGGCACCTCCTGATTACCACGTTTGCCTGGTCAATTGGCGGGTCAAAGTTATGTTAATAAAAAGTCAAACGGGTCAGTTTTGAAATAAAAATCATAATTAGCAATGTAGATGTTATAAAACCTGTTTTGACACTCTAATAACTTGGTAATAAATGTAATAACATGTGGGAACATGTTTGGCTCGTCAATTCCAGGCCTAAGGTCGGTTCGCAACCGAAAGTCGCAAAGTTTGACTTATGCTTTGACTTTCAGTTCTGACCCGGTTTAGCAACATTACCTACTGTCCCTAAGTTGCATTATGACCATGATATAGTATACTATAACCCTCTGGAGTTATAGGACATGGCCATGTAGTAATCCGAGTTTTTACACAAGTATCCATTAAATATGCCTAAAACGCCCTTTTAACACATAAAATGGTTTAAACATAATTTTGACATCAAAACTCAATACCTACTGATGTAATATCATTATTAGGACTATTTGGGATATTCATTCAGGTTGCAAACTAAGTTTCAGCTATAGTTTGCACATTATGTCCTTAAATGACGATGTTACCCTTTCGACACTCAAAATAAGTTTTAGACATTCAAATAAACCAAAACCTTGTACCTACTGATGTAGTATATATCTTAACATATTTTGGTCATTCAAACCTGGTCACAACAACAGTTTTACTTAAAATACCGTTTAAATCGTCATTTAGCGACTTAATCGCCACCTTGGCGCATAATATGGTTTAAAACCATATTAGAGTATAAAGACTTGATACCTACTGATTTCAAAATATATTTTCAACCTATTAACAGTGGGTACATGTCCCAAACTCAGATTCTCAAATAAGTTATCATTTATATGTGAAATGACCAAATTACCCATTCGGGACATAGTTTGGTCTTAAACTATAAACCACGCATATAATTGATGTCCTATTGATATAAAATCATAAAATAAGTATTTTTTACAGAATGTTTATGTTAATAACATCAGTTTACATATAAGTTCGTTTTACTATATTTTAAATGAAGAAATTGCCCTTTTAAGGCATAATTTACTTTTAAAACCACAACGGGCCATCATATCAATAACCTACTGTTATAATAACATATTTTAAACATAATGGCATATGGAACTTGTATAGGACTCACCCGGTTACCCGGTTTCGCTTATATGCGTACGGTTAAGCCTACATGACTAGTTTACGTAATTTAATCGAAACGGGTTTAACCATATCGAAATATTCTCATATTTCAGAATGTAAAAAGGTAATCCATATTATACAAGTCCTAGTACTTTCCGGGTCCAAAATACATTCTTTTCCGGTCATCGCTTAATCTAGCGTTTCGTACCGTTATTTTTTTAAGTTCTGTCACACCCCGACCCGCAGCGGAATAAAAGTCGGAGCATAATTGGGTTATCATCAAAGCTCATGATATTTACTAAGAAGTTTCATATTTATTAAATTCAAATTACAAACTTAAATATCCAATAAACAAAATTCATACAATTACAAAGGAAAACAAAACTAAATGTTATTCCAAAGCAATAACTTGTTTATTCTTCTAAACCATCCTAAGTGTTTCTTTCCTCAACTGGATCACCTGTATCATGTGTAAAACAGGGGAGATTTTGGGTCAACAAAAGTTGGCGAGTGAACCTTGATAAAACATTTTAAATAATTGCTTGTTTTATTTATTAAAGAAAATTCGTGCATAAATCACATGTGAGCAAACATATATATGTAAACAATCACATACCACTTTGGATGAATATATGACATGAATGATGATGTATTTGAGATCAAGGCTCAATCAAACGGAGCCGATCTAATGAGGCACCTGATGCTCAACCCGTATCCCCGGGGAACTGATGGGCCTAATGAAATGCGTGCACTGAAATGATAAATTTAATCTACATATAAATCACACAACGACCAATACACATTTGATCACGAAATGATATAAGCACAAGTGTTTAGATAAAATAAAGGAATAGTACGACACATGATACACCCCAAAACGTGATTAAAACGGGGAATTTATAGAGATTCACTCACCTTGGGTGCGTATTCTTGAGTGGTAAAGAGAGCGCACGAGTTGGAAATTTAATCGACGAGAAGGTACTAACCTAGAAATAATAACGCGATAACTCAATAAGTAAATAAACTAACTTTTTGGTTTAAAACATTTGTTTAGATTTTTAAGTTATTGTTGTGGTTTTAATTGGTATTTTAGACCCTTTATTTTTATTGATTTTTTTAGATTTAAATTTAATATAAATTCATAAATAAAATAAAACAGGAAAATAAAAATAAAAAGTTGTCAGTCTGACAAGGGGGTTGTCAGACCGGTCGAACCACGGGAATTTGTATGCGGTGGTAAGGCTCGAACTCGTGACCTCTCGGTTGCGTGCACGTAGCTCTTCCAACTGAACTACGTGTCTAACCCAAAATATTCCCAATTTTAATTATTCTTATACACACATTCAGCTCTTCTAACTGAACTACGCAGCTCTTCCAACTGGGCATGGATTCGAACTCTGTATCGTATATATAAAATGCACACAGTCTACCGCTAGACTGTGTGTCTAACCCGTTTAAAACACAAGTTTTTATTTTACAAATATGCTTATTGACTTCGTCTTCTTCATTTGAATAAACCGTACCCGCTTGAATCAATTCCCGATTCTTGTGATTTTATTAACAATTGAATGTATACGATGCTAATTTAAGAAAACGTAAAAGGATAATAAAAGAAAACTACCGTATGCCGGTATTGGTGATTCCGGTGAGTGGGTTCCGACGTCTCGGTGGTTCTCCGGTGGAACACGTTTTTCGACGACTGAGGTAATTAGAGTGAGAGCAGAAGAAATGAGCGAGTTCGGATTGAGGGACAATCGACCAGTATTTATAGGGATGTTTGAGGCTCCGGTTACTATGATTTCGAGTCAATTGCCAGCGATCAATCAAGGAATTTACCGAAAATAAGCTCGGACAGTTGTGTTCCTAGAGGAAAACGCGTTGATTGCCGAGATTTCCGGCGAGGGGAAATCTGCGGGCGTTGCAGGTTCCTCTTATTGTGAATATAAAAGAATTAAGGTTCGATAAATATCACAATTGGTGTGTGCAGCGTAGTGGTGTTGGTGGTGTGTGTTTTACCCGGGGAACCCGGGTTCGATCCCTGGCTCGCCCATTTTTGAGTTTATTTTTATTTTCTCTATTATAAGTTAAATCATTTATTAATTATAAATATTTAATATTTAATTTGATTATGTATTTTATTTTATTCAAGTTATTTTAAACAAAAACAAAACAAAAAAAAAAGAATTCTAATATATAAAACATTAAACAAAAATGCTAAAAAAAACACCCGACATAAATAAATACACTTTGATTGATAACTTGGGGCGGGTTTTCGAAACCCGATTTACACAAATGTTACAAGCCGGTCTAAGTCAATGACTAAATAAAGACCCGCTAGCTAACTAATCGGTTAATAATACCATCCATTCCAGACTAGAGACTTCCGGTAGATTGTCGTCAAGCTAGTTTATTTAGATTACGGCTATGCTTTGCTTATTTTCTTATTACTAAGGACTTTGCAAGCCAGGTAAATACTTTAACTTATTTTCCCTTATACGGGCTTGGGATACGGTATACTAATACCGCATGGTTGGATATGGGATCAAAGACAAATGAGTCGGGAATTCAATAAATCTAGTTTAATTCGTATTGCTTAATATTAAACATTTGGGGTTAAAACGACCGTATCCTGGATATCAACGGCTCATTTAATTGCAAATGGCCACGACCTAAGCACCGGGTGTAGGCATACACCCGTCAGATGCTAAATTAAAATTATGACCCATTAGGGGTGCACCTATTAAAGGTGTTAAAGTGGTGTGTCGATTAATCATGATCCCGACATAGTTTTCGGGCTCTAAATGTATTATTAGCATGTAAAACAGATAACATGAAAATTATTTATCCCAAGTTATCTATTAAAACTAAGTACCATTGTGTACACTAAATGTTTTCAAAATATTTTCAAAATGAGTCGGTTAAATGTATTTACCAGTGAAAACTGACGTATTTTCAAAAGACTAAGCGCAGGTGACAAGTATACGTAATTAGGCTGGAAGTGCTCGACGAAGCTTAAGAGGAATTGCAACCCTTTGCTTAGAAGCCCTTAGTCTGTTAAATTTTCTTTTGTCATTACATTTCGATCCGCCTGTGGATCTAGTTACAAGCGTTGTATTTATTATGTTGAACTTTGAACATTCAAACGCTTGTAATAGTAATTATCCAGACTTCCACTGTGGATTATTGTATTGCTTGGTAATGATGATATCAACATACGTCACGATATTCCCCAACCGGGCCCACCCGGTTATACATGGAAGTTAGGGGTGTGACAGGTTGGTGTCAGAGCCAACTCTCGAGTGAATTAAACACTAGCCTTTTATGTTTAAACTCTAGAATACATATTAACACATATCTCTTAGACTTTCGAGTCTAGACTTTGACCTAGGTGTAATCATTTCCATCTTATTATTCTAGCTTGTATTTTGTTTAACTTGTTTTTGAAACAGGAACAATGCCGCCTAAGTTTAGACGTGGAGGAAAGGGTAAAGGACCATGAGGGGTGGACCCTCAATGACTGGACCATCTTTCACTGGACCATCCTTCAGGCCACCATACAGACCCTCTTTAGCAGGAGCAGCCAACTTACCTGAAAACAACCCTTACGAAGGATCTGGAGATTCTTCATTCCCCTTTGAACCTTACCGACATTCTATATCACATGAATACTCCCCACCTCATTCACATTCTCAGCATTCCTTCCATTCTCACCATTCCCATCAATCTCACCATTCACACTCCCATTCCCAACAAGAATACTTCAACTCCTATTTCGATAACCCAGTCAACCAACCCGCACCAGAAACCCCTCCAGTTGACTCACCCACACATATGGAGGAAAATTCCGACCCGGAGGAATTCCCGCAAACCGGATTGTATGGTCATCCTATTGAGCTATCTAGCGGCTCGAACTCCGTGGCAGGATCTCCGTTTAGAGGTCCCGATGAATTTGACCAAAGATGGGCACAATATGTGTTCGTCAACACGCCCTCATACCATAGCACTCCCCAACACCAAAACCCATCACCCCATCCTCACCAAGAGGATGTTGAAATGCAACAGGTGGATCAACCTCAGCCACCACCTGAATCATCATCACAACCACGCCGAAGGCGTGGAGCACGTATGTCAGTACGTGCTGGTCAAAGGCCGGGTTCGCTACCACCTTTACCACCCTCTTACCCCATCATCCCTGAGGACCCACAAATGGGTGGACCCTCAAACACCTCGCCAATGGTGGAACCTCCCGCCGCAACCAGCTGTTGAGCCTTTGCCTCAACCACCTCTACCACCACCGGATTTTGCCAATCCAATACCTGCATATACAGGACCATCAGGGTTTCACATTGTCGACCCTCCTGGCTTGTATAATTACATTCACCACGGTTTAGAGAAAGATCCTTATTATGATGCTATTATTCATAATAACCTTTAACATTCCTCTTACCCTTCCTATCCACCTCCTTATACCTCTACGGGGTATCCACCTTATGGATATACGTATCCAGTTGCGCCTCAGCCGCAACCCCAACCACAAGTACCACTCGAGGCCATTAATGAGGCCTTGGATAAAGTAAGGGAAATGCGACAACAGGTCAAGAAATCAGAGAAGAAAACAATGAAATTTATCAAGAAGCTTTATAAAGCCGTAAAAGGAAAGAAGGATGACTAACTTTGTATTTTCATATGTGTAATTTAAATTCCAAAAGTCCCTGCGTGGACACTGTTATTTCTGTTAAGTTCCTGCGTGAACTATTTTTGTTATTTTAAGTACTATATATTAGGCAATTTTGTAATTTTCCTTTTAGTAAAATTTCCTTATTATTATTTACTTCATCCAATCAATCATAATTTTATTCAAGAGTTATTGATCCGCTATATTAACCCAAAAATCCATCAGCCAATGGCTATAATAGATTGGCAGTGAAAATTTCGGAAGTAGCCTTTTGTCTAGCAAAGGCGAAAAATGTTCAACTTCCGAATTTATCATTTCTCTGTGTCAAACCCTATCACCTAAGTGATTAAGTTAGATCCTGGCTAAAATGTTCAAACACTCAATAGTAGTGTAAAGTCAATGAGTAATAGTTGTGACGCATAACGCACCAACTGATATATTCTGGACTATGTCCAATCTATAAATGCCTATGATGGTCCTTTGAGACCTAGGTTATATATAAGTATACCACATTTAATATTTAAAATTCCATATGGTCATAGAACCATGTTGTGATTAAGGGTACGCCATAACATCTAACAAAAATTCATCTCAAAATTTAGAAGTAAAATTTGCAACAATGGCGGAATCAACGAAGTAAATAGCAAATGCATCGATGACGACGCCAATGAGAATATCATCATAAGTAAGAATCACTTAAGAGAACTTATTGCCACAGAGATTGGCAAAGCCTTAAAGGACAAATCTGATCACCGATCAGAGTCGAGCGCTTCTCGCTCTAAGCCCGTCTCTAAACCTAAAACTCAACCTAGCCACTCAAGGACAAAAAAGAGTGAGGCACACTCCTCGAATGTGAGGAGTATAACAAAGAGTGATGAACATCCTAAGAAGCCGAATGTCGATGGCGATGGTTGTTCCTACAAGTACTTCGTGTCTTGTAGACCCCGTGATTTTAATGGGGAAAAAGGAGTTGTTGAGTGCTTGAGATGGTTGGACGATATGGAGACGGTGGTGGTGCTGATAAAAATGTGGTTAAGTATGTGTCTCATTCATTCAAGGGCGATGCCCCTATCTGGTGGAAAGCCTTGGTTCAATCTACAGGAAAAGTTCATCTCTACAACTTAAGTTGGTCCAAGTTTGTGGACTTGGTGAAAGATACCTACGGTCCGCCCCATGAGGTAGAGAAAATTGAGTCAGATTTCTTAAATCTGACTATGAAGAACATGGATTGTTGGAAATTTGTTACCGACTACAACTCTCTCTCAAGGCTAGTGCCTTATTTAGTCACCCTGGAGCCCAAACGTATCGCACGTTTCATCAATGGGCCAGCTCCTGAAATCAGGAGTATGGTTAAGGCGGTGCAGCCTGGCACCTACAAATCTGCTGTAGAACTATCCCTCTCCCTCACACAAGATTATGTGAGGCAAATGTCAGTTAAGACTGACAATGATGGGAAGCGAAAACGGGAGGACGGAAACTCCCAGAAATTTAACAAGAAAGGAAAACATGGGTTTAGTAAGGATAATCAAAAGTCGAGCGACAAACCCACGTGCAAGACGTGTGGAAATCAACACTACGGACAGTGTCGCTTAGATCAGAAACCGAAACAATGCAACATCTGCAAGAAAACAGGGCATAGATCTCATGAATGCCGTAACATTAAGGACGCTACTTGCTTCGGGTGTGGTGAGAAAGGCCACATCAAAACGAATTGCCCTAAGGCTACTACTGAGGGTAAGGCCAAAACTACCGAAGCTAAGAAAGCCACTTCTAGGGCCTTCCAAATGAATGCTAAGGAAGCAGTAAAGGATAACAATGTCATAACGGGTACGTTCCTTATCAGCGACGCTTTTGCTAGAGTTCTTTTCGATTCGGGTGCCGATAAATCGTTTATAGATCATAAGTTTAGTGGACTATTAAACTTGCCCGTAAGAACTCTAGACATAACCTATGAAGTAGAGCTCGCAGATGGAACTATAAAAATCGCTTCATCCATTCTTGACGGATGCTCCATATCCATCAAGAATCATTCTATCCCTGTCTCTCTTTTACCTATGAAACTAACGTGATTCGATGTAGTCTTAGGCATGGATTGGTTATCGCATAACCAAGCTCGCGTTGCCTGTGATAAGAAACTCATCGAACTCAAATTCCCGTCTGGTAAAATCCTCACCATTCATGGAGACAAACACTTTGGACTGCCAGATAAAGCTGTATTATTTAAGGCATCTAGATGTATGACGAAGGGATGTGTCATCTACATGGCACAAGTCACCGTTGATGAACCAAAACCAAAGATTGAAGATATACCTATCATTTCCGAATACCCAGACGTGTTCCTAGAAGAATTACCTGGCCTACCTCCTGATAGGCAGGTAGAGTTTCGAATTGATATCTCACCTGGAGCAGCTCCTATAGCTAAAGCTCCGTACCGTTTAGCACCAACCGAGATGAGAGAATTGAGAATCAACTGGATGAACTCTTAGAGAAAGGTTTTATTCAACCTAGCTCTTCGCCTTGGGGAGCTCCTATCCTGTTCATCAAAAAGAAGGACAGATCAATGCGAATGTGCATTGATTACCGTGAACTCAATAAGATAACGATCAAGAACCGTTATCCTTTGCTCAGGATCGATGATTTGTTTGACCAATTGCAAGGTGCAAGTTACTTCTCGAAAAATTGATTTAAGGTCAGGATATCACCAACTTAAAGTTAGAAATGAAGATGTTCCGAAAACTGCTTTCAGGACAAGATATGGACATTACGAGTTCTTGGTGATGCCTTTTGGGCTCACTAATGCACCCGCAGCATTCATGGATCTCATGAATAGAGTCTGCAAGCCATACTTAGATAAGTTTGTCATTGTCTTCATAGACGACATACTTATATACTCTCGTAATCAATCCGATCACGAGAAACATTTAAGGTGCATTCTCGATTACTACGTCAGGAAAAGTTGTACGCAAAATTTTCTAAGTGTGAATTCTGGCTACGTGAAGTTCAGTTCCTTGGCCACATAGTAATTGAACACGGTATCCAAGTAGACCCAGCAAAGATAGAAGCAATAATGAATTGGGAAGCCCCAAAGACACCTTCCGAGATACGTAGTTTCTTAGGATTGGCTGGTTATTATCGAAGGTTCATTGAGAACTTCTCACGAATAGCCGATGCTTTGACAATCCTAACTCGTAAGGATGCTAAATTCAACTGGGGTCCAAAACAACAAGAATCCTTTGAGACGCTACATCATAAGTTGAGCAATGCCCCGGTGATAACCCTGCCGGAAGGTGTGGAGGAGTTCGTAGTTTATTTTGATGCATCGCACGCAGGCATCGAATGTGTGTTTATGCAGAGAGGCAAGATGATTGCCTATGCATCACGGCAATTGAAAGTGCATGAGAGAAACTACACCACCCATGATTTGGAACTGGGTGCGGTAGTATTCGCACTTAAACTTTGGAGACATTATCTATATGATACAAAGTGTATCATTTACACCGATCATAAAAGCCTCCAACATTTTTTCAATCAGAAGGACTTGAACATGAGACAACGACGTTGGATGGAAACACTCAACGACTATGATTGTGAGATTCGATATCATCCAGGGAAAGCGAATGCAGTCGCCGATGCGCTTAGTCGCAAGGAAAGAGTCAAACCTTTAAGGATCAATGCCAAGAGCATTGAATTGAAGAATAGCTTAAATGAAAAGCTATTATTTATACAAAAGGAAGCCATGTCAGAGGACAATATCGCAAGAGAAGGATTAGGTGCAACCATTGATCAGTTAGCATCTGGAAAGGACGGAATGTTTAGGATTAATAATAGAATCTGGGTTCCGATCTTTGGAGGACTTAGAGGTGTAATCCTCCAAGAAGCGCATAATTCTAAATATTCGGTTCACCCAGGAAGCGACAAGATGTACCAAGATCTTAAACCCAATTATTGGTGGATGGGTATGAAGAAAGATATAGCTAATCATGTATCAAAGTGCTTGACATGTTCTCAAATTAAGGCTGAACACCAAAAACCGTCAGGACTTCTACAACAACTTGAAATCCTAGTGTGGAAGAAATGGTAACTATGGACTTTATCACTAAGTTACCTAAGACCAAACGTGGCAATGACACAATTTGGGTTATTGTGGATAGATTAACCAAATCCGCTCACTTCTTGCCAATAAAAGAGACCTATGATTCCAATAAGCTAGCTAAGCTTTATGTCGATGAGATTGTGTCCTTGCACGGTGTGCTGATATCCATTGTATCTGATAGCGACACAAGATACACATCTCACTTCTGGAAAAGCTTCCAACAATCTCTAGGTACGAGATTAAACTTCAGTACGGCTTACCATCCGCAGACGGACGGACAAAGTGAGCGTACCATTCAAACCTTGGAGGACATGCTTCGAGCTTGTGTGATCGATTTAGGCGGAAATTGGGATGGTCACTTACCCCTAATCGAGTTCTCTTATAATAATAGTTATCACACAAGTATTAAGGCCGCTCCTTTTGAAGCCTTATATGGAAGAAAGTGTAGGACGCCTGTATGTTGGGAAGAAGTTGGAGAAGCCTAACTATCTGGACCTGAAATCGTCCTCGAAACCACATAAAAAATTGTACGAATCCGTGATAGACTTAAGGCAGCTCGTGATAGACAAAAGAGCTATGCCAACAAAAGGCGTAAACCTTTACAGTTCCAAGTTGGGGACAAGGTTATGTTAAAGGTGTCACCTTGGAAAGGTGTAATGCGTTTTGGGAAAAAGAGCAAGTTAAGCCCGAGGTACATTGGGTCATTCGAAATAATTGAATGTGTCGGACCCGTAGCTTATAGGCTTAAACTACCTGTGAAGCTCAGTGGAATCCATGATGTCTTCCACGTCAGCAATTTAAAGAAATGTCTCGTGGACGAATCGCTAACAATGCCACATGAAGATATTCAGATTGATGAAAACTTGCGTTTCTCAGAGAAACCAATTGCGATCGAGGATCGGCAAGTTAAGAAGTTTCGTAGGAAGCACGTACCTATTGTGAAAGTCAAATGGGATGCCCGTCGAGGTCCCCGAATATACTTGGGAGGTCGAGTCCAATATGCGACAAAAG
Organism: Scalesia atractyloides; assembly: GCA_947069175.1. Taxonomy (NCBI): domain Eukaryota; kingdom Viridiplantae; phylum Streptophyta; class Magnoliopsida; order Asterales; family Asteraceae; genus Scalesia; species Scalesia atractyloides. The sequence continues at coordinate 25,473,775 of CAMTDV010000014.1, read as the reverse complement.
TACCCTTATCTATTTGAATAAATCTCGAGGTCGAGATTTTTATTAAGGGGGTGAAGATGTAACACCTCGAAAATTTCGTCCAATAATATTCCGACACGTGTCCCGAAAATTCTTGGCACCATGTGTAGCCGAAAAGGACTAAAGACGCCGTCATGTTATTTTAATAACCTCTAAACGAGCATTGAGAAAGTCGGAGGTTCAAAAGTGGAAAAAATAAATAAATGCCAAAAGTTTACCTTCTGATAGGTCCTTACGGACCGTAACCATTGTTGGTTACGGACCGTAAGGTAGCCAAAATTATGGTTGGTTGTTACGGACCGCAAGCCTCAGTGGTTACAGTCCGTAACCCATTCAAAATATGTGGGCGCCAGAGGTCCTTACGGACCGCAAGGCATGACCCTTACGGTCCGTAAGGGACTGCTAGTAACATCTTGCATGACAGCTTCCTGTCCTGCCACTTAACTCGCGAATGCCACCCTCTTGGCTGTTCGTTTTATGCCATTTTGATCAACTACGAGGATCTCTTTCCCTGTCTTGAGCTCTGAAAGGTAGCATGTTTTACCTCCTGGAATCGCCACATAGGCATGTACGGGACCCTGTAAACGTCGGTAAGATATTAGTCACTAATGAAACAAAATGACATAAATTAATAACTCCAGATCAAACTCACTGCGTTGACCCAGAAAGGCCTGCTGGCGATGTAGTTTGACTCTAAGCACTCTGAGTGAACAAGAAACAATCCTCTAGCAAAAGATCCAACCTACAAAAAAAATGTCACGAATTTATTAAAAAAAGGGAATTAAAAAAATATATAAAAAACAAAAACAGAATAGAAGGCTGAGAATACCAAAACACCTTCACCAGGCTTCATGAGGCTACAAAGGTCAACACAAACTCTATCACCCATTCCCGTCATTTTAGCACTCATAATAGTAGCTTTGGTCAACCCCAGTTGACTACCTTCTTGATTTCTTCTGTCGAAGTAGCCCTGATGATTCAACTTATGTCAGAGTAAGACACCATGATTCACTAGAAACTCGATGGTTTTCAGATGATAAAAACCGTACCTTGAGCTCAAGGACGTCTTCAACATTCTCGGTTTTCAAAACTACTCCTCCCAAACCTTTCTCCAATGCCTACAACAAAAGGCTAATAGTGAAACTCACTAAGTCGAACTCATAATATCTATATTATATGATTGCAATCTTTTGGTCCTAAGGTTTACCTCCAAGAAAATTTGAGCTTCAGAAAGGCTTTTTGATATTGCAAAGACTGTTTTGTGATGGCCATGAAATGCTGCAACAATGTTCTCTGCAGGAATCACCTAGAAAGAATAAAATCAATAACCATATAACAAGTTGTAAGTTGGTTTACATTAAATCACTAGAATGACCGGCTATTTGGCAACTTATGAATGGTTAAGTGCTAAACCAGTAAGAGATTTGAACCACTAAGTGTTGAACCAGTAAGAGGTCTGAATCATTAAGAGCCAGTATAATCCTTAATCGTTGAGAGGCAAATGTCTGACCAATTCAGATTAGAGGTCTTAACCATTCAGACTCAGTATAATGCTTAACCATTCAGAGGCAAATGCCTGAACCATTCAGACATCTGTTCGGGAGCAAACAGTCTGAACCATTAAGTGTTGAACCAGTAAGAGGCCTGACCCATTAAGAGCTCCATTAAGAGCTAAACAAATAGCCTTAATAACAATTTAACAAAATAGCCATTTGACCAAATCAATAAAATACAGCCAATAGCGCTTTTTTGGCCTCAAAGATCGCAAGTGACGCTTGTCATCCCCCATTGGCTGTATGGCCAGTGTCGTGTTTATTTAAGATTTATAGACATCGATGCGCGTCCATTTCAGAATCCATAAAATGTTGAGTATTGTGAGAACCGGATAATACACTTGTACTAGTGCATGTGATACATAAGACAGTTCCGGTCTCCCATGTAACATCCGTCAAAAACCGGATTTTACCAAACCCGCTCCGTTTATTAACCGAACAATCAGTTAAAAATTTCGTTGCATATTTAATGCCCAAATTATTTTTAAACGCTACATAATTAATAAGTATATTGGAATATATAATTTGTTTTTGAAAAACTGTTAAAAATAATGAAATAAAAATAAAAAGCAGCTGCCGGGTTTCGAACCCGGGTCAGCCAGCGTTTCAGCAAACAACTTATCTTCCGACCATTCAACCACTGCGCCACTTATGTTTCTTGTTCAATATTGAAGACAATTAATTCATATTATAATTCTCTAATTCAAAAACCGACGCGCCCAATTGCAGTCGTCGGAAATCCCGGCTATCTCGCGAGATTGGACGGTTTCTTTTGTTGTTAACGTAAACTTTAACTATGACATCGGTTATAACCGACGCCTGAACCCGCGACACAAGCTATAACCGCCGGAAAACGTAATGACTTTGAATCAAGCCTGAAATCCGACTCTATACATCTCGATTCCTCCCTATAAATTCACCCACAATCCACTGGTAGCCTTTTTGCTCAAAACCGCACCCTTTCTCGACGAAAACTCACTCGCCGGAAAATACCTGCAAATCGCCGGAAAACCGGGTTTTTCACTTCTGTGCCTTACTCTAAACACTGAACACTCAGAACTCATACCGAAGCCACCCACATTCATCTCAAGCTCGTTGGAGACTCTCTACCGCAAGACACAAGTCGCCGGAATAGTCTGCTGACATCGGAGTTCCGCCGGAGAAACAGAGGAGTCCAATTTCGGTATATCTAACGCTTAGTCTTTCATTCTTTTCATTTATCTCACCTATAATTAATCATAACACACTAAAGAAACTTGATAAAATCGATGAATCAGTCGGACGTTAGTTCTGGCTAAATCCAACGAAGAAGACGAAGTTTGCTGTTGTCTATAAGTTTAATTTAAATCACGATATAACTCGGGTTAGACACACAGTCCAGCGGTGGACTGTGTGCACATTAAACACACTTACGTCTCGAGTTCGAATCTTGTCCCGCGCACCTTCGTCCTAATAAAAATGTTCTTTTTTTTAACCGAACCGGAGTCACTGCGTAAGATGTTAAGTTTAATAAAAACCGGTATAATAACCAAGATAGACACACAGTCCAGTGGTGGACTGTGTGAATGTTTAACCACACGTCACGAGTTCGAGTCCGGACTACCGCACCGGTCCGGACAATTATCAAACTTTTTATTTAAGACAGAAATGAAAATATTTAGTTTGTATATAAGTATAATAAAAATCAGTTTATTTAACAAGTTAGACACACAGTCCAGCGGTGGACTGTGTGCTAACCTAAACCACAGGTCCCGGGTTCGAGACCTGTAGAGTGCACCGAGTCGTTAGATTAAAATCGTTTTTAAAAATAAATGATTTTCTGTTTAATTTAATTAATATATAAATATAATTAAAAACAGAAATATTTCGGGTTAGACACGTAGCTCAGTTGGTAGAGCTGCGTGCACGCGTACGGGAGGTCTCGGGTTCGAGCCTCACCCAGAGCACACATACACGCATAAGAACCGGTCAACAGTCATGGTCAATGGTCAATGGTCAACGGTCAACGGTCAAAAAGTCAACATTTTTTTATTATTTTTATTTATTTATTTTAATTAAAAATCAATTAAAAATACTTAAAAATAACATTTTTAAGGTTAGAAAATAGCCTTATACTCACAAAAATACACCCAACAATCCTACTAAAATGGATTAATAAAATCCGTTTACTTACCGAACCACTATGCCATTATCTAGGTTAATTTCACTCGTGGTTAAAACCAACTTCGCGTGCATTCAACATTATCAACCGAACGCACCCAATGTGAGTGAATCTTACAACTCCCCTTTTTAATTACACGTTTTGGGGTGTGTCATGTGTCACCAAAAATTAACTCGTTTATTTAAACTTGTGCCATACCATATTGTGATCTAAACTTAGATTGTTTATATTGTTTGTGGTTATGTATTTCATTTTGTCAACTTATATGAAATTCATTCATTAAGCCCATCAGTTCCTCGTGGGAGACGAGTTGAGCAACGCGTGCCTCAAAACAAATCCATTATTGTTCGTGTGTGTATTATTTAGTTATGTTGTTTGTAGTTATATATTTTATATTGTCAAGTTTATGCAAATCATTCATTAGGCCCATCAGTTCCTCGTGAGAGACGAGTTGAGCAACGCGTGCCTCAAAACGATCCATTATTGTTCATGTGTGCATTATTTAATATTAATTTATTGGTGAATAAGTTTACATCTATTTTTACTCATGTGTGGTTGTGCACTTTATTTTATAATCAATTAAATAAACTTGTTCAAATGTTTTCCATAGGATTCACTCGCCAACTTTTTGTTGATCCAAAAACCATTTTTACACATGATACAGGTGAACAGGATGAAGCAAGGAAAACATAGGAAATGCCTTAGAAGAAAACAATGAAGCCTAGATTGATGTTTAGGTCATGATGTAATATTGATTGTAATTTCCCATTAAAGTGTATTAATGAATATGAAACGTTAAAATAAATGTCATGAGCTTTGATGATAACCCAATCATGCCCCGATCACCTTTTCCGCTGCGGGTCGGGGTGTGACATCCCACTACTTTGATTATCTTCTACGCACTATGTACAAATGCATTATGCAGTTGTCAACATATTATTGGTTCCAAAATGAACGTGTTCCTATAGGTATATGTGTAATAAGTTTCTACATTCTTTCAGACAATAAAAAGAACACGAATCAAAGTTCACACGGATAATTCATACCTGCCAATCCAAGAGATCAACAATAACATTATCCGCACGCTCATACACCGGTTGAAGATGCTCCAACTGTTCAGGTGACAATATTTCGGAAAACGTGGCAATTAAATTACCTTCCTCATCAACAACCCTAGCCTCTTCAACAAACAGAGGACATATCAATGCAATGGCTGCGGCACATAACAACACCAATACAATCCATAACAATAAGTTGACCTACAACTTGCAAAATTGAAAAGCATATTGTAGAGTTACATACAGGACCAATGAGTGGCGATCTGGCGATGAATAGAAGAGAAGATGAAAGTGTTCCAGCCTCTTTCAACAGCTGCAGTCATAACCTGCTTGTTGTTCGACCAAATCCACACCTCTTTCTTCTTCTTCTTATTGTTGTTGTTGTTTGTCGACATTGTTACAATCGGACTGCTCTTACACCGCCGAATTGATCGACCTACGAGTGTTAATTTTGCCTGACAACAATAATTAGCCTTATTAAATCAACTGGTGAATATTTTATAGTATTAGTGAGACTCTGAGTTATGTGAAAAACCTTACAGAGAGGGGAAGGAGAAAGTGGTAGAGCAGCCATTTCTGTTTTTTGTTTTGGTATTTCCTGCATTTCAACTAAGAGAAAAAAATGCCACAATGCGACATGACAAAAGTTAATATGGTAATTTTGATTTATCGATATTTTTAGAGTAGTTGTGTTGTGTTGTTTTTACTCGGAAATACACAATAAAAACACGATATTAGATTTAAATAATTTTAATTTTTATTAATTGGTCAATAACACTTTTAACTTTCGATTTGTACACTAGCACTCCCAACTTTCAACTTAATGGCCGATAACACTCCCTAACTAACTGAACCTAACTCACTTAGTTTTTGCTGATGTGTCATTTTTAATGACATGGCAGCTGATGTGACGGCAAGCGTGACATTTTTATGACGTGGCAGCAGACATGACTTTTTTTATGACGTAGCAGCTGATATCAGCTAGGGTTTAGTTAGTTAGGGAGTGTTATCGGCCAATAAGTTGAAAGTTGGGAGTGTTGGTGTATAAATTGAAAGTTGTGAGTATTATCAGCTAATTGATAAAAATTTGTATTATTTAAATCCAACATCCCTAAAAAGAAAGAAAAATTCATATGAAGTGTTCCTTGTTTTAATGTAGAGTTAAATGCTTGGTTGGTCCATGTGGTTTGCGAAAATTGCAGACTTGGTCCCAAGGGTTCACTAATTACACACTTGGTCCCGATGGTTACAATTTTTAAACTCAGGTGGTCCTTAACACTAACATTTGTTAAATTTTCCAGTTAAGTCTCTGTGAAATGACGAAATTGTCCCTTAACAATAAAAAAAGATATGGTCCCATCCCTCCACTACCTCCACCTTGAACCTACCATCATCACCACCTCCTCCACCTTCAACCCACCACCTCAGTTAGCTTATCTCAGGGTTAAATCTAGTAGCTCTTCTTCTCTAATCTGATTTTTTATTCCTCAGATCCATTTCTTTCTCATACTTCAATTCAATTTCTCTTCTAAGATCGTCTAATTCTCTTCAATTCTTCTTCTATCCTCCATTAATGCTTGTTATTCAGCAACTGATTCGACTTTTACAATTCACAGTTCATCTCAAACTCAAAAATGCCAAACATTAACAATGTTGTTCCCATAAAACTCGATGAACACAACTATCTAAACTAAAAACATCAAGTTCTTACCGTTCTACAGATGCTTAGTCTCCTGGAGTTTAAAAAACATTATGTTATAGCTCCTACGATTGAATCTGATGATCGAGAAGCTATGGGCAGATCAGACAGATACGTTATTACTTTCAATAATTGCAACACTGTCCTCATGACAGTTGTATTTGGCTAGAGATACTAATTCATCTGCTGATTTGTTTAAAGCATAGAAAATTCGTTTCATCAGCAATTTTTGCAAAGCAGAGTCAACTTCAGACTCAATTCCTTCTTAAACAAGAATCATGTTCAAGTTCATAACAGTGTTATTATCACTTGATTCTGGTCAAGGTCGTGATTCTAGTGGTTCCAGTGGGCGTTTTAATGGCAGATCTGGTGGCGTCTCTGGTGGTTTTCATGATGGTGGTGGCGACTATGCAGCCAATGCCGCTGATACTGAATTTAGGGCTCCAATTGATAAACAGATTGGTCCATCTAGTTTTGTTTGAAGGTGGAGGAAGTGTTGGTGGTGGGTTGAAGGTGAGGAGGTGGCAGTGATGTAGGTTGAAGGTGGAGGGTGGTGGCAGTGATGTAGGTTGAAGGTGGAGGTAGTGGTGGGTTAGAGGGAGAGAGAGACGGGGAACAAAAGATAAGGGGTGAGTCCATCACTTTTTTTTTAATTGTCCAGGGACAATTTAGTCATTTCACAGAGACTTAACTGGAAAATTTAACAAATGTTAGTGTTAAGGACCACCCGAGTTTAAAAATTACAACCACTGGGACCAAGTATGTAATTAGTGAACCATTGGGATCAAGTCTGCAATTTTCGTAAACAACAGGGACCAACCAAGCATTTAACTCTTTTAATGTATATCATTTAGGAAGACCACTCTTGAACACTCTTTTATGAAAATTGCACTAAAGCTTTTCTAGAAAATGATTTAGGAATAGGCATGTGAAATTATGTTTTGATAATAATTTATAAACTTCTATGAAGTAATAATTTTGTACATTATGGAAGAAGCTTTGTCAAGACATTTTTTTTTGTTACATTTGACGTTTCTTTCTTTGTATTTGAGAATGTTAATTTAGGATTTCTCTTCTTAGAAAAAAAATGGAAACGGTACAAAAATTGTCGATCATACACGACAGCACGAGAAGATGAAAGAGTATTTAACGAAAGTTCTAAGGATTTGTAATTGTCCTATCTTATAATGAATATCAATTTGTCTAGGGCTGTTTGACAACTTCTAAATGGTTAAATGCTGAACCAGTAAGAGGTCTGAACCATTAAGTGCTGAATAATTGAGAGGTTTGAACCATTAAAAGACAATATAATGCTTAACCTTCAGAGACAAATGTTTGACCAATTCAGATTAGAGGTCTTAACCATTCAGACTTGGTATAATGCTTAACCCAATTGAGTTGTCTTGTAAAAAAGGGTTACCCCAGCTGAGTTGTCTCGTAAAAAAGGGTTCAATCTCTCTTCCTACTCTGCAAAACAGAACACCGGTGACTCGCCACAAGGAGGAGAATAGGGGGTTTGATGGGCTAATCCATGTTTTAATGTGGGCTGAATTTAAAGTTTGAAGCCCATAATTTTGGTCGAAGACTTCCAGCACTGAAAGGGTTATATTGTTTAAGTAGAATAGGTTTAAGTTTCCAAATTATTAGGAGTCCTAGTTTGAATATAATTTTTATTGTTTAGCTTGTTTCTCAAGTAATAGTCCTATATATACAGATAGGTTTTTATTGTAATTGTTTTAAGAGAGTTTTTTAATAAACAGAAAAGTGTCGAGAAGGTTTTCTCAAACCGTGAGTGTTTCCTAGTTTGGTTCTTAATCCAATTGTTGCTTCCAACAGGGTTCCCCTTGTGACCATCCTCCGACGTGAGAATAAGTACTGTTTTGAGGAGAAAATAGTTGTCACACAACCCGACCCGCAGCGAAAAAGGTGATCGGGGCATGATTGGGTTTTCATCAAAGCTCATGACATTTATTATAATGTTTCATATTTATTATTACAATTTAAAGGAAATCATACAATCATATCATACAAGTTCAACATGTTCTATACATCTTTCTAGGCTTCATTATTTTTCTTCTAAGGCACTTTCCTATGTATTCCTTGCTTCATCCTGTTCACCTGTATCATGTGTAAAAATGGTTTTTGGTCAACAAAAAGTTGACGAGTGAATCCTATGAAAAACATTTAAACGTGTTTATTGAATTGATTATAAAATAAAGTGCATAACCACATATGAGTAAATGTAGATGTAAATTTATTCACAAAACACATAATATTAAATATTGCACACACATATAACAATAGATTGTTTTGAGGCACGCGTTGTTCAACTCGTCTCCCACGAGGAACTGATGGGCCTAATGAATGAGTTTTGAGGCACGCGTTGTTCTACGAACTGATGGGCCTAATGAATGAGTTTTAAGGCACGCGTTGTTCAACTCGTCTCCCACAAGGAACTGATGGGCCTAACAAATAATTTGCATACAACTTGACAATATGTAATACATAACAACAAACAATATTTACATTCTAAGTTTAGATCATAATATGGTATAGCACGAGTTTGAATAAACGAATTAGTTTAAACGACACATGATACACCCCAAAACATGAATAAAAAGGGGAATTTGCAAGAATTCATTCACAGTGGGTGCGTTTCTTGATGATGTTGGATGCGCACGAGTTTAGAGAGTTGATCGACGAGGAATAACTAACCTAGTTAATAATGAAAAGGTACGGTAAGTAAGTGGATTTTATTAACAATTTTAGTTGAATTTTTAGGTTTATTTTTGTGAGTTTAAGGCTATTTTCTAACTTTAAAAACATTATTTTTAAGTCTTTTTAATTGATTTTTAAATTAAATAAATAAATAAAAATATATAAAAAATGTTGACTTTTTGACTTTGACCGTTGACCATGACTGTTGACCGTTGACCGGTTCGGTCGTGTATAAGTATGCGCTGGGTGAGACTCGAACCGGTGACCTCCCGTACGCGTGCACGCAGCTCTACCAACTGAGCTACGTGTCTAACCCGAAATATTTCTGTTTTTAATTATATTTATACACTATTTAAGTTAATCAGAATTCATTTATTTTAAAAAGATTTTAATTGTATCGAACCGGTTGCCCTCAACAGGTCTCGAACCCGAGACCTGTGATTTAGTGTTGCACACAGTCCACCGCTGGACTGTGTGTCTAACCTGGTTAATATTCTGGTTTTTATTATACTTAACATTATTCAGTGAGTTATCCCGGTTCAGTTTAAAAAGGAACATTTTTATTACAGAGAATGAGATTGTGTCAAGGATCGAACTCGAGACGTGTGTAATTTTTTGCACACAGTCCACCGCTGGACTGTGTGTCTAACCCGTTTTATAAACTTGTTTTAATTATACTTATACACTGATTACATGTTTCAGGATTTGGCTTTTATAAAAAGGCATTTTATTTCAGTAAATCGGAACACAACAGAACTCGAACCCGGGACGTATGCTTTAAAATCGCAACAGTCCACCGCTGGACTGTGTGTCTAACCCGAGATATAACTCGATTTATATTAAATATATATACAACCGAAGCTTCATCTTCTTCGTTGAACTTTACCCAGAAACCAATCCCGACTGTTTCGACACATTCATCAACTTCTTTACTGAATTGTAATTAACTACATATGAGATTAATAGAAATGAGAGAGATTAGGTGTAAGATATACCGAACAGAGATCCCCTGTTTCTCCGGCGAGATTCCGATAACCGCAGGTGATTCCGGCGACGTGTATCTTGCGGCAGAGGATCTTCAGAAAGTTTGAGGGAGTGTGAGTGACTTCGGTATGAGCTCTAGATGTTCTGTTTATAAAGTAAGGCAACAGAGATGAAAGGGGTTCGGTTTTCCGGCGACTTGCAGAGAATTCCGGTGAGTTGTTTTTGCTGAATAGGGACTTGTAGAGAGGTTTACGAGTGTGTTGAGAGTTGATTCGAGTGAAAAAGTGAGTTGGGTTTTCCTGACTGAAGGTATTTTTTAAGTATATGTGATTTCAAGTTTCCGATTATGAAATTTTCGGTTCAAGAGTGAAATTGATTGAGTTTTCGGTTATAACCGACGTTTATCGTCAGTTACACTTGCCTGATTCCGGAGTCAAAGGAAAACGGTCGCAAAATCGCGTATTTTCCGGCGACTGCGGATTTGGGCGCGTTGAGTGACTGAATTTGACTTTCAGTTTTATTATATGTATTAATTGTTTCAATAAATCACCAAGTAACACAAGTGGCGGAGTGGTGGAATGTGTGTGTGTTAAGTGTTGAGGTTTCATCCGGCTGACCGGTTCGAAACCCGGCATCAGCATATTATTTTTATTCATTATTTATTATAAATTTTCAATTATAGATTTTAAATTCTAATATATTTATTAATTATGTATTGTATAAAACTTAATTTGAGCATTAAATATCGCAACGAAATTTTTAACTGGATGTTCGGTTAATAAACGAAGCGGGTTTGGTTAACCCGGTTTTTGACGGATGTTACAATAGTGTGTGTTAATATATAGTAAGAGTGAGAGTGGAGATCCTTAAACCTGAAGGAGGAGTCTTCTATTTATACCCGAAGGATGGATGAGGAGGAGACCTGCTAGCTAGCCAACGAGCACCAGCTGTCCGACACGAAGAATATCCTTTTTGCCTCCTCTGTTGTTATCAGAGTAGTGGATGACGTGGTGCGCCCCTATTCGTCCAGCTAGACGTCGTCTGGTACTAGATGTCGGTATGCCCTCCAGTTCTCTTGCTGATCCAGTTGGCGTCCTCTTGTTGGTGACACGTGTCGTCCTTTATGTCTGGAGGAGCATCTTCGTTGTCCCCTGCAATTCCTTCCAGAACCTTTTAGAAGCTTCTGGAAGTCCTTGGCTGATGTGGGACGCCAAGCTGGAAAAAATGTGGTATGGTCCCTGCCACATGTGCACTGATTTGGAACCATGTCTCTTCAAATTAAGAGACAAATGTCTGAACCATTCAGATATTTACTCATGAAACAAACAATCTGAACCATTAAGTGCTGAAGTAGTAAGAGGTCTGAACCATTAAGAGTCTCATTAAGAGGTAAACAAACAACCCCTAAAATTGTTACTCATTACACAACAAATTGAACATTGCTTTAAACCCTTATATGTAGATTTTTTTTTATGAAACAAAGGTCAGGATTGTTGTTACTAATTTACTATGCTGTTGTGTACGAATTACTGTATATAACATGAGAAACACCAAGACAAGATATAAAAAAAAAACATGCACGATATCTTTATTAAATATAAACCAAGGACATCTAAAAACAAATCTTCCAAAAGAGTCCTTGACAAGGAACATGTTTTATTCTAAACCCAAATCATTCTATACCTAATCATCAATAGAAAACGAAAACAACATGCGATGCTTATAAGTTTGACCAGGATTAACAATCTGTGAAGGGAAGTTAGGATGGTTAACTGCATCAGGAAACCCTTGTGTCTCCAAACATAATCCTGCATGAGCTTCATACACATATCCACCTTTTCCCTTCACATCTTTAACATAGTTCCCGGTATAAAACTGTACTCCGGGTGCATCCGTGGTCAACTTCATCGTTCGTTTCGACTTCTTATCCATACAATGGCGGCAAGCTTCATCTTCTTCCCCTCTTCGCCATCAAGAACATAGTTTATGTCGTAGCCATCAGGAAGGCCTTTGATCTTGTCCTTTATGACACTTGGTTTGAGGAGATCGTATGGGGTGCCCTTAACCGAAGTAATCTCTCCTGTGGGAATAAGTTCGTCGTCCGTTGGCGTGATATGGGACCCCAAGATTTGGATCTTTTCGGATAAGATATCGCCACTATCGTGACCTCCAAGGTTCCAATATGTGTGTTGGGCGAGGTTAACCGGTGTTGCCTTGTTTTTTGGTTTTGCAACCATCTTTACACTTAGTTTGTACTTACCAACTAGTGCATATGTCACCATCACTTCTAGATCTCCAGGAAACCCTATTTACATTCAAACTTAGTATTAGTAGGTCGTTTAGGAACAAGACTGGTATTTCTAAGTGTCGTGTAGAACTTCTACTTCTAGTACTTCTAGGCAGTTTGCTACCCCTGTAACGAAATTTGGCAAGTTCGTTATAGAGTTCACTTGCTAAGCAAGAGTTTACAGGGGTATGTATTGCCTAGAAGTATAACAAGTTTTAGAAAAAAACTACGAGTAGTCTCGTTCCTAAATAACATACTTTCATAAAAAGTTCCAGAATAACATTATAAAGTTAACTCATGAAATCAATGGAACCAAGATTCACCTGCTTCTCCGTCGTAACTATTGTATGAGAATGTAATACGAGGAGAATCACCGTCCTTTTTGTGCTTTACGACCTTCCAAACAACGTCGCTAAACCCTCGATGCCCACCTGATATTGAAGCATGCTAATTTAAATCATCATGAATACGTAATATAGTAATGTTGGAATTTAATCCTAAAACGCAATTGAAAGAAAGTTAGATGGTCAAAGTGAAAAGTTTTATTTAATTAGCTTGAGTGTTTAAGAGTTATTGGTTTGTTTATATTAGTTTGCAAGGTTTAATAAATGTATAGAAAGTAGGGTTTGAGTAGGGTACGTACCATGAAGTATGTTTTGATGCTCGTTAGCATCTAACTTATACCAGTTCCGTTTAAGGTGAATGAGCTCCACCTATGCGGTTAGCAACCCGCCCGACAACGCTTCCAAAGTAGGTTGTGTCATTCTACAACAACATATAAGATTTGAGAATAAATCGTATTAGTTATATATAAATCAAAACATACAGCATTTAGATAATTAATGGAACTTTTCATGAACTTAATAATTTAATTTGTTTAGAATATTATAATTATAATAATTGTGGAAAAATGAAATATATGAGTATGATAGAAGGAATATTTTTTACAGCTAAGCTGCATGATATTCAAAAGAAAACCTTTGTCCAAGATACGTTGGACTTTTGGAGTCACTTCCAAAGACACATGCTACAACTTGTTTCTTGGCATCATATATTTTTTTTATAGATAAATTACTATATATTTACTAAAATACTAACATTGATGATTATATTATTGCAAACCCATGATAAATAAGTCCAACCAAACATACATTAATATACCAAAATAGTATAGTGACTATTAATGACCATGTACTTAGTTTTTAACCAAAAACATTATCAACTTATTTTTTATTTACCGTTATAATATGTATATAAGTTTATATAGACATTTGACAAACTTCATACATACGTTATCATCACATGTCAAGTATTATTTGAATCAAGAATTTAGAATTTTCTTTAAAAAAAATACTACATTATTATCTTATATTTTTCTTTAAAAATACTACAATATTATCTCATATATTTTCTTTAAAAATACCTTTTAGTCAAAAAAAAATACTACATTATTATTATTATTATTATTATTATTATTATTATTATTATTATTATTATTATTATTATTATTATTATTATTATATTATCTTATATATTTTCCAACATGATAATACCTTTTAGTCAAGAGTCAAGATCTCATTTTATGTGTGTACACATGTACACACTCACGATCATAAGCTCATGCCCCATTGCTATTTAATTGGCTAAAGCTCCTCGTGATTTAATGATCATTTATATCTATCTTTAATATATAAATATTCGAATTTAATTATTTATTTAAAGATATGAAGAATGCAAAACCGCACCTTGTATGTCTTGACTGAATCATATCCAAGAACCACATCTGAAAATTCTCCTGCAAAACGCAAAATTGGTTAATTACCTCAATACACATAAATAGTTACAAAAAAAATTATGGGAAATTAATTATAAATGAATTAGAAAATGGAAAATAGAATAAGAGGAATTTAGGGTGTGTGTGTGTTATGCCATTCTTGTTAACAAGAACAAATTGTTGTTAACTTTCTCTAAGTCCATAAATATCATTAAAAGATTCTGGGAAAATTTGGAAAGACCCAAAAAGTAAGATTGAAAAAATGAAAAACCAAGAAAAAAACAAAAGAGAAAGATGGATTTAATGTGTGTGTGTGTGTGATTTTTGTCCAGAAGAAGAACAATTTATGAACAATTTATGTTAATTTTCTCAACAAAAATACATACTTACCCAAAAGATGAAAAGCCCAAAAAAGAAAGACCAAAATAAGGAAAAAAAGAAAAAGAAAAAGAAAAACACACAGAGAAAAGATGAGTTTGGTGTGTGTTAGTGTGTATGTACTATGTACTATGCATCATTGTTCTAGGATGAACATATTATGATTCTTAATATTCTCAAACTACATAGGAATCACCGAAAAGATTTCTGGGAAGTTCAAGAACACAAACAAGATTCAAAGAAGACAAATCCACACAAAAAGAATCAAAGAAGTAAAAAAAAAAATTCAAGAAAAAGCACACACAGTTAAAGGTGAGTAATTTAGTGTGTTAGGATCAACAACATACAAAATTATTAATAACCCATGATCCAAATCACCAAAAAGATTCTGGGATTGAAACAAAAGTACAAAACACACAGAAAAAGGTGGGTTCAGTGTGTGTACCATTCTTGTCAGGAAGAAAAACAGAGATAATGGCAGCACCCCAATTGGTGCATTTGAGGGAGAAGTGGCCATTGTTGAGCTCATAGATCCCAATATCTTCATGTTTTGATGCAGTGGCTCCTCCTCCCCATAAGCACACAAAAGTGACAATAATGGTGATGATGAAACAGTAGAAAACAGTTGAAGTTTTGTTCATCATTGTGGGAGATTAATGGTGAATGGGTTGGTTTTTGGTGGGGTTTGATGGGTGGGAATATATATATAGGAAAAGAAACCTTCAAGATGAGGGACTCATGGTAGTTCTAAATATCTTTTAATAATATTTTGGTAAAAAGATAACTATAGTTTTTTTTTAATGTTTTGTAAGATGATCAACGAAATATTGATTTAGTAAAAGATAAATGGATGAACATTGGTGTATATTCTATCTATCTTAAGTTATATTTAATTAAACTGTCAAAGATTGAAAAAAGTATATTTATGATAACCGTTGATGGATGAATATTATAAAATTTGGTTTTGTATGTATCCATATAAAAAATATATTATCTGACACATTTAATTTTTGAAAAATAAATTAAAAAACTATAGTATAGATATTATCCAATCCATTACGTGTAAATGGGTCGCAGCGCCTATCCCAGCGGCCCAGCCCCACAACAAGGGACCACTCAGTCACGCACCTCGGTTTCTAATTATTTCAGATCAAACAAACTACTGATTCTTTTTATCATTGTGTTTGTTACAAATTACTAACTAAGTGGAATTAAGTACCCGTAAAACCATGTCTAATAGTATCAATATCACACCACCGTCAGTGACCACTAACACTGACTCGACCAGGACCTGCGTGTTGCAACAAACCTGTCAAACAGGAAAAACTAGACGTAAAAACGTTGAACCACACATGCATGTTGTGTCGTGTTAACTCGCAAAATTTTGAACGGAACATAAAAAATGTTGAACCACACATGTACGTCGTATTAACTCGAAAAATTTAGAACGAAACATAAAACCGAAATTTGTAAAAGATGAAAAGTATAAGGAACAAAAGTTGAAAGTAAAAAGTTTTGAGGTTAAATTGCATATAATTAAAAGTTTTGGGTTAGAATTAAAAAAACATATTATGTGGGATTAAAATTGCAAGATAAAAACTTTTAGGTTAAAAGTAAAAAAATCAATTTTTTTTTGTTTGTAAAACTCCCAAAGCGTAAGGTATAACCCTATATGCCTAAAATTGTTGCGAGTATTTTAAATAAACTTTATTAAAATTTATACATTTAAAATGAATGAATATTCTACAACGAAACCTATGTTATTGAAAAGGATAATGATTTCAGTATTAACTATTTATATATATTTTTTTGAACGGCAAATTTAGATCACTGACGGACTACTAAAGTACTATCGTGCCACCAGCATCTAAGTAAATATCATAGGAGCAATTAATTAGAGTAAATTGCTAAAATTGTCCCTGATGTTTGGGCATGTTTGTCATTTTCATCCAAAACATTTTTTTGTACTAAATAGTCCTTCACTTTTGAGATTTTTTGCTATTTTCATTCAAAAGTCTAATTTGCTTTATTTGCCAAATATTTGGATGAAAATGGCAAAAAAACTCAAATCTTAGGGATGATTTTGGCAAAAAAAAAGTTAGACGTTTGAATGAAAATGGCAAAAAATCCCAAAAGTGAAAGGCAATATGGTACAAAAAAGTTGTTTTGGATGAAACTGACAAACATGCCCAAACCTCAGGGACGATTTTGGCAATTTACTCAATTAAATTATTAATTGTTGTTGTTGTTGTTGTTTTGTTGTTGTTCTGTTTATATTAAATATTTTTTATTGAAATGCTAATTTCTTGAACAATTTACTATTATCTTAAGATCAAGATAACAAATTTAACCACCATGGTGACCATACTCATGAGAAGACTTCAATATAATCAGTAGCATGATATGTTTTTCTATATGACAAACATGCAATCTCCTAACAGAAAAGTCTTTGATAGAACTTGAGATCCTTTTTTTATTTAAAACTGATTAGTTAGAATTGTTTTTTTGTGGATTAACAAATAATGATTGCTTTACAAATACTACAAAAATAGAGTAACAAAATACAAATAAGTACATCACATAGTGAGTCCAAATTGAAAAGGATAAAATACAGTATCACAATCAAGTAAACAAAATCAAATGCCCAGGATGTTCAATCCAAATGCAAAAACACATCCAACACTCTTTAAAATTACTACAAAACAAATTGTGCCTGCCTGCCTCTGTACATTATACCAACACTCAAAATGAAAAGAATAAAAATACCGCCTACAACAACCGGTCATAACAACTATCAATGTACCACAACGCAGGTTTGAGGTTTCAAAGACAACAACCACCTTACCAAAACCGTATCACATGAAACTCATGGTTGCTCCACTCACCTCTTCCACCCTGCCAGACCACCTTTTCTGAAACAAATATCATCAAGCAACGCAATCAGTGATCATCATACAGAGCTGAAAAAGATTTGGATCCAAACTAGTAACAAAAAATTAATACGGCAGGCACAACAATTTTGGGTCCTTTATTTAAAAATGTTATAAACATCTATTATATTGAATATGATTACAGAGACTATACGTCTATACTATTATACAAATATATAAACTTATTTTGATATGAAAAAGTATCAAATAGGTTGTAAACATGAATACACTGGCGAGTTACATTGGGCAAAATGCTAAAAGATGCAACGTATTTTCAACTTCAACTGCTATATGCAACACTGTTATTTTTACTATATAATACAACATACACACCATTTCTTACCAAAGTCCTCACATTTGTAACCACATAATGCAATAAATTGCATACTTTGGCAAGAAACAGTTGGTTTGCTGCATTAGATGACAATATGCAAACTCACACACTTGAGATAGTTTATGCTGCATATATTGGTAAAAAGTGAAAAGTACATTGCGTTTTCTTGTAGTTTGAACTAATTGACCCGTTAAAGATATGATATAACCAACGAATGAAATTTAGTGAAACAAATATGCTTACCATCTCCGGGGAAAATTTGCGGTTTCTTAGTTTTACCAACTCCTTTACCATTGGCATGTAAAAGCTTCTGAACACGAGGCGACTGTAAACCGAGTTTGCCAGTCGTATCAGGGAGAGAATGCCGCCTGACAATACCATTTTCAACTCCATCTTCTGCTGCCTTCGCAGCTGCCTGTGCCCTAAGCTTGGCTTTTGCGGACTCAGTTGCCGCCATGTAGCTCGGCACTGTCGGTGTATTCTGCAAGACGTTTTCAGAACATACTTGTTTTGCTGGTAAAGACTCTCCTCCTCGTTTTCTGGTTTTTTTTTCATTGGTTTCATTTTCATTTTCGGACAAATTATTGTTATTATCGAGACTTGGTGCAGGAACTTTCCGGATACTTCTCTTTGTCCTTGTAGTTTTGGTTTCGTGAGATTGTGATTTTGTTTGTTTTCTTTTTGGCTTTATATTAAGGGTTTTTTTGGGTTGGGGAAGTGGGTCCCAGAAGTTAGAAGATGACCAACGCTCTAGCCAGTTTTTAACTGAATTGGGTTCGTCTGGATCGTAATGGATGTTTAAGGGTGTAGTAGTTTTTGATGATGTGACAAGCTGAAATAAACAATAAGGCAAATGTGTCAAATTTTAATATAACATAATTAAAGGTAATCGTAATTCCTTGATCTCTTATTCAGTAATATATCTAAAATATATATACAGGACTAGGACCGACTTCTTAGGAGCTAAAATAGTAAACAGATAAACACAAATAATACATGATACTAATCTTCTAATATATATCCTAAAATAATATACACGCTAATACACCCCCTCAGTCTGAGCGGAAGAAGGCTGAATGCAAAGGCTGGACTTGAACGACAGAAAAGTTGACGAGGCAGCCCTTTTGTAAAAATATCAGCGTATTGGTAATCAGCAGGAACATGGAGGACCCGAACTGCGCCAATTCTGACCTTTTCGCGTATGAAATGAATATCCAACTCAACATGTTTAGTGCGTTGGTGCTGAACGGGGTTCTCATATAAGTAAACAGTTGATATGTTGTCACAGTAGACAACAGTGGCTGTACGAATCGGAACATGTAGTTCTGTCAATAAGTTGCGCAACCAACTCGTTTCAGCAACGGCATTAGCTACCCCACGGTATTCGGCCTCAGCACTTGAACGAGAAATGGTAGCTTGCCGTTTTGATGACCATGACACAATATTATCGTCAAGAAAAACACAATAGCCTGACGTAGAACGCCGGGAATCCGGACATCCCCCCAGTCAGCATCTGAATATGCAATTAGAGCATTAGAGTCAGCATCTGAATATGCAATTAGAGCATTAGACTGGAGGGACGAATAAGAATACCTTGATCACTCGTGCCTTTTAAATAACGTAGAATACGCTTCAAAAATTGAAAATGGTGTTCACGAGGATCATGCATAAACAAACAAACTTGCTGGACTGCATAGGCAATGTCAGGACGTGAACGTAAGATATTGCAGTGCACCAGCAAGGCTACGGTATAATGAACCATCTGAAAGCGGGGGACCAGATGAAGCACTTAATTTAGAAGCTGTGTCCACAGGTGTGGCACATGGCTTACAGTTTGTCATGTTAGCCCGAGCAATAATGTCATGTGTGTAATGCTCTTGCGATAAAAATAGACCACCTTGTTTAGGGGTGACCGTGATACCCAGAAATTGATGCAAAGAGCCCAAGTCCGTCATAGCAAATTCATTGGATAGTGAGCCAATAATTTGACGAAGTAATGTATCAGTGGAAGCACTGTGAGTATAATATCGTCTAAATATAAGAGAAGATACGCCATTTGATTACCGTGTTTGTAGACAAATAAGGACGTGTCACTAACGTGCTGATAAAACCACAAGAAGTAATAAATTTTGCAAACCGTTGGTACCATGCCCGAGGGGCCTGCTTGAGGCCATAGAGAGACTTTTGTAGCTTACACACATGATGTGGTTTAGAAGGGTCCTTAAAACCTGGTGTTGATGCATATAAACAGTTTCGTTCAAATCACCATGCAAAAACGCATTTTTAACATCTAACTGATTTATTTGCCATCCCCGCGAAACCGCAAGACTAAGGACAGTGCGTATAGTGGATGGTTTTACGACGGGGCTAAATGTGTCATCACAGTCAATACCAACTTGCTAGGATTTCCCATTCACAACTAAGCGGGCCTTATAACGTTCCAACGTGCCATCAGCATGGAACTTATGGCGAAACAGCCACATACAACGGATGACATGTGCATCCGGAGGTCTAATCACTAAGTCCCATGTATTATTATCCTGTAAAGCTTTGTATTCAGTTTTCATAGCATCAAGCCAATTAGGATCCGATTGGGCATCAATATGGGATTTAGGTACCGGTGAGATAGGTTGGTTTGCGGAAGTATGTAACGTGTAGGGTGTGTTGGTTTTGATGGTTCCATCACGAGTGCATGTGACCATCGGGTGTCTAGGTGGGGGAGGGGGCAGAGAGGTGTAGGGGCTGCGGGAGACGTGGGAGACGGTAAACCCGAGTTAGCGGGCTGAGTAGAAGGGCTGGTGTAGACAGGTTTTGGTGGGGGAAGGTTTTTGTTTCGTCGCTGGTAGGTAATAGGTGAGGGAGGCGGCTAATGCGATGTAGGAGAGGGCGAGGTTGGCGGAGAAGAGTTGGGTTCAGGCTAGGTTGGCGGAGAAGAGTTGGGTTCAGGCTGGTTAGGAGATGGTGGATCCGTAGGGGTGTGTGGGGCATGCGGAAAAGATGTAGGTGGTGAAAGAAGTGGTGAGATGTCACTTTCTAGAAAGGTATGGTCTACAGGTGAGGAGGGTTTAGAAAACGGGAACACGGTCTCCGCAAAAGTGACGTGCCGTGAGAGGATTACCTTTCCGGTAGAAAGGTTGAGACACCGATAACCCGAAAATGAGCGGGGTATCCAAGGAAAACGCAAAGGGAGGACCGATGGGTTAATTTATGGGGTCGGGTTGAGGACGTGTTCGGATAACATGCGCATCCGAAGACCCGGTAGTGGTCGTAATCAGGTTGACGACCATAGAGAGAAGCCATTGGGGTTATAAACTGTAGTTTGGCGGACGGTAGGATTCATGAAGATAGGAAGCTGTATGAAGCGCTTCGACCCAGAAATTGGATGGAAGCGAAGCATGAGTTAAGAGACAGAACATGATTTCGTTTAGACGACGAATCATGCGTTCGGACTTCCCATTTTGTTGGGAAGTGTGTGGGCATGAAAACCTAAAGTGAAGACCATTTGCCGTTGCAAAATTTCGAAAATTTGTGTTGTCAAATTCACCCCCTAAGTCGCATTGGAACGACTTAATATCAATGTGAAATTGGGTTTTAACATATTTATGGAATTGGGCAAATTTGAAAAAAGTTTCAGATTTGTATTTCAATGGAAAAACCCAAGTAAAATTAATGTAATCATCAATCAACATCATATAATATTTGTAACCAGATTTACTAAGAACGGGCAACGTCCACAAATCACAATGAACAATATCAAATGAAAATAAAGTAGACGAAGTTGAACTAGCAAATGGTAATCGTTTATGTTTCGACAATTGGCATGAATGACAAACGAGCGATCGTGATCGCTTATTACACGAAATTAAATGACTAGAATGAAAAAATCCATAATATGATGTCCTGGATGTCCAAGACGATCATGCCAAAAATCGGTTGACGAAGATGAAGCAACAAAAGCGGAAGCTGAAGCAGTGTTCTTGGTGAGAGGATAAAGTGGGCTGGAGCTATCATGCCTAGTTAGGATCTTCCCACTCTTGTAGTCCTTCACAGAAAAACCATACGAATCAAATTCCACAGAAACATTGTTATCTTTAGTGAATTGTTTGACAGATATAAGGTTTTTGACGATGTGTGGTGAATAAAGAACATTGTTAAGGACAAAGTTTTTGGTGGGTGAGGTAATGGTGGTGTTACCGGATCCGTGAATTGGTACTCGGTTACCATTACCAACTTTAACAAATTTAATAGGACAAAAATCATGGAAAAAAGAGATTTTACCTTGGTCCCCAGTGACGTGATTAGTAGCACCAGTGTCCATATCCCACGGGTCTTCACCATCATCAGTTTCTTGAACATTTAGGACCTGAAAAGCATTAGCAAGGGCCTGAGGATCCATTGGGTTCACTTCTGTTAAATGCGCCTGAGGTGTTTGGGCTGCTAGTGATTGGGACTGGTTGTGTTGTGAGCCAAAACCTTGAGGCCAAGGGGAAGCCACCCTGGCATCGTCAGGTATGGGCAGGGTGGTGGTGGATACCATGGGGATGGGGATTGGGGCATCCACCAGTTTGGCCAAGGACCCATGGGCCCATTTGATCGCCGATTACTGTTGTTATTGGGCCAGGACCCATTGCATTGGGCTGACCCGAAGAACCCGAAGATCCAAAATTTTGTTGTCCATATTGCCTGTTGCTGTTACGCTGCTGTTGTTGACCCGAACCACCGCCGCGACGGTTACTCCTGCGGCCGCCCCTGTATGAGCCACCACCTCCGCGTGTAGGCTGTTGCTGCTGCCTGCGGTGTGGTGGTTGCTGATCTTCAGAGATAGTCATGATGTTTGACGAGGCGGCTGAAGCATTAAGGGATTCCCGTGCCTCTTGTCGCTGCTGATCAGACTGAAGCAAACTAACAGCCTATTCCCATGTAGGAATTTCCTTGTTGATGATGCTTGCAGTTGTGTCAAATTCAGATGGTAGGCCCCTAACTAATTAAAGGATGAGGCGCTGATTAGAGACCGGTTGGTCAACATCAGCCAGTTGATTAGCAATATCCTTTAATCGTTGGCAATAGGCGTCGAGAGATGGCATGGATTTCAGAGTCAGATTAACAAACTGATGTTCTAGGGTGGCTGCCCTAGATCCTTTGTTGTTGGTGAACAGGCCTTTGATGCGTAACCAGGCCTCTAAAGCAGTAGAGTCAGTTTCAAGAACACGAACCAGGAGATCGTCGGAGAGGGTACTGTAAATCCACTGCAGAACAATGGCATCGATCTCCATCCGTGACTCGTAGTCAGGATCAGTTTCTCTGGTGGAAGGGTGCCATCGATGTGGTTTGTTACCTTGTAACCACGAGCAGTCAACTGAAACAGTTTCACCCAAGACGAATAGGTGACCTTGGTACCATCCAGAACCCGAACAACCCGCACCTTGTTCTGGATGTTTGTAACAGTGTAAACAGGATGGAGAGTAGGTGTTTTAGGATCGGATGATGAACCAGCATCAGTTTGCTTGGTATCGACCATGGCTGATCTGTGAAGATAATACGGGTGTTGAAAAAAAAAACGAATAAAAGAAGGCTAGGGCAGCAGACTCGTAGTCTGGGATCTGTGAAGAACTAGGGTTTAGATCTTGAAAGCTCTGATACCATAAAGGTAATCGTAATTCCTTGATCTCTTATTCAATAATATCTAAAATATATATACAGGACTAGGACCGACTTCTTAGGAGCTAAAATAGTAAACAGATAAACACAAATAATACATGATACTAATCTTCTAATATATTATCCTAAAATAATATACACGCTAATAATAATATCTATATCGATGATATAACGTTAAGGTCTGGTGAAGATTTAGGGTACCTTAACACCAAATGCATTGTTTGATAGCTTCTCTGACTTGAGAGATATTTGAAGCAATTTAGCCCGTTCCTTGTGCTATCAAAACATACAAACAAGAAGACGAATATAGATATGAACTCTTTAAATGAGTGAAAAAAAGCTTGCATACTATCATGAAATACTAAAAAAATAGTTACCAAAGGGTTTCCATGAGCTCTCTTCTGAACAGCTTGAGGACCGTTACCGGAACGCCTGACCTTTTGACCACGAACAAGTGCCTGAAACTCGACAATTGCACGCATACAGGTCAAAGTAGCAACAGCCTGTCTCCTCACCAGGTGACCACGAGCTACGGCTTGAAGCCTTATGATGCCTTTGAGGGCCCAAAATGCCCGACGAGCCTTCACAAAGTAGCTTATATTAGTAAAGGCATCACCCTTGTTATTTGTTACATAACACATAATCATATTTTGTTATTTGTTACATAATAACATAACACATCATAAAGAAGGATGTCCTTTATCTTTTAGATAAAAGAAACCTACCAAGTATCCCCTGAAGGCAGCCTGTGCCTTTGTAGCAGACTGCTCTAGCCTGATTAACTCACCATCATTCGCAGCGGTAAACCCTATGGTATTTCTTAGATTCTCAGCTGTATCATGCATTGAGTTAGCACTGGAGCTCTTTTCCAATTGGGAATGTTCTCCGCTTGCATTGACGACATGGCGTACTGGACTTGATATAGCCATAGAATCGGAACCAAGACTCTCTGAATGTGAGTTGACAGTTATGGAGGTCTTTTTCATTAATGTAGAACCCTACATGAATAATCAAACATCAGAAACCAAATATTGATTAGGTCACCGACAAACACTCAAATGGACAAGATATGACAAGAATATGCATGCCGTCTCATGACTGCAAGCAAAGAGGCTGATCCCACAATTATAACCACTAGAGAACATACAGACATTAAGATGGCAGTCTTTTTTAAAAATACATTTAATTTTCAAGTCATATTATATGGGCATATCCATGCAAAGAAGTAGAGAGTGATTGCAAACACAAGATATAATGCTCTACACTGACAAATCGGTGACGATATATGTAAGCTAAGAAATAAAACTAATGAGGACTCTGAAGATGAGAAAAAAATGGCCCTCTAAAGTGTAACTGGCAGTAAAAAGTGTAATTGAGACGTATGCAAATCCAAAAAATACGTGTCCACAAGTAGGACATGAAAATGTCCTGCCAAGTATATAGTATTTAAATCAACAGAGTTTAGCAGATTTGATTCTGAAGAATAATACAGGATCAAGAAACATTAGATGCATATTCCTATAATTTGTATAGAAGTGCTACAATTACATGAATTCATTTTAATTTTAATTTTTATTGTTCATCAAATGCATCCTGAAAATCACAATAGTAATCACACCAAGCTTGCTTTTTATGTTATGCTTCCCCATGGAACATGACTAAAAAGGTACTTTATCTTGATTCAAATTCATGACAAACAATTTTTGGAGTGGTCTTCTTTTAAATCACATTAGTAATCACTAGAAACTTGGTTTCAAAAAGCGAGACGCGCACAAAAGCAACAAGGTCTAAAACTGAATGCGCACCGCTTTTTGTACTCGAGGCACAAATAGTTATATATTTTTTATATAATTCCTACATATTTCTACCAAGTAGTTATTGTGGTAAAAAAAAATCGGATATGGTCAAGGACCGATATTTGAGATATAGGTTATCGCAGTGGAATATCGATGGAATGTCAGTAATTTTAATTATTATGAGTATTATTGTTTGAACAGCAACACCCAGTAGATCCCTGGGATAAAGAGGGAAACACCCAGAAATCCCCTAAGCAATGCCCCCCAAAATTCCTATAGTTACACCCCTGCATGGATTTGAACCCAGGACCTCCCACTAAGAGGCAAGAGCCTCTACCAACTAAGCTAGCCCCAGTTGGCCGATAATTTTAATATCATGCTGAATTTATATATATAGTAATAAACTTGTGATTATATTGTATTGTAATAAACTTGTGATTATATTGAATAATTGTGTGTTTACAATGAAAGATAAATAGATAATAATGTTACACATAAAACCCTCTAATATCACATAATATATAATTCTGTTCTGTCTAATATTCCCCCTCAAGCTAAGGCCGAGGAGCGACCTGTAGCTTGGATCGAAGAAGAAGGGATCATTGTAAGGATAGAGGCTTTGTGAATACGTCTGCAATTTAATCATCTGTTTTGATAAATTGTACCGTGAGTTTTCTTTGAGCAACCTTTTCCCTAACAAAATGATAATCAATTTCCACATGCTTTGTTCGAGCATGAAAGACTGGATTGGATGACAGGTAGGTGGCACCAAGGTTATCACACCACAAAGTAGGAACATGTGTCGTAGAGACGTGAAGTTCCTTAAGAAGCGCCTCAAGCCAAATAATCTTAGCAACCGTGTCTGCTAATGCTTTATACTCGGACTCTGTAGATGACCTAGAGACAGTACGTTGTTTACGAGCACACCATGAAATAAGGTTAGAGCCAAGATAGATGTGGTTGGGTTGGGTGATGGTAGGGCTGGTGGATCCATGGATAATGGGTTTGGTGATTTTCGGCCTGGTGGATCCGTGGGTAATGGGCCTGGTGGATCCATGGGTAATGGGCCTGGTGGACTAATGGGTTGTGATGTCGGATCAGAAGTGTTTTGGGTCATGGTGGGGCTAGGTGTGTCGGTAGGAGTGGAAATAGGTGGATTACTCGAAGGATAGGAAGAGTAATACGGATGAGGAGAAGGGGGTAGGAGGGGAAGTTTGGAGAAGAGGAAAATATGATTCATTAAATCGAACGTGTCGGGCAACGTAAATGCGATCGGAAACGAGATCAAGACTTTGATAACCATGATGAGAAAGACTGTACCCTAGAAAAATACAGGGGATGGAGCGAAAATCCATTTTGTATGGATTATATGGACGGAGATGAGGGAAACATTGGTACCCAAAAACACGCAAAAAAGATAGATCAGGTTTGCGATTAAGATGTTCAAAAGGAGAGATGTTGAGGGAAGTTCGAGAGGGCATGCAGTTGATTAGATAAGTGGCGGTTTCAAAGGCAAAGTTCCAAAATCGCATTGGAACACCAGATTGTGCCAAAAGAGTGAGACCTGTTTCCACTACATGACGATGTCGTCGCTCAACAAACCCGTTTTGTTCGCTTGTATGAGGACATGATAGGCGATGTATGATGCCAAGAGATTTGAAGAAGGAAGAGAGATTCCGAAATTCTCCCCCCCAGTCGGATTGAACTGACTTGAGTTGTGTTCGAAATTGCCGTTCAGCCATTGCATGGAATTGTTTAAAGGTGCTAAAAACATCAGATTTATTTTTAAGAGGAAAAATCCACATGTATCTAGTGTAATGATCAACGCAAAGTAAAAAATAACGATGACCATAAAAAGAAGTAACAGGAGCAGGACCCCAAACATCACAGAAAATTAAATCCAAAACGCGTGCACTCTTATAATTGGAAGAAGATAAATGTAATTTGGACGATTTTCCCATAGGACATGAATTACAAAAATGAAAATCAGAAGTCTTTGTAACAGGAAGACTATTTATTGAAATGATAGACTGTAAAAGTTGAGGATGCGGATGTCCAAGTCTTTGATGCCAAGTTGTAGAAGACGCTCGAACCGTTGAAAAAGCAATGTTGGAAACAGGATGAATATTTGGCAGGCGGAAGGAGTAGAGACCATCATTGCTTGGACCCATGAGGAGGATAGTGCGGGTGGCCGTATCCTTAACACAAAAAAAGTCAGCATGAAACTCAAAGAAAACATTATTGTCTTTACAAAAACGTTGTATAGAAAGAAGATTGCGTTTCAGTTGTGGAACATGAAGAATTTTGTTAATGGAAAGAGTTTTTGTGGGTGAACTAAAAGATTTAGAAGCAATATGAAGAAAAGGTAAACTGTGGCCATTACCAACAAGAAGTGTGTCCTTACCATGATAGGGTTCAGCATTGTCAAAGCCATTGAGATCAGGTCCCGCGTTACTATTAGAACCGGCAGCCAAGAAGTTGACGCTTGTGAGCGATAATCAGCAAAGTTTGCTTGTGGAGCTTGTCTTGGGGATCGAATTGTTGGTGGATCACGATTAGGACACTGAGATGGAACATGTCCAATGCCACACCTGTTGCAAGAGCCATAGACAATATTTTGATTAGATGCCCATGCAAATCTAGGATTGGTACCTGTAGTAGATCCTATGGTGCGGTTATTCTGAGTGTTGTTATTGTAGGATTGGTGGTTGTAATAGTTTCCACGACCACGACGATTGGAGGAGCCACGATCACGATTGGGCTGTCCACGGGTGGTGTAGAATGCCTGATTCTGCTGATTCTGCTGTTGTCCAGGTTGTAACGCTGAACCCTAGTTGTGTCATGAGTTGTTGAAGGGATTTTATGGTTTCTGGTGTGAGTGCCTTTGTGGGGTCAGAACCGGTTGTAGCCGTGAAGGCATGGACTGCTGGAATAGTAGGATCAACTTTTTTTTGTCATATATTCATGATCAGCAAGCAACCCAGGGAGTTCCAGAAGAGTAATAGGTGGGTGTCTTGCAATTAGGGTGGCTTCAGAGAGTTGTATTCTTCCCGGAGACCTGAAATAATCAGCATAACAATATCTTTTTTCTTTCATAGCCTCACCGATGTTTGTTAAGGCATCTGAGTATTCCTGTGCTCGTTTTAGATAAGCAGTGGTTGTTTCTTCTGGTTTCATCTCAAGTTTGAGTAGCTGGGTTTTGAGGGTATATTCTCGAGAAGATGTATGTGGTGCATAGGCACGTTCCAACGAAAGCCATAATTCACGAGAGGTCTCACCTTGTACCTGATTAAAAGAGGCTTCAGATATTGTTGAAAGTATGAGCATGCGGACATGGGTGTCATTAGCAATCCAAGCAGAGTAATCCGGATTTGTTTGAGCAATTTATGGGGCTGCAGATTCCTTGTCAAATGAAGAAGAGGTGGCTGTAATAGTTGGTGGTGGGCAAACAATGGTCCCATCAATGTAACCAATAAGACCATGGTGACAAGGAAAGGTTTGATCATGGGTTTCCAATACCCATAATTTGTAGGGCTGAGTTTAAAACCGAACTTGTGGGAATTGTGATTAGTTTTATCAGCTGTGGTGAAGGGATCAATAGCCATTGTGAACAGTGCTCCCCGAACAGTATCGTGAATAGTACACCATGAACAGTACGTGGACAGTACGTCGTGAACAGTGAATCAAGGAGGGCTGTTGACCAGAAGTTCTGGTGGTTGCAATCAGAAAAATAGAAGAGGGTGGCAGCAGGTTCTAATGGTGACGGCAGCTAGGGTTTAGGTCCAAGAGCTTTAGCTCTGATACCATAATAAACTTGTGATTATATTGAATAATTGTGTGTTTACAATGAAAGATAACAAGACTATAAATAGATAATAATGTTACACATAAAACCCTCTAATATCACATAATATATAATTTTCTGTCTAATATATAGCAATTTAACACTAATAGTTTAGTATACTTTCCTACCATTGACAAATTAACCTTTTGCAACTTGCAAAACACTACAATTGTAGCAAGTTCCACATTAAGACTTAAAACACTAACAATTAACAATTAAGACTTAGAAAAAAGGGTTAAGGAAGGAACCCTGTCGTCCCTGGTACCCCATAGGATACCCATCATCCCACCCCACAAGGGTTATGATGCCGGCAAATTACCTCTGCACACCATCCACATGATCTGGGCACCACAAGGGTCAAACCCGCGCCACTACAGCTTCATACGTGGGCAATGAACTTCATTGGTAGTGGGTACCACTGGGCTATAAGCTCATTGGTAATAGCAGCAATAAGAAGAAAGACGAATAGTAGACTTAAGAAGAAATGTACTGATATCGGGAAAATTTGTGATATATCAGTCAATATCGCCAATAGTATCGGTACTGACATTTTGCACTGATATCTCACCAGCGGACCGATAACCAATATATCACTGATATATCATGATATTTACTACATAGGATTTCTAGCATCATTTAACCACTATTTAGACACAAAGAAGCTTTATATAAGTTTAAATGCTAATTACATACATGTACAACCTAAAAAGCATGTTGCACAAAAATACGGGAAATACATTAGGCACACGCCTCTGGGTCACTTTTTTGCCAAAAAGCGTGCCTCGGGTGCGTTTCATGTAAAAGTGTGCCTTATGTAGCCTGAAGTGATGAGGCCTGTGCGCCTAGGCGCGCTTTTTTAAACCCGTACTAGAAACAAGATTGAAGAATGTTACTATTCAAGAAAGGATTGCCACCGACTCTTGGTGAGGCAACATTTTATTTCAGACAAAGAATTCCTGATTGTGAGTAAAAGAAACTTAAATGTCCACGTGCAGGATCAGCAAGTTGCTGAAATAATTCAAACCATTTGCAAGCAAAGAAATCGATAAGCCATCTCATCCCCCCCCCCCCCCAAGCTCATTGCCAAAGTGCAAACGGTCAAATTTATGCAGCAGCTTGTATATGGGTTTTATAATTAACAGGCGTTTAGTGATAACACCCGTATAACCCAAAAAGTATGTTTGCTCAAATATAAATGATAAGTAAAAATATTCTTTACATACTTTTGAGAGATTAGATTTGGATGACTTCTTCCCAAAAAGCACAGTCTTGATCCACTTTCCAGGAGACTTCCCCATTGCCAATTGATAAGACGGTAGAAACCGTTTAACCTCAAAAGTCCCTGGATTGCATAAACGAACTCTTATCAACCTAGAAATCAACAAATGATATCCATGCATTCACTCAAGATTATTTTTCAATATTCCAAAAAGCAATGTTTCCATTCAAACTTCTTTTTGCATCAATCAGTTTCAGCGTCCGCTAATTAAAAGTTTGCATCGTCAATAAAAAGAATCAGAAAATCATTCCAATAACATAACAATTCAGTATATAACTCTATAAGCATACTCATGTCACCACTCACAAATTCATGCATCAATGGTCTTTGCAAAAAGAGAGAAAACATTAACAAAGTCTCTTGCGTTGTGCATAACTCAAACAAGCTACATTATAGCCAGCAGAGACATTCAAAATCTATGGTCAGTGAAACCACAAACATGCAAATAACTACAAGTAAATTAGTAACTATAAAAAAAACTAATTTTTATTCAATTACCTAACAAAATATAAGTAAACCAACTGCAAACAACATTCACAACACAGCCAACAAACTAAAGCAATGCCTCTAAAACCTAAAAAAGATCTGTACTGTAGCTAACCCAAATTCAAGTAATAAAAATACAAATTACACAACATCCTAGGGTTTTAAACAGTGTGTTTCGGATCTGGAATTATACCTGATCACTAAAACCCTAATTTAACAACCTGCAAAGTGCGGCAAAGTCAAACTAGAAGAAAACATAGATACAATTGTTCGGAACAAAAAATAACAGAGAATGAAGCTCGGCAGGAAGTTTAAAAGATGGAATGGAAACACTAGTGACTGAGATTGTACCTTCAATCGGAGATCTTGAGCATGAAGCCGACTTCGCCTCTCTATACTGTCAGTATGTAGAATGTGGCTGCATTTTGGTTGGGCTATCAATTGTTGGGAGCAGGTAATAAAACAAATTTTGGAATTTGTAGTTTCCATTTTCTACTTTTTTTTCCTTCTGGTTCATAAGCCAAAAAATTTGCCAAGTTACACTAAAACAGAAGGTAGCCGGGCAATAAGCTGTGTGCGCCAATTCTTTCTGAATTGTAAACCCTAACCTTTCAAATACAAACCCTTGCCCTCTTGGGGTTGAACAATTGCTGTAGACGACCCGTTGAACCCTTGTCAAGAAGTGGATAGCTTCTGGCGCTAGAGAGCCAAAAGTATCAAAGGCAAAAGCGACAAAGACATGTTGGTTCTTTGCGCAAGCTTTATCGTGCTTATCCACTTTCTTTGATTATGCCTTTCTTGCCGCTTGTCCAGCTACAAACCCGTTTTCCCTTAAACCAACCAAAGGGGAAACCCCCGTGAGATCTACACAAGCATGTTTCCCCCAGCCCAGCCAAAGACGAGCAGATCCGCTGGTCGCATAGTAGATCTCCCTTCCATAGGGTCCATGAGGAAATTCACAGGGACCTCTTTCTTAGCCGAAATCTCAGCTCTTCTTAAGATGTCCCACAAAGCATCACGCATCCAGTCGTGCCGATATTTGAACCCAGTGAGCCTTTACAGTGAACTGCATGCTTCCCGTATTTATCCATAAAGCTTTACGACATATCGGGCAAGTTTCATCTTTCGGGTACATTGGATCATCAACCGGTATTTGAGAATGACTCTATATTCTACTGCAGACATACATTGTCCCAACCCCTCAATTGGTATAACGGTCAAAAATTCCTAAGCCTGGGGACCTTTCAGGCAC
The DNA here is from genome assembly GCA_947069175.1 of Scalesia atractyloides. Lineage (NCBI taxonomy): Eukaryota > Viridiplantae > Streptophyta > Magnoliopsida > Asterales > Asteraceae > Scalesia > Scalesia atractyloides. The sequence continues at coordinate 25,441,566 of CAMTDV010000014.1, read as the reverse complement.
TCAAACACCGCCTTCTGGCGGGATGAAGTGTTTGCAAATACATAATTTTGGTTTTGAGTTTAGCTAGCTAGAGTTGCTTCGCTTCATACATGTATGGGTATGTTTGGCAAAAGTAGTTGGAGTTGGTTGGTGCTATAGCTTTTTAGATATATTTAGGTGTTTGTCAAAGTAGAGCTTTTAATAAAATGTATAAAATGACCAAATGAACATAACTAAAAATTTAAAAGGTTGGCGCATTAAAATGTTCATTATTTTTAGAGGTTAAAATAGTCATTTTTCCCTAATAGCTTGTAGGTCATTCTAAACACTACTAGTGTATGTTTGGCATGAAACTTTAAGAAAAAAACTCCAACTCAATAAAAAAAAACCTTGTTTGGCTGAAGGAGCTTGAAGCTTTTGGTTGAACGCTCCTACTAGTAGCGTTTAGAATGAGTTACAAGCTTTTAGGGAAAAAATAACTATTTTAACCTCTAAAGATAATAAACTTTTTAGTTATGTTCATTTTGATCATTTTATACATCTTATTAAAAGTTATATCTACTATGTTAAACACCTAAATATATCTAAAAAACTACAGTCATCAGCTTTTAGCCACCAGCTACTTTTACCAAACATACCCCTAGTAGGAACGTTCAGCCAAAAGCTTCAAGCTCCTTCAACCAAACAAGACTTTTTATTCAGTCAAATTTTTTTTTAAAGTTTAAAGCTAGAAGCTTCTAAAATAACATGCAAGATTGAAAACAACTATACCAAAAAACCAAACCTACAAATAATATGCAAGATTGAAAACGATTATATTGAAAAAACTATAAATATCTTGAACATTGATATATTTTTTTATAAAAAGAACAGGCGGTAAGGGTCACCTTACCTCACTTATTTTCTAATAACAAATTCCTTGGTGATCGTGTTTATACCCAAATTTCATTTGATCCATCATGCTATCCAATAACTCCTAATTCAAGAAGCCAAAAACTTTGTCAAAATCCACTTTAAAATTTAGAACTTTCTTCTTATAATTTTTAGCCCAAGAATAAAGCTCATTAATAACAAGTAGACCATCTAAAATACTTCTTCCTTCATCCTTCAGGATAAGTCGATTGCTCATGTCTAATAATGTTACCCAACACCTTTTTAGCCGAAGAGCAATCATTTTATATAGGGCTGGCATAACGGGTCAATCCAATCTGTTAAGACACAAACACGATAAGACACGAACCTGAAACAGTAAACACGAACACGACACGAAATCTTATCGTGCCAGATTTTCGAAACACGAACATGAACCTGTTAATAAACAGGTTACACGAAACGACCTGTTAAGACACGAAAAAATTACCAACGTATCATACGACTTGTTTAAGACACGAACACGGCCTGTTAAGACACAAACACGACCTATTTAAGACACGAACACGACCTGTTAAGACACAAACACGACATGTTTAAGACACGAACACGACTAAATTGGGGAAGTTGTGAACCGAATTGGGAATATCGGTGTTTGTGAGAGAGATTTAAAAATTAGATTTTGGATTGTGGAAAAAGAACCGCCTGTGTTTTTGTATAATTCATCCTAGGTTCCACGACTAATGACCCAATGTTCACACCCACATATAATATTTTTTTAAATTTTAATTATTATCATGTGCTTAACGGGTCTTATCAGGTTAACGGGTTTTAACCTGTTAAGGTCTTATCGTGTCGACCTGTTTTAGACACGAAACATGTTAAGGTCTTATCGTGTCGACCTGTTTTAGACACGAAACCTGTTAAGGTCAAACACGAAACATGATAACTTCGTGTAGGTTCGTGTTCGTGTCAGAATTTCAGCCCTGATTTTATACAACACCTTATACAAACAATCCATCAAATTAACGAGTTTGTAATCTTTTGAAGAAATCGAGTATCTGACTTTTGGAGCGAGGGCACAAAAGATGAATGACTCACTTTATTTATACACACCGTGGATTCCATAACAAACTTAAAAAAAACAAATTTAATGACTTCCCAAAAAAAACTTTCAGAAACTTGAAAGTAAAACGTACTGGTCTCGAAGACTCATCGTTTATATTACTCCATGTTAAACATTTTAAACAAAGAATTGATATCATCTATAGATGTCTTTTTCGATATGTTGGAAACCAAAACATGTATATTTTTGTTAGTCAAAACAGATTTCGAAGAGAAGAAGTATAAAGCCTCTTCTTTAACAACATCAATTTCCATCTACCATTAATATTGAGACCGTTAGATGTTGCATCTTCTTTTAAAACAACTATAAATATTCATCCTCACAAGTCACAACACAATGATGGAGCTTAGTTGGGGTAGGGGAATGGGGTTGTTTTTTTCGCTTAAAAATGTAAATTTTACTGAAAATTTTATATGTTATGAGACCCTTCCCCACCTTATTATTTAAAAGTTCAAGATCTGTCACTACTCACAAACAAGATTAAATTGTTTCTTTTACTCTTAGTTACTTTTAGAAAGAACCAATACTTATTTTCATGCTAGACCTTCATCGCAAAGAGATATGGCTTCTTAGTATGACGATGCTGATGAGTTTTGACTAGGACACCACAAGGCACATAATGCCAAAAAAGAAGCTTGAAATTCAAACCCCACAACTCTACATTTGCAAAAACTGATGCAATACTAGGGATGAGCAAATCATATCCGGAACCGGTACCAGTACCGAATTTATCGAACCGGAACATTTTCGGTACCGGTATTTACCCTTAAGTACCGAACCGTACCGTACCGCGTATATTCGATACCGGTACCTGTATCCACTTTTAAAGATTTTCAATACCAATACCGGTTTTCGATACCGACCTGTACCGAGCTCATCTCTGTGCAATACATTTACACACAGGCTCTTAAAAACTATTAAGTCAATTTTTTTAATAAAGTTAAGAATAAATGTTAGGGCAACCAGGAAAAACAAATCGAAGACGAAGGAAGCTACTGCCACTAAACCATCATCGTTGCCGTCAGTCATCTATGCTTCCGATCACCACCACACCACCAACAAAACCCCTAAATCCACACACATAACCACTCACCAATGCCTTATCTCACCAAATCCTCCAAAGCAATCCACTTAGCCAATCGCATTTACAGACTCCACCCCAATCATCACTACAGGTTACGGTTAGGGTTACCTTATTCTGGCTTCATTCATCACAATTTCTGCTCCAATTCCCGCAACAATAACAAGAAAGACGACAATAATGCCATAGATTTGAGCCAGTACCCCACCGATAAAATTCGAAACTTTTCGATTATTGCTCATGTTGATCATGGAAAATCTACAATTGCTGATCGGCTTCTTGAGCTAACTGGTACGATCAAGAGAGGCCATGGGGTTGCTCAGTATCTTGATAAACTGCAGGTAGTTATTGTCATGTTGGTTGATTTGTTTTTAGAGTTTTTAATCTGGTTGTTGTGATGGTTTTTTTTGGTTATGAAATAGTTTTTATATATATTGTTTTGGAAACTTAAAAAATGAAACCTTGAGTTGTATGTTAAGTTAATTTGTTGGTTTGAGAAGTGGTAATGTGTCATTGTTGGAAAGATTTTTGTTTTTAGGTTTGATCTACTGAATATGTGATTATTTGATTTATCTGATTATGGCAGTTTTGTGAAAATGGACATCCTAACACCTTAGAAAACTGACATTTTTGAAGGTTTGGAAATTGTGATGCAGTCATCATGCTTTTGTATTTAGAGGGTCTGAAATGCATTTTCATTTGAAGTTTAAGAGTTGTACAGTTTACAAAGAAAGTCAAATTTCAGTCTTTTGGTTTCACTCTAGGTAGTCAAAGGCTCATGGCGCAAAGGGTGGGCCTGTCGTCTAGGTGCCAGGCGTTTAAAAAACGAGGCCCCGAGGCAAGCAAGCTGTATGTGTATTTCAGGCCATTTTAGCTGGTTTAGATATGTTTTAGACTCGTATATATTGTTTTTTGGCTTGTTTAGTTTAGACTAGTTGTGGCCGGTTCAAACAGGTTTTTATTTCAGATTTGGCCGGTTTTTAGCAGCTTATTTGTACCTTTGCTCATTGCTGGACGCACGGCGGTTTTGCTGCGCTTGCCTTTGGCGCTTTTGACTATAAGGGTTTCACTTGTATTTGGTATATCATGTCTTTTCCTAGAAATTACTGTTTTTTAGTTTGCACGCTTGTTGAGATGCCAAGGGCTATCAAACTCTAAACTCCCTATAGTCAGTGTTTTGACTTGGTTTATACTTATTTCAGAACCAGTATTTTGCATTCTATAGCGTCTGGACTCTGGATTCTGTATGCACATCTAACGTAAATTGCATCAATAAGTCGTAACAATCAGATTTGAGTGTCTGGAAACAAAAGTTAGTTATGATACCGTTATTCTGTATAATGAAGTTCAAAATGATGAGATCTGGAGAAGCAATCGTAGGTTAAGTAAACAAAAATTTGGATAAACTATAATCGACGAACTATCAAATTATTGTGACTCATGTATGGCTGCTAGATCGCATTTATTTCAACATTATTATGATCAAGGTTCACATTTAAATATCATAATCTTTTTATTGATGGCATTAGGTTGAGAGAGAAAGGGGAATCACAGTAAAGGCTCAAACCGCCACAATGTTCTACGACTACAACAACAATGAGAGCAACACAAACTATTTACTGAATTTGATCGACACACCTGGTCACGTGGATTTCAGCTACGAAGTATCAAGATCTTTAGCCGCTTGTCAAGGAGCCCTTTTAGTGGTTGATGCAGCCCAAGGTGTACAAGCTCAAACTGTTGCAAACTTTTACCTAGCGTTTGAATCTAATCTCACAATAATACCTGTCATTAACAAAATCGATCAACCAACCGCTGACCCGGATCGTGTTAAAGAACAGTTAAAGTCAATGTTTGACCTTGACCCGAGCGATGTGCTTTTGACTTCCGCGAAAACCGGTCAAGGTCTTGAACATGTACTTCCGGCTGTTATAGAACGGATTCCCCCGCCTCCTGGAAAACGTGATTCGAATCTTCGTATGTTTTTGTTGGATTCTTATTATGATGAGTATAAGGGGGTGATTTGTCATGTGGCGATTGTTGATGGGTGTTTGCGTAAAGGTGAGAAGATTTTCGTCGGTTGCTACGGGTCAATCTTATGAGGTTTTAGATGTTGGGATTATGCATCCGGAACTTAGGTCAACAGGTTATCTGTTGACTGGTCAAGTGGGGTATGTGGTCAGTGGCATGCGGTCTACTAAAGAGGCGCGTGTTGGTGATACATTGTTTCATACGCGAACAACCGTAGAGCCTTTACCAGGTAATTTTGTTATTTGGTTTGATGGGCCATGGATTTATGTTACGTTACAATTAGGGCTGCAAACGAACCGAACGAACACAAACACGACCTTGTTCGTGTTCGTTTGTTAAGGGAATATATGTATTCACGAATTGTTCATGAACACGTACCTAACGAGATTTTGTGTTCGTGTTTGTTCGTTAAGGAAATGAATGGGTTCGTGTTCATTTGTGTATTTTAGGTAACAAACGCAAACGAACGTTCATGAATACAAATGAACACAAACTAATGTTCATGGACACACTTGAAAACAAACAAGTACAAACAAGCGTTCATAAACAAATATATGTAATACGCTGATACTTATCAAATATTTAATTTGTCGGAATTTTGAAGTATTTAAATAAAATAAAATAAAAACTAAATATACTAATGAACTATAAACACAAACAAACACGTTAACGAATGTACACGAACATAAATGAACGATTGTGGCCTCTGTTCATGTCCGTTCATTTATTAATTAAACGAACAAACACAAACGAACTTTCCGCCGAACGGTTCACGAACTGTTCGCTGAAAGTTCAGTTCGTTTTGCAGCCCTAGTTACAATGTAGGCGTATGTATGAAAGTTTTTGGATAATTAGGGTTCAAGCCTGCAAAACATATGGTTTTTTCTGGGCTTTATCCGGCAGATGGTTCGGATTTCGAAGCACTTAGCCATGCAATTGAAAGATTAACGTGCAATGATGCTAGCGTCTCGGTTGCCAGAGAGAGCAGCACAGCGCTTGGTCTCGGTTTCCGGTCTGTAAATTACTTTTCTTTTATCTTTTAAATTATTGAACTGCAACACTAGTTGATTTTATTTGCTAATATACATGGTTATTTCTTACAGGTGTGGCTTCTTAGGGTTACTGCACATGGATGTTTTCCATCAGCGCCTTGAGCAGGTGTTTTTCGTTAGGTTTTTAGCTAAGATGTTTGTTTGAAATCTAACTTGTATACTTTGTCTTGGAGATAACTTCCAATTTTTTAGACAAATTTGTTGTATGGGTATAACTTTACAAGTACGTATACCGTATATGGTATCATGTTTTTTTATCGGTTCCTTTTTCATCTACCTTATAAGTATATTGTCTTGTATTTGTCTAACTATGCATACTTTTCTTGAAAACTACAGGAACATGGAACTCATATAATTTCTACTGTTCCAACTGTGCCCTATATCTTTGAGTATTCAGATGGGAGGTGAGTCGCTTTTGGTCCTTCAAAGATCACTTCAGCTTATTTACAAATTAAAAAAAATAAACAGTTTACTAATTTCTGTTTTCCAGTAAAGTAGAAGTGCAAAATCCCGGCGCATTCACGTCAGATCCTAAAATTCGAGTTGTAGCTTCCTGGGAACCTACAGTATTGGCAACAATTATTATCCCCAGTGAGTAAGCTCTCAAAAACCCTAATTTTATTTTAAAAATCCTGTTGTCTAGTAGAAACTTTTACGTTGACTTTTGATGTTTTGCGTAAACGATAATTTGTTTTCATTTGGGAGTCAAGTAAGATGGTTTTATATTAAATCACTTATTATTCTTTTTTGGTTAAAGGTATCTGGGGGTCGTTATTAATCTTTGCTCCGAACGAAGAGGGGAGCAGCTAGAGTATTCATTTATTGATAGGTAAGCTTACATGTGCATTGCATAATAATTTATTTTATATTTTCATACTCTTTGGTATGTCAGTTACTTTTTGAGTCTTTTAACATCTTTTTGGTTCTATGCAGTCAAAGGGCATTTATGAAGTACCGGTTACCTCTAAGGGAAATTGTCGTTGACTTCTATAATGAACTTAAAAGCATCACGTCTGGTTATGCATCATTTGATTATGAAGATTCAGAGTAAGACCCTGCTTCCGGTTTTATGATCATGTGAATGGTTGACTAAATGGATTTGGTTTACAGGTATGTTGCATCTGATGTGGTGAAACTTGATATCCTTTTGAATGGGCAACCCGTAGACGCAATGGCAACTATTGTTCATAAGTTGAAGGCCCAACGTGTTGGTCGTGAACTTGTGGACAAGCTCAAGAAATTTATTGACAGGTTAGCTAACTATTTTCAACCACCTTTTTCTGTTGTATTACAAAACCCACTAACACAACTGACATTAAAATAGGCAAATGTTCGAGATCACCATTCAAGCTGCCATCGGATCAAAGGTCATTGCCAGGGAGACGTAAGTAACACCTTCTCTGGCTTTTAAACCATGAAATTTGTAGTTTTTACGATTGGAATTTGATGTTGCCAACTTTTCAGGATTTCGGCAATGAGGAAGAATGTTCTTGCAAAGTGTTACGGTGGTGATGTTACGCGGAAGAAAAAGTTGTTGGAGAAACAAAAAGAAGGAAAGAAACGCATGAAGCGTGTGGGGTCGGTGGACATACCTCAAGAGGCTTTCCATGCCATATTGAAGGTATCATAGTCAATAAGTTAAAGCAAAATTTACAAAATCTTTTCTAAGGGGCAAAAGTTGGAAGGGAGAGACCATACTTGCTAGCCCTATCTCCTTAGTTTCATTAGGACAACAATATTTTTGCTAGTCTAGTTGTACCAATCATTGATATTTTGTGTTTGATCTAAAATCGTTATACATACATAAATGTCATTGTAAAGACTTTTGGCGTTGCAATGAGAGAACTTGATGCACAATAAATTGCTTGTCATAACGTCATAATATCATAGACATCAACATATATGGGTTTTGGATGTCTACTAAAAAACAAATGACTTTCTCCGACGATGATACTCCATCAGAAACCCAAAAAGTTCATACATGTTACAGGTTGCAACATTATTTACCATTCAAACAAGCTCTCCAAACAAAAACACCCTTCGACTTCAAACAGTTTACATACATTATCAACTTGTGTCAACAAGTGGAGACAATCCAAACGCGTATGTTGATCCTTGAAAATCATAGTTTAAATCGAACTCCTCCTGCAACTGTACATCGTTCGCATTTGAGGAATCCAGAAACATGAGACCATCTTCATTTCCATAACAAGGTCTCATCACCTGTGTCGTCATGTCTTCTTCCTCCTCATCTTCAGCACTCGGATGCAAATTCTTCTCCACAAGTTCTCTAAACATAGATGATCTAAGTAGCAAGTCAACTGCTGCCGGTGAAGATCTTTTGCTTGAAGTAAATGGTAATTTAGTTTCAGATGGTTTTTGTTCTTCCAGAAATGGAGACTGTGGCTCATCATACCAACTGCAGTTATTTGACGGCATGACATTTGATTCGATGGTTGTTTGTGGCTCATCGATTGCGATTCGAGTTTGTGTACCAGGATTCAACCATGTTATGTAATTACTCAACTCAAAGTTAGTCACGGCGTTTAGTCCCTTGTACTCGATTGCTGCAATATCATAAGCGCGTGCAGCCTCTTCTTGTGTGCCTAAAATTCAACTTCTGGTAAGTTGATGATCATATTTTATAATGCAACTTCTTATTAAGCAAACCAACTTATTAAAACAATAGTAAACCGGTTTAGGAGATTGTAACATTTTAAATCACTTTGAGCAATTTTTGACCAATATAGACGAACCGCAAGAAAATACAATGTATTATCGACCTTTTTACTCACATAAGTGGTAGAAAAGAACTCAACTTAAAAACTTAAAAAGAAATCATAACTTCGGCTACGTTTGGAGTTACAGGGCCCATAAGTGATGGACAGAAAGGTCTCAATGGGCCAAATCATGTGGCAAACGCCCTAGGTGGCCCGGCTATTGGACTCGAATTCCAAACTTTAAAACCCAATTTCGAAGTTAAAGATTTTCCCAATTTTATCAAATCTTTATTTGTTCCCTTTTATGAGTAAAAACACGCGCATCTTTGATTCGAGTAATTCACATGTTTATTTGAGAAGCGTATATAGACCACCCTACAAAATAGGGCTTGATGTTAGTTTGAGTATTAAAATAATTTTCATAATTTTCTCTGATTATGTGGTTTCGCTCTGCGTCAGATTTCGATGAGATTACTTACTATAGGTACCGAGATATAGGTACTTGTTTCCAAAAACTCGCCCGATTCTCGCTTCCCATCTTCCATTATGATGGTGCCTTGCAACACCTCTATACTTTGACACCCCTCTTGAAAATCCACTGCTCTTCCTGTAACAATTGACAAAAAAGTAATGTTATTCAATAGCCATAACTTTTTACTATTATCTAAAACTCTTATCATATACTATTAGGCACCATTGGATCTTACCTCCTCAGTGAAGCCAAGTATTCTTCCTTTGTCAAATTCTGCATTATTTCAATCTCTTTCTCATACTCAGATACCTTTACAATATTAAAAGACGTTATTGAGATCGAACTCACGTGATTCGGATTAAATAGTTGATATATAATTAGAACATTTGTGGTGCAAAGATAATATATTTCTTGCAAGATTTCATATAAAAAAATAACACCTTGCAAGAATTAGTGTTTTCTTGGACAAAGCATGTCAAGTATACTTTTTTTTCTTTGTTACATTAACATTTTAATCCTCCTTTTCTCAAACTGTATTGTCTTTTATAATTATTTTTTAGGAATATTGGATTTTAATAATCACAACTATTCACCGTTGGCCGTCAACAGTCCCAACTTAAAAAATAAATCACTGGCACTCCCAACTAATAACATATTGACCTCCAATAGACCCTGACTAACAGAACCCTAACGCCGTTAGTCTCCGGTTGCCGGAAAAACTCAACACATTTTCGTCCCAAACCTCTTTGTAACCTTATTACGGACCTTTAGGAACCTTTTTCTAGTAAAACCTCAATTATTTAAGTCGCCGGAAAAACTCATTTTTTAGCCGGAAAACTTCTTTTTGGCCGGAAAACTAAACTTTTTGGCCAGAAAAGTTAACTTCTTCATCCCAAACCTCTTTGTAACCTTAGATCGGACCTTAGAACGTTTTTCTGGCCTAAAACGGTTTTCCGGCTGCCGGAGACTAACAGCGTTGGGTTCTGTTAGTCAGGGTCCATTGGTGGCCAATATGTCAATAGTTGGGACTGCCAGTGGTTATTTTTGAAGTTGGGATTGTTGGCGGTAAACGAAGAATAGTTGAGATTATTAAAAACTAATATCACTAGAAGAAAATTCAGCTTTAGCGGCGACATATTAGCAGTCGCCACTAAAGCTCATAATTCTTGTAGTGTATTCCTTATTTTTATTTGGAAACAATATATCCTAATAATAATGCTTAAACTTATGATCCATACTGGGAAATTTGTGAAAGTAGTTGGTCCCCAGTACTTGAGTGCAGCTAGATCATATGCTCTTGCTGCTGATTCTTCTTCATCATAAGCTCCTGTGATCATAATTAAACAAAATTAGCAAACTATGGTTTACATAGATACCTTAGACAAATCATCATCATAAGTCATATAATGAAATACAGAAATAAGTACTTACCAAGATAAACTGATCAGCGCGCGTCATCCAAAACGCAGATCACATGAGCAAACAGACGAACTCAGATCAGATAACAGTGTTTAAAACTACAAACAAAAGTTTATAGTGGAAGAACATAATGATAGGAAATACATGCATGCAACTACCTTGTTTTCCTTTCTTTTTCTGTGTAGCATTCCAAGAAAGTTTATCCCATAAGTGTGCTTCAAATCTCCCTGTCCATCTATGTCTGCTCACACCGCGAAACTTAGAACTTCTGTTTACAGTTGTTGGCGAAGCTTGACCCGTTTGCTGAGTTGGCTCGTTTTTGCAATCCAGTGTAAGTGCGGCTGCATCTCTTCGCCTTCTTTTAACGCGCCTTACTTCTGGGGTCTCGTGGTTAACTATGGCTATTGATCGCTTTCTGTAGTTCTCTTCGCTCTTAATTGCCATTTGCACTGTTAAGTTTTGTTTACTTTACTCCCTCCTTAAGCTTTCTTCCTAAGTTTATGTATTTATATATGTATAAATGAAACTGTTGGCTTTTTGGGTTTTTTATGTTTTATAATAATTTGATGATTTCTATGATTGGAGCAGCTTGATGCCAACCTTATTTTTGTCCATGATTTTTATTCCTGGAATCATTCTTCATTGTTTTATACGTTAAAAACTTGTACCCTTTCTAGTTAAAGTGTAGTCCAGGGTAATCTAGTCTCTTCTAATGTTGTATTATTTTCATAATCATGAAAACTAGAAACCGAAAATGCCTCACTACGAAGCCGCATATATGTATCAACTAAGAGCATTCACATCCAACCCCCCAAATTGTGTGAGGGGGGTGATTGTAGGTGTTTGTAAGTGGAGGAGAGAGAAAATGTTATGTTCATCTGTAAATTTGGGGATACTGTTCACGCCTTATAATTTTTTAATATATTTTGAAAGTGATTATGAGTGAAGGAGAGAGAAAATATAATGATAAAGATATAAAAAATATTATTTCAATTAAAAAGGTGAGAGAAAAGATAGTGATTAATATAGGGTAAAATATGGGTGTTGGATGTGAATGCTCTAATATAGTATCGATAACCGATGCTCGATGATCTGGCGTGTAAAGCAAACTCATTTTCTAGATATTATTTGTCCAAAAACTTCCATTGTAAAAACATGTCTCAGGAACTTGTACCTTGTATATAGTTATGATGTTTTTATCCCATATAGGGAAATCTAGTCTAGTAGAATGTTGTATTTCTCGACGTGTTCGCTTTTAGATTGAAGTATTTTCATGGGTTTCTCAAAATCTCAAATAAGATAGTTCATAAATGAGTCGATATGACACAATGTTTCATGAATCGACACGCTAATTTGTTGAAACGACGCAAAAATCAATGTGTTTGGTTGGTACACTACCCCTTTGCCCCCGTTGTTCGCCGAAGCTAGAAATCATACTAGTCTTGAACGAGTCATGTAATTAAGTTTACTCTTCATTTGCTCAAGTATGCATGATGGTATCTTCATGGTTTTTAAAATATAGGTTTCAAATAATTAAGTTGCCAACTGCTTTATATTATATATATATTTATTATATATATATATATATATATATAATATATATTATGATATATATATATATTATGTATATATATATATAGTATATATATATATTATGTATATATATTGGCACTAGCATGCATCTCCTAGCACACAATGAGTTTGTGTGTTTCACGGGTCCCTGCATTGATGGTGATTTAAACTATGGAAATCGACTGATTATGACATCAAGATTGACTCTTTTGTGTGTGAATGAAAGCTTGCGTATAACTTAGAAAAATACTAAATTTATTAAAAATAAAAGGGAAAATGCTTGAATTTGGAGTATGCTTTTGAAATTTAGTGGTTGTTTTTCTGTTTCATATATTAAAAATATATTAAAAGTGTTGAAACTAGCCTAAAAGCAAAACAATATAGAAGATATATAGAGAGAGATGTTTCATTGATAGGTATATCAAACATTGAGATACAATAAGATATATTTAGGAGAGGAAGTCTTGGAGAAAAAGCTAATCTATTTAAGGAGTTGATAACCACATATAATATACAATATTTATAACACTCCCCCTTGGTTATCAACTTTATACGCTTTGTGATGCTGCCTCGTTAAAAACCTTGCTAGGAAAACCCAGTGGGATAAAACCTCAGCTAAGGGAAAAAGAGTGTAGCGCGTATTTTCTTATCTGATACTTCTTGACCAGGTATGTTGCCTTATTAAAAACCTTACTAAGAAAACCCAATGGGATAAAACTTAGTTAAGGGAAAAAGAGTGCAAGTTGAACAAATCTCCCCCTCATTTTAACATGTATCCTTTAAGTGACGTGTGTCCATCTTTCTTGAAAGTTGATCAAAGCTTTTGTGACTAATGATTTGTCGCTTGATCCCTTAATGTGCAATCTTTTATGTTGAGCAATGTTGTATAATCTTCTAACGAGACTTTAAGTGCCTCCTAAAAAATGTCATATATCCACGACTGTGTTTTCTTACATTCCTGCATCTACAAGACTAACCAAACTTGTTTTGATGGGTTAGTAAAATATAATCAAATATCGCTTATACCTGAAATATTTCTTTAAAATCATCCAATATATCTTCGCTTGACAAAGGCTATATTATGACAATAAGCTGAAGTGATAGATATTTTAACCATACATAGCTAGCAAAACATATTAATGCACATAGCATTTAACGATGGTACTTCTAGAATGAGAATCTCTACTTTGGTAGGAGATGATAATAGGCATTTCTTATAACAAGTGACTCAAAAACCTTTAATATACATTAAGGTTCAACTATGTACATACTAAAATATTCCAACATCATCTTCTAGATGTACTTGAGGGATTGATAAAATATAATTACATATATACTCAAACTAGAGTTCGAGTAATAATTAGACTGTGCCAAGGTCATTCAAATATTCTACATCTAAAAGCTCGACAGTTTCTCTCGATGATGCCTACACATCATCACTGTAAATGCGATTATATTGAGCTTTTAAAAGCATAATGTAGATAAAACATGGCTAATTTAATCAAACTTATATCCTTCTTTATGCGAATATCTCGAGTTGTACAACAATCGACCCGACTACTTTAGTCCATACATATTTTGTCAATTTCATATAGTATGTCCTTAAGGTTTTTATATCAATGCTTCTAGCATTATCAATCCATGAGGGAATTCTTCCAATCTTATCCAAATATGCATGTGCATTCACTCTTCATGAGTTGTGTTACATAAACTTACCCATATAACACATAGAGATCTGTATCATATGCATAAATGTCATGAACACTTGCTTTTATCTCCAAAATCCATATTGTACCATGCATGTAAACTATTTATTAAGATATCACAATCACCGGGAACACGTTTTCTATGTATGTTTCTTGGTGCACAAGTATTACATCGTTAAGATGTTTCAATTAACCTTTTAAGACACTCAATTGCTTTAGAAACTCATCAGGAGTTCCAATTATATCCAACATGTAAAAAATCATAACCTATTCAAATCCGAATATGTATACAGTGATCACATTGTTCTCGAAAACTTACTTTACATGACTTATATAATTAATCCTTCAGAACTTTCATGTAAACTTTTAGTATCAAGTGATACATTCATAAAACGCATATCAACTCTCTCTTTATCTTACCAGACTAATAAGATATTGGAAAGTCATTATATCCACCACTAGAGAATGAGTCTCCTCATTAATCAATTATGGGTCTTTGCAAAAATCTTGTGCCACCATTTTTCTTAAAATAACTTCATGTTATTTTCAATTCATAACTTGTATAAAAGACTCATTTGTATCCAACACATCTTACAACTTCAGTTGCATGGACTAGTGATCCAAAAACTTTCCATTTCAACAAAGAATTCAACTCTGCCTTAGTTGCGTCTTTCCATTTTGGCCAATCATTTATATGTTTACGTTTATAGGCAGATCTCAAATCTTGATCCTCATCATTTAATCATTTCAAGCGCTACATTATATACAAAAGTATAACGACGTCGATTTTTATTTCGATTCCATACATATCTTAGACATGATACAACTTATCGAGATTTCTTTATTTTTCAAGTACCTGAGGTTCTTCTTGAACCATCATGTCTACTGTCTCTTCATGAGATCTTATTACTATAACCTCGATTTGACCATCTTAATTACTGCTCCAACTTTCGAGGAATTGTATTACTGGTATCGACTAGTCTACCACGCTTCAGGCGTGCAATAGACTCATTAAAAAAATATTGGTTGTCCTTCTAGGACGCAAACATAAATGGAGCATAAGCAGTTGATTATGTGACTTACTTAGTCACTCTATTTAGGCCAGTGAACTCGTCTGGTAAATTTTTCTTTAATATTGGTAAATGAATTATACTTTAAACTTCTAGTTCATAGTTTATAGTCTGAGGATCAATATGACATGATAATTCATTTCACTTTTCACTTTCCAACTGCTTGTTATCTCCCCCTAATGTTGGGAACATTCATTCACTAAGGTGAAAAACCAATGAGCCATAAACAAATTTCTCACTAATGCTTTAAGTAGTCAATCACTAGACGAATATTTATATCCAACATATTGTCAAACCTTTTAGAAGTCCCATCTTGGTGCGATGTGGTGGATGAGTTTCAATATATGTCGCCGAACCAAAATCTTTGATGAGACATATTTGGTTCCTGACCAAAAACCAACTATGTGGGGAGAACTATAACTTATTGACTTGATGTGAATTAATGGTACTATATGTAAAATTACATGTACCTAACTGAACTTTTGTTCCTCTCATGATCATTGGCTTTGTAATCAATAGTAGACGTTTAAGTGGTCATCTAAACAAAGCAATTCTTGTATAAACATAAGCTATATGTAATTCAACATTTATTCCAATAATCATTAATAACTTGGAATTGAATTCATCGTTATTACCAAAATAAATATACCAATCTGGATTAATATGTTTGCTATCACATTAGCTAAGCCACAATACACAAACTTCAGGTTGTGGATTTGATAACCATTTAGACGATGCATCGATTTAAAACACTAAATGGTATCACGTTAGGATATGCATATCCTTTAATCACTTCCAGAATATTTAGGGATTTTCACCCTACTTTGGTTGGTAAATAATGAATTTCCCTTGAGAGAAAATATTGCATGCTAATTACCAACTTGAAGAATCTTCTAGTTCTTCAATACAATTCACATCATCGTTGATTCGGTATGCCAATCAAATATCATGATCCATAAACTTCTAGTTTATGATCGTAATGTATTACTTACACTTATGCACAAGACATAAGACATATATCCATCCTTTCGGCATATTATTCTCATATAATCACTCTTTTTATTTGCCACTTATGATGGTCAGTCTTATTATTACATAATCATCGTTGCACTTCTGATGGTCGGTCTCACTTAATATAATATGACCATCATTACAATTCTAAATTGTCGATTTCATCATTACAACTTTATCAATTATGTCCATAATCACTACCTTTATAATGATCAACATTTTATCACATTCACTTCAAGGAATGAGATAGAGTCTGGAAACTTTCACGAATTTTCATTCTTTACTCAGTCATATGGCCGGGTATAAATCAATTTAAACTATTCATACTCTCCTAATAAAATTGCTACTTCAGGAGCATATCGAAACTCATATATGACAAATGAAAATCTTGTATCCAGTTTTTCATTATAAGCAATCTTCTTTTCATATGATATAAATGAAGATATGTATTTACATGACCAAGCCATGTAAGATTTATCGGTCTAAAATCTTATGACCTTCTATAAATTGATAATGAGATCTAGGGAGTATACCACTTCGAGTATCACATTTAAGTATATTGATTCTCTTTCATGATAGTGATAATAAACCATAACTTTTGTATATGGTAGCATACAAGATATATACAAGGCGTACCATAAAATGATGTTATTAAATATAGAATGTTATAACATGTCACTATAAAACATTCCATACTCTCACTAATTCTAGTTAGTTTTCAATTTTATCATCAAAGCAAAACACACATATAATAAAGATTAAACCCATAAACTTAGTGGGATCCATATAAAAGAATCTATAAATAGGCAGAACCAAACAAAATCATTAAATTCAACCCAAAATATTATTTCTCACATTCATATTTCACGTAAACAAACAATAACCGATATTTGTAAACAATCGATATATTTTTGTAGGTATTATTTTCCTACCCTTTTCAATTACCATAATTAGAAAAATAAAAATTATAGCATCCATATCCATATATAGAGATATTAGAATTACGTACACTAAAAAAATAATTAGAAATATAAAAATTATACCTTCCATATACTAAAAAACTAACACTTAAATATTAAAATTGTGTATATTATGAAAGCAATATCTCTTAACTAATATATAATTTTATTCTTGTCATAAATATATACAGCTAAACACATATATGCAATATATGACGCAAAAGTCATACCCATTTAAGTTTCAAAATTCTTTTACACGTTGGAATCTCACACCCAAATCTAAGTTTTTCATTGATAAATTATTCAATCGTTTCCTTATTTTCTAGATGCATAATACTTATAAGAAATTGCATGCCACATAATTAAAATTTAAAACTCTCTTTAATAAAAAATAGTCTTTAGGCAATTAATTATGACAAACTTTATCATAAAGAGATCTAGTTTATTTATCTAAAATAACATTTTATGTATTTTCCAAACTTAGGCGAATTTTATACATCTTAAGTACCATAAGTATAGTTACGAAAACCTTGACAATATTATTTTTTTCAATAAAAGAAAAGAAAACTGTTGATTTTCACAAAATATACATGCATGATATAATCACATAATCACACTTTAAACAAGTAAACACATAACATAAGATTTGTAGTATTAGTAACTAAAATAACAATTTTCTTCTCGAAAAAGAGGGCAAACAGTGGCTAAAACCCCTATTTTGCAATTCATTATTATAAATTAATTTTATATTTTAGTGTCTTATTCAACAATCAAACACCAGTATTCATTTGTGCAATCTGTATAAAAAGTGAATTAGAAAAACAAACTAACATGACTACCCAAATAGCCGATAAAAATAAGATGGGAATCGATAGGTTAATTACTCCTACAAGATACCAACCTGGACATGTGACTATATTTTCTTTTAATATTCTTAAACAATACCATTAAAAAATCATGAAATTTATATGCCATACTAATGTCAGAATAAGTAATACGTTAAGGCAAAGAAAATTATGTTTCAAAGGCCATAAAACAAATAAGCACATCAAAATAATAATCATACACATAGTCAAGATCATCGCCCATACATAAATACACAATACGATATTAATAGAAGATGAACGAGAAGTAAAAATTTACTTACATGATAGTTTACTTAAACATACTTACGAATCTCGATGTAACTTTATGATGATGCGATCCAACTCCAAAAGACATTCGTGCTGATAACGTGTTGTGAAACTAGCCTAAAAGCAAAACAATATAGAAGATATGTAGAGAGAGATGTTTCATTGATAGGTATATCAAACATTGAGATACAATAAGATATATATAGGAGAGGAAGTCTTGGAGAAAAAGCTAATCTATTTAAGGAGTTGATAACCACATATAATATACAATATTTATAACAAAAAGGAAATTTACAGGTTGTACACATTTTGATTAGTTTATTATATATTAGATTTGCTTATTTAACCCATATAAGTTATTTATAATATATATTTGTTTATTCAACATAAAATGGTTCTAACATATTTAATCCTTAAAAAAATTGAAGTGGTATTGAATTAACTTATTTAAAATAGCTTATGCTAGCTCATTAACTTAATAATCCCTTCTAAAAAAGCGTCTCAAAAGCTCTTAAGTTGCTAGGTTATACAAGAGGAGACAACAGTGGCTCAACACCGTTTACTAGTGGCGGATATAGCCATGATAAAAAGGTTGATTGAGGGGGAGAGGAAATTGTGACCTAGGATTAGAGGGGAACTGTGAAGGGCGACAAGATTACAATCTTTAGATATAAGGTTATTTCAATGACATCAGCTAGATTGGATAGGGACACAAACCAAATGCGGGAGGTTATGTCGACCACTATTATTCATGTGGCGAATGAGACTCTAAGTGTCTCAACTGGAAGGACAAGTGGACAAAAGGAGTCTTGGTGGTGGAGTGAGGATGTGCAAATCAAAGTAATGGATAAGCAAGTGAGTTTTAGGGATTTTTTGAGGTGCACGGATACGTGTGAGTAGGAGCGAGTGAGATTGAGGGAGAGATACAAAATCGCCAGAAGGGAGGCAAAGAACACCGCCTATAAGAAGATGTATGAACGCTTGGAAACAAATGAGGGGGAATAACATATGTTTAAGATTGCCAAATTTAGTGAGCGTAGAAGGCAGGATCTAGGAGTAGTGAAACTTATAAAGGAAAATGATGGATGTGTGTTAGTCAAAGTAGAATGACATTAAAGTGAGATGGAAAACCTACTTCCAAAACCTTTTCAAGAGTGGGAGGGTTTACTAGCAAGAAAACAACAACCACAATCACAACCATACTACGCAAAGACGACAACTAAATAACTGCTATTGTCCACGTATCACACATGTAGAGGTGAGCATCTCATTAGGATTGTGGAAAGGGCTAACGCAATCGGGCCATACAACATTCCGATTTAAGTGTGGAAGTATATGGGAGAGGAAGAAGTTCAAATGCTAATTACCTTGTTCAATCTTATACTCAAATTTGGTAATATGCCAAATTATTGTAGGAGTAGTGTTATAGGGTCTCTATATAAGAAAAATAGGAGACACCCCAATGTTGTGGGAATTACAAAGGGATTAAGCTATTAAGTCATGCTATGAAATTATGAGAGAGTTGCTAATTTGGAGTTTAGAGGGATGCTTGAGAAGTATATAGATTTTATTAGGGATATGTATAATATGTTTATAACTAGTGTTTGTACGCTAGTAGAAGATAGTGATTCCTTCCCTACGGAGGTAGGACTTCGCCAAAGTTCACATTGAGTCCGTTTATTTTTGTTGTTGTCCTAAATGAGTTATCCAAGTCGATCCAGGACACAGTTCCGTGGTGCATGCTTTTTGTTAATAATATTGTGTTAGTTTCAGAGTCTAAACATAGGCTAAATACGAGGTTAGAAGACTGGCGGGCAAGGGTTTAAGGTAATAACTTAGTAGTTAATGATAAAGAAATATAAGGTAATAATGTAGTCAAGGGTGTAATTTTATGATTCTTAAACTTTCAGGGACCATTTGTGCACATAATGGTAAGTAGTAAGTTCTTAATAAAAAATTAAATACTCAAACCGGTGACCGCGGGACTCGAACCCGGGTCACCGGTTCATCAAACGCGCACAAAACCACTTCGCCACCAGCCTCACATCTGATGAACCCGGATAAAAAGAAACCTTAAGCACTCTTTCGCCGCGACAACCAGCACAAACAGGCCCGCGACCAGCGAGTTTTGGGCGGGTTTTTTTTTGTGTTTTATTTGATTTTAAACATGTTTTAAGCATTAATTACTCAACTAAAACCTAACCTAACACTTCCCTATAAAACCCAAACATAATCCAAGCATTTTACACTTTGCAAATCATAAAAAACACTCTCAAAATCCCTCTCATCGCCGCTAATTTGAAGATTCTAGCAGAAACACCAACCTTCACAAAAGTATGCATAACTCACTCAATTCTTATCCGATTCACTCGATTTTTTTTCCTACTTCTTTGGATTAACCTTAGCTACGTTTCCATTGGTTTTCCATGGAAAACCAAGCTCTGGAATGTCCCGAAAAAGGCTCCAAAGTGGATGTTTTACTTTATTTTCATCAAAACTTTGTTAACTTGTTCAAACTTGAGTCTAACTCATCTCAAACGTATGTCCGAATGCTTACAACCTCACTTATGGTTGGTTGGGCTTAAAAACAAGGTTGAGACATGTCAAATTAGAGGTTAAAACCTCACGAACTTTCTGTTTTCGACTAGGGTTTACACCCACAAGTAGTGTCCAAGTTAAACTTGATGAATGTGTGATATTTAGACTAGCTTGGGCTATCCATCATTGAATCCACACACTACTTGATGATTTCATTAGTTTTAGTTGTTATTCTTACTTAGTTCATGACCCTCCTTGTGTTTATAACACAAGTGTAGTGGTTTGAGGTACCTAAATGGAAGCTTGTTGTTCCGACATCATGCATGAAATCCATGACACAAAAAGATACCTAAATGGAGACTTTGATCTCCTACCTCCTATTTGAATTATATGTTATGTATTTTATATAATCTAAGTATGTATATGACTATGTAACAAAGACTTAATGATAACTTAATAGTTAAGTGTTAAGAAACTAGTTACATCATCTAAGGACCGTACACTTGTTATGATTCTAATAGGATCTTCGAATCCATGAAAACACACCAAACCCTTGAGGTTTCAATAGTGTGCAAGGACAATGTGTTATTCTTTAATCTTCCATTAAACTCCCAACTCTCATACGCCTTTGTTACTTCTTGTAGAAGGACAAGGTGCTCCAAGATAATCAACCAAACACTCTCGGAATTCAAGTCGGATAAGCTTGCAAAACCGTGAGCATACTCGATCCCTTTTTCCTTTTACACTTTGGGTGCAACATGTATGTCATATAAAACTACACTTCACATGAAACTATTTTAATCTATATCCGTGCTTAACATGAAACTACTTGATGCTTGTTAGACTTGTATGTTATGTAAACTATTTGTATCGATATATGCTTCATTAACTTTGCTAGCCTACCTTAACAATTATAGCGCTATAGGATTAACGCACCGCCTACGAAACTTGGGGTATTGTTAAGTTAAACATGTTAACCTCCCGCTACTCTATTGGGATAGACTATTTTAATGCGTTGGATTCTTGGGTTTGAACATATAGTACACCGTTTCGGCATGCTAGTAAACTTGCATAATATGATTCATGTTGGATATGAGACCTTAAACAAATTTATTCTGTATTATGCTATGTAACAAAACTTGTATGCTCGCCAACTTTTGTTGATATATTTTAATACATGTTACAAGTTGATTGATGATACGATGTTGAGAAGAAATTCAATTTAGGTGGACTTAGATACACACCTAGATAAATTTTGTATTTATGTTATTTATTATGTTATGTTATAAACAATGTTGTTTTTATTTGGAATCTATGTATTACATTTTAGTCTTGAAATGAAATTTGAATTTAATTATATTGTCACATAGCCTTATGAAGTTTTGAGCAATTTGTTCGTCTCATCCCGATGTTTCCTGCCATCGGTTGGGTGTGACAGTCGTTCCCAACGAAACTAAAGGGAAATTTTTATAGGGTTGCAGTTGGACCAACTTTGTTGTATGGAACGGACTATTGGGACATCAAGAACACACAGGCAAGCAAGATAGAGGTAGCAAAGATGAGGATGTTGGAGTGGATGTGCGGGCAAACAAGGTTAAACCAGATAAGAAATGAAGTTTTTAGAAAAGGCAAGAGGGGATATTGAGATGATTTAGGCACATGAAAAAGAGACTGATAACGGCGCCGGTTAGACCTGTGGAAAACCTCATTATGTAGAGGGGTAGATGCATGCCTAAATTGACTTGGAACGAACGCATAAAATGATTTTCTAGAGTTGCACCTCTCTGAGGACATGGTCCAGGATATGCGTTTTTGGAGACATAGAATTAAGGATAATGACTTTAGCGCAGGGAAGAGGTTTGTCTTAGATTTGTCTTAGGGGACTAGATTTACTATCCTCTATATGGACTTTGCATTTGGGTATCTTACTGTATTTATGTTTATATGTGGTTTTGTGTTGTTACATATGATTATATCTTTACATGTTGCTTTCAATACCACTTCTTTTGTTGTTGATAGCTCTTTATCTCTATTGTTTAGTTTTGTACATGTGTCTTTGACTTGTTTTGAAGTTGAGTGTCTTTAAGAAAATAACATTTCTATCCTTAGGGATAAAGATAAGGCCTGCCTGTATTTCACCCTTCCAGACTCTAACGGGTTAGGTAAACAGACAGGCATCACCTAAAACTATACCTTCTTAAAGCCATGAAATGTTTTTATAACTAACCCAGACCGAGTGTCATGTCCAAATATTTGTCCTAAATAGTTCAGGTTTTCCTATTTGGTTTGGGTTATTTTGTGATCCTACTTACTTTGACAAAGTGTATTGATACCACTTTTTGAAGAGTTACTTATCACTTAAAAGTAAAACACCGAGACTTCATGTAAAACACGGGTGACTTCATGTATCTCTTGAATATATATACCATTTTGTTGTTTGTTTTATTTATCTTTTCTAATCTATTGAACATGTCATTAAATATAGTTGGCTAACATCAAGTACAGAAAAAAACATGTCGTTTCACAACATGTAAATTTTGCTCGTATGATGTTGATTTGCAACACAAACAATGTGTCTTTAATATCATGTCCACAAATTGATCCCTTAATGGTTAACTTATGTTTTAACTTTTATGCACCCCAAAGATGGTTCTAACTTATGTTTTTATGCACCCCAAAGATCTCCTAAAATGGCGACATATATTCAATTTTTTTATTATCGCCCTTGCGATAGTCGTATTTCCCAACAATACACAGTGCGTCCATATTGCTATGTCTAGTGCATGATCAAGTCCCCCTCGAAAAATATGCTATCCGTTGCTCAAATGTGGTGTTCATGTTTGGGTTCAAGCAATTTTGGCAAGGTCGAACATGTGAATACAACTATGAATACCTCTAAATCAAACCAACATATAACGATCGTTGGCTGAACCGCTAAACTCGATTTTTCAAAGCATAAACCATGTAATAAACTAAATTATACCCCAACACAAATGTGTCACAATTAAATATTTGTCTCAACATAATAGACCCAAAAAATTATCCGAATGATGGCGTAAAGCGTCTGTAGTGGTTTTAAGTCCGCCGCCCATTTGTGTGGGTCTAGCGAAAATATAAATATAAATTTTCATAGATTAATTATCATGTAATTTGCATCACAAGAAAATTCAAAAATCCTCTCTTTTTTCCCAAGAAAACGCATATCACCCCAATCCAACGGTCCAGAATCAACCACAGCACACATACGAATCACACAGTAAACCCACTCAAAATTAGGGCTTTCTTTTCCCCCAATTCACCTGCCCTATATAAACAAATATCGTTGCACGACTCACCATCCTCACTTCTTCTTCCTCATCAAATTACCATTTCAAGCTCTACACAAATCATGGCTAAAGGTCCCGGACTCTACACCGACATTGGCAAAAAAGCCAGAGGTTATCTCTATTTCCATTTCTATATCTATTTCTACACTCAGTTTATATAGATTTGTGTATGCGTTTATACTAATAGATGTATGCGATTATGTACCGTATGTTTATTGGATCTGCATTTGTTGATTTGAATCTGTTTGTTTTTGTGTGAATGAAGATCTTCTGTACAGAGATTATCAAGGAGACCATAAGTTCACCATCACGACGTATTCGCCTACTGGAGTTGTGAGTTATTTCTTTTCGTATGTGTTGATTTGTTTGATTAGTTTGTGTTTCGGCACTGTTACTTTGTTTGATGAAGGTTGATGGATTACTGAGTGTGATTGTGGTTGATTTGTTGTGATTTTGGAGTAGATTAGGGTTTATGTGAGTTTAAATGTTAACTTCGTTAGTTTATTTCATTTTACTGGCATTGAGTTTGTAAATGCAGAGAGTTTAATGGAGATGAGATTTGTTATTTGTTGTAGGTGATTTGTTAATGTTGTATGTGTTTGGAGTATTTGATTCTGGTGATGAATAAAGTTATAAAGCTAAAGATGCATGTTAGAAAGTTAGTGTTAGTTTCCACCTTCTTGGATGGTGGTTGATGAATATAATCAATTTAGTAATGTTATGGTCTTAAAGTATATAAATATGAGGATTTAATCATATTGTTTGTCTGTCTTTTTTGGTATGCATTATACTTTTATATAAGCTACGTATAGCTTTTTGCATTTATATATGTATTTTTGTTGACGTGTTTGATTCGACATTATGTTAACAATCTTAATATGAACATGCCCTATAATTTAATGTCTTTGGCTCTTTGTATGTTTGATCTGCACTCGCTTTTTAAAGGTTTTTCTTCGGTTCATGTATGCTGGAATATTTGACTGAATTGACAAATGATGTGTGCATATGTTTTTGTATGTATGTGTGGAGTTTCACATTAAGAGTTTTTGTCTTTTCAAAATGCATCTACTCTTGTGAGTTTGATTGTCGTATTCTTTTGTCGGTTTTGAATAGCTAGAAGTTTTATATAGTGTTTTATTTGTTAATATGAAGACATTGTAAGTTATATGGTACATTGCATTTCGGTCTGTCTACTGGTGGTGAAGTTTGAGCATCTATTCACTAGATTAACAATAAAGTTTCCACACTTTGCAGGCAATCACATCGTCTGGAACAAAGAAAGGTGACTTGTTTCTTGCAGATGTCAACACTCAATTGAAGAGGAACAATGTTACTGCTGATATCAAAGTGGACACAGGCTCTAATGTATGCACGCTTATTCTACTTTTTGTTCATAGTTTTTTCATGTTATTTGATCTTCTATCACTGTTATTCATTTGCTATTATTTCTATGTTTTATCGTTAAAATGATTTGCAGACAAGGCATATGATATATTCTAATAGTCTGGTTATAAATCTTGTTTTGACTGAAAATTTTGTAAACCTGTAGCTTTCGACAACCATTGTGGTAGATGAACCTGCTCCTGGGCTCAAGGCAATTTTTAGCTTCAAAGTCCCCGATCAAAGGTCCGGCAAGGTATGCGAAAGTTAAACTGCTTCCTAACATGATATGAATTTTGTGTGGTAGTAAAATGCCTAAGTATTTAATAATTATGACAGTTGGAACTGCAATACTTGCATGACTACGCTGGAATCGCCACAAGCATTGGGTTGACCGCAAACCCTATTGTCAACTTCTCTGGTGTTGTGGGGACCAACCTCGCTGCTATTGGTACCGATGTTTCTTTTGACACTAAGACTGGGAACTTCACCAAATGTAATGCTGGCATCAGCTTCTCCAATGCTGACCTCATTGCTGCTTTGACTCTGTGAGTTGTTAGTTCTTTAAGTTCGAAAGTTGTGATGGTTCTTCATTTAAATCTAACACAGATAATATGATATTGCAGGAATGACAAGGGTGAGACTCTGAATGCATCGTACTACCACATCGTGAAGCCGTTGACCAACACATCAGTGGGTGCAGAAGTGAGGCACAACTTCTCGACCAATGAAAACACAATCACAGTTGGCACACAGCACGCTTTGGATCCACTGACCACAGTGAAGGCCCGTATCGACAACCTTGGCAAGGCAAACGCTCTTATCCAGCACGAGTGGCGCCCCAAATCCCTCTTCACCATTTCAGGAGAAGTTGACACCAAAGCAGTCGACAAGAGTGCAAAGTTTGGTCTTGCCTTGGCTCTTAAGCCATGATGAAGTGTTTGGTTTTATCTGGCTCTTGAAATGAAGGGTTCTTTTTGTCGTTTTATACTTTTGGTGACGTAGAAATAATTTGCAAACAGTTTTTTAGGTGATTTCGTTACCTGCTCATGGATTGTAGTATATTTCCAGAGGTTTATCTTCTTGGTCGGTTTGTCACTGAGTACTCTTTATGCCAAAGGTGCTTTTAAGATGCATGTCATGTGTGATTGATTTGAGAACTGGCTTGATGGAGTGGCATGTTGACGAAAAAAAGAACAGTTTTACCAACATTAATTGTCATACAGTTATGAAATATATTTATAGGAGGTTCAATGGAGAACACTAAAAAACGATATCTTTAACATTAAAGTCCATTCACCTCTCCCAGCAAAGATTATTGAACGGGGACCTATGTTTTAACCAAAGGTCTTCTCTAATCTACCGTCTTTGTTATACCGCAACCGACAAGTCTACCAGGGGCGGAACCACCATATAAGCACCCGTAGCACGGGCTACGGCTCAACCCTCCGGCGACCAAGTTTTCCGTTAACGGTGGTCTATATCGCAACTTTGTTTTTGTTGTTTGACCCCTCTCTAAACTCTCAAGTCTCACCCGTAGTGTAGTTGAAGCAAGGTGAGAAAAGTTGAAGTAACATTATTTGTGGTCTTATTCCGGCAAAAGAGACAGTAGGTAGCAACTCTTTGTAGGTTAAAATGAAGAAGATAAGTAGATGAAGTAAGAGAGAGAGAAGATAATTGTTTTTTTAATTTTATATATATATATTTGTTAAAGCGATATGAGTGGTCTGCAGAGACTTACTTAGTTATAGACCTACAGGTGTTTTTTTTTTTTTTTTCCAAAATCTGCTATTGATCATTTAATTTATTAATATATTATATAATAATACTCTAATTTCGACTTAAGTGCATTATTATTTACGAAATGGCGCACCCGTGCGATGCTCTGATTTATTGTCTTTTTTAATATTGTATGATTGTACGGTAAAAAAAAAAATTTAGGATACCCCTGATTTAATGGGCTAGTTCCGCCACTGAAGTCTACCGTCTTTGTTATGCTGTAAACTGAGATCTTTGCGTTTCTAGCCTTTCAAATAGATTTGTGAATTTTATTGGTAAAATATCTTGGGTAAAAAGAAAACGAATACGTCTTTTGTATTTCTAGTATGAATTATATATCTATATTCTATATCAACAATTTACCTGTGTTAAGAAATCAGTGTTTCAATCAATCTTTGTTCTAGATATCTCCTTCACGACTTCTCAATTACCCTTTGATAGGGATCAACATAAAGATTTTAATTTTCATTACGTTAATCGACTAAAAATAACTCCAGAACAATCGTAACAACCTAAATGGGAAAAAATGCAACTGTGAAATTCAAACTCGTCCCAATTTCAAAAAGCGAAAACACATATACATAGACCAAACTAATAAGAGAATGCTCGTAGTATATACACAATGTTCACGATAGTATATATCATATTCAATCGACTCGGAACAAAATCAAAGTCTAGGTCAAGGTCAAGTTCTCAAGTCAACTAAGCTTGAACACTTTCAGCTTGAAGCAGACCCTCACGGATCTGTGAGGCAATATCTTTGACCGCACCAGGTCCAT
The DNA here is from genome assembly GCA_947069175.1 of Scalesia atractyloides. Classification (NCBI taxonomy): domain Eukaryota; kingdom Viridiplantae; phylum Streptophyta; class Magnoliopsida; order Asterales; family Asteraceae; genus Scalesia; species Scalesia atractyloides. The sequence goes on along the minus strand of CAMTDV010000014.1, from coordinate 25,413,563 downwards.
GAGGAAGAAACACAGCATTAGACTTTGATGAAGCCCCAATATCTTTCATGGTGTCAAAGTATTGAGTCAGCAACACCATGTCCATAACCTCTTTAGGTGATGTTCCGGGCACGTTTTCCGAAAACGCAAGCACGCTGTCCCTAAGACCGTCCACTATGGCTTGACGCTGTCTAGCAATACCCAGCCCAGATAAGTATTTAGATTCCGCTTCTCCTTCTGCACGTTTGATTTGTAGAATCTTCTCGCCTTCTGCCTTCTCATTTGCAGCAACTCTCATTCTAGCAGCTGTTATTGCACTTGATATGTTATTGGACTGAAACAAACTTAATTAATATATCAAGGAGTCAAACTAAGATACCTGCATTGATCTCATTCATGGATCGCTTCACATGTTGATCGGGTTCTATATCAACAATCAAAGTTTGCACAATCTCAAAACCATAACCGGACATGGCCTGAAACATATGAACACATATTACATTCTTTCGATCGTTCAAGGCAGCATGGTTGTAAAAATCCCGACTAGTCTCCGATTAGTCGCCGATAATCACTAATTGGAGGTTCACCGATTAATTACTAGGCGGTCAATGACGGTCCTATTTTGGCCAAATTTTGGCCAGACAAAGGCTAACTTTTGACCAACCCCTGCAAATTCCTTCCAATTACTTAAAAAGTGGATTAATAAGGGGTTAAAACATGTTTACTTTAGAAAACTACATATAAAAATTTGTGTGTATATATATAACTAAAAATTACATATAAAATTCTCGATCCGATTAATTCCAATTAATCCCTATCAATCCTGATTAATTGCTAGTCGGTACCCCACCGCCCTTGGTTTAAAAAAGCGGACGGCGCACAAAAGCGATGAGGTCTAAAACCGATTTTTTAAAGCGAAGCGCAAAAGCGGTGAGCTTTTCGTACGCAAAGCGCAAAGTGATTATATAATTTATTTTATAAATCCCATAAGTGTTTAGCATCCAATACCTATGATTTAGCTATAATTAAGCTTTATATATGTTTTAAAATGAAAAAAAAAAACATAAATGTACAGCATAAAAAGCCTGTTGTACAACACTCAGCTGCATAGAAACACCCCATGTACAAAAAGCGCGCGCCTCAGCCTGCGCCTTAGATCGATTTTCCCCTAAAAAGCGCGCCTTCTCTGCGCTTCTTGTACACCCACCCCGCTTTGAAGCGCAAAGCGATATGATTTGCGCCTTGGGTCGCCTCGCGCCTAGGCGCGCTTAAGGCGAGCTTTTTAAAACAAAGCCACCGCCCAACTAGCGCCTAGCGATTCTTACAACACTGCAAGGCAGATATATCACATTTAAACAACTAAAGGAAAAGTACTATTACGATTTACGGTATTACCTTCTCAAGCTCTTCTTCCACACCCTTGGCTATATCGTTTTTCTGAAGAAAAACATCATCCAATTGCAGCTTTGGTACACTAGCCCTAATCACTAACAACAATGGTGTAAAATCAGGCGCACGGAAAGAATATAACAAAATCAATGAAGTGTCCTGATGATTATCATTAATCAAAATCAACAGAAGATAACACACGATATATGGCATCTTACCATCGAAAACATAAGCTTGAATCTGTTGCTTTGTGTTTGAGAGCTTATAAAAAGCATCTGCGGCCTTCTCAGACAAGGCACGGTACTGTATGGAAGCAACCACAGTAACAAAGACGTTATCCTGAAATGATACCAACACGATCTGATCAAACTTGTAAAAAAGCAATCATTGTAGTTAAACATGAATGAATTGAACATAGCTGCATGCAAACAGGAAACAATAGAGCTTTGGTAACATTACTAGACGTCTAGATACGATCATTAAAGGTCAACAGAAAGAAAGGGTAAAAACCTTTGTTTTTGTCTCGCAACGAACATCAAGCTGATTCACACGCAATGACAGTTGACCAGCCAACCTATACCCTAAACACCAAGGTAAACAGTGACAACCAGGTTGAAGTACGTCATCAAACTTTCCAAAATGCTCTTTTACGGCTACATTAGACTGCTCCACTTGAATGCATCCTAGAGACTGACCCATGATTCAAATCTGGAAACAAAATGGCACATGTAAAGAAACTCACTCAACTTAAGCATAGTGCACATAGTAACTATGATTAGAAACTAGTCATCTATATGGTTACAATAACATGTTACCCTCTTGTATCATGTGCATAATTGCATATATCGCGTCATGCCACATGGCATATATCAACAAATGTTCAGTTACATACAAGTAGCATTGTCGAATTCGCATCACGAAGGCGATTGATTGTAAAACGATCCCCAACTTAGATTCTACCATAGTTATTAAAGGGGCGAGGCGCACTCCGGGTGATTTGTTGGGCCCGGGGCCTTATTTGCGCCTAGGCGAGCCTGGGCGATTGCTTTAATAACTATGGATTCTACTATTTAAAATTTGGTGAAAATGAAAGAAAACAGGTTGAAATTAAGAGAATCTGCACCTACTTTTATCATCACAGCACTTGCAACTTGCATCTTCACACTCCAATTAATTATTTTATTTATCAACAAATATCCCACATGATATTTCATCATGAAAATTAAAAAAATTCAAAAAGAAGTGATATTAATCCTGCCATCCTACTACTATTAAAACCCTAGGATTGAATAAACAGACGATCAAAGGTTAAAATAATTTCAAGGACAGAAAGCAACAAAACAATTGGTCAATTTAACAAGATTCAACCATGAATTGCCCAAAGATTACGCAATCAAAAAAAAAAAAACGAAAATTCACACATTAAATTGGAAACTTAACATGCATCAAACATCAATGAGATTGATAAATATTCAGGTAGCATAATGAAGGATAGTAACAGAAAAAACTGAATTAAAGGTTACCTTGAGAGAGTGATTAGGGTTTGAAGATGATTTAAGATCTATCTGAGTGTATGTATATGTGTAGACGAGGCTTGTTCTGCCGTAGGAATAACAATCTTTGTGAGGAGAAGTGAGTGCCACGTTTTTTAAAAGACGAAAATAACCCTTGAAAGATATTGATGATGATATCCATTATTGGTAGATTTAAATGCTTGGTTGGTCCATGTGGTTTGTAAAAATGGTAGATTTGGTTCCAGTGGTTTACTAATTACGTTTGTGGTACCAAAACTTGTAAAAAATGAAATCGCTTGGTCCCCTGCCCTAACATCAGTTAAATAACTCTGTTAAAACACCTCACGTGCTTGGCACGTGAGGGTAATTTCGTCCTTTCAGTCCAGCTCATTGGTCACACACATAGGTGGCCCCACTCGAAAAGTCTCCTAACCAAGTCAACCATTTCATCTTCCTCGTTTCCACTCACCCGCCATTAATATACACCTACGAACCTCAAACACATAATTCAATTACAGTAAACTTTCCATCATGAGGTTTCCACTCATCTTCCCCACCTTAATTCTACTATGTTCCATCTTCTTCACCATTCAATCAACCGGACAAGACCCAGGTTTCCGTTGCACAAAACCTAACAACACCACCTGCAACTCACTCATCGACTACAAACTCCCCAACACCACCACTCTCCGCCGTCGCTGACCTCTTCCAAATCAAAAACCTCGGCTCACTCCTCGCCGCCAACAACCTCCCAATCACCACACCAAAAGATACGAAATACAAAGCCTCCGAAACCCTCAAAATCCCCTTCCCCTGCTTATGCCGCAACGGCACCGGAATCTCAACCACCGCCCCATCTACACCGTGGTCCCCGACGACGGCCTGTACCATATCGCTGCTGAGGTGTTTTCGGGGCTGGTGTTGTACCCACAGATTCAGGAGGTGAATAATATAACGGATGCGAACACTATTTTGGTGGGTCAGAAGCTGTGGATTCCCCTGCCGTGTAGCTGTGATGAGGTTGACGGAGAGACGGTGATGCATTATGGGTACTTGGTGGCTAGTGAAAGGACGAAATTACCCTCACGTGCCAAGCACGTGGGGTGTTTTAACAGAGTTATTTAACTGATGTTAGGGCAGGGGACCAAGCAAGTTCATTTTTACAAGTTTTGGTACCACGAGTGTAATTAGTAAACCGCTGGGAACAAATCTGCAATTTTTGCAAACCACAAGGACCAACCAAGCATTTAACTCTACAATGCGAATAAATTGCAAATACCCATGGTTTGTTTAATGCAACTTTTTTTTTAAATTATCAGCATAATTAAAATGGTATTCTTTTTTTAATAGGGTTTGGAGCTAATATTTATGGGGTGTGGAGTAGGGTAGTCCTTTGAGGATGAGTCGTCACGTGCATTCACGTTAGCAGATGTAGAAGGTGAGCCTAAAGGGACGTGCCTAGGGTGTGGGGATGTGCCCCTTTTGTATATACAATATGTATGTATGTATATGTGTGTGTTATATGTATGTATGTATATGTGTGTTATATGTATGTATATGTGTGTGTGTGTGTTGGAGGACCGTTGCAGGCGGTAGTGGGTGGACGTTGATGACGGGTCGGGCTGAGGGGGGCGATGTAGCCGGCTCTCGACGTGCTGGGGACGAACCCCACACCGCCTAGTCTAACCCTAATACTCGAGTGATGTAAACCGTTCATACTGATTTCGACGCTCAAGGTCTAACTCGCCAAGAAACACCATCAAGGAGAAACCTACCAACATGGGAAAACCCTCTTGAATCAAGTTTCAAACTTAAGATCTCTAGATATCCCAAACCTTAACCATCACCCCATATCATTAGACCAGAAGACCCTTGATTAAAATGGTATTCTAATCTATCTCATCTCATATTATTTAATATAAAATATTTTAATATATGACATGTATAAAGTACATTTATGTTTAATAACTCAGTGTTTATCTTCTTAAACAACTTATTGTTAGATGATTTAATGTCATCAAGTTACTTTTAGCATGGTTGTAGAAACGTAATTAATCGAGATTAATCGACGATTAATTGGCGCTTAGTTCAATACTGTTATAACTTCGGTATTAGAGAAACCCTAACTTGTAACAGGCGAAACCCTAAGACCTGGATTGTCCCTGAGAATTCCAAAAAAAAGTATACGGGGCCCAGGACGAGTATAAAAATGGTCCCCTATAACCTAGCAACAAACGATGAACTGTGGAGAAAAGATCAAGCAAGAGCTTAAACCAGTGCGGAGACAAAATCTCTTAACTGGAGGGTCCGAATAGATTTTAATTTTTATATGTATAAACGGAGACAAAATCTCTTATCTGGAGAGTCCGAATAGATTTTAGTTTTTATATGTATAAGCATATGTCGGTTATGTTTTTGTAACAATCGAAATATTACAAACACAAAAATAATTGTCAACATCTTTTAACATTACTTTAATTTGTATTTAAAATATTTGATAAATAGTATATTGTTCTTTCATTAAACCATTCATAAAAGATATCATTACGTGGTATTAAAAGTTTTCTTAATATAAGTTAAATTAGTAAATAAAAGAAAATAAACAAATAGTCTAAAATTGTTTCTAGTGATTTGGGCTTTATTCTTCTCCACAAGGAAAAACTTATAAAGGATACCAAGCCGTAACTTAATTAAAAAGGCTCACTTTACCGATTATTGAATTAGGTTGTCTTCTTCGTTTCTGATTTGCCGAATGCTGACCCTTTGTAAGTTTTCGGCGTTAGAAAATGTAATTTCTTGCCATCCAAGATTTACTAACCCCCCCCCCCCCCCCGGCATAAGGGTCTGGGGCTATTCCACCAATAGGGTCCAAGTTGCAACACCTTTAGCTGGGGTCGCACTAGAAACAGAGAAGATTTACATGGACTGTACATCCCTAGTTAGGGTCACACTATAAGCAAAGAAGATTTACATGAACTGTACACCCCTAGCTGGGCTTGCGCTAGAAGCAAAGAAAATTTACATAGACTATAAAATAATTGCTTGAAAATGAATAGTAAATTGAAACTGCTCGGTGGCAACTATAAATCATATGGTATAATTTGATTATCAATTACAATTCGAATTTCATATAAAAGAACTTCTTGTTCTTTGGGAAATCAATTTTTTTCTTATCTGGTTATCGATTTCGTACGCAAAATACTTTAACCTGAGAGTGGTTTCGTTACATAATTCACAAAATTATCCAGGAAATTAAAAATACAAGTCCTACAGTTATAAAAAGGTATCAATTTTATAACTATCTTGTGTTGGCATGATATTTATTCAAGTCAGATCAAAATACTTTTGTGTTGGTATGATATTTATTCAAGTCAGATCAAAATACTTCGTGGAGCAAAGTGTCATTTAACTATGGTGTGACGTTGAATATTTATGATTTAGAAAAATAAAAAAATGTATCATATAATGATATAATTAATGCAAGATATAAACAAACGAAGTAAAAGTAAAATCGGCATGAAAAAGATGTTTAAGATTTTAGTAATATGAGTTTTTTTCTTATAAAATATATAAAAATGAGGATCTATTTAGTGTACTGGAAAATCTATATACAATATTATTTACAAATTGATAACATGATGATATACAATACTTTAATACATAAACGAAACCAAAATAGTAAGATTCAAACCAGTGTCGAAAAATGCAAGATTATTTAAAAGATAAAACCTTATATGGTGAATTCACAAAAATAGAGTATCTGTGAGACATATGAATATAGTCTATTGCAAAGAAAATATATGGTGATCGATTGTAGCAAAAATGATAATAAAGAGACAACACCTGAAGACCCCGAAGACAATTCATCATATGCATTGGGTATACTTTTACCCTTGTTAACTTTATCTAAGTAAGTGCTACATCACCTATTTTTCCTAATTCTATTCTGCCTCACTCCAAGGAAATGGTTTAAACTCGTTAACTCCATCTAACCCTGTTTTTTAGTGGTGTTTTGGTTTAAAAAAGAAAAGAATAGTTAATTCGGTCTCTTAATATTCGGTTAAGATGTTAACATATAAATCCTTTAATGCCTCTTAACACAAAGAGAAAGTGATGTGCAATACCGGTTAACATGTCGTGTCATCATTATACCCAATCCAATATGTTAGATGTATACATCCCATGACCTTGTTCACATGTGAATATAGCGGAGAATTTTAAGGCGAGTGGACTCAAGTCAATAGGGATGAATTAGCATGAAAATTACAAAGAAATGTGTTCACATGTGTACACATGACAAAAATAGACTTTATTCCCAAACCTGAATTTGTTCACATGTAAACTCAATATCAGTCTCTAAATTATAATTTGCTCTTCTTAATTTGTTCTTTATTTAAATGATTTGTTTACATGTAAATAGATTAAATTCTTGCACCAGATAAATATGCTGCAGTTTAAATTATGGAGGCTTTTCTCATTAAAGTTATGTCTTTTCACGTGTGCATTCAAAATATTATGGTGCTAACTTTTAATCATTCATTGATCCGGCAAAATGTAGAACTTGGTCAGAATAATGGCCATTATAAAGGTCTAAACATTAAGGTTCAATTGGGTTCAATTACTGGGAGGTGTGTAAATATTTAACGAGAAAATAATAATTCACTTAAACATGGGCCCTCACTTCTCAGGGGAGGCTTAGATACGCTTGGATGGTGTGCATGGAGGACTTTCGCACAGGGCCCGTTATTTCGTGGTGCATAGGGCTGTAAACGAATCGAACGAACACGAACAAGGCCTTGTTCGTGTTCGTTCATTAAGGATATAAATGTGTTCACGAATGGTTTATGAACGCTTATCGAACGAGATTTTATGTTCGTGTTCGTTCATTAAGGAAATGAGTGTGTTCGCGAACGGTTCACGAACACAAATAAATTTGGCGAACATGACGAAAGATAAAGGCAATGGATCCCTTATTGTGAAACGGAGGTCGATCGTATTCGTCGATGTAAATATTGAGAAATAAAAGGGGGGATCGATGCATAAACAAGTGAAATAGGGGTTCCTAGTTTAATTGTTAGGGTAATAATATAAATAAAAGTTTAATGGTAATAAAATAAATAAAAGTTTAATAACATAAAAAGTATAGATAAAATATATGAAAGTACACAAATCTTTAATTAAAACACAAACACATGAACATAAACGAACGCAAATGAATGAATGTTCTTGAACACGTTCACGAACACCTTACCGAACGTTCACGAACAAAACTGAACGAACGAGACCTTAGTTCATGTTCGTTAATTTAACTAATCGAACGAAATTTCCTGTTCATGTTCGTTCGTTTACTAAACGAACGAACATAAACGAACTTCCCGCCGAACGGTTCACGAACTATTCGCTGAACGTTCGGTTCGTTTACAGCCCTAGCGGGGCATATGTTTTTTTTTTAAAAATCCGATATATATGTATGTTAATTGTTTTAGAATAGTAAACCCATACCAATTTCAAGTACGGCTCATTTACGAATCGTTTTTTTCATGTTTTAGACTTTAGAATATAGTCCACTAGGTTAATTGAGCTCATTACTAATTGAAAACGAAGTCTTAGATAATATAATCCGTGAAGAGTTGATCCACCAGTTTGCTATGAAGAATGCAAGAAGGGCTGAACGAATCATTGGTTAGCTATTAGCTTATAAGTTATTATGGTATGTAACTCATTCGAATACTATAATTTTCTCATTTTCGTAATTGTATTGTTTATCGTTAAGGCATAAGGGCATATTTTTCGAGTTTGAACATGGTACATGAATTCTCAGAGATGTCACTGTCACCTCGAAAAGACATATGTCTCTATTAAGTGTGGACTAGTCTCACATTTGATTCTCGTTTTTCCCTTTGAAGAGAGAGTGAGGACTGGGTTCTTATTTGACTCTTTACAACTGTTAAAGTATATATTGAATCCTAACAACCCGCTGAAAGTATTGAATCTTAGCATATATACTATATGCTACGATTGTTCTAGTTTTTTTAAAGGTTGAGAAAATAAAGATATCTGGCTAAAAATAACTAAGTGGTGTTTTGAATATTTTTATGTATTAAAATCAAGAGTAATTTTTTTTAAAGCAAAATAAAACGTAGCAAGATGCCACGAAATACATATTACAAAGTTGAAAAGGCAGCTAAACATTCACCCAAACAACAAAAATTTAAACCGTTGCAATGAAACATTTATCCTATATGTTCAAACTTTCTCCGGTTGCCCCAGTCGATTGTGAAGCCTTTTGCTCGATTAGTCATCAATTCAAAGTTTGCTTGTTTTATGTCTGATGGGGAAACAAGCGGTCTTAAGGATCCCCAATAACCCTCCCAAAGCTAATGATAGAGAAATATAACTGAACACAAGAATATACGTGGAAACTCCAAAACCGGAGAAAAACCACGGGCCTACAGAGAGAAAGATCCACTATGCGACAAATTGTTACAATCACATAGACTAATCTCTCAAGCGTCCCCCCGCCCAATTACACCGACACTCTCCAAAATGTTTAACTAAAACCTTTCTACACTTTAAGACAAAAGAACTAGAAAAGAAAGAAAGAACCAAATACTTCAAGTGTATTTTGGTTGGGGCACTTTGAAACCAAAGCCTTGGACTTCTTTTATAGGCTTGGAGTCATCCCAAGCTTTCATCCTTGCACCAATGTAGGATGAGGACATTTTTCATATAGCTAAAAAACCCAACAAATATCCACCTTGGATATATAAAAAAACAACCATATTAAAGGAACACCGTCTTCAACAGACGATCATACTCCACCATAAAAGAGTATCGCCACTTAGAATAGAACATTCTAATAATTTCTTCTCGGCACATGTTGCAAAACCTGCTGAAAATTTATGGTGCAACTTCTCCGCTTGGCATACCCGGAAGTTCATCAGCTATCAACATCAATTTTTCACCTATACATCTTGCATCTATGCCAACCCAATGCCCATGTGTAAATCCGTGAACCCGCTAACAAAATTGCATCCCCTTTCATGGTAGCGCGGGCATACCATAGGGATGACATAACTTCAAAAGAAATCATCACCGTCAACAACGATGGAGACATTGTTAGCTGACTTGGAGCTGTTTGCCGAATCTGCTCCACCCGGACAATTTCTCTTGAAATGCCCAGACTGTCCACACTTCCAGCATACAGGAATCTTCTGTGAGTGTTTCTTCTTCCCGTTCCTGCATATTAAAACCGTTCCTTCTGAACGAAGTATGACCGCTACTTCCCAGTCTTTTCTCTTCAGTCAATAACTTCTCAGAAACATCCGCATACTTCATGGTCTCTTTCCCATACAACAGAATGGGCTTCATATGCTTATAGGAAGATGTCAAAGATAATATGAGCCACAGTGCTTTATCCTCATCTTCAACCTTCACTCTAATAACCTCCAGTTCTGAGACGATATTATTAAGAACACTTAGATGATCTGAAATTTTTGTATCTCCATCCATACGAAGGGTATGAAACTGTTCCTTGAGATACAACCGATTTGAAATGCCTTTGCCTTGATACAACTGCTCAAGCTTCTCCCACAATTCCTTTGCAGTTGATATCCCATGCACATTTGCAAGAACATTCTTTGCTAGACACAAACGAATCGCACTTGCCGCTCTCAAATCCAAATCTTCCCATTCTTCATCATCGTCTTTACTAGTTCCGCTTGAATCCTTGCTTGAAACAGGGGCCGGTTTCCCCTTCAACGCCTTGTGTAACCCAGATTGAATCAACACATCATTGACTTGAACTTGCCACAAACCAAAGTTGATTCTTCTATCATATTTCTCTACGTCGAACGTCATGGGACTGAATTTCGACATCGTATCCGTATCTTCAAAAACAATATTGTATACTAGAAAATATGCACAAAGCCTATAAACAGTACACCCAACAAAGGATTCCCAGGAAAGAGAGGTGGGTCACAATGGACACACTTAAGTACCAAGTCTTTCCTAGCCAGAACCTTCCCAGGACAAAATGCGTATATCCGGCTCGCGTATAATTCTATCGTATACAAAACAATCAACCAAATCTTCGTTTCTGATGTGGAAGATCAGACTAAGCTGCAGCCACAGAGCATACTACGAACCTTCAAAATATCAAGACACCCTCCAAGAAAATCCATTTCTGATGTGGGGACTAAGCTGCAACCGTAGAGCATACTACGAACTTTCTAAACCGAGACCTCCCCCAAAACCTGGAGCCCTGATACCACTTGATGGGGGAAACAAGCGGTCTCAAGGATCCCCAACAACTCTCCCGAAGCTAACAATAGAGAAATATAACTGAACACAAGAATATACGTGGAAACTCCAAAACCGGAGAAAAACCACGGGCCTCCAGAGAGAAAGATCCACTATGCGACAAATTGTTTACAATCACATAGAATAATCTCTCAGGCCTCCCCCCGCCCAATTACACCCACACTCTCCAAAGTGTTTAACTAAAATCTTTCTACACTTTAAGACAAAAGAACTAGAAAAGAAAGAAAGAACCAAACACTTCAAGTGTATTTTTGGTTGGGGCACTTTGAAACCAAAGCCTTGGACTTCTTTTATAGGCTTGAAGTCCTCCCAATCTTTCATCCTTGCACCAATTTGGGATGGGGACATTTTTCATATAGCCAAAAAACCCAACAATGTCTTCTACCAGTTTAAACATACCAACTTCCTTCCCCTCGAACTTCTTCCTGTTTCTTGCATTCCAAATAAGCCATAGTGTTGCTGAGAATATAACATGTATTGTCCTCAATCGCTACTTTGTTACACCAAGATCTCTCTGACACTTCGAACCATTTTCTTTAGTGTATCCGCTCCATGGTTTGTCAAGATCCCTATCCACCAGAAAATCGGACTCCAAATCCCTTTTGCAACTTGACGGTGAATATTATTTTTTTATAATAAAAATGTTGAAGTTTGAATAACTAAAGTGCATGCGGTTGATGAAAACTAAATAATGAATGTATTAAATATAAGAGTAAGCTATAATTTGTCTCCCTGTGGTTTGGGTCACTTTTCACTTTGCCTCCTTATTTAAAACACTTTTTGTACTGCACCATGAAACTTCCTTTTTCTTGCAATTTGTGACCCTGTACTTTGTAATCTGTCTGAACTGTTAACCCGCCGCCTTCCATCAAGAAAGGTATAATCGTAATCTCACCTTTCAACCCTCCCAGACCCTACCCTCCCCTAATTCAATCTCGTTTCAATCAGCTACCCCATGCATTGAAGATTTTCAATCTCAATCTAGACAACACGTGGAATACAGTGACGATTCCAAGGGTTAATCGAGCAATGACACATGGTGAATGACGAATTCGAGTATCTAACAAGGAAATCGACCCATACTCATGTTACAGTAAATTATCTAAAGTAGTTTGAAGTCACAGGGTTTTTGTTTTCACTTTTCATTTTGTTGATTGTTATTTTGTGCTGGTAAAGCTACACTTAAGGAGCTAATGTTAAATCTTGTTCTAAGTTGCTCCGAATTTTGTGTATTTTTTCTCAAGAGGAAAACCCCAACCTTTTCTCAATGAAGATTATACATGGTCATGTGTTCATAGACCCACCGTGTAGGAGTTACATGCATCGTCAGGAAGCATTCATTATTAGTGCCGTTATAGATGACTTACAAAGTTCCAAATTTGAGCTTTGGATATAGGTTTAAGGTCTTTAACTGTGGATACTGATTGGAATAACAGAGTTTAATAATCCCAACTATTAGTCATTGGTAGGCAACAGTCCCAACTTAAAAATAACCAATGGACCTTTACTAACAGAAAAAGAAAAGGGGACAAAAAGAAATTATGGTTTTGTTAGTAAAGGTCCATAGGATTACAATGTGTGAAAAGGTGGGACCACCACTGGCTATTTTTGAAGTTGGGACCGTTCCCGGCCAGCGGCTAATAGTCGGGATTATTAAAATCTATTATTCCATACTGATTTTAATAACATAGTTGAACATGTACTAGATGGAGTTAAGCTTATTAAAATTTATGTTGAACATTGGAGTTCTCTTGTGTGTTTAAACTCCATAAATTCTGATGATGCTTTAGCCGGTCCATTAGTTCAAATTGAAAGTTGTACACTTCCACCTAGGGATGGCAGTCAAACCCGAACCCGATGGGTAAACCCGAAACCCGACACATTTCGGACGGGTTTAGGGTCGGATAATCGGGTTTGGGACTCATTTTTATTTTTTCGCGGGTTTGGGATTTGGTGATATACCGTTTACCCGACCCAAATACCCGATAAAGTGTAGCCGTTTACCCGATTGTAAATCCGATATAATTTCTTTGATATGTTTAAATATGATACATTCATTTTTATACATATAGGTATTTTATTTCATGTACATAGTAGTTATTTGATATATTTTTAATACTAAATGTAACTGATTAATAGTTATCCGATTGATACCTGATGGATTTTGGGTCGATACCCAACGGGTAATTTCTTTTATATTAACGGGTTTACCCAAAACCCGCGGGTATACTCGATACCCGATGGGTATTTACCCGCTAGAAACCCGATGGTGTAACAACCCGACTCTTCGGGTGTTATCCTTTTTGTTGTCTTTTCCTTTTAACCGTTGTATTCCGAGATTCTAACATTAATGGAAATCTATTTTTTAATACATTTTTAATCGCTTATTTAAACACATCTAATGTAACATTCGTCGAAAAACGGGTTTCCAAACCCGCTTCGTTTATTAATCAAATGCTCAGTTATAAATTTCGTTGCGCGTTTATTGCTCGGATAAATTTTAATCAATACATAATATATATATATATATATATATATATATATATATGATTTTTAAACCAAAATTATTAAATAACAAAAAAATCGTGGATTAAAAAAATATGGAGACGCCGGGTTTCAAACCCGGGTCACCCACAAACCCAAACACACAACACACCGCTCCGCCACACACTTCACTTGTGATAAACAAGGAAACAGATAATACTTAAGGTAAAACCAGAAAATCAAAACCGGACATCAGCGCGCCAGAACTCGCAATCACCGGAAAATCCGGCAATCCACGATTTTGGCCAAATCCTTTTTGATTGAAACGCACAATTTAATCCCGACGTCGGTTATAACCGTTGCCGGCGGTCAATTTCCGTCATAACCGACGGAAATCTTCAATCGCGAACCTTGACTCAATTCAAACCCAATTCAGCCTGTTTCCACTATAAATACCTACTTGAACACTCTGGAAATCCTTTCGCTCAGAACAACGATCGTTTCCGAAGCTTTATTCATCCCAAAACACGTCGCCGGAGATATTTTGCATTCGCCGGACTTTCACCGGAAAACCGAGGCTTACTTCAAATCGGTAAAATTCTCGACTCTTTTGTTTGTAATCCATTATTCGGCATGTCTTAACTTTAATCATTCAACCAGAATCTGTCTCAGACTATGCCGCCGGAAAAACCCACACTCACCGGAATATCACTGAAAATCCGAAGTCTCACTGTCGATCGGTATAGTCAACTAAACCCTCTTGATATCTCTTGCTCAGTAACTTAATTTCATAACACAAGGATCTAAACTGTCAAACAATTCACTCAGCCGAGAGTCACAAATCAGAGCCGACGACTCTTGCCGAAAATTTGAAGTAAACGCTCTGTTTTGGTACATTCTATTTCTTAATTTCGTTATCTATTTCATTCCAACCAATTATAAGTTTTGATGATCGATTTAAACAGAACAGTCGGATTTCACTGTTCTGTGTTCTTATAAACGAAGAAGATGAAGTCGCAAATAAGTATTAGTATAATTAAAATCAGAAAACTAAACGGGTTAGACACACAGTCCAGCGGTGGACTGTGTGCAATTGTAACGTTCAAGTCCCGAGTTCGATTCGTGTACGTATCCGGTTCCCGCAATAACAAAACATTTTTTTCTTTTAAGTTTAACAGAACACCCCTCAGATAGTACTTAAGTTTAATATAAATCTTAATTTAAATGGGTTAGACACCCAGCCCAGTTGGTTGGGCTGGGTGCCAATCAAAGCAATGGTCACGGGTTCGACGCGGGTTATACGCACCGGTTCTGCAGATTTTAAAACCTTTTTAAAATAACTAATTTCTGAAATATTCTAGTTAGTATATAAATATAATTAAATCTGAGTTTATTTCGGGTTAGACACGTAGCTCAGTTGGTAGAGCTGCGTGCACGCATACGAGAGGTCCCGAGTTCGAACCTCACTCAGCGCATAGAAAACACAGTCTGACCGGTCAGACCCGGTCAACGGTCAACGTCAAAAGTCAATTTTTTTTATTTTTTTTATTTCTTTTTAGTTATTTATTTAATTAGAAAATTATTTAAAAATACTTAAAAAAGATTATTAAGGTTAGAAAACTTCCTTAAACTCACAAAAATAATTCTAAAAATCCCATTTAAGAACACTAATTAAAAATATTAATCTCAACCAAAATTTATTTATTTATCAAATCATTTTGTTATTATCTAGGTTAGTTCTTCCCTCGTCAATCGAATCATAAATTCGTGCGCCTTCATCATCATCAAAGAACGCACCCATTGTGAGTGAATCTCTATCAATTCCCCGTTTTAATCATGTTTTGGGGTGTATCATGTGTCGTATAATTCTTTTAATATATTTAAACACTTGTGCATACATCATATCCGTGATCAAATGTGTATCAAATGTGTATCAATTGTTGTGTGGATTATATGTAGTTTGGATTTATCATTTTCAGTGCACGCATATCATTAGGCCCATCAGTTCCCCGTGGGAGACGGGTTGAGCATCAGGTGCCTCATAAGATCGGCTCCGTTTGATTGAGCCTTGATCTCACATTCATCATCATTCATATCATATACTCATCCAAAGTGGTTTGTGTTTGTTTATCTACATATGTTTGCTCACATGTGATTATTGCACAATTTTTCCTTATTAAATAAAACAAGAAATTAGTAACAATGTTTTATCAAGGTTCACTCGCCAACTTTTGTTGACCCAAAATATCCCCCGTTTTACACATGATACAGGTGATCCAGCTGAGACAAGAACCACATAGGAAGGCCTAGAAGAATAAACAAGTTTAAGATTTGGAATAATTATGTAGTTTCATTTCCTTGTAATTGTGTGAATTTTGTTATGGATATTTGAGTTGTAATTTGAATTTAATAAATATGAAACATTTTAGTAAACATCATGAGCTTTGGTGATAACTCAAATTATTCCGCTGCGGGTCGGGGTGTAACAGATTGGTATCAGAGCCATGACTATAGGGATATAGGATAGGTTATTAGACCCTTAGAGCCTATACTATAGTTAATTAAAATTTTAAATTGTTTATGCGTTACATACAAAATTCATGATGTTTATATGCTTTATGTTTATTTATACACTCAATGTTATGCAAGCATGCTCACAAATACATAATATTATACAATGCTCATCATGAATCATATCCTCATAACATATCATATCCATGAGAGCACACACCTCACGATTACCATGATTTTTGCAATGATTTTTGTATTTTCAAATCACATCAAAGTGAGTTCTCATGACGGGCATGTAGTAACTGGAAGGGTACGAGTACCGGTAGTTGGAACGTCCTGTCTAGGCTTGGCATTCGTATAAATCAAAACTAAGGACCAGTTTGCCTACCTGGGGACTAACGATGAGAGTACGAAGGACCTATTAGGCCAAAGCATGCTATACCAAACGTCGTGTGAGCTAACCCCACTCTGAGTTGTAATTGTGTCTACACCTGGACACCCTCCTACCATACATCTCGCAATTATATTTTCCGGTTTTCATTCGGGTGGTGCGAGTGTTAATCCGCCAACACCAATGTGAATCCTACCGAGCCCAATAGTCATGGGGGCCCACATGACTACAGGCGATGGTATGGGGGACACTGGAGGCCCAAACATGAGCAAACCCAAGACATCCTATAGATGTAGTTGCATTATTGTCAGTTATGTTATTTTTTTATTTTTTTTAACGACACATGACACCTAGAAACTTCTTAAACTCACAATCTTCCTATGAATGTTCCTGTAGATGTCGGCTAGGCAACTACGTGGAGGTAGAAAGTCAGGAAGATCAAATGAACGCTTGGCCACACAAATTGCTAAACAAATGGCCGCAGTGCTTCCTGACATCGTGATTCAAGTTCAACAAGCTCTCACTGCAAATCCCATCAACCCTCCCAATCAAGAAGACCAGAGCGTCGCCAACCCTCCCTCCAAAAAGTGCTCCTACAAACACTTCAAATCTTGCGATCCCCCAAAGTATGAAGGGACCGAAGGTGTTACTGCTCTCCTTCACTGGTTTGAAGAAATAGAGAACACTTTCCTCAGTTGCGATTGTCCCGAGGATCGCAAGGTACGTTATGCAACAGGAAGACTGTTTGGGGTAGCCCTTACCTGGTGGAACACGGAAAAGGGTAAACGAGGAGTTGAAGATGCCATGGCCTTAACCTGGGAAGAGTTAAGGGAACTCATGATAAGACGCTTCTGTCCAAGAAGCGAAATCAAAAAGCTGGAAGACGAATTCCACTCACTAAAACAAAAGGAAGGAGATCACACTTCCTATAACAAGAGATTTCTCGAACTAAACCAGATGATCCCTAATCTGTTCACCCCCGTGTACCGCTTGGTTGAACATTACATTCAAGGTCTTCCCTCGAAATTTCAAGATTCAGTTTTAAGCACTTCGCCTGCAACACTTGAAGCCGCGATGGAGTTAGCTACAGAACTCACTGAAAATCGCATTCGAAACGGCAAGTTCAAAGATGAAAAGAAGAAAGCACCCATAGAGACCTCAACTACAAACCACTCAGTCTCCTCCTCAAAGTTTGCTGGTAAGAGGAAACGAAACAGCAAGAATTTTGTTGTCACTCAAACCAACCCTCCTATCACTGCTGCACCAATCACCCAAATTGCTCCTTCGACTGCACCATTTAAAAAGCCATACACCGGCCCACACCCAAAATGCAACCGTTGTCAGTACCATCACCCTCCCGAAACTCTTTGCCAACATTGCACCAGCTGTGGCCGTGCGGGTCACACCATTCAAACTTGTTGCACATTTCAACGAATGAACCGCAATCAACCCCCAACCCAAACCCACCATCAGATAGTGGGTCAAGCCCAACAACCCTTACTTCTACCATCTGCACAACACATAGCCCAATCCTACTACCAACCCAACTACCACATGATGCAACCCATGCGAGCTTGTTACAACTGTGGGGATCCAAACCACTTCAGGAACACTTGTCCACGCTTGGTGAACATCATCCATGCCCAAGCTCAAGCTAACCCAGTAAACCAAGCTAACCAAGCTCCTCCACCTGCCAGAGGAAGAGCTTTCAACATCAATGCCAACCAAGCTAGGGCTGACAACAACGTGGTTAACGGTACGTTTCTCATCAATGGTAGTTATGCATCCATGTTATTCGATACTGGCGCGGATAAGAGTTTTGTGTCCTTAGAATTCGAACCTATCCTCAACCAAACTCGTGATAATCTCATGGAATCTCTAACGGTGGAAGTTGCTGACAGAAAGCCCGTTTCATTAAATTCTATTATACGAAATTGTACCCTCACTCTAAACGATCACGATTTTCCAGTTGACCTCATTCCTATGAAGTTGGGAAGTTTCGATGTTATAATCGGTATGGACTGCTCAAAAGACCTACTGGCTCACGGTTTGATAAGTGACTTAAGGCTGGAGGGACGAACACTCGATTTCCCAAAGACAAGACGCGGAAACACTCGATATTGAACACCTAACAGCCTAGTTCGCGCCAAACTACCTAATTCGTACGAATTAAGTACTAATTCGTACGAATTAGTCATATTGGTACAAACCAGTGCCACTTCGTACGAACTAGCACTAGTTCGTACGAACTACACTGTTAACCCACCAAACTTCGTTTCAACCATTTCAACACTTCAGAACAATGATGCACTTCTGTTCTCGCTTACAGGCTGATCCAGGCGCTCCCTTCAATCCACAGCAGATTGTGTTTACTTGCTAAGCACGGACTGTGAGTATACTTGAACCCTTTTTCGTTTAAACGCACTTTTGGGTGTTACATACGTCTCTATATCAAAACACGCTACACACAACGCTAAACTCTTTAAACGCTAACCGTTTTTGCATGTTATACGTGAATCGCTGAATGTTGTTTGCTATGTGTGAATAATGAGGACTCTTGACCACCCTTAGCAACGATAGTACTATAGTTTGGACTCAGCACCTGGTTGGTTAAGGGGTTGTTAAGGCTCGCAAATTTACTTTACGTGCGTGTTCGCTGTTGTGAACACGTATCGCGCATACTCCACCTCAATCGTGTTGGTTTGCTTGTATCATTATTGTTAGCTTACTTAGATTCGCCTCTCTACGTGATCACATGCTGGTTATGATTAAATGCTTTATCGCTATTATTATGCTACTAAACATGTGTACTCACCTTTACTTATTGTATTGACTTTTATTTTAACGTATGTGGCAGGTTGATGGATTTAGCTTATGCTGCAAAATGGATAGGACTCCTAGAATCTCACTAAATAAATCTAGGTTGTCGGATTTTGATTGTCTGAGAGACATGTAATCTCGTGATGACTGTTATGAAATATTGTTTAATTGTATGGGAAATTAGACTTTTAAATATTGTCATTTAATAGTTGTTGTGGATTCTCTTGAGCAATCTGATTCGCCTAATGTCGCGCCCCGATGATTCTGCCATCGGTTGGGGTGTGACAGATTGGTATCAGAGCCATAACTATAGGGAATTACGTAGAATTGCATGATTCGGCCTAGTCTATGGTTTAGGAACCCAAAACAGACCCGACACGCAAAACTTATCACAATCCGTACGAACTGACCAGTTCGTGCGAATTGCCCACTTCGTACGAAGTGTGCCTCCTCAAAACAGAAAAGGTACACTTCGTACGAACTAGGTAATTCGCACGAAGTGGGCACTTCGTACGAACTAAGCAAATCATCAACCCAAAAATGCTCGATCTTAGCCCATTCCATTTCTGGTCTAAGTAACAGGGTTAGATCACACAGACTACCTGTTAACTAAGCTACGTATGCTTTTCCTAAAGCTACCATAATACACACTTGAAGATACTCGTATAACACAACCGAGTGATTGTGTCGAGATTATGTGTGAAAGCCGAGAACTCTTGATACGATCACACACCCCGCGTATTACTCTCTGCACGAGAACCTCTCATTGAGTTAGGAGTGATATCCACATCTCAATCGAAATCTCCACCTCTATCTCATGGTGGTTCCTTACCACGAAATTTTGGAATGAAGTTGTTAAGTTAGGGATGAAACCCGTATCTTAATAAACTAGTTCCACTCCTCGATTTTCAATCTCACCAAAGTCTCTATTGTTTCACTAATTTGGAACGCGTAGTAACCGGAAGGGTAATGTTATTAGCCGTAGGGCAGTGAGAGCATTTACCTATTAGGCCAAAGCGTGTGTCCAGACTTGGGGAAACGATCGAATCACTTTGGGTAGTCAACGTCTCAAAACCCAGGACACTCCAAATTGTTTTAAGCCTACAATCGCCGATTTTCGCATCATCGCATTTTATGGTGTTTTTATGTTTTAATTCGAAATTTTAAACTTTTACGCTTTATCAATTTCTCGATTTGTCGCTTTTCGTTCCGTAAACGTACGCACAACTTGCACAGCCCTCGCAATCCAAAATGATAAATAAAATTACAACCAAACTAATGGCACAACTAAATTGCACACACAACCTCACTCGCTATACTATTCGCTTATATACGCCATACTACTCGCATCACATACGCGCTATGCTTAATTAAATAAAGGTGAATACGTGCAAAATATGTGTTACGTGCTTATGTGTTTACGTGATTACGTACCTGTGTGCTTATGTGCTTATGTGGATACATGTTTATATGATTTTGTGCCTTATGTGAATAATAATCATAAGTATTATCGCGTAAAATACAAAACTTTTAAATAAAACCCATTATAATCGAATCTCATATAATCTTTGTCTTTAGATGGCATCCATGGGATCTCACACTCGTCACACTGTCCAAAGGAACAACGCTGACAAGCGCATCACTTCCCTCGTGGCCAAGGAAATGGCCAAAGTGATCCCTCAAATCGTCAGCGTGATCCAAGCCGTTAGCAGCAATTCGTCTGTGGACTCTAAGGGCGATGCCCCGAAATCTCGGTTTAGATTCAAGCAGTTTACAGCCTGCGGTCCTGTAGCATTCACAGGCGAAGACGGGCCAACCAAGATGTTTCATTGTTTCGGCTCGATCGAGGTCACTTTCAGACAAAGCGGATGTCCTGAAAATCTCCGCACCGTCAACGCCACTGGAGTCTTTTAGTCAAGGGCGCTTGACTGGTGGACTGCCGAGCGCAACAGGTGTGGTAATGACGAAGCTTACTCTCTCACGTGGGAAGAACTTAAGGAGCTCATGATCAAGGAATTCTGCCCACCGCACGAAATCCAAAAGCTGGAAAATGAATTTTGGGACATCAAGCAAGTCGGTGGTGATAACGCAGGTCTTACTGCCCGCTTTAAGCGACTCAACATCATCTGTCTAGGCCAGTAGATACCACCAAGAAGGCCATCAAGAAGTACATTCGCACTCTTCCCGACTGTGTCGCCGATTTTGTTCAAGCGGCACGACCGACAACTATCGAAGAGACTTACCAACTCGCTGCCGAGATCAATGATAGGCGAGTCTTGCCTGGAACTCAAGGTCTTGAACAAGAATCTCCTCCAAGCAACTATTGAGCCAAATGCCGACGCCACACCAACTCAAGCCTCCACGACAAATTGCCAGCACCGCAAGCGAAAGGGTAACATCAAGAACTGCGTAGTAGTCCAAGCTCCAAACCCTCAGTCTCACCAAACTGCTACTCCCAACGCACCAGCTGCTAAGCGTGCGTATACTGGTCCTCACCCTATGTGCTCTAAGTGCACATATCATCACGCGGTTGGAGGAAATTGTCGTTTTTGTGCCAACTGTAACATCTATGGGCACTTCACGGCGCACTGCCGCACTGGTCCACGTCAGCAAGCTCCTCCCGCCCTCGCAGCACCGCCAGCTCCTCTCAATGTTGCTCCCCTCAAGCAGGCACCGCAAGCACCAGCAGTGTAACGCCCCGTGTTTCTATACTTTCTATATTTGAAAACTTTGTATCATACTTCTATTTTTAGTAAGCGTTGTATCTTGTATTTGTCTTTCGTTGTAAACGTGGAAAACCGAGACTTGAATCGTAATAAGAAACTCGTATTTTAACAATATTATGTTAATTATAGTCATGTGACACTTATACTTGTTCGTACTTTAAACGTGTAAACGTATTCGTAAACGTGTGATAACTCGCAAACTTGGTTTGTATTGCGTAAATGAGACTCAAACGTGAAACTCGTAATCATTAAACTAAATTCGTTACGAAAATATAATTATCTATTCATTTATTAAGTTAATAATTAAATTAATTAATTAAATTAGTTAATAAAATTAATTAATTTATTTTGACAAAAATGCTATTTTATAAATATATCAACATTTAGGATTAAAGGTTAATAAATACATATATATATATATATATATATATATATATATTTTTATAAAGTCCAAGGTCTAAATTGTAATTCTTGAATTCTTAACTTCATGGACTAATCTTGCCATTTTTGGTAAATTGTTTAAAGGGTTTTAATTAAAAAAAATAATATATATAAATAAAATACCAAAACCGGGATCCGCGGGTTTCGAACCCGGGACCTCCGGTTCATCATGCAACAACTCCACCACTCCACCAGCCGCCTCACATTTGAATGAACCCGGAAACAAAAGCTTCTTATGCTTTGTTTCCGGTCGAAGACTGGTCGCGAGCCAAGGCGGACAGCAGCCATTTGGGCGGGTTTTTGGTTAAATTTTTGAACTTTTAACCATTAATTACCCAATTAAACCCCACTAACTAACCCTAATCCTTCCCCTATAAAACCCGCCTCTAATCCAAACATTTTTACACTTTAATCTCTCTTAAATCACTCTCAAATCACCTCAAGATCCTTGCAAAATCAGAATTTTTGAGCAGAATTACTCATCTTCACTAAAGTGAGTGTAACTCACTCATTTCTTAATGAAATCACTCCATTCTTTTTCCTACTTGCTTGGATAAACTTTGGGTTGAATTCCTAGGGTTCTCCATGGAGAATCCAGACCTGGAAATGCCCCAAAATGTCCACAAACTTTCTGTTTTGTCTAAACTTTTATCAAACTTGTGTTTTAACTTCAACAAACTTGTGTTCTTGTGCTTACATCAAGCTTATGATTAGTAAAGCCTAACCAAGCTTGTTAACATGAACTAAGGGCTGTTTTAACACCCTAAACTTTCTGTTTTTGAAGAGCATTGAGCTCACAAGTGATGCAAGTTCTTAAACTTGTTCATGTGTGTCCACCAAGGAAGCTTGGGCTATCCTAACTTGAGACCACACATCACTTGATGATTTTTCATCAAGATCCCAAGATAGTTTGCTAGACTTAAAGTGTCACAACCCCACAAAGCCGTTGACGATTGTCCTCGTGTGCTCGTCGGGTTGTTGAATACTTGGCTACTTGGTATCTAGATGACACCTTATCATTCTTGTCTTTACATTCTTGTATAGTATATAGTTCTTGTACCCTCCTTGTTACCAATGGTAACTTGTGTAGTGGTGAACATAATCCGAGGTTCAAAGTGGATGGTTTAACCTCCCACCTCATACTTGACATACATGACACTAGAGGTTACAAAGTGGATGGTTCATCCTCCCACCTCCTACATGATTATAATGATATATATATAACTATATTATAATTCTAAAACCGAAACCTTGATAATGAACTTATAATCACCTATCAAGTTATTAAGTTTAACACTAAGTATGTAATTCCTTGTCACGATTCTAATAGGCCCCGAACCTATGAAATCACACCCAACTCGTAAGAGTTACTATAGTGTCAAGAACGAGTGTTACATCTTAGTGAATACTTTCGTATCATAATACTTTATCAAACTTATTTTTCATCATGCTCGAATACTCCTAATCTCCCGTTGAAACTCTATACTCATACGCCTCGTTTCCTCTTGTAGGATAATTCGGCGTCATCCTCGAACCAACGTCTTCACGGATTGTCAAGTGTAGAAAAGACTTAGCAAAACTAT
The DNA here is from genome assembly GCA_947069175.1 of Scalesia atractyloides. Lineage (NCBI taxonomy): Eukaryota > Viridiplantae > Streptophyta > Magnoliopsida > Asterales > Asteraceae > Scalesia > Scalesia atractyloides. The sequence continues at coordinate 25,389,403 of CAMTDV010000014.1, read as the reverse complement.
GAGTACACTCGACCCACTTTGTTTATAACACTTTTCGGGTGTAACATGTTTCCATATACAAATCACGAACACTTAAACTTTATAAAACACACAAACGATCCCATATACATGAAAGCTTGAATCTTATACTTGATGCTTGTCTTGGATATTCGTATTGCTATGCTTTAGTCATTAACTATTTTTAGCCTTCGTTTGACATGCTTAGCGCTATAGGAATTCACGCATCCACCTCCATCGTGTTATTCATGAGGTCATGTTAAAACATCGTGATTGCGTTAAGGGTTTGATTATTAGTATTGCATGCCTTGATATTGCTCTTGTATAGATTGGTTGCCATGTGGATTGTTTAAACTTATTCGTATACGTATGCTATGCCTAAACTTGTGTACTCGCCTTTGCTTTCGCATTGACAATATTTTAAAACATGTTACAGGTTGAAGGAGATAACACTATGAAAACAATATAGCAAGGACTAGATACACACAAATTAGACGTTAGGTTTAACGTCGACGTATCAATTTTGTTATGACTTTGCAAATGTTATGTTGTTCTTTGTTTTGTTACATTGATGTATTTGACAATTCTTATGAAATGAAATATGGTTTAATTATTTATCGTCACTTAATAATGTTGTGAGCAATGAGCAATCTCGTTTTCGTCTCATCCCGATGTTTCCGCCATCGGTTGGGGTGTTACAAGCAGTTCAGGCACGTGCTTGCTACACTTGTGGCGACCCGAATCATTTCAGCAATGTCTGCCCGCACTGTGTTGTCAAACAGGAGCCACAATAGCAGCAACAGCTGTCACACCCCGACCCGCAGCGGAATAAAAGTCGGGGCATGATTGGGTTATCACCAAAGCTCATGATATTTACTAAGAAGTTTCATATTTATTAAATTCAAGTTAAAATTTAAATATCCAACAAAAATTTCATACAAATACAATAAAAATCTAAATGTTTGTTCCAACGCAATAACTTGTTTATTCTTCTAGGCCATCCTAAGTGTTTCTTTCCTCAACTTGATCACCTGTATCATGTGTAAAACAGATGAGATTTTGGGTCAACAAAAGTTGGCGAGTGAACCTTGATAAAACATTTAAATAATTGCTTATTTTGTTTATTAAAGAAAATTGTGCATAGATCACATGTGAGCAAATATATATATATATATATATATATATATATATGTAACCAATCACAAACCACATTGAATGAATATATGACATGAATGATGATGTATCTGAGATCAAGGCTCAATCAAACGGAGTCGATCTAATGAGGCACCTGATGCTCAACCCGTATCCCACAAGGAACTGATGGGCCTAATGAAATGAGTGCACTGAAATGATAAATTAAATCCACATATAAACCACACAACAAGCAATTCACATTTGATCACGAAATGATACAAGCACAAGTGTTTAAAAAAAATAAAGGAATGATACGACACATGATACACCCCAAAACGTGATTAAAACGGGGAATTTGTAGAGATTCACTCACAGTGGGTGCGTAGTCTTGGTTGATGATGACTGCGCACGAGTTGAGAATTTGACCGACGAAAGAATACTAACCTAAAATAACAACGCGATAACTTGATAAATAAATAAACTAACTTTTTGATTAAAAACCTTTGTTTAGATTTTTAAGTTTATTTTTGTGATTTTTATTAATATTTTAAACCCTTTGTATTTTAGGTATTTTTCATAAACTTTTATTTTAATCTAACTATAAAATAAATAATTAAATAAAATAATAAATAAAAAAATTTGTCAGTCTGACAGGCTGACTGTCAGACCGGTTCGCTAGGGAGTTGGTATGCGTGTGTATGGATTCGAACTTGAGACCTCACGTTCACGTGCACGCAGCTCTTCCAACTGAGCTACGTGTCTAACCCGAAAGAATCTGGATTTTAATTACATTAATACTCTAGTTAGCTTATTCCGGAAATTGATTTATATTTAAAAAGATTTACAGGGTTGAACTGGTGACTGGCATAGGTTTCGAACCCGTGACCTCTTATGTGATTTGCACCCAGCCCGACCAACTGGGCTGGGTGTCTAACCCGTCAAAACTTGCTTTTTAATTATATTTATATACATACTACGGCTAGACATGATGTAACAAAAACAAAACTGATTATATAACAGAGGTACGGTAGTGAATCAGGTTCGAACCGGGGACGTGTACGTGTGTTTGCACACAGTCCACCACTGGACTGTGTGTCTAACCCGTTTGAAACAACTGATTTAATTATATAAAAATGCGAGTTTTCACTTCATCTTCTTCATTTTAAATTCGAACCAAATCTGTATCCGCCCGTTTAAAATCTGATTCACTTCTGATTACCATCAGTATGCGATGTTTAATTGAGTAATATTCAAAGGAAAAGAGCAGGAGTCTACCGTAGAACAGAAGTGGAGGATCACGATTTCTGGCGGTTGAATTCCGGCGGCTGACTGCGTTTTTCCGGCGAACAGGGGGGTGTGAGCAGAGGAATAACGCGAGCAGAATGAGCGAGTTTTGATTGTGGGATTTGATCGGTATTTATAGATTTGAAACAGGGTGCTCGGTTTTTGGTTTTAGAAACCGAGTAAAGTGATTAATTTCAGTTTTAGAAACAAAACTGGTTGTTTTCGCACAATTAAGGTGGATTGATACAGGTTTGGAAAGTTTTTACGCGGATTGCCAGCCGGATTCCAGAACAGGGACTAGTCAGGCGGGTTCGCTGGTTTGAACTCGCCGACATTCTTCTAAAATCGATTATAAATAAATTGATCCAGATTTTAAATCAATTAGTGTGCGTGCCTCAGCGGTTTTTGCGGTGTGTGTTTACTCGGGCGACCCGGGTTCGATTCCCGGTTCACCTATTTTCCATAATTATTTTTATTATGCCTTTTAATTATCTATTAAGAATAAAATATTTATTATTTAATTGATTATTTATTATATTATTTTATTAAGATTATTTTAAACATTAATTATTATTACAATAATAAAAATAACCGGACGACAAGAATAAATACACTTTGATTGATAATTTGAGGCGGGCTTTCGAAACCCGATTTATGCAAATGTTACAGTATCCCCTACTTTTAGAAATTTCGTCCCGAAATTTAAGTAGTAGTTGTAACCGGAAAAAGATGCGGGTATTTCTCGCGCATTGAGTCTTCACGTTCCCAAGTAAACTTAGGTCCTCGTTTTGACTCCCAACGCACCCTGACGATTGGAATACGACTTCTTCTTAAACGCTTCTCACCGCCATGATTTTCACTGGTCTTTCAACGAAGTGCATTGATTCATCGACTTGAATGTCTTCTAGAGGAATATGGAGGTTTTCGTCGGCGAGGCACTTTTTCAAGTTTGATACGTGGAACGTGGGATGTATTCTGTTGAGTTCTTCTGGTAGGTCAAGCTTGTAGGCTACAGGTCCTACTCTTTCGAGTATCTTGAAAGGTCCCACATAGCGTGGTGCTAGCTTGCCCTTCTGGCCAAAACGAACCACTCCCTTCCACGGTGATACTTTTAAAAGTACTTGATCACCAATGTCAAACTCCAAGGGCTTTCGTCGTTTGTCAGCATAACTCTTTTGACGACTTTGAGCCGCTAGAAGATTGTTCCGTATTTGAATGATTTTGTCGGTTGTTTCTTGAATCAATTCAGGTCCGGTGAGTTACGCTTCACCAATTTCGTGCCAACATACTGGAGATCGGCATTTACGACCATATAAAGCTTCGAAAGGAGCCATGCCGATACTTGAATGATAGCTATTGTTGTACGAAAACTCGACTAACGGTAGATGAGCGTCCCAGTTCCCTTTGAAGTCTATGACACATGCTCGAAGCATGTCTTCAAGGGTTTGGATGGTGCGTTCGGATTGACCATCAGTTTGAGGGTGAAAGGCGGTGCTAAGGTCTAAGCGTGTACCCAAAGCAGTTTGTATGGCTTGCCATGTGCGTGAAGTGAAACGGCCATCACAGTCTGAAATGATGCTTAACGGTACACCATGACGGCTTACGATCTCGTTAATGTAGATACGAGCTAACTTCTCGTTCTTGAAGTCCTCGCTAATCGGAATGAAGTGAGCTGATTTTGTAAGACGATCAATGATTACCCATATGGTGTCATACCCACTGGAGGTGCGAGGTAACCCGGTAATGAAGTCCATGGTTATGTTTTCCCACTTCCATACCGGTATTTCGGGTTGGACTAGAAGTCCTAAAGGTCTTTGATGTTCAGCTTTCACTTTGGAACATGTAAGGCACTTGGAAACAAAAACGCGACATCCTTTTTCATGCCAGGCCACCAATAGGTGTATCGTAGGTCTTGATACATCTTATCGGCTCCTGGGTGTACAGAGTGTCGTGTTCTGTGTCCCTCATTCATGAGGAAATCACGAAGGTTGTCGCGGTCGGGAATCCATATGCGGTTTAAATAATATAGAATACCGTCGGATTTGGTTTCAATTTTGAGTTCAGCTCCACATGACAGCTCATCGCGTACGTCATATTCCGTTACCGAGATATGTTGAGCTGCCCGGATTCGATCCTTGATATCGGTTATGATTTGTGAACATAGAAGACGAAATAGAGTTCGCATATCCCTTTCGACTGAGCGCATCAGCCACCACGTTTGCCTTACCAGGATGATACCGAATCTCACAGTCGTAATCGTTGAGCAGTTCGACCCATCTCCGTTGCCTCATATTCAACTCTTTTTGATTGAAGATATGCTAGAGACTCTTGTGGTCAGTGTATATTTCACACTTGGTACCGTAAAGATAATGTCTCCATATCTTGAGAGCGAACACAACGGCTCCAAGTTCCAGGTCGTGGGTGGTGTAACTTTTCTCATGGGTTTTGAGTTGCCTAGAGGCATAGGCTATCACCTTTCCTCTTTGCATCAAAACACAGCCTAGACCTTGCCCTGATTGGTCGCAAAAAACCACAAAGTCATCGCAACCCTCAGGGTGTGTAAGGATAGGTGCGTCACAAAGCCTTTGCTTTAAAGTTTGGAAGGCCTCCTCTTGCTTAGGTCCCCAAATGAAGGGTTTTCCCTTGTGGGTCAAGGCCATGAGCGGAACGACGATACGGGAAAAATTGGCAATGAAGCGTCGGTAGTAACCAGCCAAGCCAAGAAATGACCTAACTTCGGTAGGGGTACGTTGCGCTTGCCATTCCTGTACTGCCTTGATTTTCGAAGGATCGACATGAATCCCTTTGTCATTGACGACATGACCAAGGAATTGTACTTCTCCTAACCAGAATTCGCATTTTGAGAACTTAGCGTTAAGCTTTTCAGTCCTTAAGAGTGTAAGAATGAGTCGAAGGTGTCGCTCATGATCGGATTTTGACTTGGTGTAGATAAGAATGTCGTCGATGAAGACTATAACGAAACGGTCGAGATAGGGTTTGCATACCCTATTCATTAAATCCATGAAGACAGCGGGGGCGTTGGTTAAACCAAAGGGCATAACCATGAACTCGTAATGACCATAACGAGTTCGGAAGGCAGTTTTTGGAATATCTTCTTCGCGCACTCTAAGCTGATGATAACCAGAACGAAGGTCGATTTTGGAAAAAACGGGTGGCGCCTTGAAGTTGGTCTAGAAGGTCATCAATACGAGGCAGTGGATAGCGATTCTTAACCGTCAACTTGTTTAGTTCTCTATAATCAATGCACATGCGAAACGTTCCATCTTTCTTCTTCACAAAAAGAACAGGCGCACCCCAATGCGATGAGCTAGGACGTATGAATCCTTTGTCAGTCAGCTCTTGCAGTTGACTGGCCAACTCTTGCATCTCGGATGGGGCTAACCTATAAGGAGATTTTGCGACCGATATAGCGCCAGGCACAAGATCGATTCGAAATTCGACTTCTCTCACAGGAGGAAGTCCTGCAACGTCGTCGGGAAAAACTTACGGGAATTCTTTCACAATTGGAATATCTTCGAGCTTCCTCTCCTTGCCTTCCTTCTTAACGACGTGAGCTAGAAATGTGACGTAATTCTTGCGAAGATAACTTCGGGCTTGAAGGCAGGACATCAATTTGAGCCCTTTCGAAGGAGTTTCCCCAAAGATACGTAGTGTCTAACCGTCGGCGAGAGGAATACGAATGAACTTTCATGGCACACCACTTCAGCGTGATGCTGGCTGAGGCAGTCCATGCCGATGATAATGTCGAAACTTCCCAATTTCATAGGAATGAGATCAATTGGAAAATCGTGATCATTTAGGGTGAGAGTACAATCGCGTATAATAGAATTTAATGAAGTGGGTTTTCCGTCAGCAACTTCCACCGTCAGAGATTCAACGAGATTATCACGAGGTTGGTCGAGGATAGATTCGAATTCCAAAGACACAAAGCTCTTATCCGCACCAGTATCGAATAATATGGATGCATAACTACCATTTATGAGAAACGTACCGTTGACCACATTGTTGTCAGCCCTGGCTTGGTTGGCTATGATATTGAAAGCTCTTCCTTAGCAGGTGGAGGAGCTTGGTTAGCTTGGTTTACCGGGTTTGCTTGAGCTTGGGCATGAATGATGTTCACCAGGCTGGGCAAGTGTTCCTGAAGTGGTTTGGGTCCCCACAATTGAAACAGGCTCGCATGGATTGCATCATGGGGTAGTTGGGTTGGTAGTAAGGTTGGGCTGCGAGTTGTGCAGGCGGTAGAAGTAAGGGCTGTTGGGCTTGGCCCACCATTTGATTTTGGGTTTGGGTTGGAGGTTGACTGCGGTTCAATCGCTGAAGGGTACGGCAGGTTTGGATGGTGTGACCCGCACGGCCACAACTTGTGCAATGTTGGCAGGAGTTTTCAGGAGGGTGATGGTATTGACAACGATTACACTTTGGGTGTGGGCCAGTGTATGGCCTTTTGAATGGTGCGGCTCGAGGGGCAACTTGGGTGATTGGAGCAGCAGTGATGGGAGGGTTGGTTTGGGTGACAGCAAAGTTCTTGCCATTTCGCTTCCTCTTACCAGCAAACTTCGAGGATGAACCTGAGTGGTTTGGAGTTGGGGTCTCACTGGGTGTTTTCTTCTTTTCATCATTAAATTTGCCATTTTGAATGTGATTTTCAGTGAGTTCCGTAGCTAACTCCATTGCGGCTTCGAGTGTTGTAGGCGAAGTGCTTAAAACCGAATCTTGGATTTTCGAGGGAGGCCTCGAATGTAGTGTTCAATTAGGCGGTATAATGGGGTGAACAGATTGGGGACCATCTGGTTCAACTCGAGAAATCTCTTATTGTATGAAGTGTGGTCTCCTTCCTTTTGTTTCAATGCGTGAAACTCGTCTTCTAGCTTTTTGATTTCGCTTCTTGGACAGAAGCGTCTAACTCTTCCCATGTTAAGGCCATGGCATCTTCAACACCTCGCTTACCCTTTTCCGTGTTCCACCAGGTAAGGGCTACCCCAAACAATCTTCCAGTCACGTAACGTACCTTACGGTCCTCGGGACAGTCGCAATTGAGAAAGGTGTTTTCCATCTCCTCAAACCAGTGAAGGAGAGCGGCGACACCTTCAGTCCCTTCATATTTTGAGGGATCGCAAGACTTGAAGTGTTTGTAGGTGCATTTGGGGGTTTTGGGAGGAGGGTTGACGACTCTTTGGTCTTCTTGGTTGGGAGGGTTGATGGGATTAGCGGTGAGAGCTTGCTGAACTTGTAGCACGATGTCAGGAAGCACTGCGGCCATTTGTTTATCAATTTGCGTGGCCAAGCGTTCGTTTGACTTTCCTGACCTTCTACCTCCACGTAATTGCCTAGCCGACATCTACAGGAATATATGTAGGAAGATTGTGAGTTCAAGAATTTCCTAGGTGTCATGTGTCGTAAAAAGAATGAAAACAACATAACTGAAAATAATTTAACTACATCCATAGGATGTCTTGGGTTTGCTCATGTTTGGGCCTCCCAATGTCCCCCATACCATTGCCTGTGGAGTCATGTGGGCCCCCATGACTATTGGGCTTGGTAGGATTCACATTGGTGTCGGCGGGTTAACACTCGCACCACCTGAATGAAAATCGTAAAACATGATTGCAAGGTGTATGGTCGAAGGGTGCCCAGGTGTGGACACAATGACAGCTCAAAGTGGGGTTAGTTCACACGACATTTGGTATAGCATGCTTTGGCCTAATAGGTCCTTCGTACTCTCATCGTTAGTCCCCAGGTAGGCAAACTGGTCCTTTATTTTGGATTTATACGTTTGCCAAGCCTAGACAGGACGTTCCGACTACTGGTACTCGTACCCTTCCAGTTACTATATGCCCGTCGTGAAAACTCACTTTGATGTGAATGGAAAAATATGAAAGCATTGCAAAAATCTTCGAAAAGAAATAACGGAAATGGTGAAATTGTGAGGTGTGTGCTTTCATAGATATGATATGATATGAGTGTATGATCTATGATGAGCATTGCATATTAACATGTACTTATGAGAATGTTTGCATAATGTTGGGGGTGAATAAAAACATGAAACATATAAACATCATGAGTTTTGCATGTAACACATAGACAATTTAAATCTAGTCAACTATAGTATAGTCTCTAAGGGTCTAATAACCTATCCTATATCCCTATAGTCACAGGCTCTGATACCAATCTGTCACACCCCGACCCGCACGGAATAGAAGTCGGGGCATGATTGGGTTATCACCAAAGCTCATGATATTTACTAAGAAGTTTCATATTTATTAGATTCAAATTAAAATTTAAATATCCAACAAAAATTTCATACAAATACAATAAAAATCTAAATGTTTGTTCCAACGCAATAACTTGTTTATTCTTCTAGGCCATCCTAAGTGTTTCTTTCCTCAACTTGATCACCTGTATCATGTGTAAAACAGAGGAGATTTTGGGTTAACAAAAGTTGACGAGTGAACCTTGATAAAACATTTAAATAATTGCTTATTTTGTTTATTAAAGAAAATTGTGCATAAATCACATGTGAGCAAATATATATATATGTAACCAATCACAAACCACATTGAATGAATATATGACATGAATGATGATGTATCTGAGATCAAGGCTCAATCAAACGGAGCCGATCTAATGAGGCACCTGATGCTCAACCCGTATCCCACGAGGAACTGATGAGCCTAATGAAATGAGTGCACTGAAATGATAAATTAAATCCACATATAAACCACACAACAAGCAATTCACATTTGATCACGAAATGATATAAGCACAAGTGTTTAAATAAAATAAAGGAATGGTACGACACGTGATACACCCCAAAACATGATTAAAACGGGGAATTTGTATAGATTCACTCACAGTGGGTGCGTAGTCTTGGTTGATGATGAGTGCGCACGAGTTGAGAATTTGACCGACGAAAGAATACTAACCTAAAATAACAACGCGATAACTTGATAAATAAATAAACTAACTTTTTGATTAAAAACCTTTGTTTAGATTTTTAAGTTTATTTTTGTGATTTTTATTAATATTTTAAACCCTTTGTATTTTAGGTATTTTTCATAAACTTTTATTTTAATCTAACTATAAAATAAATAAATAAATAATTAAATAAAATAATAAATAAAAAAATTTGTCAGTCTTACAGGCTGACTGTCAAACCGGTTCGCTAGGGAGTTGGTATGCGTGTGTATGGATTCGAACTTGAGACCTCACGTTCACGTGCACGCAGCTCTTCCAACTGAGCTACGTGTCTAACCCGAAAGAATCTGGATTTTAATTACATTAATACTCTAGTTAGCTTATTCCGGAAATTGATTTATATTTAAAAAGATTTACAGGGTTGAACCGGTGACTGGCATAGGTTTCGAACCCGTGACCTCTTATGTGATTTGCACCCAGCCCGACCAACAGGGCTGGGTGTCTAACCCGTCAAAACTTGCTTTTTAATTATATTTATATACATACTACGGCTAGACATGATGTAACAAAAACAAAACTGATTATATAACAGAGGTACGGTAGTGAATCAGGTTCGAACCGGGGACGTGTACGTGTGTTTGCACACAGTCCACCACTGGACTGTGTGTCTAACCCGTTTGAAACAACTGATTTAATTATATAAAAACGCGAGTTTTCACTTCATCTTCTTCATTTTAAATTCGAACCAAATCTGTATCCGCCCGTTTAAAATCTGATTCACTTCTGATTACCATTAGTATGCGATGTTTAATTGAGTAATATTCAAAGGAAAAGAGCAGGAGTCTACCGTAGAATAGAAGTGGAGGATCACGATTTCCGGCGGCTGACTGCGTTTTTCCGGCGAACAGGGGGGTGTGAGCAGAGGAATAATGCGAGCAGAATGAGCGAGTTTTGATTGTAGGATTTGATCGGTATTTATAGATTTGAAACAGGGTGCTCGGTTTTTGGTTTTAGAAACCGAGTAAAGTGATTAATTTCAATTTTAGAAACAAAACTGGTTGTTTTCGCACAATTAAGGTGGATTGATACAGGTTTGGAAAGTTTTTACGCGGATTGCCAGCCGGATTCCAGAACAGGGACTAGTCAGGCGGGTTCGCTGGTTTGAACTCGCCGACATTCTTCTAAAATCGATTATAAATAAATTGATCCAGATTTTAAATCAATTAGTGTGCGTGCCTCAGCGGTTTTTGCGGTGTGTGTTTACTCGGGCGACCCGGGTTCGATTCCCGGTTCACCTATTTTCCTTAATTATTTTTATTATGCCTTTTAATTATCTATTAAGATATTTAATTGATTATTTATTATATTATTTTATTAAGATTATTTTAAACATTAATTATTATTACAATAATAAAAATAACCGAACGACAAGAATAAATACACTTTGATTGATAATTTGGGGCGGTCTTTCGAAACCCGATTTATGCAAATGTTACAGCAGCCACCACAGCCACCGCAGCAGCAACAACCACAGGCTGTGCGTGGAAGAGCTTTCAACATCAATCACCGCCAGGCTCAGAAGGACAACAATGTTTTCAATGGTACGTTCCTTGTTAATGGTATTTATGCTTCCTGCTTATTTGATACTAGAGCCGATAAATATTTTGTATTGTTTGAATTCGAAAGACTTTTAAAATGTAAACGCGCTAACCTCCCAAAGACCTTCAATGTCGCAATCGCCACCGGAAGAACCGTTACCGTTAACTCCGTCCTACGTGGTTGTACCCTCGAACTCAACAACCACAACTTCCCGATCGACCTCATACTTATGGTTAGGTAGTTTTGATGTCATAGTAGGCATGGATTTTCTTCGCAAGAATTATGCTGAAGTCGTCTGTTTTGATAAAATGATTTGTTTTCCACTTCCTAATAGAGATCAACTGCATGTTTACGGCGAAACACCCTCAAAGAAGTTGATACTTTTGTCATGTACCCAAGCGAACAAGTATTTGCGCAAGCAGTACATCGCTTTCCTAGCCCATATCGTGAACCCGGAGAAGGAAAAGAAAACTTTGAAGGACGTACCTGTTGTTTGTGAATCCCTAAAGTTTTTCCCGACGATTTACCTGGTTTACCCCCTTACTCGTGATATCGAATTCTGTATTGATCTAATCCCCGGAGCTACGCCTGTTGCAAAAGCTCCCTATCGCCTTGCACCATCCGAAATGCGCGAGCTATCAAGCTAACTTCAAGAGCTTCTTGATAAAGGCTTTATACGCCCGAGCACGTCACCTTGGGGCGCACCCGTTCTTTTTGTGAAAAAGAAGGATGGATCGTTCCGAATGGCATCGATTACAGGGAACTTAACAAGCTTACAATTAAGAACCGCTACTCTCTTCCTCGAATCGATGATTTATTTGACCAACTCCAAGGTGTTACTTGTTTTTTGAAGATTGATTTACATTCCGGATATCACCAGCTACGTTACATGAGCAAGACATTCTGAAAACCGTCTTTCGTACTCGCTATGGCCATTATGAATTCGTGGTCATGCCTTTTGGACTCACAACGCACCCGCGGTCTTCATGGATTTTATAAACCATGTGTGCAAAGCATTTTTGGATCGTTTCGTCATTGTTTTCATCGACGACATCCTCATCTACTCGAAGTCGAGATCCGAACACGCGCGCCATCTCCGTTTAGTTCTCGAACTCCTCCAAGGGAACTGTCTTTACACCAAATTCTCCAAGTGTGAATTTTGGCTTAAGGAAGTTCAATTCCTCGGTCACATCATTAACGACCAAGGAATCCACGTCGATCCCGCCAAGATTGAAGCTGTAAGGAGTTGGAATACTCTGAAGAATCCGTCCAAAATTCGTTCCTTCCTTGGATTGGCTGGTTACTACCGCCGATTCATCACTAACTTCTCAAAAATCGTCGTACCCCTCACCTCCTTGACTCATAAGGATAAACCTTTTGTTTGGGTTCCAAACAGGAGGAAGCCTTTCAAACTCTCAAGTCTATGCTTTGTAACGCTCCTGTTCTCGCACTCCCCGATGGAAACGATGATTTTGTTGTTTATTGTGATGCCTCAAACCTTGGTTTCGGTTGCGTTCTCATGCAACGAGACAAGGTTATCGCGTATGCGTCTCGACAACTCAAAATCCACTGAGAAGAACTACACTACCCACGACCTTGAGCTCGGTGCAGTTATTTTTGCGTTAAAGATATGGTGACACTACCTTTACGGTACCAAGTGTACGGTCTTCACCGACCATAAGAGCTTACAACATATCTTTGACCAGAAAGAACTAAACATGCGTCAACGCAGATGGGTCGAACTTCTCAACGACTATGGTTGTGAGATACCCTACCATCCTGGCAAGGCAAATGTCGTAGCCGATTCTCTCAGCCGACGAAGCTATCTATATAGCATTCGTGACGTTCAAGCTCTGAATGAACTCGAAACCATGATTCGCGACGCTCAGCATGCAGTTTCATTGAAAATACCTTATATGAGGAAATGAAATGTGGTGCCGAAACCCAACTGGAGAGCAAGTCTAACGGGATCTATTACTTTCTGAATCGTATTTGGATCCCTATCCACAATAACCTTCGAGAGTTACTGATGACCGAAGTCCATAAATCTCGATATTCCATTCACCCCGGTGTTGACAAGATGTACCAGGCATGAAAAAGGATCGCCCTGCACGTTTCAAAATGCTTAACTTGTGCGAAAGTTAAAGGCCGAACATCAACGACCCTCTGGCTTGCTTGAGCAACCCGATACCCCGATCTGGAAATGGGAGAGTATAGCCATGGACTTCATTACGAAACTCCCTCGCACCACTTCTGGTCACGATAGCATTTGGGTTACGTTGATCGTCTTACGAAATCCACTCACTTTATTGCCTTACGAGACTATAAGGTCGAACGATTAGCACATATCTACGCCGACGAAGTTATTTGTCGACACGGGACGCCTCGTGACATCATCTCTGACCGCGATGGTCGTTTTACCTCGCGTCTCTGGGAGACTTTTCAATCCGCTCTCGGTACTACTCTCATTCTCAGTACCGCATTCCATCCTCAGACCGACTATCAGACTGAGCGCACGATCCGCACCCTCGAAGACATGCTTCGATCATGTGTCTTAGATTTTGGTGGTAATTGGGATTCGCATTTACCTTTAATAGAATTCTCGTATAATAACAGATATCATACTAGCATTCAAATGGCACCTTTTGAGGCACTCTATGGTAGAAAATGTCGATCGCCTATTGTATGGCATGAGATCGAAGAAGCACAAATCACCGGTCCCTAGTTGATACAAGAAACGACTGACAAGATCCTCCAGATTAGAGACAATCTCCTGAAAGCTCGCAGTCGTCAAAAGAGCTACACCGATAAACGCCGTAAGCCCCTACAGTTCGAAGTTGGAGATCACGTTCTCTTAAAGGTTTCACCTTGGAAAGGAGTGATCCGATTTGGATAGAAAGGGAAACTAGAGTCGCGATACATAGGTCCCTTTAAGATTCCAGAAATAATTGGCAAGGTGGCCTATCGACTCGAATTACTAGCAGAACTCAGCAACATACATCCGACTTTCCACGTCTCAAACCTCAAAAAGTGCCTAGCTGAAGAAAATCTTCATGTACCACTCAAAGATTTGCAATTAAACGAGGCTCTATACTTTGTGGAAAACCCTGTAGAAATCATGGACCGAGAGACCAAGAAACTTGGACGCTCTCGCATCCCGATCGTGAAAGTCTGATGGGAAGGCAAACGCGGCGCCGAGTTCACTTAGGAACTCGAAAGTGATATGAAAGCTAAATATCCACATCTCTTTGTTTCTTCTACTACTTAAAATTTTGGGACCAAATTACCTAAAGTAGGGGTGACTGTAACAACCTGACTCTTCAGGTGTTATCCTTATTGTCGTCTTTTCCTTTGTAACCGTTGTATTCCGAGATTCGAACATTAATGGAAATCTATTTTTGAATACATTTTTAATCGCTTATTTAAACACATCTAATCGCTTACTACTCGCAACACTCAACGCTCAATGCAAACTCAAATCGCAGTATTTATATTAATTGATTGCCTTATATTACGTGTTATGTGTGCTCTATATTTTGTGATTATACTCGCTCTCCCAACGCTCTCACTCGCGCAACTCGCTTATTCGCATTGTCTCGATTAACACAACGCCTAACGTCTCACTAAAATGTTTAACAAACAAAACCTAACTAACCTAATCGAATGAAATCACCGAACAAACAGCCAACGAGCGAATTGGAAACAATTCATAGCAAAAGGGCCAATTCGTACAAATTACCAGCCCATACACTAGGCTATTTCGTACGAACTAGGGGTCTAGTTCGTGCGAATTAGACCACCACCACCCACCTCCCTCACTTCCTATAAATGCCATCCCCCCCCCCCTACACACACACTCCTCTTGCAGCCACTTCGCACAGAAACACTCCCGAACCCATTTTCTCTGTTTTTAAGTAAGAAACATCTATTTTCAACAAATCACAATGATTTCCACAATGATTCTACACGAGTTTATCTCCAATTTCATCAAAACTCCTTCTTTTACGAAAATCTTCATCTTTTTCATAAAAACTTCTGATTTTACCTTGGATTTACACTTAAACGAGTGTATTTAGGTTAGCTTCGGCTTCCTAAGTTAGAAACCTTGATGTTTCAAGCTTACTAAGTGTTTTATCCAAATGAAAACTATTCTAAACTCGAATTTTACACAAAAACGGACTAAACAGGCACATGTTTCGTTCACTACTCAGTGGGACGAAGCAATGTCGACATCAGCTTAAAATGGACTCAAAACCACGTCTGTTCCAAGCGAAAACTCAGTTCTGAACGCACGAAGACGTAAAAAGTCATCTTGTGCGAACTGGACTGTTTCGTACGAATTAGACCTAGTTTGTACGAATTAGACCTAGTTCGTACGAACCAGTCCGAGTTCCTATAAGTGACTAATCTGCTCAAAAGACCTCTCTGGCTCACGGTTTGATCAGTGACTTAAGGCTGGAGAGTTGAACACTCAATTTCCCGAAGACAAGACGCGAAAACACTCGATTTTGAACACCTAACAGCCTAGTTCGCATCAAACTGACTTATTCGTACGAATTAGTCATATTGGTACAAACCAGTGCCACTTCGTACGAACTAGCACTAGTTCGTACGAACTACACTGTTAACCCACCAAACTTCGTTTCAACCATTTCAACACTTCAGAACAATGATGCACTTCTGTTCTCGCTTACAGGCTGATCCAGGCGCTCCCTTCAATCCACAACAGATTGTGTTTACTTGCTAAGCACGAACTGTGAGTATACTTGAAACCTTTTTCGTTTAAACGCACTTTTGGGTGTTACATACATCTCTATATCAAAACACGTTGCACACATCGCTAAACTCTTTAAACGCTAACCGTTCTTGCATGTTATACGTGAATCACTGAATGTTGTTTGCTATGTGTGAATAATGAGGACTCGCAGACCACCCTTAGCAACGATAGTACTATAGTTTGGACTCTGCACCTGGTTGGTTAAGGGGTTGTTAAGGCTCGCAAATTTACTTTACGTGTGTGTTCGCTGTTGTGAACACGTATCGCGCGTACTCCACCTCGCAGTCGTGTTGGTCAGCTTTTGTATCATTATTGTTAGGTTACTTAGATTCGCCTCTCTACGTGTCACATGCTGGTTATGCGTAAACACTTTATCGCTATTACTATGCTATTAAACATGTGTACTCACCTTTACTTATTGTACTGTCTTTTATTTTAACGTATGTGACAGGTTGATGGATTTAGTTTATGCTGCAAAACGGATAGGACTCCTAGAAACTCACTAAATAAATCTAGGTTGTCGGATTTGATTGTTTGAGGGACATGTAATCCCGTGATAAATGTTATGAAATATTGTTTAATTGTATGGGAAATTACACTTTTAAATATTGTAATTTAATCGTTGTTGTGGATTCTCTTGAGCAATCTGATTCGCGTAGTGTCGCGCCCCACTGATTCCGCCATCGGTTGGGGTGTGACAGATGGGTTTCGGGTCGGTTTTAGGACAAGGTTATCTAACCGGGTTTGGTTTGGGATTACCTAAACCCGACCCATTTTCATCCCTACTTCCACCTAATGATGAATCAGAACCATTTATAGGGCTTGAGAGTGGTGATAATGAATCAGAATAGGGTAGTGACAGGGATGAGGCTAATGAGGAGGCCATGGAGTTTGATCTAGATTATCTAGAAACAGAAGACCACACGGGGCTAGATCAAGAAGGATTTTGTTGATCATGATGTAGAAGAAGATGATCTTGAAGACGAGGCTCCACTTGGTTATTATCTTTATTTAGATGAAGATATTCTAGTTGATCATGACAACTTTGACTTGTCCAATGATCATAGTCTTAGACAAGGCTACAAGAAAGGTTAGGGAAAGCAAAAGGTTATGACCCTTATATGCCATGGTATATTAGGCAGTTAATTGATGGTAAAGGGACTTTGAATCAGATATTAAAGAAATAAGCATTAAAGGCTAGAAGAGAGGTTTACATTGGTAAGAATGAGCCATTAAGGTACAAGATAGTTTGTAAGCGTACAAATCCAAGATTGGTAGGTGTTGAAAGACATGAATGTGAAAGTTCTATAAGTAGTGAAGTGCAAAATGAAAAACCTAAACCTAAACTAAAGGAAAATTAAACACATTATCCTTGGGCTATTCATATATCAAGACCATCAATCCTAGGTGTCTGGTGTGTTAAAATCATTCATTGTGAACACAACTCCCTCCAAACTAGAGAAGTTGGTATCTACGCTATGAGTGGAATAGCCAAAGATATTGCACCTCTTGTTGAAACCAATTCTACAATATATCTGGAAAAAGCATCAGTTAAGTGTTTCATTTATGAAGATCTTTAGAGCTAGAACAATTGCTACTAGGAAGCTGCACGGAGATTACAGAGATCAGTATGGTTTGCTTAGAAGTTATTATGAAGAATTGATGAGGGCAGATCCAAGAAGCACCATCAAAATAGATGTGGGGTCGTGTCCTAACCCTAATTTAGTGACTAGGCAATTTTCAGAAGGCTTTACATCTGTTATGGTGCAATGAAAGAGGTTATAAGATCTGTGGTAGACAAATTCTTAGATTGGATGACTGCTTTATGAAAGGTCCTTATCTAGGACAGATCTTAAGTGTTGTCGGTGTCAGTGGTAACAACTATATATCCACTTGCTTTTGCTCTAGTTGAAGTTGAAACTTATAAGAGTTGGGCTTGGTTCCTTAATATTCTCCAGGAAGATCTAGACTTAACAGTCACCTCTCCTTACACATTCAAATATTATCACTAGGAGTCCCACGTTTAAAAAAAATCTTACCAGAGTTAAGTTTTTTTTTTCGAATTTCAAATTAACATTTTAGGGCTTTTGATCAAAATGAGGTTACGAGTTGGATTGATGTAAAACTTACCTCAAAACAATGCTCCAAACGACGAAAACGGTGCTTCAATTCGAATGTTTAAACATCCAATTAACAAAATTCAAGTCGTTTGGAGAACCATTTCGAGGTAAATATTACATCAATGGACTCGTATTCTCGTTCTTACAAAAAACCCTAAAACATCAGTCTGAAATTCAGAAAAAAATAAAAAGGATGTCTAGTGAGAATATATACATACACACACACACACATATATATTAAAGGTGGGACTGGCAATGAAAAAGGTGAGACAATTATTGGCCAACTACTATATGTAGGTGAGATTATTAAAATCCAATTTCTCTTTTAATAATAATGATTTGACATATAGGTGGCCAACTACATATATTAAGGGTACATGCACTAATCGAGGTTTGTCCCGATTGTGGAGTGTTATGTGCCTTATGTCCAAGACTTGATGCAAAACTACTATCGAGTCGGGGTCTCACTGAAAGCGGTCTCCCTATTTTACAGGGTAGAGATAATGTTGTCTACATCTTACCCTACTTAGACTCTACCTTGGCTTTGCTATTAGTGAATTTACTGAGTATGATAATGATGATGCGAGATTTTAATTGGAGTTAACTTTCAAATTATTAAAACTCTTAATATATAATAATATGTAATTTATTTGGTACTAAGTAATTTGGAGAAAGTTATTTTTTAAGGGAATAATGGATTTAAATAATTCCACCTATTTCTCATTGGTCGGCAACGGTCTCAACTAATCCCTATTGGCGGTCCCATCTTTCAGATAATGGCCTTTAATGGCCCCTAACTAACAGAACCCTAACGACGTTAGTCTCCGGTCGCCGAAAAAACGTATTTGGCCAGAAAAACTCCTCTTTGGCCGGAAAACTCAATATTTTCCATCTCAAACCTCTTTGTAACCTTATTACACACCTTTAGGAACCTTTTCTAGTAAAAAGCCTCAATTATTAAGGTCGCCGGAAAAAACCCTTTTTTCGCCAGAAAACTCAACTGTTTGGCCGGAAAACTCAAAATTTCATCCCAACCTGTTTGTAACCATAGATCGGACCTTTATGAATCTTTTTCCGACCAAAAACGTTTTTCTGGCAACCGGAGATTAACGGCTTTAGAGTTCTGTTAGTCAGGGTCCATTGAAAGCCAATATGTGAAAAGAAGGGACCGCTGGTTGGAATTTTGAAGTTGGGACTGTTGCCAGCCAACAGGCAATAGTTGAGATTATTAAAATATATTATTCTTTTTTGAAAGGTGGTGTTGTAACTTTCTGGAACTACAACCCTAAATGATGATGATGATGATAATAATGGTTTAGAAAATATGTTTATTTGAAGCATATATATTTTTTCTTAACTGTTAGTTTATCAATTGGATCAAACCGTAAAATATAATATGCATATTCTCATATTGTAGGAATTAAAAATTAATTTTTAAATTAAATTTAGTGTAAAAGATAAATGTGGAAGAGTGATTCTGATAATAACACATGTTATTCTCTGGAATCGTTAAGAATATTTATTTTGAACGACAAAGTTTGCCTCTACTCTATTTCACCAATAATCTTAAATTATTCTCCTTTACCTGAGATCTTCCATCTAAAAGATATATATCTCTACCACGTAGGCTGCTCTACATTGACCAAAACACTTTGGGTCTGTTTGGTATGGGGTAATGGAATGGACGATGGAATGGAATGGACGGGGTAATGGAATGGACGAGGGAATACAATGTATCATTATCATTCCATGTCTTGTTTGGTTACCATATGAGAATGGAATGCATTATTATTGTGTATTGTTTGATAAGCAAGAAAAACGAATGAATAAAATCAGCGGTGAGTGGTGGCAATGGTGGGTGGTGGGGGGGGCGGCGAGTGGCGGTGGAGGCGGCGACGGCGGGTGGCGGTGATAGGGGTGGCGACGACCGTCGATGGTGGTGGTTGGTGGCGGTAGGCGGTGGGTGGTGACGGCGAGTGGTGTTGGCAGCCGTGGTGGTTGTCGGGGTGGCGCCGAAGGTGGTGACAGGTTGCATGTGGAGGCGGCGATGACGTCGGTGGTGGGTGGCGGCAAAGGTGGTGGGTTGTGGTGTTGTTGATGAATGATGCAAGAGGGGATGGAATGAAGAAAAACATGGGGGTGGATGAAATGATTTTGAGGGAATGGAATGCGTGATTTCATTCCATTGACCAACCAAACACCATTTTCTTCATTCCCTCGTAATGATCCATTCCATTCCGCCTCTCATTCCTACATACCAAACACTATCTTTGTGTAGGGATCAAATTCGCAACCAACGACTAACTAGTTGACCAGGTAACTAAACTTTCGATAAGGATGTTTGATAATATTTAAATAGAATAAATAATACTTTTTATAGTCATTTTAATTGGTAAGATTATTTAATGACAATATTAATACAATAAAAGATTATACCATTTTGCATATTTATTCCTTAAACAAATATAATAAATATAGATTAAGAAAGAAAAATAAGTACGTCAAACATGGTGATTGATGAATATTTATAATCTTGGTGATGTATGCTTTGCATATTAAACAATTACCAAAGCCTTTGATGCATATTAAAAAAATAGTTCTAAACAATTTTAGATGGAATAAAAATAAGTTTTTGGTGGGTCATGTTTTCCTATTAAGAACTATCAAGTTCACTGTTATGATATGCCTATTTTGTTTTATTACAAGTTTATATCTCGATACATATCCAAACACCAAAACATTAACGAATGAGATGCTCTTTCGAGCATAAACTGTTGGGAGGAATTATAAGCGTGTAGACCACTCACACATATAGTGGGCCTAATAGTTATCAAAAATAGTGATCACTCATGTCAATCATATGTTTCGGTCTTAATCGTTTCGTTAAGACCATGTATTATTGTGTGTTAGTGATAATGAAACAGATGCTACGTAGGTGCTACGCAGATGGAGGGGTAATCACGCTTAAGGTTTTGTTATAGTTATTGACCAGATAATAAATATATTTGAAAATTAATCAATCTCCTTTCACGCCAGCCAAAACTCATTTTCACATTCAGTTGGAGGGCGACACATGTGGCATTATGTGACCACATGCATGAAGATGCCCGTTTGTTTGGACAACAACAACGAACAAGACGGAGGGTGTGGTGGTCTTTCAACCTTTTTTTTCCTTTTTTGTTTATCTAATCATTTTTCTTTTTTCGTACTTCTTTTTTGTTAAGTTTTATATTTTCAAAATTTGTTACTTTTTTAAGAATTCACAATATCATATACTTTTATAAACTTTGAAAATTTTGTAAATTTTTAATAACCTTTAAAAAATATTTTAGCGATTATAACATTATAAAATCTTTCTATATTTCTTTATTTTGTTATACAATCAATATATTTTATTTAAACTAGACCAAAAAACGTTATAATTTGGTTATGAAAAAAAATGTAAAAGAGAGTGATCGTATGAAAAATGTAAGTATAAATGAGATGTACGTGTGTTAAAGATGTAGATGTCGGTTACTAGGCATATCTTTTAAGTGAAAATGTCCATGTGTGCATGCTCTTAATGGACAGCTAAACTAATATTAATAGATACGCATAAGGATAAAACGTTGAAAATAACATGTACTCGTTCACCGAAAGACTCAAGTAAATAAATACAACAAAGACTAATATGTGTTTGACTAGCTCCACAACCACTCAAATGTCCATACAAACTTGTTCGACTAGATGAAATGAATCAACAATAAACGTGCCGAAGTAAGAAAAATATAATAAAATGAGCCACGACCGAACAAAACCGATAAAACGACAAGATGGTCATATTGACGCCTAGGGCTGTAAACGAACCGAACGTTCAACGCATAGTTCGTGAACCGTTCGGCGGAAAGTTCGTTTATGTTCGTTAACGAACGAACATGAACAAGAAATTTCGTTCGATTAGTTAAATGAACGAACATGAACTAAGGTCTCGTTCGTTCAGTTGTGTTCGTGAACATTCGGTAAGGTGTTCGTGAACGTGTTCAAGAACATTCATTCATTTGCGTTCGTTTATGTTCATATGTTTGTGTTTTAATTAAAGATTTGTGTACTTTCATATATTTTATCTATACTTTTTATGTTATTAAACTTTTATTTATTTTATTACCATTAAACTTTTATTTATATTATTATCCTAACAATTAAACTAGGAACCCCTATTTCACTTGTTTATGCATCGATCCCCCCTTTTATTTCTCATTATTTACATCGATGAATACGATCGACCTCCGTTTAACAATAAGGGATCCATTGCCTTTATCCTTCGTCATGTTCGCCAATTTATTTGTGTTCGTAAACCGTTCGCGAACACACTCATTTCCTTAATGAACGAACACGAACATAAAATCTCGTTCGGTAAGCGTTCATGAACCGATCGTGAACACATTTATATCCTTAATGAACGAACACGAACAAGGCCTTGTTCGTGTTCGTTCGGTTCATTTACAGCCCTACTGACGCCTGATGGAAAACAATAAAAGGATGCAAATGGTTTACAACGTTTTTTTTATCATTCATTTATTATTTTCATTAAATTTGTATGTGTTGCATAACATGTGAATGATCATATAAATATATATATTTTAACAGAACCGGTTATAAAAATGTGATACAGGATTTTTATTTTTTGTTTACTTTTTCTAGTAGATTCATACGAGTTACACGTAAATACAAACAACTTTATGCAAAAATATGAGTTTCTAAAGTATCAGACTAATTAAGAATAAATAAACACCTTATATAACGGATGAGGATCATTATAGAAGAATAGCTATTGCGAGAAAAAAAAACAACCCTAAAACACTAAATTTGGAGATTTAAGGTTTATATTTTTTAAATTTTATGTTTCGTACATTCATATGTGTATTATATATACACAAAAAACTATATGTTTTTAGCTAACATAGTTTACATATATGTTGTAAATTTAACCTACACATAACCTACATATATGTTGGTTATAAGAAAAGTGATTTTTTTTTCATATTTTGTTTTGAATTATAGTGTAAGAAACAATAAATCTTATATTTGTAACATTTTCATTTACTTTTTAAGTTTTTAGGATTAAAAATTGGGTGATTTATTTTGTTCTGTGTGTTCTCGCAATATTTAGTGTTCTGCACAGAACCTTCCCCATAATTTTAATTCAACATAATTGGAAATAAAAAATAGTGTTTGAATTACGATAATCATGAAACTACAGATACTAAATAGGTGACTTTCTTATTCAAATAAAGTTACCACCAACTAACTCGATATAACTATAAACAAACATTTTCTCAAACTAATAACTAATAGTGACTTGTTTGAAGTTCGTTTAAATAATATTTATTTAACATAGCTTTTACGACATTTGGAGTTCGTTTAGATAATATTTATTTAACATAGCTTTTACGACATATAATTTGACCAAGAAAAATTGTTTGAATAAAGATAAGAATGAAATGAATAGTCATAAGAAGTTGGTGTAACTTGTAAGCTAGCATTCCTATAGCAAAACAAAATGTTTTCTTATAAAAAAACCAAGAAAAAAAAAGGTTTTGACTTTCGTATTCAAACAAAGTTACCTCCTCCATATATTTTATAAAAAAAAAATGCTTTTTGATTTGTCTCATTACAAAGAAAATGAAGACTTCTTTAGTCGATAAGTAATTTACCTTGGTGCAATTAGTATCTTACGAATTGAACTACGCGGACATTCTCTTTGCAAATAAATCGTTAGCAAAATTCAATTAACGTCTAACAAAAGACTTTAAAACAAGATCAAAAGCGTGTTTGGTACTTTGCAAAACTGTTAGAAGCTTGTGCTAGATTTGGTGGATGCAACTTATGTGCGTTTTATACCCATGATTTATTCCTTGGGGACAATCAGGGGCTTTAACATAACTTATAAGGGGGTGATCGAGAATTTTGTCTACAAATACACTATTTTTTTAAGAGGGGTTGTCGTCCCCCCACGTCGATATGTAGGTCCGCTCCTATGCATAAAGTATATATTATCTTACATTGGATATAGATCCATGTATGAAGGTGACCTTAAAAGTAAAGACTTGTTGCAATATTCAACTCATCTTGAATCTATTCCCTCACATAAAGTTAATAGATTAAGTACGTATCATTAAACCAATAACAACTCTTTTTAACTTCATGTGAACTCAAAAATGATGAAATTTCAACTTTGCTCTATGAATATAATGCAACTTGTTACACATAAATGAATGAAGGATATATGAAGAGTGACATAACTATACACCTCCAAAATTCTTCTCATACATATAACATATACCATCTCATAAAGCACAATAAGATTGAAATAAGTTATATACAATCTAGCAATAATTCAATATATCTCTTCATAAGCCAATGCTAACTACAATAATCATGGATACACCAGTATTTATGCATGAAAGTAACCGTAGATTCTAGTTAATCATGATAACGACTATATATTAGAATTTTATGTGTAAAAACTAGAAAAAAGAGCATATACACTAGTACTTAATATATTAGAAGTTGGTAAGTATATAGATAACGTAATCTTTAGCCCATTGAAAGATAATCGCCGCCATGTAAAACAACATAAACGCCATCAAAAGGTGGATGATGACAATATTTGATGAGATTAACTTAACACCAACTTTACAAAAAGACAAAAAGTACATACAAGTTGATAAGGATTAAGTGACATCATTTGTTTGAATTAAAAACATGCTAAAAACTAATTGTCATTCTGATTAGCTTTTTTTAATTACAAGACATATATGATTTTTTGTTATTTCTTTTAACTTGTCACATGTTATCATTCTGTCTCAAGATCAATCGTTAATAGGTTGGGTTGCAGCCCATGACATCATAACCTAGTGGCATTTTAAAGCTGTGATAAGGCTTAGTGACCATGAGGTCATGTGTTCGATTCCTACAAGGAGTTTTTTTTTTAGATTTATTGGATTTCCTTCTGAATTGGTGTATAGGCATTATTGCCTAGTGGAGATGGATATGACCGGGTGGTTCCGTTTATACTTCAGTGGTTTGTCAGTGATTCAATTTTGTTGTAAAAAAAGGTTGGGTTACAAAATCGATCTGCATCAATTGTGATACGATTTGTCCCTAAAATTGGTCGCGAAATATTTGGTTACAAAAATAGGTTAGCACGAGGGTTTAAGTGACCGATAAAACCAATCGCAAACTAAATGATCGTTTTTGTATGGCAGTTGATTAATTGGTGGTGCAAGATTCCTCCTATCTACGTGTTCTCGGCAAAAGATTTACTTGATTTACACAAGCATTGTTCGGGTTCGGGTCGTAAGAGAAAGGTTATTCAAGCTTGAGAAGATCATTAGAGAAATATAAATCGATGAGCTATATCTTTGGATAAGTAGTCGGGCAAAATCCGTCTATGTTGCTTGGCCTAAGTGGATTGTTTTTGGTGTATGAATCTCGGCTCGTGCTAGTTGTTTGCTAGCGAGTTGTGTTTGATATAGAAGTCGTTTAAAAAAAACTAGCAACTTTCAAGTAAATATGATTTTTTGTCAAAGTAATAAAGTTATTTAGGGAGCTAAAATAAGGATAGCTTATAAGTATTAGATAAACATCACCATAATTCTATTATTAATATTCTTTAAAGAATACAAACAATGATAAATGAAATAAAGAAATTCTCATACTGAAAGAATGCTACACGAGGCCAATGGATGTATTAACCTGATTTATATATCAATAAATTATTTATTAATATTTTTTATTTGATAATATTATATACAATGAACCTAGGACTGAGCATGCAAAAATGTCAATTTCATCAACCATTCTTTTCTTCATTTGGTTAATGGGCGGCTAAAAGTCAACAAGCCCACTTGCTTTTGGGCCACCTAAAATCCATTCAACTCTTGCGGCCTTTGTACCCCATGCTCTCAATGTTTGTACATAAGTCCCCCAATTCATGTACACACACATGTGCTTCTACTTGATTTTATTTTATTACATTTGAAACGACTTTGGCATGAACATAAACATATCTTGTAACGGAGAGAGTTGGAAGTCATTGTAGTATTGGCTTTGAGGGGTAAATGTGTCATCCGAGAACGAATCCATGTAATTGAACTGAAAAACGTCTTTTTTGACCTGGCTTTGGACTTCTTTTTCTCTTTCTCTTTCGTGTTCTGAACTTGAATCCGTGTATAACGTTGGGACTGATTCGGATGGTTCAAAATTAAACGTGTCGTTTGTGGGATGATACGACATTGATGGTTGTATATGTCCTGATGATATTTTGTTCACCGGTGAATATGATGTGATTTCGGGTTTTATATCCATTTCTGTTTCGGAAAACTGTGATGATTTTATATCTGAATTCAAGTGTTTCTCCAATACGCCTTTCTTGTTGTAAATTCGACATAACACCCAATCATCTAGCTGCATAAATACAATAATAAAATAATTAATTACTAAAAATAATATCAAAATAGTCACATAATGTATTTTAACTTATACTTATAATTTTAATAAATTTTAAAAAATTAATAACTATTAGAATATAGTAAAAGTTAATTTTAATAAATTTTTAAAAATAATAACTATTAGAATATAGTAAAATTTAATTATTTTTGTGCAAATTCTTATAAATAAATCTTTTTTAAATCGAATTCAAATCTAGGAATTTCGGATTTTGTAACCAGAAAAATATAGTAACATACCCTAAGATTATTGCCCCGTTTGCCTGCGGATCGATCAACGTTAGCCAGCCGGTACTCGTGCATTATCCAATTCGTTTTCACACCTCTGGGAGCTTTACCCACGTAAAACACCAACGCCTTCTTAATCCCAACGGCTTTCGGTTTGCCAATTGGCTTGTCCGCCCCGGTAGCCTTCCAGTAACCCGTCCCAGCCGCTCTATTCGGCCGGGATCCATTCGGATACTTCCTGTCCCTCGGCGAAAAGAAGTACCACTCCTTTTCTCCATATAGAGCCATATCTATTCAAATCAAAACAATAACAAAATCAATACCACTTTATCCAAATCCAGATCACATCACAGATCTCCAAAACCTAACTTCGAAAACCGAATCATCAAGACATCTAATTCAATAATTCATATCAAATTTAACAAAAAATCATAATTAATTTTGAAAAAAACTGTATAATCCACGTATTATATGTTACAAGTGAATTACGTAGTTCCCAACATATTATTGATTCTGAAATTACACGTCCTCTGCAAACCATCAAAACAATTGACATAACCTAATCAAAACCAAACTATTTTTTTAACAGCAAATTTGTATCACTAACGGACCACTGGATAAAACAGAAAATTAAACATCAAATTACCAGGAAGCTGCCACGGATCGAACTTATACAAATCAATCTCAGCAATAATCGGGACCGAAATCGTCTGAGAGGCACACTTCCTACAGAGGTAATGCATCACCAACTCCTCATCGGTCGGATGAAACCGGAAGCCAGGCGGCAATTCCAAACAATCTCCGGTCATCTTCAAAAACTGTCTTTCTTGTTGCTATGAAACTTGTTGTTGCTATGGCGGTTAGGGTATTGAGTTTTCGACACTAGTGAAGAAGGATGAGGAGGGTTATATAGAAAAAAAGGGGGCACGTGGGGGATTGAATCTGGATGAAAACAAACGTGGGTTCGAGGAAGAAGCAGGAGAGAGGGATGGTCGACGTAGCCGGTCGCTTTCAACGGCTCACTGGAAGAGAGAGGCGAATGAGGGAGGGGCACGTGTGAGGATTGACCCCACGTGCGGTGGAGAGTATTGTGTCATTGAGTTCGTCATATGGTTTTGACGGATTTGGCGGAGAAAGTCGGCTGGGAAGTGGGTGATGCTTTTACTCATGTCCCATTTAAGTCGGCGACTGGATTTGCGGCCCAAGTTTTTAGCTTCTTTTTTTTTTTTAATTTTAAAGTGTGTATTAAATATATACTACATACGATACTATATGCCTTTTGGGTTGCTACATGCCTTTGACTCATGTCCCACCTAAGTCGTGTCTGGTTCATTAAGAAACCGACACTTACTATATTTACTGAAATATAAAACATAAAGTAAAATAATTTTTTTTATGTAACTTGACAAATTTTATTTTTTTTATGATGTGAAATAGGGGCGGAACTATATAGTTAAGAGCCGTAGCACGGGCTATGGCTCAACCTGTATTCATAGTGTTTTTTTCGGTTTTATACAAAAGATAACTCTAAAAAAAAATACAAGGATACTTCTAACCAAAAAATAGGATACTTGATCTTACTAAAATCTCATTTTTTTATAAGCCTAAACATTTTACAACCCGAAAACTTGTAGAGTAATTAAGCCCTAATGATAAAATAAGGCCAAATTAACAATAGTAGAATTGAAAGGAGATCCTAAATATAATTGATAAAATTAGCCCAGACCTAAACAATAATATAATTGAATAAGTGATTTTGTCCGTCTTATGGTCAAAACCGGAACACATAGTTCTTGTTCTTTGTTTTATCGGGTAGTGAAACCAGCTTTGGTTTTACTAGTTGCAATCGCAACCGTTGAAAGATGTTTTTTTTTCTAAATTGAAGCTTGTCAAGAAGGATTTACGTAATCGAATGGGCCCAAAATATTTGAACAATGCTATAGTTTGTGCGGATACCCCTAAATTAGCGGGCTAGCTCCGCCACTGATGTGAAATGAATACTAAGTAAACTGTTGTAATAAAAAATAATATTATATGTGTTTAAAATGATATTAACACGTGTTTTATGTTGATTGAAAGAATTAGAACGGATATTGGTAATGATGTCGTTTGGTTGAAATCGTTTTGGTTTATTACGAACCAAAGAAACTACATTTTTAACAACTCTGATTTTAATAAAATTTGTACTGGTTGTCGAGAAAAGAATTATATACAGTCGTGTATTCGGGTTTTTATAAAAATTTGTCGAACGTAACTTATCGGAGAAAAACAAAATTAGTAAGAAATTATAACTTATAAGAATTAATATTAACTAGTAATTTGACCCGCCGCGCGTTGCAGCGGCGTCGAAACTTAAGTAACTTGAATTATACTGTCACATATTTGACCAACTCGTTTTCGAACAAAAATTGTGTCAAAATGTAGATCAACTGAAAACGGACATAAAAATAAGCACGAAAATGTGTTATATTTGACCTAAATTATTACCCAGAAAAATTTATGCCAAAACGTAAACCAACTTGGATTTATACGGAAACGTACTTAAAAATAAGCACGTATGAAAATTGTTTTTTTCAAGCTAAAGAATGGTACCCCGTGTTGCGGCGGGTCAAAACGTAAAATAACTCGAATTTATACCACTTAGTGAAAACATATTATTTATGACCAGACTTATATTTTTTTGTTGAGGGGCTATACATGTCATTACCAAAGTCAGTAGGTCGTATGATATATTTGTTAAAGGTCTATTACAAAGACACCCATTTTTATTATATATAAAAATGACTACCCCTGTTGCGGTGGAAGCGTAAAACCGTGACAAATAGCACTAATGTCACACCACCGCTACTGACTACCAACATTGAAGTTGCGGTGTGTTAATGCGAAGAAACTAAACCGAAACGTAAAACATAGAAAATAATAACTAAGTCGATTAAGGGCCCGCGCCGTGCGAAGGACCTGTCAAACGGGGAAAAATAGATGACATAAAAAAGTTTAACAACGCATGCACGTTGCGTCATGTTAACTTACAAAATATAGAACAGAGCGTAAAACAAAACGTAAACGTTAAACCACACACAGACGCATTGAGTCACATAATTTAGAATAAAATGTAAAACGAAAATTTTACGAAATATGAAAAGTATAGGAGATTAAATTTGAAAGTAAAAACAAATTGTAAGGTTAAATTAGAAAAAAATAGAACTCTTTGGTTAAAACTAAAAATTCAATTAACTTTTGGACTAAAAGTGTAACATTTATATATATATATATATATATATATATATATATATTGTGAAAATCACCCCATGCATAGAGTGCAATACTCTATGCATCAAGATGTTGATAATTTATAATAGATAAATATATATATATATATATATATATATATTGTGAAAATCACCCCATGCATAGAGTACAATACTCTATGCATCAAGATGTTGATAATTTATAATATATATATATTGTGAAAATCACCGCATGCATAGAGTACAATACTCTATGCAACAAGACGTTGATAATTTATAATAGATAAATGTTGGGATGAATATGAAATCGAAAAAAAAAATATTCCTTCTCCTAGAAAGCGACTTCTTTCATTCCTCGACAGCTAGGTCTTTGCCGACTCTTAGCTTTCCAGGCGGGTTGGTGTTCAATTCAAACTAGATATCGGATGAAAGTGGTATGACAACCTCAAAACCCGGTCCCATGGGGAGAGTTTTCTATTTGAGTTTCGGAAAAGAAAGGAGAAAGGACTTTTGAAGCTTGCTGATTAGGTTCCTTCCGTTAATTTTCACTATTTAAGTTTATTTTTAAATTTATTATTATTATTATGACTATTCCTTCCGTTACTTTTTACTATTTTTGAAGTTAATAAATGAAAAGTAAAACATGTTTATATATTTGTTTTTTCCCTTGTAATGTTCGTATTATAAGGTAAGATAAACATAAAGTTATTTGTATAGAGCAAAACATAAAAAAAACGCATATATATTGATAAACACTAATGAATATACGTGTGGATTAAGTAATTCCCTCATTATGTCCGTATTATATGGTCACATAAACATAATTATATTTTAAGTTATTTACATAGAGCGTAACATAAAGAACAATGATATCTAAAATATTAATAAAAGACTTCAACTAATGTCACATGACATTTTCTCTATTAATTTATTAAATATTAGTTTAAGTTCTCGTGTGTTACACGGGTTGTATAAAAAAAATTCTTATTGATGTATTAATTTATATATAGATGTAAATGCTACTATCTTCAACATTTCTATGTGTATACTATAACCATCGTGTCTTCAAAGATCTTTAAAACTCACAATGTTTTAATCATTTTACACTATCACATTGTGATTTTTGGATCAAACCTCAGTTCCCAAGTCGGCCAGTACTAAAAGTCCTGCTTCAACGTTAGCATGTGTGGCTTGCCGCTTAGATTCACTATTTTTAGACGAACAAATACCCCATTTTTCATCCTAAAGTGCCTCAAATCAAATAATTGAAAAAAAATCAAAAAGAAACAAAATCATTTAATCGCTATAATAAAATCAAATTGCAATTTCTTATATCATCATCATTTTCACCATTGAGGAAAAAATCGTAATTCTAACTTCGTTCTCCCTCTGACTTAAAATTAAAAAAAAACCCTAAAAAACGTATAATAAATGCATGAATCACATCACAAATATAATTAAACCTTGAATGACAATAACGATCAATCGGTGCTAATAAATTAAAAAGACAAAGATAATTCTTAAACTTTGAAAAACTACATTAAGAACATAGATCATTAATGTAATAAGCACAAAACAAACATAAATGTTCAAGATAAAATCGAAATCGTAGAAAGCAAGAGATGAAAGTAGTTGCAAGAGTAAATCGCCACTGGGAAATCGAAGAAAGATATACAAATAAGGTAACCTAAGAAGATGTCAAGTAGCATATAGTTGTTTTGCTTTATTATCTAGGATGGATAGATTATCTATTTTCTACCCGTAGTTATATATATGACATCTAACAAGAATTCATGTATTTATGGTTGTTTATCCTTGTCAAACATCATATCCATCATCAAATTAATGAATCATGCTCACATGTTATAATCAATATACAATGGGTATATTCAAATGGGTCTAGATAAGATCATGATAATGCTTAATGCTTCTTAAGGATATTTTCGTTACATCAATATCATAATGCTCTATCAAAAAAATTGTAACGGTTAATGTTTCTTAGTGTCTATTTTATTCATACTTTCTATTAAGATAACTATATATTAATTTATTTAAAAAATAAAATAAAATATTAAGTAAAATTTACGCACGACCTAAAAGTCATCGGTTTATTATAAAAAACTTATCTATCGTACAAATTATGGCCATACAAAGTTTTAAAAACACTTTACTATTTGAATTAATAGCTGGTTTGAAAAATATATTCTCTAGTCAGTCATAAATAAAATTTACTACGATATGGATTAAAATTAAATATACCTTGACCTGATATACGTTAATACCTCACAAAAAAATTTCTATTAGTTATTCAAATTATTACTTTGATAAGGATATGGGATAACTATATATTAATTATTTAAAAGAATAAAATTTTTGATAAGGATATGGGATAACTATATATTAATTACTAGGTTAGAGCCCGCGTATACATGCGGTTTAACAAATGAAAATATTAACTTAAATAACTGGAAAAATAAATATACATATGATTTTTAAACAAAATAAATAAATTGTTCATATATCTCTCATTAAGTCCAAATTAACACTTTCATTTAGTTATAATGATGCAAACTAAAAACTCAACCCTTAATGTCATGAAAATAAAAAAAATACAGTAAGATTCATAATAACATATAATTAAAATCAGAGAAAGACATGCAAACAAAAAGTGGCACACATACAAAATAATATGCATACCATATAATTATATTATGACATAAGCATGTTTTAAGGAAAGATTCAGCACAAATTTCATTTTGAAAACAGGACATTAGAATGGTTAAACAATAAAGAACCTTAAACACCATGATTTCAATCCCATGTCATTCACAACTCTTTCCCATCCATCTGCTATGAGAATTTTACCATACAGATCTTATTCTTACATTCCAGCATGATGTACCAGCAAAGATGGAATGAAGCCATGAGCTACAAGGAGAAGTGACAGAAAAAATGCAACACTGCCACATATATAAAAGAAATTAGGATAAGCAAGACAAATGGCTTAATAAGCAAGAAGCCATAATCAAACCTGCAATGGCAAAAAGACACACCAGAAGTTTTAAAATGAGGTTTGTAAACAACCATATGTCAGGTATAAAAGGCCATGTAACATGAATGCATTTGATGATATCATTATCTTTAGAAACACTAATGAGATTCTTCTTATTTCCAGATTACTAAGTACTTCACCAACATAACATCCATAGTTGAATCAATAGTTTTGGCCCTTTTTTTGCTTGAAATTCAGAACTTGAAACCAAGGATTAGAATAGTTACCTTAGTAGTAGAACGCGAACCATAAGTTATATTTTTAGTTGTGCTTTCAAATCTAAAGGTCTGCTACCTCTGTAATCGACTGATTTTTGGCGTTGTATGTCTCCCTTATGGATTGAATGACTGATATTCATTCATAAACAAATAAAACCATAGTCCTTACCTGGTTTGACTCGGTATCTGGCCCCATCTGAAGCTTGCTTTGTAAATCTAGAATGAATTCTTGTTGTATCTCTTCCCACCTTTTATCGAGGCTGGATATAATCTGCAGGTCTAAATTCAGATTAACACAGTTCATTAATTCATATTAACACAGTTCATTGATTGTTATCTAAGTTATATATCCCCAAATTCAACCTCTTCAAATTCAAGAACTTAACTGTTAGAATCAAAGGTTCAAATGATGCTATCTATGTTATAAAAAAAACCCCTAAATCAAGCTACAATAAAAACATTCAGTGATTATTTAAGAACACGTTACCTCGCAATAACAAAACATAAAGAAGTTGTGCCTCAATTCGGTATGTCAGTTGCGCTGCCATGTAGGTTTTCATAGGGTTTGGAGGATGTGCAGCGGCGAATATTGTGCTAAAACCATCGACTCCGGTATCATATATAGGGTTTGGAGGATGTGCAATGGCGGCCATGGTGGGTTTGGAGGATGTGCAGCGGCGGCCATGGTGTTGAAATCATCGACGACTTTAGAGATTTAAGAGGAAAAGTTAGGAGGTGTTAGATGGATGAACGAACGGGAGAGGATAAATTGTCTAGGGTTTTGGGTGAGAATGGATGAATGGAATTTGGGTTTTGTGAAATTTGTGGGCCAAAAAATCGGGTATTTGGATCCAGGTAAAGGAAGCGCGCCAAAAGTAAAAACCAAATGCACAGATGAAGTACACGTGTTCCAAATCAGAATTCCTTTATTATGTGTATAGATTTAAAAGAATAAAATAAAAGTAAAAATTTAAGGTTGAAAGAGAAAATTTATTATTTCGATAAGAGTTAAATGCTTGGTTGGTCCCTGTGGTTTGTGAAAATTTCAGATTTGGTCACAGTGGTTCACTAATTACACGCTTGATCCTAATAGTTGTAATTTTTGCACTCGGGTGGTCCTTTTCACTAACCTATGTTAAGTTTTTCAGTTAAATACGTGCAAAATTACTAACTTGCCCCTAAACAAATAAAAAAAAAAGAACTGAACCCCCTTTATCTTCTTCATCCTCTCCCCCCCCTCTCTCTCTCTAAAACCCACCACCCACCTCCACCGTCAGCCCCATCACCACCACCACCGCCACCTTCAACCACCACCACCTCCTCCACCGCCTCCTTCAACCCATCACCGCCACCGGACCCTCAATCGAATGCAAACTTTTACAAGTTCTTGTTGGACTCACGAGCTCTCCGGTTACGTTAATCAGTGTCGTTTCTGCTATCAAAAGCTCAGGTGCGATTACCAGTTTGGTTCAGTTCATCGAAGCCCCGCAACAAGATCTCCGTTTGGCTGCGATTAAACTGTTGCAAAAACTTTCACCAAACATGGGTCAAGAACTCGCGAGTTCGTTGCGCGGGTCAGCGGGTCAACTCGACGGGTTAATAAAAGTAATTGCGGAAAACATTGTGAGTTCCGAAGAACAAGCGGTAGCTGTTGGGCTTCTTGCGGATCTCCCGGAACGAGATATGGGCCTCACGCGTCAAATGCTCATGAAGGTGCGTTCGAATGGTGATTGCGAGAATCAAAATGATTCGGCAAGGAGAACCGAGACGAAGCCGGTTCGTCACACTGTATCCTGAAGGGCTCGTCCGGGTACTTTTGAGGATCACGTTTGATGTGTTGGTGATGGGTTGAAGGAGGCGGTGGTGGTGGTGATGGGCTGACGGTGGAGGTGGGTGGTGGGTTTTAGAGAGAGAGAGGGGGGGGGGGGAGAGGATGAAGAAGATAAAGGGGGTTCAGTTCTTTTTCTTTTTTTTATTTGTTTAGGGGCAACTTACTAATTTTACACGTATTTAACTGGAAAACTTAACATAGGTTAGTGATAAGGACCACCGAGTGCAAAAATTACAACTATTAGGACCAAGCGTGTAATTAGTGAACCACTAGGAACAAGTCTGAAATTTTCGCAAACCACAGGGACCAACCAAGCATTTAACTCTTTCGATAAAGATATGGGATAACTATATATTAATTATTTTAACAAATAAAAAAATATTTTAAAAATAAAATAAAATAAAAAAAAAATTTAAAGTTGAAGAAGAAAATGTCAGTGGCATTAATTGGAGCCTTTTATTAGTATTTAGAAGATTAGGGTCCTCCACTGCAGCACAGTGGTTGTTCCCATCTCGGTGAAGGAGTCCAATGGGGGGGGCGTAGTTTTACCTATTCCACGGGGTTTCTGCGCATCAGGGGTGTGCTATGTTTTCTAGCGGTGGTCGAGTAGTCGGCCTTTGGACATAGCTCCGAAAGGGTAGGTTTACACGTGGAAAGCAGTTAGTCGTTCAAAAAAAAAAGATTAATTAATAATCTCTATTATGATACACACATCTAACTAATTAATAATTAATAATCCCTATCAAGCTATCACAAATCTAATCTAATAAGTAAACTTAAAATTAAAAACATAAATAATCTTGTTTTGTTCAGACGTTGTCATATATTCAACATCAAATATCAGATCACATCCTTTTATATATTTGATTTAATATAAAAGTTAATTGAAAAACTCAATAGTTATGTTTTTAAAAATAATATATAAAATGTTGATCAATTCTATTCATTAGTAATTCTATCCATTTACCTTTAAACTATCATAAATAAATTTTAAAACGAACCTAAACAAAAATTCAGTATGCTCTTATCGATCAAATCAACAATTTTTATTATAAGATAAAAGGCAATGAAGATTAAAAAATTACAAAACAATATTTTAAGGTAAGATTTGATTCTTTTTCGTAAGGTACTAGCTAATTTTATATATTATGTTTTTTGACTATTTTTTAATTTACTATTAACTAAGAAATATAATACGAAGAAAACAACCAATTACTTATTTATTATTTAAAATGCTCATAGAATTATGACACATATGATTCAACCAGTTACATATTTATTAGGTATATATATATATACATATACATGTGTGTGGGTGTGTATTACCAATAGTTGGGAAATACCTAATTTTAAACTAAAAATAAATACATATGTTTTATTACTATTCAGGTTGAAAATTCATGTGTTACATGAGTGAATAAGTCAATGTGGACTAGCCCACTTGATAGAGACACGTCTCTTATATAGGAGGTCTCAGGTTTAAACCTAGACACGAAAAGTTTTTTAGTATAATTGATGTAAAGTAGAAGTAGTAGTACATTTATCAGAAAAACATAAGTAACTAAATGTAATATCAAATAGTTACTAATGTTATAAAACAATCTTTTATTTTTCTTATCTTGTCATATTTAAGCCGTGTAACGCACGGGATATTAATCTAGTATATTGATAAACACTAATGAATATACGCGTGTATTAAGTAAAAATATTATAATTTTAGTTCTATACATCGATATCTAAAAATTAAATCATGATGATACTATTATTGTTGTTCATAAATCAAAGTTTTAGTCTAACGTAACAATCACAAAGTATTGATAGTGAAACGATGAAAGACTATAAATATCAATCCAAATATGGTATGGATAATTGATTCTTTAATCAATAATTTGTTTTATAAATTAAATATTACATAGTTTTCAAAAGGAATAGTCATAAACAAGTGTGTGAGAGAGACTTATGAACTTATGTTAATCTTTTTTTGTAATAAGAAAAGTATTGTTGTTCATATTATTCATTTATTAATAAAGACCTATGTAGTTATGTTTATCTTTATTCATTTACTACTAAGAAAAGTATGTTGTTCATATTCATTTCTTTATTAGAGACTTATGTAGTTATGTTTATCTTTGTTCATTTTGCAAAAAGTATGTTGTTCATATTCATTCATTTGTTAATGTATGTTGTTCATATTCATTTATTTATTAAAGACTTATGTAGTTATGTTTATTATTTGTTCATTTTGCAATAAGAGTATGTTGTTCATATTCATTCATTTGTTAATAAATTAAGAGTTAATTACTGTTTTCGTTCCCGTGGTTTGTCAAAAATCACTATTTCAGTCCATTAGTTTAAAAATTGCGATTCAGTCCTTGTGGTTTCACTTTCGTAACCATTTCAGTCCATGTGGTTTCACTTTCGTAACCACTTCAATCCATATATTCTTAAGTACAGGGAATGAAATGGTTGCGAGGTGGACTGAAATTGTTATAAAAGTGAAATCACAGGGCCTGAAATCGCAATTTTTAAACTAATAGACTGAAATAGTGATTTTTGACAAACCACAGGGACGAAAACAGTAATTAACTCATAAATTAATATGAACGAATTTTACATTCTTCATTTTATTTTTTTTTCTTTTCATTTCATCCAAATCAATCATACCAAAAATATATGTTACCAAAAGAACATACAAGTTAAATAGTCGGAATTTGTTTATAGCATTATAGTCTAGTGACATCTTAGGGTGGGATACGGTCGTGGGACCATTAGGTCCTGTGTTCGATTCTCACAAGAAGATTTTTTTCCAGATTTATTAGGTTTCCTCCTAAATTGGGTATAGACATTATTGCCTAAAGAAGATGAATATGATTAAATGATCTCGTTGGTGCACGATAATACTCTAACAGTCCATCAGTCATCCAAATTTTTCGTTCATAAAAAAGTACTTGGAACTTTCAAACGAAACGGACCAAAACTATATATTACCAAAGAACATACAAGTTAAGTAGTTGGAACTTGGAAGGGCTAAGTTCCCTTGTTTATAATATAATGACATGACAAAAAATACAATGGGATTCACAAGTCATAGTAAATATTAGATATTTAACTAGTATTAACCTCTTGCATGTAACGGTTGACATAAGACTTTGTCAAGTAGTACCAATGCTATACAATTGTCAGCGACCATCAACACCGGAAAAGCTCGTAAAAACAAATAAATAAAAAACGGAAAAATAATGCCGAGCAAAAAGCAGACGTAAAATCTTTGAATCACGCACACTCGTTGCAGAGAAATTAAACCGAAAAATAAACATAGAAAAAATAACTAAGTCAATCCAGGACCCGGACGTTGGACGAACTTTTCAAACGGAAAAAAATAGATGTGTTGCGACGGGCCAGTCAAACGGGAAAAAATATACGAAAAAATGTTGAACACCACACGCACGTTGATGTGTGTTAACTCACAAAATTTAGAACGAAACGAAAAACTTGAAAAGATGAAAAGCATAGGGACCAAAATTGAAAATAAGAAAGAGTTGGGATTAAATTGCAAAAAATGAAAAACTTTGGATTAAAAGTAAAAAAAAAGGTCTAAGTTACAAAATTGAAGTTATTTATTAATCTTAAATAAGGATAAAAAATAAGTGATATCCATATATTAGTTATTAATATTAATATTAAAAGAAATTTATTAAGCAAATATAAATAAATTTATTAGGTTGAAGAAGAGAATGCCATGTGGCATTATTTGGAAGTTAAATTGATACTAGACTAAATGATTTTTTTAGTTGGATCCTAAATGACTTAAAATCGTTTTCTTTGTAGAGTTTATAAAATACGATTGAATAATATACTTGATAAACCAAACTGTTGAATTAAAAAAATTGTACATAAATGTGAAGCGATTAATTAATTTAATTGTCTAAAACAGTGGAGTTGATTAAAATGTTAAAACAATACGACGACATAATAACTATCCATAATAAACGCTTATTTTTCAAAAATGATAAGCAACATCGAATTTATAAAGATTCATACCTAATTTCATGTTAAATTCAATTATTGACTAAATTTAAATATAAATTCTAATAAAGGATTTCAATTAATGTCATATGATATTTTATCTTTCAATCTTAATAATTTTACTTATATTTTATTTTAATTTTATTAATAATTAATACATAAATATCACTTATCCTCATCCTCTCATTTGTTAACTTAATATTATACATCATTCTCATCTTCAAAATTTTCCTTATTTCCTAAATGATATTATTTAATTGAGTCTGTATAAATAATATGTTTCTAACCAAGGTGTACCTAATATACATATGGCTCAACAATTTACAAAAAATAATTACCCAAATGTCACATCCGACTAGCAGCGAAAGTAAAAGGGGATGCAACAAACACCTCTGGTATCAACCTCATTGTTTATAAAGAGACATAAACACACTAGTGTACATCATATTACATTATTTTAAAAGTCGCTACACACGATAAGTAGAGTAACACAAACAAGTTCCCCTGAACTTCTTTATTTTCTACGATTATCTTTGCCTCTATCTATAATAATATCGGAACAACAAAACTTGTCACCTAGTGTCACACCCCAACCGATGACGGAAACATCGGAGTGAGACTAAAATAAGATTGCTCAAGACTTCATAACGTGCTAATGTAACGATATTAAATAAATCATGTTTCATTTCATACTAAAAGAGGATTACATTGTCTTGAAATGGAAAAGTACAACAACTGCAACTTAACAAATACAACATTATAATTACTAACAAAGAATTTAAGTGAGTTTCTAAATCCATCCTAAATAGATTTCTTCAAGAATCAACATACATTTCCTGTAACATGTATTAAAATAAAATTAACATCAGAGTTGGCGAGTATACAAGTTTGATTGAATAGCATACGTATACAAGATTGTCTCAAATCCAACATGGCAATTATACTTAGTTGAAGCTAGCATGCATAACTACAGGCCAAACCCTTGTATCCACTACAATAATGTGCATCCCTCGTCTCTGAAGTGAACGAGACCATAGAGTATAATGTGGGTCCCTCGACACCGTAAAGTGTGATGAGTTAACTACCTCGATGGGCGGTGTGCTCCTCCTATAGCGCTATAATTGTTAAGGTGGGCTAATTAAGTTAATGACAAATAGAGTGTATGAAAGTATTCTATCATAAACACCTAAGCATAACAAATAGCATGTTTGGTGGATTGAGTTATTGAATATGTTTGATTGTGTGTATTGTGAATTTTGATAGTTTATACATGTTACACTTACACCCAAGAGTGCATTAAAGCGTAAAAAGGGTCAAGTATACTCACGGTTTGCGTAGTAAATCCCGCGTACGTGAGTTGGTGCGTTGAGTGTTTAGGGAGACCGTCGAGTTATTCTACGAGGATGAACGAGCCATATGAGTTATGGAGTTCGGTATTGAGTTAGATTAGGGTTTCAAGATAGTATGAAAGTATGTATATTGCAAGAAAATACATCTTGTCTAGAAGCACTCTTTATGGACACTGTGTTGGTTGTGTTTTCATGGGTATCGATTAACCCATTAGAATCCATAGTTTGAGGAACTTTGACTAAGATGGAAATGATCCTAATACATAGCATTCAACCATGAGTTTGGTTGGTGTTATGATTCGGTTCTATAGTATATTATATACATACATACATACATATATATATAGATATATATTTACAAGTATCTAGTCCAAGTCATATAATGTCATGTGTGGAGGTAGGATGAGTTTCATCCATTTACATCATTGTATGGACTCACTAAAGCTTAAAATATCAACTTAGTTGATGATTTTGGTTGGTCATGATTAAAATAAAGAATGTACAATTAACTAATCATCTAAATCATCAAATAACCAAGTGAAACTCAAACTAGAGTAGTGCATTCCAATCATGGTAAACGTTTGGATAAATGGTGTAGTTTGGACACTTTGTTACTAGTAAGTTTACTTGATGACTTAGGTTATGTAGAAATGGGTTAACTAATTAAGTGAGGAAGTGGAATCATAGTTGGAAACCAAGGCTCCATTGTTCACACCTTACCAAAACACAAGTCTCACAACATTGAAGGTTGTGGGCTTGGTTGGTTTTAACACTTGTAAGTTACTTGGAACCTTTGGAACATAAAGTAAATGAGGTTATGAACCTTTAAGTTTTTGATTTCATACCTCGACTCAAGTCTCCCAATAATTGATTTGTTGGCAACTTGGTTTGGTGCATAGAAATCTAAGAAACAAGTATGGATGAACCTTGTTTTCAAAGTTGTTAAAAACAAAAAATATATCCTACTTTGGACCTCAAATATGGTGATGTTCCATCTAAGTTTACCATGGTGTCACACCCCTAGTTTCCACGTGTAACCCGGTGGGCCCGGTTGGGGAATATCGTGACGCAAGTTGATATCATCATTACCAAACAATACAATAAAATACAGCGGAAGTCTGGATAATTACTATTACAAACGTTTGAATGATCAAAGTTCAAAATATTTAACGCCTGTAATTAGATCCACGGGCGGATCGAAATGTGATTACAAAAGGAAATTTAACAGACTAAGGCCTTCTAAGCAAAGAGTTGCAATTCCTCTTAAGCTTCGCCGAGCACTTCCAGCCTAATTACGTATACTTGTCACCTGCGCTTAGTTTTTTGAAAATACGTCACTTTTCACTGGTAAATACATTTAACCGACTCATTTTGAAAACATTTCAAAAACATTTAGTGTACATAATGGTACTTTGTTTAATAAATAACTTGGGATAGATTATTTTCATGTTATCAGTTTTACATGCTAATAATACATTTAGAGCCCGAAAACTATGTCGGTAACATGATTAATCGACACACCACTTTAATACCTTTAATAGGTCACCCCTAATGGGTTATAAGTTATTTTAGCATCTGTCGGGTGTATGCCTACACCCCGTGCTTTGGTCGTGGCCATTTACATTTAAATGAGCCGTGGATATCCAGGACATGGTCGTTTTAACCCCCCAAATGTTTAATATTAAGCAATACGAATTAAAATGGATTATTTGAATTCCCGACTCATTGGTCTTTGATCCCATATCCAATCATGCGGTATTATTATACCGTATCCCAAGCCCGTATAAGGGAAAATAAGTTAAAGTATTTACCTGGCTTGCAAAATCTTTAATAAATAAAAAAATAAGCAACGCACAGCCGTAATCAATTAACTAGCTTGGTGATAATCTACTGGAAGCCTCTAGTCTGGAATGGATGGTATTATTAACCGATTAGTTAGCTAGCGGGTCTTTATTTAGTCATTGACTTAGACCGGCTAACTTAAAATAGAGATAACGGTACGAAACGCTAGATTAAGCGATGACCGGAAAAGAATGTATTTTGGACCCGAAAAATACTAGGACTTGTATAATATGGGTTACCATTTTACATTCTGGGATTTGAGAATAATTTGATAAGGTTAAACCTGTTTCGGTTAGATTACGTAAACTAGTTACGTAGGCCGAACTGTGCGCATATAAGCGAAACCGAGTAACCGGATGAGTCTTGTACAAGTTCCAAATGCCATTATGTTTAAAATATGTTAAAATATCAGTAAGTTATTAATATGTTGACCCGGTATGGTTTTAAAATCAAGTTACACTTTAAAAGGGCGTTTTGGTCATTTTATGATTTATAAAAGGACTTATAATAAAACTGATGTAATGGTCATAATCTTACTGTAAAAATAGTTTAATTATGATGCTAAATCAGTAGTTAATGAGTTTTGGTGCCAAGTTTATGTTTAAACCATTTTATACGCCAAAAGGGCGATTTGGTCACTTTAAACGTGTTAATTACATTGAATAATCAAAACATAGTTCATGACCAGGTTACTAATATTAAAATAAGTTTATTAGTTTAAAAATTCAATTTACAACTCATTTATATGCTTGTTAGTGATCAAAACCTTAGTTTATAACAAAAGGGCATTTTAGGTATATTTATGAATACTTGCATAATGACTCGGATTACTACATAACCATGTTATATAACTCCAGAGGGTTATAGTATTCTATAACATGGTTATAATGCAACTTAGGAACAGTAGCTAAGGTTGCTAAATTGGGTCAGAACTGAAAGTCAAAGCAGAATTCAACTTTTGCGACTTTCGGTTACGAACCGACCTTAGACCTGGAATTGACGAGCCGAACATGTTCCCACATGTTCTTATAATTGTTACCATGTTATTAGAGTGTCAAAACAGATTTTATAACACCTATATTACTAGTTATGATTTTATTTCAAAACTGACCCGTTTGACTTTTTATTAACATAACTTTGACCCGTAAATTGACCAAGCAAACGTGGTAACCAGGAGATGCTCTTTTGAAGGATTAACACCTACCTTATTACGATCACGTAGCCATGTTCGTTACGAACATTGGCTGGACCATAATGGTCTTAGCACAAAGTCAAAGCGTTTTTACGTTAACGCTTTGACTTAGGCTTAATGCCTAATAAAACTGAAAGAGGAAAGCTAAGAACACTTACACAAGTCCCTTAGCACGAAATATGACTAGGTTGGAAGCTCCTTTAGATCAGGAACCTCCAGAGAGTGAGATAGAGAAGGATTTTGAGAGTGAGCAAATGAAATGGTTGCAAGGGAGCCTATTTATACTTGAAGATCACAGCTTAGATCATTACAAGTGTTGGCAGGGTTATGAGACGAAAACAAGTGTTTAGGTTCGTGGAAAATGTAGAGGAATGACTCAAGTTCGCGAGAGAAGTGGCAAGCATGCTGGCTGCCAACAATTCTGCCAGCTGCAGTCCCCTTACGTACCGTAAGGAAATACGCTTTGCGGTCCGTAAGGACCTCTGGCGCCCACAAATTTGAATTGGTTACGGACCGTAACCATCAAGGCTTGCGGTCCGTAACCGTCTTACTGAAACCCATATTTTGATTACCTTACGGTTCGTAACCAATGGTGGTTACGGTCCGTAAGGACCTTCCAGAACATGAAATTTGGCACTTTTGTAGCTTTGGTCCTCCGACTTTTCCGATGCTCGTTCAAAGGTTATCAAAATAACATGACGGCGTCTTTGGTCCCTCTCGGCTGCACTTGGCAACCAAGAATTTTCGGGACACGTGTCGGATTTTTATTAGACGAAATTTTCGAGGTGTTACACATGGTAAACTTGTGGTAACATTCCTAGGGGTGTTTCAAGAAGGAGGAAAAGAAAAACATGAAGAAAAAGTGAAGAAACAAGCTCAAAACTCAATGTTTTGAACTTGGATGAATCTGCCCAAAGTTGAGAAATTTAGAGATTTGAGAGTGTTAAAGAGAGTGTTTGGGGTGTGGAAAGTGTTTAGGAGGTGGTAAGGGGTTGTATTTATAATTGGTATTAGGGTTTGGGTGTAAAATGAGGTGGTTAGGGGTTGAAAGGAGGTAAAAGGACTCACGTTCTGAAGCATTCTGCCAGACCTGGTGCTTTTGCACGGCTATGCGGATCAGGTGCACGGTCGTGCGGATCACGAACGCAGGGTGTGGCACACCAGGTGCGCGATCATGCCGATCACAGTATACATAGTCGTGCGCATCATTTGCATTGTCGTGCACCACCTGCAGAATTTTCCAAACATTCTAGAATTTGCAATTTGACCCCTAGGA
Organism: Scalesia atractyloides; assembly: GCA_947069175.1. NCBI lineage: Eukaryota > Viridiplantae > Streptophyta > Magnoliopsida > Asterales > Asteraceae > Scalesia > Scalesia atractyloides. The sequence continues at coordinate 25,344,805 of CAMTDV010000014.1, read as the reverse complement.
TTTGATAATTCCATTATTTTATGTTAGAAACTCATAATTAAGTATGTTTTTGGGTATTCAAAATGTATCTAAGCACGGTATGGGTGTGATGCATGTATGATTGATATTTCAAAGTATTATGAGTCTCAGTTTCGCGTATAAACACGTATTCATGATTCATTGCGTATATCACAAGCATGTAACATGTATATGTATAAAAGTGAATTTCCGTTATGATCAAAGGCTCGGATTACAAGATTGGAAAGGAGATACGAGTATAAGTTTCTAAAAATATAAATACGAATACAAATTTTTAAATAAGGAAAGTACAAAAGTTCATAAAAAGGGGATCTGTCTACACCCCATAGCGTCTGCCTAGAAGTTCATAAAAAAGGGATCTAGGAATAGATTTGCATGTTGTTTAAGGAGGAAGTTTCATGAAACGTAAACTTGCCTCAATATTTTTAAAAGGAAATTATGATTTAAATATATTTAAGCGTGTTTTTCAGCCACATGAACGACTTTGGGATTTTTGTGAAAATGTGTTTTAGCAAACTTTATTTGGACACGTGTTTAAAAATTTGGGACAAGTTATTGTAAATCGATCCATGTGTTTTAGATCTTAAGCTAAACACTTTTATATTTATGTTTTGGATGATTGTAATCATCAGTAAATAAATTATGTCCAAATGTGTAATGTTTCAATGTTTGCTAAAACGTTATTGGTTGCCAGCCTCCGTCACCATCATGCTTGTCTTCTGCTGCGATTTAAGGTGTGACACACATGATCTCAATGTTAGAATATTGAACCCGCTTACATACTTAATCTTCATGTCAATGTTAGTGATCTCAAATGGTATAATGCAATGATACAAGGGAAGAGAGATTAATCAATGGCTTTATCACACGATGTTGAGTTGTGGAACCAACAACTAAGGAGATGTGAGCACCGAGATGAATGCAAATGTACCACTTTGGGTTGAGCTGGAAAACCGCCCCCACCTTCGGGACCACCTACAGAGTACAACATTAGGCGTTCTATGACACCTTCCAGCCCTTAGTGCTAAAGCAAAATATTAAAGATAACTAATATGGTTGTTGAAAATGTATTATCCAACTCATGATCTACAGTTACTACAACTACAGTCGTTAATTGTAACAATATAACAGTTTTTTGTTTGTCAACAAATCATGTCCAAGCGTGCAACAACATCAATGGACAAAGCAGATGTCCAATTTGCACAAAATAGAGTCAACACTAGTTATATTATTGTTTTTCGCACACCCTTAAGATCCCAATATGCATATATTTTTACAAAGAAACTTCTTTGTCGTCTATTTACTTAATTTTGTTTCAATTTCGGTCGTCTACTTTTCGGTTCTTGTTTCGTTTTCAAAGAGAAATAATATATATATTATAATGTCTAAAATATAATTATGTATTATTTAGCATTTAGCTTATACTTTTTGTTTTAAGTAATGGTTTGTAGTGTGCTAAGCCCAACCTTAGATCTTATTATATTTTAGAAATTGATTTGTGGTCAAGACCAATTTCAATATATTTATTATTGTTGTTTTGTGACTTTGAATTATTGAAAGCATGTATGTGGTGCATTGCTGTCGTCCTTTGAAATAACATGTGAACATGTACATAGGAAGTATTCTAAACTAAACATATGGTGTTCTCACTTTGGCGTTTATAGATATAGCTAGTTGATGCCTCGCCCGCGTTGCAGGGCGATGGCCGAAAAATAAGCGAGTGTTAGGCAGCTTCTTGACATGAAAGACAACTAAATCGAGTCAACCACTTAAAATAAAACACTTTTATAGGTTTACTAAAAAACTTAAACAATGACAATACTGTAATTTTTAACTAAGGGAAAGTTTTATTTTTTGACCGGGGTAAAATCGTAATTTGCCAAAAGCTAAAGTGATGACAGTGCTGTAAATTTGAACCAAGGGCAAAATTGTAAATTTGCGCAGTGGCAACTTCGTATTTTGAACTTGGGGTAAAAGCGTAGTATAAATTTGAACTAAAGGCACAATCGTAATTTTAAGCCGGAGGCATAACCGTATTTTTATTTTGAACTGACGGCAAAATCGTAATTTTGAGTTGGGGGCAAAAACATAATTTTATTCTGAACTGGGACAAAAACATAATTTTGAGTCATATTTTTAACAAAGGCCAAAATCGTAATTTTAAGCTGAGGGCAAAAGCATAATTTTATTTTAAAACTGAGAGCAAAAACGTAATTTTGAGCTGAGAGCCAAATTATAATTTTGAATCGAGAGCAAAATCGAAATTTTGAGTTAGGGGACCAAAGTATAAATTTATTTTGAGCAGTGGCAAAAACGTAATTTTAAACTGAGGGCAAAACGTAACTTTAAAGTGAGTAAAAAAATAATAATCTGGTTGGGAAGTGCCAGGAGCCAGGAGGGCAAAATCGTAATTTTGAGCTGAGGACAAAAGTATAATTTAATTTTGAGCAGGGGCAAAAACATAATTTTAAACTGAGGGCGAAAACGTAATTTTAAAGTGAGTAAAAAACAAAAATCTGGTTGTTCAATGGAAGTGTGCGAGGCAGCTGCCAGACGCTATTCCCCAAAACTTGAAAATGTATATGTTGGAAATATAATACAATAAATAACATTGTTAAATATACTTTTCTCTTTTTCTTTTCAGTATTTCGTAATTTATATTTTTAAAGTAAACAGTTTATCTTTATCATGACAAACAAGAAAGAAAATATTTAATTTGTTATTCCCTTTTAATATAAGTTTTTGACTAGTGGTTGTTAGATTGATTATACACAAAAATGAGTTTTTGTATCTACCTATATAATAAAGCAAGGATTATAAATCTTAGGTGTCAGCATTACAAGACTCCACTTGTCATTTTCGCTGATGTGTCAATTTCTAGGATTTTATAATTTTTTTTCTAAATAATAATTAGTTTGTGCTGAACAATATTTGGGCGGCCAATCCTGGATTTAAATTTGAATTCCCGCTCCACCTCCCCAAAACCCATGTCTGCCTTCTTCTTTTCATTTGTACATATATACTCCCCTTCTCTCTCTGCTTCTCTGGGTTGAACGAGGAAGATGAAGACAACAGCAATAAAGACATCACACTCACCATCACACTTCGCGTACGTAATTGCTCACCCATCTCCATAATATTTTCTTTTCTCTCTGAAATTTTGTTCCGGTCCATCACCAAAACCCGTTCTCTCTCTACAAATTTGTTCCGATCTATCTGTATCGATCTTCAGAGTGTCGATTATTGTTGGTGGTAGTGATGGTGGTTTATGGTCTTATGTTCTCGGTGTTAGCAACGACGGCTAGGGTTTTCAAGGGAGATGTCAACGACGTTTGTTCCGGTTAGAGTTCAGACGATCGACGGTGTTGTGGCCTGCTTAGATGACGGAGACGAGGGTTAAAAGGTGAAAGACGGTGGTGGTTGGAACCATAGCCGTGGTGGTTGACATCGCATTCTCCATCACGCATCAGTTTCGTCTCTCCAATTGCTTATTTTTGCTAATTGATGGGTTATGGAGGGTTGATCTTATGAGGTACAAGTTTTTTGCTTTTTTGGTTATTTGTCTTCTTCATTATTTTATGGTGATCTTATGGGTTATGGAGCTTATTTGTTATTTCATTTTATTTTAAGTTTTTCTTCTTTGTTGGGTTGGTATTCTAAAAATGTTATGCAGGAACTCCTAAATCAATTTTAAAACGTTCATTTAAACATTCACTTAAGAAATCATTATGTAGGAAGTCCTGAAGCATAGAGGCGGCGGCTAGGGTTCCACCAGCACATAAATCTGAGCACTTATGGTTTCGGCCGGTAAGTTGTTGATCCTTTTTGTCCAAATGAAATTAGGGTTTTTAAGAACGTATATCCTTCATATATCAATTTCTTTAATTGTTAAAAAGTTATGCCTTTTCTATTGTTTGAACTTTTGATTTAATTGTGATTACGAGTGGATACAGTTTCATTTTTTTTTTGTCTAGGTTCAGGTTTGCTTGTACATGATGAAGCCATACCGGAAAGTCGCTATTAAGAATCATCCTGATAAAGGTGGAGATCCTGAGAAGGTACTACTTTTATATTGTATAACCCTAACTTTCTTAATTATTATTTTCTATGCGTTAGGTCATTGTTTAAATTCTGATTTTGGTAATTTTGGTGGTCTTTATTTGCTTCGAATCAGTTTCAATTCTGATTTCAAGGGTGTTCATCGATTTCTATGATGAACAGGTTGTGGATAGAAACATGAAATGAATATATCTTTATACTGTTTGTTACTATGAGTAAATTTTAACTTTCACTTGAGAGGAATTTCTTAGATGCATTCAGTTGTTTAATGTTGCATTTATCTATATGATGATGTGATCTTTACAGAATACATAGATGCCGAAACCCAGAGAGAGAGAGAGAGAGAAGAGGCTACACAAGAGTTTGAAGGGGATTCAGGCGAATTACCGCCATCTGGAGATGGCAACAGAGCTGCTAAGACAACCGCCCAAACTCCGATGATGGCTAGGGTTCCAGCAAAATTCTGATTAAAGCTTACATGTTCCCTCTGATGAGTTAGCTGCCATACCAGGTCACAACGATGGAGGATTTTAGTTCTGTTCAGAGCATCCGCTTCTGCTTATCAAGTAACCTTTAACTCTTTTCAATGATTCTTCTTCAATATTTGAAGTTAATGTTAACCCAGAATGCATGCCCACTTTTGTAGATTGAAGGCATATCTTGAAGAAAGTAAGTCTCTCACCAATTGGGATGTATTCTTTTGATCCAAAGTTAGTTATCAATGTCGTTTGTTGTTTTGATTCATTTATTTTGAAGTCAAATGTTAGTAATAAACGATGCCATGGTTGTTAGGGTGTGGGAAATGCTGCCATTGTTTGTTTTTGTTTCAAAAAGATATTGAGTTGATGCATTCTCTTGGCATAAAAGCATTTCGTTTTTCGTATGTTCGAATCACTTATCATTCTGTGACAATTTTAATGCATCAGCTTACCAGATTCAAGGATATGGTAATATCAAAAAGTGGTCATTCATATCAGGAGTTTTGTGTTAGTTCAAGACAGTCCGCCATCTTGACCAGTGACCACACCTTCATTGATGTAATCAAAGAATCTTGAATGAGATATTCTACTTGAAGTGGCTGCAACCAGGCTCTCGGGTAAGCCGGTTTCTGCTCTTGCTATGGGATGTTCAAGTGCACCACTGCCAATGAGGCTAAGACCGCCTGTATTTAATTGGTTTCTTTTGGTGAATTTGTTGTCTAAAGTTGATTCTAGACATAGGGTGTTTTAGCGAGACCTATGAACAAACCCCATAAGAATAACAGGAATCAATAATAACTATTAAAGAGATCTGGGATTTTAGAAAGCTAATATTTTTATTTTAGAGTTAAATTTACTTGTAGACTGCTACCTTTATGCTTTTAATCACTTCTTCAAGCACGGATGTTTGTACTTTGCACGTTATATTTACTTTCTTTGTTAGATATCATGTTGTCTTTTGAAATTCGCCATGGCATCTTCATTTCATAACTTTCTTTCTTTTGAGCTAAACTGTTGTGTACTATTGTAGCTATTATACCGGGAAGTTCCGATCTGAATATGTTAAATTACTCCACTAAAGTGGAAGGCAGTTCGGATCACGTATTCTCACAAGGACAAAAGAGTTTTCGGACAAGTGGAACTACAAATATCTTTATTAACATAAATTGTTGATAGGGTGGTAAACTTACAAATAAAACATCAAATGTGTATACAAAGAAATATTTAGAGATTTGAAAACTCTAATTGTATAGCCATCATTTTTTATTATTATTACAAATTATTTGTTTATCGTGTGTCACATAAGCTTTATGGTATTTTTATTTGTTAAACCGCGTGTAACGCGGACTCTAACCTAGTAATTATATAAAAAGAAATTAAGAACACAGTTAGTTCCTTTACAAAGACTATTTGCACAAATTGGTAAAGTAGTTAATTATGTTTTATATACCCCAATGAATCTAGGGGCAGCATTTCTTTTTCTAAAATAGAAGTATGTATGCTTTTAAAAATCCAATCGACATAAACAATATCTAAACCTACCTGCGAAACGATAGAAAACAATATTTTAGAATTCGAATGTTTTCTGCCCAAAAATTATAATCAATCCGGAGTCAAAATGATAATCTTTTTTTAACAGCAAATTTGGATCATTGACGGACCATTGGAGTATCATGATATATGCCTCTAGTGGAACCACCCGATCATAACTATTTTCCACTAGTCATAATGCATATACACCAATTCAAAGAAACACAATAAATATAGAGAACCCTCGTTATGGAAATTGAACACAAGACCTATTAGTCCTAAAGCCTTATCCCAACCCGAAGATGTCACTAGACTATAAAGCCATGACAAAATGATAATCTCTTAAATATAATATTTTACGTTAAAACATTAGATAAGAACACAAATCTAATAAAAGGACAAGAATTTTTTTTGATCGTTTTATCATGTATTATACTTATTATATAATACATAGGTTAGAAACTCGTGTATTACACATGTTAAATGCTTAAAATTGGTTTTTGTAAAGTACAATAAGACAAGTAGGTGTACCTGATAATCATCACTCAAGCTTGCAATCTTTTCCTCATAGTAATCAATACTCAATCTGACGACTTGTACATTGTATTCACCCAATGAAAGAAACTCATGTCGAAACGTTGAAACAAAAAAGCATGTCAAAAAGAAAAATCCTGAATTTTATAAAACGCGGGTATGTTAAAATTTGTAAGACTCGGTTCGACGAACTGTACTATGGTGTTCGCCCCTCGAAAAAACTTACGTTGAAAAGCTAATACAAAAACAGGTAGAAACAGAAAATCCTGAATTTTATGAAACATTATAACTTAAGTATTGTAAAAGGATAAGAAAAAAAACTAATAATAAGGCGAAAACTTGAAACAGCTTCGAGGTCATGTTTCGATTTGTATCAAAACTAGGTTTTGAATGAGATTTATATCAAATTATAGATATAAATAAACATGTGACAACACAATAGTTACAATTAATAAAACAACATGTTTTGAAATTTATAAAAGAATAATAAGTTATGCCAAAATAATAATAAGAGGTGGATGGAGTGTTTGGGGTGGGACTGGAGGCTGGGATCAAACTCACGTGGGCTACTCCTCAGACCAAACATTTCATTTGGGGGTGGGAATGGAGTGTTTGGTGGGACTAGAAGTGGTGAAATTTGAGATTTTTGAACGGGGGTTGAAAACGTATATATTAAAAAGTTTCTACAAAATGGGGTAGAAAACTATATACTTAAAAATTTATAAACGAAAACTACATACTCTTCACTACTGAGTGAAAAGTTCAGGGGGTCGGCTGTCTCCTCTCACCCGTACAAAGCTACGCCATTGGGGATAGAGAGTTTTGGTGTATTTGTTTATTGAGTAAGGTTATTGTATAAAGGGAAGGAAATATACGATAAATTCATAAAGACTAAAAGACAAGAGTATTTAGAAAAATCTAGTATTGTTTGATAAATTCATTTTCTCCATGATTTTTAAACGGTTATAATTGTTTCGTACGATAATATTTTTTTTTAAATTCATCGTATTAATGAGCATTTCATTTTCTTTAATTTGAGTAGGCTATTCGTATAGTTTTCTTAGTTTTTATTTTTTTTACAAGATACGTGATTTCACATTCAATAATAAGAACTTAATTATCGAAACTTTATTACGTGATTTAATCTGTAATATACGACACTGTGTGGTTATTATAGGTTGATTGGGTAAAGGTTTGCATTACATTTATACTTAATACGTGATTAGACCTGAAATATTAGACATTCCGTAAAATATTATGTATTACATGTTTTGTTTTTTTATTATAGTTATGATTAGTACGTAATTACGTAATCGCTTAGTGGGTTTTCATATAAATACTAAAATGAAATCACGTAATGAGTATTCAAAATCACGTAATAATAATAGTCAAATATTGTTATGTAATTGCGTACCGACACATATTCACGTAACGTTACACTTCTTTCAAGAATAAAATGCATATTACATAATTACATACTAGAACATAATTACGTAACGTTAAATAACTATCTTGCAAGATAAAAAAATCTAAAAATTAAGAAAACTATAAGAATAGTCTACTCAAATTAAAGAGAATTTAATGTTCGTTAATATGGTGTAATTTTTCTAAAAGATATCGCATCGTATGAAAAAGTTATAGCCATTTGAAAATTGTAGAGGAAGTGAGTTTATGAGTCACAAATATTGGATGTTCCTATTTTGCCATTTCCACATTTGTTTCCCTCGTTTTTAGTTAGGTAAACTTTTACATTTATGGACCACTTAATCTCAACATTTAGATTACTTGTTAATGTCTAAAACTCTCTTCTACACTTTATACAAATTAACTCTCTTGTACACCATCCTTTGCATTTGTTTATAACACATAAAGATAGTGGTGACGTGTTAATATCGGCCGTCATCTTTAATGATACATGAGTGATACATTGATTTAAAAAACAATTTTTTTACTTATAATTTTTTAACTTCTCCTAAGATCATGTGTAGTGGTGAAGGAAGACGATGCTCTACCATTGGGCATTATCTGCTATCTGACGGTCTAGTCAGCAATGGGGTATTATGGGTCATTTGTTTAAAACAAGTGTAGTGGTATAATGCCCAATAATGTCTTATCCAATGATTACCCAATTATTATTTTTTTGTTTATTTTAATTAAAACTAATGTTTTTTGTTTGTTCTCTTATTGGCCCAAGATTTCTCCACCTGGCGTTTAATTTGGAACGCCCCAACCCAAATCACAACAAAAATGCCACTGGGCGGTGGAAGGGAGTGATCGGGTTTTTTTTTTTCGGAAAAACGCAAAAAAAACTCCCCACTACGAGTGTTCTAAGTGTGTAAATGGGATGGATTGAATCTGAGTCTGCTAAAGATCGAGTTTGTTAATCCCAAGCTCCCTCGTTTAACTTATCATAACTCAAGCTTGACCAATTTTGAGTTCTATGACATAATTTTGAGTGATGCTCTTTTATTGTTTGTAATTTATATGATTTTTTTTTTGAATTTTAATTATTTGATGTATCTTCTAAACAACTTTTATACATAATTAAATAGATAAAAAATATATGATTTAGTTTTTTTATTATAATTATATTTATAATAATTATACTGTTATGTAAGTATATTAAAATATATCAATTAAGTTACATTTAGTATAGCAGGCTCGTTTATATACTGACAATAATTTTAGATGCAGGATGTTCGTGCTCGAGCTCGTGTATTAAATGATCTCATATTAGGCTCCGGATCGATATTGTTTAAGCTCACCTCTATACGAACTTTTAGCTAGCTGATCTCAAGTACCTTACGAATAGATGGCTCTTATACAAATCTACATCTCTTAAAATAGTTTGAGTTTTTCTATTGTTAATCCAATAAAGCTTGACCTACACAAAGTTACCAAAGCATTAGCACATATGATAAATAAAAAAAAAGTTCAAGATTTAAGTTACTAATGATTGGAGTGTAAACGAGTCAAGTCGCTCGTAAGCTACTTGAGATTGAATTGGTCTACAACTTGAATGAGCCAAACTTAATCAAGTCTGAGCCTAAAGCGACTACAAACGATAAAAGTGGATCTTTGAGGGAGCACTACTTCACGGCCTAATGAAGCACATTGAGTTTGGGATGTGGGGCGTTCGGGAAGTTTTCTAAAGATGCTGACATGGAGAAAGCACTTAAATATGAACTTTAAATGTAATAATGTATTTGGGAGAAGGTATACTTTAAAGACAAGAAGGGGTGGATTTTAATGTGTTAGATTAGTGGAACACTCACATGTTAGCATATCGTGTTTTGTCAAACATGGAAATAAATGTTAGATGGACTTGTAATTCCAATTACAGAAGTTAGATCTGAGTCAACATTTAGCGTCGAGGAGAGTTATCGATCCATATCAATCTACATTAGCACCTAACACTGTAGAAGTGTTCAGTGGCGAATTCAGATTTTTTTCCAAGGGGTTTCTTTTGGTAGATTCTCATTAATTCTCACTAATTTTTTTCAAATCATACAAGGTTTCCACTAACTTTTTCAATTTTTTTCAAACCGAGAGGAGGTTCTTAGGAACCCAGAACCCCCTGGATCCGCAACTGGAAGTGTTGATTTGTGGATGGGATTGGATTACACAGAAGTATACTAGTATAGGAAGCTCAATGCACATTTCAAAATCTTAAAAGATATATGATATCTTATTATTTTAAACTATTGACTTTTCTTTTGTAGGTGGAGATACCATGTGAGATTTTAATGCTTAGTGGAAAAAATGCTAAATTAAGGTACATATATTGATTGAAATATTTACATCATTTTGACTTTAAAATGCTTACATTATTCTTTGATTTTGAAGTGTCAAGGATATTTCTTTGGTCTTAAAGTGCCATTGATATTTAAAGTTGATAGCGAAACTGAACTAATAAGCTAGGTAGGTTTGTAGAGGCTTGTGTTAATGACTTTTTGTTATAGCTTGGTAGGATTGTGCACACTAGTGTTGATGGCTTTTTGTTAACACCTTGGTAGGTTTGTATATGATGACGGTGGTAGCTCAAGCTTCAATAAAATAGATTTTACACATTAACGCTTGAAAGGTTAAAAGGTTAAAGGGTTTGTTTCCTGCCAACTCGGAAGAACAACATGTGAACAGCAAAAAGCGTGTGAACAGTGAAGCATCAACTCACTGATTGCTTGTCCAAGTCTCTCACAGCCGAAAAGAGAACATGTGCACAGAGAGCATCCTATTAACCGCAGGTCAAAGCCTTCAACCCTCAAAATGGGTAAACCCTCCACTGCAACAAAGGTTCACCAGTCAAAGGTTTCCCCTTTGGGAAGATCCTTTTCCTATATAAAGAGGCAACACACAGCCATGCAAGGATATACCAGATCAGTGGAGACTAGACCATACTCTGTGATCTTCTCTTCTTCCTTGAGAACTTGCTATATGCGTGTTCCTTCTCTTCACTTCAAATAACACAACTTCACTTAGTATCAACATCCCAGAACCGAATTCACTTCGGTCTCGGATCCTAAGTGAATAACAACAGCAAACACTAGTGAACCTCTCTCTACGTCTTGCAAACGTAGGGGGACCCCACGACCTGCGTTAGGCTAACCGGAACCCTCGAAGCCTTTTAGCCTAACCAGTCCACTCACTATCCTTGGTCTCATATCTGTTGTAACAACAAGTTGGCGCCCACCGTGGGGCTACGCCGCTTACTTTATTTTAAAGACCAGTAGCGTAGCTCCATCTTTCTTCAATATCAGCATGTCAGAAAACGGATCTCCGGAAGAAGTTAATCAAGTACCACGTACTTTAACGTCCACCGTTAGTCCAGCCTCACCCGTTGTGACAACCCCACTCTCCACCCCGGGAGATACTTCCGCTGGAATCTTTTTCCCTGAGTTTTTCCAAACGCCAACCCTTCCCATTCTGGGGTTCCTTCCCCACAAATCGGCACCTCAAGTGCCCCTGAACGCGTCGATTTAACCCCTGAAGGAGTTGAAAGAAATTTCTTGCGATTGAGGACACTCCTCAACCAGCACGTGAGTCAAGAACGAGAAAAAAGGGGCAGAATAAGGTTGGATTACGACGAGCTAAACCGTCTTTATCGCCGGGACCACCGCCTCCACCTTTCAGCAATTCACAACCCATGGCCTTTGGCCATGAAGCTGGTCCAAGCACAGTACAACCAACCTTTTAACCCTACCCTATTCTTATGGAAGGCCTAACCCAACAGCCTTCCCCATATTACCTTTCAACCGGTCATGACTAGTGCACCAGTCAGGCATGAGACCACCTTTGAGCAACTATGGCAGTCTCCAGTAACAAGTATTCCCCCTCCAGTTGCCTCCAATGAATGCCTCGTGGGAATGCCTTGTGCTGCAAACCAGAAAGCCTTCAAGGCTTTAACCTTATGCCCCAGATGATGGCTCAAATGATGGCATATTTTCCTTGGTCTTAGCTCATCAACCAAGTGTTGAGTACTCATCAAGGAGCGACAAGTCAGAATCTTGCTATAGGGCAGAAGAAGACCTCGCAAAACCTTACAAGCCCATCAACCTGTCGTGCTTTTCTCAGCAAATCGCCGACTACGACTTCCAAACAAAGATCAAAACGCGTCTCATATAAAAACATATGATGAAACCGAGGATCCAGAAGATCACCTACAGATCTTCACTGGCGCAGCTAGAATCGAAAAATGGTCCAACGCTGAGTGTTGCCTCATGTTCATGCAAACTCTCGTTGGGTCCGCCAGGATATGGTTCAACGACCTACACGCCAAAAGTGTTCGAAGCTTCGATGACCTGAGCAAAGGGTTCCTGGCCAATTTTTCACAGCAAAGAAGATACGTGAAGGACGCCACTGTGATTTTCCAAATCAAGCAAAGGGACGACGAAAGTATTCGAGAATTTATTGAGAGATATAAAAAAGAAGGTCTTACCTACGTGGGTGCAGACGAAAAAATGAGAGTAGCTGGTTTTATGAACGCTATCACCTCCAAATATCTCACAAGGGACTTCAACAAGAGCCTTCCCAAGACTCTTGAAGAAGCCTTGAAATAGCTGAAGTATATATACGGGGAGATGAAGCAATGGATATAAAAGAACAAAGGAAACGGCACCTAGCTGGCGAGGCAGCAGCCCGAGCAGAAAGAGTGGAAATTTCGGCCACTATGATAAACGGTTCAAGGGTTCAGACTCCCGAAAACCTGAACCTCGGAACCCTCTAAGCAGAGAAAGAACGTCAATTTCACAACCCTGACCAAAACCCCTCAAGAAATCCTAGCAACTGAGGAGGTCAAGCACAACTTCCGACCCCCAAGACCTTTGCCTAAAAGTAAGAAGAACGAAAACTCCACTCAATACTGCGAGTTTCACGAAGAAAAAGGTCACCACACGAACGATTGTTTTCAACTCAAGAAAAGAACTGAAGAAGCCGTTAAGTCCGGGGAATTGGCTCATTTAGTAAAGGGAGTCAGGGACAAAATGGCTGAAGGGAAAAACAAAGAAGTAAACAGGGTAAGTATCGATCAAGAAGTTTCTCGCAAAAAGCAACTTTGGAGGCTTGGGAGCTTCAATGCGTCTGCTTCCCACCACCTCAGGGAAACCTTCTCTCAAACCCCCTGGTGGTCGAAGCGATGGTGGGGACAAGTAAGACAAGCAAAGCCTACATTGACACAGGGGCGGCCACCGAGATCATGTTTGAAAAATTCTTCAAATGTCTCACTGAGGAGGAACGTTCAAGGCTTCAACTCTCTGGGTCATCTATAAAAGGTATCGCTGACATACCCCTCAAGCCTTTAGGCCAGCTAACCCTTGATGTCTGTTTTAGTGAAGGCCATATGGAAAGAACCAGGCCACTTACCTTTGTGGTTATCGACATCCCTTCCAACTATGATGTTATCATAGGAAGGCCAGGTCAATGTGCATTTGGTATGGCCGTCTGAGTCGGCCAAGGCACTGTCAAGTTCCCCACTGAAAGAGGAATTGCAACCCTTCAACCAACTCAGGAAGCTTACATGGTTGAAGGGGAACGTTCAAGAAATGAAGATAATGAAGGATTGATCATAAACCAAGTATCCTGAACAAAGGATAAGGGTTAGCATGAACTTATCCCAAGAAACTTTATCATACCTTGAAAAGTTGCTCATACACTATAGCGATGTCTTTGCTTGGTGCCCGGAAGACATGATAGGTATCCCTCGAACCTTTGCTGAACATGAGCTGAGAATATCCACCAGATGTCAAGCCTGTGGTCCAAAAGAAACGGAGTCTAGCTCCTGAAAGAAGCCTGGCAGCATGCCAAGAAGTTGAAAAGCTTGTTCTTGCCGGAATTCCTCGAGAAGTAAAATACCAACTCATGGATTGCTAACCTTGTTATGGTCGAAAGCCCGACAAGTCTTGGAGGATGTGTATCGACTTCAAAGATTTGAATAAAGCATGTCCAAAGGATTGTTATCCTTTGCCAGAAATCGACCTCAAAGTCGACTCTCTTACCGGTTATCCTTTTAAGTGTTTCCTCGATGCTTACAAAGGATATCACCAAATCCTCATGAAAGAAGAAGATGAAGAAAAAACCGCGTTTCACACAGACAAGGTATTTTTTGTTATCAAAAGATGCCTTTTGGCCTAAGAAATGCCGGTGCAACCTACCAACGATTAATTGACAAAGCATTCGCCAGTCAAATTGGAAAAAACATGGAAGCTTACGTAGATGATTTAGTGATAAAAAGCAAAACCTAGTATCAAATGCTCGACGACGTTCAAGAGACCTTCCAAAATATGAGAAAAATCAACATGAAGCTCAACCCGCTAAAATGTTCATTCGGGTTTGAGGAAGGCAAATTTCTGGGGCATATTGTGGGGAAACAAAGTATAAATGCCAATCCAAACAAGGTCAGAGCTGTTTTGGAAACAAAATCTCCAAAAAGCAAAAAAGAAGTTGAGAGTCTAAACGGAAGGCTTGCAGCCTTGAAGCGTTTTACCTCCAAACTCGCTGAGAAGTCACTCCCCTTTTTCAAAACACTCAAGTGGTGTGCGAACAAAAAAGATTTCAGATGGACGGAAGAGGCAGAAGAAGCTTTTAACCAGATGAAGCAACACTTAGCTTCACTCCCGACCATAGCAGCCCCAGAAACGGGAAACAATCTCTGTCTACCTCTCAGCTGCTGAAGAAGCCATAAGCGCGGTCTTAACTATCGAATGGGACAAAGTTCAGGTACCCGTTTATTTCTTCAGTAAAACATTAAAACTGGCTGAGATCAAATATCCTCCTTTGGAAAAACTTGCTTTAGCCCTAGTCCAAACGGCTAGAAAGCTTAGAAGGTACTTTCAAGCACACCCAATGCAAGTGGTCACCGACCAACCCATCAAAAGTGTGCTTGAAAAACCAGAAAATTCAGGACGATTAGCCAAATGGGCTGTGGAACTAGGTGAACATAACATCACCTATGTCCCAGAAAAGCTATCAAAGCCCAAGTCCTGGCAGATTTTATCGTTGAAATACCAAAGCAAGATACCACTGAAGTTAATGTAACAGCCACTGAACCCTCTGACCCAGAAGCCTGGAAGCTTTTTACCGATGGGGCTTCCAGCATTGAAGGGTCAGGGGCTGGGCTCATTTTAATCAACCCTGAAGGGTTAGAGTTTACATATGCCTTCGACTTGAATTTCAGACGACTAACAATGAAGCTGAATACGAGGCGCTAATCGCTGGTCTGAAGATAGCCAAAGAAATGAAGGTTCAAATGCTTCAAGTCTTCACGGACTCGTTGCTCATTTCAAGTCAAGTCAATGATAGCTATGTAGCAAAAGAACCCAACATGAAAAAGTATCGGGAAAAGTCAAAAGAGTTGATGAACACATTTCAAGCATGTACCATCAAGCAAGTCCCTAGATCCCAAAACAAAAGAGCCGACGCTTTAAGCAAACTCGCATCCCTCACGTTTGCCCACCTTACCAAAAAAGTGTTGGTTGAAGTGTTGAAAACCCCCTCTATCCAAGAATTGGAGGTTCAAGATGTGATCACTGAAGAAGGCCCTAATTGGATGACTCCTATTTAAAATTTCCTGAGAAATGGTGAATTACCCATTGATCCAATAGAGGCGAAAGGGTTCGATTAAAATCCAGACAATACGTGTTGCAAGGGGAAACCCTTTTCAAGAAAGGATACTTTGCACCGTTGCTGAGATGTGTTGGTCCTGAGCAAACCAATATCTAGTCAAAGAGGTTCACGAGGGAATATGTGGAGCTCATTTTGGACCAAGATCAGTGGTTTCTAAATTGATGAATCTCGGGTATTTTTGGCCCTCTATGCATCGAGATGCCACCGAGCAACTAAGAAATTGTGAAGCTTGTCAAATAATGCACCGATTCCCAAAAGTCCCAAACATGATCTCGTTCCCATCACTTCAGCCTAGCCATTCCACAAATGGGGAATGGATATCGTTGGGCCATTCCCACAGGCCAAGGCTGGAGTGAAGTTTTTATTAGTAGCTGTGGACTACTTTACCAAGTGGCCCGAAATTAAGCCACTTGCAAAGATAACAGGGAAACAAGTTATCGACTTTGTTTGGGAAAACATCATATGTCGCTTCGGGTTGCCAGGAGTTTTGGTAACGGATAACGGGAAGCAATTCGCTGAAAAGCCTTTCAGCACATGGTGCAAGGAATTCAGAATAACCCAAGTTTTCAGCTCGGTCGCATACCCGCAATCCAATGGTCAAGTCGAAATGAACCAATCGCAACATAGTTGAAGGTATCAAGAATCGACTAGGAAAACATGAAAGCAATTGCTCGAAGAACTCCCAAACGTTTCTATGGGCGATAAGAACACGGAAAAAACAAGCCATAAAGAACACCATACAGCTTGGTATTTGGCTCAGAAGCTGTAATTCCAGCAGAGGTTGGAGTTGTGACTCAAAGAACACTCAACATGGACCTCGAAACAAACAACAAAGAGACCATGTTGAACTTACAACTCCTCGAAGAAATTCGCGATCAGGCCGCCATTCAGGAAGCCAAATACAAACAAAAAATGGTAGCCTACTACAATGCAAGGGTAAAACATGAACGTTTCAAACCAGGGGATCTCGTGCTTCAAACAACGAGGCTAGCAAAAAAGAAAACCAAGGAAAACTTGGCCCGAAATGGGAGGGGCCATACACAATCCTTAAGGCCCACAAAGGAGGATCTTACAAGTTGGCCGACGCAGAAGGCAAAAAGCTTCCCAGGCACTAGAACGGCCAAACCCTTAAAAGGTTCCATGTCTAGACAAAAATTTAGAATGTATTTCAAGATTGTATAATTCCCCATTTTGTAAACGAAAAACCTCTTGAATGAATGATGAAGCTTTTATCGTAACTTGTCTTAACTATCCTATAATCAGGTTGAGAACCTTGAAAAAAACTCCATGGCAAGGGCCATGTAAGGGGATGAGCTCCCAGGCCACATCGCTCAATAGGTTCAAGGGTTAAATGAACCTATATAAGGGGTGAGTTCCTATATCAATTCAACTCATGACACTTAGAAAATTTTTTTCAACAAACTTGTCTCATAGACGGGTCTGAACAGCCTACATCTAATCGTTCCTTAAACTCTTGAAAAAAGTTTACGAAGCAAAAATACACTAAGTAGTAAAGGATAGACAACATGTGCTTTTTACCTAATGAAGCTTGAAGCCAAAGTGACTGCAGCACTAAATCTTCTTAAGGAAAATTAGGCATAACAGACACATAAAACAAACAAGACAAACAATTATCAACACATAACCAACAAAAACATAAGACATAAAGACACAAGGATGGATAAACATAAAGGCCGAGGGGCCAAAAACATTGTCTACACAGCCATCAAGGCTGACCAACATAAGAAACCATAAGGGTTTCAAAACCTAGATTGTGAAAAGGGCCATCAAGGCCAACCACAACAATAAAACAGAAACCTTAAGGGTTCCCATAAAACCTAAAACTGTTCAAAAGACATAAGTAACATAATATTGTTTAAAGTACTAAGATAGCTACGAATAAATTGTTCAAACATCAGAAGAAGGTTTGGAAACCCCGGATCCATCACCCTTACATTCTCTTCTTCCTTCACTTCTTTGATTTTGGGTCATCACCACCAGCAACGGCTGAACCTTCAAGGCTTATAGCTTTTGACCCACCAGCATCGCCAGACAAGGTTTCCTCGCTATCTCCTTAACGGGAACGCTTCTTGGACAAGGATTCGAGCACCTCAAAACAAACCTTCTCATTGAGCCCAGCTGGTTTCAATCCCTGTAAAACGGAAATAGGTTTACCAAAACAGGAAGAAACTTCACCTACATAAGGGTAGGACAGACGCTCCATCGCATGCACAGACTCCTCAAAAACTTTCGAAGTTTCAGGATGAAACAAAGGAGATTGTTTCAAAGCCTGACCCGATTCATGAAGTTTAAAGCCAGCAACCAAGCCCAAGTGCTTCCCATAATTCAACAATTTTGTATAAACACCACCAAGGGCCGAATTAAACTCAGTCGAATGAAGAAGATAAGTGACAACCTGTTGAAACCATGTTCAATAAGCCATTGGTTGTCACTAGTAGCTTGACTCACCGAAGCTTTCAACCTTTCCTTCTCCTGAGCAAAAGCTTTCTTCTGAACGTCCAAAGCTTCCCTATCAGCCTTCAACTGAAGCTTATCTGCTTCCATCCTCTTCTTTAGATCCTCAATCTCAACTTCATGCCTGCGAGTGATTTCACCAACCTTTTTCACCCAAGCCTCATCTTTCTTCCCAAACTCATCAATATCCTTCCTCATAGCAGCCATTGAAGATTTCATTTGATCCTTCTTCTTGGAAAAATCAGCATACTCCTGCATCCCTTTCCTAAAACGTAACACCCTCAGCCAAAAGGGCAGTAAGGTTGCAGGAGCTAAGGATCAACCTGGAAAGCATGGCATCACCCTCCATCTCAGAAATGGAGCCACGAACTATAGGGGGGGGCAAAATTGGCTAAGGCATCAGCACAGACATCAGGATCCTTGAAACTGTCTCCAACCCTGAAACTCCAATTGGGGACATAAACCTCATCATCATTTGAACCTTCAGTAACCCTCCTTGATGACCCCTGGATCGAGGGTACCACAGTCTTCTTGCCATCAGACTTCTTCTTCTTAGCAATCGTCAACTCTTGCTCATGCTCCACATTCTCACTAAGACTCTGATCCACAGCAGTCTCAAGGTCATCACTAAGATCCACATGCTCTGGGGAAGAAGATGGCCCGGAAGGTTTCAACAAACGCCGATTTGAACGACGAGTGGACACCTTGGGAGCAGCAGTTTGGTAAAACCCTTGACATTTGGCACATTTACATAACCGATTTGAACGACGAGTGGACACCTTGGGAGCAGCAGTTGTAACAACAGTATACGTTGGTGTTTTTACCGAAGATACGTTTCTAACATTTTTTTAAGGTTTCACTCCTAAGATTATTGTTATTAGAACATTTAAAATTGCCAATTGATACACTTGTTTCAAATAGTTATATGTTGCAGTTTAACAAATTGTAAATTGATCGATGTTTCCCCTTTAATAATATAAATATTAATGCTCGCTAAGTTTTGTTGAATATTGACTAAAGATATTTGATATTTGAGAAGACAACAAATATTGTTTGTTACCAAAGGATATGTGGTTATTTGTATAAATATTAACTTTGGTATCGTAACCTTGTATGGTTTAAGTTATTTTATGTTTGTCTCGTATGATTTAAGTATACTTTGTTTCATTTTTTATTTATTCATATTATGGTGGATTTTTATGTTATTTTCATATAGTTTATACGTGGGTTCCCTTCATTTAAATATTTACTTTTTGAACTGATCATAGTAAAAAGTCGAGCTAGAACCGAGCTTGGGATTGTTTACGGTATACAAAAACGATGTCAAGCTTTAATTTATGTTTATGAGTCGAGCTCAATCTCAAAAAAAAAAAAAGAAAAAAATAGGTGCAAACTTTAAGTAGTGTAGGACTCAGGCCTGGCTCGTTTATACAACTAATTCACTAATTAGCTACAAGACTAAGTTCGGGTAACAATACTATTTTGTAGATATCAAAACTTCAAAACTTGGTTATTTAGTACATGATCGTTCTCAAGAATCCTTGAAAATCCAGAGGCCCGGGACAAGTATGAAAAATTAGGCCCGTATAATATAACTTTTAAAAAAATATATACAAAAAAAACTTAAAATACATAAAAAATAATATATGTTTTAAAAAAAAGGACCTCGGTGAGAACGGACCTTGGGTAGTCACCCACCTTGTCCCTCCTCAAGGTCGGCCTTGCTTTTGTACATCTTAGGCCATGTGTAGTCATAAAGCCCCTTTGTGTGCGTTATGCGACACGTGTCGCTCCACGTCACACAGGGACGTTATATCAATAGAGCCCGTAGTCATAAAGTCTCTACCTCATCATTACCCAATTAATTAATAATCCCTTAAATTATACATACATATGTATGTATATATGTGTGTGTGAGTGGAGGGAAATCCATGGCGCCGCGAAGGAGATGGCGCTGCATATTTTTTCTGGACCCGTAAAGCCCCTCGTCGTGGTGTTCCAGGCATCATTGGGCGCTACGGGGCAAAAATCAAGCCACATAACGCCCCACTACAGGGGTCTTAAGGCTGATCAATTGTCACAATCTTAAGATAGATCAAAATTGTCGTAAAGTAAAAACGTGATAAATATACTCACGTACCATATTAATACCGTATATATTTGAAAATCGAAATATATAATAGTGTCAACAACAGGTTATTCCTCAGTTTGGCTTTCGCCTTATCGGTTTCACAATATAAGCTTTAAAGCAAACCTAATTTAGCGCCAAGTTGTGTACCCAAGGTAATTAGAATTTAGACTGATAGCCTTAATAGTGTAAGCGTAATGAGATGAATTTTAGTAATCCTAATCTGTATGGGTCTCCTTTTTTTTTCTCACAAACATCCCTATTATTTTATGTGGTCAGCTTTGTCTTCATGAGTACTCATGATCAATTCATCATCATGATAAATAACGTCAACAATAACTCAACATCAACATCATCTTATCATGGACGACTTCTACACATAACTATGGTCTAGGCGTGTGGGGGCCAAGTTTCTACATACATCATCATCATCATCATCAGGGAGATATCATGGCTGTAAAGGAAAAAATGGGATTAAGCAAAAAGAACCATGAAGGATCTTGATAAGAGTACAAAAAAAAAACAAATTTAAAAATAAAAAAGTGGAGATGCGGGGTATCGAACCCCGCACCTCTCGCATGCAAAGCGAGCGCTCTACCATGTGAGCTACATCCCGATATGCTTTCTTTTCCTAATCGAATCGTCATGACTTATTTGACTTTTAAAATGGAATTGTTATTAATGATTTAATTTCGTTATACTTTTTAATGTGTGTACGGTAAATCTTGTAAATAAGCGTGTTGACTTGAAAAATTATCCAATTAGTAATTATTTTAATGAATGGTCATATGATCAAATCCTAAAAATGTACAAGTTCGTTTAATCTGGAGATGTCGAAACAATAAATAAATAAAAAAGAATCGATGTTTTGAGGCCAAAAACACGAGAATCTCATAGCCGTATGGTGACAGAATTTAGTTCGTGTGGTCCTTGGCGGCATAATTTTCTTGAAAAAGCCCACTAACATTTTTTTTGTTTGTTTTCAAAGATTATAAATAATAATTATTATAAAAACTACTTTATAAACTAAATTCTTATTTTAATGGTAACAAAAACACTTAAGTTTGGTCATCATTTTCACTATATGAGATCTAAAGCAAACCAGATTCGATACGCTTAGTGCCAGGTTGCAACCAACGCTTTCCGCGAACCCCTCTCCCCAAGCTGACTTTTGGGTGCGGAGTATCTTCGGCCGGGGCTTGGTACCGGTACCGAATTTCCCGTACCGAATTTTTTTCGGTACCGATTTGGTACCACACTTTGCCGTTTTTGGTACCGGTATTTTCGGTTCAGTATGGTACCAGTATTTTACCGAATTTT
Source organism: Scalesia atractyloides (assembly GCA_947069175.1). NCBI lineage: Eukaryota > Viridiplantae > Streptophyta > Magnoliopsida > Asterales > Asteraceae > Scalesia > Scalesia atractyloides. The sequence continues at coordinate 25,323,145 of CAMTDV010000014.1, read as the reverse complement.
AAACACAAATACCCGTACCGTATTGAACATTTTCGATGCTGGTTCCGGTACCCATATTTGACGAATTCGGTACCTGTAGTACCAAGCTCATCCCTATTTTCTGGAGTAGATTAAGAATGTTTCCGTATTTAACATTTCTCGTTCACAAAGTTGTAAACACTTAATCAGTTATTATATATAGATGTTAAAGCGATTGTAATTCTTGAATCACCTAAACAAAAGAGTACTAGTTGCAGCCTATGGACGTAGGTCACACCAACCGAACCATATAAATATTTGTGATGCTTTTTCTTTTCTGTTCAAGTTCATGTGTGTGCGTGTGTTGCATCACTTCCATCCCTAACATAGACCACATGAAAAAAACACAACCCACAGCCCTGTAGAAAAATGGCTCATTCCAACAAGTACTAGCAATAAGAATACAACCCTAAAACCATCAAAAAAGAAAAAAATAAAAAGATCTAATCAACACTACAAAACCAAAAGCCCCTATTTGCACACAATTGAATTGATCATAGTGCACCATCTTCCAAAAGCATCAACACAACATAGTTTACATGATTTTACTCCATTCTAACGCCTACATCTCCTATACTACAAAATATGATTCTAAATGAGCCCTTTGCGCTACAAGGGTAAAACAGTGATTCAGCTGTAAAAGTTTCGTTTCTTAAAAACTAGAATGTAACAGGTTCATATATGCTGTGACGAACTCTAGGTCTCGATCCACGTTAAGCTCCCCATTAACAAGAATTTACTAGGAAGTTCTCCACCTGATGGTGCAAGATATGTAATTTTCTTCCTGAAATGGTGAATAAGCGAGAATTAAGCGTTTTGTGATGGTTTTAGGAGGTTATTTTAACGAAAATGATTATGGTAAACTGAATCCATACCTTGGAATGTCAATATCAGTGATCCAGATAAAGCCAGCTATGTTGCTGCATTCCGAGGAAGTTAATAAGGAATTAGTAAGCACCGTAAGAGTTTTTTGTTAACATGTAAGTTTTCAATATATATGCAAAACGGGTGGGCCGGGTAACAAATCGATATGGGTAGACTTTTAAAGTGTCAAAATGGATTGAGTTGACATGTAAACACTATGTTATTCTACAGGAGACTTATAACCTGGCCAACATGTTTACTTTTTAGACAAGTTTTTTTTTTAATTTATCCCGTCAGCATCTTGACTGGTCAACATGTTTTTTATTAAATTTAATTTGACCCATTTGCACATAAATGACTAGAAAAGTATCCCTCTACTTTTCAATAGCTTGAGCATTAAGATTTGCTTTTTTGATGACCAATCATCAAGATTCTTCCAGATTGTAGAAGTAATAATTTTAGGGGTAAAGTTATCCTATAATATCTCCTAAATCTATGAAGGGTACAAAGACACAATGGATAGCGAAACATAACACAACGGATCATAAAATATAACACTGCCGAGGAAAAAAGACACATCACAAGAATCGCAAAAAAGACGCAATGACGAAAAAAAACCACAATTCTAAAAAGACGCAATGATCTAAAAAAATTTTCTGAAATCTACAAGCTAAAAATCCGAAAACGAGAACCTAAAATCTAAGATCGTAGAGTTCAACGAGACGGTTCAAATGCCGCTAGAATGAGTTCAATCGGAGTCCGTTTGATACCCTTCCTACGACTTCCTATTTTTAGGAGATTATGTATTTGAACCTTTTCCTAATTTTAGACACGTTGACTAATGAACGGGTTGATTAGTGTTATTATTTTTTAATCTCCAACAGCTCAAATAGTAAAATAAAATAAAAACTATAAAAAGGAACAGGTCAAATGTCACTCAAAAGTATTTTAATGCACGAAACCTCCTACATCATTACATGTTTTGACCCGTTATCCAACCCGCACATTTTGCCACATTTGCCCAAAGGTTGCAGCAATTAGCAAAATCCCCATAAGACAATGACTGCATAATTGCTAGGAGTGGGGAGTAAAGAGCTGATTTTAGGCACATATTGAAGAGAAAAATAGTGGTGCAAACACAAATTGGGGTTCTTGATCAGAGGTTGTTTAATCAATGTTATGTCTTAAAATAATATTTTAAAATTTTATTGGATAGCTAGGATCCGACAATACCTTGAAAGTATCTGATCTTGATCTTTGGCAAACGAAACAGCAAGAACTAAATTAAGCAAATCCCTATTGATGTTGACCGGAACCAATCTCATGGGGTCCGCCACAGGCTGTGCACCAATCGGCAGAGCTGAAGCCGGGGCCTGTGGGCCACCACCAATTCTATAAATAGCCAAGTCACTAAAATTTGCGATACTGGAGTGCGGGGAAAGGTCGTTTGAAAGACCGTAGAAATATTCCTGTAATTACAGTAAGCTTAGATGCCTTGATAATTAAAGAATTCATTTTAAGGTGTCCACTTACTCTTATCCTCTGGTTCCGTGCAATAGCTCGGAATTTTGAATTCCGGGACACAACACCACCGGATTTCTGAAGTTTCACCACGTCCACGTTTGGCTTTTGTTTTAAAACGTCTTTTAACATGCTGCAAAGTTTATCCTGACCAAAGTTTTGAAAAATATAATTATCAACATTTCTAGTGTCACTGATGACTAGGGCTGCAAAGGAACAGAACGTTCAGCGAACAGCTCGTGAACCGTTCGGCGGGAAGTTCATTTGTGTTCGTTCGTTTAAGAAATGAATGAATACGAACAAGAACTTTCGTTCGTTTAGTATTAAATGAACGAACGTGAACTGACGCTGCATTCGTTCATTTATGTTCGTGAACGTTTGGTAACGTGTTCGTTTATGTTCTTTTGTGTTCGATAGCTTGTTAGTGTTTTTAATTTTTATATTTTACTTAAATACTCAAAAGTTCTGACAAAAAATATTCAATAAGTATCAGTGTATTATATATTATGTTTATGAACGCTTGTTTGTGTTCATGAGCATTAGGTTGTGTTCGTTCGCGTTTATTACCTAAAATTAACAAACGAACATGAACATGTTCATCTCCTTAACGAAAGAACACAAACTGAAAATCTCGTTCGGTCAGTGTTCATGAACAGTTTGTGAACACATATATTTTCTTAACAAACGCACACAAATTGTTCGTGTTCGTTCGGTTTGTTTGCAGCCCGATGACGTCTTACAGAAGCATATCTACTAAATATACAATTTCAAACTACAAGTAAACACAGTCACTATGGTTATATAAACTAATATACTAATCACAGTATTAACAAAATAAATCCTAGAGAAAGCTTTCACCTGACCCATGACAAGAACAACAGTAGCTTGGAATGTATCAATTGCATGCAAAAGAAGCTGCAGTGAAAGACAAGATATTACGGAACATACGTTAATACATATAACTAAAATAATATGCCAAAAGAGGACCAACGAAGCACATACATCATAACCGAGGCCATCAATGAATCCCATAGTGTTAATAACCATTCCCGCTGCTCTAGATTCCGCATTCCCAGTAAACTGTCGTTCCAAAATCTGCGCAAGTTCCTTTACAAGCACCCTATAAAGATCTGCATTTACACTACAAAGACAAAAGTAATGTACGTAGAACAAAATTGAAGATGTATGTATCAAGGAAAAGAGTAAATAAAAGAACTGTACGTTGGAGTGTTATGTCCATAAAAGTAAACAAGAGGCATCTCAAGCGGAATCCCTTCAACTGGGTCGATTGGCATTTCAATAGGGGTAGCAGCAATACACCCAGGAAGAGTAATAGATCCTTGACCGATGTCCAAATCGACAAACGTCGGTTTCCATCCTTGTTTTGCAGCCCAACTAAGAAGCATTCTCGACAAGGTACTCTTTCCGGAGTCTGTCGGTCCGACTACAATCACCCTGGGACCCTGTACACGATAGAGTTCATCATCATATGCATCCTATCAACTGACTCGACTAAACTAACAGTTGTGAAGAAGACAAACCTGGGAAGAATCGGTATCACTAACAGAGGCTTTTGCGCGATTTCTGCGTCCTTCAAGTACGGCATGCACGTTTACGTAACTGATCATCGGTGTCTTTATTTTAAAGAGAGAACATAATTAATCTTGCAGGACGTTGAGTAACTAAAATTAAAATGACACTCTTTTTTAATATAGGTGTCCTACCTCATCTGCTACGTAATCCGTTTCGGTGTTATCTTGCATTTCAATAGTCGCCCCATACCAGGTAAATATCTGCATTCCAAAACAAGACAAAAGAATATTAGCTTATGAGATGCTGCAATGTACAGATTGTAATTACAAAAAAAAAAAAGAACAAACGTGAAAATGGAACATATGCATTTACAGCAAATTTCATTCTTGGTGGGAAGATGAGCCAATTTTCGGGGGGCATTTCAGTGCCGAATATCTCAGCAGTCCCGTTAAGTAGCCTGAGACGGAGAGAACTGTTGACATTTACTTCAATTCTGAGTTCACTTTCTTTCTCCAGTTTCACCTGCTTCATTGCAGGAGAACTGCCTACAGCTGGACCTGAAGTTGCACCTCCATATGCCATAACGGACCTTATGTTCTAACAATGCTTCTGTATGCTGATGCAAAAACCTTCAAATATCTTCAAACTCCTGCTTGAAAAGGCTAAAAATCTTTATACATATAAAAGTATAAAACTTTCGACAATGGTCCAGTTACATAAGGCAGAAAAAAGGTTGACTTTCTCTTTTCTTGCAATAAAATGTCAACTGTTTGCAAATTTAACGGGGCTCCAAGCTTTTAGGTTCTTAAACTTTTTTTCTTAAATGATCAACTTTCAATGAAAGAAAAAAAAAGTCCTGTTTGGATGACAAAGCTATAGCTTTCATTTTGAGAAAATAAGCTTGGCGAAAGCGCACATTACACAGATAGCGATTCACAAAAAAATCACAAACCTAATATCTTATCAAGCACTTTTTTTTACAACCAATGGCCAAAATTCACAACTCAAACTAAAAGATACATCGAATTGCTAAGTTGACATATCCAGATAGGCATCGCACATCTTCGAGACAACAACTCCAGTTAAATTTGCCATACACACCCAACATATCATCATATTCAAATCCCAAAAGAACTAAAAAACCCTAGATATTATGTTTCATAGGCTACCAAGTTCAATCAACAGTGCAAACACTCAGATTATGTAACAATATAGTCTAAAAATTAAAAAACAGATGCATTCATCTGCATACTGATACCTACATACATACAAAATATACGCCATCAATCATTTTCTTTTAATTCAATCACTGAATTCTCAATGATGAAACTATAAAAGAATTCCAGGCTATATATACATATAAAAACACGCAAAACCCTAACTTACAGCTCAACTTGATATTTAAATTAGTGGAGCTGAAGAACAAAGGGGGATCTTGAAACGAAAATGCATTAGCAGATAAATGACATAATTGAAAAAGATACTAACCTGAGAGAGAAGAGTATACGCACAAGGGTTTTGGGGAAAATGATGGTGAATGAAAGGTGTAAACTTTTAAAAGAGTAAACTGCTATTTTGGTGACTAGGTTTGGACATTTTTGTCACTTTAGTTCAACTCTTAAAGTTTTTGTATTTGGGTTCATGTGGTTTCAGTTTTATTGTCATTTTGGTCTAAAAGTGACTTTTGTTTTCTAAAAGCCTGCTATTGTGTCATTTTCCTCAAGGTCAAATGATCATTTTAAGCAGAGTTTGAGGTTTATTTATATATATAATATATATTAATGCTTAAAATGACCATTTTGCCTATAAGGAAAAGAACAAAATAGTATGATTTTAGAAAACAAATATCACTTTTGGACCAAAATGACAATAAAACTGAAACCACAGGGAACCAGATGCAAAAAGTTTGAGATTTGGACTAAAGTGGCAAAACCGTCCAAACCTCAAGGACCAAAATGACAGTTTACTCCTTTTAAAAAGTTTAATGTATGTTTGGGGGAAAACTGAAATTGTATTGATTTTAATGTTATTTTATGAAATTGTGAAAATCTAACTATATATAAAAGGAGAAGTATCGATGATGTAAGTTTGCTTACGTGTCAACATATTAGATAGCCACATATGTTATGCTGATGTCATAATTCGGATTTATTATTATATCTAATAATTTATTTGAATTTGAATGCATTATAGGGAAGTGTAGAGAGGGAGAAACACATGTTTCTAACTTATCTCACATTTTCAAAAACCTCTGCCCTGCCTTTCTCTCTCCGGCGATTGAAGAACATGATCGATGAAGATTTCACAAGATTGATGAAGAATCCAACCTCTCGATTCCGGTTTAGGGCTTTTTTTAATACACATCTTATTTAGGTTTAATACACAAAGCTGACCGAACCGGAAAAGCAAGTGACTGAATCGGAGAAAGAGGTGCCGGAACTGGAGAAGGAGGTGCCAAAACCGGAGAAGGAGGTTCCAGAACCGGAGAAGAAGGTGGCAGTAAGAGGGTAAATCAAAACATGTAATCATAACTTAAATTAAGAAAGGCAACAATAAGAGGGTTTCAAATTTCAATCTAACAATTTGTAACACTCTTTTGGTCTCTTTCTGTACATTTTCCTAAAGTCCTCGATTTGTTTGCCTTTTGATTTGCTCGGAGATGATGACAACGATGACGTGTCACAGCTTGTGGAAAAGTTCGTTGCTGCGCCGCCGAAGAAAGCTCCGGCCGCCGCCGGTAAAGCCGCTGTGCCGCTGGCTAAGCTGCCGTCTACGCCGCTACCTCCGGCTCAAGCTGGTGAGCTCATATATTTTGACTTTATTTGATGTTAAGTTACCAATAATGAGTGGAGATGATTCTTATATTTTGGTTGGATTATTTTTAGCGTTTTTAGTTTTTAGATGCAAAATTCCGATTATGAGTTTATTGATAATGATTCTGATGAGTGTAATGATCATGTGTCTCATCGTAGTCAGGTATAGTTTGTTAGATGATAAAGTTTTAGCTGTGAATTTTATGGTATTGTGAATTTGTGATTATTGATTACTGTTTTTTTATTGAAAGAAATGGAAAGAGAAATAGGAACTAATGAGGTGATCTAGGGCTGACACTTGGATATGTTATACTAAGTTTCTAATATTGTTATTAGATTAGTGATTGGATCATAAGACGTTTAAAATTTGAAGGAGTAGTTGTTGTGTATGTGTGTGTTGATGTTGTTCCAGCATTAGCTAGAATGATTTCTTTGGTTTCAAGTTTCATATCTGAAGATCTGTTTGTTTTAGGTTGGGAAAAAGTTATCCGAACTTATTAGGGATTCTGGTAGTGAGACACCAGGTGGTAAACATGGTAGATGGCAAATGGATCTATCTCAGGTTGTAATTGAGTTATGGCGGTATGGTATGAAGTCTTTTAAAAGCACTGAAGAGTTGACCACTCACCACCGCATCATGAAGTAAATTAATCGTGTTTTAAATTTTTGTATTGCAGATTATAACTAATTCAGGACGAGCAAGTACGTTAGCTGCTCAGGCCGCTAAGAAGCTGCTTGCTGGTACCAGAAGTTTTGATCGGAATGTTTCTCCGGTGAGTGTTTGTTTTTAGTTTTATACTTTTATGCGAAACAAGCGTAAAAAACAAGTTTCAGCAGACAATTTGTATTGTAATTCTTGATTTTTCCACAATTTCACCGATTTGTTTGGTATATTGACGGAATGATTGAAAGTGTTATCTGATTATCAGCGATTGATATGTTATTCTTGATTTTTTCAAATAAGACTAAGGAATTGGAAACCCTAACTATGAACATGAAGCTTTTGAAACTAGATCCGGATCAAACCCTAGAAAACGAGGAGATTTTGTTACTGAAGCAGCCTAAGAAGCGAAGCAACAAGTATTAAAGGAGTTAGACAACACTAAACGACTCATTGAAGAACTAAAACTGAACCTCGAGAGAGCACAAACCGAAGAAAACGAAGCAAAACATGACTCCGATGTTGCTGGTGATGGTAATATCACTCCCTAATAAATTCATGCTTTATTTTTCTTTTAATAGCTTTTGACAATCATTTGAAACAATTAATATAATGTTTTATGTTTCAAATGAATATATATTCATAATAAATTTCTACATCACTGTCAATGCCGGCAAATCACCATGTTCTTGTCACAAATATTGGCTTTGATTAAACATTAGTTTGTCTTTGAAATTGGTTTTATTTTTAAAATGGGCTGAGGATTTTGGGTATATATAATAGATATTAAACATGTACCTGATCGTTTCTAAATGTTCAGTTTCAGTATCCATGAAATGCCCTTATGTATGTTGCAATATATAATATGTTGTAATTTTACAGGAGTAAGTAAGTTTATCATAGTCTTGAACAATTATATTGAATCTTTAGACAATGGATTTACAGTCGATATGAAATTCAATATGCGATTCGAGGGTGAAGATTCTCTAGAGAGAAGGTACATAATCATTTATATTTTGGTGGTATATAAGCTTATATAAGGAGATGATTTTCCATTAATATTTTGTAAATATTAGCATTATAGGTACCATAATTGAAACTGGAGACTTGTCTCACCAATGAGAAGATTCTAAAAGGCGTTCGTTGAAGGTAAATATTTGACAATTTATCAGGTAACAATGGTCTCTTTTCATGTCATCTAGCAAGAGATTCATGAGTTATGTTTAACCTAAACTGTTTTGGGTCAGCTTCAAGTAGAAAAAGTTTATTTTTAAAAGACGTGTTACATTTTGTCGTGTCATAAGTTAATCTGATCAGGTATATTATGGAAAAACGATAGAAAGAAATGGGATTATGCTTATAGTTTAATGTAATTAGTACGTTTGTATCAATTTGAATAACATAAATCGTGTGAGATAATAAGAAATATATTGATATCAATTTATGAAGGTAAAATGCTTTTTCTTAATTTCTTCTTTTTATTGTAGTCTTACCTTTCAGTTTTAGTGGCCTAGACCAGCCTCGTGTACTTTGCCACACACCTAAAACAAGCCTGAACCTTCTGCTGCTCTGATCTGCAACTATGCTTGCTGTTTCTCTGGTTGTTTTTTTTTCACAGTAAACACTTGAGAAAAACTGGCGTTTTATGTGGTCGTTATTTTGTACATACATGTAGTTGAAGTTTTAACATCGTTTAATGCAAACGTTAGTTCTTTGGTGCCGCTATGCTAAAAACCAAAGACGACTTACACTTACTCGACGTTGATCGATATGCGTGCAATATAAAAAACCCAAAGATGCATAGGGAGATTAAAAAATGTGTTTTGATGGATGAACGCAAGTAACCTGTATACACGCTAATACATCAAGCCTTGGCATAGAAGCTTTTGAAGATGGATGCTGACTCGTCGACTATAGAAGCCGATAGAGTTCTGAAGATTGATGGTTTTGTGTTTGAATTGTATTTTGTCTTGATTTGGTTGTTTTAGTTTGCTTCGACTTTTAATAGGTTTTTATGTTTGTAATCGTTGGCTCGTCTGTGATCTTGAGTATAGAGTTAGAAGTAGAAATTGGAATTGTTGATAAACTCAAATCATTCAAAATCATTGTTTATGTTTTGTCTAAGTTAAATGAAGGATGGTCAAATAGTCAATAGTGCCATTGAATTTTTTTATGTTTTTTTTCTTCAGATTACAGAGCTGAAGGTGTCTGTGGATCTTTTGGAGAAAGAAAGAGATTACTATTTTTGTTATGTTTGGCAGGGATTCTTCAACTTCACTTCCAGAAGACCTGAGTCGCCTCGGCTTGGTTTGTAAACGAGCTCGAGCTAAAGTTTACTCATTTTGTGACCCGCTCAAAGATGACTTTGCATGGAACCATAAATTCGACACCAACAGATAAAAAGGCTTATGGATTTGAGGTGAAAAATTCGACACCACGAATGTGTAACAGTGATGAGGTGTGTCGACGTCTAATTATAGGTTGTGTAGAATATGAATGACAGAAATTAATAATTTTTGTTATGTTTGCAGGGATTCTTCAACTTCACTTCCAGAAGGCCGCGCCGTTTACTTCAAATACTAGAGCTTGGATATAATGTGATGTACAATGATGTGATATGGTCTGGTTAGTGGATCCATTTCCGTACCTTGAAGGAAACCACGACGTTTACTTTATGGAGATTGACGGCTTTTTTGAGCAGCAATTCTCCTCTCCAGCATCTTCAAAGATTGTTGCAACTCCATCAAGGAGCCCGACGATAGGATCAACAGGTAAAAGACAACTGTTTTTAATAACAAATTTTTTTAAGAACAAATGCTTATACGATTCAATATAATGTTTTCCTCATTGCTGCAGGGAAGAGAGAGACCAGAGATTCAGTCTCTGAACGTGAGAAACTTTTCAGCAACCGTCGTAACACCAACTTTCCGACAATAAATTTTAAAATAGAGAAAGTGAGTAAGTTGACGATGAGAAAGAGAAGGGAAGGAGAGTCCGCGTTACACCATTGTCTTCAAAATCAAAATCAAAATCACAGGTAAATGTGACCATGCGTTTGTGTACTCTAAATTTTTTAGGCGATACTGAGAAAGCATCCGTCGTTGCTATTATCGAGCATGGGAACAAATGTGATCAAATAGGATCTCACACCTGAATTCCTTCCTTTCTCACCTTTTTTACTCATTTGCAGATCAAACAGTGTGTGTTGTGACTGAGTTAGTAACTACTTTGTCATTAAGCTAATCTTTGAATTCATTTAAAGTATCGACATTCGTCATTTCATTTGCAGGTTATTGAAAATCAGTTTGTAGGACAACTTTCAGCAGGCATGAGGTTTGGAATGTTGTTTGAATCAAAGAATCACGAAAACGCAATTATGTGCATCCAAATTATTTTTTATTTTTCTTTTTCTAACAAGTCGATATACTCAAAAATACAAAATGATATAGGCGCTAACAAGAAGATTGGCTTTTTTATGAGACAGTCTCCACTATGAGTGACCAGTGAATTATAACTATCACACTCTCAAAGGCCACACTTTTCACCATTGAAGAAGATCAAAGAGGAGTTGTGTGACTAGAAGGTAATGAATTAATTTTTTGACTTGTAATAAAAAGTTCAAATTTTTTATTTACACATAAATGAGTTGAATCTCTCATCTATAGCGAAATTTACACGTTTTGGGACTCGGGACTTAGGTAATCTCCTCAAACTATTTCCGTAACTACTTCTTTGTAGTGTAATTGTTTGGTTTCCGCAAACGAAAAAGAAGGCTAATGAAATGTGTTTTGCTTAATTATTTGCATAAAATGCTCGAAGAAGTAGAGTCAAAAGGGTGCTTGAAGGATTGGAAAACTCCTTGAAATCTCGAATTGAACTAATTGAAAGCTATGCAAGAGTATGTCTTCTACACCACTAAAGACCTATAGTACATGTTTATTACAGCTTTCAACTATTATGTCACTATTTTTTTCATTCCAGAATTTGATAGGCGTGCTGATGGCATGTGGTTAGCTGGGGACCCGGTTCGTGTGCTTAACAACGTTTGGGCTGCTGGTACATCGCGACATGAAAGTAGAGGGTTATAAATTTTTGACAATTTTTTGTTAAAAATGAAGCTTTTCGAGCTGAATTTACCATATTTTATTACCATATGACTCTTATGAGCCATTTTAGTATAACTGATTATTTGACTCTTCTGAATTTGTAGAACTTTCTTTCCAAATCCCGAAAGAAGATTCATCCTTGAAGGCTATGGATATCCGACTTTATACGACCCAGTGAGTAACAATAAAGTCCAATTTTATATTTATCTCACAAGTCATCGAGATGTGCATGGTGTCATTGTTTTGATTATCACTTCTACTTTGTCCCTGTTTGTTCACTTTTAGAGTGGATTAATATTGATGCTCTATGTGGTTTTATTACGCTCTCTGGTTATAGATCAAACTGATACGCATAAAAGAAATGCTAATATTTATGCAGAAGTGTTGGGTAGAAGCTTCAGTTTTGATGCTTATCATATGACAATGTCTCACCCTAAGGGTAGATCAAACAAGCCTCTTATGTACGATGTTTGATGTATGAGCGCGTGTAATTGACCATTGGGTTGTATGTGTCGTTATTAGGTACTGGTGTCATATTACGCGTTGAGAAGGCATTGTCTCAGTCGGGTGTGGCGAGGGAAGAGGTGAAACTTGACTACTTACACTAATACAAAATTTGATTTAGTTGGGAGGCGTGGTGTTGTGGAAGCTATCGCAACAATACAAGTAATGCAATGAAGTAATTTGATGTTTTGTTTTACTTAGACCATTTGTTTTGAATCTTAATTTTTGGTTTCGGTGTGTTACATAGGTGATACAGACATACTTTAGTTTCGATATGTTACATAGGCGATACGGTCATACATACTAATCGTACTATGTATGTTACATAGGCGATACGGTCATACATACTAATCGTACTATGTATAGTGGTTCGTTGTCTAATAAAACGTTGTATGTAAAAATTGGTAGCAGGGGATATACCGCAGCTACCACTGAGTATATTGATATTGCAGTGAAAGTAACACGTAGACAAAAACTAATATCATTATAGTTATAACACTAACAACAACACGTCCATCGGACGGGTGTCCACCTAGTAACGTTAAAAGCGGTGGGTGATAAATCCTACAAACAACCATGTAACCAATACTATTGAGGGCTTCTAAAAAGTTTAATGTATGTTTGGGGGGAAACTGAAATTGTATTGATTTTAATGTTATTTTACGAATTTCGTGAAAATAATGTTAAAAGCGGTGGACGATAAATCCTACATTATGTGGTGGCGTTGATAGCTGAAAGACAAAGGGGTATATGCATCAATCAGTCTTTCTATCGTTGCTAAATGTTATGTGCCTTAGGTTCAAGACTTGATGCAAAACTACTATGGAGTCGATGGTCTCACTGGAAGCAATCTCTCTTTACCTACCATGTAGAGATAAGAATGTATATGTTATACTCTTCTTGGACACTACATTAGCTTTGTTATTTGTACGATTTACTGAATATTATAATGATAATGATTGAGATCACAAAAGTGCTAAATAAGATCCATTGCTAAAAGGGAATTTTAACAAATTATAAAATACAAGCAAAAATCACTCATATTTTTTTTGGTAACTTTCATTAGGTATATTTTTATCTTTCATGCTTGTAGGCAACATTTCTATTTATATTCACATTGTTACCCAAGATTTATTCACTATTATATTTTATATATTTTTTCTTTGTTTCTTTTCTTTCACACATAAGTGTTGGTGTGATCCACGTATTAATTTAAAACCCTATAAATAAGCAACTACTTTGGGCTTGGATAGGTTGTATCATGGGCTTGTTTTTCATAATTGGTAACCATTGAGAAGTGAAAAAATGAGTGGGACTATAATTGCACAATGCGCACATGGCTTTTGCTTCTTTGGCATTTGGATATTGGTTACATGGTTGTTTGTATTAATCATTATATTGAACAAGTGTTGAATAGTTGCTCAACCTTATGTGCGACTAACTTATGCAACAAAAACACGTTTGGTGGACATTAACAATCAGTAACAAGGAGATGAAGAAATAAGAAAACTAGAACAAAGTCAAAATGGGAAAGGAGGAGCTTAATGTTCAGAAGAAGAAGAAGAATAACTAGATGCACCAAAGGAGGAATTCATTTGAATTCAGATATGGTGAAGATGAAGAAAATGAAAAGGTTATAACCGAATTCATATTTTGCATAACCAAAAACGAACTAAAACCCGAATTCATTATTTAGTTTCGGTTTCAACCGAGTCAAAAAACCGAACTAGAATTTGGTTCAGTTTTTTTAGTATACTTTTTGGTTTATTCGGTACAGGTGGTGAAGCGGTCGGCTGCACTGGGTGAAGTAAGAGGGAGAGTGGTGGTTGTTGGTAGGTGAAAGAGGGAGAGTGGATGGGAAGTGTCGCAGCCCCCGACCCCACCCGGGAGTGGGGGCCGCGGGACACAGAGCTGGTGGTACCGGTGTTTATTATCTTGGCAGCGGAATTACGACATCAGGATCGTAGTTAGAAAATAAATATCAGAGTTTCAAAACACAAGATTTTTATATTAAACAAATGGGGTAAAACCCATGTTTCCATTACAATACATATTTTTAGGGACGAACCCTAATTTATGGAAAACAAAAACTCCTTTTTATTTAGGTAACTTTTATAGCCACTTTTCTAAGCCTTCAGTGCTCTCCAGCTGGCTTCTGTTAGCTTCACATTAAGTTACCTGAAACGCGTTTTAAAAACATTTTATCAGCAAGAAATACTGGCGAATTCATCTCAGTTTATCAAAACAAGTGATTATACTTTATAGTTATTGAGGAGCGTCCGCATTTACAATGTTTATATCTACACAATTACTCAATCAGTACTGTCAACCCTGACTTGTGGGTCATATTACTTTGGGCCCTGCCACCCAACAGTAACGGTTCCTGTCACCCTCCCGTGACTTTGGACTAGCAATGTATACAAACCCTAACATACCGGCAGTAATTGTAGAATACATTACTCAATCACTGTTAAGCATAATTAATAAAAATTTGAGGTTTTGGTAACACATTTTGACTCACAAAAAGATTTACAAAAAGAGAATGTACTCGCCTTGAACACTTTAAGTATTTCTACGGAGTTCCTGGTGATAGTTCTTGATTATTTCCTGGGATTTCTATTAAAACATACAATGCCCATGTGTTAGTAAGTTAACCCAAGTCACTTTAACCATACAACAATCGACAGAACTCCAACGAACGTAGTCAGGTAGAGCCTAGACATGCGTTGGCGAGTTCTAGATCGATCGGGTAGTGTGTCCATACAACACTCGACAGAACTCCAACGTACGTAGTCGGGCAGAGCCTAGACATGCGTTAGCGATTCTAGATCGATTGGGTAGGATAGTGAATTAGTGATCGGGGGTTAAGTTACCTACAGCGGGCAGCGCTTCGCTGTTTAGGGGTTTAGGGGGGTGTTGCACGAAGAAACAGAGATTCAGAGAGTATACGTTCGATTTTAGCGATCACAATTGAGCACTGGACTTCGTCCCAGACTGCTCTATTTATACCTGAATTTGACCTCCCCTGCGCGTCGCGCGGGGATCTGGGTTCCCTCTCGCGTGGCGCCTGAGGTGCCTAGCTAGGCTAGGTCAGCCTGGTCACAAGTGTAGGGTTGCCATATGGCGCGAAACGGTGACACGTCACCTGGAACCTCCCGCGCGTCGCGACAAAGACTGGTGTCTCTGGCGCGTGGCGCCTGGACAGTCCAGGTGGACCTGTCTCGTTTTGCATGCCGCGTCTCGATTCGCGTGTCCGATTTTACGTTTTGGTACATTTCGGGGTGTTTTGGAGAGTTGTTACATTCTCCCCACCTTATTTTAAATCTCGTCCTCGAGATTCATTTGAATAGGTGTGGATACTTTCTTTTCATTTCTAACTCCAGCTCCCGTGTATATTCTGGTCCTCTCTTTGAATCACATTTTACTTTTGCCAGAACTAATCTCTTGCGCTTGAGATTCTTGATCTTTCTATCTTCAATCTGAATGGGTTTCTCAACGAATTTTAGTTTCTCATTTACCTCTACATCTTGAAGAGGTATCACCAATGATTCTTCTGCTAGACATTTCTTGAGATTGCATATATGAAATACATCATGTATTCCTGCCATTTCCTCTGGCAATTGTAGCTGATAGGCTACTGGCCCGATTCGTTTGACAATCTTAAAAGGTCCAACATACCTTGGGCTTAGTTTTCCTTTCTTGCCGAATCTTACAACTCCTTTCCAGGGTGACTTTTAATAGCACTTTATCCCCGACTTGAAATTCCAAGGGTTTACATCTGTTATTTGCATAACTCTTTTGGCGATCTCTGGCTGTTTTCAGTCTTTCCTTGACTTGAATAATTTTGTCAGTTGTTTCTTGCACAATTTCAGGACCTGATAGTTGCTTTTCTCCAATCTCTGCCCAGCATACTGGAGTTCGACATTTCCGCCCGTAGAGGGCTTCAAATGGTGCAGCGTTGATGCTGATATGATAACTGTTGTTGTAGGAAAATTCTATCAAAGGCAAATGTTCATCCCAATTTCCTCTGAAATCAATTACACAAGCTCTAAGCATGTCTTCCATTGTTTTAATTGTTCTTTCACTTTGACCGTCTGTTTAAGGATGATATGCCGTACTCAGATTTAGTCTTGTTCCCATTGCTTTTTGGAAACTTGTCAAAAAATGGGAGGTAAAACGGCTGTCCCTGTCACATACAATGGATCAAGAAATTCCATGTAATGAAACTATTTCATTTACATATAATTTAGCTAACTGTTCCATACTGAACGTTTCCTTCATCGGTAAGAAATGAGCAGATTTGGTTAACCGGTCTACAATCACCCAGATTGTATCATTACCTTTTCGTGTCCTGGGTAGTTTGGTAACAAAGTCCATTGTTATCAGTTCCCATTTCCAAATAGGTATTTCCAATTGTTCAATAGGCCTGAAGGTTTTTGATGTTCAGATTTAACCTGTGAACATGTTAGGCATTTTGCAACATAGCTTGCTACATCCTTTTTCATTCCTATCCATCAGAAATTCTTTCTCAAGTCTTTATACATCTTATCATTTCCAGGATGCATTGTATACCTAGTCTTATGGGCTTCCTCTAGTATTCGCTTTCGTAGATCTCCTTGGATAGGGATCCAAATTTTTATGGAATCTCCAAATTCCATCTGTTCCTTTTTCTAATTCTTTAATCATTCCTTTTAATCCTTCAGCATCGTCCTTGATTGCTGTTTCCTGTGTTTGTTTAATTCGCTCATTTAAATCTATCTGCAGGTTTAGTCTAAGAGAGCGTACTCTTTTTGGCTTCTCATGATACTTTTGACTTAAAGCATCAGCTACTACGTTAGCTTTTCCTGCATGATACTGGATATTGCAATCATAATCACTAAGGATTTCCATCCATCGCCTCTGTCTCATGTTTAATTCCCTTTGTCCAAAGACATATCTTAAACTCTTATGATCTGTGAATACTACAAACTTACTACCGTAAAGATAGTGTCTCCAAATCTTAAGGGCAAAAATTATTGCTCCTAACTCTAGATCATGGGTCGTATAATTCTCTTCATGCTTCTTGAGTTGTCTAGAGGCATAAGCAATAACCTTTTGACGTTGCATCAGCACACATCCATAACCTAACTTAGACACATCACAATAAACTATGAAGTCTTCAGTTCCTTTTGGCAAAGCGAGTATTGGTGCGTTGGTTAACTTTTGCTTCAAAATCCTGAATGCTTCTTCCTGCTTTGGTCCCCATTCAAACTTAACCGATTTACAAGTTAGCTTGGTCAACGGGATGGCTATTCTAGAAAAATCTTGAATAAAACGTCTATAATATCCTGCCAATCCAAGAAAACTTCTTACTTCCGTTGGTGATTCCGGGACCTTCCAATTGGTAATTGCTTCGATCTTTGTGGGATCCACATGAATTCCTTCATGATTCACCAGATGTCCAAGGAATTGTACTTCTTGTAACCAAAATTCGCATTTTGAGAATTTTGCGTAAAGCTTTTCTTTCCTTAGCAATGACAGGAGTATATGCAAATGCTCTGCGTGATCTTCCTTACTTTTGGAGTAAATTAGAATATCATCTATGAAAACAATTATGAATTTATCCAGGTATGGTTTACATATCCTGTTCATCATGTCCATAAATGCAGCTGGGGCATTGGTTAAACCAAATGGCATGACAATAAATTCATAATGGCCGTACCTGGTCCGGAAAGCTGTTTTAGGAATGTCCTCTTCTTGTACTTTCAACTGATGATATCCTGAGCGTAAGTCGATCTTAGAAAAGAATCGGGCTCCTTGGAGTTGATCAAACAGATAATTGATTCTCGGTAGTGGGTACCGATTTTTAATTGTAGCCTTATTCAATTCTCGGTAGTCAATGCACATACGCATTGAAACGTCTTTCTTCTTGACAAACAACACCGGCGCTCCCCATGGCGATGAGCTGGGTTGTATGAAACCTTTCTCTAGTAATTCGTCCAGTTGTTTCTTCAATTCTTGCATCTCCGTCGGTGCTAGACGATAGGGTGCTTTGGCAATCGGTGTCGTTCCTGGTATTAGGTGAATTCTAAATTCAATCTCTCGATCTGGCGGTAATCCAGGCAATTCTTTCGGGAAGACATCTGAGAAATTAGATATTACAGGAATATCCTTTAATTCTTTTCCTTTAGTGTTAAAGATTAGAGAAATCATATACACTATTCCTCATTTCCGTGCATAGCTTGCAGCTTTCATCACAGAGATGAACTTTGTTGATTTTGTCGACTTATCTCCTTTAATTGTGATCCTTTCCCCAGATGGCACATTTACTTCTACAGACTTTTGATCACATATTATTCGTGCCTGATTGGCTACCAACCAATCCATTCCTAACACGACATCAAATCCGGCCAGATCCATTGGAAAAAGGTTAGCAGAAAAATTATGATTTAAAATTCCTATCTTAGCTCCTCGCAGGATTTTCCTTATTTGGATAGAAGATCCATTTGCCGTCTCCACCAGACAGTTTTGGTGAAGTTTAGTTAATAGTTGATTAAGAAAATTACAAAAGGAAGTATTAATGAAACTTTGGTTTGCACCAGAGTCAAACAATACTTTCGCAAAAACATCATTAACTAAAAATGTACCGGCAATCACATCCGAAATCATCTTGGCTTCTTCGGCAGTCAGCACGAATGCTATGGCAGTCTTCTTGGGTCCTTCCGTCGTCCTTGCTTTGTTGTTTGCCGCTAGAGCTAGTTTCGGGCAGTTAGTTCTAATATGACCAGCTTCCCCGCAATGGTAGCATAGCCCATTTCTAACTTTCTTCTTGTAGTCTTTTTCCTTATGCCCTGGGAATTTGCAAAAATTGCAGTATGTAGAGCATTTCCTCAAATGTCTCCTTTTGCAGTACTTACACGGGGGTGAAGAAGAACTTGCTCCTTTCCCACGGTTGGAATTTCCATAACGTAGCTCCTGTGTGATCTTTTGAGTTAGGTTCCTTTTCTGGTTTTCTTCTTGCGTACGTACCAGTTCATCTGTCAAAGTGTTTGCTAGCTCTACTGCTTCTTCTATGGTTTGTGGTCTAGCTGCTTTGACTACATGTCTGATCTCACCAATTAATCCCCAGATGTAACGGAAGATTAATACTGGTTCTGGTGAGGCCAGGGTTGGTACAATCCTTGCATATTCAAAGAATGTGGTAGTATATTCCCTGCAATTTACCCCAGTCATTCTATAATTTAGGAATTTATTAGCAATCTGCTCCTTTTCATTAGGAGGGCAGAATTTCCTTTCAACTATTTCCTTAAAGTTGTTCCATTTCATACTGTAGACTCTGTCATTTCCTTTGGACTGAAGAATGGTATTCCACCACTCTAAAGCTGCATCTTTAAAAAGATTAGAAGCATACATGACTTTATCTTCATTTGCACATTTACTTATCTTGAGGACAGCTTCTGTCTTTTCTATCTAGCGCAAAGCTGAAATAGCTCCTTCATTACCTGAGAATTCTATCGGTTTGCATGATAAGAATTATTTATAAGAACAACCATATGAGATGGTTCTTCTTCTTTTTGGAATTGGAGCTTGGATTAACAGTTCGGGATTTCCATTCATGCTGTGATTAGCTTCAGGGGGTACACGTTTATTTCCGTTTATGGAATCATTATTTTAATAATTGCTTAAATCATATTTACATTAAGGGTTATTGGATTTTAATAATCCTAAGTTTCCTCTATTGGCCGATAATAATCCTAACTTAAAAAATTCCCTATAACAATCCCAACTTGTAAGAATTTAGCCCCTATCGATCATTTTCTAACTGAGGTCTAACGTAGTTAATTATATGTTGATATGGCATCTTATGTGGCGTAATCTTTAATAATTTGCTGAGATGGTTGCTTATGTGGCACCATCACCACATCCACCTCCACCATCACCACCTTCAACCACCGCTACCTTCAGCCACCGCATCCACCACCACCACTACACCTCCACCCACCACCTTCAGCCACCAGCACCACCACCATTGGTTTTATCAAATTATTAGGCTTGAATCTTAGAAGATTGATAAAAGGAAGTAATCGAAAGAATGTAAGCCTTTTTCTTATCCTTACATACAAAATACCCAACTCCTCTTTGAAATTTTCCTGGTTGTTGACGATCTATGCACACACACGCACAATTCATTGTCTGTTTTTTTTTTTTTTTGGAACAGAGCATGAACTCACCCACAATTTTATGGTCGTTAATCTAATTTAATATCTCATGTTTACAAGATATGTATTTTTGGAACAGAGCATGAACTCACCCACAATTTTATGGTCATTAATCCAATTTAATCTCTCATGTTTACAAGATATGTATTACAAACCCAAAGTTATAGAATAATTCTTAATCCTTTTACAAGCTTAAATGATTTCTAATTTCAAAAAAAGAAATATATATAACAGTGGCATGTATAGACACAAGTGGTTTGGAACAGAGTATGATCTCACCCACGATTCATTGATTTTTAGGGACTCAAGTGGTGATGGTAGTAGTGGGTAGTGGTGGCGGTGGATGGTGGAGGTGGGTGGGGTGGTTGAAAGTGGCGGTGGCTGAAGATGGTGGTGGGTGATGGAGGTGGATGTGATGATGGTGCCACATAAGCAGTCATGCCAGCAAATTACTAAGGGTTATGCCAAACAAGCTGTCACGTCAGCATATAACTAACTGGGTTAGAAAATGATCGATGGTGGCCAAATACTTATAAGTTGGGATTGCTGAAGGGAATTTTTTAAGTTGGGATTATTATCGGCCAATAGGCGAAACTTAGGATTATTAAAATCCAATAACCCTTTTATAAATATTGAACCTGTCAATAGAATATATTATATATTGTTTAAGCACATATATATCCGTATGTTCTTTATACCTTAATACATTTAAAACTAAAGAAATAAATTATTAAGTCTTCTAAATGTGCAAATTAATAAAATAATATGATAGTATCGGTAAACTTAATTTTTAATTGAACATGAATATAATATGTACAATCAATGAGATTATCCCGATTTAGTTTAAAAAAATCCTCCCAAATATCTACTATAAATTTTAAATTTAATATTATCAATAATCAACTTTCTCTCATCAAGCGCCATGTATCCCAAAAATGTTTTTTTTTATTATATAATATAGATATAGATATAGATTACGAATTACTGAAAAGAGAAAGAGAAAAAAGTATATTTCACAATATTATTATTATTGTATTATATATTTCATACTATCTTAATAGCAAAAATCGGTGGAAATTTCCACCTACAATCCTCAAAAGTTTCACAAAATCTATTCTCAATCCTTTACTTTAATAAAAAATTTTAACTTTTGATAATAGCATTTTCAACCCTTATATTATTAATCTATTTATCAATATCTCAAAAGTTCATAACAGTTACAAAAATAGTCCCTTCTTTTTCCACTTATCATACAACCTCTCGACTTATGAAAATTGCAGTTTTAACCTCTACATTATTACTTTATTTTACAATCCCCTTAACTTTTGAAAGTTGCAATTTTTATCTATTCAAACTAATCCTTACATATTTAACTAATTTTTCTTTCGTTAATTTTCTGTTGAAAAAAATAAATTGTAGTTGTGTTTAAGAACTTTATAAAATATCATTTGGACCCGCTCGAGTTTACCCCCTTCGGTTCTTTACCTAAAAACACTAAGTTTGTTTATGTGTCCGTATAAATGCGAGTTGGTCTACGTTTTGACGTAAACTTTTTTTCGAAGGAAGTTAGGTCAAATGTAATACGTTTTCGTGCTTATTTTTTGTACGTTTTTAGTGGTCTACATTGCCGTCAATTTAGCTCTAAATCGAATGGGTCAAATATAATACGTTCTCATTCCATGGTATAAATTCGAGTTTTAATCTACATTTCAACCCCGTCGGCGACGCGCTAGGTGTAAAATTTCAGCACTTAACGTGAATATCACATTTTATGCTTTTTTGTACATTTCCTGTGTATGAACCGGGTCACATATAAATACTTGATTGTACAGTATAAATTCGATTACTTTAAATTTTGATCCAACCGCGATGCTATTGAGTTAAATTGAATATGTCAAAACACGCATTTCCATATGATGTACGCATCACAGAACGCTTCGACTAATCTATTGATATTTGCATTGTACCCGCACCGCAAAGCACGCGGGTCTAGTTACTAGTTATATATTTATAAACGAAAAAGTGTAACACTTCCTATGTACATGTTCACATGTTATTTCAAAGGACGACACAATGCACCACATACATGCTTTCAATAATTCAAAGTCACAAAACAACAATAATAAATATATTGAAATTGGTCTTGACCACAAATCAATTTCTTAAATATAATAAGATATAAGGTTGGGCTTAGCACACTACAAACCATTACATAAAACAAAAATTATAAGCTAAATGCTAAATAATACATATTAATTTTAGACATTATAATATATTCTCCCTCTTTGAAAAAGAAACAAGAACCGAAAAGTAGACGACCGAAATTGAAACAAAAATAAGTAAATAGACGACAAAGAAAAGTAGACGACCAAAATTGAAACAAAAATAAGTAAATAGACGACAAAGAAGTTTTCTTTTTCCTTTTGTAAAAATATATGCATATTGAGATCTTAAGGGTGTGCGAAAAACAAGAATATCACTAGCGTTGACTCTATTATGTGCAAAATGAATATCAATCTCAGTGTGCTTTGTCGATTGATGTTGTCACACGTTTGGACATGGTTTGTTGACAGATAAAAAACCTTCATATTATTACAATTAACTATAATTGTATTGATAATACATTTTCAGCAACCATATTAGATACTCTTTAATATTTTGCTTTAGCACTAAGGCCGGAGGGTATTATAGAGGCCCTCATGTTGTACTCTGCAGGTGGTCCCGATGGTGGGGGCGGTTTTCCAGCTCAACCCAAAGTGCTACATTTGCTTTCATCTCGATGCTCACATCTCCTTAGTTGTTGGTTCCACAACATCATGTGATAAAACCATTGATTAATCTATCTTCCCTTGAGTCATTGCATTATGCCATTTGAGATCACTAACGTTGACATGAAGATTAAGTATGTGAGCGAGTTCAATATTCTAACACTGAGATCATGTGTGTCACAACTCTAAAATCGTAGCAGAAGGCAAGCATGGTGATGACGGAAGTTGGCAACCAACAACGTTTTAGCAAACATTGAAACATTACACATTTGGACATAATTTATCTAGTGATGATTACATTCATCTAAAACATAAGCATAGAAGTGTTTAGTTTAAGATCCAACACACTGATCGATTTACAACAACTTGTCCCAAATTTTTAAACACATGTCCAAATAAAGTTTTCCAAAACACATTTTCACAAAAATCCCGAAGCCGTTCATGTGACTGAAAAAACACACTTAAATATATTTAAATCAAAATTTCCTTTTAAAAATATTGAGGCAATTTTACGTCTCCCGAAACTTCCTCTTTAAACAACATGCAAATCTATTCCTATATCCCTTTTTTATGAAATTCAAGGCACATGTTATGGGGTGTTAGATATAGCTACCTGTGGCGGGCATGCAGACGTGGTTTATGTGGGCCACGGAGGCATGGATGAACTGTCGAGGTTTCAATTTTGGGCTTAGTATAATTACATCACATGTGCTAAACCAAACTTACGTAGATACTAATTTGATACCAAAACCACCTCATTTAACACCAAAACTCTAATCCCCAACTATAAATACAACCCCTTACCACCTCCTAAATGCTTTTCACACTCCAAACACACTCTCAAATCTCTATATTTCTCAACTTTGGGCAAATTCATCCAAGTTCAAAACAATGAGTTTTGAGCTTGTTTCTTCACTTTTTCTTCATGTTTTTCTTCTCATCCTTCTTTAAAACACCTCTAGGAATGTTACCACAAGTTACCATGATAAACTAAGATGGAAATCACCATATTTGAGGTCCAAAGTAGGATATATTTTCTGTTTTTAACAACTTTCAAAACAAGGTCCATCCATACTTGTTTCTTAGATTTCTATGCACCAAACCAAGTTGCCAATAAATCCATTGTTGGGAGACTTGAGTTGAGGTATGAAATCAGAAACTTAAAGGTTCATAACCTCATTTACTTTATGTTCCAAAGGTTCAAAATAACTTACAAGTGTTGAAACCAACCAAGCCCACAACTTTCAATGTCGTGAGACTTGTGTTTTGGTAAGGTGTGAACAATAGAGCCTTGGTTTCCAACTATGACTCCACCTCCTCACTTAATTAATTAACCCATTTCTACATAACCTAAGTCATCAAGTAAACTTACTAGTAACAAAGTTGATAGGACCGTCCTCCTCAGCTCGGTAACCTAAATTTGTATCTAATGTCACATAAGCGGAAATTATATGACACGTTAACCAAATACACAAGAATTATTGTTTAATTGTCTGTTTATTAAGTGCAAAAGTATTACAATTGAGATTCCAAACAAACAGAGCTTCGCCGTCAATGTCGCAAAGTTCTTACCATGTGAGACCCAAGACATCCTATATATAGACACACAAGTTCGCTCGAACTGTGCCTTTGGATAGATCAGTTCGGGCGAACTTGATCTTTTATACACAAGTTCGGCCGAACTTGTGTCATTACATAAATATCTTTCACAAATTCTAACATATTCAAGCCCTAAACATACAGACTCGATCTAATACGATGACGTAGGCAACAAACATACACCAACAGACTCCCCCTTGGATGTTGCCGTAGTCATTAGACTTCAAGTAAATTCTAGAGTCTTTTAAAATTCTTGATCTTTATTCTTGAATAAATTTAATGTTCTTGATCTTCATATCTTCTCCAATCCTTTTCTGTTTTCTTGAGCTTCTTTTGCAAAAACTTTAATGACCATATTCCCCCTTACTTTGAGCTATGCTCCCCCTTACTTTGAACTTTCTGGTATCTTCAATCAACGTTTATCTAGCTCCTTCTAAAAATTTACTTCCTGTTTCAAAGATTTTCAGACATTTAAATAAACATTTCAGATTCAGATTTGAAATTTCTAAACATCAACATTCCAAATTTTAATTTACTTTTCAGTTTTAAATCCTTTCAGATATTCAAGTTCAAATTGATGACCTTGAATACTATTTACATTTAAGACCTTGAACTTTCATGTGTTTACCAGCTATGAAAATCCACTCAGTTGACCAAGTCCAAGTTAATGACCTCGGTTAACCGATTTGTCTACCGAGTCCAAGTTAATGACCCCAGTTTGACCCATTATGAACAAACTGATGTTTTTCTCAATTTAAAGTTTCAAACTAATGATCTTTTCTTCGTTTTTCGTGCATTTTGATTTAACAGATTAGCTCCCAAACGTTGTCGTCAAGATTACAACAACTTAGCACCATTCCGAACTCCGAAGATCCATTTTCCATCATTGGCTGTTGAAAACAATGTAGAAACAAAATCTTTTTGAATTTTCGAAAGTTTATGCTAAAATACACTGAAAATCTTTTTGGGTTTAAATCTGAAATCAAATAAGCTATGTACAAACATATTTATAGACATATTTTTGTGAATTCGTGTCTGAAGATCATATCAGTTGTTTGAGACATATCACCAGTACCGTTGACCTTTTGATGACTATAAGTTCTAAACTCGTTTACCTAGATTGTCGATATGTTGTCCACTTAAACTTCGACACATTTCTCAATTGTTAAAATCCAATATCCCTTTACTATATAATTTTTAAGGGATATTGGATTTTAATAATCTCAACTTTCAATAATTGGCCGGCATTAATCCCAACTTCAAAAATTCCCTCTAACAATCCCAACTTGTAAGAATTTGGCCCCCATCGATCCTTTTCTAACTGGATTAGTTTTTTGTTGACGTGGTAGCTTACGTGGCACAAACTTAGTTGTTGGATTCTAATAATTCAAACTTTCACCACCAACAACAACTACCGCCACCCACTACCGCCACCACCAAAAAGTAGGTGGGTGGCGGCTGGTGGTGGATGGCGGCTGACGGTGGTGGTGGGTGGCGGCTGATGGTGGTGGTTGGTGGCGGTTGATGGTGGAGGCGGCTGATGGTGGTGGCTGTTGCTGATAATGGTGGTGGCGGCGGCTGATGGGGGTGGTCCTGAGGTGGGGTGATGTGGGTTGAGTGTGTGCGGCGGCTGATGGTGGTGGCTGGTGGTGGTTGTTGTTGATGGTGGTGAAAGTTGGGATTATTATAATCCAACAACTAAGTTTGTGTCACATAAGCAAACACATCAGCAGCCACATCATCAAATAACTAGGTTTGTGCCACGTAAGCTGCCACGTCAACAAAAAACTAACATAGTTAGAAAAGGATCGATAGGGGCCAAATTCTTAAAAGTTGGGATTGTCAGAGGAAATTTTTGAAGTTAGGATTAATGCCGGCCAATTGGTGAAAGTTGGGATTATTAAAATCTTATATCCCAATTTTAATTACCCTATTTTACTTTTTATTAGAAAATTTACTTTAAACAACCTATATATTTAATACATATACTTTGGATTCTTTTTAGATTTTTATACCAACTAATATGAAATAATTGTATTTTAGACAATTATACCAAATATAGTTGTCTGTATGTAAAGAAAACTTTTTCATATTATGAAGTTTTTCTTTTTGTTCACTGAATAATAATATCACTACACACGTTTTACATTGTACGTTGAATTTCTTAGTTTTGTTTTCGTTTGGCTTTCTTATTGTTTCGACTTAGTTATTTTTCTTTACAATAATGTTTATGTCTTGGTCTAAATCTGACGAGTTAACAGTCTGCAATGCGCATATGTGGTTCAACGTTTCTACGTCTATTTTTTGTTTGATTTGACCATCCTATGAATCCTAAAATCTTGTATATGAAAAACACAACTACTTACTAGTTTTTTTTGTCTTTACTTTTGATTTTATATTTGTTCGATACAATATTGTCAATATAAAGGTTAATAAAAGAATAAGATAGAAAAATACAAGAACTAAAATTGAAATAATAGTAAAAAAGAACATCCCGCTGCAATATATGTATATGAATCCTAAAAACTCCCATATACACAGTTTTTTTTCTTTACTTAGAAAGATAAGTCAACACATTTTGTGTTCCTTTGAAGTAATTTTTAAAATAGAGCTGTAATTCAAGATGATTAAATGGGCATCATTTCACACCTGGGGCGATGACAAAGTCGTTTTACAATGTTGGGTCGACTTAGTATTTGGGCCAAGAATATTGTTGTTAGGCCTGCTTCAATTGTTTTAATAAGTGGGCCTAAATTTGATTGCACGTGGGCTGAGATAGTTGAATTTAGAGTTGGGTTACAAAAATAAATCAACAAAAGATATGAGTATATGACTAGTGTTTACTGGTATTTAAGTTCCATCTATGGATTATAGTGGGTCCGAGTGAGTTTTCCCCTCAAGGTCTCAAGTTCGAGTCTTGGTGATAGTGTTTTTCATTGAGGGGTTTAAATTGGAGATCTATTGTGCGAGGGGGCTCTCTAGCGCGGACCTGGTTAAGACAACGTATGCTAGACCTCCCGACATTCGCGAATAATTCACACCTGTAAAAAACAAAACAAAAGATGTGAGTGTTGTTCATGGTTTTACAAGCGTTCAAATCATGGTTTTACAAGCGTTCAAAGTAGGCTGATAATTATTCTTCCTTTTTATGGTCGAGTATGTTTAAACATGGGCTTTAGGGAGGAAGAGGTACTCAAGGGAAGTATCATATCCCCAACCAACCATCACTCGTCACTTCAAATTTAATGCAAAGTACCCATTAACTAGTCAACGCCTACCCATGCCATAAACTATTTTTTTTTAATATTAATAAAGTCAAATACCCCAACCAATCCCAAGGTCAACACCCACCTCAAACAACTCAACTTGTTCGCTAGTACCCCTCCTGCCTGACCGAACCCGCCTTGCCTATCCTTGGGGGTGGTGGCGGTGTTCTAGCGTGGGTTCAAAGCCGTGGAAGCCTACCCGTGGAGTGCCCCGGATGGCCTTAAAATTATATATTATGAAAATTTTAAGCTCACTTTGCAAAATTATAAGATATGAAAACTTTTAGCTCTCTATGCAATAATGTGGAGCTCATTGAACATAAAAAATGTTCAAGATCGTGATTAAAGATTTAACATAATTTAGTTATGGTTCAATTTCTCATTTGGAATCCCAACGAAACATAAAGACATACTAATTGAGCGGTGATGCTAATTAGGAATGCTGCATTATTTGATCGAGTATATATTAAAAACAACTTGGTACTACAATGTTTTATTTTAAGTTTCAATCGTACTATTATACTTTAATTAACCTGCGTTCGTTAATTATACTAATAGTCAATATTGTACAAGTAAAAAAAAACGAACCGGAATGTCCGTCCCATTGCATCTGCATTTTTGTTTAAAAATTTTTAAATATCGGATTCCGCCGGCTGCGGAGTGCGGGTGTAAACCCTAGTTGTAGCTCTATTACAGTAGTCCTAATAAGTTGATCTGGTGGTTAGTTACTAGATTTCTCTCCTTGAGGTCCCAAGTTCAACTCTCACTAGCATCATTTTGAAGGATATTGGTGGGCAATGAAGTTTAGAACTAGGCCTCTATGGAGGTCGCTAGTTCAAAACCGAGCCGAACCGGGTTTTACCGCAGTAGGCCTTTGGGCGGGCGGGTTTTCCCGGAACTGGTGGTTTGGTGGCTCGGGTATGCATCCAACTCTGACTGTTATGGAGGAGGGGTGCATTTGCTCGATTGGGGGCATCCCAGGATGCTTATCTAGTAATTTAGTTGGCCGTTCAAAAAAAAAAACTATATTACAGTTTAATTAATAATTATTAAAGTTGTAGATAATGATTAATATGATTAACTAACTAACTTTGAAGTTAGCTTGATAATTATACTTTTTTTCAAACCTAACTTGTTATACAAGTTTTCAATAAACTATAAATACAGATTGCATGAATTGCACCCTAAAACTCCTAAGTCCGTCATCTACCATTGTCGCACAGGTAATCAGTTAATTGATCATCAATCTTCATCGACCTTGAAACCCTAAATGTCAAAAAGTATGTTAGTTCATTCACTAGTTTCGTATTTTATGTAGAGTGAATGAGTGATCCTAAGCAACAAGTGAACAGCGAACTACACATTGGTGATCCAAAACGCCAGAACACGATGGGATACGCCATGCATAAGATTCTACATAAAATAAAATGTACCTTGAAAAAGGTGAAGAAACCGAAAAAGTTGAAGAAGAAGGTGAAGAAATCAAGTGATCCTCAGATGTGTGAAGCTTACGTCGCGGATATTTACGACTATATTCATAGCATGGAGGTTTGTACCTTTTTGTAGTTCATGTTATGCTATGCCCATTTCAGGGTTTTTGAATAAATATTAAAGTTGTGTATCCAAATTGTGAATTTAGATGGATGCTAAGAGAAGACAAATGCCAGGATACATTGAGAAAGTGCAGAAAGATTTTAGCGTAGATACAAGGGCGCAATTGGTTCTTTTGTTGGTCCAAATCGCTGAACGGTTTCAGCTTTTTCAGAGACTTTGCATCTGGCCGTCTCCTACATGGATAGATACTTATCCACAAATGTTCTTAACGTGGAGAGTGTTTCGCTTCTTGGTCTTTCTTCACTGATCATTGCTGCGTAAGTGTTATATTTTGGCGTTTGATATGTTTTTTATGGTTGGATTCTTGGACATGACATGTAGGCGTTTTTGGTATACAGGAAATATGAAGATACTTACCCACTGGATGCTGAAGATTTGCGCTGCTACTACGCGAATAGTCACACAAAGCAAGAAGTTTTGAAAATGGAAGCCGATGTCCTCAAAGCGCTCAACTTTGAAATCGGCTCTCCCACAGTAAAATCATTCCTGAGGTGCGAATTGAGAATCTAAATATTTTACTACATGATTATTGTGTGTTACCCTTTGACTTGTTGAATTTCAGAAGATTGACGGACGTTGCTCAAGAGGATTATGAAGTAAGCTCCATCTCATTTTATCTGTATGCTTTCATGATTGATTTGGCAAGTGCTAATTTATGTGTTGTTTGCGAATTATAGACACCTGAATCGCAGTTGGAGTTCTTGAGTAATTATTTGGCTGAGTTAAGCTTGTTAGAATATGGCTGCCTCAAGTTTTTACCTTCTTTGGTAGCTGCATCTGTTACCTTTCTTGCAAGATTCACTCTCAAACCAACATCACATCCGTGGGTAAGCAAGCACACTCTCGTTAAATTCAGTATCAGAAGACGGTTGATATTATATTATTAATAAATAATCTTGTTGCAGAATTTGTCTCTGGAGCAAGTCTCAGGTTATAAGCCATCAGACTTGAAAGAATGTGTTCAAATTTTACATTATTCGCAATTAAATAGACCAATAGGCGATATGGTGGCGCTTACAGAAAAATACAAGAAACATAAGGTATGTGTAGCATCTATTAGTTGCAACATAATTCTTTTTAACTGATTGTGTTTATCGATTACAGTACAAATGTGTGTCGGAATTGGCATCTCCATCTGTAATACCAGTCTCCTTCTTTGAAGATGGCATCTAACATGGTGCTGTGAACGAAAATGCGGAAGTAATCACACCAGAAGAAATCAAGATCAAAAGGATTATGAAAAAACAAGACGAGAATCAACTGCTTTAGCTTATTATTGATCAACACTCATGAACGATTACAAGAGAATTGAAATTGAAAACGAAACTGAATGAAGGAAATACAATTGAAAACCCCTGCTTATAAACATCACCCCTAAATGTTAACAGCCAGTAACAAACAAGGTTCAGGAATTATACAATTGGCCCCTCAGATTGACTAACAGACATTAACAGTTATTATGTAATTATATGTCGGTACATTCAAATTTTAGATTCGCGAGCCTAATCAATCTTGATACATGAAGCTTGGTTATTGAGGTTTATTTTAAATGTTTTCCTTGTTCCGCTCTAGATCCAGTGGAATTAGGAGAGCTGCTCCGTCAAGTTAGAACATGCTAGCTAAGAATCAGCAGTAAAGTTGTTTTCTTTAATTCTGCTTTGTTAGTCGATCACCCTAACGCTGGTTTGGGAACAGAAGCTTTTTCTTAAATGATGATGTTATGTTCGTTGTTTCTTATGATGATGCACCAACTCCGTTACGGCCAAGATGGGGGGATAGGTGAGAGGTTGTGGTGAGGTGAATGAATCTCATAACATCGGATTTCTGACGTGTAATACCGTAATGTATTTCATGGGAATATGACACACACTATAAATCTGTTGGTGTCTGGCTATTTGTTTGTCTAGGTGGCCTGGTAATAACTTTGGTGTGATCTTTAGCATCTTGCTAAAGGTCTATTTTTCGGGTTTTAATATATGGCTGCATTTTGCTCTTCAAAAAAAAAAAAACTATTCGCTATAGTGATCTGACCAATAGTCAAGAGAGAAAACCAACCACAATACTAAACAAATGACTGGTTTGGACGGTTTGATCACAGTTTTAAACCAAACCAACTGTCGGTCTACAATCGAATCATACAGACTACTATGGTTCTTATGCTGCTTGCATCTTCTAGTTGATACCAATCTCAACAAGGTCAATCCCGGGTCGTATGTGATGCTTCCATATTCTTTATTAGTAATTTTTTTATTATTACTATTTTGACATTTTTTTTGCGAATTACATCACAAGGATAATTTATGAACATATGACAATTTGTATGTAACAGATACCACATGCTCTATTTTTGTAAGCATAAATAAATAATGCGATTATAGTTATGATACAGGTATGCACTAACACAAATGTACAAACTCAACCGAATCCTCAATCGAATTTGATACGGTAAAAAGCTAAACCTACCACATTTGTATACAGATCCAATACGTATGTGTGTGCATATGGACTTTTTTTGGACATGTACATGTACATTTGTCGCCTATATGCAATCGATCGCAAGAGCAACGCGATGCTAAAGTACACAATACTACCTTTGATCTTTGTTGGGAAAGTTCGTGGACAGATCCGTGAGACAAACTAAGGAGACAAGGAGAGCTAACAATTGACTAGTGTTCCGTTACAATGGGTTCAGTGTCGAAGCTTGAGATTTTCGACCGTGGGTCGAAAACGTATATACCTAAAAAAATTATAAAACCGAGGGGTCGAAAACGTATATACCTAAAAAATTCTATACGAAAACTACATACCGAAAACTATTGAGCGAAAAGTTCGGGGGGCGGGCGCCCCCTGGCCCCCTTCTATCCTGCGCCCCTGAATGGGTTGACAAGTAGGAAACAAGCCGGTAAAGAGAAAGAGGAGGTAACTTATTTTTTTGTTTTCTGTATAAAACGGTAAATGTAAATTCTTAAAAGACCAAAAAGTGTAACATGTGATCAAACTAGTTTTTGCCCTGTCCGCAATTGCGAAGTAATAAGCCGAATATTTCTCTCTCATATATGTCTGTGTTTCGGTTATTTGTACATACTACTCATAACACGATCTAAAAAAAATACATTGAGTCAACCAATTAAAACAAAACACTACCATCATCATCATGATCATCATACTCAGTAAATCTACTAATAGCAAAGCTAAAATAGGGTCTGAGGAGAGTAAGATGTAGAAAGCTTTACCTCTACTCCGTAGGAATACAGAAGCTGCTTCCAGTGAGACCCCTGACTCGATAGTAGTTTTGCATCAAGCCTTAGACATAAGGCACATAACACTCAACAATCGGGACAAAGGCCGATTAGTGCATGTACCCTTTTGTCTTTCGGCTATCAACGCCACATGATGCATGATTAACCGTTCGCCGCTTTTAACAATATTTTAACGAAATAAGTAAAATAACGTTAAAACTAGTGCAATTTCACTTTTTCCATCCGAGGGCCCACACATATATATATACATTAGATGTGCACACCAAAAGCGGGGCGAAAACAAAACACTACCAGACTTTTGCTGAAAAAATTAAAACGATAATAATTTTAAACTGAGGGCAAATTTGTAATTTTTCAGAACAAATGAGCGTGTGCCAGGCAACCGCCTAAGACGAATAAAAATTACACCAAGTCAACAATTAAAACAAAACACTGTCATAGTTTTGTCAAAAAAAAGAACTAAAACGATCACATGACTCTAATAAAGTGTCACACCCCGACCCGCAGCGGAAAAGGTGATCGGGGCATGATTGGGTTATCATCAAAGCTCATGACATTTATTAAGCGTTTCATATTCATTAATACAAATTAAATGGAAATTTACAATAAATGTTACAACATGATCTAACTAACAATCTAAACTTCTTTGTTCTCTTCTAAGGCATATCCTACGTTTTCCTTGCTTCAACCTGTTCACCTGTATCATGTGTAAAAGGGTTTTTGGATCAACATAATGTTGGCGAGTGAATCCTATGGAAAACATTTGAACAAATTTATTTAAATTGATTATGAAATATGTGCACAACCAAACATGAGTAAAAATAGATGTAACTAAATCAACAATCATAAGATATTAAATGAAACACACATGAACAATAATGGAACAATTAGAGGCACGCGATGCTCAACTCGTCTCTCACGAGGAACTGAGGGCCTAATGAATGAATTGCATAAACATGATAATATGAATGACACAACTACAAATAATATAATCTCAATGATACACACATGAACAAATATGGAATATTTAGAGGCACGCGATGCTCAACTCGTCTCTCACGAGGAACTGAGGGGCCTAATGATTGAGTTTCATATAATTTGACAAAAGGAAATAAGTAATCACAACCATATAAACAATCTAAGTTTAGGTCATGAAGTGGTATGGCACAAGTTTAAATAAATAAATTAATTATTTTCATAACACATGACACACCCCAAAACGTGTAATTTAAAAGGGGGAGTTGTAAGATTCACTCACAGTGGGTGCGTTCGGTTGATGATGTTGAATGCACGCGAAGTGGTTTTAACCACGAGTGAGTTTAACCTAGATAAATCGCATTATGGTTTGGTAAGTAAACGGGTTTTATTAATCTATTTTGTTAGGATTGTTGGGTGTATTTTTGTGAGTTTGAGGCTATTTTCTAACCTTAAAAATGTTATTTTTAAGTATTTTTAATTGATTTTTAATTAAAATAATTAAATAATAAAAATTTTTGATTTTTTTCTGACCGTTGACCGGACCGTTGACCGTTGACTGACCGTTGACCGGTTCGAGTTGTGTATACAAGTGCGCTGAGTGAGGCTCGAACCCCAGACCTCCCGTACGCGTGCACGCAGCTCTACCAACTGAGCTACGTGTCTAACCCGTTATATATCTGATTTTAATTATATATATATATTAATTAGTTTAAACCGAAAATTCATTTTATTCGAAAAACAGTTTAAGCGAATCGGACGTGCACTCCACAGGTCTCGAACCCGGGACCTGTGGCTTAAACTAACACACAGTCTACCGCTGGACTGTGTGTTTAACATGTTATATAATTCGATTTTTATTATACTTAAATACAATTTAGTGATTTCCTTTTCTGCCTTATTTAAAAAGAATAGATAATTGTCCGAGTCGGTGCAGAAGACCGGACTCGAACTCGTGACCTGTGATATAAACATACACACAGTCCACCGCTGGACTGTGTGTCTAACTTGGTTATTATTCCGGTTATTAATATACTTAACATATATTTGTAGCGACTCCGGTTCAGTTAATCAAAAAAATGATTTTTATTAAGGCGACGTGTGTGAAACGGGATTCGAACTCGAGACGTTTGTATGCTTAATGTGCACACAGTCCACCGCTGGACTGTGTGTCTAACCCGAGTAATAAGTTGATTTTAATTATACTTATAAACTACCGAAACATCGTCTTCCTCGTTGAGATTTAATCAGAATCGGTAACATTCTTGTTCGAAGTTTTTAAAACATGTTATTTAGTGTTTTCCAGTTCATTATGGTGAGATAAAGGTGAAAAGAAAAGGAAAATAAGCGAAAAGGTATACCGACTGGACCCTCTGTTTTCCGGCAGAAACTCCGGTGACAGCAATCAACTCCGGCGTCAGGTGTCTTGCAGCAGCAAGTCTCCGGAAAGCTTGGAAAAAGTATGGGTATCTCCGGTATAAGCTTCAGAGGCTCAGTGAGGCTCGGAAATGAGGAAACCGGTTTTCCGGCGACGAACAGATTAATTCCGGCGAGTGGAATTACGCCGAGAAAAAGTGTGGTTTTGAGCGAAAAGGTTTGCAGTGGGTTGAGGGTGAATTTATAGGGGAAAATCGAGATGTATTTGGTCTGATTTCCGACTGGATTCGTCGGTTATAAAAACTCCGGCGGTTATAGAAAGTGTCGCGGACTCAAATGTCGGTTATAACCGATGTCCTAATAATAGTTTACGTTATAACTGAAAACTTGGTTAAAAGCTCGCGAGATTACCGGGATTCCGACGACTGAACTTTTGGGCGCCGGTTTTGAATTCGTAACGTCATGATATTAATTAAATGATTTCAATATATAACAAACTAAACAAGCGGCGCAGTGGTTTGTGTGTGTGAGTTAAGTCTGTTTGTTGAGCCGGTACAGACCCGGGTTCGAAACCCGGCAGAGTACTTTTATTTTTATTTTGCGATTTTCAACAGTTTTTCAAAAACTAAATATATATTCCCGTATAATAATCGATTACGTATCGTTTAAAAATATTTTGGGCATTTAATTCGCAACGAAATTTTTGACTGACTGTTCGGTTGATAAACGGAGCGGGTTTGGTAAATCCGTTTTTGACGGATGTTACAGTATCCCCTGCTTTTTAGAAATTTCGTCCCGAAATTTAAATAATGATATATTTTGACTAAAAGGATGATGATGTTTAGTTTGACAGTTGTATGCTTAGAAAAATAAGGGTTTAAGTTTTTGTTCGAGGCGGTAACGTTCCTTGTAAGGGTTAAGTACCCTATTCAGGAATCGCTTTTTGTTGCCTACTGTATAAGTATTGATAAGCAGAAATGATTTGCTAAAAATGATATCATGCATAAGAGTTTAGATACGTTTGGGAAAGTATGGTTATATCCTAAGGCAAAACTTCTAACACTACAACCTATATGGAACATAAATAAAAACACAACAGCTGATATTTGAACATAAGTAAACACAACAGCTAATATTCGAACATGAATAAACACATCAGCAAATATTTGAACATGAATAAACACAACAGCAAATATTTGAATCCACATTCTGATAGCATATATGTTTAAATGATGGAAGTTTCCCTCTCGTTTGTTATGATGGAGAGGTTAGTTTATGTAGAAATGGATCACAATCCAATCTCTTTAAATAACATGATGATATAAATGTAACACAAATTCCAACCAAGGCAATACTAAATCCTACATGAAACTTCTCATAACCGCCTGATAATGCCTCTGATCCTTTGGCAAGAATACTTATATATAGGAAGTACCAGCGGCGTATCCACCATATTCTTGCCAAATTTTCATTAGTTTTATCCACAAGTTATGATTGGTTACCAAGAAACTAATAAATCCTACATAGAACTTCTCATAACCGTCCGATAATGCCTCTGATCCTTTGACAAGAATACTTATATATAGGAAGTACCAGCGGCGTATCCACCATATTCTTGTCAAATTTTCATTGGTTTTATCAGTGAATTATGATTAGTCCTATAACTCTACAACCAATACAACAAACATAAAATACTAAAATGAAATATATCTGTGCGATCAAGGCTCAATCGAACGGAGCCGATCGTATTGCATGTACTGAAAATGAAATGGATGTGCGCTCAAGGCTCAATCAAACGGAGCCGAACGTATTGAATGTACTGAAATTGAAATTGTGTGCTCAAGGCTCAATCAAAAGGAGCCGAGCGTATTGCATGTACTGAAAATGAATAACTTAACCACACAAACAGCCTATGCATGGAACCTCTCATAACCGCCTGATAATGCCTCCGATCATTTGACAAGAATACTTATATATAGGAAGTACCAGCGGCGTATCCACCATATCCTTGTCAAATTTTCATTGACTTTATCCGCAAGTTATGGTTAGTTCGATGCGACTCTACTACAAACACCACAACCACAAGATACTGATAATGAAATTGTCTGTGCGCTCAAGGCTCAATCAAACGGAGCCGAACGTATTGAATGAAATTGTATGTGCGCTCAAGGCTCAATCAAACGGAGCCGAACGTATTGAATGTACTGAAATTGAACAACTTAATCTAAACAACCATCACACAATCAGCCTATGCATGGAACCTCTCATAACCGCCTGATAATGCCTCCGATCATTTGACAAGAATACTTATATATAGGAAGTACCAGCGGCGTATCCACCATATCCTTGTCAAATTTTCATTGACTTTATCCGCAAGTTATGGTTAGTTCGATGCGACTCTACTACAAACACCACAACCACAAGATACTGATAATGAAATTGTCTGTGCGCTCAAGGCTCAATCAAACGGAGCCGAACGTATTGCATGAACTGGAAATGTAAATTGAAATGTGCGCTCAAGGCTCAATCAAACGGAGCCGAACGTATTGCATGTATTGAAATGTAAAATGAAATAACCGATCAAGGCTCAAACAAACGGAGCCGATCATGCGGGCACGCCAAGATCAACCGCATAATTAAATGGGGATCCAACTCAACCTCAATGGATGGGGAGCCACGGCCTCGGCAAATGCATATACTGAAAACAATATATAATATACAATAATTACTCTAACAGTCTACACATGGAGCCTCTCATAACCGCCAGATAATGCTTCTGATCCTTTGACAAGAATACTTATATATAGGAAGTACCATCGTCGTATCCACCGTATTCTCGTCAAAGTTTCATTGGCTTTATCCTTAAGTTATGTTTGGTTCTATGTGATAAAGAAAAACATAAAACTAAACGATAGGAGTTGAATCTGGATCTTCGGCGAAGAGGACTAGTTGAGTATCTTCATTTGGGCCGTCATTATCTTCGACAGGATTCGCGTTGATATTGAAGACTCTTTCTCTTGCTGGTGGCATAGTGGTTGGGTTTTCTTGGTTTACTTGGTTAACTGGGTTTGATTGGGCTTGAGTGTTGATAACGTTAACCAATTGAGGGCATGTGTTTCTAAAGTGGGTAGGGTCGCCACAATTGAAACAAGCTCGAGCATATGGGAACATGGGGTATTGGGGTTGTTGATAGGTTTGGTTTATGGTTTGAGTAGGGGAAAAGGTTTGGTCTTGAAAGGTGCGACAAACATTGCTCAAATGACCATAGCGTCCACAAGTTGCACATAGACGACATGGTAGGGTATGGGGATGGTGATAAAAACAGTTGTTGCATCGAGGGTGAGGTCCAAGATATGGTTTCTTATTTGGGTAAGCTGAGTCGGGTGCCACTTGGGTGATAGGGATAGCTCGGATGGGTATAGCGTGTAAAACTGGTTGATTTCGTTGGGTAGCAGCGAAAAGTCGCCCGACTCTTCTTCTCTTAGGATTGGGTTGAGAAGGGGATTCGGTTTGAGTGGAGTCGGAGGTTTCAGTCGATTCTTTATCCTTCTTTTTCTCCTCCTTGAAGTCTTTGTTTCGGATTCGGTTCTCGGTGAGCTCTGTTGCTAGCTTCATTGCT
The DNA here is from genome assembly GCA_947069175.1 of Scalesia atractyloides. Classification (NCBI taxonomy): domain Eukaryota; kingdom Viridiplantae; phylum Streptophyta; class Magnoliopsida; order Asterales; family Asteraceae; genus Scalesia; species Scalesia atractyloides. The sequence goes on along the minus strand of CAMTDV010000014.1, from coordinate 25,284,449 downwards.
GCTTCCAAAGTTGCAGGCTTGGCACTTATTACAGGGTCTTGAATCTTTGACGGAAGACCACGAATGTAGTGCTCGATCAAACGGTAGAGGGGAGTGAACATGTTGGGAACCATTTGATGTAACTCGAGGAATCTTTTGTTGTAGGTGATGTGGTCTCCTTCCACTTGCTTCAATGAGTAAAATTCATCTTCTAACTTCTTGATTTCGCTCCTTGGGCAAAATCGTCTGGTCATGATTTCCTTCAATTCGTTCCAAGTTAAGGACATAGCATCTTCCACACCTCGTTTGGCCTTCTCTGTGTTCCACCAAGTAAGTGCTATCCCATATAATCGACCGGTAGCATAACGCACTTTGCGATCATCAGGGCAATCGCAATTTAGAAAAATGTTCTCCATCTCTTCAAACCAATGGAGGAGTGCGGTGACGCCTTCAGTTCCTTTGTATTTCGGAGGGTCGCATGATTTGAAGTGCTTGTAGGTGCATTTAGTGGTATTTGGGGAAGAGTTGAAAATGTTTTGGTTTGCTTGATTGACAGGATTAACGGTAAGTGCTTGTTGAACTTGGATTACAATGTTGGGTATTACGGCAGCCATTTGTTGAGCGATTAAGGCAACCATGCGCTCGCGGGCTTTTCTTGCCCTCGTCTTCCTACGGGCGAGGTTAGAAGACATCTACAAGGAATACATGACAAGAGTATGAGTTGGATGCTTTTGAGATCATGGGTCGCATTCAAGAATGGACATTCATAAAATAATTATAGATAAATAAATTACTACATCCATTGGATGTCTTGGGTTTTGCTCGCTGTTAAGCCCTACATGCCGCCATACTTTACCTGTGTAATCATGTGGGCCCCCATGAATACCGGTTTTTCATATGGTTCGCACGGGTTTGCCAGGTTGCGTACACAAAAACCCGGAGAAAATCGAGAAATATGTATACAACGTGTGATATTCGGAATGTGTCCAGGTGTAGACACGGTGACAACTCAAAGTAGGGTTAGTTCGAACGACGTTTGGTGTGGCATGCTTTGGCCTAATAGGTCCTTCGTACTCTCATCGTTGGTCCCCAGGTAGGCAAACTGGTCCGTTATATTGGATTTATACGAATGCCAGCCTAGACAGGACGTTCCGACTACCGGTACTTGTACCCTTCCAGTTACTACATGCCCGTCGCAGAACTTACTTTGATGAGATTTGAAAATTGCACAAAATCTTTGGATAATGAGAGTATGAAAATAAATTGAATACATGAACATCGATATATGTATAATGAATATGTATATATGTATAATGAATATGTATATAAGCATGTATGTTTGACTGTAAATGCAACAAATATGAAACAAATAAATATCACAAGTTTGTATGTAACCACCTAATCAATTAAAATTTAGGCAGACTATAGTATAGGCTCTAAGGGTCTAATAACCTATCCTATATCCCTATAGTCATGGCTCTGATACCAATCTGTCACACCCCGACCCGCAGCGGAAAAGGTGATCGGGGCATGATTGGGTTATCATCAAAGCTCATGACATTTATTAAGCGTTTCATATTCATTAATACAAATTAAATGGAAATTTACAATAAATGTTACAACATGATCTAACTAACAATCTAAACTTCTTTGTTCTCTTCTAAGGCATATCCTACGTTTTCCTTGCTTCAACCTGTTCACCTGTATCATGTGTAAAAGGGTTTTTGGATCAACATAATGTTGGCGAGTGAATCCTATGGAAAACATTTGAACAAATTTATTTAAATTGATTATGAAATATGTGCACAACCAAACATGAGTAAAAATAGATGTAACTAAATCAACAATCATAAGATATTAAATGAAACACACATGAACAATAATGGAACAATTAGAGGCACGCGATGCTCAACTCGTCTCTCACGAGGAACTGAGGGGCCTAATGAATGAATTGCATAAACATGATAATATGAATGACACAACTACAAATAATATAATCTCAATGATACACACATGAACAAATATGGAATATTTAGAGGCACGCGATGCTCAACTCGTCTCTCACGAGGAACTGAGGGGCCTAATGATTGAGTTTCATATAATTTGACAAAAGGAAATAAGTAATCACAACCATATAAACAATCTAAGTTTAGGTCATGAAGTGGTATGGCACAAGTTTAAATAAATAAATTAATTATTTTCATAACACATGACACACCCCAAAACGTGTAATTTAAAAGGGGGAGTTGTAAGATTCACTCACAGTGGGTGCGTTCGGTTGATGATGTTGAATGCACGCGAAGTGGTTTTAACCACGAGTGAGTTTAACCTAGATAAATCGCATTATGGTTTGGTAAGTAAACGGGTTTTATTAATCTATTTTGGTAGGATTGTTGGGTGTATTTTTGTGAGTTTGAGGCTATTTCTAACCTTAAAAATGTTATTTTTAAGTATTTTTAATTGATTTTTAATTAAAATAATTAAATAATAAAAAAATTTGATTTTTTTCTGACCGTTGACCGGACCGTTGACCGTTGACTGACCGTTGACCGGTTCGAGTTGTGTATACAAGTGCGCTGAGTGAGGCTCGAACCCGAGACCTCCCGTATGCGTGCACGCAGCTCTACCAACTGAGCTACGTGTCTAACCCGTTATATATCTGATTTTAATTATATATATATATTAATTAGTTTAAACCGAAAATTCATTTTATTCTAAAAACAGTTTAAGCGAATCGGACGTGCACTCCACAGGTCTCGAACCCGGGACCTGTGGCTTAAACTAACACACAGTCTACCGCTGGACTGTGTGTTTAACATGTTATATAATTCGATTTTTATTATACTTAAATACAATTTAGTGATTTCCTTTTCTGCCTTATTTAAAAAGAATAGATAATTGTCCGAGTCGGTGCAGAAGACCGGACTCGAACTCGTGACCTGTGATATAAACATACACACAGTCCACCGCTGGACTGTGTGTCTAACTTGGTTATTATTCCGGTTATTAATATACTTAACATATATTTGTAGCGACTCCGGTTCAGTTAATCAAAAAAATGATTTTTATTAAGGCGACGTGTGTGAAACGGGATTCGAACTCGAGACGTTTGTATGCTTAATGTGCACACAGTCCACCGCTGGACTGTGTGTCTAACCCGAGTAATAAGTTGATTTTAATTATACTTATAAACTACCGAAACATCGTCTTCCTCGTTGAGATTTAATCAGAATCGGTAACAGTCTGGTTCGAAGTTTTTAAAACATGTTATTTAGTGTTTTCCAGTTCATTATGGTGAGATAAAGGTGAAAAGAAAAGGAAAATAAGCGAAAAGGTATACCGACTGGACCCTCTGTTTTCCGGCAGAAACTCCGGTGACAGCAATCAACTCCGGCGTCAGGTGTCTTGCAGCAGCAAGTCTCCGGAAAGCTTGGAAAAAGTATGGGTATCTCCGGTATAAGCTTCAGAGGCTCAGTGAGGCTCGGAAATGAGGAAACCGGTTTTCCGGCGACGAACAGATTAATTCCGGCGAGTGGAATTACGCCGAGAAAAAGTGTGGTTTTGAGCGAAAAGGTTTGCAGTGGGTTGAGGGTGAATTTATAGGGGAAAATCGAGATGTATTTGGTCTGATTTCCGACTGGATTCGTCGGTTATAAAAACTCCGGCGGTTATAGAAAGTGTCGTGGACTCAAATGTCGGTTATAACCGATGTCCTAATAATAGTTTACGTTATAACTGAAAACTTCGTTAAAAGCTCGCGAGATTACCGGGATTCCGACGACTGAACTTTTGGGCGCCGGTTTTGAATTCGTAACGTCATGATATTAATTAAATGATTTCAATATATAACAAACTAAACAAGCGGCGCAGTGGTTTGTGTGTGTGAGTTAAGTCTGTTTGTTGAGCCGGTACAGACCCGGGTTCGAAACCCGGCAGAGTACTTTTATTTTTATTTTGCGATTTTCAACAGTTTTTCAAAAACTAAATATATATTCCCGTATAATAATCGATTACGTATCGTTTAAAAATATTTTGGGCATTTAATTCGCAACGAAATTTTTGACTGACTGTTCGGTTGATAAACGGAGCGGGTTTGATAAATCCGTTTTTGACGGATGTTACATAAAGTAATTTTATACTGAGGGTAAAATCATAATTTGACAAGAAAAAAACCAAAAACAATGACAAAACTGTAAGTTTGAACTAAGGGTAAAATCGTAATTTAGCTGAAAGAAAAACAAACAAAACAACAGAAAAATTGTAAATTTAGACCGTAATTTAGATGAACTATGAGGAGGTGTTTTTATTTATTTATTCATTTATAATTACTGTTATTTTTTTTTTAATTACATGGATCCTCTTCGTTGTTTCTCTGAAAACTCCCGGAAACTGTTAAGAAACTCGATCAAAAGTCATCTACCTCCTCATATAAACCCTAACTCCCACACTTCCCTTCACCACAACAATCCATAACACTCTACAAGCACACAATTCATATGCCTCTCCGTAAGAAGCCAGCCCTATATCCCATTCGAAATCCTCACGCAATCACCGATGATTACCAGTGGATATTCCTATTCATCATCATGATGCCCAACACCATCGGTTGCAATCACCAGATCTATCCGCCAGAACAACTATATACTCGCGATTTCTGTATATCGGTTTGTATATGCTTCTTTTTGCTGCAATTCTGCTCTCTAAATACCTATCTCTACCTAAAAATGAGAAATCGAGCCGGAAATTGTGGCTGAAATGAACATGTGGTTCCTCTACACCACGATCTGTTTTGGAGTTGTTTATCAGTTTGCGGATTTCTTCCCGCTGCAAATGACGGTGACTTTGTATGGTGTTGTGAGTTTGTGTAGTGTGTTTCTGTTTATGTGTTTGTGGTTGTTGATGCTGTGAAGTATCTGAAGATTTGGAGATGTGGTAAGGATGAAGATCTGCTGTTGCTTAACGTGTGATAGTGTTTTAAAAGTGTTTTTTCTCGTTTTTTTTTTCTACGACAATACAAGAAGTCAACAAGTAACGAATTTATATTGTTTTGTTTCGAAATAGGTACCTATTGATCTAGCTAACAGGATGGTTATGTTTGTTAAGAGTCTGAAATGAGAAAATAAAGATTGATTAAGGTAGCGTTTGGTACGCTGGAACGAAAGGTGAAATATAAATAGTTAATCTTGAATCGTGTTGATCGGCATTCATACGAATCTGACCGGTTTGTTTTGTTTTGTTGTCTTTCAAAACTGTGGTTAAGAGATTGACTTATTATTTTTATTAAAATAGGTCAAGCCGAACTATGAACGCCATACACTTTGTTATGATTTGAGACATGAACCGGACAAAGCTCTTCTTCATGAGATGGGATCTTAACCAATTCGGAGACCTTCGTTTCTTAGAATTGTATAGACAAGTTAGCCCAATTCGACTAAGCTCACACTCATGCATTTCGAGCTCAATGTTTGAAAAATGAGTTAAGCTTGTTTAATACCCTGAATTTCTAGTAAAACGTTTTGGAGTTGGGGGAAAACTATACTACGGCGAGTGTCAGTTATGAAACGCAAGTACAAGACACTAGAAGCGAAACATAAAGACGGTTTGACATATTAGAGCCTAAAACTTCAAACATGCATATCTCAAGCTATGAATTGAGTTACTGAAGCCATAATATATAAATTTAATGATTCAGAGATGAAAATGTGGCTTAGCAGACAACTACCCAAGCATAGCGTGTAACATTTGTTTAATCCGGTTTTCGAAAACCCGCCCCATTGTTATCAATAAAAGCGTATTATTTACGTCGTTCGGTTAGTTACATATTGTTTACAATATTACAATAATACATTTATCTTATAATGAACAATAATAATTTAAGTTTAATGAAATAATGTAATAATTAATCAATTAAACCTTAAATATTTATATCTAATAAATAATTTAGCACAAAATGGTCAAAATAATATATATATATATATATATATATATATATATATATATATAAAAGGGTGAACCGGGATCGAACACGGGTTCCCCCGGAACACACACACTACAAACACCATTGGACTACACCTACCAATTGTTCATATGTTAGAAACTTAAAACCTAAATGTTGGAACTGGGTAGGAACCTGCAACTAATCGAATCCTATCAAACGCGCCTTTCCTTTCTGTGGTGATTTCTCCGACAAAAATAGAGCCGGGATATATTTGGCAAAGCCCAATCAAGTGGCTGTCAATCACCGGATTCGGTTTTCTAAACCGAACCCATATAAACACCTATAAATATTGATCAATAGCGCATCAACCAACTCGCTCAATACCTCTGATCCCTCTCTAAGGTTCTTGGTCGTCGGAAAGTGTCACACCCCGACCCGCAGCGGAAAAGGTGATCGGGGCATGATTGGGTTATCATCAAAGCTCATGACATTTATTATAATGTTTCATATTTAATTATTTCAATTTAAAAGAGATCATACAATCATATCAAACAAATACAACATGTTCTATTCATCCTTCTAAACTTCATTATTTTTCTTCTAAGGCAATTTCCTATATTTTCCTTGCTTCATCCTGTTCACCTGTATCATATGTAAAAATGGTATTTGGATCAACAAAAAGTTGGCGAGTGAACCTTGTTAGAAAACATTTATTATTTATTTCTGGTTGTATTTAATATGGAAAAATTGTGCAATATTCATATATGAACGAACGTAAGTAAACATACAATAACAACAATTAGCATACGATATCAAACAACGAACGATAACATACATTAACAAACCAACAGCATACAATCACAAACCATTAGCATACGATATCAAACAACAACAAACAATAACATACATTAACAAACTAACAGCATACAATAACATATCAACTTGCATAAATATATAACATAAATGAAACTGTGCGATCAAGGCTCAATCAAACGGAGCCGATCGTATTGCATGTACTGAAAATGAAAAATGTCTGTGCGATCAAGGCTCAATCAAACGGAGCCGATCGTATGTTGGCACGCCAGGTTCACGCTCATAATGTAATGGGGAACATGCTCAACGCTCATAATGTAATGGGGAGCGGCGGCCTATGAAATTGCATGTACTGAAAATAATAAATTAAATCTATACAATAATCACACAAACATTTTACACAGGCTAGATACACATTTATTCATGATATGATGTATGCACAATGATTTAAATATAATAAATAGTAAGACACATGATACACCCCAAAAACGTGATTTAAACGGGAATTTGTAGAGATTCACTCACAGTGGGTGCGTTCGGTGAATGATGATGAATGCACACGAGTTTAGAGGATTGCTCGACGAGGAATAACTAACCTAATTAATAATGAAAATTAAGGTAAATAAATGGATTTTATTAACAACTTTAATAGAATTTTTGGATATATTTTGTGAGTTTTAGGCTATTTTCTAACCTTAAAAATGTTATTTTTAAGTATTTTTAATTGATTTTTAAATAAAATAAATATAATAAAAAAAATGTTGACTTTTTGACCGTTGACCGTTGACCGTTGACCTGTTGACCGGTTTTATTGTGTAAGTGTTTGCGCCGGGTGAGGCTCGAACCCCGAGACCTCCCGTACGCGTGCACGCAGCTCTACCAACTGAGCTACGTGTCTAACCCGAAATATTTCTGTTTTTAATTATATTTATATACTAACTAAATTAATCCGAAAATCATTTATTTTAAAAAGATTTCAATATGACGACTCGGTGCACTCCACATGTCTCGAACCCGGGACCTGTGGTTTAGTTTGGCACACAGTCCACCGCTGGACTGTGTGTCTAACTTGGTAAATATTCTAGTTTTTATTATACTTAACATAATACTGAATTAACCCGGTTCAGTTTTAAAAAAAAAAAGCATTTTATTACAGCGAATGAGGTTGGGACAGGAATCGAACTCGCGACGTGTATATGTTTATTGCACACAGTCCACCGCTGGACTGTGTGTCTAACCCGTTTATAATCTGATTTTAATTAAACTTATATTATAACCTGCCTTCGTCTTCTTCGTTAACTTTACCCAGAAAAACAAAGTCCGAATGTTTCGACTGATTTATGTCTAATTTGATTTTCAAACATCAATAGTAATTGAAAGGAAATGTATGGAGAGAGTTTGGGGGAAAGGAGGTACCGATCCGTGTCTTTCACAGAACTTCGGCAGAGGTCCGTCGGCTCCGATAGTGAACTTCGGCTGTTAGGATTAATTATTAGTTCTGCTCGATTAATTATGAAATTGAGGTACTTAAACAAGGATTGACAGGAGTTTGAAGGGTTATACCGATTCACAGTGCGATATCAGAACTTTCAGAGATTTTCCGGCGAAGGTTGAATATTCCGGCTATGTCGCCTGGGATGGATTCTGATCGATGAAATGGTGTTAGAATTCGTCTTATAATGGAATGAAACAGAAACATTGAGGTAATTACCGTGTAGATGAAAGTCCTGGTTTTCCGGCGACTTGCAGAGAATTCCGGCGAGTGCAATTTCTTGCGACAGAGGTTCTTCAGAGGTTTAAGGTGAGTGGGAGTGATGTCAGTACGAGTTCTATGATCTTATTTTTGGGTAAGAAGAAAAAATGGGTTGAATTCGGTTTTCCGGCGAAACTTTCCGGTTAATTCACAGAGAATTCCGGCGACTTCCGGCGAAGCTTTCTGAGCGAAATGATGAGTGAGTTTGATAGAATTCGCGAGCCTAACTGATGAACAAGGTACAATCCCGGATTTGAATTGTATTTTCGGTTTCAAAAAAAATTTAAGGCAAATGAATGGAATTGATGGTTTTGTTTCGGTTATAACCGATATGACAGTAAATGCGTCCGTTATGACAAAAGAAAAACGTCAATAATTGACGAATTCGTCGGAATTTCCGGCGAGAGCGGATTTAGGCGCGCTGTGCACTGGGTTTTGATTTCCAGACTGATTTATGTATTAATTGGTTCAATATATTAACAAACATCACAAGTGCCGGAGTGGTTGGAAGGATGAAAGTTAAGTCGTTGCTGTATCTGGTTGACCCGGGTTCGAAACCCGGCTTCAGCCATTTATTTTTATTTCATTATTTTCAATACTTTTTCAAATGTAACTTTTATATTCCAATATACTTATTAATTATGTATCTTTTAAAATTAATTTGGGCATTAAGTACGCAACGAAATTTTTATCTGATTGTTCGGTTGATAAACGGAGCGGGTTTGGTAAATCCGGTTTTTGGCGGATGTTACAGAAAGTCTGCTCGCCGGAAAGTCACCGGAATCATTGCCGGAATCTAACCCACCACCGCTGTTTTACGGTAGCACCCTCGTTCCCTTTTTTGTAAGCTTTAACTACATTATCAGTTGCATAGGATCTAGAAATCTTGATGAGCAGTAAAATAGGCGGGTACCGGTTGGGTTTAAAATTTTGAATGAAGAAGATGAAGCACAACGTGTGTTCTAATATATTAAAGATTGTTTCACCAACCGGGTAAGCACCCTGCCCAACTGGTTGGGCCGGGTGCAAACCCAACCTACAGCCGCCGGTTCGAAACCCAGCGTCCACCGACCTGGCCGCTTAAAACCTTTTTTAAATTTAAACTTATCTGTATCAATATATGCAATATATAAATATAATAAAAACTCAAGTATGGACGGGTTAGACACCCAGCCCAGTTGGTTGGGCTGGGTGCGTAACATCATCAACGTCACGGGTTCGAATCCCCCGACTCACCCCGGTCGGATCGTTTAACTCTCTTTTTAAAAAAATTAATTAAAATTTAATAAACCTAAAGTATATATAAGAAAAATTAAAATTCAGAATCTTACGGGTTAGACACGTAGCTCAGTTGGAAGAGCTGCGTGCACACGAACGAGAGGTCGCGAGTTCGAGCCTCACCACATGCATGTCTGACAAGCAATCGAACCGGCCGCTGACAAGGTTGTCAGTCTGGCCAGAAAATTTTATTTTTTTTATTTTTATTTTTATTTATTTTATTATTTGTTTTATTCTACCTTATTTTATTTTTAATGATTTCTTTATTCACTAACTCAAGTCAATTAAAGACATAAATATATGTTTCCAAAGGCTTTTAAACCAACAAAAATAATCTAAAAATCGAAAACAAAAGATTATAACATTTATAATATCCTACTTATTTACCGAATTATCGCGCTATTATTTCTAGGTTAGTACTTTCTCGTTGATTAAATTTTCAACTCGTGCGCTCTCTTTACCACTCAAGAATACGCACCCAATGTGAGTGAATCTCTACAAATTCCCCGTTTTAATCACGTTTTGGGGTGTATCATGGGTCGTACCATTTCTTAATTTTATTTAACACTTGTGCTAATATCATTTCGTGATCAAATGTGTATTGTTTGTTATGTGGTTATTATGTGGATACATTTTTTTTATTTCAGTGCAATCATTTCATTAGGCCCATCAGCTCCTCGTAGAATACGGGTTGAGCATCAGGTGCCTCATTAGATCGGCTCCGTTTGATTGAGCCTTAATCTCACATACATCATCCATTATGTCATATGCTCATTTAATGTGGTTTGTGATTTGTTACATATATACATTTGTTCACGTGATTTATGCACGATTTTATTTAAACAACAATAAATTCATTTACTTAAATGTTTTATCAAGGTTCACTCGCCAACTTTTGTTGACCCAAATTCTTCTGTTTTACGCATGATACAGGTGGTCAAGTTGAGGAAAGAAACACCTAGGATGGCCTTAGAAGAATAATCAAGTTATTTCGTTGGAAAAATCATTTGGTTTATTAATTGTGTTTGTATGAAATATTGTGTTGGATATTTGAATTAAATTTGAATTTAATAAATATGAAACTTGTTTGTAGATATCATGATCTTTGGTGATAACCCAATCATGCCCCGACTTTTATTCCGCTTGCGAGTCGGGATGTGACACAGCGGTCCGCTATGTGCTGAATTAAGTAAGTGGCACGTGCATTTTCATCAAAACTCTTTGGTACCCCCCTTAGCCAAGCTATCCTTAACCCTCATAACTGCGGTTAGGTGGTTAACTATGGTGAAGTAAAAATTAGCTGGTTCTAAAACCGTACAAATATGAGAATAAATAAAAAAATGAAGATGCGGGGTATCGATCCCCGTAGCTCTCACATGCTAAGCGAGCGCTCTACCATCTGAGTTACATCCCCAACACGTTATCATCAAACAGAAACCTTATTTCACTAACAAAAACTCAGTGTTGTGGTTTTACAACTCTGGATTTGAGGTTTATTTCCCTCTGAGCACCTGCACCGGTTCACAAACACACCATCGAAATGCTACGAAGATTCATTACACATCCTTCTTTAGCAAAACGATGTCGTTGCCTCATCACCCCACAACCCTCCGCTGCCGCCTCCTTCCGTCGATGTTCTTTTTCCTCGTCTCAAGTTCCGGTGGAACCACCGCCGGAAGCTCAGTTTTCCGATGATTACAGTTCCCAACCGTCAGCCAGGATATCTGTAGATCGGTCTGGATTGAACAATCCTACTGGTTCAACTTCTGTCTATACTTATTTACTGTTTTAGGTATTTCAGTTTCAATGTGCAATAACTTTATTGATTGTTTTTGTTGCAGAGCATTCTCATGAACCTTGTGCTGATTCTGAGCTTGTTAAGCATCTTAAAAGCGTAATTAAGGTTTACATTTTGCCTCTGTTTATATTGAATTAGTTAATTGTGTTGTTATATGAAGTAATCTTGTTCATACATCTATGCAAGTGTTTAGCTTTTCCTGATTTTTATCAACTCACACAATCCAATTTAATTTTAACAAGCCCTGGTGATTAATATTGTATTAAAAATCATCATGGGTCCTCTTTAGAGTTAATTGGTTATGGAAACTCAAATAAGTCGAGAGCACGAGATGCACAAAATCAGATCATAATTCATAACCTGTTTATGACATTGCTATTTTGACGTTCTTACAAGTGTAGCCTATGTTGTCAAAGCGCATAGGCCGAGCCTGGAGCCTGGGCGATAGGTGCTTTAAAAACGAGGGTTTTTTTAATTAAGGCACATAGTATAAAATACCTTTTTAGGGTTTTAGAGGTGTTTAGGCTTAATCCCCGCTTGCGGTATGCGCATATAATGTATATATGTGTGGGCGCTCGGGGGCCAAAAGTGAAAGTGCACTAATTTTAACGTTATATTTACTAATTTTGGGAAAATAACGTTAAAAGAGGGGATGGTTAATCATGCATCATGTGGTGGCCGTTGATAGCCGAAAGACAGAGGGTACATGCACTAATCGGCATTTGTCTCAAGTGCTGAGTGTTATATGCCTTATGTCCAAGGCTTGATGCAAAACTACTATCGAGGCCGGGGGTCTCACGGGAAGCAGCCTCTTTATTCCTCGGGGTATAGGTAAGGTTGTCTACATCTTACCCTCCTCAGACCATACCTTAGCTTTGCTATGTGTGGGATTTACTGAGTATGATGATGATGAAATAAGTCAAGAGCACAGGATGCACACAATCAGATCGTAATTCATAACCTGTTTATGAAATTGCTATTTTGACGTTCTTACAAGTGTAACCTAAGTTGTCAAAGCGCCTAGGCGCATAGGCCCAGTCTGGAGTCTAGGCACTGAATGGTGAGGGCTTTTTTAAATAAGGCGAAAGGCGCATATAATAAAATACTTTTTAGGGGTTCTAGAGATGTATTAGGCTTGTTTAGGATGTTTTAGGGTTGTTTCAGACAAATTTTGGCCTGAATTTGGCCGGAGTTTGGTCTGCATTTATGCCTCATCACCTGTCGCAGCCCACTTACTATGCCTCAGCGCGCGCCTCATGCGCTTTTGACAACATAGAGTGTAACACAACTAATTGATTTATATTGCTTATTTATGATGCTTAACATAACAGTCATTTCTTACCTAACTCACAATTCTTTTATGTCAAGACTTAATTTTTTGTGGCCATAGAATTTAATTTCCCACCTCTTTTGAATCATAGGGAATGTTCAGCCTTTTAGGATTTTGTTTGTTGGGGATTTAACTTTTTACATTTTTTGGCCTTTTTTGCATTTTCATGATGAGTTTTGATTGTTATTTCAGTTTAGAGGTGGTCCGATATCGGTTGCCGAGTACATGGAGGAAGTGTTAATAAATCCCAAGGCCGGGTTTTATATCAATCGCGATGTTTTTGGGGCAGGAGGGGACTTTATAACCTCCCCTGAAGTAAGCCAAATGTTCGGAGAGGTAATTTGTAGCAAAAACATTCGTTATTCCTAAATTAAGTTTTATCACAAAGTGTTTTCTTTTTAATCTTTGTGTTGTTATTACATCAGATGATCGGTGTTTGGGCAATGTGTTTGTGGGAGCAAATGGGCCAACCAAACAGGGTCAATCTAGTCGAACTTGGGCCCGGAAGAGGAACGCTCATGGCTGATCTTCTACGAGTATAATACTTTTATCCTTATTTTTTGTTTTTTTTAATTATATGGGGATATGATTCTTGATAAACTGCTACTTCCTTTCACAGGGTGCTTCAAAGTTTGAGAAGTTTACGCAATCCATAAACATACACATGGTTGAAGTCAGTCCCGCACTGAAGAAAATCCAAAAGATGACGTTGAAATGCAATAATGAAGATGATGCTGATGAAAATACTACTACCACTTTGACTGGAGTACCCGTCTCTTGGCACTCGACCCTAGAGGAGGTTCCAACCGGATGTAAGGATGTTTATATGTGTTCACATTGAGAAAAGTGCTCGTTTCTTTCCACTGACTTCATTTTTTATTTTATGCAGTGCCAACAATTATTATTGCCCATGAATTCTTTGACGCCTTACCAGTTCATCAGTTTCAGGTTTATGTAGTTGCTTATGCTGTTCATCTCTCTTTTTAACGATGCATATTTTTCAAAACAATGTTTTTTTTTCAGAAAGCTTCCCGTGGCTGGTGTGAAAAAATGATTGATGTTGGAGAAGATTCAAAGTAGTCTATTTTTTTAATTTACGATCGACTAATATCATAAATTACATTGAGTCATGTACTCAGTATCTTTTTAGTTTAATTAATTGGTTCCCTTTGTGTTCACTCTTCAGGTTCCATGTGGTGCTCTCCCCTCAACCTACACCGGCAACGCTCTATCTTCTAAAACGTTGCAAGTGGGCCCAGACTCAAGAACTGACTAAACTAGAACATGTCGAGGTTTGCCCCAAAGCAATGGATTTGACACAAACCATAGCCAAGAGAATAAGCAGTGACGGTGGTGGAGCGCTTATAATCGATTATGGCTTGGACTCGATAGTCTCCGACAGTCTTCAGGTCCATAACTCTTTACGTTATGCAATATTGTTTGATATATGTTTTGTTTGGACTAAACATTAGTATTCTTTTTTTATAGGCAATTCGAAAACATAAGTTCGTTAATATTTTGGATGATCCGGGATCTGCTGATCTAAGTGCGTACGTTGACTTTCCTGCAATCAAACACTCTGCTGAAGAAGTTTCAGGTCTGCATTCTTTACTTATGATCACGCATAATCACTCCAAAAATAAATACAGATTTACACCCATAAAAATTGTTTTTATAGTTTTAAAATACCAATAAATATAAATTTGCAGAAGACGTGTGTGTGTACGGACCCATCACTCAGTCCCAGTTTCTTGGTAATCTTGGGATAAATTTCCGTGTGGAAGCGTTGCTGCAAAACTGCACAGACGAGCAAGCGGAGTCACTGAGAACAGGGTACTGGCGGTTGGTAGGGGACGGTGAAGCCCCGTTTTGGGAAGGTCCAGATGAGCAGACACCCATCGGGATGGGTAGTCGGTATTTGGCAATGGCTATTGTTAAGAAGAAGCAGGGTACCCCTGTTCCTTTCCATTAGCAAAAATTATCTTTTAATTAAAGGAAAATTAATCATGTCATTTGTTTCGAGTCCAATAAATATCACATTTTTTTTTACTTCGTTTATCATGTGAATGTGTCTCCCCATTTGTTGAGCTTATGGGTTAACTTAGTTGAGCTTTTATAGTCGCCCATCAGATAAATTACACACGACTCTGTAAACCCGGATCATACAGACATGTCAAATTCTTTTAAGAAAATGTATGAATAATTTATGAACTTTTTATTAAAGTTTTTAGAAACACAAGGTGTTACACATTGTGTGGTTGTATACTACTAAAGGTTCTTTATCAGTACAAAATACATTTTGCTGATCCAACAGTGGTTTGCTCAACTGGTATAATCGGTTGCTCGGTTTAGCTAATGCTTATACTAATATATTATATAACCGATCTTCGTTTTTTTTTAAAAAAACCACCCCTAAGGATGGCAAAGACTTGTGTTATGTTAGCTTTTTTTTCATTGTCACATCATCAAGGGGATTTGACTCACTTATTTTTGCTAGATTGTGTAATAGTTTTACTAGCTTTCACTATCTGCCATAAATTAATATAATAATATTTAAATTAATAAATATAAAAAATAAAAATAAAAAGTGTGGATTTAATCGGTTGAGAGCCTTAGGCCCACCGCTACTTCTAGGGATGAGCAAATGGTACAGGGCACCAGTACCGGTTTGCTATCGGTATTTACCGGTTTTTACCCTCAAATACCAGTATCGTACCGGGTATATTCGGTACCGGTACCCACTTTTAGAGATTGTCGATACCGATACCGATTGGTATTAAGCTCATCCCTAACCACTTCTCCTTCAGGAGTGTTAGCCCCTTTACGCCGCCACCATCGCGCCACAATTTCCCTAGTTTCCAAAATCTATAACACAATTTTTTTTTCCAAAAATGATAAATAAGTCATAAATTATAACTATTCTTATTTAACTTCATATTTATATTCATTTTATAAATAATATAATAATTATCCACAATAAAATAATAAGTATCCATAATCAAATTTATATTAAATAAAAATATTTTTTTACAATATCACTATTTAATAGAAGAGATACGGAAAACACAACTTTTGATAGCCAACAAAGTTGACACGTGTCTCAAAGATTTTACTTATTAAAATATAGAGGCTGGTTATTGTATAAATTGTCTTAACGTACGCTGCGTACGAGATGGAGTATCAACATGCGATTTTTTTTGAACATGCGATTTTGGTTTTTTTCAACAACATGCGATTTTTTTTGAACATGTGATTTTGGTTTTTTTCAACAACATGCTCTTTTTTTAACATACGAATTTTTTTAACATGCGATCTTTGTTTTTTTACATGCGAGATTTCCTTTCTGGGGTTATAATATGCGAACTTGCCATAACGTTCGCTTCGTATGTTAAAACATTTGGTACGATACACTTTTTCTTAAAAAATATATAGATATAACATTATAATTTATAAACATAATATATATGTATATATATATTGTGTTAATGACCATTATAAGCATATATATACAATACAATGTTAGTGACTGAACTTTTTAAAGCACACACAAATGTTTTTCTCATTGACATGTTTTATATTATTTAAAACACCCGAAAACATAAAAGTCCAAAAATCTTTTAAAAGTTGAAGTGTTCGAGTCGAATAAAGTCAAGGTTTTCATTCGTCTCAAAGCAGAAGTCTCTACCTTTTTCATTTGATTTAGAGTTAATTACTGTTTTCGTCACTGTGGTTTGTCAAAAATCACTATTTCAGTCCATTAGTTAAAAAATTGCGATTTCACTCCCTGTGGTTTCACTTTCATAACCATTTCAGTCCACCTCGTAACCATTTCAGTCCCTGTACTTACATAATAAATGGGTTGAAGTGGTTACGAAAGTGAAACCACAGGGACTGAAATGGTTACGAAAGTGAAACCACAGGGACCGAAATCACAATTTTTAAACTAATGGACTGAAATAGTGATTTTGGACAAACCACAGGGACGAAAACAATAATTAACTCTTTGATTTATTTATAATAATATGATGTGTACCCACGTAACCATGATAGAAGTCATTTACACATTCACCTCCAATTCCTTGTTCCATGTTTTGCGTAACATTAGGCTTGTTTAGTTTGTTAGTGTATTCTTTTTCTATTGCTTTTGTAAGCCTATAAAATGGAACCTATATATAAGTCAAGATTATGAATGAAAAGTTAAAAAAGAGAGTTATCTCAAAGTCTATTACTTGTTATTTTCTTTAGAGATTGACCCCTCAACGGATTATTTATCACAAATCCGATTGATACGTATCATAATAAATTATGATTATAATGTTAAAACAAATCACGTAGATTAGATAACAGTTTTTTAACTAATAATTTTTTTTATTTTAAATTCAGAAAACTTGCCAAGTTACATCAAAACAGAAGGTAGCCGGGCAACAAGCTGCGCCGCCAATCCTTTCTGAGTTGCAAACCCTAACCTTCCAAATACAAACCCTTGCCCCCTTGAGGTTGAACAATTGCTGTAGACGACCCGTTGAACCCTCGTCAAGAAGTGGATAGCTTCTGGCGCTAGGGAGCCAAAAGTATCAAAGGCAAAAGGGATAAAGACATGCTGGTTCTTTGCGCAAGCTTTAGCGTGCTTATCCACTTTCTTTGATTCTGCTTTTCTTGCCGTTTGTCCAGCTACAAACCCGTTTTCCCTTAAACCAACCAAAGGAGAAACCCCCGTGAGGTCTACACAAGCATGTTTCCCCCCAGCCCAGCCAAAGACGAGCAGATCCGCTGGTCGCAGAGTAGATCTCCCTTCCATAGGGTCCGTGAGGAAATTCACAGGAGCCTCTTTCTTAGCCGAAATCCCAGCTCTTCTTAAGATGTCTCACAAAGCATCACGCACCCAGTCGTGCCGATATTTGAACCCAGGGAACTCTTTACAGTGAACTGCATGCTCCCCGTATTTATCCATACAAGCTTTACGACATATCGGGCAAGTTTCATCTTCCGGGTACATAGGGATCATCAACCGGTATTTGAGAATGGCTCTATATTCTACTGCAGACATACATTGTCCCAACCACTCAATTGGTATAACGGTAAAAAATTCCTGAGCATGGGGACCTTTCAGGCACTCAAACATCGCCTTCTGGCGGGATGACAAATTAAAAGCTTCTCCCAGGCTTTGAGCGATTTTGCTAAACAGAGCATTCGCCAAAGTTTTTTGTGGCTTCGAGGGGGCGGTGTCCTTATTAGAAAAACCGCCAGTATCCAAGTCTGGGAGAGAGACATTTAAGCGTTCAAGCGCCTGCTGATAGTCCGGGTCAAGCCCGACGACCTTACAGTTTCGAAGAATATGATCCTGTAGTTTCCAAGACTGAGCTCTAGACACCACAAAGGCATAAGCCCCAACATCTCGAGCTGAGAAGAGGCCCAAACCACCTAGACGCATTGGCAAAGATGCCAGACGCCACTGGAGGTCACCAAAGAAGGGGCCGTCACCCACTACTATGTCTTCTATAGCCTCTCTAAGGCCATCATCAAACCGAGATACCGCATCCTCCATAAAATGCAGTTGACAAGTCCGCAACCCAAAAATTAACTTAGCGACCCCCATGCACGACCTTAGCAGAAGGAGTTCACATTGGGGATCTCTCAGGCAGGGTAAGAGTTTCATGAGGTCAACCGCCCCCGAGGCTCGCCGCCCTGCCAACTCCTCAATAAAGCTAGGATCCCGACTAACAGCTCCACCAAGGAGCTTAATCCCCTTCTCTGGTCTACCGATCCCTCTCGGGAAAAGCTCATCTTGAACTTTCCGCCCGTCGCATGTCGGCCAAAAACCTCTGTTTTCTTAATGTTGAGATAAAGCCCTAGAGATGGCCCCTCCTCGTTGATGATGTCTAAGGCCTTAGCAACCTCAGAGGCGTTGCCGATAATCGTCCCATCATCCAAGTACCAAGCATGAAAAGGGAGTTTACAGCGGTCCTGAACCCGGAGAATAAGGGGATGTAAGGCAAGGGCAAAGAGAAGGGGCCCCAAGGGATCTCCTTGTTGAACTCCGATAGTAGCCCCAATACACTCGTTATCAACATACAACCTAGCAGGCTGGGCGTAAAGAAATTGGACCCACCGATAGATGACGGGCAACGCTGATGAACCTCGTGCAGAAAAGCTGTGCGGTCGACCGTGTTGAAAGCATTGGAGAAATCTACAGTAAGTAAGGCTAAGGAACCATCTGCATGAAATGAATTGAGAAACCTGTTTGCACTGTGAAGCACCGCCTCTGCCCCATTTGGCACCCCCACCCCAAATTGATAGTCACCCAAGTACTGGGTCATTTCTTTCCCGACCTTCTTCATCGCCACCTTTGAAACCAACCTTCGCCAAATACCCCACAGCAATAGGTCGAATTCCTTTATTAGGCTTCAATAAGAGGGTGAGGGGGGCCGAACATCCACCGTACCAAACCATAACTTAGTGTATTTATATTTGTGTCGTAGTTACGATAGCAGATTTCAAACATAAGTCACCGTACCAAACCATAACATCCACCGTATGTTCCCTTCTCTAGCGTAAGTCACACTCTTACAAATATTAGATTCCAAGTTTAGTAAAAAGAAAGAACAAATCTTTTTTATACTAATTTTTTTAAATAATATCTAATGCACTAAAAGATTAGAGTAAGATGCCCGAATAGTCCCTGTGGTTTTGTAGTAACATCTATAGTCTCCAACTTTTGAAAATTACACCGCTGCTCCCTTTGTTTTCTTTTTGTTACTCGGATGATCCCTGAAATGGATGTCCGTTGGTTTTTACCGTTAAATCCATGTAAGATTACTTATTTACCCTCTCTTTAGAAAGATGAAAAAAACAAATATTATACCCACTTCACATTATTATATTAAAAGTGTGGGGCCCACAAACTCTTTTATCTTCTGCAAAACAACCGCCACCATCACCATAGCCACCCACCTCCACCTCTAGCTCGACCCACACCCACCTCCGCCACCACCGGCGCTGCCACTGCAGCCACCACGCTCCTCCTTCAGCTGCGACGGAAACTACACCGGATTCTGCCCTGAATACCTCTGCGAACGTCTCACCATTCTAGATCAATCCGCCAATGCCGCAGCTGCTTCCTCCTCCCGTCGCAACTCTACCAGCTCATCTACCGCCGACGCTGCGATAAAATCATTTTTCAGAGCCTCGAACTCTGAAGCAAACAAAAACAAAACAACAGCAGCAACAGTACCTAGAAATTCGTTTTCAGAGCTTCGAACTCTCAACAACTGTGCGGCAACGGCGTCGTTCTGGAATCGAACAGAGAAGATGTCGAAGAAGAAGAAGAAGGTCAAGAACTAGATGAGATAATTGTGGAAAATTTCAGCAACAACATTGTGGAAGAAACAGTTGAAATTGAATAAGAAATTGAAGAACATATGGAGTTTCAAATGAATGGAAGCCGATGAAGGAATCAGTGTTTTCAGAAGGATCACATAGATCTAGATTCAAACTCTAAAAAAATCTTTACGGTCAAACTTCTGAATGTGAATAACAAGGTTGATGGGTCCAATATTTATTTTAATATATCTACCTTTAATGTTTTAATTAAATACTATGGCATTTTAGTCATTTTACATAGAGTTAACGGCAAAAACTAACGGACATCCACTCCAGGGATCATCCAAGTAACAAAAAGAAAACCATAGAGAGCACCCGTGTAATTTTCAAAAGTTAGGGACTATAGATGTTACTTTACAAAACCACAGGGACTATCCGTACATTTTACTCAAAAAATTACGTTTACTTGTTTTACTATATATAGCTTATAATATGTTTAATTCACATAACCGAAATCCTTAAATAATAGAACCAAGGATGATGGTTCATTAGCAAAAGAAAACATTTAAAAACACAAAAGTCTATAGGTCTTTGCTTTAAGTCTTACAAATAAAATGATTAAAGAAATTTGTCATTTAAGAGTAGATCATTTATGTCAAAAAAAATATAAAAAATAGTATATTTAAAGTTAAATAAGAAGAGCAACTGTAGATTGATATCTAATAAAGTTATATTTTTATATAAAAATAATATTACACATGGAAACGTTCTAAATATAATAATTATATAAGTAGTTTAATGTTCCAAGCACACAAGTTATAGATAGAGAACAACATATAGCTTGAAACACAATGAGAGGTTTTTATGTTTTTAGTGTGCTTCTAAATTGTTTTTAGGGATTAAAAATCGATGTGCGGTGATGGGTGGCGCCACTTTGACGTGAGCCACATTTGTTCAAACAGCATTATGATCGGTTCCTAGTTTTGTGATAACATCCAACGACAAAGAGGTGGCAACAATACACTTAAGATTTTCTAGAATTACAATTGCATAAATCCGCACCAATTATATGGTAATACGAGTATATGAGAAGAGACGTGGTGGAGAGTAGGATTTCAGCGTTGATTGTGAGCAATTGTGGGTGATGATAGATTGTACATAACGACTAGGGTTTATAAGTACAGAGTGCGTCTACGTGGGATTGGAAGACGTGAACAAATAGAATTCAGTAGCTCCAATATCAACTTAGAATCACAAAAATGATTGTATATTGATTGGTGTGTTTAAGAAAAGTTATATAAACAATATTATCTTTGAATAGCTTGTAAATATCACAATTATATAACTAGTCTAATATTTAATATAATGTTTTATTGTAAGATAATAAGATATTCAAATAGTTTGGAAAGGACATATAATAATGAATTAAAAACTGTTTCAACTAAGATCAATTCAACAATACACAAGTCATGTTGTGAAATTGTGATACATCTTATAACATTATTATTGTGATACAACACACAAGTATGTTGTGAATTGTGATACTCAATTAAATAGTTTGAAGACATATATATGATATTTGTTTTCAATTATTTGCAATTAATTCTTATGGAACCTAATCATTTTAACCGGTATAACTAGCCAATTTGATTACGAAACGGCTGTTAAAAGTAATTCCCGTTTCTTCTTAGAACATGTGTTGTGGAGAGGGCTTTAAGATGGAAAAGTGTGATCACATGGCGCCACGCAGGTGGCATGTACGAACATTTTTTTTATCCCCATGGAGCTTTAAGGGATATTGTGGCGCTTTATTGTGGTTGTATATGAAATTTGGTATTGGGGTAAGATGAATAGATATGATTGACTATAAATTAAAAAAAACACACACACATGGTGCCTCGTGCCTCGTGCTCATATTTTGACATATTTTGTTTTTGGAATATTGAATTTTAATAATTTCAACTATTCGTCGTTGGCCGCCAACAGTCCCAACTTTAAAAATAACCACTGGCGGTCCCAACTATTAACATATTGGCCTCCAATGGACCCTGACTAACAGAATCCTAACGCTTTAGTCTCCGGTCGTCGGAAAAACGTTTTTGGCCGAAAAACTCAACATTTTCGTCTCAACCTCTTTGTAACCTTATTACGGACCTTTAGGAACATTTTTCTTGTAAAAGCCCCAATTATTGAAGTTGCCGGAAAACTTTTTTTGGCCTGAAAACTCAACTTTGTGGCCGGAAAACTTAACATCTTCGTCCTAAACCTCTTTGTAACCTTAGATCGGACCTTTAGAAACATTTTTCTGGCTAAAAACAGTTTTCCGGCGACCGGAGATTAACGGCGTTATGGTTCTGTTAGTCAGGATCCATTGGTGGCCAATATGTCAATAGTTGGGACTGCCAATGGTTATTTTTTAAGTTGGGACTGTTGGCGGCCAACAGTGAATAGTTGGGATTATTAAAATCCAAATATTCCTTTGTTTTTTTACCATTTAAACACTTCAAAAACATAAAATTTCTAAAATCCACACGTATCAATGTATCATACAAAAGATGTTTGACGATATTTTAAAACCAAATTGACGTACTTGAGTTTAACAAATTCAAGAGAAAAGATTTCCTTTCAGTCACTTTTTTTTCATTCTTATTCATGTGTACAAAATTTTTAAACAAGTTATAATATAAAATAAAATACATTCTTTCTTAGAATAACATATTGTAATTCGTAACGATACAAACAATGTAATAATATGTATAAAAGTGAAAACCTAAAGAGTTTTATATTTATATATTAACGTATCATAGACTTGTTATATACCAAACGAGAAAACTCAACCCAAAAGACTAGCCTGATAAGTGAGAGAGCTCATTTGGTATATAAACCCCACATTGATTGCCCATACAACCGATGTGGGACAAGTCTATACCTTACAATGGCTTCAGGTCCATAACAATCGAACCCCCTTAAGGGCCAACGTCTTCGTTGGTCACGGCTGGCTCTCTCCAGGCCACCACTCCGAGTTTGGCTCTGATACCACTGTTACATACCAAACGAAAGAATTCAACCCAAAAGACTAGTCTGGTGAGCGAGAGAGCTCATTTGGTATATAAATCCCACATTGATTGTCCATACAACCGATATGAGAACAAGTCCCATAACTTTCAATGACTTCGGTCCATAACAAGACTGGTAGTCACGATAGCTAATTTAGAAATTATGAGTAACCCACGAAATGTAAATAAACAACAATGATCAAGGAACATGACAAAAAGGGAAAGATTCCAAACCCACCGCCAGTTCCACTTCCCACTTGTAGATGATACTCTTGTCTCTTTAATATTAAATAACTTTGAAATATCATATTTTGCCTATAAAGATAAAATACATACACCTACGAAAGATATGTTTACCTATTACCTATATTATTACCTATACATTACCATATTATTACTTACCTATTACTACATTACAAACAAAATATAATGAATAGTAACATTATGTTATATATTACCTATACAAATTACCTATACATTATTATCTATACATTAAAAATAAAATATAATGACTAGTAGCATTATGTTATATAAAAAACAAAACATAGTAAATACTACCTATATATTAAAACAAAAACATAATGAATATTACCTATGCATTACTATACATTAAATTAAAAACAAAACATAATTAATAGTAGCATTATGTTACATATTATAAATATTACCTATACATTAAAAACAAAATATAATGAATAATTGCATTATGTTATATATTATAAACAAAGTATAATATAAAAAACAAAACATAGTAAATTACTACCTGTATATTACCTATACATTACAAACAAACATAATGAATAGTGCATTATGTTACATATTATAAACATTACCTATACATTACCTATACATTAAAAACAAAATATAATGAACATTACAAACAAACATAATGAATAGTAGCATTATGTTACATATTATAAACATTACCTATACATTACCTATACATTAAAAACAAAATATAATGAATAGTAGAATTATGTTATATATTATAAACAAAATATAATATTAAAAACAAAACATAGTAAATACTAATAAAACATAATGAATATTACCTACACATTACCTATACATTAAAAACAAAACATAACGAATATAAACAAAATATAATATAAAAAACAAAACATAGTAAATACTACCTATATACTAAAAACAAAATATAATATAAAAAACAAAACATATAACCATTACCTATACATTAAAAACAAAATATATAAAACATTAAATATAATGAATAGTAGAATTATGTTATATATTATAAACAAAATATAATATTAAAAACAAAACATAGTAAATACTAACAAAACATAATGAATATTACCTATACATTACCTATACATTAAAAACAAAACATAACGAATATAAATAAAATATAATATAAAAAACAAAACATAGTAAATACTACCTATATATTAAAAACAAAATATTATATAAAAAACAAAAACATATAAATACTACCTATATTTAAAAACAAAATTATATAATAAAAACAACACATATAGTGCATAGTAACGATATGTTATATATTACCTATACATTACCTATACATTAAAAACAAAATATAATGAATAGTAGAATTGTGTTATATATTATAAACAAAATATAATATTACAAACAAAACATAGTAAATACTAACAAAACATAATGAATATTACCTATACATTACCTATAGATTAAAACAAAACATAACGAATATAAACAAAATATAATATAAAAAAAAAACATAGTAAATACTACCTATATATTAAAAACAAAATATTATATAAAAAACAAAACATATAAATACTACCTATATTTTAAAAACAAAATATAATATAAAAAACAACACATATAGTGCATAGTAACGTTATTGGTATATATTATAAACAAAATATATTATAATGAATAGTAACATTATTTAGTGATGAGTAAATGGTACCAAGGTACTGGTACCAATCGCTATCGGTATCGAATCAAACCAGGTATATTTTCGGTATCAATTCGGTACCGACTTTTGACATTTTTTGTACCGGTTTGGTACATGTTTAAAAACAAAACATAATGAATAGTAACATTATGTTATATTATGTTATATTTTTAAAACAAAACATACTGAATAGTAACATTATTTAGTGATGAGCAAATGGTACCAGGCACCGGTACCGATCGCTATCGGTATCGAATCAAACCAGGGGTGTTTCGGTATCGATTCGATACGACTTTTGACATTTTTGGTACCGCTTCAGTACCTGTATCTGCCCTCAAATACCGGTACCGTACCAGGTATATTCGGTACCGGTACCCACTTTTGGGGGTTTTTTGGTAGCGGTTGGTATCGAGCTCATCCCTAACATCACCTATGAGCTTATGCCACGTAACAACGCAAGTAATTGCACCGTTTAGATTGTTTTTCATACACTTGGTAAGTAAATTGTATTTCGTTTAAATGAGATTTTATATACACAACTTTTGTTCGGTATCGGTACATGAAGTTAAAAACCGGCACCAGTCTGGTACAGAAAACGTCAAAAGTCGGTACCGAATTGATATTGAAAATCTTATAGTTCGGGAGATTCGGTACTGCTACCCATACCATTTGCTCATCCCTGATCACCGGTGCCGTACAAACAACAACGGTGTCGTACAACTTTTTTTGTTGATTTTCTTAAACTTTTAATGATTTTTTTTTATTTCAAGGGTAGGGATGAGCTCGGTGACAACTAATACCGAGTCGGTATTGGTACCAAAAATAACGGTTACGGTACCAGTATACAAAGGTAAAAACCAATAGCGAATTGGTATCAGGAACGCCAAAAGTTGGTAACAAATTAGTACTTAAGGTCTTTCTATTCGAGAATGCGGTGTCGGTACCCAGTACCATTTGTTCATCTCTGACCACGGGTTTTATACGAACAACATCGTTACCATACAATTTTTTTGGTTGATTTTATTTGAGTTATCTTTTAGTGTTTTCTTATACATTTTCTTTTTATTCTTGAAAACGGTTCCGTTCGCAACACACTTGTAGTGATTTCAAAACACATGTAAACACACACTAAATAACAAAAGAAGTTCGCCACAAAGCGGCGAGTTTTTTTTAAACCTAGTTTTATTAATAAATGACACTCTTAAATGAATCTTTAAAAAAAAAATCATACACCTACAAAAGATATGTTTACCTATTTTATTAATATAACTTATAATATGCTTACTGTAACCTAAATATAGAGGTGTTTATGTAAAAAGAATATGGAAATTAGTTAAATACTATGATTTTTAACAGGGAAATGAAACAATATTTAGCTTTTAACAGGATATATAAATCATAAAATATCCCCCCCCCCCCCCCCCAAAAAAAAAAAAAATCTTTTAATTACATATCAGCAAAGTCATGTTCTTGAATTGATATATTTTACAGCATTTTTCTTGTGCCTGCTAAAATGGCATCAAAGTATTTGTTCATTAACTTACAATCAACCCTTATCATCACCTTTAAATAGAAGATGTGGTGAAACAGGGTTCTAAAAGAATTCGCTCACTACAACACATCAAATAAAACCGCATTTTCGTTACCATTACCGATTGCTTCGTCAGCAGTATGTTCAAAATCACGTCTAACCCACATGGCGGCCGTCGCTTTCCCAGCACACGAACTAATTACAACCCATCGATATCCGCCACTTGTAGTCGTCTATCTGCAATGTCTTGGTCTAAAACTCTCATCCGACAAAAGCGAGCTGACAAGCTTCTGTATCCTTTCCGCCCCACTTGTAGGATCGAGCCGTGTGAGATTCCCAGCCACTGAACACGGGTCTGAACCATATTCACGACTCCCAATACACCATCCACCAGGAACAATCCTATCTGGCCCTCGAAACAATAATTCAGAGTCGATCCTATCAAGCACGGGTTCATCTTGATGGAACTTTCGTGCAAACGGGGCGTTGCTGTCGATCATCCTAGTCATGTCTTGTAATGTAAGGTAGTGAGGGTGTTGTTTTGGAGGGTTATCCCATGCTATAAAGTGGAGATCACTGTTTACGGTTGTATTTCTGAATTCTTTTGTGTTACATATGACTGTATGAAAATAGCCTTCGGGAGATGAGACGAAATTTGCGTAGTACATAAGGACCGTTCGAGGTAAATTGTCCCACCCCCATACACAAAAGTCGATAAATTGACGAGATAAAACCATCCAAGCAGATCCTGTGATAAAATGCAAATGGGAAAAGGAAAAGAAAATGAGAGTTTGAACTATGTATACATAGTATACATTAAGAGTCATTAATGCTTGTAAAAAGCTCACAAAGGTATCACACAAACTCAACCTATAAGATCAATTATTCAAAGATCAAATATCAAGGATCAAAGATTAGAGATCATGGATCATGGAGCAAAGAGCAAAGACATAGCATGTGAATGTTTAGCAATTTGCATACATATTACATCTCATGAATGTTAAAATTTGAATAATACTTTTGGATCAAAGAAAGACTAGTGCTATAACCTTATAACAGATAAGCCGAGGAAATGATCATACAAATTACAAACTAATAAACTATCACAAGCATTTTCTTTCAGATTCTTGCATGCAGAACCATACTCTAAATTACTGTCAAACTTATGCTCCATGATTAAAACTAGATCTCTAAAAAACTCAACTCCTTGTGTGAGGTTATTGGTTGCACAACCTATGTCGGTCCCGGGAATGGAAGTTACAAAAACAAAACAGCTGAAACACGAGAAATGGCCAATGCTCAGCTAAATCAAGTAAAAGCACATGTCCAACTGCCCGTAAAGTTCTCATAGATAAACATTAGAAAAAATTTGAACTTTTTTTCAAGTTCAACTGATTCCACATCCAAAAATGAATAATCTGGTAGTACCATTACCCCATACCTAACTACCTATATGTCCATATCACAATATTCAAAGGCAATCCTATAATTAACTAACAGAAATAACCTAAATTACTCTGTATAAAAAAAAGATGCCATAACAAAACCTGTAAACAATTTAAAAGCTGTAGGCACACTCCTCCTCTGTGTAATCCAAAACACATCACTCTTTTCACTCATATACAATCCAGGATCCACAATCACAGGCTTTGCTCTTTGAAACCTGCATAACACATGTTACACTTATAATGTTATATTATACATACATATATATATATATATATTACAGTAGCAAGTATCTGTATCTCACAATTTGAATCAAAAGATCTTACTCTTTCCATCCAATATTACTAGTATGATCAATAAAATTAAGATCCCTTGGTAGCGAAGAAAATGCATAAATCAGATCTGAAACAAACACAAAAATATTGCTGAAATGCTGAATAACAAACATTCAAAAAGAATAACAGAATAACAAACATTCAAAACAGAATAACAGAAATACTGAATAACAAACTAACCGTCTTGAGTGACAAGTGGATAAATCAGAAGCACTCAAATTAATAAACCAGTCCCAATCTCCACCGTCTCTCAACAACATCGCCGCGGCGTGAAGCGTATTCGCCACCATAGTCGGTCCACGGTACGTCACGAGGTTCGCCTTCGTGATCATCACCACATTACCAAACTTCACGAACACCGGATGATTCACAACAAACTCATGCAACCGTAACCGCTCCTCCGGCGACGATTCAGCGTCTAAATGAACCACATAACGGTTATTCGGATGGTACAGAGCTAGAAGCGTTCGCCGGAGCATATCGCCGTCGTGATTTGAACCGGAAATTAGGTACGCGAACCGGACCGGACGAACAGCGTTGGAAATAGCGATCGGTCGGAGTTTGTCTTCGATGAAAACGGAAGTTCCGTCGGTGGTGTAGTAGTTGTAGACGCGGTTTCCGGCGAGGGGAGTTAGGGTTAGGAGGAAGAGGAGGGAGAGGGATAGGGTTGACCCGACGGCTAATGGATAGATCCATTTTCTTTTGATGGTGTGTGGATGTTTGAAGTGCATGTAGAAGCTTCTTAATTTCTTCATAATAATGTTGGTGATTTGATGGTACAGAGCATCAATGGAGTTTGAAAGAAGAGGGTGGTGAGTAGGGGTGTTCATCGGGTTATTTGTTTGGGTTTCGGGTTTTTTGGGTCGGGTTGTTCGGGTTTTTTGCTAGGGAAAAGTGACCCGATAACCGACCCATTTTAAGGTTCGGGTTATTCGGGTTCGGGTTAGTTCGGGTCGGGTTGTTCGGTTTTCGGGTTTAGATGTAAAATGAAAAAAAAAAAAATTTCGCAAAATATTATCAAATATATCATGTCGTTGAAAAAATACTATCATAATTCAAACATCATTTGACAATATAGTATGATAATATACAAAAGTCTCAAAACTTTATGTTTCAAGTATAAAACACTCCAAATTAAACCGCATCTATAAAAAAAGACAATTAATGTTCGGGTTTTTATTCGGGTTTCAACTTTCGGGTTATTCGGGTCGGGTTGTTCGGGTTTTTGGTTGGGAAAAAGTGACCCGATAACCAACCCATTTAAGGTTCGGGTTTGGTCGGGTTTGGTCGGGTTTGGTCGGGTTCGGATTGTTTGGTTATTCTCTAATTCGGGTTCGGATGACTTCGAATTCAGGTCGGTTTTCGGGTTTCGGATAAAAAAGGACAGCCTAGTGGTGAGTATAGATGGGTGAGTTGTTGGATGAGGAAAGAAATTATGGAAGATTTTGTTAATAAATAATTCAACTTGTTTGAAGATTTTGTTAATAATATATACTCGTAATTGGACCCATGTAAAACACAAGAGTAAATTGCACAAAACATCCTTTATGTTTCCTCAAACTTGCAGGTTCCAGCCTTAATGTTTAAAAGTTGCTAAAAACAGCCTTTAAGTTTATTTTTGTTGCGGGTTCAATCCTTTACAGCTAACCACGTTATTTTCTTCAGTTTAGTCCCCTCACATGCTTAACACGTGAGGGCATATTTGTCATTTATAATTCCTCTTTTTATAAAACCCACAAAACCCAGAGTACCATTTTAATTCTTCATCCTCACCTTCAATTGAAACCCTACCCATAATTCTTCATCGCCAACCAGAGTCCCCTGAACTAAATCAACATGTGTAACATTAGGGAATCGAAAAAACAGTTGACCGGATATTAAAAAATCCCCCTAGCAGATTCAACCACCGTTTCGACACCAAACAATTCGAGTTCCTTTGCGATTTATCCGGTTTGTGTGAAGCAATTGGTTACCGGTTTGTGGTGAATACTGAATAATAATTAATTACCGATTTGAATATGGCCGGTGTGTGTTGTGGTGTTGTTGGTGAGACGGAGACTCCGTCCACTGTTGAGCCGAGCGGTGTAGCTCGTCAATCGAGGCGTCGGCAGATGGAAATTCACCAGCTGAAGTTCGTAGCTGCTGCTGCGGCTTCTGATGTTGTCGCGCCTCTCCCGGAGAATAGTAAAAAGCGGAGGAAGGTTGAGAGTCTTGAGACCATTGATTGTGGCTTTGAATCTAAAGCTTTAAATTTGCCTGTTGAGTACGAGCAGGTAGTTCAGGTATGTGACAAGGAACTTAAAGAAGAAAATCGTATCGGATGCTTGTCGGAAACGGAGACGGTGGTAAGTTTATTCAAACCAGAGACGAAGGCGGTTCGTAAAACTGTTTGCGATAATAATGAAGCTAGATTTGGCGTGACAACTGTGTGTGGTAGGAGGAGAGATATGGAAGATGCGGTTGCTGTGAAACCGTTGTTGGTAAAACAAAACAATTAGTGCCATTGGTGCCTTTTGATTTGCTTTTTTCGAGTTCATCGTTTCATATGCCACCGTATCCTCCACCACTGTCCACTACCACCGGCCGCTACGTTCCCATGCTGATTAACTTCTACCGAGTGCTCGGAGGCAGCCGCACTTCCAGTACGAGGCAGATTCTGCTAGCGGCATTTGAAACCCGCGGATTTGAGTTCGAGACGTGAGTATAATTTGGGGCTTGTGGATGATGAGTTTGGTACGGTTGTTACTGATGTTCTCTGGGAGAATGTAATGGGTCTGGGAT
Source organism: Scalesia atractyloides (assembly GCA_947069175.1). Lineage (NCBI taxonomy): Eukaryota > Viridiplantae > Streptophyta > Magnoliopsida > Asterales > Asteraceae > Scalesia > Scalesia atractyloides. The sequence goes on along the minus strand of CAMTDV010000014.1, from coordinate 25,253,188 downwards.
TTTATTTGCGCTTGTGGATGAAGGTTGAAGAATGTGTGGTAGGTTGAAGAAGAGGAGCAATGAAGACATGGGTCTGGGATTTTATTTGGGTTTTATAACCTCACTAGCAGAAAAAACGGTTTTACCCTCACATGCTATGCATGTGAGGCCATTTAACAAGGATTAATAACGTGGTTAGCTGTAAAGGATTGAACCCGTAACAAAAATAAACTTAAAGGCTGTTTTTAGCAACTTTTAAACATTAAGGCTGGAACCTGCAAGTTTGAGGAAACATAAAGGACGTTTTGTGCAATTTACTCAAAACACAACTAGTTTTAGTAATGGTTTATTATATTAATTAGTAAGTAATTATCGGTTCATTTAGAATGAACATCCTATAACCTATGTTTAAAAATAAGCTAACGCCTATAACAAATCATAAAATTGTAACAATCCAATTGAAAATGAACAATCAAACTCCCCTGAAGACCACTTTTATCAATTTCAAGGGATGTTAGAATGTGCAATTTAAAGAGCCAGACGTATAACCAATCCTTTATTACAATTTAGAGCTGGTGATAATTGGGACATGTAACTAAAAATTCTCACAATCATCAATTTTCTTTCAGCAAATATAATTATTGATGCATATATCAGGTTATTAGATGGTGAAGTGTATGTAATAATGGTCAGATTAATTTTATAAAATTAAAAGTGAATAAAGACAGAATTTAGTTTATTTTATTGATGAAGTTAACTTAAAGAAAAGAAAACCAGCAGGATATATTGCTTTCAAACACATCTAAAGACAAGTAATTATGATTGGGGAGTTTCTCGTGTATTGGTTTACATTTTTTTTGTTGACTTTGTTTTGATATAATACTATTTTTTCTTAAGACAAATATTATTTACAAAAAGGGAAAAACTTTATTGGGAAGATTATTGAAACAAATAGTGTTATTAGGGATTAAATCCAGAAAAATTAAAATTTTAAAGTTAGATTGTAATTTGCCCCAAACCAAATTGATCGTCCATGTAACCTAGACTAAATAAAAGGTTTGTAGTCCAATAGTATTATGGTGTGACATTGATGTCCCTCTCTTCAATTTCTGAGAGTTTCATTGGAGATAAATGATATAGATTTTGGACGTAGGTGTAGTATGTCGACCAAAATTACATTTAAAATAGAGTATTTAAGACGTTAAAGTTATATATTTTGATGATTCAACACGACTTGCTTCTTGATTGACTTTCCCGAGCATAAAACATCCATGGAAGGAAACCATTTATAAAGACCAAACAAAGTGATCAATTTGTGAGACCGGAAATAAACGGGGCTTTTTTCGTTTACTAAATATATGCTCTCTTTTTTTTTTTCATTTTTCTAATGGCTTATATACACTCTCCAATCCTAATCTACATATTTGGGCAACACAAGACTTAAACCTCAACTACATAAAGATGAACAATTTTGCAAGATACTTACTTTAATACGGTTAGAACACATGCCTTTTATATAAAACAATAAGTTAACGTTATGAAGTTTGTAGGTTACTGCAAAGTTGACAGGACAATTTCACAAATAAACAAACATTAATGTTTAGGACTTTTTATTAAATGCAAATGGTCTATTTCATATATTTCATATTCTAAATGCCAATGTCGTAAAACAAGGTCTCTAAAGTCGAGTACTTCTCGAGCAATCGTTATAACGTAGGTTGTCGGTGCAACTTTTCTTTAACTCCGCCGAATTACTTGGAATTGATCAAACGTGGTCAACTTCGGCCTAAATCAGAAGTAGGCCAACTCAAGCCGAGTTTAACTTTTTAAAAAATAAAACACATTTCTATCATATAAAAAAATAAATATCTTTTTTAAAGGAATGCATTTCAATTTTTGAAATACTTTATTATTTGAACATGTATTTTTTTAATTTATATTGATATTTACATATTTTATAATACATATTAGTAAATTTAATTTAATTTAATTAAATTAAATTAAAATATTATCATTTATCAACAACTTTGTGCAGTTGCTAATTGTATCTGATGCTTTTTGTGTTGTTTGTGCATAAGCTAGGTGTACGTTTGGGTTTACGAGTCGAGTTGTATTTGCTTTCAAGCCTGCCGCGTGTACCTACACATCCGACACATCCCCTTTTTCCTAACAATTTTCCTAACGTGTTCTTTTCTCTCTTATCCAACACGTCCCCTTTTTCCTTATATGCTTTAACTATATAACCAGAAATTGCCTCTAACGACACATAAGTTCATCCGTAGTGGGGCTTGATGTAGCTCCCCCCACCACAAAACGCCTTTTGACGCCTTCGTACCCTACGGGCTATGTAGGGATGTTCGTTTTTATCCAAAACTCAGAACCTGACCGAATTCAAAGTCACCCGAACCCGAATTAGTGAATATCCAAGAAACCCGAAATCAGACCAACCCGAACTTTAAATGGCTCGGTTATCGGGTCACCTTTTCCCCACTAAAAACCCGAACAAACCGACCTGAGAAACCCGAAACACTAAAGCCGAACATTTATTTTTTTTCTTATAGAAGTGTTTTGCTTTGGAGTCTTTAATATATGGAACATTAAGTTTTGAGACTTTAAATATTATAATAGCATATTTTCAATTAATGTTTAAAGTTTGTGATATTTTTAAAGTACAATATGAATTTTGATGATATTGTAAAAAATTTTTTTTTTTATTTTACATCTAAACCTGAAAACCGAATGCACGGCCCAAACCTACCCAAACTCGAATAACCCAAATCCGACTAACCCAAACTTTAAATGGTCGGTTATTGGGTCCATTTTTCTTAGACAAAAACCCGAAACCCGACCCGAAAAACCCAAAACCCGATGAAAACCCCTAGTGCTATGCCCCTCCAACCATTCCATCCGGCGAAAATTATAACTATACCATAAAAAAATCTCTCACACAGTGAAATATATATAGGTATGTATATATATGTATGTGTGTATATATATATATATTATGTGTGTGTGTATAATTGTAGGGGTATAACCCCACTACACTCAAATTATATAACCCTTAAAACCCCCTTTTCTTATACAATTACCACATGTCGTACCTCACATCTATTTAGGTTATAGGGCTTGACCAATACACATGGCCTAACAACTAGCTTTATAATACGGTTCTTGAGTCAAAAACATCATCTTATCTTAAAATTGTAAATATATTTAATATGGGTTTTTTTATTTAATCATTTGATTGATCATTAACTTTTTTAAAAGCTATTTATTTTCTTTAAAACGATTTACCTTCTTATAGTACCAAATAATGCTAATACTGTAGGGCTGGTAATTTTACACGAATACAGATACGAACCTACACGACCTTAACAGATATCGTGTATGACCTTAACAGATATGTTGTTGATGCATATGTCTGTTGCCTACGTCATCGTATTACGTCGAGTCTGTGTTTATGAGTAAACGTTAAGTTTATGTATGTTGAGAGACAAGTTCGCCCGAACTTGTAGTTAATGAACAAGTTCGCCCGAACTTGTCCAAGGCACATTCCAGGCGAACTTGTTCTCCTATAAATATGTGACTTGTGTTCTCATTTGTAAGATTCAGAGATTTTGTGTACTGGACGGCGAAGCTCTGTCCAAGTGGTTTCCAGGATTTGTAACGTTTACTAATCAATGAAACAGTGATTAAACAGTAAAGAACTTGTCTACAATGTCGCCTATGCAAACGGATTCCCCCGTTTATCTTAGGTTTGCCGAATTAGGACCAGAACGATCCGTACAACGGACCTTCAATTGGTATCAGAGCAGGATTGGCCTAATTTGAAGACATGGACTTAAAATCATCTCATCTTCTACTCATTTCTCTTAATTTTGACTTCTTGAACATTTCACGGACAAAATGAACTGATTTTCAAGTATAATACTTAAAAAATAGTAAAACCCTTGAAAAGATCAGATTTTAAAACAAACGAATTCATGTCGAAAAGCTGAAAAAATCATGTTTGAAAACATCATTTCGAACGAACTTTTGATCATCAAGTTCGCCCGAACTTGACTGAAATTATCACATTTTGTGTGAATTTTCATCAAGTTCGCCCGAACTTGACTGGTTTTTGTTGAAATTAAGCACAAGTTCGCCCGAACTTGACTAAATTTATTGAAAAACATCACAAGTTCGCCCGAACTTGTTTAGTAGCTGATTTTCATAAGTGTTACAAGTTCGCTCCCAAAATTGTACAAAGGTTTCTAAAAAAAGGCATGAAAATTCAGAAAAATGTCTCGGACATTATATATCGTCAGATTCGTATCGACGAGACGAGTTTAAAGCTCTAATCTGGTAAAAATAGTTTCAGAAAAATTTTAAAACATTTTTAGGAAACAGATACGTTAATTTTGTCGATTAAAAAGTCAATTTTACTAAAATTGTCTGTTTGCTAATCATTGTTCAAGTCTTTTTGAACAACAGATAAATTTGAAAAACGAAATGGGGTCCGTGAAGCCGCCAAAGTTGATGAGTATGGACGAGTATGAAAGTTGGAAAGAAAAATTCGAGAAGTGGAAACGAGCAAATTTCTTCTACCAGAATGTTCATGAGAAGAAGATGATCAGCTTGTTACAACAATCGATAAATGAAGATATCTTGATTCTACTACCAGAATGTGATACAACACAGAAGTTGTGGAATGCTTCTTCTTGCTAAATATATTGGAGGTTGCTGAGATGATTAAGAGCAAGAAAGTTCTAATCATGAAAGAGTTTGACATCTTCACAATGCTGAAAGGCGAGTCAATAAAACAAATGATAGAGCGATTTTGTCATTTGAAAGTGCAGATGAAAGGCATGGTCTTGATAAGACAGAAGCAGAGTATATTAACAAATTGGCTGATACTCTTCCGGAGGTTGAATGGACAACGTACTTAACGGTGTTAAAGGAAAGTCCGAGCTGGGAATTTTTCAAGCTTTCTACTTCATTGACAAATTAGAGGGATATGAAGTGGAATTACTAAAGAAGTCTGAGCTTGTCAGTAATCAAGGGAATGATCAAATAAGAAAGAAGGGAGTATAATGGTAAAGAACTTGAAGCACAAGTTTCAAGTAAATCTACAAATGAGTCTTCAAGTTCCTAAACCAATATGCCCGTCTTTGATGTAGATCTGAATGATTATCTGGCAGATAATGCCAAACTCTTGAACAATCTGAAGAGTTTGACATTAGAAAATAAAAGTAAAATAAAATGAAAAGATTTTTTAAAATAGAATAAAAATTGTAGAAAATGAAAAATTGTTTTAAATAAAAATGATTTTGAAAAACAAATTATAATAAACTCGCATCTTGAAAAAAATCAGGAAACTTGAACAAGATGTTGAAATGCTAAAAGTAAAGCTGTTGATTTAGAAAAGAAGTTGAAATGTTTTGTGACCTCGTCATTGATTCTAGATCAGATATGTCCAAAACCGATCAATGAAAATAAAAAAGAAATCCCAATAAGTGACAATGTCATAATTGGGGATTGTGATGATGATTCCGATGATGAAAGAGCTAAAAAGAATAAAAATGAAATAATTTTAAAACTAAAAGAAAATTTTCAAGAAACTGTTCTACAATCTGCTGCAAAAGGTGAATACTCAACGCAAAAACCTTTTAAGCAGAATGGAGAACGAAAACAAAAGGAAAAACAAAGTTCTAAAAATTCTAAAAATTTTCAAAAGAAAAATAAAAGCTCATCGATACGATAATCCAATCATTATAAAAATTCAAAACAATTTGAAAATCAAAACTTACAAAAATTTGAAAATAAGTGGTGCAGGTCGAACCGCAGTACTTCAAAGTCAAGTCATGCTTATAGAAGAAACAGGAAAGATGGTTACCACACATCAAATCAGTGTTACGATTTGAGTGTATGGTTTGATAGAGAAGATCGATATGATAACAGGTTGTGTTACAAATGTGGGATAAAGGGACACATTGCTAGAAAATGTTTACAAATTAATCCAAAACCTGTTCATATTGATAAGAAAAATTCTGAAGATTTGAAAATAGCAACTCAGGTTTGGAAACAAGGTATAGAAACTACAAAAAAGGTGAAACCAGTTATTTACTAAATTTTTAAATTTTGAAACTGGTGAATTCTTGAATAGTAATGAACAAATAGTTTCTACATTGTATTTCAAGAAAGCTTTAACGAAAAATCAAACATGGTTGGTCAAAGGAAAGGAAGTGACACAATCAGTGAAAATTGAAATTTTAGAGGACTTCCAAACTTGAGAAAGTTCTAAATAAATCTGATTGTGAAAAGAAAGTCAAAATTAAGGTTAACACCTAAGACTGCAAGGCTTGGGTGTCACTATTCAATTAATTGTTTGAATTTCTGTACAGGAAGTCTGAGAAGAAAGCAAATTACTCAGAATAGAGTTCCGTGGCACACATTGAAGACGAAGGGCCGAGTTAACAAGTTTTATATAAAGGCCATTTTTACAAAAGTTGAAACTTAAATAACGTTTATTTTACAATTTTTGAAAATTTTTGGAGAAAATTTTTCGGAAAACATTTTCCAATAACGTTTACTTGAAAATTTTACAAATTTTTGAAGAAAATTTGAAAGAATTTCACAGAATCCTCACTGTTATACAAACAAAACTCAGGGATATAAATGTTTTATTAACATAAAAGTGTCAAGGTTTTTGTCATCATGAGGGGGAGAGAGTTTTAAAATAAATTGTGAAGTAGTAATGGATGAAGAATTGAAGTGATTCTCATCGGTTGGTCAATGTTTTTCTATAAATCAAATATTCCAAAAATATGTTTTTGAATTTTAGGGGGAGAAAAAATTTTCAGAAAATCCAAAAACATATAAAATACGAAAAGTACAAAAACATTGAAAAAGGCAAAAAGAGTTTTGCGTGTATAAAGGAAATGATAGTACATCAGTGGACTATCACAATATGCTAAGGATTTGTAAAGTTTAAAAGTTTAAACAAGTTTTACTATGGATGTGTCTATAGGCTTTACATGTTCAGTAGATTGTTTCCGGGATATAAACTAAATTTTACAACTGCTTAATATGTGGATTAACATCTCTCGGATATATGAAATTAGTACTCCGAAATTTCGTTTGAGAGATTGCCTGATTTTGAGATACGAGGTCTTTATATGATTGATATCTGGGGTATTATACAAGTTCTTCTGATTTTGCGTAAGCAATGGCCTAGAACTTCTATAATGCTTTTGCTAAAAACCCTAAACTGCAGCAAAATTGAAAGAATCGAAAGATCAAATCAATTGCAGTACAAAAGATTCCAGTTTTGGAACACTACTTATAAGTCGAGCCTTCATCTCTTTGTCTGTACGGTGGTACTAACCTGAGCTCTCAAGGTCTCGCACAACCCAGATACAGATATCAATTGTCACACCCCGACCCGCAGCGGAAAAAGGTGATCGAGTCATGATTGGGTTATCATCAAAGCTCATGACATTTATTATAACGTTTCATATTCATTAATACATTTTAATGGGAAATATAGAATCATAATTACATCATGTCCTAAACATCAATCTAGGCTTCATTGTTTTCTTCTAATGCATTTCCTATGTTTTCCTTGCTTCATCCTGTTCACCTGTATCATGTGTAAAAATGGTTTTTGGATCAACAAAAAGTTGGCGAGTGAATCCTATGAAAAACATTTGAACAAGTTTATTTAATTGATTATAAAATAAAGTGCACAACCACACATGAGCAAAAATAGATGTAAACTTATTCACCAATCATTTAATATTAAATAACGCACACATGAACAATAATGGATCGTTTTGAGGCACGCGTTGCTCAACTCGTCTCCCACGAGGAACTGATGGGCCTAATGAATGATTTGCATATACTTGACAATATGAAATACATAACTACAAACAATATAAACTAAATAATACACACACGAACAATAATAGATTTGTTTTGAGGCACGCGTTGCTCAACTCGTCTCCCACGAGGAACTGATGGGCCTAATGAATGAATTGTATATAACTTGACAATATGAAATACATAACTACAAACAATATATACAATCTAAGTTTAGATCACAATATGGTATGGCACAAGTTTAAATAAACGAGTTAATTTTGGTGACACATGAACACCACAAAACGTGTAATTAAAAAGGGGAGTTGTAAGATTCACTCACATTGGGTGCGTTCGGTTGATGATGTTGAATGCGCACGAAGTTGGTTTTAACCACGAGTGAAACTAACCTAGATAATGGCATAATGGTTCGGTAAGTAAGCGGATTTTATTAATCAATTTTAGTAGGATTGTTGGGTGTATTTTGTGAGTTCAAGGCTATTTTCTAACCTTAAAAATGTTATTTGTAAGTATTTTTAATTGATTTTTAAATAAAATAAATAAATAAATATCCTAAAGCAAAACTTCTAGTACTACAACCTACATGGAACTTCTCATAACCGTCTAACAATGCCTCTGATCCTTTGACAAGAATACTTATATATAGGAAGTACCAGCGGCGTATCCACCATATTCTTGTCAAATTTTCATTGGTTTTATCAGTAAGTTATGATTGGTTCTATGATGTGACTCTAGAACATAAATAAACGCCACAACCAATGTACCAAGAAATTACTAAATCCTACATAGAACTTCTCATAACCGCCTGACAATGCCTCTGATCCTTTGACAAGAATACTTATATATAGGAAGTACCAGCGGCGTATCCACCATATTCTTGTCAAATTTTCATTGGTTTTATCAGTGAGTTATGATTGGTTCTATGATGTAACTCTAGAACATAAATAAACACAACAACCAATATTTGAGTCCACATTCTGATAGCATACATGTTTGAATGGTGACAGTTCCTCTCTCGTTTGTTATGATGGAGAGGTTAGTTTATGTAGAAATAGAACACAATCCAATTTCTTTAAATGGCGAGATGATATGAATGTAACACAAATTTCAACCAAGACAATACTAAATCCTACATGGAACTTCTCATAACCGCCTGATAATGCCTCTGATCCTTTGGCAAGAATACTTATATATAGGAAGTACCAGCGGCGTATCCACCATATTCTTGTCAAATTTTCGTTGGTTTTATCCGCAAGTTATGATTAGTTACCAAGAAATTACTAAATCCTACATAGAACTTCTCATAACCGCCTGACAATGCCTCTGATCCTTTGACAAGAATATTATATATAGGAAGTACCAGCGGCGTATCCACCATTTTCTTGTCAAATTTTCATTGGTTTTATCAGTGAGTTATGATTGGTTCTATGATGTAACTCTAGAACATAAATAAACACAACAACCAATATTTGAGTCCACATTCTGATAGTATCCATGTTTGAATGATGACAACACCTCTCTCGTTTGTTATGATGGAGAGGTTAGTCATTGTGGAAGTGAGACATAGCTCAACTTCTTTAAATGATGAAATTGAAATACACTGAAATGTATGATGAACAAACTTTGACCAAAACATTCTAAATCCTACATGGAACCTCTCATAACCGCCTGATAATGCCTCTGATCCTTTGACAAGAATACTTATATACAGGAAGTACCAGCGGCGTATCCACCATATTCTTGTCAAATTTTCATTGACTTTATCCACAAGTTATGATTAGTTCTATGTGACTCTACAACAAACACAACAACCAAAAGATCGTATTGCATGTACTGAAAATGAAAAATGTCTGTGCGATCAAGGCTCAATCAAACGGAGCCGATCGTATTGCATGTACTGAAAATGAAAAATGTCTGTGCGATCAAGGCTCAATCAAACGGAGCCGATCGTCTTGCATGTACTGAAAATAATAAATTTAATCTAAACAATAATCACACAAACAGTTTATACATGGAACCTCTCATAACCGCCAGATAATGCCTCTGATCCTTTGGCAAGAATACTTATATATAGGAAGTACCAACGGCGTATCCACCATATTCTTGTCAAATTTTCATTGACTTTATCCACAAGTTATGATTAGTTCTATGTGACTCTACAACAAACACAACAACCAAAAGATCGTATTGCATGTACTGAAAATGAAAAATGTCTGTGCGATCAAGGCTCAATCAAACGGAGCCGATCGTATTGCATGTACTGAAAATAATAAATTTAATCTAAACAATAATCATACAAACAGTTTATCATGGAACCTCTCATAACCGCCAGATAATGCCTCTGATCCTTTGGCAAGAATACTTATATATAGGAAGTACCAGCGGCGTATCCACCATATTCTTGTCAAAATTTCATTGGCTTTATCCTTAAGTTATGATTGGTTCTATGTGATTCTAAAACATAAAGAAAAACATAAAACTAAACGATTGGAGTTGAATCTTGATTTTCGGTGAAGAGGACTAGTTGGGTGGTTTCGTTTGGGCCGTCATTATCTTCGACAGGATTGGCGTTGATGTTGAAAACTCTTCCTCTTGCTGGTGGCCTAGTGATTGGGTTTTCTTGATTTACTTGGTTAACTGGGTTTGATTGAGCTTGAGCGTTTATGATGTTAACCAATCGAGGGCACGTGTTTCTAAAGTGGGTAGGGTCGCCACAATTGAAACAAGCTCGAACATAAGGTAACATGGGGTATTGAGGTTGTTGATATGTTTGGATCATATTTTGAGTAGGGGGTGTGGTTTGGTTTTGAGGGGTGCGGCAAACCTTGCTCAAATGACCGTAGCGTCCACAATTTGCACATAGTCGACAAGGTAAGGTAAGGGGATGGTGATAAAAACAGGTGTTACATCGAGGGTGAGGTCCAAGATATGGTTTCTTATTTGGGTAAGTTGAGTTGGGTGCTACTTGAGTGATTAGGATAGCTTGGATGGGTATGGCGTGTGAAATTGGTTGATTACGCTGGATAGTAGCGAAAAGTTGCCGGTCTCTTTTTCTCTTAGAAATGGGTTGAGAAGGGGATTCAGTTTGGGTGGAGTTTGAAGTTTCAGTTGATGCTTTATCCTTCTTCTTCTCCTCCTTGAAGTCTTTGTTCCGGATTCGGTTCTCGGTGAGCTCTGTAGCTAACTCCATTGCTGCTTCCAAAGTTGCAGGCGTGGTACTTATTACAGAGTCCTGAATCTTTGACGGAAGACCTCGAATGTAGTGCTCGATCAAACGGTAGAGGGGAGTGAACAAGTTGGGAACCATTTGATTTAACTCGAGGAACCTTTTGTTGTACGTGGTGTGGTCGCCTTCCTTTTGCTTCAACGAATAGAATTCATCTTCTAATTTCTTGATTTCGCTCCTTGGGCAAAACCGTCTTGTCATGATTTCCTTCAACTCTTCCCAAGTCAAAGTCATAGCATCGTCAACGCCTCGTTTGGCCTTCTCTGTATTCCACCAAGTAAGTTCTATCCCATATAAACGACCGGTAGCATATCGCACTTTGCGCTCATCGGGGCAATCGCAATTTAGAAAAGTGTTCTCCATTTCTTCAAACCAATGGAGGAGAGCGGTGACACCTTCAGTCCCTTCGTATTTTGGAGGGTCGCATGATTTGAAATGCTTGTAGGTGCATTTAGTGGTATTTGGGGGAGGGTTGATAATATTTTGATCTTCTTGGTTGACAGGATTAGCGGTAAGGGCTTGTTGGACTTGAATTACAATGTTGGGTATTACGGCAGCCATTTGTTGAGCGATTAGGGCAGCCATGCGCTCGCGGGCTTTTCCTGCTCTCATCTTCCTACGGGCGAGGTTAGAAGACATCTACAAGGAATACGTATCATGAGTATGAGTTGGATGTTTTTGGGATCATGGGTCGTACTTAGGAATGAACATTCATAAAATAAATATAGAAAAATAAATCTACTACATCCATAGGATGTCTTGGGCTTTGCTCGTCATTGGGCCTTGAATGTCGTCATACTTCACCTTCGTAATCATGTGGGCCCCCATGAATACCGGGTTTTCATATGGTTCGCATGTGTTAGCCTGGTTACGTACACTAAAACCCGGAGAAAATCGAGAAATATGTATATAACGTATGATATTCGGAATGTGTCCAGGTATAGACACGGTGACACCTCAAAGTGGGGTTAGTTCGAACGACGTTTGGTGTGGCATGCTTTGGCCTAATAGGTCCTTCGTAGTCTCATCGTTAGTCCCCAGGTAGGCAAACTGGTCGTTATATTGGATTTATACGAATGCCAACCTAGACAGGACGTTCCGACTACCGGTACTTGTACCCTTCCAGTTACTACATGCCCGTCGCAGAACTTACTTTGATGAGATTTGAAAATTGCGACAAAATCTTTGAATAACAAAAGTATGAAGATGATTTGAATATATGAACATTGAAATATGTATGATGAATGTGTATGTAAGTATGTATGTTTGACTGTAAGTATAAACAAATATGAAACAAATAAACATCATAAGTTTGTATGTAACCACCTAAACAATTAAAATTTGGGCAACTATAGTATAGGCTCTAAGGGTCTAATAACCTATCCTATATCCCTATAGTCATGGCTCTGACACCAATCTGTCACACCCCGACCCGCAGCGCAAAAAAGTGATCGAGGCATGATTGGGTTATCATCAAAGCTCATGACATTTATTATAACGTTTCATATTCATTAATACATTTTAATAGGAAATATAGAATCATAATTACATCATGTCCTAAACATCAATCTAGGCTTCATTGTTTTCTTCTAAGGCATTTCCTATGTTTTCCTTGCTTCATCCTGTTCACCCGTATCATGTGTAAAAATGGTTTTTGGATCAACAAAAAGTTGGCGAGTGAATCCTATGAAGAACATTTGAACAAGTTTATTTAATTGATTATAAAATAAAGTGCACAACCACACATGAGTAAAAATAGATGTAAACTTATTCACCAATCATTTAATATTAAATAACGCACACATGAACAATAATGGATCGTTTTGAGGCACGCGTTGCTCAACTCGTCTCCCACGAGGAACTGATGGGCCTAATGAATGATTTGCATATACTTGACAATATGAAATACATAACTACAAACAATATAAACTAAATAATACACACACGAACAATAATGGATTTGTTTTGAGGCACGCGTTGCTCAACTCGTCTCCCACGAGGAACTGATGGGCCTAATGAATGAATTGTATATAACTTGACAATATGAAATACATAACTACAAACAATATATACAATCTAAGTTTAGATCACAATATGGTATGGCACAAGTTTAAATAAACGAGTTAATTTTGGTGACACATGACACACCCCAAAACGTGTAATTAAAAAGGGGAGTTGTAAGATTCACTCACATTGGGTGCGTTCGGTTGATGATGTTGAATGCGCACGAAGTTGGTTTTAACCACGAGTGAAACTAACCTAGATAATGGCATAATGGTTCGGTAAGTAAGCGGATTTTATTAATCAATTTTAGTAGGATTGTTGGGTGTATTTTTGTGAGTTCAAGGTTATTTTCTAACCTTAAAAATGTTATTTGTAAGTATTTTTAATTGATTTTTAAATAAAATAAATAAATAAAAATAATAAAAAATGTTGACTTTTTGACCGTTGACGTGTTGACCGTTGACCTGTTGACCGGTCAGACTGTGTAATTGTGTGCGCCGGGTGAGGCTCGAACCCGAGACCTCCCGTTCGCGTGCATGCAGCTCTACCAACTGAGCTACGTGTCTAACCTGAAATATTTCTGTTTTTAATTATATTTATATACTAATTGAATTAAACCGAAAATCATTTATTTTTAAAAACGATTTTAATGCATCGAACCGGTGTTCTCCACAGGTCTCGAACCCGGGACCTGTGAGTTAGCGTGCACACAGTCCACCGCTGGACTGTGTGTCTCACCTGGTTATTAACTCGGTTTTTATTATACTTAACATGGTTTGTGAGTTAACCCGGTTCAGTTAAAAAGGCATTTTTTTTTTTATTTCGAGAGAGTAAGGTTGGGACAGGATTCGAACTCGCGTCGTATGTGTGATTGTTGCACACAGTCCACCGCTGGACTGTGTGTCTAACCCGTTCATTAAACTGATTTTTATTAGTCTTATATTATACCCCGTCTTCGTCTTCTTCGTTAGATTTTACCCAGAAAACATATTCCGACTGTTTTGACCGATTCATGTCATATTCGATTTTCAAACATTATAAGTAATTTAAAGGTAAAGAATGGAGAGAGTTTGGGGGAAAGGATGTACCGATCGGTGTTGTTCACAGAATTCCGGCCGAGGTCCGTCGGTTCTGAAAGTGAACTCTGGCTGTTAAAATCAATTAACAGTTTTGTTCAATTATTTATGAAGTTGAGGCACTTAAACAAAGTTTAACAGAAGTTTGAAGGGTCATACCAGTTCTCAGTGTGTTTTCGGAAGTTTCAGAAATTTTCCGGCGAAGGTAGGAAATTCGACAAACGTTGACTGGGATCGATTCTGATGGTGGAGTTGTGTTAGTGGCCGATTAATCAAATGATCGAAACAGAAAGGGTCGAAAGAATTACCGGGTGGATGTGAGTCTCGGTTTTCCGGCGACTTGCAGGTATTTTCCGGCGAGTGAATTTTCGTCGAGAAAAGGTGCGATTTTGAGCGAAAAGGCTCCCAGTGGATTGTGGGTGAATTTATAGGGAGGAATCGAGATGTATGGGGTCTGAATTTAGTCTCAAATTTAAGGTCAGCCGTTCTCCGGCGGTTACGACTGGTGTCGCCGGTTCAGACGTCGGTTATAACCGTCGTTAAAGTTAATTCTTCGGTTAAATTGTTCGAAAACATTAATTATCGGCGAAGTCGTCGGGATTTCCGACGACTGCTAATTGGGCGCGATTTGACTGGATTTGACTTCCGTGTTTTTATTATTTGAATTAATTGATTTGATATGATATCAAATAACTAAAGTGGCGGAGTGGTTGATTGGGTGAATGTTAAGGCTTTGGGGATTTGCTGGCTGACCCGGGTTCGAAACCCGGCAGCATTAATTTATTTTTATTTCATTAATTTTAATACTTTTTCAAATAAAACTTTTATAATCCAATATACTTATTAATTATGTATCGTTTAAAAATAATTTGGGCATTAAATACGCCACGAAATTTTTAACTGATTGTTCGGTTAATAAACGGAGCGGGTTTGGTAAATCCGGTTTTTGACGGATGTTACATCAATTACCCTATACTCACCTGTAAGATGAAATATAGGGAATCTTAATACGGGAGTATATTCTGAGATGGGAACCATAGTTAAGTCAAGTTTATTAATTCTACCTAACATATCTTGGAACAATTGAGAAATGTGTTGAAGTTTAAGAGGACAAATATATCGACAATCTAGGTAAATTTGTTTAAAACTTAGTGTCATGAAAAAGTCAATGGTACTGATGATATGTCTCAAAAACTGATATGAATCTTTAACACAAACACAACAAAATATATGTTTGTAAATATGTTTGTACATACTTAGTGTTTAATATTCATTTCATAAAACAAAAATATTATATTATTTTTTAGTTTCGACCACTGATGATGAAAAGCTGATATTCAAAGTCTAAAGTTGCTGAACAAAATTTAAAACTTTTTGAAATTGATCTGAAAAGTTTAAAGTTCATTAAGTTGAAACTTACATTGGAATAAATGCGTCAGTTTAGTGTCAAAATGTTTAATCAAGATCATTAAGTTGAACTTGATACATGTATCAGATATTCAAGGTCATTAATTTGGACTTGATTAACTGAGAGGGTTTAAAAACTGATAAAATATTAAAATTTGAAATGTTTGTGTTATGAAATTTCAAAGTTTGAAACTGAAATGTTTCTTTGAGTGTTTGAAGAACTTTGAAATAGGAAGTAGATTTTAAAGGGGAGCATGGTGATTCAAGTTTTATCAAGACAAGCTCAAGAAAAGAGAAAAGGATTATAGAAGATATGAAGATCAAGGAAGTTAAAATTATTCAAGAAATAAAGATCAAGAGAACATTAAAGACTCGGGAACTTAATTGAAGAATGATGACTACGGCAACATCCAAGGGGGAGTTTGCTGATGCATATGTTTGTTGCCTACGTCATCGTATTACGTCGAGTCTGTGTTTAGGAGTAAAACGTTAAGTTTATGTATGTTGAGAGACAAGTTCGCCCGGACTTGTAGTGTACATGAACAAGTTCGCCCGAACTTATCCAAGGCACATTCCAGGCGAACTTGTTCTCCTATAAATATATGACTTGTGTTCTCATTTGTAAGATTTAAAGATTTTGTGTACTGGACGGCGAAGCTCTGTCCAAGTGTTTCCAGTATTTGTAACGTTTACTAATCAATGAAACAGTGATTAAACAGTAAAGAACTTGTCTACAATGTCGCCTTTGCAAACGGATTCCACACGTGCCGAATTAGGACAAGACGATCCGTACAACGGACCTTCAATCGTGTACTAAACAGGTAGACACGAAACAACCTGTTAATTTTCGTGTCGTGTTCGTGTACAACGTTTCGTGTTTTCGTCTCTTATCGTGTATGTTCGTGTATAGCGTTAATACATGTTAACACTTAACATCGAGTGGGTAAGATACCTGTTTACCTGTTAGATACCTGTTAAGATACATGTTTACATGTTAGATACCCGTTAATACATGTTAATACCTGTTAGATAGTTAGATACCCGTTAATACATGATTATTCTAGTGTTCGTTAACAGGTAATTTTCGTGTTTTCGTATCGTGTTCGTGTTTGAAAAAAGGACACAATAAGTTATCGTGTCATGTCTTGTATGGGATTTCGTTTGTGTCTGTCGTGTCGTGTCTTATCGTGTACGGGTATACACGATATGCCAGCCCTAAATACATGTCATAATCTCGCAGCAATGTGCAAGGATTACATTCTAGTTTTAGTTAACTTATATAATAAAAAAGTATTAAAATTAAAACTTTAGGTAACTTATAATATAATAGATAGTATATTAAAGTTAAAAAACTTCTTCCAGCTCTCAATCTAAATTGAACATTCATCTATACAGGATGACTACCTTGTTCGAAGGCCGTTAAAGGTAAAACAAAACTATGTTAATTTACTTATGCTTATAGTCGTATACAGTATTCTATAAATAATATATTAAAATATATGTACATATTATTAATAAACATTAGTTATTAAATTGTTTAAGTTTACTATTAATAAACATTAGTTATTAAATTGTTTAAGTTTACAGAATATCTGGGTGGCTTTGAAAAAAATTAGCTATTTTATAGGGTAAAATCCCGATCATATTTCTTAAAAATTTGGTTAAATCCCTCGTTCACACCCCTTTGGAGAATATATTAAAAGTAAACTAGTACTAAACAAGTGAAATTGATAAACCATAAAGCGAATTCCATTTCTATTGGTGGTCGTGTTACGTTGATAAAGTCGGTTCTCGAATCTCTTCCTACATATTATTTCTCTTTATATAAAGCCCTGGTTTGAGTAATCAAGAAACTAGAAGCTTTGATTAAGAAGTTTCTTTGGGGAAGTGGAAATGGAGTAAAAAGGTACATTGGATGGGTTGGGATACTGTTACATGTTCGAAACGAAAGGGAGGTTTGGGATTAACTAAACTTGAATGGTCAAATAAAGCTTTATTATTAAAGTGGCTATGGAGGTACCGTAATGAAGTTGATGCTTTGTGGAGAAGAATTATCGATGCTATTAATGGGTTCAAACGGAAGTGGGATATGGTTAAGTGTAATAGACGTTCTCCCGTATGTGGACTAAAATTGTTTTTTTGGTTACAAGGTGAAGGTTCAAGACATGGGTTTTATTAATATGTTGAGAGGTGTTGTGGGGAACGGTTCGAATATATGCTTTTGGATAGACAATTGGGTGGATAATATTCCTTTAAAAGATCGATTTCCAACTTTGTTTCGGCTGGAAACCAATAAATGGTGTAAAGTTAAAGACCGGATTGGGAGGGGTGGGGACTCGGCTGCTTTGACTTGGGCTTGGTCGTCGTATCCAGCTTCGGTTCAGGAAGTTAATGATTTGATTCAGTGTCAGCGGCTAGTGATTGACACTCAACTAACTGACCGGCAAGATTATTGGAAGTGGAGTGCAGGTTCGGATGGGAGTTTTCAGTGGCAATTGTGAAGAAATGGTTGATAGATGAATCGGCTAATGGTGATTCTAATCATTTTGAGTGGTGCACATGGCTGCCTAAGAAATGCAATATTTTTATGTTGAGAGCATTCGAATCGTATTCCAACAAAAACGGCTCTTAGAAGGAGAAATATCGATGTGGGAAATGTGTTATGTGTTCTTTGCGGTGATTAAGAGGAGACCTCGGATCATATTTTTTTCTGGTTGTGGGTATACTATGGGTGTTTGGCAAGGAATTGCGAGATGGTGTGGTCTTCCCCGGTTTATTTGTTTGACACAAAAGGCACGATGGCGCTCCACAAGTATTATGAGAGATCGAAGATAAAGAAACAAGTGATGAAAGGTATTGCTATTCTAACGTGTTGGAGGATTTGGAAAGCTAGGAACAAAATGGTTTTCTCAAACAAGAAGCGAAACGTGGCCGAGATAGTGGCAGATATCAAAACGTTGGGTTTTCTTTAGTTTACAAGTAGATGTAAAACGGTTTCGATTGATTGGTTTATGTGGTGTAATTTTGATTTTTTGTAGCTTGTGGCCGCTTTTTGACGTTTCTGTTTCCTTCTTGGAGATAGTTCGTCTGCCTTTATGAATGAAGTTTGCTTTTAAAAAAAAATAAAAATAAATAAAAATTAAGTAATAAAAAATAGGCTAAAATGAAACACAACAAACAATGGATTTCCACCTGACACTAATCTTCCTAACTTTTAGGATAGGAGAAGACAGATCTCCCAAACCGTAACAATTCTAAACAAAAAATCCAACTTATATTTACAATTTTCATTGCACGGATTCGACGTGAAAAACGGACTATTTACCTTCCTAATTGGAAACCAAATCTTGTTCAATCATCTTTCTTGATTTCAATCAATTTAGGTCGACTATTCGACCTCCAACCGAGGTCGATATGGAATTATTCCCGAATCGATCAACGGTTCGCCTCAAAAGCTATCGAGACAAGTACCTATTTGCGGAAACCGATGAAGAATCGGTTACGCAATCTAGAGATGGTTCAACAAGAAATTCTTATTGGACCGTCGAAATTGTTGATGAAGATTGTATATCGTTGAGAAGTTGTTATGGAAAATACCTAACCGCGTCTAACAAGCCTTTGATACCCGGAATGAGAGCTCGGTATTTAAAAGTCACTCAAACCCGTCTTGGGAATCCGAATCCCAACTACTCGACGACGACCGTTGATGATTCTTCGATCACGGGCAAATGGAATTCCGCCCTCCAATGGTTACCGTTGGTGACCGAGGTTCCTTCGGAGGTTCGATTGAAGACACATTATGGCAACTACTTGCAATCGAACAAGGGTCCGCCCCCGTTAGGGAACATGGTTACACATGATCTTCCTAGGAAAGAAGGACCGATGAACAAAAGGATTTCGTGGAAAGTTGAATTGGTTGAACCGCCTTCGGTTGAGTTGACCCAGTCCGACTCGTTTAAATCACGAATGACGCTTTACGCAAAGACATTTGTGTCTGAAATGAACAAGGGGAAGGAGAAGATCAAGGGGTCTGCCAAAGGCATGATCAAGAAGCCTTAACCATGGTGTATGATCAAGAAGAGATAAGTATTGACCAAGTAGAAAAAAGAAACGATGATGTATAAAAACTTCATTCAACTAATTATCTTATACATGATTTACATATGTTATATGTTTTTGGTTTTATAAATCTAGGAAATTGGAAAAAAATAATAATTAAATAACGGATATCACCTTCTATTGTATAAGGTTAAAATATTTTGTTTCGTAATTTAGCATAATAAGATTTAATATAAAAATTATTAGGGTTTATAAGTTTGATTTTGCTAATTAAAAGTTAGGGTTTGTAAGTTTTCAACTAGTTACAAGTGTCCAAATTGTAAGGTCTTGATCCCTAAGTTGTAGGTATGTTTAGTTTTTTTGTTCATATAATTTCTCAAGTTTTGTTTATTTTCGATTTGCAAGGGTTTGGGTATGTAATTATTTGATTTGCATTCAGTGACGATTCAAGAATTTTTTTCATCGGGTTCCTTTTGTTAGATTTTTACTAATTCTTACAACTTTTTTTAAATCATATAAAATTTCCACTATTTTTTTTCATAACCGAGGGGTTCCAGGAACCCCCAAAAACCCCTGGATCGGTCACTGTTTGCATTATTGTTTCCGTTCGATTTGCAAGATGAAGAACTTTGACATTCGAGTTTGTATAAGATTTGTTTGAAGTTGAACATGGTGGTTTTAGCCTTTTAGATGCCCCGAGACACTCAATGTTGAACATTTGAATATCTTAAGATCACAAAGTAAAAACTCGAAAATTTTAAAATTATTCAAGTCAAGTTACCCATCTGTTTAATCTCATGAAAAGCAATTTAAAAGCTTCACCATATGTATTCTTGTGGACAATCACATTTCACTTTATTTCGGTAAGTAATATGCAATGTTTTAAAAACCGGTAAATATCGGCAGGTTATACCGTATTACCGCTTTCAGATGTAAATCCGGTACGAAACTCCCGGTAAATAAGTGAAACGGCATAAGGTTTGTACCGGGGTAAAAACCGGTATACCTGTTTGAAACGTAATACCGGTACCGGCCCACAGTTATTTTCGTTTGGGTTGTTAATTATTTTTATTATATATGTTACTAATCTTACGTAATTTCGATATATTATGATTATCGTAACTAAAACTGCTTATTTAATATTGTATGAAACGAAAATAGTTATCATCTAGTTGATGAGGATGGCGATATCTTTTATGCGATCGTGAACTTGATGCATTAAACACTCAAATGGCATAACCATATCATACATTTTCATTTAGAAGAGCTTGTTGGAATATTGAATGATTGTCGATTATCTTTTCAATTATTTTTTATTATGTATTAACTTTTGGATTATCTTTTAATATGTTATTATGCATTTTTGGATTAACTTTTGTGTTGATGTTGTAATTTATGAAATCATAGAGTAACTAGTCAACCCGGTTGAACCGCTCGGTATAACCTGGTTCAACCGGTTGAACCATTTTTTAGTCTAATCCGATTTGATTTAAAACCCTGTTTTTAAAACATTGGTAATATGTACTCACCTATCTCAAGCGCTCCAATTGCACGTTCATATCCAAGCAATGTTGACTTTTAAAAGTCAACCAAATAGTGTGCTTCTTTGAACACACAACTTGATTAGTTCACCTATTGGTTAACTTAACCAATTTTTAGCACAATCCAATTCTAATTAACCGTGTTTAACTATAGATATTTACTTGACCAGGTAAAAACATCTAGAATCATTTAATATCATAAACTGTAATCAACAGTGTAGAGAATATGCGGAGAGAGGAATTAGAGAAAGCCACGAAGATAGTCCCCTACCAATGTGTTCGGTTCTCAAAGATAGTCCCCTACCAATGTGTTCAGTTCCTTTTGTAGGGAGGAGGTGTTCGGTTCTGGAAGATAGTCCCCTACCAATGTGTTATGTTCCCTTTTGTAGGGAGGAGATATTAGGTGTAATGGAGATAACTCATGAATACTATATTACTACATAATTATAGAGGAAGTACCTTATGGAGATAACCCATGACACATATGGTTGGTCGCCAAAGACCGCGCCAGCGCCAGACAATTAAATGGGGGAGCCATCCGTATGGTTTAGCCTCCTCTGTGGGGCCCAGTTATCATAAAGCCTCAATTTGCAGCAATAAAAAAGTATGTTCTTTTACCAATAATCTTTGACTTTGACCATTGATTAAATAGTTAGTAATTAAATATTAAATGAGTTTAAAGTAAAATATTTTTTATATTGGTTATTTAATGAGTTAAATGCTTGGTTGATCCCTGCGGTTTGTAAAAATTGCAGACTTGGTCCCAGTGGTTTACTAATTACACGCGTGGTATCAAAACTTGTCAAAAATGAACTCGCTTGGTCCCCTGCCCTAACATCAATTAGATTTCTCAGTTAATACACCCCATGGGCATGTCACATGAGGGTAATCTTGTGTGAATTTACTTTTTTACCCTTGAAGATAAAAAGAGAATATAAATTATTATATTATAAAAGCACACTTATGTTCCCTTCGAGAAACCAAATCGGAATTCACAAATTGTTTATTAATTTTCACTTTCTTAACGACGGCTTCTTCCGACATATCTCCAAGGAACAACACCAGTTCGAATCTACAATAACCACAACATAGTACCCTTCAACCGGTTCTGCTCCGGCGCCAGCGCCGTACACCGCCGTCGAAAGATCATAGAACACCTCGAACTTTGAATTATTAATTTCGAACGTTTTGTTTCCCTTTTTTTCCGAAACAACCTCGTACTCGTGTTTAACCGGAAACCGGTGGTGGGGTCGTCACCGGAGTTTATGTGGAGGTCGTGGACGGTGACGGTCGCCAGTGGATAAGGTGGTTTTGTGTACGTTCGTAACGGCGGTTTGAATTGACGGAGCTAGATTTGGTGAAACTGAATTTGAATTCACCGAATTTGAAACGTTTTTATAGTTTGAACATGATGATTTTTCAGATACTTGAACTGCTAATTGTTGTAACATGATATTAAACCCATCATTGTTGATGGAGTGAGCTATATGTGTTTTTAAATATAATACTTTTTTTTTCTTCAAGGGTAAGTTAGTGAATTCACACAAGATTACTCTCATGTGACATGTATATAGGGTGTGTTAATTGAGAAATCTAACTGATATTAGGGCAGAAAACAAGCGAGTTCATTTTTGACAAGTTTTAGTACAACGCGTGTAATTAGTAAACCAATGAGACTAAATCTGCAATTTTTACAAACCATAGAACCAACCAAGCATTTAATCTTTTAAATGTCATCCATAAAAGCAATCCAACGTTCATCACCTTTCCCCATCTTTCAGAACCTTCTTCCGTCCCCACTCACTTTCCCCATCCCATAATAAATCCAAACTCCAAAACCATCCAATCCTGTAATCCAAACCTCCCAAATGGAATTTTTCCAGAGGGCAAAATCCGTCCGGCTAAAAAGCTACCACCACAAATACTTACTAGCCGACGAAGACGGCGAACACGTGTCCCAAGACCGTCAAGCCACAGTCAAAAACGCCCGTTGGACGGTAGAATTCGACCCCGATTACGATAACGTCATCCGGTTAAAATCATGTTACGACCGGTACCTCACCGCATCAGAGGACCAGCACTTACTCGGTGCCACCGGTCAAAAGGTCATCCAATCCGTTCCCCGTAAAATTGATTCGTCTGTCGAGTGGGAACCGGTTCTAGAAGGTTCGAAAGTCCGGTTGAAAACGAGATACGGTAATTATTTACGAGCTAATGGTGGAGTGCCTCCCTGGAGGAATTCGATTACGCATGATATTCCTCATAGGCATCATAATTGGATCTTGTGGGATGTTGAAGTTGTGGAGATTAATATGGATCCACCCAAACAGGTCCCGGATCCGGATGAGGATGTGGATTTTGACAGTTCCTCTTTTCGTCTCACTTCGGATCCTTCAAATCTGGTTTGTGAATTGTTTTATATTAGGTTTTGTATTATGTAGAGTAATTGCAAACAAACCTAATAAATTCATATTTTCGATTTAGGGTATGTTTGATATGGAGCTTTAGCTTTAAGCTTTAAGAAAAAGCTCCTTCCTACTCAATAAAAAACCTTGTTTGGTTGAAGGAGCTTGAAGCTTTTGGTTGAACGCCCTACCATTAGCGTTTACAGGAGCTACAAGCTTTTAGGAAAAAAATGATTATTTTAATCTCTAAAGATAATGATCTTTTTAATACACTAACTTTTTAATGTCTATTTTGGTCATTTTATACATTTTATTAAAAGCTTCAGCTACTCTGCCAAACACCTAAATATATCTAAAAAGCTACAGCTACCAGCTTCCAGCCACCATGCTACGTTTACAAACAAACCATATTAATGCATATTTTCCAATTGCGCGATTTGATTGTTAGATAGAACTTGGTTACAGACCCTATTATATGGTGTTGGACAAAAGAAACGATATAATTTGTAAAAAAGTCATATAACTATTAAAGTCCTTTTTGAGTTGGTTTGGTCATTTTAACTACTTGAGTCCAAAACTTTAAGTTGTCTTGATTTGAGTCCCTTTGGTTTGGTCGTTTTAACTATTTGAGTCCAAAACTCAAACTTGTCATGATTTGAGTCCAAAACTCAAACTTTTATTGAATTGAGTTTTGGACCCAATGAGTTAAAATGACCAAACCACAAGGACTCAAATGAAGACAAGTTTGAGTTTTGGACTCAAGTAGTTAAAACAACCAAACCACAAGGACTCAAATCAAGACAAGTTTGACTTTTGGACTCAAATAGTTAAAACGACCAAACCACAGGGACTCAAAAAGGACTTTACTCTAACTATTATTACCATATGACAGTTCACACAACTAGCTTGAATATATCACAAAAATCGGCTTATGTTAATTAGTAACACTGAAATACCATAATAGCCTGTGCTGGTTAGGGTTTATGTTAATTATGGTAGAGATAATCACAAAGGAAATTTAGTTTAATCATATCATGTAATTATGGTAGAGACTAGAGATAATTACAATAAACCCTAACTAGTATATTTTGTTGGATACTGATATGGTGATTAGGATGGGCTTGATGCTATGAGGTGACCCGGTTAACACAATGTCAAATGAAATATATTTTATAAAATGTTAGGAAAATTAAGCAACTGGACTGTTGTGTGTGAATTTCAGGGGAGTGTTCAGAGCTTTGGGTCTGGGAAGAATGAAGGGAGGATGATTTATTACAAATTGGCGGATGATGATGGGGTTGTTGTTGATGCTGAAGGATCGTTTTTGTTCAAGGGTAAGACGGTAGAGGATTTGACTCAGAACTTGGAGGAAGAAACAGAACTGGAGAATGTAACTGTGTGTTCGGTCAACCCTTTGAATGGCAAGCTTTATCCCCTTCGGCTAGCATTGCCGCCAAATAACACTACTATGCATGTTATTGTAGTGCCTGCAACCTCCGAAGGTTAGATTTTAAAGAGTGTTTGTTTCACATTTTGGTTTGGTATAAGCTTTCTGGCTAAGATCAAACGTAAGGGGCAAAAGGGTCCAAAGGGTGTTCAATGTTGTTAAATGAGCTACATTTAGAATATTTTATGCATACAGAATGTTGATCACTTTGAATCGATCAAACCATTTTTGGTGACTTTTTATCACTTCACCCATGCTAGAGATTAGGCATAAACCGAAATGATATATACGCCCATGAACAGGTTGAATTGCCACTTCTAGTTGACATTATAAAAGACCTTGTGCGTTTTGTTTTTCATCATACGTTCTTATTTTGGAGTAATGTTTTCGATAAACTCTTGTGTTAGAATCACAAGGCACACAAATATTGATATTAACACATGTAAATGTAAGAATTAACATTACGTGATTCAAGAACTTGTTTATACCCATTATTGAATGTGATAGTACATCAAAAGATCAATATATAGGTTTCTTTCTTAACAGTAAATTGAGAAGAATTGTTTTTTAAATCATGCACATCACCTTTTTTGTGGCTCCAATCGGGTCAGCCAGGATCGCTGATCACTAGAATCTGAACGCAAGTCAAGGGCGGACCTAGAGTGATAGAAGGGATTACCTCCGTTGCCCCTTGACGCTCTGGTGACGCTTCGACGGTAACGTAAATTTTGGAAAAATTTGACGTTTTTTCGATTTCGTTACCCCTTTTTATTGAAACGTTACCCCTATGCAGATTTCTAGATCCGCCATTGACGCAAGTTATGCTTGCTTCATGTAATGAAAATGTACTTGGCAAGTTTCTTGAGGAAAAAAAGGTTTTGAGTGATTTGATTGTTTTAAAATATGAAATCTTCAAAAGGAGAGAAAGAACTTTTTGCATCTTGGGAAACCATATGGATGACAAACAACCCATGTGGGCTCATGAAATATTGAACTTTTTGTAACTATTATTATTTATTTAAGGTCAAGTTAAGCTCTTGTAAATTGTCATCTAGTAGAACTTGAAGAGATAATTCTGAATTGAAGAATTATCCTTGAAGTTAATATGGGTTAAAGATAATTCAAGTTAGTTAGAGATAAAATTAGTTTGAATCATTTATTTATTAGATAGGTTTATATTAAATATTGAGTTAGGTTAGGATTAGAATGAGTTTAGTATAAATACAGGGTAATGTATTCAGTTTTATTTTGTCGAGTTTAGTTTAATATTAAAAGAGTATGCGATGTGTTAGTCTCCGTGTTTGGTTTTGTGTGTTCGTGATTGGAAGCCTGGGCCAACAGAACTTGTATTAAAAATCTACCCAAACGCTTCCTGTCTGTCCACTTTTAACTTTTAAAGAGTCAAGTGAGTCAGAGTTCAGATTCAAAATTGGTAAAACAGTTTAGAACTTGAAAGAAACAGTACCCAGTGTGGGTTCATCTTTATTAGTATTTACGGTCTTGTATACTTGAATCAAGCTTTTTGCAAATTGCAATTTCTTAGAACTTGAATTAAACAGTATCCAAACCTTCCTCTCTATCCACCTTTTGACTTTTAAGAGTAAAAGAGTTGTAGTTCAGTTTCAAAATTGGTAAGAACAATTTAGAATCTGGAGAGAAGATTGACAAGTTCATTAAGCTGTAAATAGAACATCTATGTTTAGGTTTGACTTTTCACAATTAAGAGTGGACTTTAGTTGTCATGGTTTTCTGCTTTGTTTTAATCTTTAACGGTTGCTAATAGACAATTTTTTCTGTGTTTTGATCAGCGGCAAAGGATTTCTAGCCGAGGAAACCAGACATTATTATTATTATCTGCATCTAAACTCCTAAGCATGCACAATTTCAAGACATGCAAGAGTGATGTATATCTTGTATTGGTGAATCATGAAGAGACGATGAGTGATTCCTATGTAAGTTGTGATTCATTCTTGGAAACTTCGATCCGAATCTCTTCACCGTCTCCACTTCTGTAACATCAAACACGTTTGTTTTCAGTGTATTCAAATCTAATTTCATACTCTGAGTTTAATGCCTTCTTTCTCCCGGTATGGGTATGTGTATAGTTAGTCTTGCAACTAACACCGTGTGGTTCCTTAACTTGTTTTAGACGACTGAAAAATAGCCACTTGGTTAGACATGCTTGACGCGTTGGGTCGGGTCAGGTGACTATGAAGAATTAAAAATTCAGTAGTTTAAAGTTATGATTGCTCCAATGTCTAAGGTATTTGGACTAGGAATTATAAATGGGTTTTAAAATAATAGGAAATGGATTAAATTGATGGAATTAAAGTAGTAGGAATTGGGTTAAGTTGATGGGCTTAATATTAAATTTATTAAGGTTAATATTAAATTTCGATAGTATGAATTTATGAATTAAGATGGCTTTCTTGATTATTATTACATCTTTATACAGAATTTAAGTGGTTCACAGCGGATTAAACATGTCTTTGAGCTACAAAACATTTCATAACCTGATACTAAATAAAATGTATGAAACATAGAAGAGGGTGTGTAAGGTTTGTACTTTGTAGTGATACATCTAAGGCCACTCGGTGTGGGGGCGTCCAGGCTCGTCACGGCCCATTGCCAAGGCTGCGCACCATTTCTGCCGGCCCGTCGGCGTCCTCTCCGGCTTCCACAGAATGTTGATGCCGGGCCTCCCCCTTCTCACACACACATATACATACAATATAATATATATAGGTCCATCCTTCATTTCCTTTGGTCCATCCTTGGAGGGGCATCCTCCAAGGACTTGCCTCCTCCATACCTAGTAGCCTAATCTAAGACGGTAATAAAAGAAGAGGTTGTCCTTCATGGATAGAGGTGTTCTATAAAAATGTAAAAATATTATAGATCCAACATTTGACCTACTTAAATGGGTTGAGTTATTAGATCAATGAATCCATAGATGGGGTTTTTTTTAACGGCAAAACCACTATATATCTGAATATATAGAGCCAGCAAGCCGCTAGAAAGATTACAACCTGAGTCAAAAAAGCGGAAAAAACATCTAATTCTGACCACCGCTTCCAAGACACAGTTGGGCGCTTAGAACTGTTGGTGACCCACAAATACGACTCTTCCTTTATACGCTGAACCGTCTCATGCACCGGGATGAACTTATTCTCGAAAACCTTTGGCTTGCTAGATATTGACCCATGGATGGGCTTTATCACAAAAATATATCATATCACCCATTCATTTTTCTTAACAAAAAAATAATTTAAACCCCTTTCTGTTGCGCCTATGTCTCCGGAGCTTCTACAAGTAGTGGTGACAATCGGGTTTTTTGAATACCCGGTTCTGGGTATGGAACCGGGTTTGGGTATGACCGGGTTCTATAAAATCGGGTATTGAGAATACCCGGGTCGGGTCCGGGTCCGGGTTTTGTACAAAAATGTATACCCTATATACCGGGGTTCGGGTAGGGTCCGGATCGGGTTTTCTAATACTCGGGTATTATAATACCCTATTTCCGGGTTCGGGCATGGATCGGGTTGGGTTCGGGTATGCCTCGGTATGGATCTGGTATAGAGTATAGAGATTAAATGTAAACCAAAAAAATTGTCAAACTATACTTTCTAACGGCTATATAGCCGTTACCAAGGTGCAAAATTCAAAAAAACACAAAAAAAAAACGAAAAAACTCGAACAGGGTATTGGAAAACCCAAACCGGGTATTGGAAATACCCTGTTCCGGTTTCGGGTTGAAACCGCGTACTCGTAAAACCCGGGTTGAAAACGGGTATAAAAAACCCGGGTCCGGGTTCGGGTTTTATAACAGAAATGAATAACCGACCCCTACCCTACGGGTAGGGTCGGGTTCGGATATAAAAAACCCTGCTTTTATAATACCTGGTTTGGGTTTTTTTTCGGGTCCAGATCCAGGTTCAGGTTTTTTGTGCACCACTATCTACAAGCCTAGTCTCCTCCTCAGTTCTAGGTCTGACAAATGGGCTTGGATGGCCTATCTTTCACTAGGTCTCTCCAATTGTGGGAATGCCAATAACCAGAGGTGCACAAGGTCTCTCCAATTGTGGGAATGCCAATAACCAGAGGTGCACAAATCGGGTTTCTTAAAATATTTGAATCCGGGTATGATCGGGTATTGAAAAATCGGGTATGGTAGGGTTCGGGTACAAGTATTGAGGAATAAAAAAATACCATAAGTACTCGGGTAGGGTATGACCGAGTTCAGGCATAACCGGTAGGAGTCCGAGTATTAATCCCCTGTTTTAAAAAAATAGATTTTTTATTAGTTTAAACAAAGTTTAAACACTATATTTGGTTTGTAATTTGTAAAAAGTAGTTAAAATAAACTAAAATAACATAAAATCACTCCTTACAAATTGTTTGCTTTATAATATGCATTTAAAAAAAAAATTAAATATAAAAGTGTTAAAGTAAACATAAAAATATACTTTGAATATTAGGGTATTCTATCGGGTCTAAAAAACAATATCAGGTATAGGGTATAGCTAGGTATGGTATACGGTATTTTTGGGTATAAGTTGGGTACGGGTATTCAGCTCAAAATGTATACCCTATACATACCATATGGGTAGGGTAAGACGTCGGGTTCAATTACATGTATAAAATACATGGATACAAAAATAACCAGTTTAGGAATTTTGTTCTCGGATTTTTTCACCTCTGCCGATAACCGGTTGCGAATGAAAAGGCGGGAGTGAATCGACATAATCATAATTTATATTTTGTTTTTGCCAGTTTTCAATTGCAGCTAGTTTATTATTTAAATTTGGTTTAAAGTTTAAGTTTTTTAATTGGGTTAAATTAGTTTAGATTGGTTAAATGCCAAATGCGCTTAGATGGGCTAAACTAAGGGCTGTTTGTTTATATGTGAATGAGGCTTTTAATGGTTCAGACCTTTTACTTGTTTAGCACTTAATAGTTCAGATTATTTGTTTGCGAGCAAATGTCTGAATGATTAAGACATTTGCCTCTGAATGGTTAAGTATTATACTGAGTCCGGATGGTTAAGACCTCTAATCTGAATTGGTCAGACAATTGCCTCTGAATGGTTAAACATTACATTGGCTCTTAATGGTTCAGATCTCTTACTGGTTCAACACCAGTGGCGGATCTAGAAAATCTTCGTAGCGGTAACGTTTTATAAAAAACGGCAACGAAATCGAAAAAACGTCAAATTTTTCCAAAATTTACACTACCGCCGGAGCGCCAAGCGGTAGCGGAGGCTTCCCCTTGTCATAGGGTAGATCCGCCCATGTTCAACACTTAATGATTCAGACATCTTATTGGCTCAATACTTAACCATTCAGAAGTTGCCAACAGCCCCTAAAATCGTTATTGATTTTTTAATTGGGTTGGTTTTATTAAAAGGTTAATGGGTTTTAAAGTGTTATTAGGTTTTAAGCTTTAAAGTTTTTTTTTGTTTTAAGATAACTTTATTCTGTATATATATAGAGACCGTTTAACGTATAAGATCATCTTATCGTGCGAAGCGTACACGAGCATCTCAAACGCACATCTGACCTACTCTAGGCATTCAATTTAACATGGTGGTACAATAGTAATTAACTGGCATAACGACATATATTATTGCATAATTACGCATGGGTTGGGTTATACTCTAATTACAAAGCTTATAATACATAATTACGCACATTATAATGCATAATTACGTGTTATAATGCATAATTACGCAAGTTATAAAGAATTAAAACCCGCATGCCACCAATGACCAAACATGAAAATTACGCATGTTAAACTCAAAATTACGCATGAATTTTTTCAACCCTTATATGCATAATTACGCACCTAATTAGGGTTGAAAAAACCTATGCGTATAATAAAGTAAATCAATGGAGGGACACATGTCATACATTAAAGCTATATATTTTTTGTTTTCCCTCCTCTCTCTCCTACTTAATCATAAATACTTATCTCCTACTTAATTGTGAATAATTAATATTTTATTTAAAGATAGTCATTTTTTTAAACGAAAACTTCATTAAAAAATCGCCAAAAGCCAAACCCACGTAACGGGGCGGCAAAACAAGACAACTAGACTACATAATTACAAAATTACACCAATCTTCCAAAGAAATGATTCTCAACTTCGATCTATTTTTAACCCAAAGGAATCCCAACGTCTTTATTTCAGCCAACACATTTTCGAGCCGCGCCGTAGAACCTTGAAACTTCTGGTTGTTCCTAGCCTTCCAGAGACTCCAGCAACTAATCTTGATAATACCGTCAAAAATACTTTTCGCAGGATCTTTCAAACCCACATGATTATGAAGCTCCAAGAGGTCCTTAAAAGAGAAAGCTTAAATGGGAGGCACACGACACCACTTATTTATGTGCTGCCACAGGAGAGTAGCGAACCTGCAGGAAGTGAAAAGGTGCTCGATCAACTCGTCTTCGGCAATGCAGAGCAGGCACGAATAATCTTCTAAAGCAAGATTCATTTTCCTTAACACAACCGCTATAGGAATTCTCCCCATTTCAGAACGCCAAACGAAGATATTGCATTTGAGCGGCAACCACTTACACCAATCTATAACATAAACATTGCTGAGATCGGGCCCTTTGTTTAGCAGACTTTTGACGGCTCTCGCTGAGAACTCGAGAGTGTCGCCTCCTATCCACCGCCACTCGTCCCTACCGTTTGACAGCCTAACATCCTGTAACATATCAGACAAGTTTGTTAATTCTTCCAGCGCAGCCTCCGAGACCGGTTGATCTTTCCAAACCCAATTGAACTCCAACACCCCGTTTTCCGCTTTGAGCCTATCGCTAACTTTACATTTCTTCGAACTCTCGAGACTGAAAAGAATGGGGAATTGGTCTTTAACGGGGACATTAGACAACCATGGGTCGATCCAAAAAGCGATGTCGTCCCCGTTCCCCACTTTACCCTTGAAAAAACTGCGAAGAGGCATCCCTTCTACCATCGTTCTCTATAAAGTTTTGACTATATTGCTCCACACACTACTAAGAGTTTTACGGTTTGGGAAGAAATCCCAGTTGTTTCTGCAAGTGTGGATCGCTTCAATGACCTTCCTCCAAAGGTTACCTTCTTCCGTTTTATAGCGCCAACCCTATTTTGACAGGAGAGCCACGTTAATGTTTCTCAACTTGCTAATGCCAAGACCTCCTTCTTTGACTGGTCGGGTAACCCGTTCCCAAGCAACCCAATGAGTTTTCCGCGCTTCGCTAGAACCACCCCATAAAAATCTCTTTATCATAACTTCTAAATCTTGAATAACCTTCAAAGGGGCCTTATGGGCATTCAACATCATAGATATAACCAAGATCCGAACAGTATAAATTTCTTTTAACAAATAAAGATGAAATATATATTTTTAAATAAGCAAGTTTTGAGATCATAATTATCTTTGTACGAAACAATATAGTATACTTATGTGTATTCCACATAATATATCCAACATCGGAACGTTATAAGTTTTTTTTAAAATAAATAAGAATCAAAAACATTTATAAGTTTTTTAAAATAAATAAGAATGAAAAACATATTTTTAAATTTTTGAGATCATAAATATCTTTATAAGAAATACTAAAGTTTTAAATAAACTTATAGTAGATAAAGTTAATTATATCTTAGTAATGATGTAAATATATAGATATCTTTACTTTAAAAAGAATAATATGTTATTTTATTCCTATAAAATTTTCCGAATTATATGAAAATAATAATCTATTAATTTCACATAAAATTATCTTCAAATTACATAAATAAAATTAGATATTAGTTTGTATATAATATATCTGTATAATAAATATAAATTGATGGTTTTGTCATATATATATATATCCCACAAGCTTCCAAAGTTCTAATTTCACTCCCCTGATCGTGACATCCAGCAGCAGATCTCCAAACCAAGAACAGTCCATCGCCTCTTTCATCCAACCAAACCCTAATTCCATCTAATCCATCTGGAAATGGCGTCGTTTTACCGCCCGGTTTCCTCGATCCAACAACGACAAAAAGCACAGCGGCGACCACAAGAAGCACGATAGCCACTGTGTACCAGACCACAAGAAGCACGAAGACGACCACCAAAGCTTCGTACGTCACGATTTCAATCTATGGATTTGTCTTTCTTTTTGCTCTGCATGTGGTTCATCTTCTTATTTTTCTTGCTCTGATCGGTATCACTTCCAAACCCGAGTTTCAATTTCATGTCTTTGGTAACTTATGGTTATTTTACAAAGTTTCTTCTTATTCCAATTAGGTCTTCGCACGAAATTAATGCAGCTGATAAAAGTTTCTTTTATCTCTGATTCGTTCGATCAGATTGCCCATCGTGAATTGGTTCTGGTATGTGTTCATACTATCATTAACGAGTAACGATTCTGCCATGGTTCATTGTTTTCAATTGGATTGTTTACTCAGTTACGTTTTTGGTCAATTGAACGGTACATGAATGTTTCTTGATGGTTTGATTAAAATGATTGTTAATATGATATACGTAATGATTAGAATGAGGATGAATTCTAGAGCAAAACATTTGAGTGTTGGAATTGGTAAATTGGAACATAGTTTTATAAAATTATATTTGAGATTTTTGACTGTTAGTTATTTAGTAATTGGTTGAATAATTTAATTATTAGATTATTTGTTTAGTCGAATTCTAACTAAATCAAAACATTTATTTCAGCTTATAATGGCATCGCATAATTTCATTCGGTATTCCTCCCACAACGCCTAACCCGAATATTAACCAGACAAAACAAACCATTCAAGGTAACTACACTGACTTCTTTGTAACTACTTGCTTTCTTGCTAAATGATTATTTTAAAAGTATTATAAAAGGGTGATATGTAAAAGAGAGGATAGAGATGCAGCTTATGGTTGCACATAGAGCAACGCCTCATGCACATTACATGAAGTTCTTACCTCTCACCCACAGCCTCATGTCTTTTAGTGTTAACGCTAGCATGCGAATGTAGGAATTCCACTTCAACCTTTTTAAAGTGAACATTTTCAAGTTATTGTATCTTTGGTATTCAACATTTCCTAGAACTCTAAATTTATTGTATGCAGCTGCTACACATAAACAACTTTCAAATGGTTATCTACTAATTGCCATAAGTGGTGGGTTGAACCGACAACGAACAGGGGTAAGCATATTCTTTTTGTCCATTCTTGGCCTTTAAGCATATGTGTGTGCACTAGGGGTTTCCTCTTTTAAGTTTCCGCTTTTGGCCTTTGAGCTTATGCACATGCACTGAAGGTGAAAAATTTACCCATTTACTTATGAACGAGTTTATTCGCTTTTTTTTTTTGTAATCTAAAATGGGTCAAATGAAATAATTTTCTAAAAAGGAAATATGTTAACTGCGGGTGAATTGGGCTTACGAGTTGAAGATGATCTCAAGTGTTTGTAAACTCATACAATCTCCTAAAACATTGGGTTGCTATAATAATATTGTTTATGTATTGCGTACCTGACTTATTTACTAAATATTTTAAAAAGTTAGACAAACAGCATTAGTGTTGAATGTCAAACCAACCTGCCCGTTTCGACCCAAGCATAATAGGGCGTTATGAGATAAAGTATAATGTGAATTGACCTGAATATGAGTTGATGGGTCAAAATTACCAACTTCTATATGTTGATGATGCTTCAGCTTTGGTAAGTGTGCTTCTAATTTACTTTTACTTCATCATATACAAACAATAGGAGGAAATTGGTATATTTCAAAACAATCCTTGTACCCATGTGTGATTTGACCTCTAATGAACATATTACACCTTATGATGTAGGAAAGAGAAGTTATAGGAAAAATTAACTTCATGGTGACAATGATTAGCCTAGACTTAAGACACATGAAAAATTCATTGTCATGTTAGAAAGAATGCATGGGGTAACTGAACAGATGTCTTAATTTGGCTTATATATAAATTCAATAAAAGCTATAATCATATGATATGACTATTTTTTCCATTGCTACTAAATATTCAAATAACTATTTTCCCCATGATACTTCTTCTGTAGCTGGACAAGCAAAGAAACAAGCTTTTAGAGCGACATTTGTTAACACAAGTTAGGATGCTTTAAAGAATTAAGTATGCGACTTCAAAATATCTAGCCATTTCATGATAAGTTTATCAGTAATACGGAATATTGCAGCATGAATTGTTGCTTCAGCATGTTGAGTTTTGTTTGTTGCTTTTTAGTCAAATTGTAGTAACATAACTTGTAAACACAGCATTTGATTTAACAACTTTTGTACAACCTATGTAGCTAGCTTTAGGAATTAGTGGCGGGTACTAATTCTAGTTAAGACTAATTTCAATGATTATTGATATATAGTTATATTATTTTATTTTTTCGCTTATCTCTTATAATTTAATATTTCTTTATTTAAACTATTTCTTTTGCTTTCCTGCTTATTAATAACTATTTAATATTTCACTGATTCAACCAACCAACTGTAACACACAAGTTTCTAACCTATTAATAGATAAAAAAAACAAAGTAAATGTTATAGCTTATGTAATACACAAGTTTCTAACCTAATAATAAATAAAAAAACAAAGTTAAATGTTATCAAAAGATATAATACATTAAAGTTCATTTTTTTTCAAAACCATATATTGACGAGTGTGTGTTAACTGATTATATTATATGTATTCAATCAGTATAATACACGTGTTTATTCAATCCATGCAATGCACGGGTTTTTAAAAGTGTAATTTTTTATTACCTAATATATAAATTTATATTTATTCAGCCCGCTACTTAATTTTTATAATTAAATTTTAATTAAAATCTTTATCTTCTATTAATTATGGATAATTATTATTAACTAAAGTTAATTATTATATCGTTGTTTAAATAAAACATTAATATCTATTTATATTTAGGATTATCTATATTTATATCTATCTATATCTATATATCAAAATCTGATCTTCTAAATTCTAATAAATGATTTCAATTAATATCACATGATATTTTATTCCTTAACGTAGAAAAATATTTATATCTTTTTCACTTATTTAACAATTAATTAATACATAAATATCACTATCTTTATTAATAATAATAAAATTTTTTAAATAAATATTCCAAGTAATTAATTAATTAAAAAGGTTAAAAGGTTTAATTAGTTACAAATCATTACACAGGTTTGTGTAGTACCTAAAAGTTAATTTAGATTTTTATAATATTTACCCATAACTATTAACGTATCAATATAACACAAATAGCAATGGATATATATAACTGAAATACAATGCAATGGGTTCGTCATATATTACAACTAAAAATTAGTCACTTTTTTAATTATCAATTAAAAATATTTACTTATTTATTTATCAATCTCATAATAATTATAAATAACAAATTAACGCTATTATATTTCTTAAAACTATTTGTTTACGATAACATTATTTATTCAACATGTGTAATACACGGGTTCTAACCTAATATAATATATATATATATATATATATATATATAATATATATATATATATATATATATATATATTCAACGGGGAACACTAAAAAAGCGGGGAGCCGAGAGGAACCGACTCAAATGAACTCCGATTGGACCCATTCGAGTGGCATTGAAACAAGCTCGTCGAACCCTAACTAGAAACTCTATTAAACCCTAAACTCTAAACCTAAACCCTAAACTCTAAACCTAAACCCTAAAGCTAAACATAAAACTAAACTTAAGCTAAACGTAAAAATCTAAACTATAAAACCTAAATATAATACCATATATATATATATTTATATATATATATATATAGGAGGGTTATCTTGAGAATGCTAAATATCGCGAGAACCGTGAGAACGAATGAAAAAACCAATCAAAAACATTTCTTTTAATACCAACCTCATTGTAATTAAAATACAACATCAAAACAAGAATTTACAACATCAAATAATTCATTTCTCCCCTCAAAATCATTGTTATTAGATTTTTTACACATGTGTAAATATAACAAGTGTAAATGGCAAATTTACACGTGTGTAAATTTTCTTTATTTACGAATTCACGTAAATTTTGACGTGTAAATTAAATTTCTAACATTGTATTCGAATAATATGATAAGTGTAAAAAGAAATTTTGGATTTGAATTGTTTTTAACCAAGTTCTAGTGGTTTTAAAATTTGTTCTTACGGTTCTCACAATATTAGCGTTCTCGTTAATCTTTCCTATATATATATATATATTATAGGGTTCTCACAATATAGATTATAGGGTTCGACAAGACGGTTACAGTTCCACTGGAATGAGTCCAATCAGAGTTTGTTTGAACCGCTTCCCTAATTTTTTAATATTCCGCATTAAACTTACCAATAAAAGATATACACCCCCTCAAGAAAAATCATGCCAGTTTGGTCGCACCATTTGCATTACTTAAAACCGGTTTTCATCCTTCAATCCCCCACTTGACACCACCTAGCTTGTTATTTTAACCCTTTTGCGTTATATTTGGTAATAAGTGAAACCCCATTAATCGAATTAGCCATGATCTATTTCGTAACCACTAAATCCTCACGACTTTACTATGCCCTTTCTACCTCATGATCAACCTCTATGTCCTGTCGAAGCTCGCGAGATACCTCTATATTGTTTTCACCATGCTAACATTGAACACCGCCCAGGAAACTAAGCTAACTTTGAAACACATACTCTGAGGGTCATTGATGAACACATGTTCCTCGTTTCCTAACTACTTTGTTCAAACGTGGACCCACATGATTCTTTCATTGTAGTAGTATAATCACAGATACTTGGTTTCTTACAATTCTTGATTTAAGTTAACAACTTTGTGTCAATCCTTTATTCAAACCCTTGTATGAAATCGAAAACCGAGTCCTATTATTGGACTTCGGCAAAAAGAAAATTATGTCAACCTAGTTTGGAAAAGACAACATGCATAACCAATATTAGAAAAAGTTACGTTTGAAATGATTAAAGATGTTTAATTGAATTGGGGAAGAAGACAACGACAACATCATGTGCCTTACTATGGACCACATGTGGGTGGTTCTTGGTGCCCACCAGAAAACAAGAAAGAAACAAAGTAGAACATAAAGAGATCGTGACACAAGGGAGGAGGGTCATAGTTGGCCTTTGAGATGATGAACAAAAGAAGAGGAGTTTTATGTATTTTCAAGTATAAGGTAAAATGAACTTTTCACATGAACTAAACGAAAACCTTTTAATGTACTTCCATTTTAAGGACTTAAAGTCTTATTACTAGCGAGTGAATAGTGGGGGTCGTGAATGTATTTCTAAAAACATTATGTTTAAAATCGTAATACAACTATACTACTAAACCATTTTTACAAGCAGTTCCCTTTAATGGGTAGTTTTGGCATAACTTTTTTATTAAGAGTAAATTACAAAAAAAACGTCATTATGTATGTATCGTATTGCAAAGTGTATCCTTTACCTTTAATAATTACAGAAAATCTACTTAATGTTTACATACCCTAACACATTATATCCTTTACTCCAAACTCTTTTATTTTTTTCTGATAAGTCATGTCATATGGCCCCACGTGAGGGCAGTCTAGTCTTTTTACCTCTCACTCCCTTTCCAATTATTAAAACCCGAAATCGACATCCCCAGCCCAACACCTACAAACACCAAATCGTGGACCACAAACCACCACTGCCTACCATCATCACCTATTCGTAGATAACTTCAAAAGAAGAACAACTCAATCCATATTCTCATATCTCAATCAAAGAAACATCAACTAAAGATCCTTAAAACCCACCAAGAAATCGAACAACTAGGTGACGGATCAAATCTTTTTCAACATTATAGTCATCACTCCTCAAGAGTACGTCTATCTTCCAACGATATGCCGACAAAGATCAACCCTCGGTGTCTGGTGGGAGGTGTCTGATGGGACGTTGACAACAATCTTTCACCGCCCACCTTCCACCGCCACCCCACATTTCCCGCTGTTACAACCACCACCTGCACCTTGAAACTGAGCGCCACTAATCATCAACTCACTAGTCTCTGATATC
The DNA here is from genome assembly GCA_947069175.1 of Scalesia atractyloides. Taxonomy (NCBI): domain Eukaryota; kingdom Viridiplantae; phylum Streptophyta; class Magnoliopsida; order Asterales; family Asteraceae; genus Scalesia; species Scalesia atractyloides. The sequence continues at coordinate 25,214,117 of CAMTDV010000014.1, read as the reverse complement.
GGAACTTGACCCAGTCGTCGCGTAACAACTCGTAAATTCGTTGTTATCTTTTTCTTTTTATTTCCGTTGTACCTCTCATTGTAATTCTAAGATTTGATTATAAGAAAGTTATGTTAAGGGAATTATATTTTATTGCAGCTATATCGCATTCAATCGCTAATTCAACACAATCACAAGTAGTTATGCTACTTTACGGGCCGAGCCTGTTATTGTTTAATAAACACTTGTGCCATCGCATCGCTTATCTCATCGCATCGCAAAACGCAGTTAATGATGTGGAATTATGTTTTATATGTGTTGTGTTTGTTTATGTTATGGTTTATTATCGCTGAAACGCTCGCACACTCACGTAACTCGCTCTCTCTCAATTCAATGGTAATATAACGCTTAACGCTTCGCTAAAACGCTTAACGCTTACTACTAATACGAACCGAATCGCCAAACGAACTCCTAACGCGAAAAAAACGAACAAAACTTCGCCAATAGGCCAAGTTCGCCCGAACTTGTCCAGGCCACCAAAAACTCAGTTTTAAGCCAAGTTCGCTTGAACTTGGTACCAATCCAAGGAAAACCACCAAGTTCGCTCGAACTTGTAACAAGTTCGCCCGAACCCCCGAACTTGTAACAAGTTCGCCCGAACTCGCCCAACTGATGTCCAGCCTACTTTCTCACCTCACCTATAAATACTCAGCTCCTCTCCTCATTTGAACTTGCTGCAAGTTCGCCCGGAGCTCCCCAAAACCGAAACCCTTTGTTTTCTAAGTAAGAATCAACCCTTTTTCTTGTTACAACAACGTTTTACAACGATTTTGCACAAGGTTTTATCTTCGATTTCATCAAAACTCCTTTGTTTACGAAAATCTTCATCATTTTATGCAGAACTTCTGTTTTTCACTTATATCTATGCTTAGATCTAAGTAAAATCTTTTAAACATCGATTTTTACACAATATTCAGACTAAATGACGTATGTTTCGTTCACTTTGAAGTGGAACGAGGCGTTATCAAGCAAGATCTCAGATCCGGAAGCACAAGGACGAAATCGTCACTTTGCACAAACTGGACTAAACCGTATGAACCTTCAAGTTCGCCCGGATTAGTCCGAGTTTCTGTAAAATGGCTAAACTCGCTCCAAAAGACCTCTTCAGCCTAGGTATTTCTCAGTAGCCTAAGGTTGGAGGGATGGACACTCGATTTCCTCAGCAAACGACGCGAAAACGCCGGAATCGGATGCCAAAACAGTCAAGTTCGCTCGGAAAGCATCAAGTTCGCTCGAACTTGTCACCAGATTGGTGACCAAGTTCGCCCGAACTTGATCAATTCTTCACAAATTACACAAGTTCGCCCGAACTTGTACTGATTCCAAGGAATCAGGACAAGTTCGCCCGAACTTGTATCACCCTTCATCAAACAGGGCAAGTTCGCTCGAACTTGTCCAGTTTCTCAGGAAACCAGACAAGTTCGCCCGACCTTGTACCTCCAGTAAGTCTAAACAGTCAAGTTCGCCCGAACTTGTACCCCAAGGTACAAGTTCGCCCGAACTTGTTTGCTGTTCCTTCAATCGTTAACCGTTTCAGCAATTCGGAAGATTGGCACACTTCTGTTCGCTTACAGGCTGATCCGTCGCTCTCCTCAACTCATCTCAGATCCCGTCTCTTCTCTCAAAACGACCAACAGTGAGTATACTTGAACCCATTTACGCTTAAACGCACTTTTGGGTGTCACATATGTTCATATATCAAAACACATCACACAACTCAAAATCTTATTCGAACTCCCGCTATTACTTGACTATACGTGAAATCTGCTGAATTGTATGTATTACTTGATTGCTTGTACGCCACCCTTAACATGATAGTATACTAGAGTTTGACCCGCCACCCGGAGGCCCGGGGTTGTTAAGGCTCGTATTTTCATTTCTCATTTATTTTTCTCTTTAGGATGTGGACACTTGTTCGCATGCCTCGATCAATCGCGGTTTGTTGGTTTACTTGAATCTAAGTAGTTACATAGTTCACAACTATTACGTATGTCATGCGGTGTATGCTAAACGCTTTTACATCTATTATGTACGCAAACCTGTATGCTCACCTTTTCATAATTGTATTGACGTTTTATTTTAACATATGTGTAGGTTGAGGATATTTGCTACGGATGCTTAGTTGTAGGTTTTGCCTTTAGAAAATCATGTAATAAATCTACGGAAGAACGAACTTGATTTGTATTAAGAGATTTTATGTTTTGTAATGATTAAACGTGAAATATTGGTTGATTGTATGGGAAGTTAACTGTTTAAGATATTATCATGTAAATTGTTATGGAATTTCTCTTGAGACAATCTGGTTCGCCTAGTGCCGCGCCCCGATGTTTCCGCCATCGGTTGGGGTGTGACAGATTGGTATTAGAGCCATAACTACAGGGAAAATTAGGTAGAACTGCCATGTTTGACCTAGTCTATAGTTAGGACACCAAATCAGACTGTTACGCATCGATTAAACACCGAAAACTGATACGAACAGACAAGTTCGCTCGAAATTGATCAAGTTCGCTCCCCGAACTTGATCAATTTCCCCGAACTTGACCAAGTCCGCTCGAACTTGTCAGTCCCGTTCAACATCAAACAAGTTCGACTGGGATTGAGCAAGTTCACTCGAACTTGACATCAGACTGATGCCAAGTTCGCCCGAACTTGACTAGAACCCTTTGAATTGAACTTTTAAACATTGCTTTTCCTAAAGCAACCACCACACACGTGAAGAACGCTCGTATCACACAAAACGGGTTATCAAGTCGAGATTAGGTGTGAAAACCAAGAACTCTTGACGAGATTATTCACTCCGCGCATTCTCTCGCACGAGATATCTTCGTTGAGTTAGGAGTGATATCCAAAACCTCGACGAAAATCTCCATTTCTATCTAGTGGAATTCCCGATTTGATCGGTGAGCATACCCATAACTAGGAATGAAGTTGTTAAGTTAGGGGTGAAACCCGCATCTTAATAACTAGTTCCGTTCCTCGATTTTCAATCTCACCAAAGTCTCGATCATTTCGATGACTCGGAACACGACGTAACTGGAAGGATAAATGCCGTTAACCGTTGTACGGCGAGAGCATTTGTCTAGTAGGCCAAATCGTGTGTCCGAACTCAGAGAATTTTCGAACCACTTTGGGTAGTCGCTGTCTCAATACCCAGGATACTCCCAATTGATTTAAGCTTGCAGTCGTCGCTTTTACGCATTATCGAGTTTATTTATTATTTACGTGTTTGAATTTATGGATTTTACGCTTATTCGATTTCTTACTTTACCGATTTCTCGATTTATCGCTTTTACGCTCCATCGATATTTGCACAACTCGCACAGCTCTCGAAATCTAAAACACTAATAAAATTCACCAACCAAACTAATCGCTCAACTCGCTTACGCTCATGAGGGCATTTGTGCCTCATACGCAGCTTTACTCGCTTATTACGCTTATAAATCGCATCTCGTACGCGCTACGCATGATTTAGTTTGAAGATGAATACGTGCAAAATATGTGATTATGTGCCTATGTGTTTATGTGCTTATGTGGTTATGTGTTTATGTGCTTACATGCTTATGTGGATACGTGTCTATGTGTTTTGTGCCTTAATTGAATAATAATAATAATAAATAATAATAATAATAATAATAATAATAATAATAATAATAAAATAATAATGATGATAATAATAATAATAATAATAATAATAATAATAATAATAAATTTTGAACATAAACCTATCATAATCAAATCTCATCCAATCAAATCCTTCATGTAGATATCTTCCATGGGATCTCACACCAGGAGGAATCTCCAGCGCAACAACGTTGATAAGCGCATCGCTTCACTGGTAGCCAAGCAAATGGCTAAAGTCATTCCTCAGATCGTCAGCGAGATCCATGCCGTCAGCAGCAATCCATCCGTGGATTCCAAGGCCGAACACCCAAAGACTTCGTTCAGCTTCAAGCAATTTAAAGCATGTGGACCTCTTACTTTCTCTGGCACTGAAGGACCAAGTGCTATGTTCCACTGGTTTGATTCTATCGAGGTTACGTTCCGCCAAAGCGGATGCCCCAAAGCCCTGCGCACCATCAAGCTACCGGCATGTTCCAATCAAGGGCTCTTGATTGGTGGATAGCGGGGCGCAACAAGCGCGGGAACGACGAAGTTTACGGGCTCACTTGGGAGGAACTCAAGGAAATCATGGTGAAGGAGTTCTGTCCTCCACATGAAGTTCAAAAGATGGAGAATGAGTTCTGGGATATCAAACAAGACGGTCCCGACAACGCTGGCCTCACAACCCGATTCAAGGAGTTGAGTATTATCTGTCCCGGTCAGGTGGACACTACCGAGAAGCAATCAAGAAATACCTCCATGCTCTATCAGATTGCGCGCTGATTTTGTTCAAGCAGCACGCCCCACTACCATTGAGGAAACTTATCAGCTCGCCTCAGAAATCAACGACAAAAGGGTTCAGGCTGGTTACTTCAAGAACCACAACAAAGTCGGAATCAAGCTATCACTGAGCTGAGTGCTCCTACCGATCAGTCTCGAGAGTCAAAGTCCAGTCGCCGAGGTCGCAAGAGAGAAAACCCAAGCAAGAACTGTGCACTTACCGCACCGCCAAACCCTCAGCCGCTTCAGTCACCCGCACCAAACGCACCTCCAGCAAAGCGTGCGTATACTGGTCCTCATCCACTGTGCTCAAAATGCACTTATCACCATGCGGTTGGAGGCAATTGTCGTTTCTGCACCAACTGCAACATTTACGGCCACTTTACCGTCAGCTGCCGTTCAGGCCCCCGTCAGCCACCTCCTCAAGCCCCAGCACCACCAGTCTACCAGCTCCACCTTGCACTCCTCAGGCTAATCAGCAGCAGTTTCAGCAGCAAGCGCCAGCCCCAAAGGCCCGTGCTTGCTACACTTGTGGGGACCCAAACCACTTCAGTACTGTCTGCCCTAACAGAGCAGTCAAGCAAGAGCCGCAACAGCAGCAGCCTCAGCCTCAGCAGTAGCCACCACAGGCTGCGCGTGGACGAGCCTTTAATCTCAACCATCGCCAGGCTCAAAATGACAACAATGTTGTCAATGGTACGTTCCTTGTTAATGGTGTTTATGTTCATGTTTATTTGATACTGGTGCCGATAATTGTTTTGTATCGTTAGAATTCGAAAAGGTTTTAAAATTTAAACGTGCTAAACTCCCAAAGACTTTCGATGTGGAAGTCGCCACCGGAAGAACCGTTACCGTTAACTCCGTCCTACGTGGTTGTACTCTCGATCTCAACAACCACATCTTCTCGATCAATCTCATACCAATGAATTAGGTAGCTTCGATATCATAGTAGGCATGGATTTTCTTCGTGAAAATCATGCCGAATTGTTTGCTTCGATAAAATGATTCGTTTCCCTCTCCCTAACGGTGTTCAACTACATGTCTATGGCGAGACTCCTCAAAGAAGTTGATGCTTATGTCATGTACCCAAGCGAGCAAGTATTTACGAAAGCCATGCGCTGCCTTCCTAGCCCACATCGTGAACCCGGAGAAAGAAAAGAAAAGCTGGAAAGATGTACCCGTTGTTTGTGAATTTCCTAAAGTTTTTCCCGACGATTTACCCGGTTTACCCCCTACTCGAGATGTTGAATTCCTTATCGATTTGATTCCCGGTGCTACTCCTGTTGCAAAAGCTCCCTACCGTCTCGCACCACCGAAATGTGCAAGCTATCTAGCCAACTTCAAGAGCTTCTTGATAAAGGTTTCATATGCCCGAGCACTTCGCCATGGGACGCACCCGTTCTTTTTGTGAAAAAGAAAGATAGGACGTTCCGAATTGCATCGACTATCGTGAACTTAATAAGCTTACGATAAAGAACCGCTACCCTCTTCCCCGAATCGATGATTTGTCCGATCAGCTTCAAGTGCTACTTGTTTTTTCTAAGATCGATTTACGTTCCAGCTATCATCAGTTATGCATGTTGGAAGAAGATATTCCGAAAACCGCCTTTCGTACTCGTTATGGCCATTTCAAATTCGTGGTCATGTCTTTTGGTCTTACCAATGCACCCGCGTCTTCATGGATTTGATGAACCATGTGTATAAAGCTTTCTTAGATCGTTTCGTCATTGTGTTCATACGATGACATCCTTATCTACTCGAAGTCGAGAGACGAACACGCACGTCATCTCCGTTTAGTCCTCGAACTTCTCCAAGGTAATCGTCTTTATGCTAAATTCTCTAAATGTGAATTCTAGCTCGAAGAAGTCCAATTTCTTGGCCACATCGTTAATAGTCAAGGAATTCACGTCGACCCTGCAAAGATTGAAGCTGTCAAAAGTTGGATTACGTCGAAGAATGCATCCGAAATCCGTTCCTTTCTTGGATTGGCGGGTTACTACTGTCGATTCATCGCCGACTTTTCAAAAATTGGCGTTCTGCTTACCGCTTTAACTCATAAGGACAAGCCTTTCGTTTGGGATTCCAAACAAGAGGAAGCCTTTCAAACTCTCAAGTGTATGCTATACAACGCTCCCGTACTCGCTCTTCCCTACGGAAACGACGATTTCGTTGTTTACTGCGATGCCTCCAATCTTGGCCTTGGTTGTGTTCTCATGCAACGAGACAAGGTTATCGCGTATGCATCTCGACAACTCAAGATCCACGAGAAGAATTACACGACCCACGATCTCGAACGCGGTGCAGTTGTTTTTGCATTAAAGATATGGCGACACTACCTTTACGGTACTAAGTGTACGGTCTTCACCGACATAAGAGCTTACAACACATCTTTAATCAAAAGGAACTGAATATGCGCCAATGCAGATGGGTTGAACTTCTCAACGATTACAATTGTGAGATACGCTACCATCCTGGAAAAGCAAACGTCGTAGCCGATGCTCTAAGTCGACGAAGCTATGTGATAGTGTTCGTGACTCTCAAGCTTTGAATGATCTCGAAATCATGATTCGCTTCGCCCAATTTTCTTGTTTTAACGAGAATACCCTGCAAGATGAAATGAAATGTGGTGCCGAAACTCAGCTCGTTGGTAAACCTAACGGCATCTATCATTACCTCGATTGTATTTGGATTCCTAACCGTGATAATCTTCGTGAATTGCTAATGACCGAAGCTCATAAATCTCGATACTCCATTCATCCCGGAGCCGACAAGATGTACCAGGACCTTCGTTCTAAGTATTGGTGGCCGGGCATGAAAAAGGATATCGCCGTATACGTCTCAAAGTGCTTAACTTGTTCGAAGGTTAAAGCCGAACATCAAAGGCCCTCTGGTTTGCTCGAACAACCCGAAATTCCGATGTGGAAGTGGGAGAGCATAGCCATGGACTTCATTACAAAACTCCCTCGCACCTCCTCTGGTCACGATACCATTTGGGTTATCGTTGATCTCTTACCAAGTCAGCGCATTTTATTGCCATACGAGAAGACTTTAAGGTAGAACGATTAGCACTAATCTATACCGACGAAGTCATATGTTGACACCGGACGCCTCGCGACATCATCTCTGACCGCGAAGGTCGCTTTACCTCACGTCTCTGGGAGACTTTTCAATCCACCCTCGGTACTACGCTTAATCTCAGTACCACTTTTCACCCTCAAATCGACGGTCAGATTGAGTGCCCGATCCGTACCCTCGAAGACATGCTTCGTGCGTGCATCATAGAATTCGGTGATAATTGGGATACGCATTTACCTTTAGTTGAATTCCCGTACAATAATAGTTATCATATCAGCATTCAAATGGCTCCTTTTGAGGCCCTGTATGGAAGAAAATGTCGATCGCCGATTGCGTGGCACGAGATCGAAGAAGCACAAATCACCGGTCCCGAGCTGATTCAAGAAACGACAGACAAGATCCTCCAGATCAGAGACAATCTCTTGAAAGCTCAGAGTCGTCAAAAGAGTTATGCTGATAAACGCCGCAAGCCCCTATAGTTCAAAGTGGGAGATCACGTTCTCTTAAAGGTTGCACCATGGAAAGGAGTGATCCGCTTCGGAAAGAAAGGAAAGCTAGCGCCGCGATACGTAGGTCCCTTTAAGATTCTGGAAAGAATTGGCAAAGTGGCCTATCGACTCGAACTACCGGCAGAACTTAACAACGTACATCCGAGTTTTCACGTGTCGAACCTCGAGAAATGCCTAGCTGAAGAAAATCTCCACGTCCCTCTCGAGGACTTGCAAATAAACGAGACTCTTCATTTGTGGAAAAGCCAGTCAAAATCATGGACCGAGAAACCAAGAAACTACGGCGCTCTTGTATCCCTATCGTGAAAGTCCGATGGGAAGGCAAACACGGTGCCGAGTTCACTTGGGAATTGGAAAGTGAAATGAAGGCTAAATATCCACATCTCTTTGTTACGACCATTACTTAAATTTCGGGACGAAATTTCCTAAAGTAGGGGAGACTGTAACAACTCGTAAATTCGTTGTTATCTTTTTCTTTTTATTTCCATTGTACCTCTCATTGTAATTCCGAGATTTGATTATAAGAAAGTTATGTTAATGGAATTATATTTTATTACAGCTATATTGCATTTAATCGCTTTAATCGCTAATTCAACGCAATCACAACTAATTATGCTACTTTAGGAGTCGAGTGTGTTATTGTTTAATAAACACTTGTGCCATCGCATCGCAAAACGTAGTTAATGATGTGGAATTATGTTTTATATGTGTTGTGTTTGTTTATGTTATGGTTTATTATCTCTAAAACGCTCGCACACTTACGTAACTCGCTCTCTCTCAATTGAATGGTAATATAACGGTTAACGCTTTGCTAAAACGCTTAACATATCAATCTTATACAAACCGAATCGCCAAACGAACTACTAACACGAAATAAACGAACAAAACTTAGCCAATAGGCCAAGTTCGGTCGAACTTGTGCATCACAGTTCGCCCGAACTTGTCCGGGCCACCAGAACTCAGTTTTAAGCCAAATTCGCTCGAACTTGATACCAATCCAAGGAAAACCACCAAGTTCGCCGAACTTGTAACAAGTTCGCCCGAACTTGCCCGAACTTGATGTGTCCAGCCTACTTTCTCACCTCACCTATAAATACTCAGCTCCTCTCCTCATTTGAACTTGCTGCAAGTTCGCCCGGAGCTCCCCAAAACCGAAACCCTTTTTTTCTAAGTAAGAATCAACCCTTTTTCTTGTTACAACAACGTTTTACAATGCTTTTGCACAAAGTTTTAACTTCGATTTCATCAAAACTCCTTTGTTTATGAAAATCTTCATCTTTTTTATGCAAAACTTCTGTTTTTCACTTATATCTATGCTTAGATCTAAGTAAAATCTTTTAAACATCGATTTTTACACAATATTCGGACTAAATGACGTATGTTTCGTTCACTTTAAAGTGGAACGAGGCGTTGTCAAGCAAGATCTCAGATCCGGAAGCACAAGGACGAAATCGTCACTTTGCACAAACTGGACTAAACCGTACGAACCTTCAAGTTCGCCCGGATTAGTTCGAGTTTCTGTAAAATGGCTAAACTCTCTCCAAAAGACCTTTTCAGCCTAGGTTTTGCTCAGTAGCCTAAGGTTGGAGGGATGGACACTCGATTTCCTCAGCAAACGACGCGAAAACGCCGGAATCGGATGCCAAAACAGTCAAGTTCGCTCGGAAAGCATCAAGTTCGCTTGAACTTGTCACCAGATTGGTGACCAAGTTCGCCCGAACTTGATCAATTCTTCACAAATTACACAAGTTCGCCCGAACTTGTACGTATTCAAAGGAATCAGGACAAGTTCGCCCGAACTTGTATCACCCTTCATCAAACAGGGTAAGTTCGCCCGAACTTGTCTTGTTTCTCAGGAAACCAGACATGTTCGGCCGAACTTGTACCTCCAGTAAGTCTAAACAGTCAAGTTCGCCCAAACTTGTCTGCTGTTCCTTCAACTGTTAACGTTTCAGCAATTCGGAAGACTGATGCAATTCTGTTCGCTTACAGGCTGATCCGACGCTCTTCTCAACTCATCTCAGATCCCGTTTCTTCTCTCAAAACGCACCAACAGTGAGTATACTTGAACCCTTTACGCTTAAACGCACTTTTGGGTGTCACATCGTATATCAAAACACATCACACAACTCAAACTCTTATTCGAAATCCCCTATTACATGACTATACGTGAAATCTGCTGAATTGTATGTATTACTTGATTGCTTGTACGCCACCCTTAACATGATAGTATACTAGAGGTTGACCCGCCACCACGGAGGCCCGGGGTTGTTAAGGCTCGCATTTTCATTTCTCATTTATTTTTCTCTTTAGGATGTGGACACTTGTTCGCATGCCTCGATCAATCGCGGTTTGTTGGTTTACTCGAATCTAAGTTGTTACATAGTTCACAACTATTACGTATGTCATGCGGTGTATGCTGGACGCTTTTATATCTATTATGTACGCAAACCTGTATGCTCACCTTTACTTAATTGTATTGACGTTTTATTTTAACATATGTGGCAGGTTGAGGATATTTGCTACGGATGCTTAGTTGTAGGTTTTGCCTTTAGAAAATCATGTAATAAATCTAGGGAAGATCGAACTTGATTTGTATTAAGAGATATTATGTTTTGTAATGAGTAAACGTGAAATATTGGTTGATTGTATGGGAAGTTAACTGTTTAAGATCTTGTCATGTAAATTGTTATGGAATTTTCTCTTGAGACAATCTGGTTCGCCTAGTGTCGCGCCCCGATGTTTCCGCCATCGGTTGGGGTATGACACGTCGCCCCTTTATTTTGTCTGTGGAGACCCAATCAATCCACCCACGAAATACAAATGCAACTCATGATATTCCTCTTAAATTCCATTACATGCATATGTGATTTGCAAGCTACCCAATTAAATTTATAGAGATTAACTAGTTTTGATTAAAACCCTACAACAATCAAACAAATAGAAATACATTACTGGGTTTTGAAATTACAGATGGTGAATCATTGGCAGTAAGTAGTGTGGTGGTCACGAAATAGAGAAGTTGACGGAATTTAGTTTGAAGATGGAGGCGGTGGTGGGGATTTGATTGATTGAGAGAGAGACATGAGGGGGGAGATAAATAGAAGGTTATGTGGGGTGAATGGTGCGGTGGCAGGTGGTGGTGGAGGAGGTTGAAAGGGGTGGCTGGTGTTGTTTGGTGGGTGGTTTAAGAAGGAGACAGTGTTATATATATAGTTTTTTTACAAAAAAGAAATGTCTTATGTTTTAGTATTATTATTATATGATTTTTAATTTAGTTTTTAGGTAAAATGACCAAGTTACCCCCATGTGGGGTTCATTTGGTTAGATTTAACTATAAAAATCAAATGAGCTAGGGTTAAAGGATATAACATGTAAGAGTTTGCATACATCGAGTACGTTTTTTGTAATTTTTGAAAGCAAATAATATATAGTTTGCAACATGGTGTGAACTTAAAGGACGATTTTTGTAATTTCCTCTTTTATTAGAGCAACTTGCCATTTTAGTCTCTGAGGTTTATCCCAAATTGTCATTTTAGTTTAAATAGTTTTTTTTCTCCCCTGGGTCCCTGACTTTTCTAATTTGTTGCCATCTTATCCAATGCCCTAACTCCATCTAAAAATCTTAGTTAAGTTAGAGGTATTTTGGTCACATCACATTTATGTTTTGTTTTTGCCATTTTCATCCATAATCCTTTTTACATTTATTTTTCTTCAATCACTTATATTAAATATAAATATAATTATCATTATAATATTACATATATTGTAATTATTTTATATCATGATAATATGGTTTAAAGTGGATTATCATTTCTCGTTTCCATCAATAAATATTAATTTACTTAACAATACCGCAATTTTCAGGTGACAAAATATTTCTAAATCAAGATACATCCCATCCGTTAACAATTTCTAGAAAAACATTATTGTATCATTTCTGGGAAAGCATCCCTAACATCTGCCCCCTACACCACTGCCGAAACCTCTGAGATCTGAGCTTCTTCTTTGCCAACAATTCGGTCCTTTGATCATGAACATCAAATTGTGATCGATTATGGTTTCTCTTCAGTTACTAAATCAAAACCTCACTAACGCTATGTTTTTTCGCAAACCAAAACGAATTCTTTGTTAGCTTCTGTTTGTAACATCACTACAAACCACCACCATTAACCACTACAACCACCAAAAACGAACACCACCTTTTCACCTAAAACCGACCACCACCCTTCTCACCTGAAACCGGTCTCAAATCTGGAGGAAAGGAATCAAATCTGGTGAGAAAAGTGGGTGGCATTGCTGAAGGTGGGTGACAGTGGTGCCGGTGGTGTTTGTGGTATTATAGAGAGAGAAAGCAGGGGTGTAGTGTTTCTATGTGTAAGACCCCTATTTAATAAATTGAAGTTTGTGAAAATTTCGCATATAATTTTTTTTTGCGATTACACGTTCATACTATAATACGAGTTTCTTTTAACTTCGTAAACATTAAACATTTTAACTTGTATTCGATGATTAGTTTCGTAACAACAAAACAAAGTGCGGAAGCTTGAGATTTGACCGTTTCGGTTCCCCCGTTGAGCTTGATCATCATCCGGTACTTTACATCATCACCTGTATTTCATAAAACATGAAATACGTTAGTTATAACGAGTTTATATCATAACCGACTGGACCCGGGGATTCAAAACAAACAAAACAAACATGTTTAAGAAACCCGCCGTAAGCTACGGTCAATCAGGCGTTTTCTGGTTCGAGCAGAAGCTGTTGACCGTAACTTGCAGCACTAAGCCGTAGGTTACGGCAGCCTTGCTGCAGCTTTTCCCAACTTTTTTTGTACGAAAAGTTTCATATTTTTCATTTCTTATCCGTTTGCTTCAAACTTGTTTCTACATGATCGTAAAACCTTTGTCAACGTATTTAACCCAAAATCTTCAACCCGGATTCATAAATTTGATAGATTACACAACCATTACCCGGTTTATGCGTATATTTGTTTTGAACCGTTATGAGATTTAAGCACTCAAGCTTAAATCTCACTCCTTATTTTCCTTAACTCTTATCTCTACACTAAGACTTCAATTTATCTTCCACCATAACTATATTTGTAGTGGATTTCTTATAGTAAAAACATATAGTCAAAATTCTACACTTTGATTCGATAATTTACGAAAAAGATCCGTTAGGAGACATTAAACCAAAAAGGTTTATGTCTTTCACTTTTACTCTACCGGAAGTGTGTACTTACTTATAAAACTCATTTTTAAACTACCATTAAAGATCGTTTGCCCAGTTCGTCATTCTTTGAAGTTTTGGTCAATATTAGTCCTTGTAATTACGAAGTACATCTAAAAGCTTACTTTGACTAAGTGGGTACTTTTAACCCTTATTCCATTTAAAATTTATTATGTTCTTAAAAACATAAAAGTCTCCCATTGTTTAATGTTATAAACTTACTTAAATGCACTTTTCGCTTAAAAACATGTTTTCGGCTCTAATGGCCGTTTGACGTGTCGTACCACAAACCCTCATTGAGAGCATGACCATTACACATACCTGGCGCGGGTCTAAGTATTGACCCGTTACAATGCTTTGCGATTTTGTATACTAATTTATGGCAATGCATGCCCACAAATCATGCTTACCTGTAAGCATGAAACTTAACAAACGGAATATTAAATATCATTTTCAAATGGTGATAACATCACCATTTGACCCGTTTGTCCGTTCGACTTATTTCTTGGTTCGCCCTTTTTAACATATCGATATAACCAAGCATTATTTATTGTAAAAAAAAAGATTGTTAACTTACCAATTATTTCATTCGACCCGTTATGATTCGCACCATAGGGTCGTATTGCTTAAAAAATCGTTTCTTTATCCATTTGACCCATTATGGCTTACACCATAAAGTGTCTTTTCAAACTCTTGTCTATTCGTCAATACTTGACCAAACTACCGTTTTTACCCTTTTTACCACCAAATATGGTTTATTACTATTTTCACTTGTTTCAACCCATTCCATTCCGCATCGGAACATCGTATGCCAAATACTAATTTACTTTATTCTTAACCAATACATTAATTAGTTATTCTACTGGAAGGGTGTAAGTTTTACTTATTGTGTGTCTTTGCGAGCTCCATGCTTAAACTTGTATACATTTGACCCGTTCGTTTCCAAGCTCCTACCTATCTTGTCAGAGTCAAACTACCACATTATATCCATAAGATCACTAGATTAGTCAACCATTAACATGACCATCACACCTTATGGATTCACACACACTTATCATCAAAGCATGTTATTTATTCGACAACTATTTTTCTCCCATACTTCTTTCCATTCACTAACCTTTTGACCCGTTAGTGAAATTACTTATACAAACTAGTTAGTAAGTGATTTTAAACACTTTAAGAATGTCACATAAAGTGTTATTTGTTACTAACAATCAATACTTCATACCTAAATAAATTATACGCAACCTTATTTCTTTTCTTGATTAATAATAACATTATGAATGTGCAACGACTTTCTATACAGCTGTAGTGATTGACCCTTATGACCCATTCAAAGTCCGAACTAATTAACATGTCCAAAGTTGGATCGTAGAACACTCAAATTCCTTCGCAAGCATATAAGGTACACCTTCTAACGAATTTTCTATGATTTTATATGATTTTTATAAAATCAGCACAGCAACTATATTTTGATTTTCAAACAGCTTTCAAAGCATCTGTACAACTGTTTTAATCCATCTTTTGACCCATTTAACAACCATAATTACTTCTTATGATTACAAACAGTAAGAAATTACTTCTAAGCTTTCCGAAAAGGTATAGAACACCCAAATCGGATAAATGGTTGATTTTAATATGATTTTTTAAGATTAGTAAAAATCCGTATAAAAAGCTACGGAAACATATTTATGGTCCTTTCAAGTTCGACCCAAACTATCAAATGCAATCCATTTCTAAGGCTAAAACTCTTATTAAACTATTGGAAATGGTTAGAAACCTATAACACAACAATTATAGGCTAAGAGATGTTAAAAACATCTCTATTTCAAGAAATCATCATATGAACCCTAATTTTTACCATCTTCTCAACTTCATCTTCATCAATTTAAGTACTAGGGCTAAATTCAACATATATTCAAGTTCTATTTGGTGATTCTAATGCATCATCATGTTTAATTTCATACAAATCGAAGATTTATCATAAACCCACTACTCATGAAATCATCAAATCAAATTCTACAACATACCTTATGTGGAGATGACGTAGTATGTCCTAAATCTTCAATCATGCATCGAAATCCCTTTGATTTTCGTTTTGATTGCATGATTTTGTGTTGATGAGCAAGAACAAGGGCTTGCCCTTATTTGCTTCTCCTGGTCGCTAACACACACACACACCTTGTGTGTGTTTTTTGTTTAGATTTTTGTTTTAATAATTAAACTTTTCAGTTATCCCACTTTGGTCCCTCATGTTTGGTTAGTTATTAGTAGGCCACAACCTACTTAGTTCCAACAATTTTTCCTCTTATTAACTAGGTTAAACATTTATTGTTAACTTAGTGGGTTCGGGGAGGTTATAACCCGTTTTATTTTAAGTCCCGTTAACTCAGGCCTTGTAAACTTCATTTTCTCAAAAGCATTCGTTCACCTTTTATTTAACATTAGGTTTATTTATTTAAATCCTAATATTTACCAGATTAATTTTTACCACTAAAAGTATTTTACCCACTCTTTAATATTAACATGGTTTGATTACCAAACCGTTTTTGTGGTGTTACACTGTGAAGAGAGTAGTGGTTGAATCCTAGTTCGGTTGTAACGCCACCACAATTGTCGCCGGTGAAGGGGGTCAACTCGACGGGTGTAGAGGGTTCGTCTTGGGTGGATGACTACTTTTAGAGGATGGCTACTCCATTAACCGTTTTTGGGACATGTTGTTAGCGAGCATGGAATACAAGTAGATCCCGCAAAAATTGAAGCCATCATGAACTGGCAAGCGCCTAAGACACCGTCTGAAATCCGAAGCTTTTTGCGATTAGCTGGTTATTATAGAAGATTTATCGAGAACTTTTCAGGAATAGCTACTCCATTAACCACACTGACCCGCAAGGATGTTAAGTTCATACAAATCAAGGATTTGTCATAAACCCACTACTCATGAAATCATCAAATCAAGTTCTACAACATACCTTATGTGGAGATGACGTAGTATGTGCTAAATCTTCAATCATGCATCGAAATCCCTTTGATTTTCGTTTTGATTGCATTATTTTGTGTTGATGAGCAAGAAAAGGGCTTGCCTTGTTTGCTTCTCCTGGTCGCTACACACACCACACACCTATTGTGTGTTTTTTGTTTAGATTTTTTGTTTAATAATTAAACTTTCCAGTTATCCCACTTTGGTCACTCATGTTTGGTTAGTTATTAAGTAGGCCACAACCTACTTAGTTCCAACAATATTTCCTCTTATTAACTAGGTTAAACATTTATTGTTAACTTAGTGGGTTCGGGGAGGTTATAACCAGTTTTATTTTAAGTCCCGATAACTCGGGCCTCTTGTAAACTTCATTTTCTCAAAAGCATTCGTTCACATTTTATTTAACATTAGGTTTATTTATTTAAATCCTAATATTTACCAGATTAATTTTTACCACTAACAGTATTTTACCCACTCTTTAATATTAACATGGTTTGATTACCAAACCGTTTTTGGGGTGTTACACTGTGAAGAGAGTAGTGGTTGAATCCTAGTTCGGTTGTAACGCCACCAAATCGTCGCCGGTGAAGGGGGTCAACTCGACGGGTGTAGAGGGTTCGTCTTGGTGTGGATGACTACTTTTAGAGGATGGCTACTCCATTAACCGTTTTTGGGACATGTTGTTAGTGAGCATGGAAGACAAGTAGATCCCGCAAAAATTGAAGCCATCATGAACTGGCAAGCGCCTAAGACACCGTCTGAAATCCAAGCTTTTTGCGATTAGCTGGTTATTATCGAAGATTTATCGAGAACTTTTCAGGAATAGCTACTCCATTAACCACACTGACCCGCAAGGATGTTAAGTTCATACAAATCAAGGATTTGTCATAAACCCACTACTCATGAAATCATCAAATCAAGTTCTACAACATACCTTATGTGGAGATGACGTAGTATGTGCTAAATCTTCAATCATGCATCAAAATCCCTTGATTTTCGTTTTGATTGCATTATTTTGTGTTGATGAGCAAGAACAAGGGCTTGCCCTTGTTTGCTTCTCCTGGTCGCTACACACAACACACCTTGTGTGTGTTTTTGTTTAGATTTTTGTTTTAATAATTAAACTTTCCAGTTATCACACTTTGGTCACTCATGTTTGGTTAGTTATTAAGTAGGCCACAGCCTACTTAGTTCCAACAATATTTCCTTCTTATTAATAGGTTAAACATTTATTGTTAACTTAGTGGGTTCGGGGAGGTTATAACCCGTTTTATTTTAAGTCCCGTTAACTCGGGCCTCTTGTAAACTTCATTTTCTCAAAAGCATTCGTTCACCTTTTATTTAACATTAGGTTTATTTATTTAAATCCTAATATTTACCAGATTAATTTTTACCACTAACAGTATTTTACCCACTCTTTAATATTAACATGGTTTGATTACCAAACCGTTTTTGGGGTGTTACACTTTGAAGAGAGTAGTGGTTGAATCCTAGTTCGGTTGTAACGCCACCACAATCGTCGCCGGTGAAGGGGGTCAACTCGACGGGTGTAGAGGGTTCGTCTTGGGTGGATGACTACTTTTAGAGGATGGCTACTCCATTAACCGTTTTTGGGACATGTTGTTAGCGAGCATGGAATACAAGTAGATCCCGCAAAAATTGAAGCCATCATGAACTGGCAAGCGCCTAAGACCACCGTCTGAAATCCGAAGCTTTTTGCGATTAGCTGGTTATTATCGAAGATTTATCGAGAACTTTTCAGGAATAGCTACTCCATTAACCACACTGACCCGCAAGGATGTTAAGTTCATACAAATCAAGGATTTGTCATAAACCCACTACTCATGAAATCATCAAATTAAGTTCTACAACATACCTTATGTGGAGATGACGTAGTATGTGCTAAATCTTCAATCATGCATCGAAATCCCTTTGATTTTCGTTTTGATTGCATTATTTTGTGTTGATGAGCAAGAATAAGGGCTTGCCCTTGTTTGCTTCTCCTGGTCGCTACACACACACACACCTTATGTGTGTTTTTTGTTTAGATTTTTGTTTTAATAATTAAACTTTCCAGTTATCCCACTTTGGTCACTCATGTTTGGTTAGTTATTAAGTAGGCCACAACCTACTTAGTTCCAACAATATTTCCTCTTATTAACTAGGTTAAACATTTATTGTTAACTTAGTGGGTTCGGGGAGGTTATAACCAGTTTTATTTTAAGTCCCGATAACTCGGGCCTCTTGTAAACTTCATTTTCTCAAAAGCATTCGTTCACATTTTATTTAACATTAGGTTTATTTATTTAAATCCTAATATTTACCAGATTAATTTTTACCACTAACAGTATTTTACCCACTCTTTAATATTAACATGGTTTGATTACCAAACCGTTTTTGGGGTGTTACACTGTGAAGAGAGTAGTGGTTGAATCCTAGTTCGGTTGTAACGCCACCATAATCGTCGCCGGTGAAGGGGGTCAACTCGACGGGTGTAGAGGGTTCGTCTTGGTGTGGATGACTACTTTTAGAGGATGGCTACTCCATTAACCGTTTTTGGGACATGTTGTTAGTGAGCATGGAAGACAAGTAGATCCCGCAAAAATTGAAGCCATCATGAACTGGCAAGCGCCTAAGACACCGTCTGAAATCCGAAGCTTTTTGCGATTAGCTGGTTATTATCGAAGATTTATCGAGAACTTTTCAGGAATAGCTACTCCATTAACCACACTGACCCGCAAGGATGTTAAGTTCATACAAATCAAGGATTTGTCATAAACCCACTACTCATGAAATCATCAAATCAAGTTCTACAACATACCTTATGTGGAGATGACGTAGTATGTGCTAAATCTTCAATCATGCATCAAAATCCCTTTGATTTTCGTTTTGATTGCATTATTTTGTGTTGATGAGCAAGAACAAGGGCTTGCCCTTGTTTGCTTCTCCTGGTCGCTACACACAGACACACCTTGTGTGTGTTTTTTGTTTAGATTTTTGTTTTAATAATTAAACTTTCCAGTTATCACACTTTGGTCACTCATGTTTGGTTAGTTATTAAGTAGGCCACAGCCTACTTAGTTCCAACAATATTTCCTCTTATTAAATAGGTTAAACATTTATTGTTAACTTAGTGGGTTCGGGGAGGTTATAACCCGTTTTATTTTAAGTCCCGTTAACTCGGGCCTCTTGTAAACTTCATTTTCTCAAAAGCATTCGTTCACCTTTTATTTAACATTAGGTTTATTTATTTAAATCCTAATATTTACCAGATTAATTTTTACCACTAACAGTATTTTACCCACTCTTTAATATTAACATGGTTTGATTACCAAACCGTTTTTGGGGTGTTACACTTTGAAGAGAGTAGTGGTTGAATCCTAGTTCGGTTGTAACGCCACCACAATCGTCGCCGGTGAAGGGGGTCAACTCGACGGGTGTAGAGGGTTCGTCTTGGTGTGGATGACTACTTTTAGAGGATGGCTACTCCATTAACCGTTTTTGGGACATGTTGTTAGTGAGCATGGAATACAAGTAGATCCCGCAAAAATTGAAGCCATCATGAACTTGCAAGCGCCTAAGACATCGTCTGAAATCCGAAGCTTTTTGCGATTAGCTGGTTATTATCGAAGATTTATCGAGAACTTTTCAGGAATAGCTACTCCATTAACCACACTGACCCGCAAGGATGTTAAGTTCATACAAATCAAGGATTTGTCAAAAACCCACTACTCATGAAATCATCAAATCAAGTTCTACAACATACCTTATGTGGAGATGACGTAGTATGTGCTAAATCTTCAATCATGCATCGAAATCCCTTTGATTTTCGTTTTGATTGCATTATTTTGTGTTGATGAGCAAGAACAAGGGCTTGCCTTTGTTTGCTTCTCCTGGTCGCTACACACACACACCTTGTGTGTGTTTTTTGTTTAGATTTTTGTTTTAATAATTAAACTTTCCAGTTATCCCACTTTGGTCACTCATGTTTGGTTAGTTATTAAGTAGGCCACAGCCTACTTAGTTCCAACAATATTTCCTCTTATTAACTAGGGTAAACATTTATTGTTAACTTAGTGGGTTCGGGGAGGTTATAACCCGTTTTATTTTAAGTCCCGTTAACTCGGGCCTCTTGTAAACTTCATTTTCTCAAAAGCATTCGTTCACCTTTTATTTAACATTAGGTTTATTTATTTAAATCCTAATATTTACCAGATTAATTTTTACCACTAACAATATTTTACCCACTCTTTAATATTAACATGGTTTGATTACCAAACCGTTTTTGGGGTGTTACACTGTGAAGAGAGTAGTGGTTGAATCCTAGTTCGGTTGTAACGCCACCACAATCGTCGCCGGTGAAGGGGGTCAACTCGACGGGTGTAGAGGGTTCGTCTTGGTGTGGATGACTACTTTTAGAGGATGGCTACTCCATTAACCGTTTTTGGGACATGTTGTTAGTGAGCATGGAATACAAGTAGATCCCGCAAAAATTGAAGCCATCATGAACTGGCAAGCGCCTAAGACCACCGTCTGAAATCCGAAGCTTTTTGCGATTAGCTGGTTATTATCGAAGATTTATCGAGAACTTTTCAGGAATAGCTACTCCATTAACCACACTGACCCGCAAGGATGTTAAGTTCATACAAATCAAGGATTTGTCATAAACCCACTACTCATGAAATCATCAAATCAAGTTCTACAACATACCTTATGTGGAGATGACGTAGTATGTGCTAAATCTTCAATCATGCATCGAAATCCCTTTGATTTTCGTTTTGATTGCATTATTTTGTGTTGATGAGCAAGAACAAGGGCTCTCCCTTGTTTGCTTCTCCTGGTCGCTACACACACACACACCTTGTGTGTGTTTTTTGTTTAGATTTTTGTTTTAATAATTAAACTTTACAGTTATCCCACTTTGGTCACTCATGTTTGGTTAGTTATTAAGTAGGCCACAGCCTACTTAGTTCCAACAATATTTCCTTTTATTAACTAGGTTAAACATTTATTGTTAACTTAGTGGGTTCGGGGAGGTTATAACCCGTTTTATTTTAAGTCCCGTTAACTCGGGCCTCTTGTAAACTTCATTTTCTCAAAAGCATTCGTTCACCTTTTATTTAACATTAGGTTTATTTATTTAAATCCTAATATTTACCAGATTAATTTTTACCACTAACAGTATTTTACCCACTCTTTAATATTAACATGGTTTGATTACCAAACCGTTTTTGGGGTGTTACACTGTGAAGAGAGTAGTGGTTGAATCCTAGTTCGGTTGTAACGCCACCACAATCGTCGCCGGTGAAGGGGGTCAACTCGACGGGTGTAGAGGGTTCGTCTTGGTGTGGATGACTACTTTTAGAGGATGGCTACTCCATTAACCGTTTTTGGGACATGTTGTTAGTGGGCATGGAATACAAGTAGATCCCGCAAAAATTGAAGCCATCATGAACTGGCAAGCGCCTAAGACACCGTCTGAAATCCGAAGCTTTTTGCGATTAGCTGGTTATTATCAAAGATTTATCGAGAACTTTTCAGGAATAGCTACTCCATTAACCACACTGACCCGCAAGGATGTTAAGTTCATACAAATCAAGGATTTGTCATAAACCCACTACTCATGAAATCATCAAATCAAGTTCTACAACATACCTTATGTGGAGATGACGTAGTATGTGCTAAATCTTCAATCATGCATCAAAATCCCTTTGATTTTCGTTTTGATTGCATTATTTTGTGTTGATGAGCAAGAACAAGGGCTTGGCCTTGTTTGCTTCTCCTGGTCGCTACACACAGACACACCTTGTGTGTGTTTTTTGTTTAGATTTTTGTTTTAATAATTAAACTTTCCAGTTATCCCACTTTGGTCACTCATGTTTGGTTAGTTATTAAGTAGGCCACAGCCTACTTAGTTCCAACAATATTTCCTCTTATTAACTAGGTTAAACATTTATTGTTAACTTAGTGGGTTCGGGGAGGTTATAACCCGTTTTATTTTAAGTCCCGTTAACTCGGGCCTCTTGTAAACTTCATTTTCTCAAAAGCATTTGTTCACCTTTTATTTAACATTAGGTTTATTTATTTAAATCCTAATATTTACCAGATTAATTTTTACCACTAACAATATTTTACCCACTCTTTAATATTAACATGGTTTGATTACCAAACCGTTTTTGGGGTGTTACACTGTGAAGAGAGTAGTGGTTGAATCCTAGTTCGGTTGTAACGCCACCACAATCGTCGCCGGTGAAGGTGGTGAAACTTGTTATATGTTTTCGTGTTGGATATGAGTCTTCTTATTCTGTTATACTATGTATCAAACTTGTATACTCGCTCAACATTTTTGTTGATTATATTTTAATGCATGTTGCAGGTTGTTAGCCAAGATGATGTGAAGAAATCTAACTAGGACAAGCTCTAGAAACACACTTTAAATATTTGTTATGCTTGTTCGTTTATTTGAAACTTTGTATTGAATCTTAGTCATTTGTGAAATTGAATTTAATTATATTGTCACATTAGTGTTATGTGCAATGAGCAATCTATTTTGTCTCATCCTGATGTTTCCGCCATCGGTTGGGGGTGTGACATCAGGACTACTACAACAACCGGAAATTCCTACTTGGAAGTGGGAATGTGTAACTATGGATTTCATTACCAAGTTACCCAGAACTAACCGTGACAATGACACGATTTGGGTTATTGTGGATAGGCTGACTAAGTCTGCTCACTTTCTACCTATCAAGGAAACTTTCAGCTCTGACAAGCTGGCAAAACTGTACGTGGATGAGATTGTATCTTTACACAGTGTGTCGGTGTCCATTGTTGTCACACCCCAACCAATGGCGGAAACATCAGAGTGAGACAAAAACGAAATTGCAAGAGACTTCATAACGCTATTTGTGTCAAGTATTTTAATAAACTACTTTTTACATTGCTTGAACTAAAGCGTAACAAATTTGAATTACGATAAGTATAAAAGAAATAAAATCTTTATTTCATTATTAACAATTTAATACAAAGTTTGGAAACAAGATACAACGTGTCTGAAATCAAGGTACGATACAACAAGTTTTAGAGTTTAAATGCGTTTCTAGGCAATCCTACTAGGTTCCTTTCACCGTCAAATCCTGCAACATGTAATCAAAGCATGGATCAATACAAAAGTATTGGCGAACATACAAGTTTTGAATATATATATATATATGTATATAAATATAAAAGTTTGTCTCAATCCAACATTGCTATTTGTATTCAAAATGAACTAGCATGCGTGAGGAACCTAAACATAACAACATAGCATGGAGGTACAAGTTAAATTTAGCATGCATAAATAACTTAGGCATAATAATAACATGGATATTCAAATAGAAACTAGCATGTATAAACAGTCTAATCATAATAAATAAGATGGATGTTTAAGTAGGACTAGCATGTATAAACGAACTAAGCATAACAATTAGCATATTTGATGGACAGAGTGATTTATTATGTTTGATTTTGTGTTATTGTGAAAGTTGTTAGTTGTCACATGTTGCACCCAAAAAATACTTTAAAGCGTAAAAGGGTTGAGTATGCTCACATTTTGCAAAACTTCCTTTGTTAATCCCGTGAAGATTGAATAATTGAAGGATGGAACACCGAGGTCACCTCACAAAGGCAAACGTAGGTGTATGAGTATGTAGAGTAACATCGGAGGGTTTGGATTAAAATATAGAGTATGAATTTATAAAAGTATATCTTGTTAGTATTTACACATATATGAATATAATTATATAGTGATTCTAAGCTAAGTCAAACGTCTTTATCATTTATATTCATAGAAGTCATGCATGAAGGTATGAGGATAACCATCCTTTAACCTCATTCGGAAGATTCACCAATACACAAATCATCACGAGGATGATTCGGATGGTCATGAATGAAAAGAAAATATACATTTATATTTATATGCATAAGAATTACTTGAATCTAATAGGTTTCGTTTTATAATTAATCACGCCTTGTGTTACGGACTTTTACTAAAAACGGATAGAGTTTCCTCTGTTTTTGGACGATCCCGACAACACAAGCTGTCGATTATATGTTTTCAAAACGCAATCATTCAATAACAATACATAAATATATTTATATGTATAGATTTTTATAAGTAAATTATATAAAGCTCAGTGTCGCGATATCAAAATTTAAATTGGAATATTAGCGTCTTTACAAGTCTCGTGTTTTTACTCGATGACCCGAACTGACTGAGTCAACCAGGTTTGACCCGACAGTTGACCGAGTTGACTGTTTGACCGGTGTTGACCGACACCCAAACTGAACCTGAACAAGACTCGATCAAACCCGACCCGAAACCCGAACCTGACACCCGAACTCGAATGAACCAGGACTCGAACTTTAAATTGGAATATTAGCGTCTTTACAAGTCTCGTGTTTTTACTCGATGACCCGAACTGACTGAGTCAACCAGGTTTGACCCGACAGTTGACCGAGTTGACTGTTTGACCGGTGTTGACCGACACCCAAACTGAACCTGAACAAGACTCGATCAAACCCCGACTCGAAACCCGAACCTGAGACCCGAACTCGAATAAACCAGGACTCGAACTGACTTGAACCGGAAACCCAAACCCGAACCATCTGGATCTCAACTGGACCGGGACTCGAACCAAACCGAGCCTGGCTTGAAACACACCACCAATGTCACCACTGCCGGTGTCGACGTGGTTCTTGTTCCGAGCAAGGCCCGAACCGGGCTAAATCAGACCTCGATACAAGCAAATCCCAAACGGAGTCCAACCGTCTCCACTACCGTACCTGCAAAAGCACGAATCGGAGAAGAACAGTTCTAAAGATCAAAAGGGATGAAGAAGACGGGTTAAGAGTTTACCGAATTGAACCTGACTCGTGGCTGCCGGATTTGAAAACATCACTTACGGTGCTCTAATGATGAAACCGACACTGGAATCGGACTCAGGAGGGTCGATTTAGGGGGTTTTCACCGATGAACCGCCGTGAAAATCTTGCCGGAGCTTCGCCACCGCCGCCGTGCCGCCGCACCTCCGCCGTTATCGTCGCCAGCTTCGCCGGCCGAAGTCCGGCTGCCGGAAATCACAGGGAGAGGGAGAGAGAGACAGTAGTGCGTGTGTGTAGGGTGTGTGTGAGTTATATAGTGTAGGGTTTAGTGTGTTGGGCCAAGGCCCATTAGCTAGTTCCTAGGGTTTTTGCGCGGCCAGGTCGCATCTACGAGACCCGTGTTTGAACCCGAATCATCGTGTAACATCGTAAACATTATTTTAGGGTCGAAATTATGTGTGATGGTGTCGGGAGTCGTTTTTAACGCGCACATCCGTCGGTTTCGTTAAAATAGCGTAACGCGCGTAGTTTGTCATTTTTAATCTGTTTATCGATCCGGTTTCGACTGCGGATGCTAAAATTCGATTACGAAGTTAAATATAATATTCTGACATTGTCAGTATTTCGTTTGGTATTCCGTTCATTATCGTTTAACGTTCGGTAGTTTCCAGCAAATTACCATTCGCGTATTGTAAAATCGGATAGACGTTCCTAGGCCTACCAAAAGCCAATTTAAGTTAGTTTACGACTAGATACGCTAGGTATTACTGTCTTAAGGTTTGTTGTATGCGAAATTACAATCCGAAAGTACCGGTTTGCGTATATTTTAACCAGGTATAAAAATACGAGTTTAAGTATGATTAACGCCTCGAATTGCGAATATGAATACAAAAATACGAGGCGTTACAGTCTCCCCTACTTTATGAAATTTCGTCCCGAAATTTATTCAAGATGAAGACTTTAGAACAACTGGCATTTCGTAGTATGCGTGGGTATAATCAAGAAATATGTGGTGAGTGATTAAAGTTTGTATTTAAATGTCGCAGTGAACACCGAATTTCTCATGGCACATTTTCATGAAAGTTTGGCAATATGGTAGGGACATTTATATATAGGATGTGCCAGCGGTGTATCCACCATGTTCTTACCATATTACGTCCGTTTCGCTAATCGATGCCATGTTACGTTCCGTGTCACGATCAGGGTTTATTAACGTATCACGAGTAAGAATGATAGCGTATAGTAATTTAAGTATGTAAGTATGATTGTATTCAAGTATGAGAAGGGTTATAAGTACGAGTATGATTAAAATCTTTGATTAGTCTACATGTGATATTTAGTTAACTAGATTGACGCATTACTGGCATGTGATCTCACTGGTCAAACCATCGTGTCCGCAAGTATGTATGTTTGACTTAACATGACCGCAAGTCCACGCGGCGGCGTTACTCCTATAGCGCTACACAAGCGCTATATATGTTAAGGTGCGGCTTGATCAAAGTTAATGATAAAATGTCAACCCAACGTTTAACGCACGCGTCATCTAATCATAGCACATGTCATCATTTCGTTGCTATGAAAAGATCCGTAATGTATAAAGCGTCATCTAATCGTAGCACATGTCATCGTTTCGTTGCTATTAAAAGATCCGTAATGTATGAATGAATGTCTTGACATTACCATCAAATCCATGTGGCGGTGCGCTACTCCTATAGTGCTTCACAAGCACTACATATGTCAAGGTGTGGCTTCATCCGAAGTTAATGAGCATTTTATCACATAAAGAATGTCCAGTAATCCCGAATCAAGTATAACGTATCAATATACGTGTATTAAATTATGGTGTAGATCGAGGATTTTGAAATAACGGGATAACAAGTATTAAATTGCATAAACGTTAAGTTAATATAAAAGAGAGGCTCGATAAGTATTGGAGTGCTTCGGGTTTAGTAACTTCGACTATTCCAAAGTGAGTCGCAAGTCCTTTCGAATTAGGGAGACATGCTTTGGCCTAATAGGTATAATACTCTCGTCGCCAGGTGATTAACGGTATTTTACCTTTCCAGTTAGTACATGTCCCTAATTTGATCAAAAATACGAAACTTTGGCGAGATTGAAAATCGTAGAGCGGGACCAGTCATCAAGGTGTGGATATCAATCCTAGCTTGACAATTTCGTCCCCAAAATGTGGTTTATTGAATGAAACAAGATAAAATCTCGACACGTCAATAAGGAACCACTAGATTATGAAATGGAAATTCCCATCAAGATATGGATATCACTCCTGCCTTGATGGTGAAATTCGTGCAAAATACAAGTAAGGTGGATTGAAATTCGTTACCAAAGGCGGGAATCACCCCTATTTTGGTGAGTCCTTTAGATTGTGGAATAAGAGTGTCTTCGAATATGTATTGTGTATAATGCCTTAGGAAAAACACTTTGTATAATTAAGACAAAAGAAGAGATAGAAGCAAAGTAGGAAGAATTAATATTTTAGCAAGAACCAAGAATGGTTGGAATTTGGTACTTAAACTATAGACTAGGTCGAACATGGCAATTCTACCTAATTCCCTATAGTTATGGCTCTGATACCAATCTGTCACACCCCAACCGATGGCGGAAACATCAGAGTGAGACGAAAACGAGATTGCAAGAGGCTTAATAACGCTATTTGTGTCAAGTATTTTAATAAACTACTTTTTACATTGCTTGAACTAAAGTGTAACAAATTTGAATTACGATAAGTATAAAAGAAATAAAATCTTTATTTCATTATTAATGATTTAATACAAAGTTTGGAAACAAGATACAACATGTCTGAAATCAAGGTACGATACAACAAGTTTTAGAGTTTAAATGTGTTTCTAGGCAATCCTACTAGGTTCCTTTCACCGTCAAATCCTGCAACATGTAATCAAAGCATGGATCAATACAAAAGTATTGGCGAAACATAAATTTTTGAAATATATATATATGTTATAAAAGTTTGTCTCAATCCAACATTGCTATTTGTATTCAAAAGGAACTAGCATGCGTGAGCAACCTAAACATAACAACATAGCATGGAGGTACAAGTTAAATTTAGCATGCATAAATAACTTAGGCATAATAATAACATGGATATTCAAATAGAAACTAGCATGTATAAACAGTCTAGTCATAATAAATAAGATGGATGTTCAAGTAGGACTAGCATGTATAAACGAACTAAGCATAACAATTAGCATATTTGATGGACAGAGTGATTTATTATGTTTGATTTTGTGTTATTTTGAAAGTTGTTAGTTGTCACATGTTGCACCCAAAAAATACTTTAAAGGTAAAAGGGTTGAGTATGCTCACATTTTGCAAACTTCCTTTGTTAATCCCGTGAAGAGTGAATAATTGAAAGATGGAACACCGAGGTCACTCACAAAGGCAAACGAAGGTGTATGAGTATGTAGAATAACATCGGAGGGTTTGGATTAAAATATAGAGCATGAATTTATAAAAGTATATCTTGTTAGTATCTATACATGTAACCTATCTATAGACACGTGGCTACCTCAGTGAGCCTACGTTATTTTCTCCCGCTCAATTGAGAAACACTAGGATCGGATAAACACGGTGATCCATTTTATGACCCGATTTTTTAAACGGACCCTTTACAAGCTTCATTCTGAAACCCTAGAGCCATCATCGTTGATAAATCTATGTGCTTTCATCTCAAATCTCTCTTTCCTAAATTCCTAAAAAGGCTTCTCTTCTTGGGTCCTGATTTTTGTGGTATTATGAACAAGATTTGCAGGTGGGGGGATCGATTCCTTCCTGAAATCGGTGAACCCGATGCCGGTGTCACCTCCTCCTTGACAAGTGAATCCTAACATGATCCCCCAAACCCTCTCATCCAGATAAAACCCCGACGCTAAATCTCTGTTTTTGTAATATATATGTCCATTCTTGAATCGTTTGATGTTACTTTGGAAGGAATATATCAAACACCACTTTTAGGTATTTATTCACTATTTTTATGTTCAATATGAAGATGGACTTGACTACTGAATTTAATCCTAAAGTTGATTTCAAGACTCTGCTCAACTATTTGGTTCGATGTCATCACCTGGCTGAAAGCCATGGGTTTGTTCTATAATCTGTATTATCATAGGATGTTTCATGAATTGGAGTTTGATGTTCTTTTATAATGACAAGGTACAACTTGAGGAACTGAAAACTGAGTTTTGTAAAGAAAGAAAAAGTATGTTCCTGTATTGAAGCTAAGAATTTCTTGTGATTTTAATTATTAAGAAACTAAAGAAGCTTAACAATTAGCAGATTATGTTCCCTTTTGCTTTCTGATTATTCTTTACGATTGCATTAATTTGGGGGGTTGATGATGTTGAAAAAATTGTTTCTAAAATCTCATTTTTTCTGGTTAGACACATGAATAGGAGGAACGCTTCTTGGTAAGTGAATCATCTTCATCCTATAATAAATAAGGACATTTACACCACCTATTACAGGTCAGGTCCTAAAGCTATAGTGTAATTCCCGTGACTATTGACAGGAGATCCTTCTATCCTTCTATCCTTCTATTACAGGTCAGGTCCTAAAGTTATAGTGTAATTCCCGGCTGTGAGTGAACTCCCCTCTACTTCCAGGCAATAGGACTAAACCTAAAGTATCTTATCTTCTCCGGTTCTAGCTTACGTTTGAGTTTCCTCTGACTACAAGGTAATTTCTCAGCTGGAGCAGAAGTGGACGAACAACACCTCCTTTCCTTGCATTAGCGCCCGCTTTTCCACATCCACTTCAGGGAGAGAGCAAGTATAAATCATAGCTTTAGGCTTTCGAGCCTTTCTTCCTAGGACAGAAGCCTTTACTTGAACTTGAGCAGTTGTCTGGAACTGATGCTACACCTTGGGGCTGCAGTCCCTTCTTCTTAGCACGGATGTCCCTCTTCAATCCCCTGCTCCTACCATTGAAACAGCTAGGGGCTAGTAAGTCCTACCAATATCAGGGAAAGAATAGCTCCCGAAGGGCTTCCTTCTTTATCTAAGCGACTAATAGGCTTGGGTGGCTAGGGCACATGCTATCGAGGTTACACGCCTGGTCCCGAAACCACATCTGGCAGATGCGATTCCTGGATGTAGTTGGATGTGATTATCGGTGAAAGCATAGAAGGATCTCCTGTCAATAGTCACAGGGAATTACACTATAGCTTTAGGACCTGACCTGTAATAGGTGGTGTAAATGTCCTTATTTATTATAGGATGAAGATGATTCACTTGAATAGCGTCGCTACGCGGTCAGTTCCCACATATCTTTTATATGGGCAAAAAACAAAAAAGCTTTGATAAAGGAATGCTTCAAAGAATGCAACGGGGGCAAGCTATGGGTTTGGGACTGGAACAGAGTGCCAGCAAACAAGGTTGAAAAGGAGGAATTGAGGGGTTTAAATAGGCTACTGTTGCAACAAAAGCTATCGGGACAAAAGGATAGGAAATGGAATAGCTGAAAAGAACAAGACATCACTATGAAGGAGGTGAGACAATCTCTATGAGCACAGTTGGATCTGAATAACATGGCGAATGATTGTGGAAGAAAATAGTAACGCCCAAGATAAATTTGTTTATATGGCACGTGAGGGAAGGAAAGATACCATCGGCAATAACATTAATGAACAGGGGTGTACCATTACAAGATGTAAACTGCAGCATGTGTGGAGTGTCCGTGGAGGATTCAGAACATATATTAGCAAGATGTCAGATCGCAAAAGGTATTTAGAGGCAGGTTTTCTGGTGGACAATCCAGCCAACAAACCAACAGTTGGATTCGGTCAAAGAAATAATGCAGAGTATGAATATTATGGGGGTATTGGCTAACCGGAAAAAAATAATCCATGTCGTTTTCTCGCAAACACTATGGAGCGTCCGGAATGCAAGGAACTAGAAAATATTTAAACAGAAGCATATTAACGAGTACAAAGTAGTTGAAGAAATAAAGGAAATATCGTTTGAATGGATATTGAAGAGATCGAGGCATTCAAGTATAACTTGGAGCGAATGGAGAATGTTTAGTATTAATGTTTAAATGTATTGTTGTTTCTTGTTTCATGTATTGTGGCCTTGAAGCATCTTGCTGTGATGGCTGTTTGTGGAAGTAATAAAAGGTTCCAGTTGGCAGTCGAAAAAAAAAACCTTGGTGGATTCATTCTCGATAAAGGCATCTCCTGGTTTCATTGTCCATTAATATTATTATTATTATTACCACTACTAATACTAGCCTTGTGTACTACTGAAGTGTCACTACTTTGTATTTGCATTGGTTTATAAGCTATATATTTACTACTATAAATGCGTAACATTTTAGTTTATAAGCTATAAATCATAATTTAAAACTTCTCTTTTAGAACCATAATATGCATATTATGTTCTATACACATATATTCTCATGCTTACGAGTTCCAAAAGCAATTAATCTACACAAATATGGTCATTCTTACAAGTTCTAAAAGCAATTCAGAGTGTTTATTTGTTAAACCGTGTGTTACGCGGGCTCTAACCTAGTGTATACATATATGAATATAATTATATAGTGATTCTAAGCTAAGTGAAACGTGTTTATCATTTATATTCATAGAAGTCATGCATGAAGGTAGGAGGATAACCGTCCTTTAACCTCATTCGGAAGATTCATCAGGTATAAAAATACGAGTTTAAGTATGATTAACGCCTCGAATTGCGAATATGAATACAAAAATACGAGGCGTTACAATTGTGTCGGATAGGGACACAAGGTACACCTCTCACTTTTGGAAAAGCTTTCAGCAAGCTTTGGGCACACGATTGAATTTCAGTACAGCCTATCATCCGCAGACGGATGGGCAGAGCGAGCGTACGATACAAACGTTGGAAGGTATGTTGCGCGCATGTGTAATCGATTTAGGTGGAAGTTGGGATAGTCACTTACCACTAATCGAGTTCTCCTACAACAGTAGCTACCATACAAGTATTAAGGTTGCTCCATTTGAAGCCTTATACAGGAGAAAGTGCAGAACGCCCGTTTGCTGGGCGAAAGTTGGGGAAGCCCAACTGACAGGAGCTGAGATTGTCTTGGAGACGACAGACAAGATTTTGCAGATCCGTGATCGTCTCAAAGCCGCCCGTGATCGGCAGAAAAGCTATGCGGATAAGAGGCGTAAACATCTCCAGTTCCAAGTAAGGGACACATCATTACTAAAAGTGTCGCCTTGGAAAGGCGTTATGTGATTTGGCAAGAAGGGCAAGTTGATCCCAAGATACATAGGACCGTTCGAGATTGTCGAATGTGTCGGATCCGTAGCTTATAAGCTTAAGTTACATGAAAAGCTTAATGGAATTCATGATGTATTCCACATTTCGAATTTAAAGAAATGCTTGGCCGATGAATCGTTAACTATGCCACACAAAGACGTGCAAATAGATGAAAATTTTCGGTTCGTTGAGAAACCTATGGCGATTGAAGATCGACAGGTTAAGAAGCTTCGTAAAAAGCATGTGCCAATTGTAAAGGTCAAATGGATTGCTCGTCGAGGTCCCGAATACACTTGGGAGGTCGAGATTTCTTTTAAGGGGGTGAGGATGTAACACCTCGTAAAAATTTATGTCCAATTAAATCCCGACACGTATCCTGTTGATCCTCGTATGCCACGTGTTATACGAGAGAGACCAAGGTTACCGTTATGTTATTTACTAACCTCTAAACGGAAATGGTTTAATTAAGGGACTAAAAGCATCAACATGTTTAATTACACCTCTGATTGACCTTTTTATCGAAACCGGGACTTTACGATACTCGGTTATACCTTCAAGTATACCAAAAACTTAACTAGAAGGGCAAAGTATGCAAGAAATGGAATTATAACGGAGTTTGGAAGTTCAAAGACTTAAGTTGCCAAATTTCAAACTTTATTGGGGGGCGCTGCGCCGCGCGTAGCCCTTATGGGTATGGCCTATGTAACATCCGTAAAAAACCGGGTTAACCAAACCCGCTTCGTTTATTAACCGAATACTCAGTTAAAAATTTCATTGCATATTTAATGCTCAAATTAATTACATAATTAATAAGTATATTAGAATATAAAGTTTATATTTGAAAATGTATTAAAAATAATGAAATAAAAATTAAATGCTGATGCCGGGTTTCGAACCCGGGTCAGCCGGGAACCACAAAGACATAACTCACACTCGCCCAACCACTCCGACACTTGATGTTTTTGTGAGTTCTAGGAAACAATTAAATCATATATACAACTGTGAATCAACCTGTTAACTGAAACTGATATCGGCTTTCAAACCGTCCAAGACGTTTGAGTGCTCGCGGAATCTTGATCATAACCGATAAACCGACATTTTAAATCAATTCAGTCGTTAATGAACTTGAATTCATGTGATGTTTGGTTTTTATAACCGAAAACATTCATTTATGGAATTACTTCAACAAAATCTTCATCTCGCGACTCAATTACATTCCCAGAGCTTCTAATTTCACGTTTACTCTATTTTCTGGTCGTCGGAATTACTTTTTGAACATCGCCGGAATTCTCTGCAAGTCGCCGAAAAACCGAGACTCACCTCAAAACGTTAAATACCTCGAATTTTTCTATTTCGTTCCATTGTTAGACCAATTCTAACATCACTCCATCACCCAGAATCAACCCCAGACGACGTTGCCGGATTTTCTGTTTTCGCCGGAAAACTTCTGGAATTTCCAGAATCTCGCTGTTAATCGGTATGATCATCTAAACATCCTGATAATCGTTGCTCAGTAATTCAATTTTATATCTAATAAATCAAAACTGTTATTTGACCCGAACAGAGGAAGCTCACAAAACAGAGCCGGCGATCCTTGCCGGAGTTCTGAAAAAGACGACCTGTTCCGGTACTTTCTTTCCCCAAACCCTTTCTGTTCAATACCTTTCAATTGCTCATAATATTCGTTAACCGAATTAAACAAGAAACAGTTGGTTTAACCGTTGTCTGTGTTTTGAACGAAGAAGATGAAGTCTATTATGATTATAAGATTAATTAAAATCGGTATTATAAACGGGTTAGACACACAGTCCAGCGGTGGACTGTGTGCAAACAATACGCATACGTCCCGAGTTCGATCCTTGACACACGCACATTCTCGGTAATAAAAATGTTCCTTTTTAAACTGAACCGGATCCACTCGCAGTTAACTGTTAAGTATAATAAAAACCGGAATATTTACCAAGTTAGACACACAGTCCAGCGGTGGACTGTGTGCCAAACTAAACCACAGGTCCCGGGTTCGAGACATGTGGAGAACACCGAGTCGATACAATTAAATCCTTTTTAAAATAAATGATTTTCGGATTAACTTAAATAGTGTATAAATATAATTAAAAACAGAAATATTTCGGGTTAGACACGTAGCTCAGTTGGTAGAGCTGCGTGCACGCGTACGGGAGGTCACGAGTTCGAGTCTCACTCAGTGCAATAATATTCACAGCCGAACCGGTCAACGGTCAACAGTTATGGTCAACGGTCAAAAGTCAACATTTTTTATTATTTTTATTTATTTATTTAATTTAAAAATCAATTAAAAATACTTAAAAATAACGTTTTTAAAGTTAGAAAATAGCCTTAAACTCACAAAAATATATCCAAAAATCCTATTAAAATTGTTAATAAAATCCACTTATTTACCATACCTTTTCGTTATTAACTAGGTTAGTTATTCCTCGTCGACCAATCCTCTAAACTCGTGCGCATTCAACATCATCCACCGAACGCACCCAAGGTGAGTGAATCTCTACAAATTCCCCGTTTTAATCACGTTTTTGGGGTGTATCATGTGTCATATTATTTATCACATTTAAACTATTGTGCATCCATCATATCCATGAACAAATGTGTATTCAACATGTATCAACTGTTGTGTGGTTATTGTTTAGATTAAATTTATCATTTTCAGTACATACGTTATCATAGGCCGCCGCTCCCCATTACATTATGAGTGTTGAGCTGTTCCCCATTACATTATGAGTGTGAACCAGGCGTTGCCAACATACGATCGGCTCCGTTTGATTGAGCCTTGATCGCACATACATTATCATAGGTCGCCGCTCCCCATTACATTATGAGCGTTGAGTTGTTCCCCATTACATTATGAGTGTGAACCAGGCGTTGCCAACATACGATCGGCTCCGTTTGATTGAGCCTTGATCGCACAGACATTTATCATAGGCCGTCCGTTCCCCATTACATTATGAGCGTGAACGTGACGTTGCCAACATATACAGTTTCATTCATGTTATATATTCATGCAAGTTGGTTTGTTATTGTATGCTATTGGTTTGTTATTGTATGCTATTTGTTTGTTATTGTATGTTTATTTACGTTTGTTCATATATGAATATTGCACAATTTTTCCATATTAAATACACTAAGAAATAAATAATAAATGTTTTCTAACAAGGTTCACTCGCCAACTTTTGTTGATCCAAAAACTATTTTTACACATGATACAGGTGGACAGGATGAAGCAAGGAACACATAGGAAAGTGCCTTAGAAGAAAAATAATGAAGTTTAGATAGATGTATAGAACATGTTGTATTTGTATGATTTGATTGTATGATCTCTTTTAAATTGTAATAATAAATATGAAACATTATAATAAATGTCATGAGCTTTGATGAAAACCCAATCATGCCCCGATCACCTTTTCCGCTGCGGGTCGGGGTGTGACAGCCTACGCGCGACGCCAAGGCCCTATCTGGGCAGAAAGTTCGCAGCTGGTGCCAGCTTGCACCTTCGACACCACTCTTACCACCTTGTGCCACCTCTCTCGCGATTTTGCCACCTTTTGCTCAGTTTTTGACACTTCAAAAACACTTGTAAACATTCTAGATCATGTTTAAACACCATGCAACTCCTCCTAGATCCTCCACAACTACTTAAATGGGCATTTTGTGGGTTGCAACTTGCTCATATTCACTCTTACTCCTCAAGCTCACTTAGAGAAGTTCCAGGCTACTTTGGAGCATTCTGAGTTGCTAGCAACCTCTGGACCTTGTGTAAGTGTTCCATTTCGTGCTAAGTCTTTTTCATTAGGCTTAAAGCCAAGGTCAAGGTCTTGTCGTAAAAACGCTTTGACTTTGAGCTAAAACCATGACGGTCCAGCCATTGACCGTAACGAATGTTGCTACGTGATCGTAATTAGGTAGGTGTTAATCCCTCAAAAGGGCACCTCCTAATTACCACAAATTCCTGATCAATTGATGGGTCAAAGTAAAAGTCAATAAAAGTTAAACGGGTCAGTTTTATGAATAAATGCATAACTAGTTATTTAGGTGTTATAAAATATGTTTTGTCACTTAAATAACTTGGTAATAATAAATAGAACATGTATAAACTGATTCGACCCGTCAAGCCTCGGTCTAGAGTTGGTTCGCAACTGAAAGTCGTAAAGTTTGACTTCTGCTTTGACTTTCACTTCTGACCCGATTTAGCCACTTAGGGTACTAAATTTAGGTCATTTTAAACCATGTTTAAGTGTAGTATAACCTCCTAAAGTTATACTACATGGTTCCTTAACAATCTGAGATTATATGCAAGTTCTGTTAAAAATATTTAAACTTTGCAAAAAGGTCCTTTTTTATATAAATCATGATTCTAATCATGGAACAATATAAAAATGAATCACATACTGATTTATAAACATAAGTAAAATATATTGATGTCAAGAATCTAACCATGAACCAAGTTTTGATAAAAGACGTAATATATGCTTTTAAATGACTAAAATGCCCTTTCCGGCATTTAGAAAGGTTAAGCATGGTCTTATCACCAAGATGAAATACCTACTGATGTAATATGATATGTAGGATATATTGGGATATTTATTCAGATTATAAACTGAATAAAGGCCTAAGATTCGTTAAACGCCAATAAAAGACCAAAAGTACCCTTTTACGCGTAAAATGACTTAAACCAAGCTTTTTATAACCAAATCTTTTGTTTATTGATGTAACATGTTAAATAACATATTTTGGTTATATAAAACAGGTCATAACCTCAGTTTACCTTAAACATCGAATTTAACGGCATTTATCTACTTTTACGCCGTTTCAGCGCATAGTATGGTTTAAAACCATAACTATGAGCCAAGACTTGTTACCTACTGATTTATAAACTTATTTTCAACATTTTTATAGTAAGTACAAGTCCCGAACTCAGAATCCCAAATATGACTTCAAAGCTATGTGTGAAATGACCAAAATGCCCCTACGGAACATAGTTTGGTTTAAAACTATCAAGCACACATATACTTGATATCCTACTGATATAACATCATTAAAATTATAATTTTACAGAATAATATTGATCTTGACACCAGATTTCTTATAAAAATCTTTTATAGATTATACAATGACCAAAATGCCCTTATGAGGCGTGAATTGAGTTTAAAACCAAAACGGACAAACATAATGATATCTTACTGATATCATAAAACATATTAGGATATGGAACTTGTATATGACTCCTTCGGTTACCCGGTTTCGTTTATACGCTTACGGTTAAAGCATACGTGACTCGTTTACGTAATCTAACCGAAACGGGTTTAACTCTGTCAATTTCTTATCAAAATCCAGAATGTTATTGGTATACCCATATTATACAAGTCTTGATACTTGTCGGGTCCAATTAACCTTCTATTCGGTCACTGCTTAATCCAGCGTATCGTACCGTACTTGCTTTTACGTAAGATTAGCCGGTTCAAGTCTAAGACTTAACTAAGGACCCGTTAGCATTCTAATTTGGTTAATAATACCATCATTCTAGACTAAACGCCTTCCCGGTAAATTGTGCCTGTACTTGTCTTTGATTTGCGACTGAGTTTTGGATTTCTTGAAGACTTAAGCTCAGGTAAATACTCTTAACCTATTTTCCTATACGGGCTTGGGATACGGTAAATTATTACCGCTTGGGCGGGTATGAAATCATATTTTGTCCAGTTGTGATAATTAACTAAATTACATAACCTGGTTTTAATCTGTTTTGTCTGAAACTCAAACATTGGGGGTGGGCTTGACCGTGTCTGGGATATCCTTTGCTCGCTAAAGTGTTAGTGACCACGACTTAAGCATTGGTGTAGGTATACATCGAAAACTGCTAATATTATTATTATTATTTGCTTTATGTGTGAAAGTTCAGAAGTGGTGTGTCAGTCGATCATGTCTCGATTTCTGTACTGGTCCCCATATGTAAAAGACAGACATGTAAAACTGTATACAAGGTCAATTGTACTGTCCCAAGTTATTTATAAAAATGTGCCTAGTGCACCTAAAAACCATTTCGAAAGGATTTTCAAAATGAGTCGGTTGATTGTATTTACCAGTGTAAACTGACGTATTTTCAAAAGATTAAGTTACAGGTACAAGTACGAAATAGGCCGGAAGCTGCGGGGCATTAATACTGAGGAGTTGCGACCTTATAGTTGTGCCTGTAGAGTCTGTTATCCTTTTGTGTATATTTATTTCCGATTCGCCTGTGGATCTTATTATAAGCCTTGTTTGTATGTGTTTCGAACACTTGGACACTTATGGTTTGTAATAGTTTTATTTTACTCCAAGACTTCCGTTGTGTTTCTGTGTTTATTGGTTATAATAATATCAACTATACGTCACAATACTCTCCACCGGGATACACATAGAAATCGGGTGTGAATGCTATTAAGTTGGCTTCTAGAAATAGCTTTTTAAGCAGTTGTACTCAAAGCAAAGAAAATTATACATTACTATTAAACTTTTTATCTTTATACAGAGATAATTTTTACTTCATCACAAACTTTCTCTCTTCTTAGTCAATTCTCCTTCACAACCTTTCTCTTCTTCTTAGTCAATTTCTCCTTTTTTTAATACTAAAGAACAATTAATGCAAGTTTTATCATTTGAATATGAATTTGGTATACAGCCTCACTAAATTGGTTATTGGTTTATGAAATTATCCATCCTTTAATTACCTGAAGAAGAAAAGTGTCCTCACTAAATTGGTTATTGGTTTATGAAATTATCCATCCTTTAATTATTTAATTACCTAAAGAAGAGTCCTCACATAACACTATTCAGTTTGAGTGTTCGATAAGTGGATGTCACATGGTATCTACTAATCTTTTTTTCTTTTTGTACAATTTTTCTAGAAATATATTTTTACTATTAATCAAAACATTTACATATCGATTTTACTTCTCTTTTTTCGGTTTAACGAACTTTCAGACTATTAAAATTCTGTTTTGTACAGTTCTATAATTTTCGAGTTAACACGATGCAACATGCAAACATCGTTCAACGCATTTACGTCTGTTTTTTGTTTGGCATAACGGTTCCGTCACAATGTGTGGGTCCTATAAACTCGTTATATACAAAAATAAGTTCAATTGAATAGTTCTTGATGCTAAAATGAGCTAAGTTTTAAGATTTTTTGACTGCATAAAAAGTGTTTTCGATTTTTGGGTTATTAGTTTTATTTTTTTTCTTTTCGTTAGTGCTTTTTCATAATGTTATTTATCGTTGAGGTTGTGTTTACGTTACGTCTTTATCGTTAAGGTTGCATTTACATTCTCGTGACAACTCGTGTATTGAATCATCTAGCTTTACAACAAAATAAAATGATGCCACCACTTTAAAGTTAAAACATCATTAGTATCTTATTCTTAGTTTAATCTTATGGTATAATACTAAATTTCTAAAACTTATTTGTTTAGAATATTTTGCTATCTTACCTTGATCATAAGAATGCGGTGTGTGGGGGGGGCTTGGGTTGGGGGTATTGGTTGACATGTGGCACATGTGTGTTCCACTTGTCCACACTCAAAATAGTGGGGCATGGTGGGGGCGTGGCTAGGCGGCGTGGGGTACCATTTGCCACATATTTTTCTCTTTTCTTTTGTTTTTTTACAAAATTTTAAAGATTTTTTTTAAACAGCCGTTGGCCCACGACTAGCCCAACGGTCCCATGAACCCAGCCAATTGCAGCCATCCATCTAACCTCCCTAACCCGCCACGCCAGACTTCGTAGCCACGCCATCAGGCAACGCCGCTACCCACGCTTGCCCAGTGTGACTAAAACGGTGTTGCTTTGCTAGCCACGCCGCAACCCAAGCCCACACCACGCAATCTAATAAATCTCCAAGACCAAGTTATGCATTTTTCACAAGGGCAAAGTGAATAATTAATAATTAATGAGTGTTTTACAACATTGAATATACACACGTTTATAAATACATATCTAAAGACCCCATTGATATCAAAGTAGCAAGTCCTTTTCCCATCTCTCACAATGGACCCCTTTAATAATATGAAAAACACATGTATATTCCAGAATCCAAAAACACCACTCACTCATTTGCGCTTATAAACACGTCACTCCCTCATTTAGAAAAGTTTGTTACACCCCTCTGTCCTTATCATTCCTCACGTCATCCCGCACCACCCACAGTCACCGGCGACGACGACGTTTCATCCGCTTCCTTCACCGGAGATTCATTTTTTCCGGTAACAATCTTCTCAATCTCTCTCATTGTATGTATGTATGTATGTATCTGTTCAATGTGTTTGCGTTGTCCGTATGTTTACGTTCCGTTGTTTGAATCGAACAGTTTGAAATCGAATTGATTCGTATAGACGTATACTGTTAGAAGCTACATTTGGATCGATTACAGAGATGTCGAAGAAATGTGAAAACGACGACGTTGATCGGAAGATCACTATTGGCGTTTGCGTTATGGAAAAGAAGGTGAAATGCGGCCCGGAGGTTCTGTTCCTTTTGCTTTTGATTTTACTCTGTATGAATCTGTTAGGTTATTAACGGCGATGATATCATTCTTATCTGTATATGCTTGATTTTTCGTTTTTGCGTTTGATTTTGTTTATTTCGTTTCGTGTTTGTGTTTGTTAACGGCGACGGCGGCATTAGGTTTTTTCAGCACCTATGGGGCAAATTCTGGAAAGGTTGCAAGCTTTTGGTGAATTTGAGGTAATCGTGAAATGTTGAATGTAATAGTAGTAGATTTGGGTGTATGAGTACAGAATGTGGTCCTATATGAAGAATCACTATCGAATGTTATAGAATCTATTGGTTTAGTTAACATGCAATGACTTTATTTATGGTCTCAAGTTTTGACTTATCAACATGCAAGTATCTTTATATGGTCTAAAAGGTTTTGCTTATTAATTTTTTTGTTGTCATATTTTGTTGCAGATTATACATTTTGGGGACAAGGTTATCCTAGAGGAACCGGTAGAGAGGTGAAAATTTCCTTAGTAGTTTCTAAATAGTTAGTAAGTTGGTAGTGTTGATTTGTGCTGCTAGTTTATGTTGTTAGCTTTGTATAAAGTTTGTGGCGAGAAACTAAAAGAAATCGATCATCATAGGTTTTAAGACTCCATACACTTATTTTACTGATCCTGATATGACAAAATTATACACCTTCCACAAATGATTCTTGTCTTTCTGTGGTTTTACTTGTTACTTTTACAGTTTTACCATGAAAACAAAAGACAAGGTCTATGTCACATAGGATGTCAGCCTCCAACATTAACAATATTTGACTTTGCCATTGTAAAAATAACATTGCATCCGTACGTTTGAGAGTACACCGACATAGAAATGTTTCTGAACATGCATGGGTATCACTGTTATATGTTTTTGGAGTTCTATTATTAACTTTAGTATTTCAGGTGGCCGATATGCGATTGTTTGATTGCTTTCCATTCTTCGGGGTATCCGCTTGAAAAAGCTGTAGCATATGCAGCCTTAAGGAAGTAAGTCTCAACTTTCTTTCTACGTTAAGTACTCTTTCCTCATCTCAATGTGCACACTTATCTGTAATGACGTGTGACATCAAATATGCTTCAATCTGACTGACAATGCTGAAATTCCCATGCACCTTTTGTTACCATGAGGGAAGCTTAGCCCGCGTTGCATTCATGTCTGTTTGGTTTTAGTATATGTCATTATGATAAGTTTCATACGCGTATTCCGTAAGCATATATGACTATCATCAGCAGTCCGATAAAAGCAATTTATAATGTTACCATTAAACTTCTTTTTCAGGCCTTTTCTTGTAAACGAATTGGAAAATCAGCACCTTCTTCATGACAGGAGGAAAGTATACGAGGTATGACTATTAAATCAATTACCTTATTATGCAGTTCATGAGTATATAAATTTCTTTAAGTTACATATTTCTAATTTATTAGGGTGATAAATTGCTGATGCATACATCTTCAATGCATGGAATTTGTCTCATTCATGATGTTTTTGTTTCCTAAAGAGGATTGTTATTTGCATTCATTTTTATCATCTATCAATCCCTGCTTACTGATGAAGATTCGTTTTTTATCTTTCTATATTCGGCTTCTTTCTTCATCGGTCAAAATTTCAAGTGTCTTGAATCATATGGAATTCCCGTTCCTCGGTATGCACTTGTCAATAGAGAAAAGCCATATCAGGAGTTGGATTATTTTGTTGAAGAAGAAGATTTCGTTGAAGTTCATGGACAGCGATTTTGGAAGCCTTTTGTGGAGAAGCCCGTACATGGTAACGTTTTACAGTAAACCTATCAAATTGCTTTCAGCTTCTACTCTTTTCCATTTGTGTTTCAGAATCTAATATTAGTTCTCTAGCAAGCTTGTATTTTCTTTCACAATGTATCGGCTTATCAGGCTCAAACTTAAAGAATTTTACTATTTGTAAGTAATCCAGACAGAACTGTTGGTACTTGGTAATACATTCTTATTGGGGCCAATTGATGAAGTGAAGTTACTACTTAAAATTCTTTATTTCTGCACCGTTCTCCAAAAGTTTGTACTGTTTGGTTTTTCAAGTTTAAATTTGCTATTTTCTTTTCTTTTTACAGGTGACGACCATCGCATAATGATCTATTACCCCAGTTCAGCAGGAGGTGGAATGAAAGAACTGTTCCGAAAGGTCAGCTTTCTATTTCAGAATTTCCCGGGCATTATCTAATATTTCAAGTAGATTGTTGTATTGCTGGATTGAAGGGGTATTAGATTCTAGCTTTGTATATA
Source organism: Scalesia atractyloides (assembly GCA_947069175.1). NCBI lineage: Eukaryota > Viridiplantae > Streptophyta > Magnoliopsida > Asterales > Asteraceae > Scalesia > Scalesia atractyloides. Next base: position 25,170,966 of record CAMTDV010000014.1, on the reverse strand, counting down.
AATTTTGATATTTGATTGTTGTATTGCTGGATTGAAGGGGTATTAGATTCTAGCTTTGTATATTAACTTTGATATTTTTAGGAGTTTAGAACTATGCAAATATTAAAGATAAACGTCTACCCATAATACACTTCTGTAGCTACAATTCTTATGTAGATCATACATGTTTTGGTTCATTATGTTTCTCCTTTTTGCTTCAATTCCGCAGATGTCATGACCTCTATGCCTTAGCTAAGGATGCACATTTTCTTACTAAAGCATCTAGAATTTTTTTATGTCTGTATTGACACTGATTCTATTTGATGTATTTTGGATACCAGTGCTAAATAAATAGTAGTCATAGTGTTACTTTTTACCCAAATGATTGTCTGACAGTTCAATAAGGTGTTGGTCTTTAACCTGCTATGTACCTTTCATATCATATATGGTCTGAATATCTGCAGATACTTATATGTTCTTTTCTGTTTTTATCCATGTTTAGTATATTATGATCATAAAAGGTCTTATCTTGCAGGTTGGCAATAGATCAAGCGAATTTCATCCAGAAGTTAGAAGAGTGAGGCGTGAGAGCTCTTACATATACGAGGAATTTATGCCAACTGGAGGAACAGATGTAAAGGTTGTTGCATTCTTTACTTCAAGAAAGTTGCAATAACATTTCTAATATAAAAGTTGGTGAAAAAAATGAACCATCAGTTACGAGAATTAGTACTTTATTTTTACTTATGCTGATTTTTTTTTGGCATTTTACCATTAAGGTTTATATATATCTTGGGTGCATTCTTACTAAAAGTTTCATATGACGTGCTCAACTGCTAGATAGTTTTAAGTTTTAACCATATACTTTTCCTTTTTTTAAAATGTATGAATAAGGTTTAAATAATAACAGAATAGTAATTGTGTTTTCAAAAGGTACTGTTGGTAGTTCTGTTACATTGTGCTTGTATGAGAGTATGTGTTCTCTGGATGATATGGGCATGGCTCTTATTGTATTCAGTTTGTTATTCATGACATCTTGCTTATACATTAAAGTAACAACTTGCTTATTGGTTACTTTATATGTTGTAGGTGTATACAGTTGGTCCAAAATATGCACATGCTGAAGCCAGGAAGTCTCCTGTTGTTGATGGTGTTGTCATGAGAAATCCCGATGGCAAAGAAGTAAGTTTTTGTGGAGCAACTCTTTCTCAACTCCTCTCCCCTTTTGTCTGTTCCAAGAGCTATTGCTAAGTTCTGCCGTTAACATATATTGAAAATAATTTTATCTCAATATCTTCATGGCTATGACCTGCAAAATATGGTTCACCTATACCCTGTTCCTATCTTCAGTTTAGGTTAACTCATGTGTCCATGTAAAAGCTGTAACTTTTGTATCAGCAAGAGGAACAAATTGCCTTCTTACCTTCCAAGATTCATGACACTCGGTTCTTCTGGAAGGCATTTTTCGTTCCTGCATGACTTAAACAGGTAGTCGGTGAACAATTTATATGGACTTTGTATTAGGAACTAAGGATATGGTTAATCCAAGGAAACTTGCATGTACACCACAAATATTATTAATTTACATTACTGAATCAACATTTTTTTTACTTGTACAGCTATTAGTTATCTGATTTTGCTGATCGCATACGGGACGGTTTAAATAAATGCATTAGATAGTGACCTATCTTTTTTTATGTTTGGCAGGTCAGATATCCCGTACTTCTTACACCCAATGAGAAACAAATGGCAAGAGAAGTCTGCATCGCATTTAGGCAAGGGGTAGGTGATTTTATCTTCGTATCGCTTGTTATAGTATGTCCAAAGCTTCTTTAGATAGAGAACTTCTTAATTCATAAATGAACGAGCACATATTATTTAATGAACTTTCATAATCACATATCTTTTTATCAGTATCAGTATCAGTTGATGTCTAATAATCTGCTATACTTATGTGACTGCAGGTGTGCGGGTTTGATCTCTTACGCTGTGAAGGTCGTTCATATGTTTGTGATGTGAATGGCTGGAGCTTTGTCAAGAATTCATACAAGTAATGATTGTTTATTATTTGGAACCTACACGAGTAATTACTTTCTTTAGTAAAAAATCAAAATGCATTGTAGGAGCATGGGCCTTCCTTATATATACTTGTTAATTAGGGTCAAATCTTCTTTGTTAACTTGTTAAAATCCAGCATGTTTATCTAACTACAGATATTATGATGACGCGGCTTGTGTGTTGAGAAAGATGTTTCTAGACGCAAAAGCTCCCCATCTTTCAACTGCAATTCCACCGATTCTGCCTTGGAAGGTCAACGAACCGGTTCAGCCTTCTGAAGGACTAACACGTCAGGGAAGTGGGATCATTGGCTCATTTGGACAAGCTGAGGAGCTACGTTGCGTAATTGCCATCGTCCGTCAGTAAGATATAGATCCATGCTATTGTTTAATTCATTTTGTGTGCACTTGCTACTTTTCTCTTAGCATCTGTGTGTTTTTGTCACTAGTGGTGATCGGACTCCAAAGCAAAAGGTGAAGTTGAAGGTCACTGAGGAAAAACTGTTGAACTTGATGCTAAAATACAATGGAGGAAGACCTAGAGCTGAGGTGCTTCTTATATTGTATTTCTCTTTAGATCCCAAGCCGTACACATTGCCTTACGTTTTCTTTTGATAATTCTTCTGTTGCAGACAAAACTCAAAAGTGCAGTCCAGTTGCAGGACTTGTTGGATGCTACACGTATACTGGTACCTCATACAAGGTATTGATCCATGTTAGTATTCATTGTTGCAGTGTACTGTGAGTTGTTAGTTCATCATTATATGTGGTATCTCTCTTTCTAGAATAAATTACATCGTGGTATCTCTTTCTAGAATAAGTTACAACACTCTTTGCTGGCTCATTGTTATCGACTTTTATGAAAGATGCTTAACTTTTTTTCTTCCTTTGTCAAAGAAGTAATTTGATATACTAATGAGCTAGTCTGAGACCTGGTCTTGCAAGTGACAGTGAAGCAGAATATATTGAACATGCGGAAAAACTACGTCAAGTTAAAGCAGTTCTTGAAGAGGTTTACATCTGAATCTATCTTTATCTATCCTGTGATGTGTGTATGTGTAATAGAGGAGTCGTTCTTATAGCGTCTCATGTTATTTTTTCAGATTTTAATAACAATTTATTAACTTTTAGGGTGGCCATTTCTCTGGCATCTACCGGAAGGTGCAGCTGAAGCCGCTTAAGTGGGTTAAGGTTGCAAAAGGGGACACTGAAGAGGAACGTCCTATAGAAGCATTGATGATTCTCAAGTACGGGGGCGTTCTCACACATGCTGGTCGAAAACAGGTGATTACTAATTTGCCATGCATATTTGGATATTGTCAATGACTGCATAAGTGGTACAACTGTAAAACAGTAACTTTTCTTATAACATCTTAATCTATTAGTTTGTGTCTATCTTTTTTATTTCAGGCTGAAGAACTTGGCAGATATTTTCGCAACAATATGTATCCAGGTTAACATTACTTTCTATTAGTTTTAACTTACATCTCAAAGGGTTTTTGTGAAAGTTTATAACCTGTCGTTGGGTAGTGCCTTACCTTCAGGCCTCAACTTTTCTCAATGCGGGTCATGCGTATTGCATTTCCTTGTTTTAGTTGTCTTGTTTAGAGTTAAGAGCAAAGAGAGAAGGAGACAGTTCACAACATGATTAGTAGTTTTTTTTTCAACAATTAGTTTGATGAAAAGATGTACATTTCTCATAAAATGAGGAAGGTGTAGGTGTTCAGTGTAGTTTGATATTATCTATCACTTAATGTCTCAGGTGAAGGTACAGGACTACTTCGCCTCCACAGTACGTACCGACACGACCTCAAAATCTATAGCTCAGATGAGGGCCGTGTGCAGGTATCATTTTTATATGCATTTGGTTTCTTGGTGCCTATAGTTTCACATGTTCTTTTTTCGTCCCCAACTTCCATCTTACTTGAGCTAATTTACCTTTCTGCTTGAATGCCAACAGTGCTTCTGTTTTGACGCCTTTGACCTCTTTGTGAATTAAACAGATGTCAGCTGCGGCATTTGCCAAGGGACTTCTAGACTTGGAAGGACAATTAACACCAATCCTGGTTTGTTACCTTGTACTTTAACAGTTTGACTGTGCATTTTAACATTGACTATTATTAAGATAAACAAACTTCTTTTGAAGGTTTCACTTGTTAGCAAGGACTCCTCAATGTTAGATGGACTTGATAATGCAAGTACCAATATGGAAGAAGCTAAGGTATATTTTTGTGCTAGTGATTAGGGTAGATTAACTGAAGTAAAGATTTCATCCTAGGCTGCAAAAGCTCACATAATACGTCTTTAGTTGTTCAACTTATATGCTTCGTATAAATATATTCCTTTTACCCTTTTCAGGCTCGATTAAACGAGTTGGTAACATCTGGAGTAAAAATAGCTCAGGTTAATGGATCATCAAAAAAACCCTGGATGATTGATGGGGCTGGAATTCCTCCAAATGCTTCCGAACTTCTACCTAAACTGGTAAATATTTCTTTTGTGGCTTTCAATATTATAATTATGTAAATAGAATGCACCATGAATTATTTTCTTCTGCATGTTTTGCTATTTGTTTGAGGTATACTGAGTGTTCGGTTTAATAGGTGAAACTGACCAAAAAGGTGACCGAACAAGTGAGACTACTTGCAAAGGATGAAGATGAGAAGCTTACAGAGACTACCTCATATGATGTGATTCCTCCATATGATCAAGCAAAAGCACTTGGTAAGACAAATATAGATGTTGATCGTATTGCTGCTGGATTACCTTGTGGGAGTGAAGGCTTTCTTCTAATGTATGCACGCTGGAGAAAACTGGAGAGAGACTTGTATAATGAACGCAAGGAGTAAGCTTTTGATATTGTAACAACAAAACAACACTTTGTATATATTTATAACTAAATACTTGGTACCGTCAGTTGCACTAATATTGTTGCATTTCCTTGAGCAGACGATATGATATAACTCAAATTCCAGATGTTTACGATTCCTGCAAGTAAGTAAGATCGCACATTATAGTTTACCTGTGCTTTTCTTAACTGTTCTATTTGAACTCTTTTTACAGGTATGATCTCTTACACAATGCACATCTTAAGATAGAGGGCTTGGACGAGCTATTCAAAGTGGCCCAGTTACTTGCAGATGGTGTTATTCCAAATGAGTATGGTATCAATCCAAAGCAGAAGTTGAAGATCGGCTCAAAGGTAAACTTAATTTTACCATAAGCTCCATATCTAATGCAATAATAGTTTTCATCATGCAGAATTGACATTGTACATACAAAGTCCTTGATATATAGTATATCCATTTTATGACCCTTTGCAAACTGACTTCCAGATTGCCCGTCGTTTATTGGGAAAAATTTTGATTGATCTGAGGAATACGCGTGAAGAAGCCATCAATGCTGCGGAATTGAAGAGTGAGTGTATGGACTCAACCTCTACCGTGGTTGATAAAGGATTCACAGATTGTCAGCAAAAGAATGTGATCAAGAATGAAGAATCAAGAGGACCTGCCACACAAGTGAAAAGTCAATGGATCCAGAAGACGATGACGACAAAGAAATTAAATACCGCTTGGATCCAAAGTTAGTTTATGTTTATAATCATATGGTTTATACTTCATTACAATGCTTTTATTTTGTCAAATATTACATTATCTTATTTCGTTTTTGTAGATATGCTAATGTGCGGACCCCGGAAAGGCATGTTCGGACTCGCCTCTACTTTACATCGGTATGTAAAATAATCTCATAATTAATTAATGTTTCAAGGAGATACGATAAAGTGATACTGATACCATTTGCTTGTTAATGGCAGGAATCTCATATTCATTCTGTGATGAATGTTCTTCGATACTGTAACTTGGATGGATCTCTTCAAGGGGAGGCCAGTCTTGTTTGTGATAGTGCTTTGGAACGACTACTGAAAACCAAAGAACTTGACTACATGAGTCATATTGTGTTGAGGATGTTCGAGAATGTAGAGGTTGCTTAATTGTTTCTTCCATTATGTAAAGAGTAAAATGCCATTTTCGTCCCTGAGGTTTGGCCAGTTTTGCGACTTTCATCCAAAGGTTTGTTTTTTCCCATCTGGATCCAAAAGGATTGATATCTTGCCATTTTCATCCGGTTCGTTAACTCCATCCATTTTTCTCCGTTAAGTCGGGTATGTCATAAGACAAAAATACCCCTGACTTAACAGATAAAATGGATGGAGTTAACGAGCCAGATGAAAATGACAAGATTTTAAACCTTTTGGATCCAGATGCCAAAAAACAAACCTTTGGATGAAAGTCACAAAACTGGCCAAACATCAGGGACAAAAATGGCATTTTACTCTTATGTAAATTAAAAAAAGCAACCATTGAAACTGATGAATTTTGTAAATTCATATTTTATCTTTACTTGATTTGATTTGCAACTTGTACTGTAGGTAAATCTGGATGACCCAAAACGATACCGTCTTGAGATGACTTTTAGCCGTGGTGCCGATTTATCCCCTTTAGAGGTAAACAGGCTATGTGCTTGCATATACTTGACAGTAGTCACTATTATAGCCGCTTTACTTATGAATCTACCGATTCAAGTTTTGTTTTATCTTCAACGGGTAAATTTTAAAGAAGTTAGCTTAATATGAGGCATGATTCAAAATGTTAGATTGTTATTGAGATTATTATTTCTTTATTCATATTTGACATGCTAATTCAACAAAACTGATGATTGATCTTGTTAGCAGCAAAACAACCTTGAGGCATCATCGTTACATCAGGAGCATACGTTACCAATAATGGGTCCAGAAAGGCTACAAGAAATTGGGTCATACCTTACTCTAGAAAAGATGGAGAAAATGTTGCGGCCTTTTGCGATGCCTGCAGAAGATTTCCCACCTGCAACAATCCCACAAGGGTTCTCGGGTTACTTTAGAAGTGCAGGAGTTTTGGAGCGACTGGTAAATCTTTGGCCCTTCCATAAGCATGGACTATCTAATCCGAAATAAGTAAGATTGAGGAGACGATCAATTTGATTACTCATAAGAAGATATTTGTTATGATTGTTTGTAGGGAGATCGTAAATGTTGGATGGTACATGCCACTAATCATAGCTTTTTGTCAGTCACTCGAGATTCCTATGTATAAAGAGTATTTTCACTCACATAGGAACCCATGCGACACAATACCATGAATTATAGCGTTGGATGTCCAATCCTACTCCTTGTACTTTGCTTTTTTTTTTTATCGATTCAAATTTTTTTTAATGTTCTCTTTTACCAAAGCATCTTGTGGTTGGTTGTTGGTATGAGCACTGATCTTGTGAGTTGTTTATTAAGATTTAGTTTGGTATGATTTGATGTGGCAAAATGGTTAAAAAGGTTGGGTTAACTTGTCAGTTTTTTTATACCCAGAGGTGTGCACGGTAGGAGGTGGTTAAACAGCAATATCAGTTCAAATTTAGCTAAATTCGAATAATCAATGTACTCTTTAGGTGGATGAAGAATGTGTGATTGATGATTGTTTTAGAGTATAAGCCAGTAAACCAGAGAGGTAGTTGTTGGCACCCACAAAAGGTTCCGCTTACTTATCAAAGAAATCAGTGGGTTCTTGTCGTGCTCCTTCGTTACTGCCTGTTGTTGATTCTCGCCATCGAGTGGAACAAAATATGCTCTTGGCGTTTTTCATGAAGAAATTAAGGTCTTTAAGTTTTGCTTACACCAACATGATCAATGGCGAATACATTAGTTATGCATTTATATTTTTGTATACTCGCTCGTAAATAAACTACTTACAAATATTAATAATGATAATAATATTATTTTAGTGTATTTAAATATATAAACATTATGTGGATACTTTAGTGCATTCACGGTAGATTATTATAGTGTGTTTACATGTGCATTCACAGATAAATACACTATTTATAAAATCGCAAGAAACTTCATTCAAGTGGATTCACAAGGTTGTAATCAACGTCACGAATACAATGCAAAGATCAAAATTGAGTAATAAGTCACATTATTTTTGTTTTTGTGTTTATGTTACACTATGAGCAGTTAAAGGTTAGTCTAAAAGATATTACAACCATAACTAAAATTAGGAAAAGTAGAGTATGATCAAGAAGAAAACTTGTATATGTTCTGGTGTGTCAACAATGGCAGTCAACCGAAATTCATATCCCAGTTCCAAATCCAGAGAAAAGAATCCATAAAGTATTGATGGCATATTATATGAATGATGTAAAGATGTGAACAAAAGCTTATAAAGTAAAAGTTCATATATACCCTTTAACGATGCTCATATATTTCAATGTAACGGTGGAAAATGATACTAAAAAAAAAGTTCTATGTTTAGTTGAGGTCACATCCAATCCTATCTTTACTAGTACTGTGCTTTTCTGGAATTCTTATATATTTATTGACTCAAATTTTGTTTTTATGCATTCTTTTTGGAGCAAAGTATCGTGTGAGTGGTTTTTGAAGATTTAGTATGCCCCTATGATTGGTTAAGTGTTGGATTAACTAATCATTTTTTGCCAGACATACATGGATCCGTTTAGAACACTTGTACTGGGGTTTTTTGGCGTTTTTTCTCAAAAAAACCCCAAACACGCCCAAAACCGCCTCTGGGCGTTTTTTTCCAAAAAAAAAAATGTATGTGGCGTCCTTTTTTCCACGCCCCTCCTTGTTTTCTTTGGCCAATGACCTGTTGCTAACATCACCAACCTTAAATATGCTTGGGTAGATTTTCTTTTTATTTCACTTTTATATATATACTTACCGTACTCCCCATTTATCACTACACTCATTTTAAGATAATGCCTCACAATGCCCTTTAGCTTACTGGACTGCCACATGACGCAAAATGCCAAGGGTGGGGGCATTGTTTTACCCTTCCACTACACATGCTTTAAAGTTTTCCTTAAATCTATACCTTTTCAAAGTAACTACCTGATCATTTTCTGATTATTTATAAAAGCGTTTTCACTTTTCAACGATAGAATTTCATGTGCTTTAGAAAATGTTAAAAACTAAAAGCAGATAGTGCTTGCTACCTTTATATCTTTTCGAAAACACACAAGATGACAACTAATCGAATGATTTAAATCAAAAAACTAAACATATGAAAGATCTTTAATTTATTGAGCCTATCAAACTTTATGTATTTTTGTTTCAACCTAATTTAGCAATATGATCATCCATCACATTCATAAATACAAACTCCAAAAATATTTAATATTGCAGTTAAAACCTGTTGAAAAATATGAGCTACAGCAAAATACTTGCCAAAATCAATTTGTTTTAGACTACAATTAATAACGATGTGGATTGTTTATTTATTATATTATTATATCATATTGATGATGTGAGCTATGCATTTTATAAATGAGTCAGTGTTGGTAGGCCTGGCATAAAATATAAATTAATAATTATTTTTTTCTTTTTGGTAAACAATCAACAATCAACAATCACCAAATATAATCCAACCCAAAAAACCAAAAGAACTTATTGTTTTCTTTAACAGCCAATAAAACCAACTTTATTTCACGAAAAAACGCCAGCTCGCAAGAAACTAGCACTTACAAACCAAAGCAAAAACACAAACAAAACAACCAGCAAACGAAACAATCAGAACCAAAGAACTTATTGTTTTGTTAACGACCAAAAAAACAAAAAAACTTATTGTTTTTTTTAACAGCCAATAAAACCAACTTTATTTCACGAAAAAACGCCAGCTCGCAAGAAACTAGCACTTACAACCCGAAGCAAAACACAAACAAAACAACCAGCAAACGTAACAATCAGTACCAAAGAACTTATTGTTTTGTTAACGAAATTTAAAATATTATGAATTTACGACTCAATTCCAGATTTCTTGCACATTTGACTTCCTTTGGTCCACATATTTTTGAAGCCACAACGCACATGTTCAGCTTAAAGAGACAACTTTTATCATTATTTGACCCGTCAACTTTTTTTTTTCTGCAAATGAAGAAAGTGAGAAGTGGAAAATAATATGTATGAATGAGACCTGGTTCATGGAGAAATTTCAACCATTTGACCAAAGGAAAAGATGCAGATTAATGTTATCAACTTCAAACAATTCTAACCAAGTAAACGATCGGTATTTTCATGTCGTCAATAACCCATTTGAGTTTACGAGTGTTAACATTGGACTTACATTGAGAGAGCTTAGTTACTTGATCCAACTCCGCCTTCATAATCATACTTAGAGGGCAAAATTCAGATCGTAGATGAGATGACACCTACTACAAAAGTTGTTAGCTAACATAGTGTTGATCGAACGATGTTAGCTTTTATAACAAAAGTAGCCGGTGTCATCTTACCTGCGATCTGAGTTTACCCTCTCGCTACGCCTTCTTTTCACATGAAGCCTGGTTTTTTTTGGGTATGCATATGTATATTTGGATCATATGACAAATAAAGAGTAGTGCCTTGTGTGGTGTGAGATATATAGATAGAGCTAGAAAGAGCAACATAAGGTTTTTCCTCTTTTTGTGGGGATGTATCATTTCTCCACCACAATATTCATTATATATAGACCCCTCCCGCAACCCCCCCCCCCCCCCCCCCCCTCTATATATATAATTAATATAATATATAATATTATTTTCCACAAGGAGTGAGCATTCTTTGTGTATAGACAATTGAAGGACGTAATTGTCAAATTTAGTCCATGACAGAGACCTTTTTTTTAATGATTTTCAGATATATGAAAAATATATTTCAGAGAATACAAATTTAGTCCATGACAGAGACCTTTTTTTAATGATTTTTAGATATATAAAAAATGATATTTTCAGAGAATACAAGTTATTCAGTTGACAAAAAGATGCTTTAGACTAGGTAACAATGTGTATGTACATTCTATGTGTAGACTCTAGACAAACACTACTTAGAATAAGTTAATGTTGAATTTCACACGAGAGACCATGTCGTAAGAAAGAAAGAAAAAAGTTAATATAATCAAAATGCCTACTTGTGAGAAATAAATAAAAAGTTTTTATTTTACTAGAAAACAGATATCTTTATATTTTTTTGACTAATTATCCTTCTAATACTGTGACTAATTATGATACAAAATGCCTACTTGTAACAAATAAATAAAATTCAAATATAATAATTAATGTTCCATCATAGATGTGTAGCAAGTTGCTATGCATTTCCTACGCGATAATTAATAAAAATATTAGTCAAACATTTAAATATTTTTTAACTATACTAATACATGTTTGTACGTAGTAAATGCGTAGCAAGTTGCTACGCATTTCCAACGCAATAATTAATGATAAAATGAACTCAACGTATAAATCGAATTCTAATATAAAAATAATTGTTCCGTCGCAAATGCGTAGCATTTTACTACGCATTTTTTACGCAATCGTTAATACTAATAATAGTTAAACTTCTAAATATAATTTTAGTATAGTAACAATTTACCCGTTGCAATTGCGTAGCAAGTTATTACGCATTTCCAACACAATCTTTAGAATTAGTATTTGTGTAGCTATTGTGTCATAAATTTGACTAAAAATATGGTTTTTCTTTTCGTGGGAATGTGTCACAAATGTATCAGAGTTTGCGACACATTTTTTTGGATAGGAAATTTCCGTAGAAAAATAATCACTTTTCTAGTAGTGCATGAAAAGAAAAAATAATAAAGAGAGAGACTACTTGTGAACATGTCTTGTTTGGATTATTACTGAGACTTATTGTGATACATGAAAAGAAGAAATATTATACTCCGTGTGAACATGTCTTGTTTGGATTATTTTAAAAGAGTAAATTGCACAAAACGTCCTTTAAGTTTCACCAATCTTGCTGGTTCCAGCCTTAATGTTTAAAAGTTGCAAAAACATCCTTTACGTTTATTTTTGTTACGGGTTTCATCCTTTGTCACTAACCTAGTTATTAATCCTTGTTAAATGGCCTCACATGCATAGCATGTGAGGGTAAAACCGTCTTTCTGCTAGTTAGGTTATAAAACCCAAATAAAATCCCAGACCCAAACCTCTACCTAACATCATCTCCCCACGCCACTAAGCTCCTCCCCCACCATCTCCACTTTCGCCACTACCCTGGTCGACCGCCGCCGCCCCTTGCTCGACCGCCCCCACCGCCTGCTCCTTCTACTCGACCGCCTCAGCCACCCCCTGCTCCACGCGGCTCCTCCCCCACCATCTCCACTTCCGGCACCGCCTTGCTCGACCGTCGCCGCCCTGCTCCTCCTACTCGACCGCCTAAGCCGCCCCCTGCTCCACTCCACTCTGTTCAACACTCGTTCTTCTGTATGTATATGTATTGTTGTTTATAAGTGATTCTTTAGACGTTGTTTGGTTAGAAGTGGGTTTTGTTCTTGCAGAGAAGAACATGGGTCTGGGATTTTATTTGGGTTTTATAACCTCACTAGCAGAAAAGACGGAGGTGATGTGTTGGGGATTTTGTTCTTGCAGGAGGTGATGTGTTGGGGATTTTGGGGGTTTTGTCGAAGGTGGAGGTGGTGGCAGAGGAGGTGGTGGCAGAGGAGGTGGTGTCGAAGGTGGAGGTGGTGGCAGAGGAGGTGGTGTCGGTGGAGGAGGTGGTGGCAGAGGAGGTGGTGTCGGTGGAGGAGGTGATGTGTTGGGGATTTTGGGGGTTTTGTCGAAGGTGGAGGTGGTGGCAGAGAGGGCAGAGGAGGTGGTGTCGGAGGTGGAGGTGGTGGCAGAGAAGGTGGTGTCGGTGGAGGAGGTGGTGGCAGAGGAGGTGGTGTCGGTGGTGGAGGAGGACAGAGAAGATGGAGAGGAGAGCGATGATCTTGAAGGTCAGTCTGTAATTTTTTGTGGAGATCTTGGAGTCGCCATTAATGGAGGTCTGGATGGGTTTGATCTGGATGAAGAAGAAGAAAGGGGAGTGGTGGATGGTGTGATGGTTACCTTTTTATAACCTAACTAGCAGAAAAGACGGTTTTACCCTCACATGCTATGCATGTGAGGCCATTTAACAAGGATTAATAACTAGGTTAGTGACAAAGGATGAAACCCGTAACAAAAATAAACGTAAAGGATGTTTTTGGCAACTTTTAAACATTAAGGCTGGAACCAGTAAGATTGGTGAAACTTAAAGGACGTTTTGTGCAATTTACTCATTTTAAAATGACACAATAGATGAATCATTATTCTTTATTAGGTCTCACTTGAACTCCTCCTGTTGACTTCAACCATATAATATATTATATATATTTTAAATTTCTTCGGTAAGGATATATATAATGTAACGCCCGGCTTTTCGTACTTTCCATGCTTGGATAACATCCTTCGTTTTTTATTTATTTTTAGAAGCCTTGTTTTAATCTATTTCCGTTTTCATTTGTAATTTGGGACCATTGATCATAACGAGAACGAACTATTTTAATCATGTTTGAGCATTGTATCATCCAATATTCTTGATTTGTTATTACGCAATCATACTTGATACTCGTTAAACTAAATTAATTTAACTCGTTACGAATATAATTACTTGTACGTTATTTAAATTAATTAATTAAATTAATTAAACTTTCTTTTTTACAAATTAAAAGTTATTTCTTTTATATATATATATATGTAATTTACTAACCTAGATAATTTAATGGTGTTATATCATAAAAATAATAAAGTTAAGGGTCTAATTGGTATTTTACTAATTTTAGAACTTACAGGGACCATTTGTGTACATATCTATAAGTGGTATGGGTTTTTAATAAAAAATAAATAAATACACAAAACCGGTAACTGCAGGACTCGAACCCGGGTCACCCAGTTCAATAAACAACACATCAACCACTCTGCTGTGGGCTTCACATTTGAACAAACCCGGATCTTTAATCTCTTAAGCACTCACTCCCTGCGACCAACCAGCCCAACATGCCGCGACCAACAAGGTTTTAGGCGGGTTTTTGTTGTATTTTTTTTTAGTTTTAAACATGTTTTGAAGCTTTAATTACCCACCTAACTCAACCACAACTTACCCTAATCCTTCCCTATAAAACCCAAGCATAATCCAAGCCTTTTTACACTTTGCAAAGCATCAAAACACTTTCAAATCATCACTACTCAAGCTGAAATTTGCAAGTTCGAGCAGATTGTCTTCTCTTCACAAAAGTTAGCATAACTCACTCAATTCTTAACGAAATCACTCCATTCTTTTTCCCACTTGTTTGGATTGACCTTCTGCATATTTCCAATGGTTTTCCAGGGAAAACCAGGCTCTGGAATTCACGAAAAAGGTGTAATAACTCCAAATTTCATTGTTATTTATTTTATCCCTTTTTCCGTGTATTTTGTTTATCTCAATCATCTTTACTCCGAGATTTGGATTATGAAAAGTTTATAGTAATGGAACTATATCTTGTCACATCTGTATCGCATTTAATCGCTAATTCAACACAATTACAAGTGGTTATACTACTTTACGAGCCGGGTGTGTTATTGTTTAATAAACACTTGTGCCATCGCAACGCTTATCCCCTCGCATCGCCAAACACAGATAATTATGTGGAATTATGTTTTACGTGTGTTATATTTATTTATGTTATGGTTTAATATCGCTGAGACGCTCGCACGCTCACGTAACTCGCTCTCTCAAATCAATGGCAATATAACGCTTAACGCTTCGCTAAAACGCTTAATATAACTATCTAACGCGAACCGAATCGCCAAACAAACTCTTAACGCGAAATAATCGAACAAAACTTAGCCAATAGGTCAAGTTCGGCTGAACTTGTGCATCACAAGTTCGCCCTAACTTGACTAAGCCATCAAAGTCTTCAAGATCCAACAAGTCCGCCCGGACTTGTTCTCACAACAAACAAGCAAGTTCCCTCGAACTTGTAGCAATTTCGCCCGAACTTGATACAAGTTCACCCGAAATTGATACAAGTTCGCTCCGAACTTGATGTTTCAGCCCACTTTCTCACCTCACCTATAAATACCCAGCTCTCTTCTCATTTGAACTTGCTGCAAGTTCGCCCGGAGCTCCTCAAAACCGAAACCTTTTGTGTTCTAAGTAAGATTCAACTTGTTTTCAAGTTACAAAAACGTTTTACAACGATTTTGCACTATTTTCATCAAATCTCTTCTGTTTACGAAAATCTTCATCTTTTATGCAAAACTTCTATTTTTCACTCAGATCTATGCTTAGATCTGAGTAAAACCTTTAAGACATTGATTTTTACACAATATTCGGACTAAACGACGTATGTTTCGTTCACTTTGAAGTGGAACGAGGCGTTGTCAAGCTAGATCTCAGATCCGGAAGCACAAGGACGAAAACGTCACTTTGCACAAACTGGACTAAACCGTTCCAACCTTCAAGTTCGCCCAGATTAGTCCGAGTTTCTGTAAAATGGCTAAAACTCGCTCCAAAAGACCTCTTCAGCCTTGGTTTTGCTCAGTAGCCTAAGGTTGGAGGGGTGGACACTCGATTTCCTCAGCAAACGATGCGAAAACGCACGATTTGGACACTCGATTTCCTCAGCGAACTTAACGCGAAATAAACGAAGAAAACCCAACCTTTGGACAAGTTCACTCGAGCTTGGGTGACCCCAAGTTCGGCCGAACTTGGCTGGCCAAACTCAATTTCTTCATTAACCACAAGTTCGCTCGAACTTGTACGATTATGTACAAGTTCGGCCGAAATTGACTCATCTCCCTCAAATACCTAGCAAGTTTGCCCGAACTTGCATGAATTCCATGCAAGTTCGACCGAACTTGACTCCCAGCTCTCCGTTTTTGCCTTCAGCTATAAATACTCAGCTCCATTCTCTCATTTGAACTTGCTGTAAGTTCGCAAAGCTCTCAAACCCGAAACCCTTTGTTTTCTAAGTAAAAATCAACCCGATTTCAACTACAATGATGTTCAACAACGATTTACAACGCTTTTGTACAAGGCATTGCCTTCATTTCCATCAAATCTCTTCTGTTTACGAAAATCTTCATCTTTTTCTATAAAAACTTCTATTTTCACTCAGATCTATACTAGATCTGAGCAAAACCCTTTAAAACCTTGATTTTTACACCATTTTCGGACTAATGACGTATGTTTCGTTCACTTTTGAGTGGAACGAGGCGTTTTCGAAGGTAGATCTCAGATCCGGAGGTACAAGGACGAAATCGTCACTTTACACAAACTGGACTAACCCGTACGAACCATCAAGTTCGCCCGGATTAACCCGAGTTTCTATAAAATGGATAAGTTCGCTCCAAAAGACCTCCCCAGCCTAAGTTTTACTCAGTGGCTTAAGGTTGGAGGGATGGGCACTCGATTTCCTCAGCAAAAGACACGAAAACGCAAGATTTTGGACCCGAAAACATCAAGTTCGCTGAGATTTCACTGATTTTGTACAACTCACTAGTCAAGTTCGCTCGAACTTGCCCTCTGAGGGTCAAGATCGGCCGAACTTGAGTACTGTGACCAACTTTCCACAGAAAACCCCCACGTTCGCTCGAACTTGCAAAGTTTCCAAGGAAACTTCACAAGTTCGACCGAACTGTCTCTCTTCTTATCAAGCCCTCCCAAGTTCGACCGAACTTGTCAAGTTTCCTTGAGAAACTTAAAAGTCCGCCCGAACTTGACTTAAACCTCAGCAACCCTGTACAAGTTTGCTCAAACTTGTATGTTTACATACAAGTTCGGCCGAACATACCTATTGTTCAATCCAAACTTAACCGTTTCAGCTTTTTGGAGACTGATGCACTTCCGTTCGCGTATGCAGGCTGATCCGACACACCTCTTCACCTCTCGACAGTCGTCTACTCTCTCCTAAACGCACCGAATGTGAGTATACTTGACCTGTTTTTGCTTTAATGCACTATTTGGATGTTACATACATTCCTATATCAAAATCACTTCACAACTCAAACTGTTTATCACAAGCGAATAATCCGATTATGTATGCTCAATACGTGATACTAGAAACATGTGACTAGGACTTATTTTTGTTAACTTGCCTCCTTAGCTAGTATGGTACTATAGTGTGGCTAACACCCGACGGGGTCTAGTTAGGATGGACGCGCAAGCCTTCTCACGGCAGTTAGCATGAGAAATAAGCCTATGTTTGTCTGTGTGATGTGTTTTGGTGTATCATGATATGTAATTAGACTATTTCGCGAACGCTTTCTCTATTATGCTAGTAATACTAAAACATGTATGCTCACCTTTACTTAATTGTATTGACTTGTATTTTAACGTATGTAATAGGTTGAGGATTTTAGCTTGGATGCTTTGGATGTAGAGTGCTTAGTTTAGTTTGCTTTTGTTTAGTTTCCAAATGTAATAAATCTAGGGAAAATCGAACCCGATTAGTTTTGTGGGAAGAACAAGTTTCTATAATGATTATTTTGAGATATTGTGTTTAAGGGTATGGGACGTTAAATGTTAAATGATGTTGATAGATAATTGTTATGGAATTATCATGAGACAATCTGGTCGCCTAGTGCCACTAACCCTGATATTTCCGCCATCGGTTAGGTGTGACAGATTGGTATCAGAGCCCATAACCTTAGGATAATAGGTAGAATTGCCATGATTCGACCTAGTAACATGTTTAAGTACCCGATTGACCTATATTTGACTTAAATGATAAACTACTTGCCATAAATGCTTAAATGCGCCTTTCCTAAGGCTAATACAATATACACACTTGGAAACGCTCGTATCACACAAAACGAGTGATCAAGTCGAGAATAGGTGTGAAAACTGAGAACTCTCGATGAGATCCTTCACTCTACGCAATCTCTATTGCACGAGATACCTTCGTTGAGTTAGGAGTGATATCCAAACTTCGACGAAAATCTCCATTTCTACCTACTGGAACGCCCGATGTGATCGGTGCGCGTAGCCACAACTAGGAACGACGTTGCTAAGTTAGGGGTGAAACCCGCATCTTAGTAACAAATTCCGCCTTTCGATTTTCAATCTCACCAAAGTCTCGGTTATTCTGATGATTTGGAACGCGTAGTAACCGGAAGGATAATGCCGTTAGCCGCTTGCGGTGAGAGCATCTATCTATTAGGCCAAAACATGGGTCCAAGTTCAAAGGGTAGTCGAACCACTTTGGGTAGTCAACGTCTCAAAACCCCGGACACTCCCAATTGATTTAAGCCTATATCGTCGATTTACGCATCACCAAGTTTATTATTATTTATGTGTTTAAAGTTTTGGGAAATTTTCGCTTTATTCGATTTCTCGCTTTATTTATTTCTCGCATTATCGATTTCTCGCTTTATCGCTTTACGCTCCATAAACGCATGCACTACTCGCACAGCTTTCGTAATCTAAAACGCTAATTAATACACCAACCAAACTAATCGCTTAAGTCGCTTACGTCTATGAGGACAAGTGTACCTCATGCGCGTTATTATCTCGCATATATATCTCGCTTATATCGCTATCCGCATCTCATATCGCGCTACGCATGATGGCTAATTAGAAGTGAATACGTGCAAAATATGTGCTTACGTGCCTACGTGATTATGTGCTTACGTGCTTATGTGCTTACTGTTTATTGCTGTGTGTTTATGTGTTTACGTGGATACGTGTTTATGTGATTTTGTGCCTTGTATGAATAATAATAATAAATATTTTAAACATAAACATTATTATAATCGAATCTCATCCTATCAAATCCTTCAATGTAGATGTCGTCTATGGGATCACATACCGGGAGGAATCTCCAGCGCAGCAACGCCGATAAGCGTATTGCTACAATGGTAGCCAAGGAAATAGCTAAAGTTATCCCACAAATCGTCTCGAAAATTCATGCTGTGAGCAGTAACTCATCGGTCGACTCAAAAGCTGAAAACCCCAAGTCACGGCCAGTTTCAAAAATTTCAAGGCTTGTGCACCTCTCGCCTTCAGGGCAATGATGGACCGACTTCTATGTTCCATTGGTTTGACGCCATTGAGGTCACCTTTAGGCAAAGTGGATGCCCCGATGACCTTCGCACGGTGAACGCTACAGGAGTGTTCCAGTCCCGTGCTCTCGACTGGTGGACCGCCGAAAGAAATAGGCGCGGTAATGATGAAGTCTATAATCTATCTTGGGAGGAACTCAAGGAAGTGCTGATGAAGGAGTTCTGTCCTCCGCACGAGATTCAGAAGCTCGAGAATGAGTTTTGGGGAATCAAGCAAGATGGTCCCGACAATGCTGGATTTACCGCTCGATTTAAGATTTTGAGCATCATCTGTCCCAGCCAAGTTGATACTACTGAGAAAGCTATCAACAAGTATATCCGTGGTCTACCCGAATGTGTCGCGAATTTTGTGAAAGTTGCTCGTACTACAACCATCGAGGAAACCTACATGCTCGCCGCTGAGATCAATGATCAGCGAGTTCAAGATGGTTACTTCAAGAACTCTGTGAAAGTTGCCAATCAAGCTGTCACCGAACCAACTGCTGCTACGGAACCACCCAGTGACCCGAAGGGAAAGCGTCAGGGACGCAAAAGAGGAAACCCTAGCAAGAACTATGCCGCCGCTACACCGCTCAACTCTCATCCTTACCAGGCTCTTGCTCAGGACGCACCCCCAGCTAAACGTGCGTACACCGGTCCTCACCCACTGTGCCGTAAGTGCACATACCATCACGTGGTGGGTGGAAACTACCGTTTTTGCACAAACTGCAATATCTATGGTCACTTTACTGTCAGTTGCCGTACCCGCCCTCGTCAGCCAGCGCCTCAAGCTCCTCAAGCTCCAGCACTGCCAGCTCCTCAGCGTACTCCCCAGAACAACCAGCAACAACAAGCAGCTCCAAAAGCACGTGTTTGTTACGTGTGTGGTGATCCGAACCACTTTGCAAATGTCTACCCAAATCGTACCGTCAAGCAAGAGCCGTAGCAACAGCAGCCCCAACAGCAGCCACCACCGCAGCCTCAGCAACAACAACAAGCTGCGCGTGGAAGGGCTTTCAACCTGAATCACCGCCAGGCCCAGAATGACAACAATGTTGTCAATGGTACGTTCCTCGTTAATGGTATGTGTGCTTCATGTTTATTTGATACTGGTGCCGATAATTGTTTTGTATCGTTAGAATTCGAAAAGGTTTTAAAATGTAAGCGCGCTAAACTCCCAAAGACTTTCGATGTGGAAATC
Source organism: Scalesia atractyloides (assembly GCA_947069175.1). Lineage (NCBI taxonomy): Eukaryota > Viridiplantae > Streptophyta > Magnoliopsida > Asterales > Asteraceae > Scalesia > Scalesia atractyloides. Next base: position 25,150,809 of record CAMTDV010000014.1, on the reverse strand, counting down.
GCCACCATTAATTCCGTCCTACGTGGTTGTAATCTCGATCTCAACAACCACATCTTCTCGATTAATCTCATACCTATGCAGATAGGTAGCTTCGATATCATAGTAGGTATGGACTTTCTTCGTGAAAACCATGCTGAAGTTGTATGCTTCGATAAAATGATTCGCTTCCCTCTCCCTAACGGTGATCAACTTCATGTTTATGGTGAAACTCCCTCAAAGAAGTTGATGCTTTTGTCATGTACTCGAGCACACAAATGCTTGCAAAAGCGATGTCTTGCCTTCCTCGCTCATATCGTGAACCCGGAGAAAGAAAAGAAGACTTATAAAGATGTTCCCGTTGTTTGTGAATTTCCTAAAGTCTTTCCCGACGATTTACCTGGTTTACCCCCTACTCGCGATGTCGAATTCCGTATCGATTTAGTTCCTGGTGCTACTCCAGTTGCTAAAGCTCCTTATCGTCTCGCACCATCCGAAATGCGCGAGCTATCGAGCCAACTTCAAGAGCTTCTTGATAAAGGTTTCATACGCCTGAGCACTTCGCCATAGGGCGCACCCGTCCTTTTCATGAAAAAGAAGGATGGAACGTTCCGAATGTGCATCGATTATCGTGAACTTAACAAACTTACGATAAATAACCGCTATCCTCTTCCTCGTATCGATGACTTATTTGATCTGCTTCAAGGTGCTACTTTTTTTTCTAAGATGGATTTACGTTCCGGTTATCATCAGTTACGCGTGTTGGATGAAGATATTCCGAAAACCGCCTTTCGTACCCATTATGGCCATTTCGAATTCGTGGTCATGCCCTTTGGTCTTACAAATGCGCCCGCGATCTTCATGGATTTGATGAACCGTGTGTGTAAAGCTTTCTTAGATCGTTTCGTCGTTGTTTTCATTGATGATATCCTTATCTACTCGAAGTCGAGGGACGAACATGCGCGCCATCTCCGTTTAGTCCTTGAACTTCTTCAAGGTAATCGCCTTTATACGAAGTTCTCTAAATGTGAATTCTGGCTCGAAGAAGTCCAATTTATCGGCCACATAGTTAATAGTCAAGGAATTCACGTCGACCCTGCAAAGATCGAAGCCGTCAAGAGTTGGATTACACCAAAGAATGCGTCTGAAATCCGTTCATTTCTTGGATTGGCGGGTTACTACAGTCGATTCATCGCCGACTTTTCGAAAATCGCCGTTCCGCTTACCGCTTTAACTCATAAAGACAAACCTTTCGTTTGGGATTCCAAGAAAGAGGAAGCTTTTCAAACCCTCAAGCGTATGCTATGCAACGCTCCTGTACTCGCTCTACCCGACGGAAACGACGATTTCATTGTTTACTGCGATGCCTCAAACCTTGGTCTTGGTTGTGTTCTCATGCAATGAGACAAGGTTATCGCGTATGCGTCTCGACAACTCAAGATCCACGAGAAGAATTATACAACCCGCGATCTCGAACTTGGTGCAGTTGTTTTTGCATTGAAGATATGGCGACACTACCTTCAATCAAAAGGAATTGAATATGCGCCAACGCAAATGGATTGAACTTCTCAACGATTACGATTGTGAGATACGCTACCATCCCGGCAAAGAAAACATCGTCGCCGATGCTCTAAGTCGACGAAGCTATGTATATAGTGTTCGTGACTCTCAAGCTTTGAATGATCTCGAAATCGTGATTCGCTCCGCTCAATTTGCCTGCTTTAACGAGAATATTTTGGAGGAAGAAATGAAATGTGGTGCCAAAACTCAGCTCGTTGTTAAACCTAATGGTATTTATTACTATCTCGATCGTATTTGGATCCCTACCCGTGACAATCTTCGTGAACTGCTAATGACCGAAGCTCATAAATCTCGATATTCCATTCACCCTGGAGCCGACAAAATGTACCAGGACCTTCGTCCTAAGTATTGGTGGCCGGGCATGAAAAAGGATATCGCCTTGTACGTCTCGAAGTGCATAACTTGTTCGAAAGTTAAAGCCGAACATCAAAGGCCCTCTGGCTTACTTGAACAACCCAAAATCCCGATGTGGAAGTGGGAGAGTATAGCTATGGACTTTATTACGAAGCTTCCCCACACTTCCTCTGGTCACGATAGCATTTGGGTTATCGTTGATCGTCTTACTAAATCCGCGCACTTTATTGCTATACGAGAAGACTTTAAGGTAGAACAGTTAGCCAGAATCTATAACGACGAAGTTATATGTCGACACGGGATGCCTGGTGACATCATCTCTGACCACGACGGTCGCTTTACCTCGCATCTCTGGGAGACTTGTCAATCCGCTCTCGGTACTACCCTCAATCTCAGTACCGCTTTTCACCCTCAGACCGACGGTCAGACTGAGCAAACGATCCGCACCCTCGAAGACATGCTTCGTGCGTGCATCATAGATTTCGGTGGTAACGGGGATACGCATTTACCTTTAATCAAATTCTCGTACAATAATAGTTATCATACCAGCATTCAAATGGCTCCTTTTGAGGCACTGTATGAAAGAAAATGTCGAACGCCTATTGTGTGGCACGAGATCGGAGAAGCACAAATCACCGGTCCCGAGCTGATTCAAGAAACGACAGACAAGATCCTCCAGATCAGAGGACAATCTCTTGAAAGCTCGGAGTCGTCAAAAGAGTTACGCCGATAAACGCCGCAAGCCCCTACAGTTCGAAGCGGGAGATCACGTTCTCCTAAAGGTTGCACCTTGGAAGGGAGTGGTCCGCTTCGGGAAGAAGGGAAAGCTAGCGCCTCGATACGTTGGTCCCTTTAAGATTCTGGAAAGAATTGGTAAAGTGGCTTACCAACTCGAATTACCGGAGGAACTCAACAACGTACATCCGACTTTCCACGTGTCTAACCTCAAGAAATGCCTAGCCGAAGAAAATCTCCATGTACCTCTCGAAGATCTGCAAATCAACGAGACTCTCCATTTCGTGGAAAAGCCTGTTGAGATTATGGACCGAGAAACCAAGAAACTACGGCGCTCACGCATCCCTATTGTGAAGGTCCGATGGGAAGGCAAACGCGGTGCAGAGTTTACTTGGGAATTGGAAAGTGACATGAAGGCTAAGTACCCGCACCTTTTTGTTACGGCCACTACTTAAATTTCGGGACGAAATTTCCTAAAGTAGGGGAGACTGTAACAACTCAGAATTTTCGTTGTTATCTTTTCTTTTATTATCAATTGTATTTATCCCTTGTAAATCTCGAGATTCGTTTATAAGAAAAGTTTATGTTAATTAATTACAATTATGTATGTTATATCGCATCTAAATAACTTATTAAATCGCATCGCTAATCTCATCGCATCGCAACTCGCAGTTAATTATATGCTTTTATTTTATTTATGTGTTGTGTATGTTTGTGGTTATGATTACGCTCGCTATCGCATCGCTCTCGCACACTCAAATCGCTAAATCGCACTATTTTATCAATTATAACGCTTAATATAACTATTTAATACGAACCGAATCGCCAAAAGAACACTTAACGCGAAATAAACGAAGAAAACCCAACCTTTGGACAAGTTCGCTCGAACTTGGGTGACCCCAAGTTCGGCCAAACTTGGCTGGCCAAATTAATTTCTTCATTAACCACAAGTTCGCTCGAACTTGTACAATTATGTACAAGTTCGGCCGAACTTGACTCATCTCCCTCAAATACCTAGCAAGTTCGCCCGAACTTGCATGAATTCCATGTAAGTTCGACCAAACTTGACTCCCAGCTCTCCGTTTTTTCCTTCACCTATAAATACTCAGCTCCATTCTCTCATTTGAACTTGCTGTAAGTTCGCCCAGAGCTCTCAAACCCGAAACCCTTTGTTTTCTAAGTAAGAATCAACCCGATTTCAACTACAATGATGTTCAACAACGATTTACAACGTTTTACAACGCTTTTGCACAAGGTATTGCTTTCGTTTTCATCAAATTTCTTCTGTTTACGAAAATCTTAATCTTTTTCCATAAAAACTTGTATTCACTCAATCTATACTAGATATGAGCAAAACCCTTTAAAACCTTGATTTTTACACCATTTTCGGACTAATGACATATGTTTCGTTCACTTTTGAGTGGAATGAGGCGTTCTCGAAGTTAGATCTCAGATCCGGAGGCACAAGGACGAAATTGTCACTTTACACAAGCCGGACTAACCCGTACGAACCATCAAGTTCGCCCGGATTAGCCCGAGTTTCTGTAAAATGGCTAAGTTCTCTCCAAAAGACCTCTCCAGCCTAAGTTTTACTCAGTGGCTTAAGGTTGGAGGGATGGGCACTCGATTTCCTCAACAAACGACACGAAAACGCAAGATTTTGGACCCGAAAACATTAAGTTCGCTCGAGATTTTACTGATTTTATACAGATCAGTAGTCAAGTTCGCTTGAACTTGCCCTCTAAGGGTCAAGATCGGCCGAACTTGAGTACTGATGACCAACTTTCCATAGAAAAACCCCAAGTTCACTCGAACTTGCAAAGTTTCCAAGGAAACTTCACAAGTTCGGCCGAACTTGTCTCTCCTCTTATCAAGCCCTCCCAAGTTCGACCGAACTTGTCAAGTTTCCTTGAGAAACTTACAAGTCCGCCCGAACTTGACTTAAACCTCAGCAACCCTAACTTGTATGTTTACATACAAGTTCGGCCGAACTTGCCTATTGTTCAATCCAAACTTAACCGTTTCAGCTTTTCGGAGACTGATGCACTTCCGCTCGCGTATGCAGGCTGATCCGGCGCACCTCTTCACCTCTCGACAGTCGTCTACTCTCTCCTAAACGCACCGACTGTGAGTATACTTGATCCGTTTTTGCTTTAATGCACTATTTGGGTGTTACATACGTTCCTATACCAAAATCACTTCACAACTCAAACTGTTTAGCACGCGCGAATAATCTGATTTATGTATGCTCAATACGTGATACTAGAAACATGTGACTAAGACTTATTTTCGTTAACTTGCCTCCTTAGCTAGTATGGTACTATAGTGTGGCTAACACCCGACGGGGTCTAGTTAGGATGGACGCGCAAGCCTTCTCACGGTAGTTAGCATGAGAAATAAGCCTATGTTTATCTGTGTGATGTGTTTTGGTGTATCATGATATGTAATTAGACTATTTCGCGAACGCTTTCTCTATTATGCTAGTAATACTAAAACCTGTATGCTCACATTTACTTAATTGTATTGACTTGTATTTTAACATATGTAACAGGTTGAGGATTTTAGCTTGGATGCTTTGGATGTAGCGTGCTTAGTTTAGTTTGCTTTTGTTTAGTTTCCAAATGTAATAAATCTAAGGAAAATCGAACCCAATTAGTTTTTTGGGAAGAACAAGTTTCTGTAATGATTATTTTGAGATATTCTGTTTAATGGTATGGGACGTTAAATGTTAAATGATGTTGATAGATAATTGTTATGGAATTCTCATGAGACAATCTGGTCGCCTAATGCCACTAACCCCGATGTTTTCCGCCATCAGTTGGGGTGTGACAAGTTCGCCCGAACTTGTCTAGTTTCTCAGGAAACTTGACAAGTTCGCCCGAACTTGTACTCACAGTAAGTCCTGGCACACAAGTTCGCCCGACCTTGTACCTTCAAGTACAAGTTCGCCCAAACTTGTCTGCTGTTCTCTCAAACCGTTAACCGTTTCAGCAATTCGGAAGACTGATGCACTTCTGTTCACTTACAGGCTGATTCGGCACTCTCAGCAACTCCTCTAAGATCCCATCTCTTCTCCCAAAACGCACCAACAATGAGTGTACTTGAACCCCTTTTCGCTTTATCGCACTTTTGGGTGTTACGTACGTCTCTATATAAAAAACATGCTACACGCAACTCTAAACTGTTTTAAACACTAACCGCTCTCGCATGTTATACGTGAATTGCTGAATGTTTGTTTGCTATGTGTGAATAATGTGTACTTGTTGGCCACCTTAGCAACGATAGTACTATAGTTTGGACTTAGCACCCGATTGGTTCGGGGGTTGTTAAGGCTCGCAAATTACTTTACGTGCATGTTCGCTATTGTGAATCATATCGCACATACTCCACATCGCAGTCATGTTGGTTAGTTTGTATCGTTATTGATTAGCTGCTTACGTTCACTTTCTCTACGTATTGCATACCGGTTATGCGTAACGCTTTATCGCTATTATTATGCTATAAACCTGTATGCTCACCTTTACTTTATTGTATTGACTTGTATTTTAACTTATGTAACAGGTTGAGGACGTTACCGCTACAATCAGATTAGGTCTTATACTTTAGAAACTTGTAATAAACTAGTCGGTGAACTTTGATTTGTTTCAGAACTTGTTGGATTTGTAATGATTTTGAATGATGGTATGTTAATTGTATGGGAAATTGACGTTTTAAGTATTGTCGTTTAAATTAGTCGTTATGGATCCTCTTGAGCAATCTGGTTCGCCTAGTGCCGTGCCCCGATGATTCCGCCATCGGTTGGGTTTTGACAAAAGGCTCCAAAGTGGACTGTTTTACTTTATTTTCATCAAACTTTGTTAAACTTGTTCAAACTTAAGTCTAACTCATCTCAAACCTATGTCCGAATGCTTACAACCTCACTTATGGTTGGTTAGGCTTAAAAACAAGGTTGAGACATGTCAAATTAGAGGTTAAAACCTCATAATCTTTCTATTTTCGACTAGGGTTTACACCCACAAGTAGTGTCCAATTTAAACTTGATGAATGTGTGATATTTGGACTAGCTTGGGCTATCCATCATTGAATCCACAGACTACTTGATGATTTCATTAGTTTTAGTTGTTGTTCTTACTTAGCTCATGACCCTCTTGTGTTTATAACACAAGTGTAGTGGTGAACATTTGAGGTACCTAAATGGAAGCTTGTTCTTCCTACCTCATGCATGAAATCCATGACACAAAGAGGTACCTAAATGGAGACTTTGATCTCCTACCTCCTACTTGAATTATATATTATGTAATGTATATAATCTAAGTATGTATATGACTATGTAACAAAGACTTAATGGTAACTTAGTAGTTAATTGTTAAGAACTAGTTACATCATCTAAGGACCATACACTTGTTACGATTCTAATGGATCTTCGAATCCATGAAAACACACCAAACCCTTGAGGTTTCAATAGTGTCAAGGACAAGTGTTATGAGTACAAGATGATTAATTTCATAAGACTATTTTTCATGTCGTTTAAATTCCGAATCTTTAATCTTCCATTAAACTCCCAACACTCATACGCCTTTGTTACTTTTTGTAGAAGGACAAGGTGCTCCAAGATAATCAACCAAACACTCTCGGGATTCAAGTCGGATAAGCTTGCAAAACCGTGAGCATACTCGATCCCTTTTTTCCTTTTTACACTTTGGGGTGCAACATGTACATTATACAAAAATCACACGACACATAAACTACTTTAATCTCTATCCATGCTTAACATGAAACTACTTGATGCTTGTTAGACTTGTATGTTATGTAAACTATTTGTGTCGATATATGCTTCATTAACTTTGCTAGCCTACCTTAACAATTATAGCGCTATAGGATTAACGCACCGCCCACAAAACTTGGGGTATTGTTAAGTTAAACATGTAAACCTCCCGCTACTCTATTGGGATAGGCCATTTTAATGCGTTGGATTCTTGGGTTTGAACATATAGTACACTGTTTCAGCATGCTAATAAACTTGCACGTTATGGTTCATGTTGGATATGAGACTTTAAACAAATTTATTCTATATTATGCTATGTAACAAAGCTTTTATGCTCGCCAACTTTTGTTGATAGATTTTAATACATGTTGCAGGTTGATTGATGAGACGATGTTGAGAAGAAATGCAATTTAGGTGAACTTTGATACACACCTAGATAAATTTTGTTATTTTAATGTTATGTTATGAACATTGTTGTTTTTATTTGGAATCTTTGTATTACATTTAGTCTTGAAATGAAATTTGAATTTAAATTATATTGTCATATAGCCTTATGAAGTTTTGAGCAATTTGTTCGTCTCATCCTGATGTTTCCGCCATCAGTTAGAGTGTGACATATAATGAGTCACTTTAGTGTTACATTACTCGCCTAAGTTATAACTAATTTGGATTATTTTAAAATGACACAATAGATGAATCATTATTCTTTATTAAGTCTCACTTGAACTCCTCCTGTTGACTTCAACCATATAATATTATATATATATTTTAAATTTCTTTGGACATATATAATGAGTCACTTTAATGTTACATTACTGGCCTAAGTTATAAATAATTTGGATCTACTTATTCATTTGTCACTAAATTGTGGAAGTCTTATCACTAATAAGTTATTAAACTTATTTTATATATTTACATCGCCGATTCAAACCTTCAAAACTGAATCATGAACAATACCTAATCAATCTCAAACCAATCTAAATGGTCGGCTTGCTTCTATTTGGATGATTCGAGCAGTTTCAGCAGTTTATAAAAATTCCTAGTGGCATGAGTAAAGACAAGGTGAATAAGTCCATATGAATAGATAAACCATGATTAAGAATGTTGGAATATCACCTTATTGAATATTGGAATTGTAAGTGGATTTAGCACAAATTATTAATAACCCAACACCAAATCTAGTTACTAAACCTAATTCCTTTTGGTTTTGACTTCATACATTCACTGAGAAATATCAAACTGAGTCGCCCTGCTCAAATTACCTCACGTCTTCATGCTTCAGCATTCAGTGCTTCACGCTTCACTCTCCACTCTTCAGCCGCAACCTGCACTGCTCATGAACATCGCAATTCATAAATACGTTACCTAGTCAACGACGCTTACGACTCATTTTTCAGTCAATTGAATTTGGATTCAAAGTACAAATTTTACTGTGTGGTGGCCCTGTTTTGATAGTTATGAATTCATGATTAAGATTCGCAAGTCTATGTTATAGTCATGTCACGTTATGCAATCCCCCCAAATTTAAAAAGGTGCATGAAACAGATAAAGAGGGTCGTTGTGTGTGTTTTTGAGTAAATGACAATTGAGCGAAAATGAGCAACACTTTGAGAGAAACAATTTTGAATGAAACATTGGTGACATTGAAATTGATGTCTTTATATTGAAATTTGATTAAAATTGAAATTGAGCGAAAACAAGTTGCTTGGTTGTAAACCAAGCGAGTTCGAGTAACATTGTGTGCTTGTTTCCTTTAATTCGAACAGAGCCAGTCTGCTTGGTTTCAATTCGAGCAAAGTACAAGTAGACACTCGCTCGTTTCGGATGTAGGTACCCTTCATACGGATCTTGACAAGATTGACTAACGAATAAAGAGTGCAGAATCCTCTTTATTAAATGAACACGGAAACTAGTAGAACTTGCAAACGCGGAATCACTTTAAAACGATCTTGTATTGATTATCTAACAGAAACATTTACTATCAATCTAGACCTCACAAACACAAACTATCATAGACGATTTTTGTGATTACTTGCGAAAACGAATTCTCTCTCTATTTCTCTAACTAACTCAAGGGCTAACCTAATCCCACATGTAACATGGGATTATATACCCTAACACATACGAACTAGGATAGGCCCACATCTAGGTCCATTTCACTTATAAACTAGCTAATTATAAAATATCCAAATACTAAACTATTAAGCTGTTGTCACCAAAATATGCATCAACAACCCCCCCTGACAATAGCTTCATAGTGTAACTTTGTCTTCAAACATCTTGCAATCTTTTAGTCTTTGGATAGCTTCAACTACACACAATTGTTGACATTAACAGACCCCCCTCCCCCATCTACAAAATTCTCAATCATTGTAGATCAGTGAACTAGCAATCTTTGGTTGGACATGCAAATTAAAACTCTTCCTTATCTCTTTGAAATGTATGTAGTAGAAGGATCCTACCATGCATTCTCATGTTCTTCACTTCACTTGTGTTCTGCACTTCATTTTGATAACTGTAACAATCTGTTTAGAAACACAAGTAGGTATCTGATGTGCCATCAATCATATATATTTTTAGTGCATAGTTATCCCCTAATTCTAAGTACTTTTAGGACTTTGTAGTTGCAATGCTACCTAAATCATTCCTATTTGACAAATGCAGGTTCCTAAGGTCTCGGGATGATAATAAATGAAAAATTGCATGAACAAGGAAAAACCCAAGATTCCAAGGAAATCAGCAAGTTACCAGATTTGGCACGACTACGCCAGCTTAAGCATGGTCGTGCTTAGCACCTAGGAGCAAAAATTCAAAAAGTCAACCCAAGAATGGTTAACAAAAGTCCACGATATGCGGAGGCACGAGGATGCCATATGCGGAGGCACGACTGTGCACACCCATGCTTAGCTAAAGACAAGACTTAGAAGCTTCAAGAACCAACAAGAATGACACTATTTTAAAGCCCTGTCAGGACACCTGCCCATGCACGTCCGTGCCCATAACCAAATCTCAACCACATGTATCGGGAAAGGACGAGAAGGACAACCAAGTGTCGTGCCACGTATTAGGCATGATCGTGCCACCCCAAGCACGCTCGTGCTCCCCTGCACCCAATCTACCTATAAATAGCAGGAAAATATCCATTCCAAATGGTGCCATTTCTTGAGAGGCCTACTAGGTCCGACCAGAACTCTTTTGGGAGGGTTCTAGTCCTCTACCTTCTACTTTTCTCTCCAAAATAAGGCGTCAAGTAGCTTAGTTCAATAGAAATGTAATAATGAGAGATGAGAGACACTTTGTTTCACTCATATTTATACTTGTACTTGAGCTAGAATTTGAAGATCAAGAAGAGTGGTAATCGCTGTTGGTGAATGTGTTAAGATCTTTATATGGTTTTGATCTCTAAGTCTTCTCATACTTTTGGATTAGTTAATCTTATTAATCTAGTACTTTATTTTATTTAATGTGATTATATTTTACTAATTCTTGGTTTATTATCTTTTGTGACAGGATTGCATGACCCTTTGAAACTAAATTAACTGAACCTCTTAATTTAACTATATTACGTTAACCTAACTTAACATGACTAAGGTATGTGTTCGGCGTATGGTACCCTTAATCAGATCTGGTGTTGTTGAGAACCTTGGGAGGTGAAGCTTGATAATACACTCAAGGTGTGTAACAACTCATATACTAAGAGAAATCCGAACTTAGCCTATCAAGATTATCATTATGTAGACTTCTGGTATTGAACCGGATTCGAGTGACAAGCTTCTAGTATCGAACCAGTTCGTGGGGTAATAAAAGGCTTCTAATATTACATCGAGATCCTTATGGAAGGCTTCTTGTAATGCACCAAGATCCGATTGGGTGGTAAAAGTTAAGATACTAAATTAAGGGGTAATAAGGCAATCCGGTGGAATAGAAGATAACTAGTGAAATGTAACCTATTTTGCTTATTTGGTAACTTAATTGATTTGATGATTAAATCGCTTTGGTAATTTAAAAGATTCCTAAACGTGATCCCATTTGTTAAACTTGAAATAAAGCAATAATAAATTAAGTTATAAAAAGATAATATAACCAAGATGGCTTTAAACCAACCTTGTTGTGGCATATCGTTTACTAGTCGCAAGGCCAGAGGAGGTTCATTATGGACATATTTCAAGACCGGTCTATCGATATGTGGTGACAATATTGAAGGATGTTGGCGACTGGACCAAGGAAGCCACTTCTAAAATTTATAAAGATAAATTGATAGCTTTAACATTTTTCTCATTTTATAAAATAAGTTATATTAATAAAGAAAGACTTATCCAGTAGTCCTATATTATTATTTTAGTCTACTAAACTAACGACAAATAAGGATGGTCATGATAATAATAATAATAATAAACAGTTGAGTAAGGAAAGCGTATCCTTGGATGATACTTGGTTCTTATCCAAAGCTATACTATACCCCGATGGGTTTTCTGCTCGTTGTGTGTATCTAGTTTAAATTAAAAATCATTTTTATAAATTTAAAATTGGATAATCATGTTCCCAAGTTATTAAGTTAACACACTCAAGTGTTCTCAATATTATTAAATTAATACACCTAATTCACACGACATCAGTATCTCGAAAACCCCATCAGTCTTTTTTCACATTAAAGATAAACTGATATTTTATCTCAATATGCAAAATAAGTCAAGCTTTTAGTTCAATATGGAATATGGAAGACATTTTTAAAAAGAAACTCTTTTGATAGTTCCGATATGTTTCAAGACACCTAAACAAACTCAAAAATATTTACAGTGCATCTTTTTGTGAGAACCGTGTGTAAGAAGATCATAGCAGCGTTGTTAAACCGTTTCACACTCTCGGTTCATTTTCTTAATTAATTTTGTGAAAAAAACAATTTAAGATGATTACCAATATTGTTTATCCACTTAAGCAAAAGAAATGAACATTCAAGTACCATTACTTTGTGATATGATTAAGTGTATTATATTATACAGTAGTACTAGCGTGTCCCACTTCAGGACATACCTTCACGATCAAGGTATACATAAAGCTTCCTTGCAATAGGTGAGTATACTGTATTGATCCTTCATTATTTACAATGTCATACAATCGGTGAACATGTATGTACAATCATATAGTCAAAGCATCCAATGTTTGTGTCCAACGTGAGTTAGGAAAATACCAAAGTTTGGTACAACTTATGTTTTTTTTTGCAATTTGCAATTCTTTGGTTTTTGGCATTTTAGCTCTTTTAAGATATTCAGGATTGTGCCTAGGTCTGCATATATCTTGATGCAACAGAATTTCCCGGATGAAATAACAACATAAAGACCTAAAACCTCGGATTTTAGCTATTTATTAACCTAAGATTAAGTTTATAAAACCATATGTCGCAATGTGTTACCTACTTGGTACATAATTCGTTATGTTTATATCACACCGGTAAGTTAATTATTTCATTTATCTTGCTTACTGGTACATCATATAATGGATCTACTATCACACTTAAGCAATTTAAGTTCAGCTTCAGTGTAACAGTCAAACCACTTCCGTATTATGATTTCTTCTATTTCAAACCATGATATCTCTTTTTTTTTTATTTTCAATGTTTTATGGGATTATTTATTTATTTTTCGTTTTTTTGGATTTTTTTGTTATTTTTCATTTTTTGGACTTTTTAAAAATTTAACTCACCCCCCCTAACACACATGCGCTATCTAAAATATTTTTGGCTTAGGAAAATTTATCCCCCTAAATTTTTGTTTTTATGAAGTAATTTTCAAAAACTAGAATTTATAATACAAACAGACTCCCACTTTAACCGAACAATAAGTTTTTCAATTCTGAAAGGCATGGCTCTTATGCTAAGGATAAAAGCAACAATGTAGCATACGCATGTTCTTCCTTCTCTTAGAGTTCTCTATCTCTATAAGTTCTTCTTTTAGGGTTTCACACGTTATTCCCATTTTATCTTTGTTTTTGTGCTCGCCGAAGATTAATCTTGTAATACTTTGTGTTAAGCTTGTGATTATTGTTTCGTGTAATCTCAATCTTCTGACTATTAGTTGTGATTCTCTCTAATTGTAATGTTATGATTTGGAATAAAATGAGTTTGATTCACTATTCTTGACATAGTTTTATGAGTTTAAGTTTCTACAACTTTATATTTATTAACAACAATTTTAGAAACGTAAACTTTGTACATAAATATACGCCTAACACCTTTGCAAGTAAAATCCACACATATATAAGTGTTGTCTTCTAGAACAAAAAAAAGCGGTTTATAGTTTTCTTTTGTATAAATTAAAATCCTTTGTCTTGAAAAAAAAAACAATTGAGAAAACAAAAAAGAAATCCTCTAAATGGGAAAAGATCAATGAAAAAATAAAATAAAAACCTTTTTGTATATATAAAGTCTCATACTTTCTAAATTTTATCTATTAAAAAGAAAACAAGTGGTTGAATCTCAAAAGCAAAAGAACTCACGTCCGATTCATAAATTTAATACACCTTTATTTAAAAAGGACAAAAACCTCTTCTTGACCTACAATTCCGATTCATAAATTTAATACACCTTTATTTAAAAAGGACAAAAACCTCTTCTTGACCTACATTTAATTATTTGTTAATTAATTAAAAATACTATATTCAACATCCTTTTCTATTCACAGCTGAATTCTAAGATAATTAATTTCGTCAAAGTCTTCGTTGAAAGTAAAAGTTAAAGCTTGAACCGTCAACACAACGGACTTTTCAAAGCATGTTGGAAGAAAATTTGGGTGGTCAAAGTGTGAAACCAACTCAATTACACACACACACACACATACATCCATCCATCCATATACATGTACGTACCTAATTCTTCTACCCATGCAAGGAGGCAACAACAAATTAACAAATTCTGATTGGCGACATGTTTTTGAGTCACATGTTAGTTTGAATGGACGTGAAAGGAAAATAGTATTGGAAAATTATGTAGAAGTAGAAAAGTGGTTGGTACCTTTGAATACAAGGAAATATATATATATTATATATAGAAGTAGAAAAGTGGTTGGTACCTTTGAATACAAGGAAATATAATATCAAATATATATAATATATATATATATATTAATTATAATAATATATGGGAGAGAATTCGTTGAACTAGCATTTATGGCGAAACCACAAGAACTAGTGTGATCATAACCAAAACTAAAAAACACACACACACACACACAAACTTTTTTACATTTTTTTCCACTAAAATCGTAACTTTTAATTAATTATTTTTTTGAATTTTTTGTATTAATAAAAAGTCGCCATTCTAATTTTAAAAAATAAAAAAAAAAATATTTTTTTAGTATTTAGTTTGGGATTTAGCTTTAGGGTTTAGTTTTTAGCATTTAGCTTGTGTGAAGGGTGGGGTGGGTCGGAGGTTTAGGTTTTTTTATGATTTTCGGAGACAACCCTGATAGTAAGTTATATACATATGTGCATGATTATTTATGTACGCTACGTGATAATTTATTACTTATATATGTTGGCCTGATTATTGGATATAAATAGTTATAGATGTTGAGTGGTTATCTAACTATGTATGTAATTATGTCACGTAAGTATATATCCTTATACGTAAGTTATCTAAGGAAAAGAAAAGGAATAAAAAATATAAAAAATTGAGTAAGAGAAATCAATCTAAACTCTTTATACGGTTCCGGTCAATGCATGCTGTTGGAGGAGGAGAGACTTGAAATCATAAGCCGGTCAAAGTCTTGGCATACTCGTTGTATGAATTTTAAAGAAAACTACGAATGTATTAAATAAAAAAAAATATGCTGAATTTGGTTATCAAATTTATATTGAATATAGTTTAATTATTTAGATAGATAGCTGACAACACAATATAACAATATCATAACAAACATAAGATATACAATAACTTATGTTGTATAAATTCGATTTAAATCTAACTGATCTTGAAAGTTTCTTCTTTTAATTATAAATTCGATTTAAATCTAACTGATCTTGAAAACCTTTTAACAACAAGCCCATGAAATTTTGACACCAACTTGAAGCTCAAAGAGCGCCAATCATTTAAGAAAATGGGAGGAAGAGAGGAGATAACCTTCTTTCTAAAATGTCTATAATTATAAGTATAACACAACTTTATTAATATTTTAAAACAGGTGTAGTTGGTTTTCTTTAATGCATAGATGAAAACATTTACAGAAAGAAGGTTTTATGTGAGAAGAATAACAAGAATATGGTGTTACCTTAATTTTAAGTTGGGGTTTTGAAGTTTAGTGTTTGTTTTTTTCTTAGCTTGTCGCTAGCCCCTTTTTTATATATTATATATTGTTGTGTTACGTTAAAAACCAAGTTAGATATAAAATTAATGGAACACACCATATTTGTTTAGTTAAAGCACATTCTAAAAACCTTGCATGGGTAATTGTGAAAATTAAACCTATTGGAGTTCATACGTAATTAAAATATTTTTATATAGTTAATTTTTAATTTGACAAATTACATAGAAAAAAGAACTTTATGCTCTCAGTTTGACACCAATCTTCCTACGTATTATTCAAAGGATATAATTTAATAGGGTTCACATATCTTTGATACACATTAATACATTTGTGATACACAATATGATCCCAAGTGATCTATGGACACACTTATACTAGGTTCACTCAATTTACAAATGCATCGAAATCAACAATCATCATAATGTGTCACAAGGCGTAACATGGCTCCACTACTTGTTCGTTTAAGTGTGATTACACATCATGACACATTAGCTATGTTGCAATATGAAACACTATGATGACTACCATTCAATTTTGACTTGACTGGATGTGGTATTAAGTCCCAAACACCTTTGTGCAGAACACACATATCAAAATCACTTTGGTGAAAAGTACCTTAGAATGAGTTTCTAATGAAACTTTATGTTTGATATGTGAAGGTTCAAATAAATATAACAATTTTAAAAGGCGTTTAGAAGTACCTTGGAATGAGTTTCTAATAAACTTTATGTTTGATATGTGAAAGTTCAAATAAATATAACAATTTTAAAAGGCCTTTAAAAATAGGGATATTGGATTTAAATAACCCTAAATTTCATCAATAGCCGATAACACTTCCAGCTTTCGATTTGTACACCAGCACTCCCAACTTTCAACGCATTGGCCGATAACACTCCCTAAATGACTTAACCCTAACCTAGTTAGCTGATTTCAGCTGCCACATCATCAAAAAATGTCATGTCAGCCGCCACATCAGCTGATACGTCATCAAAAATGCCACATCATCCGCCACATCATTTGTCACGTCATATGCCATGTCAGCAAAAAGGACCACATCAGATGCCACATCAGCAAAAACTAACTGGGTTAAGCTTCAGTTAGTTAGGGAGTGTTATCGGCCAATTAGTCGAAAGTTGGGAGTGCTAGTGTACAAATCGAAAGTTGAGAGTGTTATCAGCCAATGGGTGAAAATTAAGGTTATTTAAATCCAATATCTCCTAAAAATAATAAGAATGAGTTTCTAATGAAACTCTATGTTTGATATGTGAAGATTCAAATAATATAACAATTCTTAAAGTCGTTTAGAGATATTTAATCATGTTGAGGAATGGAATTTTGGGGAAAAAACACGATGAAAATGGCCAATTTTGCCAATGATGACCTAAATGTTATTTTGACCAATCAAAGTGTCGGTTTGATTCATTCTAGGTCTATTTTTTTCATGCATATCATAATGTATTGAAACTTCGGGGGAATTTTAGTGAAAGTTTGTTAGAAATTGCTAAATAGGTCGAAACCCCAAATAATTAGTAATTTAAATATAGGTATGTAGGGGTCCTTCTATTTACATCAAATTTTTTTATTATTTACATGATATTAATAAATTTAAATTTTATTTATATTTTTCTCTTATAACTTTTGATGAATAATGTTTTATTAAAAAAAACATGGTTTTGCGATATACTTATATTTATCTACGTTTTGACATAAATTTTACAAAAAACGGAGACGTATCTAATATAACATTTTATAAGTCGTTATAAAATTTTATATTCCTTTTTTTTATAAAATTTATATCAAAACATAGATAAAAATAAACACATTACAAAACCGTATTCGTTTTTTTAATAAAACATTATATATCAGAAGTTATAAAAGAAAAACACAAATTTAAATTTATTAACGTCACATCACTTGACGTAAAAAGCAAAAAGTTTAGTGAAAATAGAATCACCCTTATGTAAATACAATACTACACAGTGTTTAGTGCAAACAATGAGTTAAAAATTTGAAAGAGGATATTGTTGAAAATTTGGTATAAATGTTTTAACTTATTGAAAGTCAAATAACTAGTAAATTAAACATTGTTGTTATGTAAATACAAAACTATATAGTGATTAGTGCAAACAAATTTTTTTAACGTCAACGGTTGTGGATCGGAATCGTGGGAAGTACTCCTTAATCATTTCTACCAATTTAAAGCCCCTAATTCTTTTTATACACATAGAAACACACTTACATAATCTCTATTACGAATCCTTTGTGTACCTTAGTGTTCCTAGCTATCCACTCGTTTTTATCAATCTACTTTCGGTAATACATATGGTAATAGATAGTAAAAACCTCATAAAGTTGATCTTTTGAACCCGCTTCAAGTCATGATGACTAATCAAGAAATCTTGGGGTAAACAGTCTCTAATACTTGTATTTACTTTTCTTAACTTTTGTACATAGGAAATGAGATTCAATTTTTTACTGCAAATTTCTAAGCCGTTTCTTTCACTCATATAACTATCTGGTTTCTTTCATCAACCCCGAATAATGTAATGAATAAAAAACGAAAATCTATATTCAACTCATGACACTTCCTTCCTAGAAAGAAAAGAAGTAGCGGGAATTTTATGTTTTAACGAATCACGTATAGATACTGATAACACACATAGAGTTAATGGTATTTCATAACTAATTGATTGAGCAGCAGCTCGTAGACCACCTAAAAAGAATATTTATTATTTGAGCCATATCCTGACATAAGAAGGCCAACAGGAGCAATACTTGAAATAGCAATCCATAAAAAAACACCAATACTGAGATCGGCTAGAACAAGGCGATAACAAAAAGGAATCACTAAATAACTTAATAAAATTGATATGACTGCTATAGATGGTCCAATACTAAATAAACGAGTATCTCCAAGACGCAGTTCCAAACATGCCTCTAGAAAGATCAGAATTGGTCAGAGTTGTAATTGTCCGTACTTGTAAAGAACTTAAACGTGACAACGGTATGATAATACGATATGATGACAATGCTGCAGTTGTGATTGATCAAGAAGGAAATCCAAAAGGAACTCGCGTTTTTGGTGCGATTGCTCGAGAATTGAGACAGTTCAGTTTTACTAAAATAGTTTCATTAGCTCCCGAGGTATTATAAAATGAGACTACGATATGGTTATAGGTTATAGTAGGGTATTTAAAAGAAATAGATTAAGATAAATTTAGTAGATTTTGTCTCACGTATATACCTTATCAAAATTCATATTAATATTCATAAACAAATACGTAAAAAAAACATGTTGATTATATCCAAATTTGGAGGCACCAATCATTTGAATTAATTATGAGTAGTGATACTATTGCTGACATAATAACCTCTATACGAAATGCTGATATGTATAGAAAAAGCGTGGTTCGAGTAGCATCTACTAATATCAGCCAAAGTAGTGTTAAAATACTTTTACGAGAGGGTTTTATCGAAAACGCGAGAAAACATCTAGAAAACGACAAAGATTTTTTGGTTTTAACCCTACAACATAGAAGGAATAGGAAAAGGACTTACCGAAATCTTTAAAATTTAAAACGGATCAGTCGGCCGGGTCTACGAATCTATTCTAACTATCAAAGAATTCCTAGAATTTTAGGCGGGATGGGAGTTGTAATTCTTTCTACCTCTCGGGGTATAATGACAAACCGAGAAGCTCAACTAGAAAGAATAGGCGGAGAAATTTTGTGTTATATATGGTAATCTTTCTAATATCCGAATTGAACAGGAAACTTCTTTTTTGTGAAAAAGAAAATAGAATGAGTGGGTTGTCTAATAGGGTTCTTCCTCCACTAGTTAATACTTCAATGAGGTTTTACCTGGAATGAAAGAACAAAAATGGATTCATGAAGGTTTAATTACTGAATCGCTTCCCAATGGCATGTTCTGGGTTCGTTTAGATAATGAAGATATGATTCTAGGTTATGTTTCAGGAAAGATCCGATGTAGTTTTATACGAATATTGCCAGGAGATAGAGTCAAAATTGAAGTAAGTCGTTATGATTCAACCAGAGGTCGTATAATTTATCGACTCCGCAACAAAGATTCGAAAGATTAGGTTTTTTTTTCAACTTCACCGTTTCTTTTTCTTTCGCATGAATACGATTCAAAAATTACAATAAACTTATTTTCTTCCAAGAAATGGATTCGAAATTAAAGTAAGGAGTGACAAATATGAAAATAAGAGCTTTGTTCGTAAAATTTGTGAAAAATGTTGACTAATCCGTCGTCGGGAACGAATTATAGTAATTTGTTCCAACCCCAAGACATAAACAAAGACAAGGATAATAAGACTCGTTAAAGACCCAATTTACAAATAAGAAGGGGGATCTTTTTTGACATGAAATGGATATATCCATATATCTCTGACTCAAATTTATGAGATGATAAAATATGGGAAAAGCTATACCGAAAAAGGGTTCACGTGGACGTATTAGTTCGCGTAAGAGTATACGTAAAATACCAAAGGGGGTTATTCATATTCAAGCAAGTTTCAATAATACCATTGTGACTGTTACAGATGTACGAGGGCGAGTGGTTTCTTGGTCCTCTGCCGGTACTTGTGGCTTCCGAGGTACAAGAAGAGGGACGCCATTTGTTGCTCAAACCGCAGCGGCAAATGCTATTCATGCAGTAGTAGATCAAGGTATGCAACGAGCAGAAGTCATGATTAAAGGTCCCGGTCTTGGAAGAGACGCAGCATTACGAGCTATTCGCAGAAGTGGTATACTATTAACTTTTGTACGGGATGTAACCCCTATGCCACATAATGGTTGTAGACCCCCGAAAAAAAGACGTCTGTAGAAATCAAAATTGAAGATATTTCAATAGCAAGAGAAACAAGAGAAATAAATGATTCAATGATCAGATCAAATAATATTATTATGGTTCGAGAGAAAATAACAGTATCTACTCGGACACTACAGTGGAAGTGTGTTGAATCAGCAGCAGTCAGTAAGCGTCTTTTGTATGGGCGCTTTATTCTGTCTCCGCATATGAAAGGTCAAGCAAGAAACAATAGGCATTGCGATGCGAAGAGCTTTACTTGGAGAAATCGAAGGAACATGTATCATACGCGCAAAATCTGAGAAAATCTCACATGAATATTCTACCATAATGGGTATTCAAGAATCAGTACATGAAATTTTAATGAATTTGAAAAAATCGTATTGAGAAGTAATCTCTATGGAACTTGTGAGGCGTCTATTTTTGTCAGGGAAAGGATGAAGATGATGAAATGTGTGTAGAGCGTCAACAAACCCATGAAATTTTGACATTAACTTGAAGCTCAAAGAGCGTCAATCATTTAAGAAAATGGGAGGATGAGAGGAGATAACCTTCTTTCTAAAATGTCTATAATTATAAGTATAACACAACTTTATTAATATTTAAAACGGGTGTAATTAGTTTTCTTTAATGCGTAGATGAAAACATTTATAGAAAGAAGGTTTTATGTGAGAAGAATAAAAAGAATTTATGGTGTTTAGTAATTCTAAATTGGGGTTTTGAAGTTTAGTGTTTGTCTTTTTGTCTTAGCTTCTCACTAGCCCCTTTTTATACATTATATTGTGTTGTGTTACGTTAAAAACCAAGTTAGATATAAAATGAATGGAACAAATTACCATATTTGTTTAGTTAAAGCACATTCTAAAAACCTTGCATGGGTAATTGTGAAAATTAAACCCATTAGAGTTCATACGTAATTAAAATATTTTTATATAGTTAAATTTTAATTTGACAAATTACATAGAAAAAATAACTTTATGCTCTCAGTTTGATATCAATCTTTCTACGTATTATTCAAAGGATATAATTTAATAGGGTTCACATATCTTTGATACACATTAATACATTTGTGATACACAATATGATCCCAAGTGATCTAAGGACACACTTATACTAGGTTCACTCAATTTACAAATGCATCGAAATCAACAATCATCATAATGTGTCACAAGGCGTAACATGGCTCCACTACTTGTTTGTTTAAGTGTGATTACACATCATGACACATTAGCTATGTTGCAATAAAAATTTTAATACTCTTTTTACAACATGTAATAGTATTTTAAATATATACAAATATTTGCAAAAATACAATTAGGGGTCGTTTGGTTCATAGAAAATGTTTGAAAGGAACTGAATTTTCAATGGAATTTAAATTTTGATAGAATTTGAATTAATTCCAATCAAAATCTTTATTATATTTGGTTGATAAATTTATGAATGAAAATTAGAGGACTAAGATGATGAAATATATGGTACTTTTAGTAGTGTTTGGTTGATAAATTTATGAATGAAAATTAAAGGATGAAGATGATGAAATGTATGGTATTTTTTTTAGTAATTGGCTAACATTCTAAAGTTGAAATTTCATTAGGATAGCCAACCAATGTCCTTTGTTTTTAAAATTTTCCATATATTTTTTATACAAGTGCTTTATATTTTTAGTATTTTTTACAAACATTAAGAATTTTGTACGTTTCCAGTTCTTATAATAACTGGGAATTTATTTTAATCTTTTAATCCACAAAATACAAAATTTTCCAAATCATCCACATCAAACTATAAAACACAAATTTTACCATGTATGATGAGTTAAATTTATTGATACCTAGATGCTTATTCGCTTTTAGTATTATACAAGTCACCTTGTTATTTATTACCTAGATGCTTATTCGTCTTTAGTATTATACAAGTCACGTTGTTATTTATTAAATTAGGTTGTTAAATGTCAAGTATGTAAAATCTATACATTCTGATAAAAGACATACCTAGAGTGCCATAGGATATTTTTCTAGCATCCATTCACACATGGCTTTTTAGGTTATAATTTGACACATGGCACTTTTCTATCATTCTAGGGTTTATCTTTCTTCCGTAACACACCTACTTCTCATCCAATCCTTCCAGGGTTTCTCTTTCTTCCATCACACACCTCCTTCTCATCCAACTCAAACATAACAAGATTCATCAGTTTTCATCTCGCCTTCTAGGTTTCTTTCTTCGATCTTAGGTGTCTTTCTTCTTCATCCTTAATCTCAATCTGCTCTTCAGAGATCTTCAACATCAAGGTTCAATCATTTTTTTTGTATTAATCATCTAGATTATTTGATTCTTTATAACTTTACTGTTGATGCTGATTATATCTTCTTCAATTTTCTTCCACCTGCAGCACATATACGGAAGGTGACGATGATGCGATGCGAAACGATTGTGGTGTTTGGCAATGGTAGTTCTTCGTCGCATTTTCGAACTTCGTCAAGGAGATCTGGTAGTCAATAGTTGAGTAGCATCAATGGGACTTCCTCCTCATGTGAGCTTATTTTTTTTGTTGCATCAGGTATTCAAAGGTATTTGTCTATGTGTATGTTTATTTAAACTTTATACACTTAAGTAATGGATTTCATACAGTTCATGTTTTATCTTGATAGTGTCACAAAATATACAG
The DNA here is from genome assembly GCA_947069175.1 of Scalesia atractyloides. NCBI lineage: Eukaryota > Viridiplantae > Streptophyta > Magnoliopsida > Asterales > Asteraceae > Scalesia > Scalesia atractyloides. Next base: position 25,127,609 of record CAMTDV010000014.1, on the reverse strand, counting down.
GGGTTTATTCTAATTATTAAGTTTTTGGTTCATAATTATTTGACTTTTCTATATGGCTGGCCACTAGGACTTTTCTGAGTAATGTGTTTTAGATGAAAATTAAATTGAATAATGTTCTATTTGGTTAGCTCTATCTGAGTAATTGTGCTTTAGATGAAAAGTAAATTGAATAGTGCTCTACTTGGTTGCTCTATTTGATTTTGTGAAGAACAAGGCTACTGTCGTGGCTTACAGAAAGGCAATTTTTCATGGCTTTGGTGAGCATTATGACATGCCATCTATTCAAGAACTGGCCCCTCATTAAACTCATTTAAAGGCAACTATTTGTGCATATAGTTATATTTTGGAATTCATGCATTATTAAAGAAAGACAAAATTGCTAATAAAATTTTACACTCAGAAACATTTGAGAGCAAAATTAGAACCCTTCTAATGTCATGAATTTGGAAAAGAAAAAAAAAATCATAAATAGATGTATCTGTAATGTATAATTTGCCTAATGATGACTTTTTAGCTATATTTTTTTCTAAATCATTCACAAACAAAACTCAATAAGTTTTGGTAGACGGCTAGCTGCAAATATGGATGATTTACAACCCCTAATTAGTAATAAATGAGGTCATAAAGCTTCATTGAGTCTTATCATTGTTTACCTGTTTATGTTTTAGCTGTATAGTTGTATAAAGATATTAAGGCTCATTCGATGTCGCTTTGTAGTTTGTTTTCATTCTAACAGATTATTCAAATACATATTTATGCTTTTTACTCATTCTTCTTTGTGAACCAGAGATCAAATCTCCAGGTTGTTTGCGTTCAATCTTTTCACAAGCTTAGAGACTTTCAAATATCTATATGAACACATCGTTTATGGATCAATGGTAAGCGTATTATAAGTTATTGAATGTTTGCTATTATGATTGTTATTTCATTTTGTTTATTTTTGTTAATTAAACCATTATTTTGACGTATTTGTATCTACATATTTTGAAATAAATCATTGTGTCAATCCAATAGGAATAATGGTTGCTGGTATCACAAAAGGAAGATGGTAACACATTAAGTCAACTCATAAAATCTTGATTTTTTAGAGAAATAAATCCCCACCATAGGAACAATGGCTGCTGGTATCTTTGTGGTGATGGATTTAATTGTCAATCAATTTGGCCATTTAGTTGTTTATCCAGAAGTAATATACTCTATACACTAGATACCTTTGGAAATTCTAAACAAGGGTCACAATTACACTTTGCTACCTTATTAATTTCTAACTTCCTTTCAGGCACCTCTCAATTTCCAGTAAGTAAATATTGTTATATAATTACATCTATTTATGTTCGATCCAGAAAGCATTTATAGATTCAAGCAACATGTAGGTAATTATACGTGTTACGTTCCTACTTTTTTGGTTTTGCATCCATCACACAACTTTTCTTCCTCCCAAAGAAGGTTAGTTCGTAAGATACGACGAGCTCGAGCTTATATATAATTGTACGTTTTGTAGGTTAATTAATTGAAAGCATCTTTTTTTGTAGTGGATGTACCGAGGGGATTGGAAGAAACGACGGTAAAAAGGCTCTGAATTGGTTAAATGTTGAGATCATTTTAGGTCAATCTCTTCCGTTAGACTCAATCTCAGATGGTGCTTACTGAACATCAAAAAGTGAAACTACTTTGGCTGATTGTCACTTTAAATGCACAAGTGAACCAACCAATTAGTTCATCATGAATCAAAGAGTCTATTCTCAAGGATTGTTTGAATGATCGTGCGCGTTTAATAGCTGATGCAAATTTACGAGTCAAGGGTTTAGCCAACATTTTTGCGATTGGAGAGGTTGTTGTCTTACTGATGTTCCTGTAAGTTAGCCAACTTATGCATTTTTTAATGTTTTTTGTTCAATTAATAATATTTATTAGCTTTATTGATCTGGATATGAAAAAAAAGGAAATTTGTTTATAATTGGTGTATCATGACTAGCTATTATCTACTTCCATAGGTGTCACCCCGCACCTATACATTACCATCCTGAATTCATCCATCTATCCCCCACCAAAGGTCAAAATTGATTGCATTCTAAACAGCAAACAACAATTTCTTTAAGATTTTTAATATAAGTTTCTTTAATTTCAAAGTTTATGTCAACACTATTAATGAAAGAATCATTGTTTTTATTTTGCTCGTAAGTCTAATGTTATTGGTATCTATGCTTTTTCTCTCTCTAACATATCAAAGAAAAATACACAATGGTCAATATTTTATAGTTTTCAATATAACTGGATTTATTTTAAATTGAAATGTGTATATATTATTGGATAATGGATATACTAAGATACAATCCTCATTTTAAATTGAAATGTGTATATATTATTGAAAAATATTACGATCAGAGAAATGTCGAAGGCTAGAAGGCATAGTTGTCTTAGAACAAATGACAAAGAGATTGAATCGTCGGGAAATGATTAGTCAACTTCTCGATTACAAGCCTGAAGCAGAGGCTTGAGAGTATGAGTGATTCCTGTGTCCTGTAGTGGTTTTGACACTTCGAGCTAATAAAGGCGTTAGAACCATTAGTTGGGTATTCTCTTCAAATTAATGGTTGGCAACGATGAGAGTTTGCTGCATCCGATAACGTAAATTGAAACCAAATTATATGAGCATCAAATAAACAAACAGGTAGTTTTAGCTACTGCTGCTTGGAATTTTGAAATGATTAATAATAAGGTTAGTGATTAGTATTATGTAACTTTTTACTAAATTAGTTAAATTTGTTAAATATATTTCCTTTCATATACGTTGATGGTTTTATTTATTTTATGAAAGAGAGTTCTATAAAAATTTCTTTCGGAGAATCTCCTTATGATCATCTAGATGTATAATGTTCTTTGTCAATACCTCTAAACATATTATTTTGTCAAACCGGAAATTCGCGGGTATTAGCACTAGTAATAATTATAAAGTCAAGTAGTTATTTATGCCTAAAGAAATTTTTTCTTGATGGTTTTTTATACTATTTTTCTTTCTTTATTATAAGGTATAGTATTATTTTTATGATAAAAGATATCACTGAGATTAGCCTAATAATCTATTTATATACGTGTCCAAATCATTTGGGATCAAACTAAATTTATCAAATTGAGATAAGTATGTTTTTTTATTTATGTTTTTTTTTAAATTAAAAATGTGTTTGTAAACTTACAAAGGCGTATACTTTTTAAAAGAAACTAATCATACATATATGTAACTTATAAAAGTATTATTTGAACATAAGTATTTTATTAGTCTATGTTAAAAATAAGTTGGGTAATATTTTGTTCCAAAGTCTTTTTTGATGGTCAAGGGGTGCTAATAGTATTGAAAAGGTAAAGTTTTTAGAATATCCTTTAAAAGTTTAATAATCTACTTCAAAACTTAAAGGGAAAATTGCATATTTCCCTTAAAAACAGTCTCAATTGCATATTTACCTAAACCCAAATAAAAATTACATTTTTTCCCGTGTTTATTAAAATGACGAAATTAACCTCAAAGCTAAAAACAATTTACCGCATTCATTCAGTGTATTCTCAAGGCCTCTTCGTGTATTCTCTAGCATCTCCCCCACACTATTCCACGACCGACGTATCAATGGTTGGTGATTCGGTGTCCGGCGATTCCGTCTCCTCAGAAATGACCATATATTTACTAATATATTATTGCAAATGTTGTGATTAATTAATCATATCTGTTTGCTTATATCCTTTTCATTTATATGGTGTACGGTGTAATCGGTCATTCGAAATCGATATAGGTATGATCTGTTTGTGTGTGTGTTTAACTGTTATCACTGTTAATTGGCAAATCCCATTATCATGTGCTCGATACATTATCATTTTTTTTTAAGTTTCAATTTTAATTTAACCATGATAAAAATAAAAGAACATTATCATTATTGGATATTGTTATGTCGACGTTTAAGGGATGATTTTAGCATTGTAATGGATTAAAGATTTGGTACTTGTTTTTCATTTAGATAGTATACTCGTATTAGTGATAGACGGATAATAAGAAATAAAGCAATAAAAAAGAAATAAATAAATAATTTACTGAAACGTAATAAAAAAAAGGTTAGTGAAAAAACAAAACTTAGTGAAAATGGATAAATATGTACTTTTTATAAGTTTACTAAAATTAAGGGTAAAATAATCATTATAAAATTTATCTTCAATAAAATAAATTAAAATGGATAAATTTGTAATTTGATTAGTTAAGGAATGAGATATATACAATATTTATTTTGTATTGGGTAAATACGCATTTAATAAGTTTATAAGGGGAAATCAAACTTAAATTTCAACGGAAAAAACAGTTATACTATTTTTTTATTCTATACAATAATTTCTAAAATACACGGCCTTGTGTGAGTATATACGTCACATCAATAACACTTTAGTACAGATATAAAATGTGATGTATTAAGATACATTTTTTTGTACCATGATATATGATAACATAGTATCATATATACCCTCTTAAAAAAACAGGGGTGGACCTAAGTCTTCTAAATGGGCGGGCACACCCTTAAAAAAATTAGTATATTTTTTAGCTAAAAAACCGACCGTATCCTTTGAAAATATGCTTGAACACTCGTCCGATCCCTAGCAAAGAATTTCTGGGTCCGCCACTGAAAACAACTATAACTAAATCTCAATTTGAGGTTTTAGTTTCATGTCTTTTTAATTTAAACTATAAATTAGAAACACTTTTGTGCTTTATATAGTTGTAATACATGCTTTGGAAATTTTCAAAAAAAATTGTATTTTTCACTTTTAAACCAAAGGTTTTTATCTTTCACATTTTTACCCCTTTGGTTTTTTAGTTTTAGTCCAAGGCTTTTCACTTTTTTGTTTAATCCCAATACATTTTTATTTTTAAATTTGGTCCCTCCATACTTCTCATCTTTTTGCAAGTTTTTCGTTTCGGCGTAAATTTGATATGCTTATATATTTGATCAAATTACAATACTTATATAGGTTACATTGAGTTCAATCAGATACGTCGAAACGCGTAATTTCATATGTTAACGCATCACATAATGTTTAGACTAATCCAATCGATGTTTGTAACGTACCACACCGCAACACGCGCAGGTATTATTTCTGGTTTTTCTTAAAGAAGTTTATAGTTTTTGTGAGTAAGAAGTTGAAAAGTGCACATGCTATAGGAATTTATTGATGAATGAATGAAAAACGAAGAAATGAACGGAAGATGGATATTTAGTGTTTTCTAGTTTTATTGTTATTTACCGTTAACTAATAATATATCTTTTTTATGTAATAAAGCATCAAGGAGTATAAAAAAGTTTGAGTTAAATGCCATTTTAGTTCATGTGGTTTGGGTCATTTTGTCAGTTTAATTCAAATATTTCATTTATCCCTTGTGGGTTCAAAAAGGTTTCACCATTGCCATTTTAGTCCATTGGGTTAACTTCATCCATTTTTTCTGTTAACGAGAAGGGCAACTCGGTCATTTTATATGTAATGATGTTAACTAGAAGGGCAATTCGGTTATATTATATGACCGAATTACTCTTCTCGTTAACAGAAAAAATAGATTAAGTTAATCCAGTGGACTAAAATGGCAACGGTGAAACCTTTTTGAACCCACAAACAAAAAATGAAACCTTTAGACTAAACTGATAAAATGATCCAAATCACAGGACTAAAATATCATTTAACTCAAGGGCAAATACCTTAAAAGACCAATCTACTTTCTGTTTTATCTCACAAAAGTCCCTCCACTTTTTTTAATGTTAAAGTCACTTAACTTGTTAATTTAAACATAACTAGTGAGATTGGCCCGTGCTTCGCGGCGGAATTGGATCGTTATCTGTTTGGTTCATTACGGTACCCACACTCGCTATAGTAATCGAAAAAGTAAACCTTACATCGATCGAAAACAATAAAAACAAATCTTAGTACCGATACGAATGTTGTTCAGCTGATATCAGTTCTGTTGGTTTGCGTTCTGTGTTTAAATTTTTCAACATTGTGATATATATTTTATTTGAAACAGATATTGTGTCGCAGTCATACCAAATGGAACCGAAATCTACCGAACATCATTTGTATTAGTACTGGTATTTATTTTTATTGATTTTGCTTTCGTAATCTGGCACCGTATCTTTAACATACCGTACCGAATCGAACAATATTGGTACCGGTATTTATTCATTTATATGGTTTCTTGTTTGATAATGGATATCATGCGGCTACCGTAGTGAACCGATTTGTAACCAAACATACAATATTGGTTCAGCACTTTAAAATCATATGTACAAAATGGATACCGATACTGATTTAATATCGGTTCATTTCGTTACGGTATCTGTACGTCACCGACTAAAACAATAAATTACTATAAATCTTCGGTTATAGTTTCGTTTGGTATGACATCATAATATCCATAATAAAAAATAAACATAGTTGTGGAGTTAAATTCTTCAGAAAAAAGTTAACGCTCGCAAGTTAAAACAAATACCTAAATGATATAATCACTAATCAACATAATATCTAAAAAGTAATAATTACTGTTCATGAGAACTTTAAAATCATATGTATAATAAAAAGTGTGATTTTTTTCTAAAATATTTTTAATTACAAATTACGTCCTTTATGTTTATGGGCACTTAAATATCATGTACAACTTTTGTTTGTTTTCAATAAAATCCATCTTATAATTTTTTTAAAGATAGGCTAAATTAAAATAATATATTGACATTATTATTATTATTATTATTATTATTATTATTATTATTATTATTATTATTATTATTATTATTATTATTATTATCTAACTATCTAGTTATGGTTAACATAATATGTAGATTGCATACAATCATTTTTATATTCTCATTCTTATTCTCATCAATCTATATTCTGAAAAAGATAACATAATTTATCTATACTTGGGATTTGATGCTTCCAACATCAAAACGTTTCTTGAAGCATATAATTACATAAGTCGTAAGAGAAAGATTCAACTGGAATTTGAACAACGAATGAAACAATAAACCGAAGCAAAAGTAAAATAAACTTAGTCGAGCTACAAGCGAGCCGCCTCGGTTAGAAACCGAGCTAGTTTGGCTTTGTTACAAACCGAGCTAGTTCAGCTCGGTTTCAAAATTAACCATAAAAGCTTGAGACACGTAGTTGCTCGGAAAAAGATAAAAATAACTTGCTCAAAGTGGCTATAAATTTGAAACAAAGACGAACTATAATGGTTTGTACTATCATATAAAAATGATAGTCTGCGTACTATGTAAATATTAATAATAATAATATATTATTTTAATTTATTCTATATATTCGATTTTATTTTATGTTGTTGTATTTTATAATAGGGGTAGAGATTTTTGAAAGCAAACAAAAGTAAAAATACATGATATTTAAGTGATCATAAACATAAAGGATCTAATTTGTAATAAAAAAATTTCTTTTAGAAAAAAATCACAATTATGTTCAAAATTAACAAGTTGAGGGACTTTAACATTAAAAAAAAATGAAGGGACTTTTATGAGATAAAAGAGAAAGTATTTGATTTTTTATGGTATTTGCCTAAAGTATAAATAAAAGTAGCAAGTGGGTTCAGAAAATATAAACATAAAACTATTCAACAAAAAAACTGGAAAATGGAGTGTCACACTCATAGTTTAAAATATGGTTGGACGAATATATGGACCTGATCAATCATTCCAACCCACACCAATCACTAAACAATTCGCATGCCTTAAAAAAAAAGTTAATATTTAAAAAATACACATAAATCCAATTCTTTAATGCTTCACATTAATATAAATTATCATTGTTCTTTCCTTATAAAAAATGCGCCGATTAATACAATGGTTTTCATATCAAACTGAAATAATGTGTTTTCTTTTTGTTTCGGATTCTAAATGTGGATACCAACATCTCGGTTTTCAACAATAAAAAAATCGTTTCTAACAACTTGGCTTACGGTTTAACAGGAAAATTATTAAAACCAGAGTATAACCACCCTTAATCCTGATTGGCAAGTGTGAGTGAACCCACTACTAGGGGCAGGGGCAGGGGCAGGGGCAGGGGCAGATTGGGGCCAAACGACCTCATACTTTTCAAAATTTGTATGCTACATGTAATACCAAAATTTGAATGATCTCATGAGTTTTAGACATTAACCTGTATAAATAATTGGTGAACAATAGAGTTAAAACTGATATAGTAGAGTGATTAATCATGTTTTTCCAAAATCAAATGTTTGTGGCTCTCCCCCACTTGAACCATTATTAATTTTTTTTCTTTATTTTTTCATTTAACTACAGTTACTACTTATGAAACCATCAAATCAAATTAAGAAAATTTTAGAAACCTAACTTGGGAGTGATAACTAATAAATTGTCTCTTTTTTATTTTATTTTATAATTACAAGTCAATTAAGTAAGTTACTTAACCTTTTTCGGCTTGGTCTTTTTTAAAGAATACAATAGAAACATGATTTAATCCGATGGAAAATAAAACCTAAAGATTTTTTTATTGGTAAAATATGAATTCCGCGACCTCATCCAGTAAAAATCTAGATCAAAAGTTTGGTGTTTCATTGGCAAAGATTTGGGAAGGAAGAGGTCTTACATTCAAGTCCCACAACGACAGAGATTAAAAAAAATTACCTTTTAAAAAAAAGTTTGCAACTCAATGGAAAAATAAATGATGCGGCCACCACTACTAATTGGTGCAAGTTTTCTTTTCTTAACATAATGAAAAAAGGCCAATGACTTCTAGCTCAAGTGGTAGGAGAACTTGAGTTCTTCTATGAAGACTTAAGTTCAATTCCCATTTGGTGCAAAAAGGAGTGAGACACTGGTGGGTCATGATAGGAGACCCGGGAAACCTAGGTTCGATCCTTGAGCCAAACAAGTTTTACCGATAATTTCACCGTCGTGCCTACGGGCGGGTGGTTACCGGGTTTTCCCCGGAAGTGGTGGTGGACGACTCGGGTTACTCTCGGAGTACTCCGTTTGTCCAGCGGGTGCCCCGAGAGTACTCGGATTGGTTTGTTGGCTGTTAAAAAAAACATAATGATTGTTGAAATATATGTATATTTCCAATTCAATATCAACATGGGTTATATAAAATTATGTTCTGATTTTTGGCATGGTAGAAATATATGTGTAATGTTTTTGTTGGGCATGAGCTTAAGAAATCTGGAACAAAGTTGGGTTTGATTAGAAGTCTGGAACAGAGCTGGGTTTGCTGATGGGCTTGTAATTAAAATAAATGAGTTAAACCGATTTTATTTCGAGTATAAACAATGTTTTAAAAACCGGTTCAAACCAGTCGATTGTATCGGTTGAACCGTCTGGTAGAACCGGTTAAACCGCCCGATACACCCGGTTAAACCGTTTCTGAGCCAAATCCGGTACGGTATAAAAACCGGATTCTAACTAAAAGTGGGCTGGGCCATGCATAAAGCCCACCTATATGAGTAGCAAAGCCCAGTGAGTTTCACAACATCCATCCAGGGGGAGCTCCATAACCGAGTGCTATCATCTGTCGAGTGTCGGCTTTGATTCTAGGGTTTCAACATACGGTGGATCTTCTCCTGACCTCTTATCATCATTCTCTGCTTGATTTTCATTCCAGATGCAGAATTCTCTTCTGGTAACAATAGCTTCATCGTGTTTGTTGTTAATTTTGTTCATTTTTTCATAATTACTTCATGCTCGTCTGTTCTTATCCTCTGATAGCAAAGAGTTCATCTGATATTCATTACAGTTGATCCGGTAATATTTCTGTGTATGATTTCACTCGTCTGTTTTTTTTTTTTTTTTTTTTTTTTTTTTTTCAAGTTTTGGATAATTTAGAGGAGATGTGATGAGGAACAATTGGTCCGTGTTTCAGATTAATTGTGACTGATACACCTTTATATATTTTTGTGTTTTTTTTTTGTCAAATTTTGTATGCCAATTATTCTTCTAATTGTGCTTTATTTATGTATAATTGAAATGTATAGTTTTTTTTCTATCAAGAGCTCTATGATTGAATGCCATTTTAGGCAATATACGCTATTCCGATTGTTATCGTCATGGACGATATAGTTGAATGAGAGCTCTTTCAACAATACTAACTGTATAATCTTTGCTACTTTGTATTATTTTCTTAAATTGTTGTTTTAGTTATTTTTTGTATTCTGCAATGATGAAATATGAATAATTCACATGTCATACTTTCACAGATTTTTTTTATGAGTTAATTGCTATTTTCGTCCTTGTGGTTTGTCTAATTATGCCGGTTCAGGTCAAATTAAAAAAAAAATATGAGTTAACTGCCATTTTCGTCCGTGTGGTTTGTCCAATTATTCGATTCAACCTTAGTTTTTTGGACGGAATTGGCATGTTTCAAGAATGTCGAGGACGGAAATGGTACAAATTTGAAATTTGGTCCGGACCAGCATAATTGAACAAACCACAGGGACAAAAATGACATTTGACTTATTTGTTATTAAAATCAGTGAGCATGAAGTTTAATATGTTATAAATAGATTTAACACATTTTGAATGAGCATGAAACTTGTAATGTTTTGTATACACAGATGAACACTCCTTCTAAAAAGAAGAAAAGAAAAGAGGGGGCGTCTTCGAATAGTAAAAGGCAACCATGGACTATTGCCGACGATGAACTTCTTACTAGGGGTTTTTTACATGTATCCAACAACAGCGTTGTCGGGAACGTCCCGAAGAGCTTGGATTTTTGGAAGAGGGTGTTGCAATACTACACGGAAGGAGATGGTTCTGGGGTCGAGAGAACGGCTGACAACTTGAGGTCACATTGGCATATGATGAAAGTTAACGTGACGTCATTCAACAACATTATGATACGGTTACGAGCAGAAAAGGGAAGCGATTTGTCTGACGATGAGTTAAAGACACAAGCTCATAAGGCGTATCATGAAGAACATAAAGCACATTTCATACGTGAACATGTTTGGAATTTAGTTAAAGACGATCCCAAATGGAAGAAGCAAATTGACATTCCGGAGCCGAAGAGAACGAAAACCTCTCCTTCAGGTGATGCACCAATTCTTCGGATGTTAACACATGTATTAATCTTAACAACGATGTAGACAATATTCCTATATCGGTAGAAGATTACGAAGTTGATGAATTGCCTAGTCCTATTGGCACGGAGAAGGCTAAGGGTAAGAAAGTAGCAAAGGGAAAAGGCGTAAAAGAGGTTGCTACTACAATTGATAATATGTTAAACAAAAAAATTGAAATGATGGAGCAATTAAATGCCAAAATGGCACAAATGATTGCGTTGAAGGAGAAAAAACTTGCAATGGATGAAATGGAAACCCTGTATAAGGATACAAGTCGAATGGATCCTGAAACGCTTGAATTTCATAAAGAACGTTGCGCCATGATTAGAGAAAAATATGGCAACAAGAAGTAGATTCGTTTAGATCTTGTAATTATTATTGTGTAATGTTGTTAACGATAATGCTCATTCATGTACTATGTTGTATCAGTTTTGAGCTCCTTTAGTAGACTTGAACTCTCAACCCCCTTTATAGTGTCTCACCATTGATATAGACGAACATCTAATATTCTGGCGCTATCACTTGCATCATATTTCTCCCATATTAGGCTGTGCGTTTTGGTTGCCGTGAGGGTGGGGCACTGCAATGGGGTGCCGTGAGTGGTGGCGCGTGATGGCTTTGGTGAGCGTGGTCGCTTGGGTGAGTGAGTGTTTTGGGGGTGTGTGGTCGCTTGGGCGAACGAGGTTCCTTTGGCTTTATGAGTTGCCAGTATTAAGATTTTTCTCGTGTTAATGATCAAACAAAATCCGGAGAGCAGTTTTTGAATCGATGATGCGTCCATGTTTTTTCCGTTCTCTGATATGTGTATTGAGAGTGAAAACAGAGTCTCCAATCATATGTTTCAATACCAAAATGTCCTAGTTATATAAACATCAAGCAATAACTAAGAACATGTAAAGCTTAGGTTAATGTACAATGTAAATGCAACAGTAATTCCCTAAAAATCCATATATATGAACATAGATTTTAACAGAAAACCCACTTCATCATTAGATAATAACATATTAGGTTAGGCACAGGTTTTCGCTTCTTCTTCTACCAATAGTTTTTTTTAAATATAAATTTTGATCAATATAATTTTATAAAATTTGTTAATAAAATAAACGTTATATACATATGTTGGATTTTTTTAAAAGTAAACCCGTATATTTTTGTAAAATTTGTTAACAAAATAAACATTATACTTTTTTCATTTGCAACTCATTTTTAAACGAGCTATGTTTGGGTTTAGAATTATACCAATCGTGTATGGTTGAGCTAGATTACCATGCAAGCGTATATGAATCGACTCTTTCTAAGACAAGACAAAATCTTATCCAATACATTGGTACCGTTAGACGTTAGCCCTATTTTCTGATACCTAATAACCAAATTATCACCATCCTGTAACAAGTAATGAGCACTAGAGGTGTAAAAAAAGGGGTTATTTTTGTACACGAGGATTTTGTAACTGTAACCCAATTTTAAAATACTAACCCGGGTATTAAAAAGCCCCATTTGTGCAACCCTGCCTGGTTAAGATGGGAGGTTTTATGTTTTGTTTTAGGTAACGGGTTAAGTATAAGGCCCACATATGTGGGATAGAAAAGCCCAGTTTGGTTCACAACCATCCAAGAGGGGTGTCGGCGTTTGATTTTAGGGTTTCTGCACGTCTTTATAACTTGCATCTTCTCTGTAAACCCTTCATCCTTTTTTCTATTTTCAAATCGGTTTATTAATTCATCCGTTTTCATTTCATGTTCATTAATTCATCCTCTTTTGTTTTTTAGTATCTTTCATTCTTCATGTAGGTTTCATCTGGTATTAAATAATCTTAACTTGTTATATGTTTTGTTTTAATAATTGGAGATGTGATGAGGAACAATTGGTCCGTGTTTCAGATAAATCGTGACTGATAAACCTTTACCAACCTCTGATCTCATTCAGATCTGGATTTAATTTCAGCTCTTTTTTTTCTTCAAAAATAAACTTCCAATCCTTATTTTTATTTTTTTGTGAAATTGAAATTTGTTCGTTTTCTGTTATTTAAGAGCTCTATGATCGAATGCCATTTAGGCAATATACGCTATTCCGATTATTAATCTGACGGAAAATATATTTGAATGAGAGCTCTTTCAACAACTTTAACTGTATAATTATTGTTTTGTTTTCTGCAATGATGAAATATGAATAATTCACATGTCAGACTTCAGAGGTTTTGTTATCAAAGTCGATGAGAATGAAATTTCATATTTTCTGAGTATTTTTGCCTAATCTTTTACTTTTAAGTCTAAACCAAAACCTTTAATGTTAACTATGTGACTTAATTTGTCTAAGGTATTGTAATTTACTCAAATTGGACAGTATACATTTATCTATCTGTATGTACTTTATAAAAACTAGATATGTTGTGAGTTTTAAAACCATTATCCAAAACTAAAAATTTGAGAACCATTTCTGTTTTGGTAGCATGACCCCCCTATATTTGTTTTTTTTTTAACTAAGAGTAAAATGTTCAATATATGTCACTTTTGCACTTAACTTCAAAATTGAAATCTTTTTTATTTAAGACCCTTAGGTTTCTATTCTGTTTGATATTTTCATTCCCTTGGCAAACTGGTTTAATTTTCTTCTATTAATTAATAACGTATTTCACATCATAAAAAAACTTGACAATATATTATGACTTAAATTAACGTTTATACCTTTCTATTTAAGTTTAATTGTGGAAAACGACAAAAGAAAGTCAAGTTAACAAAAATTTCTAATCTGGTTTGTCAATTGGTAGTAAATGGTAACAGAAATAAAACCTCTAAGATCTAAATACTAAAATTTTATTTCTTAACGCCTAAAATTTGGGACAATTGGCATTTTACTCTAAAACAAATCATAACAGTTCATAAAGTAAAAGTAAAGAGATGCAATTTAAAACCGATCGAAGGCATGGACAGACAAAAGAAAGTTGCTGTTGTTTGTTAGTCTATTTATACTATATAATAAAGTAAACCTATGAAACTATCTATTTTTATGTTTTCCCGCTTCTCTCTCATACTAACTTATCTTATACAATAAGTAATATATTTATATATTTTTAAACCTGTAAATTACAAGAGCTAAATAGATATAATGTAATCGATTAACACATACATGTCAAGATATGTGTTTAAACGATGAATTTGATAGTAAAACAAATAAAATATTAGATAATCATTAATACGCGAAAAATAAAAGAAATAAACAATAAATAACTGAGATCCGGAAGTTTGTGATTTAATATATATATTATATTTTTTTTTTACCCTATTAAAGATTAAATAATAGTAATATTGAAAACTAATTTAACTAAATATAAAATAATATATATTTGCCTGGTTTTACAAAGAGAAAAAAAAAACCTAGATGAAAATACAAATTATATATTATTATTAATTTAAAATTTGATAAAAAAATTATAAGAAAAAAACTTCTATCTCTTACAAAGGAGAAAATACAAATTAGATATTATTATTATTAATTCAGAGTTTGATAAAAAAAATTATTATCCTCATATAAATTAAATTTAGTTATATTATTGTTAAGTATTATTGATGTTTAGTAGAAATAAGAAATTGAAAAATAAGATTAGAAGACGTTTATCCTTATCTAATTTTTATTTAAATTTTTTTACAGAAAAACAAATATTTATTGTTATCAGTTTTGTTTAAAAATATTTTTAGTAGTTAATATAAGAGATAACTAGAAAAAAATGTGAGAAAGCATCACACTTGTACAAAATAGATTTTTATTTATTAGTATAGAAAGATTATCTTCTATTAAATTATAAATACCAATTTATTTATAATTAAAGATATCTATTATTTAAGCTTATCTTCTTATCTTTCTTATATATATATGAAATCGTTTACTTAATCTTTGGTATATGAATAACTAAACTTAGTGAACACATATTCCAATTTTAACGTAGTAATATTATCTAATCTAACTTATAATAAAAGACTACAAAAAAGGTCACATGACATTCTCTTCTTCAACCTCATAAATTTTAATAATATTTATTTAATTAATATTAATATTAATAACTAATATACATATATATATATATATATATATATATCATTTATTTTTATCCTTATCTTTATCTAAAATTAATAAATAACTTTAATTTTGCAATTTAGACCCTCTGTTTTTTTACTTTTAACGCAAAGTTTTTCATCTTTAGCAATTTAATTCTAATTCCTTTTTATTTTCAGTTTTCATCTTTCCCAAGTTTTTCGTTTCGTTCTAAAATTTTGTATGTGTGTGGGGTTTAACATATTTTCATATATTTTTTCCCGTTTGACTGACCCGTCGCAACACATTTATTTTTCTCCGTTTGACAAGTTCGTCCAACGAGCGGTTCCTGGATTGACTTGGTTAGTTTTTCTATGTTTTACATTTCGATTTAATTTCTTAGCAACGAGCGTTCGTGATTCAAAGATTTTATGTCTGTTTTTCGCTCGGCGTTATTTTTTTCGTTTTTTTATTTATTTTGTTTTTATGAGCTTTTCCGGTGTTGCTGGTTGCTGACAGTGGTATAACATTGATACTACTTGACACAATTTTACGACAACCGCTGCAATGCAGGACTTAATACTAGTAGTGATATCAAAGAGTTTTATTTACACGAAATTTATATAAATAAAATATTAAAGACATTCAATTTTTCATTATTCCCTACATATATTAAATAAAAATATTATTTACATGACAAATATGATTTCTACATATTTATTTACATTACAAATATTATTCCTACATATTTTTATATGTTCTTTTAGCTAAGAAACGTATAAATGACCATGCATCTTTTTTTATTTATGCGTATTAAATTTGATTAAATATTAGTTGGTATATAACATATTCATATAACGGTTTAAAAAAACAAAATAAATAAAATGTTATAACTTATGTAATACACAAGTTTCTAACCTAATGATAAATAAAATAAACAGAGTAAAATGTTATAACTTATGTAATACACAAGTTTTAACCTAATGATAAATAAATAAAAATAAACAGAGTAAAATGTTATAACTTATGTAATACACAAGTTTCTAACCTAATGATAAATAAATAAAAATAAACAGAGTAAAATGTTATAAAAAGTATACATAATATATCAAAGTTTATTTTTTCAAAAACATATATTAACGATTATGTGTGTTAACTGATTACATTATATGTATTCAAAACATGTAATACATGTATATGTTTAGTACGTGCAATGCAAGGGTTTTTAAAGCTGGAACTTTTTAGTATTTAGTATATAAAATTATATTTATTTAGCCCGTGTAATACACGGGTTCTAACCTAGTACTAGTACATAGTTAACAATAAATGGTCAAGATAAACCTAGACTTGAAGAAGTTATTTATATAACTAACTCTGATGATTGTGTGTCCAAACTTTGTGATCTAGTGGTGAAACAAAGGCGCTTCATTCATCCCTTTAACCATATTGTCAAGCTGATTACTTCTCATTTCTTCAAATTTTAGATTGCGAAATGCTTTTGTTAGTATGTCAGCTTGTTGTTTCTCTCGGCTAATACCGCTTGTACTCTAAATGTCTGTGTTGCATTTTCAGCTATTACATTATCGTGTTAAACTACTTGGTTCTTTCTTGCCCATAGCTTAAACCGAGGTGTATAGTCTCTTTGTTTTACAGCTTTTAAATCTGATATTCGAGGCTCCTTCATAAAATTGCCAGCAAATCCTTAAATCTTGTGTCGTGTGTGTGTTAGGTTAAATACGATGTGGTTAAGAAGATTCGAATTTTTATCGAGTTGCAAAACTTTGTGAACCAATTAATTAAGAATTATCCACCACGCTCACTTTGTAACACGTTAATTTTCAATGATACTTGTTGAGAAAGGAAAACACTAAACAATTTACTCAAGAATTACCTGCATGCTCACTTTGTTACGGAGTTTTTTTCCCAGGCTAGTGTTGCTGAAAAAAGTATTTACTATTTTGGTGTTCTTTGAGAACTATTTACCAAAATAGTGTATTTATTTATTTATCATTTTTTTTCTATTTAGTCAATTCATCATCTATTTTTATATGTTTTTTTATCCAATTGATCCAACATTTAATCTTATGATTTTCTTCAACCAACTCATTGTAGTTTTTTTACCCAACTCTTTATAGTTATTTTACTTTTTTAATCAACTCATCTCAAATACGAACTAAGAAACATGAAAAACTAATCATGAAGAAACGTAGACCTAACAGATCGGATCTGAACAGATCCAGGGTTTAGTTTCTTGTATAAAAGGGTTAATCCTTCGTTTGGTCTCAGGGTGATGATTGCAGTTACTTCCGACGATACCTACAAAACAGAAACGTTGTTAGCCTCGCCACGGGGAGAAGGGGGTTTCTCCTTGTGACCACCCTCCGGCGTGAGAATAAGTATCGGTACTTAGAGAAAAGCTTAAGTGAAGTAAGAGAGAGAGTAAGTGAAAGTGAATGACTTTCTTGTACCTAAAGTTACCTTATTTATAGCCAGATTTTGGGCGCCAAAAGGAGAGATAAAAACTTAACGGAATCTTTGCCATTCCGTTAAGTGTTATCGTTATCGTTAATGCACATGGATTGATTTATTATCAACGGCTAGGGAGATGCCACGTGTCATTATGAGATCATTCCATTTCTTTGATGCAACCATGCCATCACCGTGATCTTTCCTGGTCGTCTCAGATGCTGCCATGTGGCATTTGGTTACAACTGAAAGAAGCTCTGCACGATTGTGCATTAATGGCTTATAGAAGGTTTCACAACTGTAACCTATCTATTGCTCGCCACGTGTGCATTCTGTAACAACAGAAAAGATTCATTTTGCCTCTGCACCATTTCTTGTAGACAGAAATTCTTTGAATAGGAAAAGTCTTTCAGGATTAACTTTTTCCTTGCGCGAGCGTCGCTAGGTAGTTAAATGATCATTTTCCCTTTTAGATGCTTGGCGCAGAGAATTGTAAACCTCCTCTGTTGTGTTGCGGGTTGTGCACGGTTTAGGTATGAAACATTACCTAAGAAAAATCAATCAAGGTTAACTTTGAACCTTTCTCGCGCAAGGTAGTTAAATGATCCTTTCCTTCTTTGGATACCTGGCGTAGAGTTTAGTAAAGTCTTTCTTTGGCATTAATGTCTGCGCAAGGCTTTCTTATTAGATAATAATGGGTATGGTCTTTTGCTTGGCGCAAGGATTTGGGACCATACATCTTCAAGTCCCCCTAGTCCAGTGTTGCTCCTATGCACAAGTAGCAAGTAGGTGGAGCACTGGACTCATAAAAAATTATAGTGCTTATGTAAATAGTTGTGCCGAAGGCAAAAGGAAATTCCTGGAGAAGAAATCCTCAGGATAAGGAGATGCAATTATGAAATTTGAAAAAGCTGTCCTATGTCAGGGGTTGGTGAGAGACAATGTGCCGTTGTGACGTTTTGGGTACTGTTTGACAGCTGTCAACACTTGTCAATCATACAACATTAATTGCCTGAAGGCAAATGCGGCTCACACGCGCGCGTGAAGGACGGTTACTATTCCTCACTCGCCCTAATAGTGTCTAGGGTTCTGTAAAAGTATGGAGGCGGTTACACTTTTACCGAGGCATTAATTGCGAATGCTTTATATAGACGTCGTCGATTCGATTTTTCCTTTATGCATTCAAACAACCTTCCATCTTTATCTTCAGAAAGAAAACCCTCTCTGCACAAGTTCTTCATATATATGGCCACCGGTTCTAGTATAGCAGATCTCTCAGATATGCCGATAGCATCACCATTACCACCGATAAAATGGAATAAAGAAGAATTCGACCGACTTGTCACAAACTTTCTGTTTGCCAAGAAATGGGATGCCTTCTTCCCAAAAGAGGGTGCGACGGCGGCCGATGCTCCGGCCGGTTATATTACCTTATTTTATGATTATTTTGTTGAAGGTAACTTTCGGTTGCCGGTAACACATTTTATGCTAGAGGTGCTTGATTTCTATAAACTTCACCTTTCTCAACTAAATCCCATGGGGATGGTGAGAATTAGACACTTCGAGTTCATCTGCTGGTCGATGAACATAATCCGGCGGTTGATAAATTTAGGGCTTTTTATCAACTTCATTGTTCTCTTGGATTCTATTAATTCCAGCAACGCCTGCCAGCCAAACGACTGTTGCTTGTGCCCCCCAAATCATACCATGACTGGAAACATAAGTTCTTCTATGTTAAGGCGGCGGTTATTCGATGAAGATGACCTTTCGTGCCAGAGGATATAGAGTTGGAGACAATGCCCATACCGGTCAATGAAGTATGGTATCAAGACATCAAGGACGTTCCCAACATCATCTTACCAGAAAGAGCTTTGATTGCTGCAGGCATGAGCATTCTGTGGAAGAAGGAGCGGCGAGAAAAACCAGTCTATACAGAAGATGGAGTTGGTATGTCACGTTTTATCTGATCTGTAAAGAACTTGTTCCATCTATGTTGATGATGTTTGTGTTTTGATATAGTTGCGCCTTTATACTTGATGCCCTTCAAGAGGGAGAAGGGAAAGATGGCAGTAGTACCACTTGAAGAGACTGAAGATCCCTGGTTTAACCAGATCCTTGGGAACTTTGAACTTCCCAGGGAAGAGGATCTCAACGCGAAGCCTTCTTCTACCGTTGGTAAGCAACCTTAAAGTAAAGCCTTAGTTAGTATTGCAATATTACTATTAGATATTTGTTCTAGTAATATTGCAATATGACTTATGGCGCAACACTTCTTCATTTTGTTTATCACGTAGGTGATTTGCTAAACTTGGGCGTAGGCCCTGATTCCAAAAAGAAGAAGAAACCAACTGCTGCTGTTGTGCCGCCCTCCACCAAACCATATGCTCAAAAAACTAAGACATCTGCAGCTGTAAAAACTGAGAGCAAGAAAGGTACGCGTCTCGTATCTAATTCTTGGTGTGATTACGTGGTGGTGTCAGACTATTAGAAGGTCTTACGCCTGTAGGTTTGAAGAAACCCAAACCAGAGCCTATTGACACCTCTTCAATTCCTTTATCCAATCCTGATGAACCAGTGGATATTCCTTCAAGCCCGGAGGAGGCGTTAAAACGTACCTCGAAGAAGAGGAAAGAGGCTAAATTTGTACCCCCACCACCATCACTAAAAAAAGTTGCGCGGCCGCGCATTGGTAAGAGGAGCAACCTGGATGCTTTGGCGGAGAAATTTTCTCCTGGTAAGGCTTTAAACATTGTCCTACGACAATGCGTCATGTTTGTTGAGTAATGTTTTATGTTTTCTTTTTCAGTTGTGAAAACCTCTTCTTCTATCCCAGCCGCAACTGCCCCTACCGCGCAACGAACCATGGCAGAGGGTGCTCACAAAGATGGCGAAGAGGAGTTAAGGCGCGAAGATGATGAGGTGGAGGCCAATATTTTTGAGATTCCTGAGAAGGTGGCTCCTGAAGAAGAGCCAAAAAAGAGTGCTACTGAGAATCCTGCTGGCGAGCAGGTAAAAGATACTGCCCCTTATCTGTGGAGACTACAACTGCTGAACAAGAGACAACTACTTCCGATATTCATGCTGGGAATATCACTTCAAATATTAAGGGAGTAGGTCCCTCTACAGCTGGCCAAGGGTTCTCCTCATTTTTTGACGATCCTGAAGAGGAGTCGCCTATCCGTCCTGAGGAGACCCTTGGGGATTATTACTACCGCACCCTACTCTGCCAAGAAAGCCTCCGCCATACACGAGCATGTATGGAAATTAAAACACAGTGATACCTTTACCGATCTGCAAGCTTGCAGAGAGTGGTATAAGGGCATTTACCCGCCATCGGAGTCGAAACGTCTGGAAGACCAATCTCATGATCAAGTTTACCAAGCCTACCTGTCAGAGACTGCACAAGCCTCATCTGGTACACACCGTATCGTGCGCGAGTGGCGCAGCATGAACAAGGAGTGGGATGAGTTTGAGTCCAAAAAGTTCAAAGTTGAGATTGGGAGTGAGAAGGTGAAGAAGATGCTGGTTGAGCTAGAGGCTAAGCAAGCCAAATTTGAATCGGAGAAGAAGACGGAAGAATGGTCCGCCACTAGTTGGAAAAACAAGTATGAGGCCGCTGCCGCGCAACACGTTGCAGATCCCAAGAGCTTTGTAGAGGCTTGTGATCGTGATAATAATGAAAAAATTTATCTGCGCAACGAAATCGAGAAACTTAAAAAAGAGAAGGCCGATGCGGTTGCCGCGGTAGAAGAAGCTCGTTCACATAGGGAGAGGAGCGAGCAGAATGAGGTAACGACCAAAATGACTCTCCTCCTTAAGAATAAAGAGATTGATGAGCTAACCTCTATGTTATTTGATCAGGAGCGATTGCAGGCGGAGGTTGATTCCTTGAAAAAGGATATCAAACTTCATCGAACTGAGAAGGCCGAGTTGACCCGCCTTCTGGCTGAAGATGAGCAAAAAATTAACAATACGGAGGTCGCTCGTGCCACAGCTGAAAGCCTAGCAGAGTCGTTGATAAATCAGCTCACCTGGCTGCGCGAGTACGGGATTGTGGAGGTATTACTCTTATCTTGCAGTATATATGTCTTGATTAATTATCATAGCTTATACTGACGCGCTTGTATACAGATTGCAAATGCCATCCTAAACTCTATAGAGTTGGATGAAAGAGTAGCAGAGTTGATAGTAGCAGCGCGTAACGATGGTCACGCCGAGGGCTACAAGGAGTGCACGCTGCACGTGGCACATGCCTTGCAGACCAAATGGGATACAAGCCGAGCCGCACTCGTGGGATTAACACTTCTGCCATTTATACCGCTGCTAAAGAAAAATATGACCATTTGTAGATCCCGATTATGGACTTAGTGGACGCTGCGCTGCAACAAGACGACTTTGTAGATAGATTAAAAGAGATCTTTGCGTGGTGGAGAAGCAATCAAGCAAGAAGGTCGTAGAATAGGGCAACTAGATTGTTGGAATATGCTTGGTGTTGCAGTTATTTCAGATGTATCGTTGCGCGGCTGCGCAAGTACTTTTTTATGTGAATACAATATATTTTGTCACAACCCCCGACCCCACCCCAGGAGCGGGAGCCGTGAACCAGTCAAGTGGTACCGGTGTTTATTAATTTGGCAGCGGAAGTTAAACATCAGGATCGTAGTTAGGAAATATTATCAGAGTTTCAAAACACCAACTTTTATAAGTAACAAAAGGGATAAAACCCATGTTTCAATTACAATACATTCGTAGAAAGGTAAACCCCAATTTATGAAAACATAAACTTTTATGTAGGTAACTTTTATAGCCACTTTCTTTAAGCCTTCAGTGCTCCATAGCTGGCTTCTTATAGCTTCACATTAAGTTACCTGAAACGCGTTTTAAAAACGTTTTTTATCAGCAAGAAATACTGGCGAGTATATTCCATTTTACACAATGACACAATATTATACTTCACAGTATTAAGAGCGATTACACTGTTTACTTCTACCCAAGTACTCATTCAGTATTTGTCATGTTGACTGTGGTCATATTACTATTGGCTAACTCGTCGTCCAATAGCAACGCTATATTCAGTAGTGCATACAAAACCCCACATACCGGCAGCATTGGTAAAATACAAAGACTCAACACTGTTAAGTATAATTAAAACATTTGAGGTTTTGTAAAACAATTCAGTAGAAAAAGAGAATGACTCACAAAAAGATTTACAAAAAGAGAATGCACTCGCCAGTATTTCTTGCTGATAAAAAATGTTTTTAAAACGCGTTTCAAGTAACTTAATGTGAAGCTATAAGAAGCCAGCTATGGAGCACTGAAGGCTTAAAGAAAGTGGCTATAAAAGTTACCTACATAAAAGTTTATGTTTTCATAAATTGGGGTTTACCCTTCTACGAATGTATTGTAATGGAAACATGGGTTTTATCCCTTTTGTTACTTATAAAAGTTGGCGTTTTGAAACTCTGATAATATTTCCTAACTACTATCCTGATGTTTAACTTCCGTTGCCAAATTAATAAACACCGGTACCACTTGACTGGTTCACGGCTCCCGTTCCCGGGGTGGGGTCGGGGGTTGTGACCGAAGGTGGTATCAGAGCAACTGGTTTAAGCCCTTTAGGTGTTCTCTTTAATACCTAAATCTTAACCAAATATGTTAGGAAATATCCATAACCCCTATGTTATTCTGTGTAAATATATATCTTATTATTTTATGTGTTAATTTGATTATTTTCTTAGTCTATAGTATGAGTGACCAGGGTACGTCTGACGCTTACCGTCATTTACCTCATTCTCCCACGAATGAAGGAATATCCCAGCCAACTCTAGACTATACAGCTGATTCTGAAGACGTCTTTGTTTTCAAAGCTCAGTCTGAAGAGCCCTTTCCCCCTAAGAAAAGAGGATGGTATAATAGAGGCAGAATAGCAAGGAGAGAAAGAATGAGGAAAGCCCAAAAGCAAGCATTAGCAGTTAGAGCCACTCAACAACCAGAACCTAGACCTATGTGGGAAGAAGGATTAGACCGACAGTTAGCAAACTTTCATATGTTTGGAAATGTAGAAGGAATACCCAACTTTAACCAAGTAGCAAACCCAGAACCACCACTACTCCCGTTGTTCCCAAACCAACCTATGAATATAGACCAGAACCAAGAAGACCAAATACCAAACCCAGTCTATAACCCAATGGAGATACCTAGGATACCAGCACCAAACCCAATAGAACAGGGGTGGAACGATAACTAGGCAATTCAGGAGTTATTAAATAATCCATATCCCTATGTTGAACCAGCTCCATTTTTCCCCGAACCAGTACCAGCCCCAGCACCACCATTAAGTCGGGAAACTTTAGAGGAACTTCGCCAATACGGTGATGAGTTAGTGGAAGAAGGGAATCGGATTCGCCAAATAGGAGAAAAACTCGACTGGAAATATGACGAGAGGGAATACCAGTTCTAAGTTAATGGATGCATAATATATATAGCATATATGTGTGTAATTTTGTTACTTAGAAAAAAAATATCGATATAACATAATACCTATATATATATATCGATGCATGGTTATTAGTTTTTGTTAAATTCCAGTTATACTTATAATAGACGCATATAAGTATGGAAAAAGAGTAAAAGTCGCAATGCTCGACAATTTTGGTTCAAAATGCTTGAGTATTTGTTATTTACCTTATTCTGTGATAGTGATAACTGATGAATGTCTGCAATTCAGATGTCAAACGAAGTAAATCAGGAAAGCCAGAATAACAATAACGATAATGGAAACTAAGTAGATAAAAGTGCTATCGAACACATAATCGCCCAAGGAATCATAGATGCTATGCCCTATATTCTCGACACTATTAAAAAGGCAGAAAATAACAATTCCTCGGAACCCTACCACAGTGTGAATGGAAACCATGGACAATTCCCCAAGGTCCAATTTCGAAAAGAAGAAGAACCATCTCATATGGTTGTTCTTACAAAGAATTCCTAGCATGTAAACCAATAGAATTCTCGGGCAGTGAAGGAGCTATTTCAGCCTTGCGCTGGATAGAAAAGACAGAAGCAGTCTTAAAGATAAGTAAATGTTCAGATGAGGATAAGATTATGTATGCTTCTAAACTTTTCCAGAATGCAGCTTTAGAATGATGGAATACCATTCTTCAGTCCAAGGGAAGTGACAGAGTTTACAGTATGGGATGGAACAACTTTAAGGAAATAGTTGAAAGGAAATTCTGTCCTCCTAATGAAAAGGAACAGATTGCCAATAAATTCCTAAACTTCAAAATGATAGGAGTAGACTGCAGAGAATATACTACTATATTCTTTGAATATGCAAGGATAGTACCAACCTTAGCCTCACCGGAAGCAGTATTAATCTCCCGTTACATCTGGGGATAAACAGTGAAATCAGACATGTAGGCAGGGCAGCTAGACCACAAACCACAGAAGAAGCAGTAGAACTAGCTAACACCTTGACAGATGAATTGGTAAGGACGCAAGAGGAAAACCAGACAAAGAACCAAGCTCAAAAGATTACCCAAGAACTCCGTTATGGTAATTCTTATCATAAGAAAGGAGCAGGCTCTTCCTCTTCACCTCCATGTAAGTACTGTAAAAAGAAACACTCCGGTAGATGCTCGATATACTGCAACTTCTGCAAAATATCAGGGCATAAGGAAGAAGACTGCAGGAAGAAAGCTAGCCTTAGGACATGTTACAACTGTGGAGAAGCAGGTCACATCAAATCGAACTGTCCAAAACTAGCTCTAGTAGCAACCAACAAAGCAAAGACAACAGAAGGACCTAAAAAGAATGCCAGAGCCTTTGTGCTGACCGCTAAAGAAGCCAAGATGATTCCAGATGTGATTGCCGTCGGATTCGATGTCGTGTTTGTCGCACCCCGACCCGCAACGGAATAGGTGATCGGGGCGTGATTGGGTTAACTCGAGAGCTTATGACTTGCTATTACTTGTTTTAAATATTCACTAATTCATATTAAGTGTCTCACAATACAAATAATTCACATAAACAATTACAAACACAAGACAATGTTTATAACAAGTATATTGCACTAATTCGTTTCTTGTTAACTAAGGCCCATCCTATGTTCAATCTTCTCTTCGTACATGTTCACCTGTATCATGTGTAAAAATGGTTTTGGGTCAACAAAGGTTGGCGAGTGAATCTAAGTTAAACATTTAAACAGTTTGTTAAATTGGTTATTTCAATAAAAATGTGCATGGACCATATATGAGCATATGTATATATATTTATATCACAAACCACATAATGTCAACAATGAACATATGAAAATGATGAATGATGAACTTGAGATCAAGGCTCAATCAAACAGAGCCGATCTAATGAGGCACCTGATGCTCAACTCGTATCCCACGAGGAACTGATGGGCCTTAAATGAATGATTGCACTGAAATGATAAAATGTAACCACACATAACCACAACAAACAAATATACACATTAGATCACATAATATCAACAATGAACATATGAACATGATGAATAATGAACTTGAGATCGAGGCTCAATCAAACGGAGCCGATCTAATGAAGCACCTGATGCTCGACTCGTATCCTACGAGGAACTGATGGGCCTTAAATGAATGATTGCACTGCAATGATAAAATGTAACCACACATAACCACAACAAACAAATATACACATTAGATCACATAATGGTGGTAGCACATGTATTTGTATAAATAAAGTAAATTATGACACATGATACACCCCAAAACGTGAATAAAAAAAAGGAAATTTGTAAGGATTCACTCACAGTGTTGCGTTTTTAATCCTTAGTGAAAAACCGCACGAGAATAAGGAGAAAATCCAATTGATAAGCGTGATTTAAGCTAGACAAATGAATGTAACAAAAAAAAGTAAACGTTGCTAGGCATAGCTAAATGAACGAACATGATATGTTAGCCTCGTTGAGCCTAACGAGCCTTTACAAGGCTATGAAAAGGCTAAAGGCGAGCCTAAACTAGGCTACCTTAACGAGCCTAATGCTCCTTAACTAAGAACCTAAACTAAACTAATTAAACTAAGAAACAATAAATAAATGAATATATAAAAAAAAAAAACAAAGAAAGGAAGATTACCTCAAAGAAGAACTTTACAAGATGAGAAGAGCATGAAGGACAGCACCTCCTCGTCGAAAGCGGAAATAAAAACTACTACACACTACACCCAAAAGGGTATTGTGCTTGTGGAGCCACCTAATTTGGTTATTCCACTTGTTTATACTCAAACTAGGAGTTGCAAGCTATAAAGAACCAAACAAGGGTATTTGTAGGTGTGAAATAGAACACAAAATGGTGATTGGGCGATGTGGGATAACTTTAAAACAGGATTTTCGCGTCTTTCAAATCAGCAACAAACACCAAACTTGTTTTCGCGATTCCCGCTTCGTTATAACTCCGTTTCGCGCACGGTTTTCGTCTACGTTCATTATTTTCAGAGTACAATCATATGAAAGAGAGTAATCCAACGTCCATGGTGTCGAGAATTGGGCTTAAACCTTGGGTCTTGATGCGGGTCGAGGGTTATGTTCTAAAACTTGTGTTTGTGATTCCCGTTACGCTGGAGCTCAGTTTTATGCACCATTTGAACCTACTTGATCCTTAGTATACCAAGTATATCTTGGAGCTTTGAATGGACCAGAATGATAGCTCAAGGATGGAGAAAAGTTAGCAAGAAAGTCACCCGAAAGTCATCTTATAACAAAACTAAGAATACGACATGTAGAGCTTTTTACTTGCGATCATTTACATCTAAACTCTCCAAAACACAATGTCCTATCTTAAGGCATGTATATAATGAAGTTTGAATGATAAGAAGGTTAGGATGTCATGTGTTAGGTATCTTCACGAGGTCTCCAAAATTTTTGATTAACTTAAGGAAAACCTTAGTTTTAGACCTTGAGATATAGAGGGTTGCTTCAAAATACATGGAAATGAATTTACAACGTTGTCTAAAACATGTATAAGACTATAAATCACCATATATGATAACATGTATGATCAAAACATAGAATCCAAGACATTTTATTGCTTAAACATTAAACAAAATTACGTGGAATATGAAAACGGATCGAGTTACAAAAACAGGTCGGGTTTTAGGATTCATTCATTTTTTTATGAATGTTACAGTCTCCCCTACTTTTGGAAATTTCGTCCCGAAATTAGGAGGTAACCATTTAGCTCTTTAACATTTGGGGGGTAAAGGTAAGTCAAAAGGGATTGCAGTGTTTAAGGATTTTGGAAATGGAAATTTTAACAAAGGTTTGATGTGGTGGAGTGGCTCAAGTGTTTTGTTTGTTGGTGAGACTCGGGTTCGAATCCCTGGTCCACTATTTTATTTTATTTTTTTTAAATTAAAGTTTTGAAATGTTACAAATCAGACCCCTTAACTCTACTATCCGAACTTACTTGGCTACTAACTCATATTACCTTAAAACTCACTTTAAAACCTAACAAAACTAGCTAGATTTTATTAATGATTTTAATTGTGATATTATTTAAATTAAATTAATAAATAAATAAGTCGATAACTGAATTTAAATTAAACAGTAAAATCTTTCAACGGTTATTTTGCGAAAATTTCCGAAGTTTAAAGGTTAGGATCTGGATTTCAAAGTGGGTTGGACTTCTGGATACCCGTTTTTGGCGGATGTTACAGTCTCCTCTACTTTTTGGAATTTCGTTCTAAAATTAGTAGGGAACCGTTCTTGAGGGTTAGTTAATAGGGTTTCTTATAGATTGGATCTCGAGTATGCTAGGTAATAAAAATCTTGATGATGCTAAGGATATACATAACCAGGTGAGTGTGAAGTTTGGATTTTGATTGAGGTGGTAACGTTCCTAGTAAGGGTTGAATACCCTGCTACATGAATCGCTTTTTGATGCCTGAGGTGTAAAAATGAAAGTGTTGTAACACAGAGATGGTTAACTGGATATTGTCTCATGATAAGGGGTTTTGAGAAAATCGAAGCGTCATAATGATAAAGTTACATCACAAAATGAAATCATCAACCACATCGTTATCCAAATTGAGATTGACACTACTTACACAAAACTTCCCATAACCGTCTAACAATGCTTTTGATCACCAGACAAGAACACTTATATATAGGAAGTACCTGCGGCGTATCCACCATGTCTTTGTCAAATTTTCATTGGCCTTGTTATTAAGTCACGATTAGTTCTATGTGACTCATCCTAAAATCTACCAAACATAAACAAACATAACAACCCATGCTTGAATCTCGAGTCTGAAGAGAGCAAGACTAAATGACGGTGGTACCTCTCTCATGTGTTATGAGGAAGTGGTCAGTCTATGAAAAAGTGAGACACGACCCAACTTCCCTAAATGATGAGACGGGGTTCGTCGTGATGTATGATGACACGAATAACATGAAATTTAATCGATGTATAGAGACATGTAATGAAACAAATTGGCATAGTGTGATATAAATTGTATTAATGGCATTAATATGAAATAATGAAATCTTGAAACATTATTACCCAAATTGAAAACAATGGTAATTTGAATAGTCAGGACAAGAAATGGAATCTATTAAAGCTTGGATTGGGAATAAAAATAAAATAAACAACTAGAGCAGAGTCTTGAGTCTTCATGATGGGAGAAAGACTAGTTAGTTTGTTCGTTCGCACCGTCGTTGACCTCAATTGGGTTTGCGTTGATGTTGTAGGCTCTCCTTCTTGCTGGTGGGGGTGCTGGGTTTGCCTGGTTCGCTTGGTTAACTTGGTTCGCTTGGTTAACTGGATTTGCTTGGGCTTGAGCGTTGATGATGTTAACCAACCTAGGGCACGTGTTTCTGAAATGAGTAGGATCATCACAATTAAAGCAAGCTCTAACATATGGCACCATGGGGTAATGCAGTGGTTGGTAGGGCTGGATCATGTTTTGGGCAAGAGGTGAAACTTGGTTTTGAGGAGTGCGACACGTGTTACTCAAATGGCCATAACGCCCACAATTGGCACATAGACGACAGGGTACGGTGAGTTGGTGGTGATAGTGGCAGGTGTTGCATTGAGGGTGGGGACCAATGTAGGGTTCTTGTTTGGGTAAGCTGGGTTGGGTGCCATTTGGGTGATTGGGATGGCTTGGAGTGGTACGGCTTGTGAAGTTGGGTTAGTCGAGGCAATAGCGTAGTTTTACCATCACGCTTTCGTTTGGTATCGGAACGGGATAATGTTTCGATCTTGGTTGTCTTTGGCTCTTCCACTGAAACCTTGCCGTTCTTTTTAAAGTTTCCATTTCGGATATGGTTTTCGTTGAGTTCGGTGGCTAATTCTATTGCAGCTTCCAATGTTGCGGGTACAGTGCTCATCACGGAATCCTGGATACCAGAAGGAAGACCCCTAATGTAATGTTCAATGAGATGGTAAGGAGGAGTAAACATATTTGGGACCATCTGATTCAGCTCGAGGAAACGCTTGTTATAGGCCATATGGTCTCCATCATTTTGCTTTAAGCGGTAGAATTCGTCCTCCAATTTCTTGATCTCACTCCTAGGACAGAACCGTTTAGTCATTAGTCCCTTGAGTTGTTCCCAAGTTAGAGCCACAACAGCTTCAGCCCCTCTTCGACCCTTTTCAGCGTTCCACCAGGTTAAAGCTGCCCCATTGAGACGACCGGTAGCATAATGAACCCTGCGATCGTTAAGGCAGTCACAATTTAGGAAGGGCTTTCCATTTCCTCGAACCATCGTGGGAGTGTAGTGACCCCTTCTGTTCCCTCATATTTTGGGGGGGTTACAAGACTTGGTGCTTATAGGAGCACTTGGAAGTAGTTGCGGGAGCATTTACAGCGTTTGGTTCGACTTGATTGACTTGGTTATTAGTGAGGGCTTGTTGAACTTGGATCATAATGTTAGGAATCACGGCGGCCATTTGCTTGGCAATTTGGGCAGCCATGCGTCTACTGGAGTTTCCGGTTCTTTTTCCTCCAAGAAGGTGCCTAAAAGACATCTACAGGAATTCACGCATACGAGATTGTGAGATTCTGTTGATGGATTTGCTAGCAGGGATGCGAAAAAAAATAAACATATGATAAAATGAAAACTTTGGGGTGTATTTGAAAACAATAACTTATGATAACACAACACTTTTAAAGTGTTCTTGGGCTTTGCTCGTAATTGGGCCTTGCATGCCGCGATACTTCACCTTCGTAATCATGTGGGCCCCCATGATTACCGGGATTTCGTATGGTTCGCATGTATTAACCTGATAACGTACACTAAAACCCGGAGAAAATCGAGAAATGTGAATGTAACGTATGAAAGTAGGAGTGCATCCAGGCGTGGACACGGTGACACCTTAAAGTGGGGTTGGTTCACATGACGTTTGATGTGGCATACTTTGGCCTAATAGGTCCTTCGTACTCTCATCAGTAGTCCCCAGGTAGACAAACTGGTTCGTTAATTCGGATTTATACGAATGCCAATCCTAGACAGGATATCCCGACTATCGGTACTCGAACCCTTCCAGTTACTACATGCCCGTCATATGAACTCACCTTGATAAATTTTGAAGACGAAAAACATCACAAAAGTTTGAATAACATAAAAATAAGTATTTGGAAAATGAAGAGAAATGTTTCGAAAATTTAAAGGAAATCAAGAACTTATAAATAAGGGTTTCATAAGTTTCGTATAGTACATTTCAGGTGGAGTGATATGTATATATATAACATATATGTAGACTTCATGACATAATTATAACACATTGCACGTATCACATAATCAAGTAACAAAGAGAGTGCTTGCATGTGTTTCTGTGTGAAATGAAAGGAATTTAAATGTCTGGGCAATAGCAAATCATAAGTCAAACAAAACATGAAATCACATAAGCACATAGGTCCTAGTTGACTAAAGTATAGGTTCTAAGGGTCTAATAACCTATCCTATATCCCTAAAGTCAATGGCTCTGATACCAATCTGTCACACCCCGACTCGCAGCGGAATAGGTGATCGGGGCGTGATTGGGTTAACTCGAGAGCTTATGACTTGCTATTACTTGTTTTAAATATTCACTAATTCATATTAAGTGTCTCACAATACAAATAATTCACATAAACAATTACAAACACAAGACAATGTTTATAACAAGTATATTGCACTAATTCGTTTCTTGTTAACTAAGGCCCATCCTATGTTCAATCTTCTCTTCGTACCTGTTCACCTGTATCATGTGTAAAAATGGTTTTGGGTCAACAAAGGTTGGCGAGTGAATCTAAGTTAAACATTTAAACAGTTTGTTAAATTGGTTATTTCAATAAAAATGTGCATGGACCATATATGAGCATATGTATATATAATTATATCACAAACCACATAATGTCAACAATGAACATATGAAAATGATGAATGATGAACTTGAGATCAAGGCTCAATCAAACAGAGCCGATCTAATGAGGCACCTGATGCTCAACTCGTATCCCACGAGGAACTGATGGGCCTTAAATGAATGATTGCACTGAAATGATAAAATGTAACCACACATAACCACAACAAACAAATATACACATTAGATCACATAATATCAACAATGAACATATGAACATGATGATTAATGAACTTGAGATCGAGGCTCAATCAAACGGAGCCGATCTAATGAAGCACCTGATGCTCGACTCGTAACCTACGAGGAACTGATGGGCCTTAAATGAATGATTGCACTGCAATGATAAAATGTAACCACACATAACCACAACAAACAAATATACACATTAGATCACATAATGGTGGTAGCACATGTATTTGTATAAATAAAGTAAATTATGACACATGATACACCCCAAAACGTGAATAAAAAAAGGAAATTTGTAAGGATTCACTCACAGTGTTGCGTTTTTAATCCTTAGTGAAAAACCGCACGAGAATAAGGAGAAAATCCAATTGATAAGCGTGATTTAAGCTAGACAAATGAATGCAACAAAAAAAAAGTAAACGTTGTGCTAGGCATAGCTAAATGAACGAACATGATATGTTAGACTCGTTGAGCCTAACGAGCCTCTACAAGGCTATGAAAAGGCTAAAGGCGAGCCTAAACTAGGCTACCTTAACGAGCCTAATGCTCCTTAACTAAGAACCTAAACTAAACTAATTAAACTAAGAAACAATAAATAAATGAATATTAAAAAAATAAAAAAAACAAAGAAAGGAAGATTACCTCAAAGAAGAACTTTACAAGATGAGAAGAGCATGAAGGACAGCACCTCCTCGTCGAAAGCGGAAATAAAAACTACTACACACTACACCCAAAGGGGTATTGTGCTTGTGGAGCCACCTAATTTGGTTATTCCACTTGTTTATACTCAAACTAGGAGTTGCAAGCTATAAAGAACCAAACAAGGGTATTTATAGGTGTGAAATAGAGCACAAAATGGTGATTGGGGCGATTTTAAAACAGGATTTTCGCGTCTTTCAAATCAGCAACAAACACCAAACTTGTTTTCGCGATTCCCGCTTCGTTATAACTCCGTTTCGCGCACGGTTTTCGCCTACGTTCATTATTTTCAGAGTACTATCATATGGAAGAGAGTAATCCAACGTCCATGGTGTCGAGAATTGGGCTTAAACCTTGGGTCTTGATGCGGGTCGAGGGTTATGTTCTAAAACTTGTGTTTGTGATTCCCGTTACGCTGGAGCTCAGTTTTATGCACCATTTGAACCTACTTGATCCTTAGTATACCAAGTATATCTTGGAGCTTTGAATGGACCAGAATGATAGCTCAAGGATGGAGAAAAGTTAGCAAGAAAGTCACCCGAAAGTCATCTTATAACAAAACTAAGAATACTACATGTAGAGCTTTTTACTTGCGATCATTTACATCTAAACTCTCCAAAACACAATGTCCTATCTTAAGGCATGTATATAATGAAGTTTGAATGATAAGAAGATTAGTATGTGATGTGTTAGGTATGTTCACGAGGTCTCCAAAGTTTTTGATTAACTTAAGGAAAACCTTAGTTTTAGACCTTGAGATATAGAGGGTTGCTTCAAAATACATGGAAATGAATTTACAACGTTGTCTAAAACATGTATAAGACTATAAATCACCATATATGATAACATGTATGATCAAAACATAGAATCCAAGACATTTTATTGCTTAAAAATTAAACAAAATTACGTGGAATATGAAAACGGATCGAGTTACAAAAACAGG
Organism: Scalesia atractyloides; assembly: GCA_947069175.1. Lineage (NCBI taxonomy): Eukaryota > Viridiplantae > Streptophyta > Magnoliopsida > Asterales > Asteraceae > Scalesia > Scalesia atractyloides. The sequence goes on along the minus strand of CAMTDV010000014.1, from coordinate 25,093,795 downwards.
TCGGGTTTTAGGATTCATTCATTTTTTTTATGAATGTTACGGTGTTAGGAATGGATTGGTTAGTAGCCAATCAGGCGCGAAATATTATGTGATCAAAAGTTTGTTGAAGTTAAGACACCAACTGGTGAACTAATCACAATTAAGGGAGACAAGTCAACAAGAACAACCAAGTTCATCTCTGTATGAAAGCTGCAAGTTATACGCAAAAAGGAGGAATGATGTATATGATTTCCATAATCATTAACCCTAAAGGAAAAGAATTAAAAGATATTCATGTAATATCTAAATTCCCTGATATCTTCCCAGAAGAATTGCCTGGATTACCGCCAGATCGAGAGGATGAATTTAGAATTCACCTAATACCAGGAACGACAGCAATTGCCAAAGCACCCTATTGGCTAGCACCGACGGAAATGCAGGAGCTGAAGAACCAACTGGACGAATTGTTAGAAAAAGGCTTCATACAACCTAGCTCGTCACCATGGGGAGCACCGATATTATTTGTCAAAAAGAAGGACGGATCGATGCGTATGTGCATTGACTACCGAGAATTAAATAAGGTTACGATTAAAAATCAGTACCCATTACCAAGAATCGATGATCTGTTTGATCAACTCCAAGGAGCCCGGTTCTTTTATAAGATTGACTTACGCTCAGGATATCATCAATTAAAGGTACAGGAAGAGGACATTCCTAAAACAACGTTCAGAACAAGATACGGTCATTATGAATTTACCATCATGCCATTTAGGTTAACCAATGCTCCAGCCGCATTTATGGACGTGATGAACAGGATATGTAAACCATACCTGGATAAATTCATAATTGTCTTTATAGATGATATTCTGATTTACTCTAAAAGTAAGGAAGAACATGCAGAGCATTTGCATATACTCTTGACACTGCTAAGAAAGGAAAAGTTGTATGCCAACTTTTCAAAATGTGAATTCTGGTTGCAAGAAGTGCAATTCCTTGGACATTTGGTCAACCAAGAAGGAATTCATGTGGACCCCACAAAGATCGAGGCTATTACTAAATAGAAGGTTCCTGAGTCACCCACAGAAGTACGAAGTTTCCTTGGACTGGTAGGATATTATAGACGTTTTATTCAAGATTTTTCTAGAATAGCCATTCCGTTAACCAAACTGACTTGCAAATCAATTAAGTTTGAATGGGGACCTAAACAGGAGGAAGCATTCAGGATTTTGAAACAAAAGCTAACCAACGCACCAGTACTTGCTTTGCCAGAAGGAACTAAAGACTTCGTAGTTTATTGTGATGCATCAAAACTAGGATTCGGATGTGTGATGATGCAACGACAGAAGGTGATTGCTTATGCCTCAAGACAACTTAAGAAGCATGAAGAAAACTACACGACTCATGATTTGGAGTTAGGAGCTATAATTTTTGCCCTTAAAATTTGGAGACATTATCTTTACGGTAATAAGTTTACTGTCTTCACTGATCATAAGAGTTTAAGATATATTTTCGGGCAAAAGGAACTGAACATGAGGCAAAGACGTTGGATGGAAACCCTTAGTGATTATGATTGTGACATCCAATATCATGAAGGAAAAGCCAATGTAGTCGCTGATGCCTTAAGTCGAAAATATCATGAAAAGCCAAAAAGAGTACGTTTCCTTAGATTAAACCTACAGATAGATTTAAATGAGCAAATTAAGCAAACGCAGGAAACAGTTATCAACGATGATGCTGAAGGATTGGAATGAATGATTAAGGAATTAGAGAAGGGAGCAGATGGAATCTGGAGATTCCATAAGAAAAGAATTTAGATTCCTATTCAAGGAAACTTAAGAAACCGAATTTTAGAAGAAGCTCATAAGACTAAGTATACAATGCATCCAGGAAGTGATAATATGTATAAGGATTTAAGAAAGAATTTCTGGTGGATAGGAATGAAAAAGGATGTAACAAGCTATTTGACGAAATGTCTAACTTGTTCACAGGTTAAAGCCGAGCATCAGAAGCCTTCAGGATTATTGCAACAATTGGAAATGCCTGTTTGGAAATGGGAGTTAATAACAATGGATTTTGTTACTAAGCTACCCAAGACCCGAAAGGGTAATGATGCAATCTGGGTGATTGTAGACAGATTAACCAAATCTGCCCATTTCTTACCAATAAAGGAAACTTTCAGTATGGAACAGTTAGCCAAGTTATATGTAAATGAAGTAGTTTCATTACATGGAATTCGTTTGTCAATCGTGTATGATAGAGACAACCGTTTTACTTCTCATTTTTGGACCAGTTTCCTGAAGTCCATGGGAACTAAGTTAAATCTAAGTATAGCTATCATCCTCAACTGATGGTCAGAGTGAAAGGACAATCCAAACAATGAAAATATGCTCAGAGCTTGTGTGATTGATTTTGGAGGAAATTGGGACGAACACTTACCTTTGATAGAATTTTCCTACAACAACAACTATCATACCAGCATCAATGTTGCACCTTTCGAAGCACTCTATGGACGGAAATGCCGAACACCAGTATGCTGGGCAGAAGTAGGAGAATCACAACTATCAGGTCCGGAAATCGTGCAAGAAACAACCGACAAAGTTATTCAAATCAAGGAAAGACTAAAAGCAGCACAAGATTGTCAAAAGAGTTATGCTGACAACAGACGTAAACCCTTGGAATTTCAGGTTGGAGATAGGGTATTATTAAAGGTTTCTCCATGGAAAGGAATTGTCAGGTTCGGTAAAAGAGGAAAGCTAAACCCAAGGTATGTTGGACCTTTTAAAATTACCAGAAGGATTGGACCAGTAGCATATCAACTCCACTTGCCAGAGGAAATGGCCGGAATACATAACGTGTTTCATGTCTGTAATCTAAAGAAATGCTTAGCAGACGAATCATTGGTAATACCTCTTCAAGATATAGAGGTAAATGAGAAACTCAAGTTTGTAGAAAAGCCCATTCAGATCGAGGACAGAAAAATCAAGAATATGAAGCGAAAGAGATTAGTTCTGGTTAAAGTGAAATGGGAATAAAAAAGAGGACCAGAATACACCTGGGAGTTAGAATCAGAAATGAAGCGCAAGCATCCACATCTATTCCAATAATCTCGAGGACGAGATTCAAATAAGGTGAGGAGGATGTAACAACAACCAAATAATCTCACACGCCATCTTGGCAGGGGTTCGGGGGCAGCGCCCCTGAGAAGCAGGGTCCTAGGGGCGGCAGCCCCTAGCAGGGTCCAAGGGTCAGAGCCCCTGGCTGGGGTTGAGCTGCGACAGGTTTTGAGAGGCCGCGACAGGTTTTGAGAGGAGGGTCGCGGGGCGCGACAAGCCCTGGCTTGCCGGACACTTCTGACGCCACGTGTCACACACGTGGTACACCTATAGTGGTGACTGGTCAAACCTAGCCGTACCTAGGGTTCCCTCGCGGGCCGCGAGAGGCCAGGCCTCACCGGTCGCGGGGCGCGAGCGACCCAGGTTTCAGCCTATAAAAGGAGGCCTCTGGCCTCAGTTTCGTTTGTTCAATTCTTTTCTTTCTCTCAGTCCCTATAATAACTAAACATTGCTCGATATAATACCCCTAAATAGCAAAGCTCTGCTACGTTGTAAGTACGGTAACCCCTGTTCATTGATTTGTCACCCTGCCCGGTTGACATAGGACCCAACATTGTATGTCGAGGCTCTGTCAAACTAAGCCGTTGGAGTTCTTTCCCGTGATGTATGGCTAAAAGTGACTTATCCTACCCGGTTGACATAGGACCCAACGTGTATGTCGAGGCTCTGTCAGACTAAGCCATTGGAGTTCTGTCCCGCGATGTATGGATTAATGTGACTTGGGTTATTTTACTAACACGCGTGCATTGTGTGTTTTTAATAGATAACAATTAGGAACAGTTGCAGAAACCAGTAGGATTACCAAAGATACCAATGTGAGTCATTCTCTTTTTCTACTGAATTGTTTTACAAAACCTCAACTGTTTAATTATACTTAACAGTGATTGAGTCTTTGTATTCTACCAATGTTGCTGGTATGTGGGGTTTTGTATACACTACTGAATATAGCGTTGCTATTGGACGACGAGTTAGCCAATAGTAATATGACCACAGTCAACATGACAAATACTGAATGAGTACTTGGGTAGAAATAGACATTGTAATCGCTCTTAATATTGTGAAGTATAATATTGTGTCATTGTGTAAAATGGAATATACTCGCCAGTATTTCTTGCTGATAAAAAATGTTTTTAAAACGCGTTTCAGGTAACTTAATGTGAAGCTGAGCACTGAAGGCTTAAAGAAAGTGGCTATAAAAGTTACCTACATAAAAGTTTATGTTTCATAAATTGGGGTTTACCCTTCTACGAATGTATTGTATTGAAAACATGGGTTTTATCCCTTTTGCTACTTATAAAAGTTGGTGTTTTGAAACTCTGATAATATTTCCTAACTAAGATCCTGATGTTTAACTTCCGCTGCCAAATTAATAAACACCGGTACCACTTGACTGGTTCACGGTTGCCGCTCCCGGGGTGGGGTCGGGGGTTGTGACATATTTAGTATACAATGTTTGCATGTGATCAATTACTTGTTTAGGATAGACAAATGAACAATAATCAATCTCATGTGTGAGCGTAAGCATTGTTTTATCTTGTGGCTCATGAGTATGTGTTTTTGTTTATCCAAATGAATTGCATGCATTTGTAATAAATATATAAAAGAATGTAAGTAGCGACAAAAAGTATTTTATTTCATTGATAAAGCATAAAGCTACAACTGTCACTAAGATTACAAGCAAGAATTAATGTAAGCAGGCTCATGGAAAGCGCAAGGCTAATGAGCTCTGAGATTACATGTAACATCTGCGCAATTGTTGGGCGTTCCAGGTCCGCCAGATGCTAGAACCGTCCAAGCGTTTCAAAGTGTATGCTCCTTTGCCAAGGACTTCATGGATCACATAGGGGCCTTCCCATCTTAGCGCAAGTTTACCCGGTTTTTCAGCATTAGATGTTTCATTATCGCGGAGGGCGAAATCCCCCGGTAAAAATGTGCAAATGCGCACCCGCTTGTTATAATATTTCTCCAGCTGAGGCTTATATTTCGCTTCGCGGATGGCTGTGTTTTCGCGTCTTTCTTCAACCAAGTCCAAATCCAAGCGGCGTTGCTCTTCATTACTTTGTTTTCTAGCGCAAGCATTCTTGGTGATGGGAGTCCTATCTCAGCAGGGATCACCGCCTCCGTACCATATACCAAATTGAATGGGGTTTCTCCCGTACTTGTCTTAGGCATTGTTCGATGTGCCCATAGAATGTTGGGCAACTCATCGACCCAACCACGCCGCGCCGAGCCAAGGCGAGCTTTAATGCCGTCAACTATCTGTTTGTTAATACTTTCAACTTTTCCGTTCGCCTGGGGGTGCGCAATGGACGAAAACACATGTTCAATTTGCATTTCCTGCATCCATCTCTGCAGGTCTTCAGATGCTAAATTGGGACCATTATCTGTGACGATGCGCATGGGTAATCCGAAACGACAAATAATTTGTTCCCAGATAAACTTCCGGATTAACATGGTTGTTGTCGAGGCTAATGGTTTCTCTTCGACCCACTTCGTGAAGTAATCGACGGCAACAACAATGAATTTTACCACGCCTGGCGCATATGGAAAAGGTCCTACAAGATCGATGGCCCATTGTTGAAAAGGCCATGCTGACGTTACTGGGATTAATGGATTCTTTGGGCATAAAGTTTTTGTGCATGTCTTTGGCAAGCCATGCATTTGCGCAACGTCTCCACAGCGTCTACGTACATCCCGGGCCAATAGTATCCTGCTCCTATTACCTTAGCGACGACCATGCGTGGCCCCGCATGTATGCCACACAATCCTTCATGGATTTCTCGAATCAAATATTGCGCATCATTCTTATCGACACATCTTAATAAAGGGCCCATGTATGACTTGCGATACAGAATACCATCTGCCATTTCATAGTTTAAAGCTATTGATGCACTATTGTGTTCGTCACTTGTCGAATAAGCTAGATTGAGCGTGTGTTGAATATTGTATAGGTTAGAATCGAACACAGGACCAAAATACGGAGATTACAGTGTAAAAGGGAACAAGTTCGCCCGAACTTGACCTGTGGAGGTCAAGTTCGCTCGAACTTGACATGTGGCAGTCAAGTTCGTTTGAACTTGACATATAGCAGTCAAGTTCGCTCGAACTTGACATGTGTCATATGGTAGACAAGTTCGCCCGAACTTGACCTCATATGCACATGTCAAGCGAACTTGGTTGTTTCCCTATAAATAGGTGGTGTGTGTTCATTTGTCATTTAAGTTTTTGCCATCCTTACGGGGAGGTGCTGCCGGATTCTCTCCAGGAACTCTGACAGCTGGACTTATAAAGATGTATACTCTTTCAGTATGAATGAAGACTTCCGCTGCATTCTACTTCTACTCCATTCTTAATAACATTCTACCGAATCGGTTTACGTTTACGCATTGACTTCCGTCTAGAACCGCCTGATACGGACCTTCAATTGGTATCAGAGCTACGGTTATCACCTACGCTCATGAATTTGTACATTTATAGACATTAGGAAGGGTTTTGGACGTAAAACTTGAAATAAACATACAATCCACGGATGAAAAGTAAAATTGAACGGATAGGATTGTTAGAAAGTGATTTTCGACCAGATCTATAGTGGATTCATCTCGAAATTCGAAGAAATAAGGATTCTGGATCGAAAAATGTGAAAATGGGCTGTTTTTTGGAGATCAAGTTCGCCCGAACTTGACCTATATTGGTCAAGTTCGACCAGACTTGTATCATTTAATCAAGTTCGCCCAAACTTTAATCAAGTTTGCCCTAATTTGTGAGTTGGGAGACTAAGTTCGCCCGAACTTGGTCCAATGCCTTAAAAAAATTTGTTGATCATATTGATGGGATGAGTGTCCAGAAAAAATTTGGCGATAGAAAATTTTTTCGAGTTTTCGAAGACCGAATCGGGATGTTCGGGGACACCGTCTAGAGCTTCAGAGTACAGATTTGGTGATACGGTCACAAAATTTTGAAGATAACGGGAGAGTTATTGATACCGATGCAGAATGTTGATCATTTGGGTGTCGTGACTAGTAATGGTCCTAAACGTTAAATCTGCATTTGTTAAATACTGAAAGTTCCGGATTTCAGGGGGAATTTCAGTGAAAATTTCAGTATGGTCAGAATTTGCAAAAATGAGGGGGAACAAAAAATTTTCAATATTTGAAGATTCCGGCATTTTTGAATTCATGACTGCTGCAACAGTATCCGGGTGGTTACCGATTGCAGATTATCGGGAAATGCAGAGGATCGAAATTCATCGGGTGATCACAGGAAGTTCTAATTTTTCAGTTCAGGATACAGAGTGATGCTTAAGGGTTAGAGTCCTGATCTCCGGTGAAGGAACAGTTAGCTGGATTAGCAGTCGTTAGTACCAGTGAGGAACTGAGGATGTTCAAAATGTTCGGTGATGATCTTAGGAATTAATGACTAGCTCTGAAGACGGATGGTTTAAAATTACCAAGGAAATCTGATGATAACCTTTGGTGGCCATTATTTTTAATCTTCAAGCAGATGAATTATTCTTCTCTTTGGACTAATCGCCGGTGGATGATGATGTTTGGTGATTAAGTGGCGCTGGTCAATCGGAGATAGCTATATATCTGGCATTGTGATTGAAGAGGAAGAATGTGAGTTTGGTCACGGACGTATGTTTCTCAGATTCGATGTGTTACCAGATTATTTGTTTCCAATGAAGATTTGCTGATTCAGCAGATTACCGATTTGCTTATCAAATCTTTCTGAAGGGTGCTTAACTGCGATTACGGAAATCGGGATTTCGGGTTTTCGAGGGTATTCGTTGACTTGAAGTTTTCTGACGCGGTGATTCAAAGTTTCTATCAATTGCCGATTGAGTTTTTGATACTTTAGGAGTGTGCGGAATAAACTCTCGATGCTCAACGCTTATTCAAAAACTGAAATCGGATGCGGTTATCATCGAAATGGAGAAGCTGCTACATTGATTAGCTTCGAGTTGATGGTTATTCAAGAAAATTTGATTGATCGAGCAAATCAGAGGAGATCGGAAATCTTGCAACCAAAGATCTGAACTGGAGATTTCAGCGGAATTGAAAGTTATTAATGCAAATCCGGATCATCAATTAAGGGGGAATTTGTTGACGCGTCTCGACGACATTGACAGACACCTTGATTGAAGTTGCAGAATATTCAAACACGGCTCAAAGTTTTGAAGTTCAAGAACAAGCTTCGACAGTAACGAACAAGGGGGATCTGTTGATGCACTTTTGTGTTCATCACTTGTCGAATAGGCTAGATTGAGTGTGTGTTGAATATTGTATAGGTTAGAATCGAACACACGACCAAAATACGGAGATTACAGTGTAAAAGGGAACAAGTTCGCTCGAACTTGACTGTGGCAGTCAAGTTCGCTCGAACTTGACATTAGCAGTCAAGTTCGCTCGAACTTGACATATAGCAGTCAAGTTCGCTCGAACTTGACATGTGGCAGACAAGTTCGGCCGAACTTGTCATATGGCAGACAAGTTCGGCCGAACTTGTCATATGGTAGACAAGTTCGCCCGAACTTGACCTCATATGCACATGTCAAGCGAACTTGGCTGTTTCCCTATAAATAGGTGGTGTGTTTTCATTTGTCATTTAAGTTTTTGCCATCCCTACGGGGAGGTGCTGCCGGATTCTCTCCAGGAACTCCGACAGCTGGACTTATGAAGATGTATACTCTTTCGGTATGAATGAAGACTTCCGCTGCATTCTACTTCTACTCCATTCTTAATAACATTCTACCGAATCGGTTTACCGTTTACGCATTAACTTCCGTCTAGAACCGCCTGATCACAGACCTTCAAAAGCCTTGCATCAGATCTTTCGTGCATGCGCCTTGTTGTCAGGAAGTTGGCCATGTTGTAAAAACAAGATAATTGGAGACATCCAGGATGGACTCCCCATCTCGACCATGGTAACTTGCTTTAGCGGAACATATGGATTTTTTAGAACTTCGATCCTGAGTTTACGTTTACGCATTAACTTCCGTCTAGAACCGCCTGATCACGGAGCTTCAAAAGCCTTGCATCAGATCTTTCGTGCCTGCGCCTTGTTGTCAGGAAGTTGGCCATGTTGTAAAAACAAGATAATTGGAGACATCCAGGATGGACTCCCCATCTCGACCATGGTAACTTGCTTTAGCGGAACATATGGATTTTTTTAGAACTTCGATCCTGACTTCTTTTGCTAAATGCTGAAAGCTCGTGGCTGCAAGTTTGCTTAATGCGTCAGCGTGCTTGTTGTCACTCATGTTGACGTGTACAACTTTAAATTTTCAGAACTGACTGATTAACGATTTTGCTTGCTCCAAATATAATGCCATAACATCGCCTCGCGGATTGTAAGTGCCATTGATTTGTTCTGCTACTAGTCGAGAATCAACATGCACTGTTAAATTTGCCGCGCCCATTTTTATAGCAAGGCGCAAACCTACCAGAAATGCCTCATACTCAGCCTCATTGTTTGTGCTTTTGAAATCCAGGCGTATAGCATAAGTGAACTCTTGGTTATCTGGATTGACTAGTCGAAGGCCTGCGCCGGCTCCATCACTATTAGATGCGCCATCCATATGTAATAGCCACCCTATGTCATCTGTGATTGGAACCTGATTTTGGACCTCTTCGCATTCTTGCGCTTTATCCGCTAGAACTTCAGCTATAAAATCAGCAAGGATTTGCCCTTTAATTGCTGGCCTTGGCTTGTAGACAATATTGTGACCGCCTAGTTCGATAGCCCATTTGGCTAATCATCCTGAGACGTCTGGTTTAGAAAGAATTTGACCAGGATGATAATTTGTCAAGACATTGATGACGTGCCCCGAGAAATATACGAAGCCTGCGCGAAGCATGAAGTAGCGCAAGTACCAGTTTTTCCATCATTGAGTATTGAGATTCTGGGTCATTCAGCATTTTGCTAATGTAATAAATAGGCGTTTGAACCCCTTCTCTTTCAACAAGCAAAACTACTCCTACTGCCAATTCGGACGCAGCAAGATAGAGAATCAGAGTTTCTTTGTTGCGCGGGGCTGTCAAAGTTGGTAACTGAATCAAGCAATCCTTCATGTCTTGGAAAGCTTTCTCCGCCTCTGGCGTCCATTGAAATTTTTCTTTCTTCACACAGTTGCGCAAGGTTCAAATGAAAGGATAAGATTTTGCTGCATGGTTCGCGAGGAAACGATTGAGAGCAGCTAATCGCCCCGCCAATCTCTGCATCTCCTTTACGCTCGCCGGAGATGTCATACTTTTAATTGCTTCAATTTTTTCTGGATTGACTTTAAACCCATTCTTTGTGACGAGATCCGAGGAACTTGCCCTCTTCCATGCCAAAAGAACACTTGCTTGAGTTTAATTTCAAAATTCACACTTCGTAAGAAATCAAAAGTTTTCTGAATATTTTCTAAAATCGTTTCTTCTGTATGGCTCATGATGACTAGGTCATCAATATATACTTCAACTGTTTTCCCGATGTCATGTCCAAAAACTGAATCCATAAGTCGTTGATAAGTGGCTCCCGCATTGCGTAGCCCAAAAGACATTTTTTTATAACAAAAAATACCTTTGTCCGTGCGGAAAGCCGTCTTGTCTTCATCCTCTTGTTTCATCAGAACTTAATGGTACCCTTTATAACAGTCGAGAAAACATTTCCAGCGAAATGATGCTAAGGAGTCCACTTTTTTGTCAATTTCTGGAAGCGAGTAACAATCTTTGGGACATGCTTTGTTCAAATCCTTAAAATCGACACACATGCGCCACCCGCCGTTATGTTTTTTGACCATAACGGGGTTCGCCACCCAGGTTTGGTACTTGACTTCGCAGAATACCAGCGTTAAGTAATTCGACAACTTGCTAGTTCATAGCTTTCGTTTTTTCGGTCCCCAGGCTGCGCTTTTTTTGAACTACTGGTTCCGCTGATGGGAAGACATTTAAACAATGCTCTGCAACGTTGCGTAGAACCCCTACCATGTCTGCAGGTGCCCAGGCAAAAATATCCATATTTTGAAACAACAAGGTTTTGAGTTTTGCGCAACTTGATATAGATATCGCAGGACCAAGAATAATTGGTTGCTCTGGATACTTGTTGTTTAGAACCCACTTCTCAGGTTCATTTGGTGACATTGGTTTAGCAGCCTTAACAACTGGTTCTTCGATAGACATAATCTCTTTTCGAGCGAATATGATAGCTACTCCAGTTGGCGTTGGGAAACCACATGCAGCGTGAGGCGTAGACGTGACCATGCTGAAATCTCGTTGCGCTCAATGCCCTAATAAAACGTCATGACGGGAGGTTGCCGACATTACCATAAAGTTTACTTAAATGGTGCGCGAGAGTTTACCATCTAAAAAAATCACGGGAAAAACTATATGTCCGAGAGGAAAGACAGCCTCATTGCAGAATCCAGTTAACGGGAAGTCAACTGGTTCCAGGATTGCCTTATCTTCTGGATCTAACTGCTTGAAACATTGTTCATATATGATATCCATAGAACTTCCCGGATCTATGAACATATAGTCAGTCTAGTAATGGCCAAAGATACATGTGATTACAACTGGTCTTTCTTCCTGAGGTCCGCCGGGAACAACAAGAAAAATCACTTGCTGCTCGCGCCATTTCTCGCTTTAAAATCGTTGAAAGTTACGCTTGCGTGACGAGCTTCGTTGGATCATGGCAACTTGCTTCATTTTCTTGTTGCTTGGCCCCTCATCTCCGCGCGTGAGTTGCCTGACCTCTTTTCGAACTGATTGCACCAAGTGTGTCAACTTACCACTTTTCAAAGGCTTTTCAATTTCTGTGCGCAGGCTAATGCAATTGTCAGTTGTGTGTCCTGTGTCTTTGTGAAAGTCATAGAAGAGGTTTGGGTCTTGACCCTTCTTGTTCTTCATGGGCTGATGTTGCTTAAATTGATAATTTTGTGTGCTCAAGACTTCCGCAGGAGATTTCGTTAGGGGAGTCCATTGTCGCTCCCGATTTTCCTGTTTGATCGCTTTCTGGGTAGTAATAATCGTTGCGCGAGCGTCTACTAGAGAATACGGGGAATACGAGATTTGGTTGGAGTCCTTCCATCCTTTCTTGAACTTCCGGCTACCCCTACTCAGATCTTGAGGACGATTCTGAGGTAGTGGTGGTCTGTTAGAATTCAGGTTCCGCTCTGTTTGCGCGTAGACCTTGGCTGCTGCCATTAGCTTATCCCAGCTCTTCGGAAGGCCAGTTGTTCCAGAAAGTACGTTTATCATTTCGTCGCACCTTACCGCGTATTTGAATTGTGCGCGGATAAGGTCCTCATGAACATCTCCAATCTCCAAAACTTCTTTGTTGTAACGGGTGATAAAATCCTCTAGGCTTTCGTCATCCTTCCGCCAGATGTTCATCACATCCAAGGAATCTCTGACATATCGCCTCTGCTGGCTAAAGTGTGTAAGAAACTTTTCATTGAGATCATTCCAGGATGAAAGTTTACCTGTGTGCAAATTGTCAAACCAAAGACGCGCGGCGCCAGTAAGAGTCTGCACGAAAAGAGGGCACCACATTGGTAACGTCCATCTGCCTATCAACCTTGCGCCTGTGAAGAGGCGCATGTGATCATCAGGATCTGTTAACCCGTTAAACTTTCCTACATTGGAAGGCAACTTTGCTCGTTCTAGCGGAGCCAGTGCTATTTCTCTTATAAACTTTGATTGTTCAGCTGCTTCAGCAGGTCGATACACTAGATTGTAATCATGCTCCGCCTCCGGATTGTATGTTGCACGTATTTTGGGTTTATAACTAACATGATCTGTAGACAGACGATTAAAAACACTTGCAATATATCCTTCTTTATTAGTCTTATCATATTCATCGTGTTGGGTGTCCCGCTTTTGTGACGAACGCGGGCCCAAACGTGAGTGAACAGATGTGCGACGTTGAACGTTTTCTTCTTGCTTTCTATTACCAGAATGAACAGAATCATTCCTGGTTTTAGAGTACATTTCAGTTCCATCTACAGACACATGCGAAGGCGCACGAGCATGGTTTTGAGTATTATAGCTCAACAACCGAGGTGCCGGTGAAGCACGAACCTGAGGAGCGTTAACCGGAGCTTGAAAAGCTGGAGTTCCGGTCTGAGCACATAGTTGAGCATACATAGCATTTAAAGTAGTTTGAGATTTGATTAACCACGATAATGGAGTCTCTCCAGGTGGTAAAATTGACGCAACATCAACATGAGGAGCCGCCGGCGTTACTGGAATGCTCGCATGATCTGGATCATACGGAACATCAGCTTCGTCGGACGAATCTTCAAAAATTTGTCCGTCAACCTGAGGTCCGCCAACGATGCGACGGATCTTTGATCGAGGACCTGGAAACGATGATCCATCAGCAATGATGCTGCAGATCTAAGTGAAATGAAACGAAAGATGAGAATATAATTGAAAATCAGTGGGCGCCAATGAAGAACGTAGACCTAACAGATCGGATCTGAACAGATCTAGGGTTTAGTTTCTTGCATAAAAGGGTTAATCATTCGTTTGGTCTCAGGGTGATGATTGCAATTACTTCCGACGATACCTACAAAACAGAAACGCCGTTGGCCTCGCCATGGGGAGAAGGGGGTTCTCCTCGTGACCACCCTCTGGCGTGAGAATAAGTATCGGTACTTAGAGAAAAGCTTAAGTGAAGTAAGAGAGAGAGTAAGTGAGAGTGAATGACTTTCTTATACCTTATTTATAGCCAGATTTTGGGCGCCAAAAGGAGAGATAAAAACTTAACGGAATCTTTGCCATTCCGTTAAGTGTTGTCGTTATCATTAATGCACATGGATTGATTTATTATCAACGGCTAGGGAGATGCCACGTGTGCATTCTGTTACAACAGAAAATATTCCTTTTGCCTCTGCACCATTTCTTGTAAAAATAAATTCTTTGCTAAGGAAAAGTCTTTCAGGATTAACTGTTTCCTTGCGCGAGCGTCGCAAGGTAGTTAAATGATCATTTTCCCTTTTAGATGCTTGGCGCAGAGAATTGTAAACCTCCTCTGTTGTGTTGCGGGTTGCGCACGGTTTAGGTATGAAACATTACCTAAGGAAATCAATCAAGGTTAACTTTGAACCTTGCCCGCGCAAGGTAGTTAAATGATCATTTCCTTCTTTGGATACCTGGCGTAGAGTGTAGTAAAGTCTTTCTTTGGCATAAATGCCTGCGCAAGGCTTTCTTGTTAGATAATAATAGGTATGGCCTTTTGCTTGGCGCAAGGATTTGGGACCATACCTCTTCAAATCAAACACTAAAACTTGACTTTACTAGTCATTCACTTCGATTTCAATTTATGAACATAGACATTATTCCTAGATTAGATATAAATACATCCATTGCAATTCATTTTGTACTGATGTTAGTTTGATTCATTTTCTGACGTGATATGTTTTTTTTTGAATGGCAAAGCTTACTCTTACTATTACACCAATAATTCTAAATATCCCCTTACCCAGCTTACTTTTACTATTACACCAATAATTCTAAATATCCTCTTACCCATTCTGATGTGATATGTAATTGGTGGATGTATTTTCTTAGCTCAACATCTTGTAATTGATGCTCCAATTAATGAATTGCTTTTGTTCGTTGAAATATGCTAATTATTTAGTTTGTCTTTCTGGTCAAAAAAGTTATAAAATGATAATTAAATTAAGAAAGATGCAAACTCATCAAGGATGATGCTTCCTTATGTGTTAGTAAAAAAAAACAAAAGTAAATTAATTATAATAAGGTTAGTTAAAAAAAAACTACAGTGGGATGACTGAAGAAAATAACCAAATTGATTGGATAAAAACTCATAAAAATAGATTATGAAATGAGGGAGAGCATCAAATAGAAAGTATGTTTTGGGTAGAAAGGATATGAAGTAATCTTAACCGTCTATCTGGAAAAATAGAAATACAAGTGGTAAGGGTATTTTAGTCAATCTTCTTTTATATATTCTTTCTATTTCCCTTCTCTGTATCTTCAAAACCCTGATGTTCAAAACCCACCATCTTCAACATTTCATTCCTTTTCTCTCTCTAGAATTACTACATCACGGTGCAATTTTTCTTCATAAATGAATGGTTCGAACACTCAATCAACGTGTTCTTTGATTTCTTTGAAAAAAACCCAATTTATGTTTCTGTAATTTCTCTTTTTTTCAATTTAACATGATGCGATGGAATATGAGATTTCTGTTAAAACAGGTACTCATCTTCTCAAATTTCCCAAACATTTTTGAATTCAAAGTGAAGATATCTGTGATTTACTCTTTCTCTTGATGTATTCATGCGTTTGGGCAACATCATTAGTTCCAATTTCATTGAGAAATCAATAATAAAAAGTTGCACACCAGCTGTTTGAAAAATGTCTCAAAGAAAAATTGCAAAATACCTTTCAGTTTAGACTTTCATTTAAAATTGTGTTTTACAAAAGAATGAAAAACACACTTTTTGGGTGTTTTTTGATCCATTGCGTTTTACAAAATAATGAAAAAACACAGGTTTTTATCCATTGCATTTTACAAAAGAATGAAAAAACACACTTTTTGGGTGTTTTTTGTCCATTGCGTTTTACAAGCGTTTTACAAAATACTGAAAAAAACTGTTTTTTATCCATTACGTTTTACAAAAGAATGAAAAACACACTTTTTGAGTATTTTTTGTCATGCGTTACAAATATGAAATGTTTTCCATTGTTTTACAAAAGAATGAAAAAACACATTTTGGTTTTTTTCCATTGCGTTTTACAAAATAATGAATTGTTTTTTATCCATTGTGTTTTACAAAAGAATGAAAAAACACACTTTTTGGGTGTTTTTGTCCATTGCGTTTTACAAAATAATGAAAAAACTGTTTTTTATCCACTGCGTTTTACAAAAGACACTTTTCTTTTGTGATTTTAGTCTATTGCATTTTAAAAAGTACACTTTCTTTTATATTTTTAGCCAATTGCGTTTTAGAAATAAACTTTATTTTGTGTTTTAATTCATTGTTTTTTAGATAAAAAAGTATTGTGTTTTATGATGGTTTGTTGAACCTGAAATGAAACTATATGATGATAATGTTGGAAATTAAGTGTGTTTGAATGGATGTCCAAAATGGTAAACCACTTGTCCCACATTGGTGTGGAGACAAAGTATAAGATTATTTATAAGGTGAAACTTTTGCATAACCAACATAACTTTATGACATGTTTTACCATAAGTCCTACGCGCGGGTGCGCAAGGGGGTGCAAATTGAAACCGGAATTTAGTCGAACTCGTGTGCACCCGTACATTCTGCGGACACGAATGCAGTTCCGAAAACCCCGGGCACGGGTGTTGCTGGTTTTTACACTGTGCTGACAGTTGCGTTTTACATATCGCTTACAGATTACACAGTAGCGTTTTACAGATGTTGGTTCGCTGCGTTTTTAACTGTTGCGTCTTACAAATCACATCACGGTTTTTTTTTGCTTTTGCGTTTTACATATCGCTGGTTTGGTTATAGACTGTTTTGGTTCGGTGCGTTTTTTAACTATCTGTTTTTGGGCTTTTTTCATTGCGTTTTACGCAACTGGGTTTTAGATTTTTTTTCGAAATATAGCAATAGCATAATCGTTTTAAAGATAAAAAAACGCTCGTCTTTTTTGTGCAACTTTTATAAAAAATAATATTGTATGAAAGAGTTATTAACGTTTAAAAATTGTGGGGGAATTGGAGGAGAGAGATCCTATTACCTTGAATTGACTAGAATGCCCCTACAAAAATCATGCGCCTCCTTCTTTGGATTCAATTTAATTCATTTAATCTTAACCCTTAATTACTAAATGGATGGACAAGATTACTTCCTATTCTTTCTAGTGATAGAAACTTCCTATTGTATCCTAACCCTATGAAATGATTAATAAGAAAATATAAAAAATTTGAAGAACATTATTTTGGTAAATAGTTTTCAAGGAGCACTAAAACTAATGGTAAATATGTTTTCCACTAATACTTTGGGAAGAAGCTCATTTGTTACGCCTTAATTTTAAATGACATTTTGTTGGGAAAGCAAGGATTAACGAAATATTATTAAATTATGATTCCTTGTTTTGATAATGTCTTGAACTTATAACTTGTGTTTATAGTTATTGATTAAAGATGCCCATGTACTAGATACATATCAGTTAATACTTAATGATTCACAAAATATTAAGAGTTAATTACACAAATGGTTGTTTTAGTTTACCAAAAGTAACATTTTTTGAGCGTTAACTTTTTTTTTTAACATCTCGGGGGTTTATAGTTTCGATATTATAACATGTTAGGGTATTAGGACTAACTCTCGTTAACTTTGAAGGTGGTTTGGAATATATTATTCCATTAAAATAAAAATAAACATATTTGAATGTGATATGATAATGAATTGATTGATTCCATAATAATGACTTTAATAATCACTTCTATTAACGTGGACCACCATTTAAGCACCACCACCCCTCCTATAGCACCGCCGACCACAACTCACACCTGAAACATTGCGACACAACACAAACAACCAGAAATCCGTTAAAACCACCTGCATTTTTATCATTTTCTTCTCTATCTCTTCGTCTCCCTCAATTCAAGGTTTAAAAAGTAAAACCCCTTTCTCAATTTAAACATATCCGGCGAGATCCAAGGATCTATGGCCAACCTCCCTCTGTTATGATACACAATAAACCTATCGCTCCGTTTGCGTCTTGTTGCACTTTGTACCGACCGCCAAGAGCATTAGGGACCTCAATCTATGATGCGCAACTTTCCGGCGACACCCATATTTTAGATCTGCTTCAAGTAGCACGTGTGTGGTTGGGTTTTACTATTTATTATTGAAAATAATAATAAAAAATCGTGATGACGGAGATTGAATCCAACTATCGGTCACCGAAGATGGTGGTCGTAGTCACCAAAGAATGTGGTAGTGACCGACAATTAAATTTCAAGGGGTGAGGAGAGTAGTTGGTGTTATTTATAAAATATAAATTTGAATTGATAAAAGTATCCTCAATATCTGCAAAAAAGTTAATGACAATTAGTCCTAATACCTTAACGTGTTACAAAATCGAAACCATAGAACCTCAAGTTGTTACAAAAAAAGTTAGTAATCAAAGGTGTTACTGTTGGTAAACCACAAGAACTGTCTGTCTATGTAATTAACTCAAGATAGCCAGCTGCTCGATTAGTTGCTACTATTGCGATAAACTTGTTTGGAATAATATCGAGAGTTTTCTTTACTTGATCTTTATCATCAAGATAGGCTTCCAAATTTTTGAACTTGTTGCTAATTTCTCCTATTTTCCCAGTAAACTATTCAATAGTCTCAGTATCTTTCGTCTTGAGTTACCTTTCAAAAAAAAAAAATCTTTAATCTTGAGTTAATCAAGTCCGGTTTCAGCAATTGTAAACAGATTTGTTGAATGCAACCAACCCCTAAAATCGAACCCTTAGAGCTTCCCATATCACACTCGCATTTCCGGTTGATGCTACTTGAGAGAATATACCTATAGGGAGACCCGAATAGATTATAGCCCTGGTCATGTTACTCTTTTGTGGATCGACAGCTTCACCGCTAACGGGATTGACTTCCCCCACAATCCTTGGGCGTCTAAAATTGCTTCCATCATGACGATCCAAAAGTAATATCACAATCTTCTGTCATGGGACGTTTGGTCCTCCGCCTTCTGCCATGTTACTTGAACGAGATGATCAATGCAACATTTGTCAAAAACGGGTTTCCAAACCCGCTCCGTTTTGTAATCGAATATCAAGTTATAAATGTCACGTTGTGTATTTATGGTTATTTTGGTTTTTAATGATACATAATAAATAAACAAACTAAACTATAAAAATTATATTTGATAAAAAGTGAAAACAAAATAAATAAAAAAGAAATGTTGCTGCCGGGACTCGAACCCGAGTCAGCCAGAACTGAAATCCAAAGACTTTACACACACACACATCACCACTCCGCCACTTGTTGTTTTCTGTCATCCCTTGGAAACAAATAACTCTTATATACAAATATAGTTAAACCGGTTGCGCCAACTGAGTAACTGAAATCGGCAATTCAATCGACTAATCGTTTAATTAATCGCACATTCAGGTTTATAACCGATGCACCGACGATTTTAATCAATTCGGAATTGATTGAACATCAATTTTCATCATCATCGGTTTTTATAACCGAAAATAATCAAAGTTCAGATTACTTCAATCAAAACCTTCTCGCGACTCAGAGACATCAGGCAAACATTCCATTTCACTTTCGTCACACTTTCAGTCCATCAGAACGCTTAAATCAACTCGCCGGAAATTTCTGTAAGGTTCGCCGGAAAACCGTATTTGTCCTCAAATCGGTAAGTTCTTCAATACCATCGTAGTCTAACAGTTGTTAAGCTGTTTCTAACTCAAACCATCCACTTGAGATCGAATTCAGGCACCGTTATCAGATAACTCCAGTTCGCCGGAGAGTTTCTGGAAATCGTTATCTTCGTCTGTGAAACGGTAAGGACCTTCAATCACACTGTTAACGTTTGTTTATCACTTCAATTCCACGATTGGCTAATCAAAATGGTTAATTGTTTGGTTCAGTTGAGGTGCACAAAAACAGAGCCGACGCATTGCCGGAAATTCTGTGATATATCATTCCTACGGTATGTTACTTCCAACACCGTCTCTGCCATTTCATTTTAGCCTTAAGAATGTTTGTTAATCGTAAAAACAAGAAACGGATTAGTGATTCAGTCGACTGTAATTTGAATGAAGAAGACGAAGTTAGTTAAGTTATAAGTTTATTTAAAATCAGTAATATGAACGGGTTAGACACACAGTCCAACGGTGGACTGTGTGCAAAATATACACGCATGTCACGAGTTCGATCCCTGATACACGCACTCCCTATGTAATAAAATGCCTTTTTGTTTAAACCTGAACCGGGTTAACTCCGTTAATTGTTAAGTATAATAAAAACCGAGATATTAACCAGGTTAGACACACAGTCCAGCGGTGGACTGTGTGCAACACTAAGTCGCACGTCACGTGTTCGAAACCTGTTACTGGCACCTGGTTGTTGAATTAAAATGTTTTTGAAATTAAAATAATTTTGGTTAAATCGAATTAGTATATAAATATAATTAAAAACAAGATTATTTCGGGTTAGACACGTAGCTCAGTTGGTAGAGCTGCGTGCACGCGTACGGGAGGTCTCGGGTTCGAGTCTCGCCCAGCGCATTCATGCACTTTGACCGAACCGGTCAACAGGTCAACAAGTCAACGGTCAACGCAAAATAAACAATTTTTTTTATATTTTTTATTTATTTAATTTAATTTAAAAATCAATTAAAAATACTTAAAAATAACATTTTTAAAGATAGAAAATAGCCTTAAACTCACAAAAATATATCTAAAAATTCCATTAAAATCCTTAATAAAATCCACTCATTTACTATATTTTTCAATTATTATTTAGGTTAGTAATTCTCGTTGTTCAATTCTCCCGACTCGTGCGCATCTCATCATCTCTAATCAAACGCACCCAATGTGAGTGAAATCTTTACAAATTCCCCGTTTAATCACGTTTTGGGGTGTATCATGTGTCTTGTTATATATATTATATTTAAACCATTGTGCATACATCATATCATGAACATGTGTATTCAGTTTGTTTCAACTGTTGTGTAGTTATTGTTAGATGCAATTTATTATTTTCAGTACATGCAATTTCATAGGCCGCCGCTCCCCATTACATTATGAGCGTTGAGCATGTTCCCCATTTCATTATGAGCGTGAACCTGGCGTGCCCACATACGATCGGCTCCGTTTGATTGAGCCTTGATCGCACAGACATTTTTTTTCATTTTCAGTACATGCAATACGATCGGCTCCGTTTGATTGAGCCTTGATCGCACAGTTTCATTTATGTTATTTATCGTATGATGTTGGTATGTTTATGTATGCTATCATATGTTATTGTATGTTATAGTTGTGATTGCTATTGCCACTGTCTGATTATTACATTTGCTAATTTATGATTATGCACAATTTTTCATTGATAAACTAACAAGTAAATCAATAATAAATGTTTATCTAACAAGGTTCACTCGCCAACTTATGTTGACCCAAAAACCCTCATTTTTACACATGATACAGGTGAACCAGCTGCAGTCAGAAACACATAGGATTGGACTAGAAGAATAAAATGATTTAGAGTTTGGGATTGTTATGTTTGGTTTATTTTCTTTGTATTGTATGGACATGTTTGGATATTTGGAAATGTAACTTTGACTTTAATAAATATGAAACATATTAGTAAATATCATGAGCTTTGGTGATAACCCAATTATGCCCCGACTCTTATTCCGCTGCGGGTCGGGGTGTGACAGATTGGTATCAGAGCCATGACTATAGGGATATAGGATAGGTTATTAGACCCTTAGAGCCTATACTATAGTTGATTAGAAACTTATAAGATTTTTGTGTGTTACATGCCAAATTTCATGATGTTTATATGTTTTATGTTAAATGTTACATTCAATGTTATGCAAGCATGTTCATAAGTATATATTATCATATAATGCCTATTATGAATCATATACTCATAACATATCACATCCATGAAAGCACACACCACATCATGATTGCTTTTACAATGATTTTTGTGTTTTCAAATCTCATCAAAGTGAGTTCTCATGACGGGCATGTAGTAACTGGAAGGGTACCAGTACCGGTAGTCGGAACGTCCTGTCTAGGCTGGCATTCGTATAAATCCAAAATAAAGGACCAGTTTGCCTACCTGGGGACTAACGATGAGAGTACGAAGTACCTATTAGGCCAAAGCATGCTATACCAAACGTCGTGTGAGCTAACCCCACTTTGAGTTGTCATTGTGTCTACACCTGGACACATTCCGACCATACATCTCGTAAACATATTTTGTGGTTTGCATTCGGATGATGCAAGTGTTAAATCGCCAATACTAATGTGAATCCTACCAAGCCAATAGCCATGGGGGCCCACATGACTATATAGGTGAAGGTATGGGGGACATTTGAGGCCTAACATGAGCAAACCCAAGACATCCTATGGATGTAGTTGCATTATTGATATTTATGTTATTTTCATTTTCTTAAAGACACATGACACCTAAAAAGACACCATAAACTCACAATCTTCTTATGTATGTTCCTGTAGATGTCGTCCAGACAACAACGAAGGGGTAAAAGATCAGGAAGGTCTCAGGAACGCTTGGCCACACAAATCGCGAAACAAATGGCCACGATACTGCCTGACATTGTGGTCCAAGTACAACAAGCCCTCGCTACAAATCCTACTAACCCTCCCCAACAACATGACCAGAACATCGACAACCCTCCTACCAGCAAGTGCTCATATAAACATTTCAAGTCTTGTGATCCTCCTAAATTTGAAGGGACCGAAGGTGTCACTGCCCTCCTCCACTGGTTTGAGGAGATGGAAAACACTTTCCTCAACTGCGATTGTCCTGAGGATCGCAAGGTTCGATACGCCACCGGGAGACTATTTGGGGTAGCTCTCACTTGGTGGAATACTGAAAAAGGGAAGAGGGGAATTGATGATGCGATGGCCTTAACTTGGGAGGAGTTAAGGGAAATCATGACTAGTCGTTTCTGTCCTAGGAGTGAAATTAAAAAGTTGGAGGACGAATTTCATTCTTTAAAGCAAAAGGAGGGTGATCATACCAACTATAACAAGAGGTTCTTGGAGTTGAACCAAATGGTTCCAAATTTGTTCACCCCAACTTATCGTCTGATCGAGCATTATATTCGAGGACTTTCCTCAAAAATTCAAGATTCAGCTCTCAGCATCTCACCAGTAACACTTGAAGCTGCTATGGAGTTAGCAACTGAACTGACCGAGAACTGAATTCGCAATGGGAAGTTTAAAGAAGAGAAAAAGAAAGCCCCTGTTGAGGGTCAAACTTCAAACCATCCCATCTCTTCCTCTAAGTTTGCTAACAAGAGGAAGCGCAACACAAGAAACTTCGCTGTTACTCAAACCAACTCCCCTATTCCTGCTGCACCCATTACCCAGGTTGCCCCTTCACCCGCACCATACAAAAGACCTTACACTGGCCCGTTACCAAAATGCAACCGTTGCCAATATCACCATTCTCCTGATCATCCTTGCCAATATTGCACCGGCTGCGGTCGCGCAGGTCATACTGTTCAAACCTGCCGCATGCCTCAGCGAACAAACCGCCACCAGCCTTCAACCCAAACCCACCAACAAATAATGGGTCAAGCCCAACAACCCCTACTATATCCACCCACCCAACATTTAGCCCAAACATATTACCAACCCAATTATCCTATGGGTCAACCAATGCGGGCTTGCTACAATTGCGGAGACCCAAGCCATTTCACAAACACTTGTCCAAGGTTGGTAAACATTATTCATGCTCAGGCCCAAGCCAACCCGGTGAATCAAGCGAACCAAGCTCCTCCACCTGCAAGAGGAAGAGCTTTCAATATCAACGCTAACCAGGCCAGAGCTGACGGCAATGTGGTTAACGGTACGTTCCTTATAAATGGTAGATATGCATCCATATTATTTGATACTGGTGCGGATAGAAGTTTTGTGTCCTTAGAATTTGAACCTATCCTAAACCAAAATCGTGATAAGCTCATGGAATCCATAACGGTAGAAGTTGCTGACGGGAAACCAGTTTCATTAAACTCTATTATTCGCAACTGTACACTCACATTAAACGACCACGACTTCTCAGGCGACCTTATTCCTATGAAGCTGGGAAGTTTTGATATCATAATTGGTATGGACTGGCTCAGTCAACATCAGGCAGAAGTTGTATGTCGCGAAAAAAATTTATACGTATTCCTCTTTCAAACGGTCAGACTCTTTGAATCTTTGGAGAAACCTCGTCGAAAGGACTCAGCTTAATGTCTTATCTTCAAGCCCAAAAATATCTTCGCAAAAATTATGTCGTGTTTTTAGCTCATATCATCAACAAGGGAACAATGGAGAAGAAACTTGAAGACATCCCGGTAGTAAGAGACTTCCCGCAAGTTTTTCCTGATGACATCTCAGGACTTCCTCCAGTTAGAGAAGTCGAATTCCGTATTGATCTTATACCTGGTGCTACACCAGTTGCAAAGTCTCCTTATAGGTTAGCCCCCTCTGAAATGCAAGAGCTAGCCAGTCAATTACAAGAGTTGACTGACAAGGGATTCATACGTCCTAGCTCATCGCCTTGGGGTGCACCTGTCCTTTTGTAAAGAAGAAAGATGGATCGTTTCGTATGTGCATCGACTACAGAGATCTCAACAAATTAACAATCAAGAATCGCTATCCTTTACCTCGCATTGATGATCTTCTTGACCAACTTCAAGGTGCCAACTGCTTTTCAAAAATCAACCTTCGATCTGGCTATCATCAACTTAGGGTGCATGAAGAAGACGTCCCAAAGACCGCATTTCGAACTCGTTATGGCCATTATGAATTCATGGTCATGCCATTTGGTTTAACCAACGCACCAGCTGTCTTCATGGACCTAATGAACAGAGTCTGCAAACCTTATCTTGATCGATTTGTTATAGTTTTCATCGACGACATTCTTATTTATTCAAAGTCTAAATCTGATCATGAGCGTCATCTTCGACTCATCCTTACACTTCTAGAGAAGGAAAAGCTTTACGCCAAATTCTCCAAATGCGAATTCTGGTTAAAAGAGGTGCAATTCCTCGGACATGTAGTCAATGAAAGGGAATACATGTCGACCCCTCAAAGATCAAAGCGGTACAAGAATGGCAAGCTCCACGTACACCAACTGAAGTAAGATCTTTTCTTGGTTTGGCTGGTTATTATCGTCGATTCATTTCAAACTTCTCTCGCATTGCTGTACCACTCACGGCTTTAACTCATAAGGGAAAACCTTTCATATGGGGACCCAAGCAAGAAGAAGCCTTCCAAACCCTTAAACAAAAACTCTGTGATGCACCAATCCTCACTCTTCCTGAAGGTTGTGATGATTTCGTGGTCTATTGAGACGCGTCAGGGCAAGGATTAGGTTGCGTTCTAATGCAAAGAGGAAAAGTTATAGCTTATGCTTCGAGACAACTCAAGACGCATGAGAAGAACTACACCACTCATGACCTAGAACTTGGAGCCGTTAAGATATGGAGACATTATCTTATGGTACTAAGTGTGAAATATACACTGACCACAAGAGTCTTCAACATATCTTCAATCAAAAAGAGTTAAACATGAGGCAACGAAGATGGGTCGAACTTCTAAATGACTACGACTGTGAAATTCGGTACCACCCTGGCAAAGCAAATGTGGTGGCTGATCAACTCAGTCGAAAGGGTTATGCGAACTCCATTCGTCTTCATGTTCGCAAAATCATATCTGACATTAAAGATCAAATTCGAGAAGCCCACATGTTTCAGTAACGGAAAGATGTACGAAAGGAGATTTTCCTGGAGCTGAACTTAAAATTGAAACAAATTGACGGTATTCTGTACTACCTGCATTCCTAACCACAACAATCTTCGTGAAATTCTTATGAATGAAGCTCAACAAAACGCGATATTCTATACACCCAGGACCGATAAGATGTATCAAGACCTACGATATACCTATTGGTGCCTGAAAATGAAAAGGATATTGCTGTTTTTGTTTCTAAATGCCTTACATGTTCCAAGTGAAAGCTGAACACCAAGACCCTCAGGACTTCTGTCCAACCTGAAATACCTTATGAAGTGGGAAAATATAACCATGGACTTTCATTACCGGGTTAACGTTTGTTATCACTTCAATTCCACGATTGGCTAATCAAAATGGTTAATTGTTTCGTTCAGTTGTAGGTGCACAAAAACAGAGCCGACGCATTGCCGGAAATTCTGTGATATATCATTCCTACGGTATGTTACTTCCAACACCGTCTCTGCATTTCATTTAGCCTTAAGAATGTTTGTTAATCGTAAAAACAAGAAACGGATTAGTGATTCATCGACTGTAATTTGAATGAAGAAGACGAAGTTAGTTAAGTTATAAGTTTATTTAAAATCAGAATATGAACGGTTAGACACACAGTCCAACGGTGACTGTGTGCAAAATAACACGCATGTCACGAGTTCGATCCTGATACACGCACTCCCTATGTAATAAAATGCCTTTTGTTTAAAACTGAACCGGTTAACTCGTTAGTTGTTAAGTATAATAAAAACCGAGATATTAACCAGGTTAGACACACAGTCCACGTGGACTGTGTGCAACACTAAGTCGCACGTCACGCGTTCAAACCTGTTACTGCACCGGGTTGTTGAATAAAATGTTTTTGAAATTAAAAGAATTTTGGTTAAATCGAATTAGTATAAAATATAATTAAAAACAAGATTATTTCGGGTTAGACACGTAGCTCAGTTGGTAGAGCTGCGTGCACGCGTACGGGAGGTCTCGGGTTCGAGTCTCGCCCAGCGCATTCATGCACTTTGACCGAACCGGTCAACAAGTCAACGGTCAACGCAAAATAAACAATTTTTTTATATTTTTATTTATTTAGTTTAATTTAAAAATCAATTAAAAATACTTAAAAATAACATTTTTAAAGATAGAAAATAGCCTTAAACTCACAAAAATATATCTAAAAATTCCATTAAAATCCTTAATAAAATCCACTCATTTACTATATTTTTCCATTATTATTTAGGTTAGTAATTCTCGTTGTTCAATTCTCCCGACTCGTGCGCATCTCATCATCTCCAATCAAACGCATCCAATGTGAGTGAATCTTTACAAATTCCCCGTTTAATCACGTTTTGGGGTGTATCATGTGTCTTGTTATATATATTATATTTAAACCATTGTGCATACATCATATCATGAAATGTGTATTCAGTTTGTTTCAACTGTTGTGTAGTTATTGTTAGATGCAATTTATTATTTTCAGTACATGCAATTTCATAGGCCGCCGCTCCCCATTACATTATGAGCGTTGAGCATGTTCCCCATTTCATTATGAGCGTGAACCTGGCGTGCCCACATACGATCGGCTCCGTTTGATTGAGCCTTGATCGCACAGACATTTTTTTTCATTTTCAGTACATGCAATACGATCGGCTCCGTTTGATTGAGCCTTGATCGCACAGTTTCATTTATGTTATTTATCGTATGATGTTGGTATGTTTATGTATGCTATCATATGTTATTGTATGTTATAGTTGTGATTGCTATTGCCACTGTCTGATTATTACATTTGCTAATTTATGATTATGCACAATTTTTCATTGATAAACTAACAAGTAAATCAATAATAAATGTTTATCTAACAAGGTTCACTCGCCAACTTATGTTGACCCAAAAACCCTCATTTTTACACATGATACAGGTGAACCAGCTGCAGTCAGAAACACATAGGATTGGACTAGAAGAATAAAATGATTTAGAGTTTGGGATTGTTATGTTTGGTTTATTTTCTTTGTATTGTATGGACATGTTTGGATATTTGGAAATGTAACTTTGACTTTAATAAATATGAAACATATTAGTAAATATCATGAGCTTTGGTGATAACCCAATTATGCCCCGACTCTTATTCCGCTGCGGGTCGGGGTGTGACAATCAAGAACCTTGAGCCTTCTAATTTCCGATAACACTTCGATCGCAGTCAGGTCTTTGCAGCCCTGCGATGTGTTACTCTTGTCACAACTTAGAACCTTTTAAATCCTAGATATTTAAACAAACGCTTTGATACCAATTGTTGGAAATAAAAGTATAAAACAATCGTATCGAGCAACAATAAGCACACGTTTTAAATTCTAGACGAACTTTTTAATTAATGTTATCAAAATGAAAAACTGAATACGAAAGACTCCAATCTTCTACATATATACAGATGCATTGCTTGCACACCAAGCTTTTCTAATTTGACTTTTCTACGTAAGCTCTCTAAATTTAGTTTTAAATTCAGAAGTATGATATAGAAAAAGATAAATACTCTTGTGTCATCATCATTATATTTAATATAAAGGTTGTAACTTCACACAATTGTAACCAAGTTTCTTAAAACTTTCACTATATTCACTTAAGTTTTTTTTTTTAAACCACTCAACTTTCGTTAACTGTTCTAATCTTGGGATTTTTTAACTGAGAAAAAAGAAACATATATGAATATTTTTTAAGTGTTTAATGATGATTTATTTACAATGTGGCCCAAATTTGAACAGTTATGAAACTTAGTTGTTAGTTTTTTTTTTCATTCACTATTATCTCCTACTTTCAAGTTACTTGAAAAAAACAAATACTACTAAATAGCAATCAAGATTCATATATGTTTTATTTGCTTCGTTTAACTTTAAAAGATCTAGGCATCTTTAAAAAAAGACCTGATTAGTTGATTAGTTAAGTGAGTTGTGAGGAAAAAAGTCTTAGGGTATTTTTAACAAAATACTTAAAAAAACTTAGTTATCAATGGTTAAAATTGTTCCCTTAATAAAAGATAATTAACCGGTAACATTTGGTTCCTCCTCTCTTTAACCTAGTGGTATTAAGGTATTGGACAAAACTTTGTCTTTTCATGTGGTGACGTTTCAAATCCCATTAATGACAAAAATTTAGCTTTTAAAAAAAACCAGCAATATTTGGTATTATTTTTCTTGAACATCATTTAGATATTTTTTTGAACGGTCAACGAATCCTCCAAATGGGTTACTAGCAGGGCTGGCCCATTAGGCTTTTCACCCTAGGCACGAGCCTAGAGCCTCCAATTTTTAGTAAGTTTTATATATTGTATATTTATTAGGCCCAAGTAAAAGCAAAACTACAACGGTTTTTTTAATTAAAGGACCCCGGATAAAAATTGTTAAGGAAAAAATCCCACATTCAAGCCCAGGTAAAGGAGAGGGGTTTTGTTACTAAATATATTAAAAATTATAATTTTGCAAAAGGACCTTCACTTCGTAGTTCGCTTAGGGTCTCCAAAAACGTTGGAACGGCCCGGGTTACTAGCGAAATTCACTACACTGGGATACACTCTCATTCGAACCGGGGAAATCCTCATCTAGGGCCACAGCCCGTGAACACTCACCTGAAGGCAGAACAGTGCGGTGAGGTAAATCCCGCTCAGTTTAAGGATCGAACTAGCGATCTCCGCCTACTCGCTTAGTAGAAAATAATTGGGATGGTAGAAATCTAACCTAGGTCCCTTAAAACACTAAGTCTCTCCCGTACAACTCCACCACCATCTTATTGGCAACATCATTTAGATATTAATACCGATTTTTCACTTTAGTTAACATATAATCATCTGAAAGGTTTTTCACCAACTTTGCTGGTTGCAAATCATTTTCTAATATCAAAACTTACACAACCTCAAACATATTACAAGACAAAATATTTAGTTTTCATGGCATAGATATATGCAACTCATGGAGCTTAATAATGCATTATTATGCTCAAAAAGTATACCAAGCTCACCTGTTTTTAATGGTTGCCGTCGAAATTCTTTAATTATTTTTAGATTCTTTTTTAACTTTTTTGCATTTTGTTTGGATTCTTGGTTGAAAGTGTCGTTTGTATTTTTCAATGGCTTCTTGTATAATAATTTATAATGGGATGCGTTTAATATGGACAGGACGTTCACTTCCAAAAGGATAGGTTTCAAAATCCCTATCTTAATTGGAGGCAACTTTCATTGAATTATGAGAAAGTTAGGCACAAATATAAAATATATGTTCTTAGCCTAACTTATTCTATAAGGAGATACAGCATCGGTTATAGAAATAATAGACGTTGTGTCGTAACAAATGTCTGCACTCGAATACCATCAACGTCTTATGTGTTTTGGTTGCACATGAAAGAAAAAAAAGAATGTTATTTAGCATGTTTGGTTGGTAGAAATTTTGAGGAACTTAGTTAATAAGCGGGATAGAATGCAATATGAACAACTAATTAACAATACCATCTTGATCAACTTGTTGAATCAACAATACCATCTTAGGCGTGGTAGTCGATTGTATTAGATACCTAGCATAATTTAGATGTGTTTCACTCAAATAAGTTTGTTTGTCAAAAAACAGTAGGCATTACAAAAGAATAAGACTATAGTTTTATCACATTGTTCAATCTCGCTGGAACCTTATGTGAAACATTGTGAACTGTGATGAACAACAATATCATCTTCACTTTAAGTTAAATTTAGAGTAAATTACACAGTTTGTCCTTTAACTTTACACTAACTTGCATCGTGTGTTTTTTATATTTTGAAATTACACCGAACGTTCTTTATTTGAAACTTTTGCACACCACAAGTCTTTTATACTAACCTCCGTCTATTTTCATAGTTAAGATCAATCATGTGTGTCGTCTTATCATTTTCTATATGAGATTTTATAATTCCACATATGTAAACTAATTTTTTTACAAATATGTAATTACTTATAACGCGTATATATAATTTGGTTATTACACATATGTATATATATATATAGTGAAAGTGTATTGTACAATTAGGCTTAACGTACGCTGCGTACGCTGGGAATTTATAACATGCGTGATTATTTTTATAACAGGCGTGATTAAGTTTTTGTACCCCATTCGTGATTTCTGATTTTGTACATGCGTGATTATGGTTTCAACATGCGTGATTAGGGTTTTTGAGTTTATAACATGCGTGATTTCCCAGCGCACACATCGTACGTTAAGCCTAATTGTATGTTAACTAACCCTTATATATATATAGGATTAGGATCAAGCAAAAACCACCCCGAGTTGTGAGAACTTAGAGAACTCGACCTTCTCGCGCGAGTTTCGACTCCATTTTTTTCACACCCCTAGATTAAAATGTTAGAAAACACTGCCATAAAAATATATTAAAAAAAATTCGAATTAGTGTTTTTCGGCCCCTTACAGCGGTTGTAAAAAGATGATGATATAAGCATGGCTTCATCTTTTTTTTTTTCTGAAAAAGTTGATTTTTTAAGGATTTTTGGTAAAAAAATTTCAAAAACCTTTCGTAAGACCGAGTTCTCTAAGTTCTCACAATTCGTATGAATTGTTATTTTACCCTAACCCTATATATATATATATATATATATATAATATATATATATTTGGGATAGATTATGAGAAAATAAGCTTAAATGAGAAAACTAAAAAACTACAAAAAATAGCATAAAAACATTCCAATTCTTTTTATTAAATTTTGATATTTTTGTTATATAAAATAAAATAATAAAATAAAATAAAGAAATACTACAAATGTGCATTACGGGGCACCATAAGGGGGGTATGGCTACGAGCTTTATGCATATGTGTGTATATTTAACTTCTCACCGTTCAAAACATTTCATTTGGCCTCTATCCCCATTACACATAGTCTTAGAGTATAGATGTTTTTCAAGACTAAATTTAATATAAACCAAAGAAAGCTAAACGATCATGCAATTTATCTACTAAAACAGTTATTAAGAACGTTGAGTATGAAAGTTTTGTTTAAAAGAATTTGTATAAAATAATAGTAGTAAAATTGAGATGACCTTACGAAAATGCAATTGAGTACTTATAGGGTACACATACAATAATAGAAAAGAATGTGGTATTATAAAAATATAAATGATTGTGTAATAAATACAACTTTCGGTAATTCTTACGAAGGTGAGTTGGTTGGGGTCCAGAGGTGTAAAGAAGGAAAATGAGTCTTTGAATGTTTGTAAATGCCAAAACTACATCAATGTAATCTAAAAAGACAAAAAAACAAGGAAACATTTAGAATAGGTATGAAATAAGTGGACGGGTTGAAATAATGGAGGCAATTAAGGACCAAGTCAATTATAAAATAAAGGTATGGGATAATGGAATGAGTGGGGGAATGGAATGAACTAGGTAATAGAATAGATGAGGTAATTGAATTGATCATTACGATTCCATGTCTTGTTTGGTTACCATATGAGAATGGAATGAACCATTGCCTTTTGTTGTTTGGTATGCGTGAAAAGACGAATGAATAAAATCGGATGGAGGTGGTCAATGATAGAGGGTGGTGATAGATGGCAGTTGTAGCGGCATCGGTGGTGGTGGGCGGAGGCAGCGGTGAGTTGTGACAGCGGTGGTGGTGGTAGGTGACGACAGAGGTGGGTGGCGGCGGTGGCAGGTGGTGGTGGCGACGGGTGGTGGCAGCTGACGGTGGCGGTGGGTGGTGACGGTGGCGGTGGGTGGTGACGGCGGAGGCGGGTGGCGGCGGTGGCGGGTGGTGGCAACGGTAGTGGGTTGTTTTGTTGTTAATGAATGGTGAAGAGAGAATGGAAAACAGGGGTAGGATAGAATGCTTTTGAGGGAATGAAATACATTTTTGAATGAGCGATTCCATTTCATTGACCAACCAAACATTTTTTTCTTTATTCTTTCACAATGGTCCCATTCATTCCCCCTTTTATTCCTTCATACCAAACGCTACCTAAGGATTAAAGGGTAGCGACGCACCTTGTAACCCGTTTACCTTCTATCCTATGTAATTATTAATGACTTTTTCAATATATAACTTGTCAACTGTTGTAACTTCATCAAACTAAGGATCAACAATGCATCTTTTTACATGCTCAAGCCTCGAAAGGGGTGAGTGTTTCATTTTGAGTTCTTACTCTTATTATACTAGGAAAAATATCAGTCGATTATATTAACGTATATAGCTTGAATAATAACCGGATTTTATTTAAGAGTTAATTACACATATGGACCCTGTGGTTTATAGCAAGTTTAGTCTTTGGGTACTAACTTTTTTAACAGGTTGAGGTTACGTTTTTGTAACGCCTTTGGCTATTAACACTAAATGTGTTAATTTTTCTGTTAGATTGAAGGGATTTAAGTCACTTCACATCTAAAAGACCAACAATATAACTTTTTAATATTAATATTTTATACAAACTATTAAAAGATGAATCATTTGGGTTTTGCAACCTTTTTATATTAATGGTGACCATTGAAGGTTTGCATCTCACCTGAACAACCCACACATTCACAAATCACCAGGTTTACATCACTAACCTTACCACCCTAACATCCGAATCACTAACAGGTTCATCAGCAGAGGACGCATCATGCACCACCGAATGTCCAAATCGTTTTTGGTTACCAATTCATTTTGCAAGTTGACTATCAGGTCTTGTGGTTTTGACTTAAAGATTATTCGTTTATAATGACTTAACGTCCCTCCTTTTTAAACATTTGAGCTTCAAAAATGCTCTCGTTCAACTCAACATCTTCTTCTACATAAACAGTCTTCAACGGTTTCTTGATGTCGGATCGGGGATCCATTATCATTCACGAACAATGGATGAACATATGCGAGTATGCACAGGTTTGTGCAGGGACTCGAAACCAAACAAACACAGGGACGATACACACACAAACACATACTAATATATAATATGTATCGTACAGATACAAATGAACGAGTTCTATCCTATTTATAGGTACATGTGCCTTGGAGAACAAGGCATATAACTAACTTAATATAAATAACCGTCATAACTTGTTCATCACGTTTTAACTTCTGCACAGTTGACTTTTATGAACAGTTTGACTTTTGTGTTTGACTTCTAAATATCCAGATTTCTTGATTAATAATCTTCCAACACTTGATTCACTGGTTTGACTTTTTATTCGAGTGGGATTTTGTAGCTTGCCACTTAAAATCCATTCCATGCGAGCCAACACTTGTGTTGGGAACCATGTCGGCAAATAACGCATCCATATTCAAAGCATGATGTATTTTGTCAGCTGATAATTTAGGCCTGAATTTGGCGAATATTAACGTTCAATTTCGAAGTCTAGTCTTCTACATATTCATTTTCTTCTTGTTCGTTGTCGATTGAGAGAATTATCAGGTCTAAATCATCACGGGTCGCGTTCGTTTACTTGAGCATCGTTGTATCTAAATTCGCTACTGATCTGCTTTGCAATGGTTGAAGCTTGTACCTTATTTTTCTAAAAATCTACGAAAATAGAAAAAACAAAAAACCGAGTATGTTAAAAGTCAACAAACGAGTCAAGTTGTTAAAGAAAAAGTAATACTTGAATGGCATATTATAAGCATTTTTCTCCACACATAGGGTTCAATAGATCTTCGATTTTACTAACATGCTCTAAACATAGTATAAATTAATAAAATAGCCCCTCTTGTTTTAATGGGCATATTGGTCATTTAGGCATAACTTAACAGAATATTTAACCTTCATTTGCCTTATGTCACGCCCCGCTTAAAAATCAAATCCTTTCTTCGCGATTCCGGAACCTTCCAAGCTATTCAAGAAATGCTAGGGGCTGCCGGAACATCCTGGAGAATACTACGCAGTTCTGGTCTCAAAGATCAACCTACAAGGGTGCGGAATTTCTAGAATGGGCTGGAAATTTAGCACCAAAAGATCCAGCCAAGAAGGATCTGGATCACCCTTGAAACATCATGAAGACACCAAGATATTATCAAGGAAGACACTAGAAAATGATGGTTATAAGGGCTACCAAAGAAGACTCTAGATCAGCCCCTAATCATCACAAAAGCTGGATATTTATATGGAAAACTCTAGAAATCAGCCACTAGATATTTTGTAATGAACCATCTAGGTTAGGAACTATCTAGATAAGAGGCACTAGTATAAATAGGCTTGAGAGGCCTCATTTGTAATCACCCAACTTTATGTAATCACTCTCACTTGTAGTACTTGTTCAAGTAATATAAACACCATCTTTGTTGTAGTATTGTACTACAAACTCATTCTTGTGTTCACACAAAAGACTTCCGTTGCGTAAACATAACCCAACACAACCAAAAAGGCTTAACTTAGATCGAGTCTAAGTGCCGCACTAGAGTTCAAGAACTAACTCCGTGACAAGTGGTATCAGAGCAACGTTCGATCTATTGGAGATGGCTGAAATAGAGAAGACGCAACACACAACGGGTGCCGGAGACGAAACACGTGGACGTGACGCCACTCGAAAAGGTGGAAGGAAGACCTGAGAAATGTCCAAAGACTTGGTTGCAAGTCTGGACAAACGAATTGAAGACGTTGAAACATCGATGGCCGAATACAACAACAACGCTGACGCTCTAAGGGCTGAATTCGACACCTTCAAAGAACACGTCACTGAATCACTACAACAATTGGAGCCTTTGAGTAGTGATTTCGATGAAATGAAGGACGCTTTCAAAGTCGTTATTGCTATAGTACGAAATGAAATGAAAGAAATGTTTATGCATGAGTTGGGTCAACTCAAAATCAACGTAGAAAAGGAGCTTGTAAGCTGCCATGATAGCTTCAAACAGATGCAAATGGACTTCAACATCCTCAAGCAAGCTGTTGCAAATGGAGCCGGCAGTTCAAGCAACATTGTTCCCACAAAAGTCAAAGTCCCGCAACCAACACCGTTTACTGGAAAGCGAGAGGCACGAGCGGTAGACGACTTCCTATGGGAAATTCAACAATACTTCAAAGGCATAGACATCACGGATGATACTAAGAAGATTAAGACGGCACAACTCTACTTGAAAGACACAGCGGCATTATGGTGGCGACGAAAACAAAAAGAGATTGAACAAGATGCATGTTTCATCTCTACTTGGGACGATTTCACTAAAGAAATCAAAAGGCAATTTTATCCGAAAAATGCTGAGTATGAAGCGAGAATTCGACTTCGTAATCTCAAACAACGGGGCACTATCAAAGATTACATAAGTGAATTTACAACACTTATGCTTGAAATTCCGGATATCTCGCCCAAAGACGCACTTGCATACTTCATTGATGGCTTACAATATTGGGCGAAAAACGAAGTCGAACGTCGTAACGTTCAAGACTTATCATCAGCCATCATTGCTGTCGAATCTTTACATGATCGTTTTGAAACACGATCAAAGTCCACGCAAGTGGAAACCAACAATACAAAAGGTGGGGGAGCCAAACCCATCAACCAATTCCGGAAAGAAGATACCCAGAAACCACTCCAACTGGCCAACGAACCCTATAAGGACTGCTTAATATGCGATGGGCCACATAACCCACGTTTTTGCCCAAAGAAGAATAGCCTTAACGCAATGGAAAAGGCTAATGAAGAACCTGTTGAACCTGAGGAGGCTCACCTGGGGTCAATACAATTACAAGTCCTCAATGCCTTAACCGCGTATGATGGGAAACGCTTAAGGATGGCAGAATGTGAGCAAAACAAGACGTGCCCGCCAACAACAACAGACAACAATGCATGTGAAGAACCCACAGGACTTCGATTCGTGCATATCGAAATAAATGGCCAAACCAGTAAAGCACTTGTCGATACATGCGCAAGCGACAATTTCATCACCCCAGAAGAGGCTGCTAGACTCGATCTACCGATCACATTTCGAAAAGGATGGATCAAAGGGGCCAGTGGAGATCCCGAGCCAATAAAGGGGCACTCATGGAACGTCAAGACAAGTATCGGGACATGGTCGGGAAGGCTAGGTTTCACCATAGTACCTCTAGACGACTACGACATCATCCTTGGGATGGATTTCTTCAGTCAAACCAAATCCGTCGTAGTGCCATTTACAAACACCCTGTACCTGGTCAAAAAGAAACAAGTATACACCACCGATCTAGAGACCAAAGCAGTACATCAAGGAAAAACCATATCCGCTCTTCAACTCACAAAAAGACGACCAACAATATCCAAGGATCGCAACGAGGAGTTACGAATTTAGGTGGGGGAGGATGTCACGCCCCGCTTAAAAATCAAATCCTTTCTTCGTGATTCCGGAACCTTCCAAGCTATTCAATAAATGCTAGGGGCTGCCGGAACATCCTGGAGAATACTACGCAATTCGGGTCTCAAAGATCAACTTACAAGGGTGCAGAACTTTCTAGAATGGGCTGGAAATTCAGCACCAAAAGATCCAGCCAAGAAGGATCTGGATCACCCTTGAAACATCATGAAGACACCAAGATATTATCAAGGAAGACACTAGAAAATGCTGGTTATAAGGGCTACCAAAGAAGACTCTAGATCAGCCCCTAATCATCACAAAAGCTGGATATTTATATGGAAAACTCTAGAAATTAGCCACTAGATATTTTTGTAATGAACCATCTAGATTAGGAACTATCTAGATAAGAGGCACTAGTGTAAATAGGCTTGAGAGGCCTCATTTGTAATCACCCAACTTTATGTAATCACCCTCACTTGTAGTACTTGTTCAAGTAATATAAACACCATCTTTGTTGTAGTATTGTACTACAAACTCATTCTTGTGTTCACACAAAAGACTTCCGCTGCGTAAACATAACCCAACACAACCAAAAAGGCTTAACTTAGATGGAGTCTAAGTGCCGCACGAGAGTTCAAGAACTAACTCCGTGACACTTAGTACCCCTAACATGTTACAAAAACGTAACCACAGAACCTCAACCTGTTAAAAAAAGTTAGTACCCAAAGGCTAAACTTGCTATAAACCACATGGTCCATCTGTGTAATTAACTCTTTATTTAAAGAATTATTTAACAAGCAAATAGAGCCCTTTTCTACAAAGTATGGGGTTCTCTTAATAGGTTTCTTACAAAGTGTCCTAAAATAAGAAGTCGTACAATCCTAAAATAAGAAGTCGTACAAAGGGTATCAAACGAACTTCGATTGACCTCCTTCATGCGACATTGGGAGCGTCTCATTGAACTCTACGATGTGAGATTTTAGGTTTTCACTTTTGGACTTATAGGTTGTAGATTTTTGAATTTTTGTTTATTATCATTGTTATTTTCTATATTTGCGTCACTGTGTTTTTTCCTCAACATTATGTTTTATTTTTCGGCATTGTGTATATTTGCTCGACATTGTGTCATCTTATGCAATCCATTATGTCTTTGTACAATTCTTATTTTTAGGAGCCTTTATAGAATAACTTAACCGTTCTTAATAACCAATTAAGTAACACTTAACAACACAAAGCTCATCAAACATAAAGTAAATTAGTAGATTTAACAATTTTGTAATGGTTTTAATACGAGTATAATGAAACCATAAATTTGAATTCTTAAAATCTGATGGAGAGGGTGAAACCCGAGCTTTAATGTGTTTAAACACCGAGTTTTATGTGCATTTTATATGGTTTATTGCATTGAATAAGATAACTACGAGAACTCGTCGTTTTGCAGGTTAAACACTTAATCAGGGGATTTATGAAGGTCAGAGATGATATGGTACTAACCAGGATGTGTTCGGGTTGGAAACAGAGCATGAAGATGGAAGAAATATGAAAGAACATAGTCCGAGGGTCATTTGGTACTTAATGGAAAGTGGATTATAGTTCAACTATGTGAGAAATAAGAACTAATAAAGTCCAGGGACTATTTTGTCATTTCCTGTGAAGTTGTTTATTGAGGAGACAAGAAGAGATGAAATCCCGCCGTAAGCTACGGTCAAGAGACCGTAGCTTTCTGTTATGCGGTGTTGGCAAGGAAAAGACACAGCAACTTTGTACTGTAACTTACGGTACCTAACCGTAGGTTACAGTAGGTTATGGTGATTGAAACAGATATGCTGGACCGTAGCTTACGGCCCTTGGCCGTAGCTTAGGTCCTTTATTGAGGAAAAACGCACGTTTGGTTGTTCAGGGTATATCAGGGTTTATTTCAATGGAAATCATTATCTCTAACTCAAGGAACGAATTTGGTGACTCTAGGGCACTAAAGTTGAAGGTTTTTTTCACTCATCATCATCAATCATCTCACCAAATCAAGCGTCACGATCATGAGTTCATCGATTATTCAAGCTTTTGAAGATCGTTTGTGCGAGATGAGCGGCTAGTTCTTTTATGGTTTCCTCCGGATGGAGGATTGTGTAAGTTAGATACTTTTATGTGTTTTTGACAATTGTATGAACTCGGTGATCTAAGCATTCGATGCTTTTCACCTTTTATTTGATTAAGCTGTTGTAACCGGTTGCATTTTATTTAACTTTAATCTTTAATCATTCAATTCCCGAGAGTTCTAGTAATCGGGATATATCTGACATGGGATTAGGGTTGGTAATTGTAATTGACATTCATTTGATAACCTCCCATTATGTATTGACCGGAGTACTTAGTCTGTGATTGTCAAAATTGGTTAATTAGGTTAAACACTTATGTCTATGTAAGTGTTTTGATCAAACACATAATTGAATCCATCTGCAAATTTGAAGTTCGGAGGAACCATTGCTTCTCTTATTGATAAAAACCTCGAATTTAGTTTGTTAACTTAGATAATCAACAAAATCTACAACCAAGTTTTAATTTTTCGTAACACTTAATCAACACTTAACATTGTAATACTTTCCACAATCCTCATCTGGATCGATATCCGACCTATCCTATCTACATAGTTTAGTTGGTTTTTGCATGTTCTTCACGACAGACTCAAAATCTAAATGCAAAAATTCGATTAGAAAGTCCAAAAACAAATTTTGAAATGGAATTTTAATTCGAACTGAATTTCAAGTTTTCTTAGCACGATTTGAATATTGAGCACATCTACTACGTACGTGTTACCTTCAAACTTGTTTTGTCATTTTTATGTGTAGCTCTGGCAAAAACTCCAACTCATCGATACTGCTTTGTCAACTACAATAAAAGGAAAAAGAGGAACTTAGTGTTCCCGAGTCACCATGCGTTGGAGATGCTCTAAATATAAATAACTAAATACGGTAAGGAGTGAATCCGAGTTCCAAGAGTTAGAGAATAAGAAATTTATTTTGAAAAATTAGAGATGAATTTAATGTTAGTTGAGATATAGGTTTAATGTAACTGAATTTACATGTAGAAAGAGCATATATTAAGTATATTCTATATAATTCCTTGTCGTGGGGTGGGGGTATCCTCTCTACATTGCATAACAATTAAATTACATAATGTTTTATTTCCATCATACATGCCTTACTAAATACATACAAACAACCTTTTGTGTTAAACATTTTGTTATATGATAAAAATCATCACCTTTTGTTAAGTTGATAGCATTTAGAAGTTGTTATAGCGATCGATGTTGTTAGCGTATAGATGGTCATAATTATAAATGCACAAAATTTTATTATAATAAAGAGTAAACTGCCATTTTGGTCCTTGAGGTTTGGCCACTTTTGCCACTTTAGTCCAAATCTCAAATCTTTTGTCATTTTGGTCCCTGAGGTTTGGCCACTTTTGTCATTTTGGTCCAAATCTCAAATCAGGTCAGATTCTCAAATAAAACCCCAAACACCCCTAAAACTCACTCTGCACACACACACACACACACTCTCTTTCTCTCTCTCTAAACACCCATCTCTCTCTCCTCTCTGTCGAACACCACCACCACCACCACCGTGAACTCCACCACCGCCACCGTGAACTCCACCACCGCCATAGCCCCACCTTTCATTCTCTCTCAGCTCTTTCTCTCGCTTTCTCTCTCATTCTCTCTCTATCTGTTAGACTTTACCCACAATCACCACCCCACAACCTTCAATGACACCACCCACCCCAGCCTTCACCGCCACCATTCCCACCTACCGAGCACCACTAATTCCACTGCAAGCACCACCAATTCCACTACACCACTTCAACCCCACTACACCTACCATCACCACCGCATTAATTCCACCAAACTCTAACATTTTATCTCTATCGATCGTACCTGCTTGTGCTTGATTCCAACATATTCGAACCCAACAAATCAGTGGCGATGTTGCGCTTGATTGCAACAGATTCGAACCCAACAAAACAGTAGCGGTGATCGGACCTAGGGTTTCACGACCATCTTATTTGGTGAAACGAGTGATGGCGGCCGCGGTCCTTCTTGATGTGGCGGCTGAAGGTTGGTGGTAGGAGACGTGGCGGCTGAAGGTTGGTAAAACGAGTGATGGCGGCGGCTGAAGGCTGGTGGAAGGTGGGAGGTGGTGGTGGTGAAGAGAAAGAAAGAGAGAGAGGAAGAAAAATAGAGTGAGTTTTAGGGGTGTTTGGAGTTCACGTGTGGTGGTGGTAGTGAAGGAGGAGGAGTTCACAGTGGCGGTGGTGGAGTTCACGGTGGTGGTGGTGGTGGTGGTGTTCGACAGAGAGGAGAGTGTGTGTGTGTGTGTGTGTGTGTGTGTGTGTGTGTGTGTGTGCAGAGTGAGTTTTAGGGGTGTTTGGGGTATAATAATGCTTAAAATGACTAAAATACCCCTAAAGAAAATGACAAAATAGCAGGGTTTTATTTGATAAATCTGACCTGATTTGAGATTTGGACCAAAATGGCAAAAGTGACCAAACCTTAGGGACCAAAATGGCAAAAGGTTTGAGATTTAGACTAAAGTGGAAAAAGTGGCCAAACCTCAGGGACCAAAATGGCAGTTTACTCTATAATAAAATATGAACACGTGATATAAGATATTAGTTGCAAATGATCATATGGTCATAATATATCCCATTGACGTCGAAAGAAAAAAAAAACCCCGAATACAGACAACAAAAAGATGAGCTCGATAGAAGATTTAATAAAAGTTCATATAAGCAATAAAGTCAACTGGTGGATCAACCATAAATGGTTCGTAAATACTCCTGCTCAAAATTGCACAGAGTAAAGAAGTGTAGTCCAAGGTCGACGTGGTGGTTGGATCATGCATCAGACCGAAACCTAAACAACAAAAGAGTACCACGGTCGATGTCATGGTTGTACCGTTCACATTATTTGGCTATATCATGAAGTATTATAGCAAACTGTATTTCACATTGAACTCTACTTATATAATAATCGTATTTTTTTTACTGTTAATCCAACTTGCATATATAAATCATAAAACTTGCCAAGTTACATTAAAACAGAAGGTAGACGGGCAACAAGCTGCGTTGTCAACCTTTCTGAATTGCAAACTCTAACCTTCCAAACACAAACTAAGATTGTAAGTACATTATTTTTTTTTTGCAAAAAGGTACGCTAACTAAGATTTATTTTGTTTAATGGATAATCATGAGCTACCAATGAAGAATTGCTCCTCGTCTTGAACTAATATGAGTTGATTTACACCAACATAAGTCAAAACTTTTATACCAATAAAAAGGGTGTCATAAATGGATAGGAAATGTAGTTCATTTTCCCTTCATATCCTATATTTAAATATTCAATGATTTTTTCTCTTTCCTTTATTCTACTTCATGATTTGAATGAGTCCCATATACATCCAAGTCTTTGTTCAGTCACGTTCTCAAGCAGAGGAATTTTGTGACATAGAATTTGATCAACGAAATATTTTGTTGACAACACATGAACAAGGGTAAAATATTTGAGGGGTTATTTGGGTATGACACGATTTTTAGCTGAGAATGATTTGAAAACATGAGAGCGAGTCACAATGATTGGCATACATTATTTCACGTGATTCCTAGCTATAAGGGGGGTCGTAGTGCTGTGAAGGGCCATAATGACCGTGAAACACCACTGCAGGGTGTGTTTTCACGATAGTGATCGTGATGTATGTTACAGTCATGATGTTTGGGTGTTGGTTGTTTCAATGGTTATGATTAGGTGTGGGCTTATATGTAGTGGTGTGATGAGTGTTACAAATGTGATAAAATATGATGAAATAAGGTATGAGATTATGATTGAGTGTGGCGGTGTGATAAATATGATGGGTGCCAAGTGCCCGGACCACTCTTTGACATATAAATGAATACCACATCCATAAGATAGTTTTTTTAAGCACCTTTAAAAATCGGAAGGAAGAGTCCAAATTATAAAGCCATGGTCCATGTGAACACAAAAAAACAACCGACACTTCAACTATTCAAAACCTTATTGAACAAGAAAACAAACAAACACGTAGCAAACATAAATTAAGCAACCCCTACCCACAGTTTTCAACCCCAAACTCACCCATTTTCATTCCTTTATAAACCAAACCAAACCATCATCTCCAATATCCAACCAACCAAACACCATGAACAAATTCAACACGGCCGACATGTTAGGCCACTTAGGTTCAATTCTCGCTAGTGTCATGTTCGTTTGGGCCATCATCCAACAATACTTCCCATACAACGTCCGAAACTATGTCGAAAAATACTCTCAACGTTTCCTAACCCTCCTCTACCCTTACATCCAAATCACCTTCAACGAATTCACCGGCGAGCGGTTCAAGCGCAGCGAAGCCTACTCCGCCATCGAAACCTACCTCGGCAAGACCACTTCCATGCAAGCCAAACGTCTCAAAGCCGACGTTATCAAAAACAACACACAACCGTTGTCCTTATCCATGGACGACCACGAAGAAGTAGCCGATGACTTTAACGGCGTCAAAGTTTACTGGTCTTCCGGTAAAAACATACTCAAAACGCAGTCGTTTTCATTTTACCCTACCACAGACGAAAAAAGATACTACAAGTTATCATTCCACAAACAGCACCGTGAAATGATTCTCGGTGAATACTTACAACATGTTTTGAAAGAAGGTCGAGACATCAAAGTGAAAACCCGAATGCGAAAGCTTTACACGAACAACGGATCTCAATGGAGTCACGTTGTGTTTGAGCATCCAGCTTCGTTTCAAACCCTAGCTATGGATCCTGTGATGAAACAGGAGATAATTGATGATCTGACAACTTTTAGCAACGGAGAAGAGTTTTATAACCGAATTGGTCGGGCATGGAAGAGAGGTTACCTTCTTTACGGTCCACCAGGGACCGGTAAATCCACCATGATCGCGGCTATGGCGAATTTCTTATGCTACGATATATACGACCTCGAACTGACAGCTGTCAAGGACAACACGGAGCTTAGAAGATTGTTGATAGAGACGTCGAGTAAGTCGATTATTGTGATTGAAGATATCGATTGTTCGATGGATCTAACTGGACAGAGGAAGAAAGATGTGAAGGAAGAGGAGGAGGAGAGTGATCCGAAGAAACCGATGAAGCCACCAGAGAACGAGGGGAAGACGAGTAAGGTTACATTATCCGGTTTGTTGAATTTTGTTGATGGATTGTGGTCAGCTTGTGGTGGAGATAGGTTGATAGTTTTTACTACTAATCATGTTGAGAAGCTGGA
This sequence comes from Scalesia atractyloides, assembly GCA_947069175.1. Classification (NCBI taxonomy): domain Eukaryota; kingdom Viridiplantae; phylum Streptophyta; class Magnoliopsida; order Asterales; family Asteraceae; genus Scalesia; species Scalesia atractyloides. The sequence continues at coordinate 25,049,652 of CAMTDV010000014.1, read as the reverse complement.
TCCTGCATTGATTAGGAGAGGGAGGATGGATAAGCATATCGAGTTGTCGTATTGCGGGTTCGAGGCGTTTAAGGTTTTGGCGAAGAATTATTTGTGTATCCAAACGCATGAGTTGTTTGAGAGGATTAGTGAATTGTTGGGAGAAGTTGAGATGACTCCGGCTGATGTGGCGGAGAATTTGATGCCGAAGACCAGCCCGCCGGATGCCGAAAGGTGTTTGAAGAGTTTGATAGGAGCTCTGGAAGCTGCTAAAGCGGAGGCTGAACGGAAAAAGCTTGAGGAAGAAGAGGAAAAGAAGAAAGAGTTGCTGGCGGTAAAGACGGGCGAGGTTAAGTTTGAGAATTCGGTTGAAAACGGCGAGGTTAAGGTTGGGAATTCGGTTGAAAACGGATCGAATGGAAGCGTGTAAGGGGTTGGTGGTGATCGGAATGAAGAAGACCGGTGCCGGAACTTGATTTCCGGCATGTTTATGAAGATTTGGCTCAAATGGGAGAATGGGATAGGGATAGGGATAGGGATAAGGTCAACGGTTAGTTGGTGTTGATTGTTTGATCAAAATACTTTTGGTTACTCAAGTTCCAGTTATTTAGTAATAGACTAATAATAGTCCTGTATGAATTTTCGACTAATAATAATAGTCCTTTATTTGGTTTCGAATTTTCAAAGTAAAATATATGCAGGTGACTTTCTAAGTTTTGATGGAAATATTATGCTTACTTTTATATGGAATTGGCATAAAGTTTTTGACGCTTATTTTGAAATTATGTGTAACCCTCTTTGGTTACGCTAGAATCATGTCACTAAGCGATTGGAAATTATTGTTACAACGTCTTATTAATAAGGTAGTGATAACATCTTCTTGTCACGCTAAACTTGGTACACTTTAGCTCCTCACACTAGTGTTTTCTCTCTACATAAGATAGAAACCGCCTTTACAAATTCTCCGTAGTCTTGGCAAGGATCACCGTTCATACTACAATAGAGTGTTTGAATATGAATGTTACCGTAAGCCTCACCAAACCATTTTTTTTTCTTTTGCTAATCTCAGTGATCTCTTATCTAATGTGGAAAGTGTTTAAGTAGTTAACGATCACTTGTAAATTTGCACCTTGTGTTTAAAAGTTGGTTCACATGTTGGCTATAAGATTACTTAAATAGAAAAAAAGTGTAAAATACAACGTATGTAATTATATCAAGTTAATTATCATTGTGCCACCGCGTTCAATTGAAGGCCTCTGGTAGGTTAATCGTGTGGCTGAGATATTCGCATATGCTACGCATAGGTTAATCATGTGGCTGAGATACTCGCATACGCTACGCATGATAACCATTGCATGTTATAAGGCCTCTACTTAAATATATGTGAGAAAATCTGTGCAGTCGATCCACGATCTCACTCGGTATGCTCATATCTAGAACACTTTCCCCTCTTAAAATTTCAATCGGTTTGTTTGGTCAAAGATGCATTTTAGCTTTTATAAAGACTTTAAAAACGTAACAAAAAAAAAATAAAAAAATAACTCTCGTAAAGATCCCCATTGGCCAACTTGTCTTGGAAAAAATTCTCAATTTGTTGATCTTTTTCTCAAATACACCAACACTGCTTTGCAAACTTGGTTTGACTTTTCAAACCTATATAAAGAAGATTCTTTGCGATGATCTATTGATAAACAAACTTTAGTTAAGTTTATAAAAGATATGCTAATTACATCTACAGAATGTAGTCACCTTTAAATAATTCTAAGTTCAATTTGAAAATGCATAACTATTCCTCTTATTTTTTTTGAACGGCAAATTTGGATCACTGACAAACCATTGGAGTATCATCGTGCCATCAGAGGAACCACCCGATCATATCCCTCTCCACTAGACGTAATGACATACCAATTCAGGAGGAAACCCATGGGAAAACCCCCTTGTGAGAATCGAACCCAAAACCTATTGGTCCCAAAGTCTTATCCCACCACCAAGATGCCACTAGGTTATAAATCCATGGACAATGTGTCTGCTATAATACTAAATAACGTGTAGTCTCGTTAGTTCACTTGATAATCAAAGTTTAACTTATTTGACTTATCAAAATGACTTTGGGTCAACACAAACATCCTAAATTTGGTTTTGAGTTATAAATTTGTTTTTCTACACAACAAAAAAGTGTTGCTAGTGACAAATTAATTAGTAAAACAACACTTGTAAAACATTATTCTAATCAATAGCATTCCAAGATCTAGTTTAAAAGTTGTACATCATTTTTCTATATTCACTTTATTTTCCATATATATTAATCATAATACTAATCCTTGGCCCTTAAAGAAGTAATCAGATTTAAAATCCAAGACGATTGTAATTACTGTAATCAATTTCTTTCAAATGAATGCAACATAAAATACATTCTGGCAATTCTTCAGCTTTGGTGCCCTGCATCAAGATCCAAGTTGTAATTTTAGGCTAAAAAATCGACATAAAAGAATTAAAAAATGATAATTTCTTTTGAAATACCAACCTGAATGGTGAGCCCGAAATCAAGGGTGCAATGCTTCAAACGATCTCGAAATGCATCGAAACCTTTTCTAGAGATGTAACTAAATCTATGCATGTCCAAATCAATCTCAAAGTAGTTTTCTCCCTGTCAACGTTTCAGCCACAACATGGTTATTTTAATTATATTTGAGATAATATTACTAATAATTATTAAATATCTTTATGTTCATTTAGACAATAAGTAATTTGGGATTATCCTTGGTATTTTTTTTGGTAACACTTTTAGAATAATATTACTTCTGTTTATTTGGATCATGTTAAAAATGGCTAACATGTTTTGGATTAATCGAAAACTAGATACGTTAACACCACCTGAAAGTATTCCAATTAAATTTAAAGAGTTAAATGTCATTTTAGTTCCTGTGGTTTGGGCGATTTTGCCAGTTTAGTCCAAAGGTTTGAAACGCTGCCATTTTAGTCCACTGGGTTTACATTTTTTCTGTTAACGAGAAGGGCAATTCGGTAATTTTATATGGCCGAATTGCCATTCCAGTTAACATAATTACATAAAAATGACCGAATTACCCTTCTAGTTAACAGAAAAAATGGATGAAGTTAACCAGTGGACTAAAATGGCAACGTTTGAAGCTATTTGGACTAAAATGCAACGTTTCAAACCTTTGGACTAGACTGGCAAAATGGCCCAAACCACAGGGACTAAAATTGCATTTAACTCAAATTTAAAAGTTAATAGAAAAACTTACCAGGTAAAATTCATGTTGGGGACGTGAGAGAACAGGCTTCTCGTTGTAAGCATTCATTAGCCTTTTTTCCGCAGCACTTAACTGAAGATCGTCTAAGTTTGTCACGCGCCCCAAGATCTTTAATCTTTCCCTGCATGGTGCAATTGAATCTACTGGAAAACCTCTAACCCTTTCCACCTCATCATCGATTATTTTCTGTTACAAAATCAAATTCAGAGTCCAGTAAAATGTTAAACAAAATATAGTAGTATGAAGACACCATCATACCCTGATATTTTCTTGAAAATGAAGGGGAGTTCGTCATAGTTTTCTGAGAGCTTGAAGTAAAAAACAAAGCTCATTCCTTCACCGTCATATTCATTCTGGAATATTGTAGGTGGATACAGTGGTATCTGATCAAAGTCAAGAGACGACCAGTATTATAAACCTTTTCATTTGGTAAATGTTAAAAAAAACTACAAAGAAACGGTTAAAGTCACCCGTAACATAATTAAGTGTTCACAACCTCCTAAATTGCTTTATTCAGAAAAAAAGAGTAAAATGCCATTTTTGCGACTTTCGTCCATAGTTTTTTTTCCGCATCTGGATCCAAAAGGTTTCAAATCTTGCCATTTCATCCTACTCGTTAACTCCATCCATTTTTCTCATTTAAGTCAAAAGTATTTTCGTCTTTTTTGTTAACTTAAAGGGCAATTCGGTCTTTTTCACTTTACGTACAAGCATTTAGCATAATGTACAAGTATTCAAATATCCCTGACTTTACGGAGAAAAATGGAGGGAGTTAGCAAGCCGGATGAAAATGGCAAGATTTAAAACCTTTCAGATCCAGATGCAGAAAAACAAACCTTTGGACAAAAGCTGCAAAACTGGCCAAACCTCAGAGGCGAAAATGGCTTTTTACTCAAAAAAAATTATCGTTGGTTTAAGTAGTGTTTTGTATTATATTGAATTCACAGAATAATTTATTATATCTAAAAGATCAAATAAGTATGTTAGCGAGTGTACCTGAAGATTTACCACAAGTAACGAAGGGACTTTTCCAGATGATTCAACGGTCGGAAGTTGAACGAGACGTGAAATGTGATCAATTTTACGCGGGGATAAGAATACATCAGCACCAATAGGATAGAAAGCAGCTTCATTGGAAGCATTTTCTTTCTTTTTATCTCTGCCAAATAAAAAAAAACGCAGCATACTGTTACTGTTACTGTGTACTGTTACTGTTTACTGTTTACTGTTATAGTTTCGCAATCATATTGATATACATTAGTTATTTTAAAAGGCAACGTTTTCTACCACAATCAAAGAATACAAGTCTTGAATACCTTAAATAATTATGTCCCCTGACTTTAAACGTTCTTGGTTCAAGCGGAGACCAGCAGTCAGACATTTTCTTGTCAATCGGACAACATGGAAGTTGCGATCCAGCTGCCGGTCTTTGAAGTACGGGTTTCGGGGAAACTGAAACAGAAAACGTCATTAAAGTCTTACAAATCAAACAATTTATAATCAAACTCTAAGCACGAGTCTTACGTAAGGAAAGATTGGATTGGCCTTCCCTCCATTTAAACGAAAGCATAGAAGTAACTTTTTTCTTTGCACTTGGAGGACTCGAGCATGGTGATTTACTTTTTACGTCTGTGGATGTGGTGCAATTCAGGCACGGAAGACAATTATTTTGTAAAATTCCAAAATGGTGAGATTCGTCATATACAGTAGACACTCCATCTATCGAGGACGGTGGTGCTTCGTTTGGTTTCATTGATGGATTAGAGGTGGAGAAGGTAGCACCATTGACTTGATCGGCAAACCGTGGAGTCACTGATGCACTGATGGAACCGTTTTGAGATACCATATCTGTGTAATCGAAGTTAGTAAGATATACTATCAAAAGATTAAAACTTTATGTTTGTAACAAAATACAAAGCATTTTTTAATCTTGAAGATATATAGGTTTGACCATGAAATTCAAATATATATATATATATATATATACACACACACATATATATAAATAAAAAATGACCACATACCATCTTGAGTGCTGTAGAAGTCTTCGTCATCATCAGAGTCGGTTGCAACTGGAATATCATACCAAGAATCTGAATTCCCTAATAAGAGCACACAGTTTAAAGAATTATACAAAAAACATCCTGCTAACCTTCAGTAAAATGTAGCAACACTCTTGGTTTTAAGAAGCAAGAGGCGCACAGAAGCGACGGGGTCTAAAACCGAGGCGCGAAGCACAAAAGCGATGGGCCTTTCGTACCCGAGGCGCAAGATGATTATATAAATTGTTTATATATCCCATAGGTTTTTAGCATTCCTTACCCAAAATATAGCTGTAAGTAAGGTTTATATATGATTTTACCTACATGTACAAGCCAATAGACCTATCGTACAACACTTTAATGCATAAAAACACCAAAAGTATACAAGGTGTGCGCCTCAGGCCCCAAAAAATTGCGCTTTTCTTGCACTTTGGGGAAAAGGCGCGCCTCGGGTGACATAAGGCGCTGAGGCCTGCACCTAGGCGCGTTTTTTAAAACCCGGGCAACACTACAGGCCTCAAATTTGATTTTGGATACCAGTCTAAACCAATACATTCATGATCGTAACAAATTAACAAGGGATGATCTATACGACTATATACACACAACTGGCACACTAACCACACACCATCGACACATCATAGTATGGATCATACAAGCCGTACGCGGGGTTATACTATACTGACACCTCATAAGCACAATAATGTTATACGCGCTGTATGAGTGTCCCCTCATACAAATCATACGGGCCTTATGAGGCGTTAATATACTGACACATTATACGGGGCCACGGGCAACAATGCCAAACAAGCATATGAGGTGTCATGATGACATAGTCATACGGCCCATATAACCTTTTGCTACCCTTCGTACGCCCATGTGGCGATCGGGGGGTGGGTGTACTTACAGTAGCATCCATTTAACAATAATGAGGGTACTAACATTGTTAACAACTAATAAAAATAATAATCAAACAATTGATTAACATTAACAAGAAGCCATAAATCAGCATAAAACCCCTAATTACAAAACTAAACAAATTAGGGTTTGAACAAATACCTTGAAATGCAGGATTACGATAAGATCGATCCATCGAATTAGTAGTACCAGCAGCAGCAGTGCTACGAGCCGAATACCGATTAACAGCTTCCGTTTTGGACTTCCTACCGATTCTTCTTCTTCGTCTTCTCCCATGTGTTCTTGCGTTAATCCTCGGTGTTATTTCACAATCTTCATGCTTACTATTACCCAATCCAACACACACGCACCCTTTCGGTTTCGATCCACACACACCCATCTCTCTTACACCAATCACACAGAGTAGAATTGATATGGTGATCAGATCTTGTTGGTGGGTTTATGCACAATTTAGATGGGTTGTAATTTGTAATAGTTATCTGTATGGATTTAGCAAGATAAGATATTCTGATTAATAATAAAAGGGAAGAAACAAGAAGAAAATATCAGATGGAATCGACCAACGTGGTTCAGAATCTTGATCATCGGTTGGAGATTCACCTAAATATTATTATTATTATTATTCAGATAACAAATTCTGATGCCAGTGTGAATGAAGATGAGCAGGGAGTAAAGAGGGGGTGTGTGAAACAATTTTACAAAAATTGGAAAATCAAATTGATAATAATAAGATTGTGTGGATTATTATTTTTGGGGTGTGAAAAAGGAAAGTAATAATAAAAAGGTTACCAAAGATTATGAAGAGTGGGGTACTTTCATTCATGGTGCCTAAATTATGAATTTAATTTTTACAATTTGTTTATTATGAAAAGGTGGAGAATGGGAAAGAGGTGAAAGTTTATTGTTTGTGAGACTAGTGGGTATCAGGTCGGCTTAGGCCCGGCCAGGCGCGGCGCCTCACCCCACACCACCCCTAGGCCCGGCTTCGTCACACCCGGCCAACATCTGCCGCGCTTGCCGTGCTCATTTTTCAAAAAGTGACCGTTTCAAACGGCTAGTTTCTTTTAAAATAAAATAAAAAATCCCTTTTTCTGTAAAATACCCATCTTTCACCCTTTTTATTCCATACTTTCAACCCAAAGCACTCTTTTTTTATACATATGGAACAACGCAAACGGCAGGGACCCTCACGAAGACGATGCCGAGTAGTAGTGTGTTTTTTTAAATCTAGTCTTTTTTTTAAAATTTTATGTAGTGTAATTTTTTTTTCTAAGTAATGTAATTTTTTTACATGCTTTTTATTTTTTTTTAGTTTAATAAAACATGATATTTAAAATCATTTTATAGATTAGATAACAAAATTCAAAAAATATAAATAAATAAATAAATAAACTGTTGGGTAGATTCATCCTCCACCCTCTTGAAAAAGCTAGGAAGGACATCTTTTGAAAGATGGGATGTGGCGTCCTACATGACGGCTCATCCCCATGGAGATGACCCTCCCCATACCCATTAGTCTGATATGGTTTAGGGGTGAGTGAGTGAAGAAGATCAAGATACGGATGATTACTTAAATTCAAGTAATAAGGTGTTCCAAGTTGTTATATACATTATTGTTTAAAGGACATAAGAAAGTAATAAGGTGTTCCAAGTTGTTATATACTATATCAATAGTGTGGTGTATACTATATCAATAGTGGTGGTGTATTGATAAAGACAAAATCTTTAAACACCTAGATTCAAGTCTTACATACGATAGAACTTACAAAAAATACCGTTAAAAAAATTAAGATAGTACTATGTTATATTACGTGTTATGCTTCTTTAATTCGTTTAATTCTTTGTGGTGTTATCTTTTTTTTTTTATCATGTGATATTTATTCACCTAAAGATGTACTTTAAACTCCTCTTAGCATAAAAGGATAGTAAGTATGTGTATCTTATAAACCAAAAGCATATATTGCTCGATTGCGACTGTAGGGACGGAAAAAAAATAAAGAACCTGAGCTGGTGGGATTACCTGAAATATCTGGGTCATGTACGGGATCGGTACTTGGGTGTGAGAAGGGTATGAGATAGTTTTACAAACAAATATTAAACCAGAATTAGTCATTATCATCCTTAAATATGAGTCAACCATGGATCCTCGCTAAAACCAACCTCAGGTGAATAGTTCAGTCCCACTGTAAATATTTTATCAAAATCTCTATTTTTGATAATCATCCTTATTATGTTTTGCCTTTCTTTTAATTATTTTGAAACTTAATGACACATGTTATGTTATATGTAGCCTAAGTTATGATACAACCACAATTTTGAAAAATCAACTCTTCACACATAAATGCACAATTTCAATAACCTATTTGCTAGAAATCAAAGCTTTATCATGTGGGTTCCACCCCATGAATAACTCATTACCACTTGGTTGCAAAGTCCTATGTGCACATAGGGGTGACTAAGGTTGTTGATAAATTGGTTTACAACTATCAAACCGTCTAAAATATGTCATTGGTTTAGTATTACAGGTGTTGTTTTTTAACTTTTTAGTCGATCGATTTTAAAATTTAAAAATAAAAATCGTAATGAATAGTCTGGTCTTAGGTTTATACCAAAAGTCTTCCATAAAACCTTGACTTTTTTCAGTTATTTGGATAGATAGTTATTCTCAACATCTTGTTATTATGTGATGTTTTGACAAAAAAAAATTGTAGCTTAATTTATAAAGGTACAAACCGAAACCAAACCATTAGCAATACTTCAGTTTTGGTTTTCAATAATGAGAAACTATTAGGAACGCTTTGTCTCGCGGTTTAACCTAAAATCATCAAAATCATACCCTGAACGCCCCAGTGGGTCACTTTTTCAAAGGCAACAAAATTGACCTCTCAACACTTTCAAATTACCATTTATTCACTTGTTGCTTGAAGAGCATGTGTACTAGTTTACTTACGTACACTACAACTGGTTTACACATCAGTGGCGGGTCTAGAAAATCTTCGTAGCGGTAATGTTTTATAAAAAATTGTAACGCAATCGAAAAAACGTCATTTTTTTCCAAAATTTACACCGACGCTGGAGCGTCAAGCGGTAGCGGAGGCTACCATTTCCCTAAGGTAGGTCCGCCCCTGTTACACATGCTAAGAAGTAATTTGCTACCACCTTACCCATTTGAGTGTGTATACTATAGGTTCTCATGTTAAAAATCATATGAACATGGCCGGCCCTGAAAGTGGGCGGGGAAGGCCATCGGTCAGGGCCCGATATTTCGAAAGGCACATTATTAAAAAAACTCTGATATGTATGTCATCATCATCATCATCATACTCAGTAAATCCCACCAATAGCAAAGCTAAGGTAGAGTCTGAGGAGAGTAGATGTAGACAGCCTTACCCCTACTCCGTAGGAATAGAGAGGCTGCTTCTAGTGAGACCCTCGGCTCGATTGTAGTTTTGTATGAAGACTTGGACCTAAGGCACATAACACTCAAACAATCGGAACAAAGACCGATTAGTGCATGTACCCCCGTGTCTTTCAGCTATCAACGCCACCACATGATGCATGATTAACCATCCGCCTCTTTTAACATTATTTTCACAAAATTAGTAAAATAACGTTTAAGTTAGTACAATTTCACTTTTTCCCCCCGAGCACCCACACATATATACATTATATGTTGACACCGCAAGTGAGGCATTCTGATATGTATATGTAAAAATAAATAAGTTAATGGGTATATCCATACAAACACCAAAGTAGGCCCACTTATCAAACTATTTTTATGGTTTAGATTAGTTATTAACCCATTGGCATTACGTTTAGACCTTTAGTGGGTCTAATACCCAATTTCATTAAGGTCTAAAGGCACGTTTTTTCGAGCTCGAACATAGTACATGAATTCTCAGGGCCGACCCTGCATATGAATTCTAGTATTCCACAATTTACCATTATACTCATTTGGATGTGGATGTTGGCTTAAATCAACTTCACTCATCGATTTGCATCGCTCATCCTCCTCTATCAAAAAAAAGGAAGGCTAAGAGCTAGACACGTTTTACGAGACATGAATCATATAGAAGTGTAAAAGAGCCAAGCCGAGCCTGAGTTTGACGTTGAACACACAAAGCTCGAGCTCGAGCTCAAACTTGGCTCGTTTCAATATCTATTTCAAAAGGTCGAGCTCGGTTAATGAGTAGTTTTTCAAGCTTGAGTTTGGCTCATTTATTATTTATTAACTATTTATCTATATTTATAATTTAATTTTGTGTATAACAAAATATATATTGTTTAGTTATTTTAAACTTAGTTGATAGTTATATATATAATAATTATTAGTATGTAAATACATATTTAATATATTACATAAATATGCTATAAATAGTAGGCTCATTTAGCCTTGCAAACCAGCTTGAGTTTGATAAGTGAAGCTCGGGCTAAGGCTCATTTATTAAACAAGCTTACTTTTAAGCTTGAACTCGAGCTCATTGAAGCCCGCTTCATTTAAATATTTAACGAGTTGATCTTAAATAGCTCACGTGCAGCTTATCTCATTTACACTGCTACATTTTAGCATCTCTTGCAAAGATGATAAATCGCAAATGCGTACAAGCTAGAGAAGCATAAGTCCTCCATGATCTCAGGACATTCGATATATGTTAACACTGCCTAATTCGTCGGTAGACACATGTTTGATGTTTGGCATGGTTTCAAACTCGGACCACTCTATCTCATTATATCGTTGACCAAATAATTTCAATATCTTCCTATTCCAGAGTTTTCAAACTCCAACCACTTTAATATTAGTACAACAATAAAAGAGGGGCCCTGTATTTGTACGTAAGCTACATAAACAAAATAATTATTTTCGCACCAAGTACCAATGAGATACAAAAGACAAACAAAGTTCAAGAAAGATGGAAATGAGTGTATACAAGCATAATGGATATTGAATTTTAAGGGCACACGGTGTGGGTCGGTATAGGGCCGGCTTGGACCGGCGACGTCTCCAACACCATTTCGTCCCCGACAGCGTTGTCCCCGGCGTCCACACGACGAAGAAGATGGGCGAATAAGGACAAAAAAAAGTAGCCGTTTGGCTACTATCCGTTGGAAAGAAAAAAAATAAATTCAAATAAATTCAAAAAAATCCAATCTTTTTATAAATATCACCTATTAAATCCATTTCAAACCCATTTTTCTCTTAATCTTTTATAAAAAATTTTCTCCTTTTACTACTTTTATATTTTGCTATGGATCAATTCAACCCGTTCAGCCCGAACAACCCGCCAAACCCAAACAACCCGCCAAACCCAAACAACCCGCCAAACCCGAACAACCCGTTTTCGGGACCGGCGTACTATCCGCAAATGGAGCCGAGCCCGTATTCGCAATTTTCCTTCAACACTTTTGCGGGTTGGCAATACTCGCCGAACGCCTTATCGAATCCGCAACAAATGCAAGCCATACAAAGCTTGATGATGCAGAACGCGTTTAACACTCAACCGCCACAACCCGTTGAACCTTCTCAACCATCACAACCCGTTGAAGACGACGTTGAAGACGACGTTGAAGTCGTTCCCGAGACGCAACCTCAATCTTTCAAACGTAAAAAGGGAGGACGCGCTAGCAAAGGAAAGCAAACGATGGTAGACCAAGATAACCCAACAAAAACGGGCAAACTACTATGGAAGACTATCGAGGAGGAGGCCTTAGCAAAGGCGTTTGTCAGCTCATCGAAAACCCGATTGTCGGTATGTAAAGTTAAGTTTCTTTTAGATATATACTTTTTAATACAATGTTTAATTTTTTTAATACAAACTTTTGTTAAATATAGGTAACAATCAAACCGGTGAGGGGTTTTAGAAACAAGTATTACCCAAGTTCCTTGAGTTAATGGGTCAAGGCTCATGTCAGTGCCACGTCATCAAAAATGCAATTCAGCAAAAATGTCACATCAGTTGCCATGTCATATGCCGCGTCAGCAAAATGGGCCACATCAGATGCCACATCAGCAAAAACTAACTGGGTTAGGGTTCAGTTAGTTAGGGAATAGTCTCAGCCAATAAGTTAAAAGTTAGGAGTGCTGGTATACAAATTAAAAATTGAGAGTGTAATTGGCCAATTGGTGAAAGTTGAGATTATTAAAATCCAATATCCTAAAAAAGTTCCTCTTATGCAAGAGATATGTTTTACCTATACCTATAAAAAAACATAACTTGTTAAGAGAAAAACAAAATCTATATAGTAGAAAAATCAATCTTTTGTAGTAATAATAAAATGTAGAGAAATATACCATATTTTCTTAAATGGGCCAAGCCCACACACATGTGGTAGTAGGTCGTAGGCCCATCGCTAAAGAAACAATACACGCTCTTAAGATGTAGTCCCGCACACAGTAGATTACCTCCCACTCACACGATTGATAAAGAATTTGATCCACCAATCAGAAAGGAGGTGATGTTAGCACACACTTGCACACCTTAGGGATGGAATGTCTCCCACCAATGAGAGTACGGTTTACATTACCCAGACGGTTATTATTGTGATGTCCACACCACCCTAATGACAATGACATCTAACGAAATCTACCTTAAATATCGGTGAGGTTTACCTTTCTGATGTACGTTCTCTTCTCTACTCTCACAAAACCCTATTTACTCCGATCAAAGCCTCTACTTATTCTCGCGGCTGAGATGGGTCACAAGGAGGAATCCCAACATGTGGCGAGCCTAACGGTGTCTTCTGTTTTACAGGCAACCTTCCTCGTAGTTCATTCAGTTTCCTCGAGGATGTCCTGTTGTGGAATGGGTTCAAACCTCATGGCTAGGATTCGTTTCTTCAAACCTCATGGCTAGGATTCGTTTCTTCATAGACTATTTGAAAAGTTCACTTATTTTTTCTAGTTAATTGAACAAATAACCCCTATGGTTTGATCATATTGTATATTTAGCCTTTTGGAATGGAAAATTGCAAACTTAGTATAAACATTTGTGAGTTAATTGTAAAAATACCCCTTGTGATTTTATCATATTGTATTTTTGGCCCTCCGAGAACAAAAAAAAATGCAAACTTAGTCCAAACATTTGTGAGTGGGTTGCACGTTTAGCAACCAACGCTAATACACAGTTTCTCCCACATGTGGGTAACTCTATCTTTTTAAATTGCAAATCCTAATAAAAAATTCTCTCTAGTATAGCATATATATACATATGTACATACAATTGAAACATATATACAAAGGTATATATACATCATATTATATATACAATAACAACAACCGTACCCGCTAAATCCCATAAATAGCAAAGTCATTGGTAAAGTCTGGGTAGGGTGGGATGTAGACATATGTTACCTTTGTCCCTAGGGAGAGATAGACACATCATATAATATATAATATCTTATATACACACACATATAAAATTATATATCCACACACTCTATAAAAGACAATTCTGAGAAACAATGAGCCGTAGAGAAGCATACATGGTAAATCATTAACGGTTCTCGCGGGTTTTATTGAATGCTATTGACTACTGGCCCTTAGTTATGGTTTCTAAAAGTAATAATCTGATTTACCATTTTCAATAAAAAAATCCAGAAAATATGAAAAAACATGAAAACTCACCATAAACCTCATCTTACATTCTCGATTCCGTCATGTTTGTGAGCGAAGATATCTTGAACGACGAGCTATTGATGTCAAACAACGCTGGTACGTGGAACGGCGGAGTGTTAATGTCAAATGGCGGTGACATGTGCAACCGGCCTAGAGGAGATGCGGGGTGGGACGACACAGGACCCAAACTCCCCGGGGCCCGAAAAGTTTTTCTTTTGTAAAACTTTATACATGTTAAATGCGTATATATACATTTTGTTTCAAGATAGTTGATCAAAAGTCTCCAGGGCTAGTGGTTTCTATTCCCCACTAAATTAAAAGAGTTTAGATTGATCCCAAGTTTGATTCCTTAAAATATGTTTTTAAGTTGTTTAATTCCCATTTTCCCTTTCTGTTGTTTCCCAATTCACCTTCGTTTTTTCCTAGTATTTTATTTTTGCGTTCTTTTTCGAATTGAATTTTAAGTTTAAATTGAAAACTTTTATTATTTACTTATTTTTGTTTTCTTTATTATTTAAATTAAATTTAATAAAACAATATTTGCACTGATTTTTTCCTTTTATTATACAAAAACTAATGAAGCGAAAACGTTTTGGGCATGTTACGAGTATATTTTTTTGTTTTCTTTTTTCGTTTGCTATATTGAGTGTGTCGAAACAAACAAAATTTCCACTCGGTGCAACACAAAGGTTTGATCCACTAGTTTGTGTATAGTTTTAAATTTTTATAGATATTTTGAAAAAAGTTATATTTTACTGACCCAATTTTTTCATTTATTCTTATGTTTTCTAGTATATAAACATGTACTAATTCAAATATAATTAGCTTTTCTTTACAATATTGAGCTATTGACTTTATATTATAGGGCCCATTTTTTCCTACTCGCCCAGGACCCAAAAAATTTTGAGCATTTTCAGAGACGGCCATGTGTGCAACGATGAACTGTTGATGTCAAACGGCATTAGTATATGAATGCCGGAGTGTTGATGTCACGATTATGTTGAACGATGATGTGTTGAATTTTTACAATAGTTTGTCAATGGTCTAAGGAATAAAGGTGTTTTATTAGAGTTTGTAATTTGAAAAGACCGAATTACCTTTACATGGATATGGAACAAAGGGTCATTTTTTGTTAATAACTGGTGGGCATTAACATTAGGGGCTAAACATGCAATCCACTTAGGTGCTCACAAATGTTTGGACTATGTTTTCAATTTTCATTATCGGGGTAAACATGCAATATGATCAAACCTTGCTCACAAATGTTTGGACTATGTTTTCAATTTTCATTCTCGGGGTAATCATGCAATATGATGGAACATTTGTATAGTTAACTCACAAGTTTTGTACTAAATTCACAATTTTATCGTTCCCAATGAGCAACACATGAAGTATGATCAAACCAAGGCCAAATAACTCCTTTTTCATTAAGTTATGGGGATGATTTATGTGTTATAGCATAACCGTAAAACATAGCCCGCATGTTGCGGAGAGTAAAAATCAAAACGTAGATAAAAAAACATTTGGTCCCTTGGGTTATTATTTTTGTTCGGTTGTTACTTAGCACGGTGTTTGGTAGTCACATTTTGTCCACAGGGTTTTTTCTACCCTTACATGTCATAAATCGACTTCGTGTACTTTATACGTCACGTGAGTCACTTGGTGTTAAAAAATCGTTTGTTTGTTTTACATTTTTTCCAGTTTTGATCTTTGTCCAGATGCTACTTAGCATGGTTTTACACGCATTGCCCCGTAACGTGGGGGCTTAAATGCTAGTTTATTTTATTTCCAATATTTATAAAACTTGAAAATAAAAATAAAGTATTAAAACTATTCTGCATTGCCAAACCTTTTCCTGCACGTAGTTTTTTTTTTGAACGACCAACACAATTAATTTCGAGTACTTCCGGGGCACCCACTAGACTAAACGGAGTACTCCGAGAGTAACCCGATGTAACACCTCGCGTTTTCCGTACTTTCTATTTATAGCAAGCTCATGTTGTAATTCTATTTTTGGAAATCCTTGTATTCGTATCCTTCATTTCGTTGTAATCGTTGTAATCGAGACTTTAATCATAATGGAAAATACATGTTTATCTTTATACTTGTTATACACAACCGGACTTATTCATACATACTTATACATAATGCATATACTCGAAGATGTGACATACTTGTTAATATGCGACGTTGATGGTACTCCACTCGATATTATCTCTGATCGCGACGCTCGTTTCACCTCCCGTCTTTGGCAAACTTTTCAATCCGCTCTTGGCACTCGTCTTAGCCTTAGCACCGCTTTTCATCCTCAGTCTGATGGTCAAACCGAGCATACAATCCAAACTTTGGAAAATTTGCGTAATCGATTTTGGCGGCAATTGGGATTCGCACTTACCTTTGGTAGAATTCTTGTACAATAATAGTTATCACGCCAGTATACAAATGGCTCCATTTGAAGCATTGTATGGTCATAAGTGTCGTTCGCCTATTTGTTGGCACGAGATTGGAGATGTTCAGATCACCGGTCCCGAATTAATACATGAGACGACAGACAAGATCCTACAAATCCGTGATAACCACCTCAAAGTTCGAAGTCGTCAAAAGAGTTACGCAGACAAGAGACGCAAACCTTTGGAATTTAATGTTGGTGATCATGTACTTCTCAAGGTATCCCCTTGGAAGGGTATTGTTCATTTTGGTAAGAAAGGCAAACTCGCTCCTTGCTACGTAGGTCCTTTCAAGATCTTGGAAAGGATTAGCAAGGTAGCATATCGACTGGACCTACCTCAAGAACTCAACAACGTTCATCCTGTTTTTCATGTTTCGAATCTCAAGAAAAGTCTAGCTGAAGAAGGACTTCAAGTTCCACTCGAAGATCTTCAAATCAACGAGACATTGCATTTTGTGGAAAAAACCAGTTGAAATCATGGACCGAGGAATCAAGCAATTGAGGCGCAGTCGTATCCCTATCGTAAAAGTTCATTGGGAAGGGAAACGTGGCGCTGAGTTTACTTGGGAACTCCAGAGTGATATGAAGACTAGGTATCCGCATCTCTTTGTTGCATCTTCCTAAATTTCGGGACGAAATTTCCTAAAGGAGGGGAGACTGTAACGCCTCGCGTTTTCCATACTTTCTATTTATAGCAAGCTCATGTTGTAATTCTATTTTTGGAAATCCTTGTACTCGTATCCTTTATTTCGTTGTAATCGTTGTAATCGAGACTTGAATCATAATGGAAAATACATGTTTATCTTTATACTTGTTATACATAGCAATACTTATTCATACATACTTATACATAATGCATATACTCGAAAATGTGACATACTTGTTAATACGCGACGTTGATACATTGTACATACATTATATGTAACATCCGTCGAAAAACGGGTTTTCAAAACCCGCTTCGTTTATTAATCGAATAATCAGTTTTAAATTTTCGTTGCTTATTTATGACATATTTTAAACGATACATAATTAATAAATAAATTAGAATTTATAAATTATAATTGTTAAAAAGTAAAAATAAATTAATTAAAAAGAAAAACCGGCTGCCGGGAGTCGAACCTGGGTCAGCCGGGAACCTCAAGTCTTAACTCACATCCACCAAACCACTCCGCCACTTGTGTTCTTTAGTGATATATCAAGACAATTAATTCAAATAACAAAAACTCATTTTCAAATCAGTCAACCGACGCGTCCAATTCGCAGTCGCCGGAAATCCCGACGATTTCGCCAATTATTGTCGGTTTCTTGTGACTTAACGTGCGTATTAACACTTACATCGGTTATAACCGATGTCCAGTTCCGCGACATCAGTCATAACCGCCGGAGAATAATTGACCAACGAATCAAGACAGAAATCGGACCCAATTCATCGATATTCTTTCCTATAAATACACACCCTAGCCTCTGGTAATCTTTTCGCTCAAAATCACACCAATTCTCGACGAAATTTCACTCGCCGGAACTTTTCTGCCATTACCGGACTTTCGCCGGAAAACCGAGACTCACATCAACACGGTAAATACCTCGACACTTTCTGTTCCATTCCATTGTTAGACCATTACTAACATCAATCCATCACCCAGAATCGATCCCAGACGACGTTGCCGGATTTCTGTACTCGCCGGAAAAATCGCTGGAATTTCCGAACTCACGCTGTTAATCGGTATGATCAACTACACCTCCTGTTAATCATTGTTTAGTAACTCAATTTCACATCTAATCAATCAAAACTGTTAATTGATCCTAACAGCCGAAGTTCACAAAACAGAGCCGACGAATCCTTGCCGGAGTTCTGTGAAAGACACCTGTTCGGTACATCCTTTCCCCAAACCCTCTCCGATCATTACCTTTCAATTGCTTATAATGTTCGTTAATCGAATTAAACAAGAAACAGTTTGGTTAACCGTTGTCTGTGTTTTGAGCGAAGAAGACGAAGTTGTTTATGTTTATAAGATTAATTAAAATCAATTATGAACGGGTTAGACACACAGTCCAGCGTTGGACTGTGTGCAAATAATACACACACGTCGCGAGTTCGATTCCTATCACAATCCTAACCTCAGAAATAAAAATGTCTTTTTAAAAACCGAACCGGGTTAACTCACAGTAAGATGTTAAGTATAATAAAAACCGGAATATTTACCAGGTTAGACACACAGTCCAGCGGTGGACTGTGTGCCAAACTAAACCACAGGTCCCGTCGAGACCTGTGGAGATCACAGGGCTGATACAAATAAATCCTTTTTAAAATAAATGATTTTCGGATTAAGTTAAATAGTATATAAATATAATTAAAAACAGAAATATTTCGGGTTAGACACGTAGCTCAGTTGGTAGAGCTGCGTGCACGCGTACGGGAGGTCACGGGTTCGAGTCTCACTCAGTACAATAATATTCACAACCAAACCGGTCAACGGTCAACAGTCATGGTCAACTGTCAAAAGTCAACATTTTTTTTTATTTTTTTTTATTTATTTAATTTAAAAATCAATTAAAAATACTTAAAATAATGTTTTTAAAGTTAGAAAATAGCCTTAAACTCACAAAAATATATCCAAAAATCCTATTAAAATTGTTAATGAATCCACTTATTTACCGTACCTTTTCGTTATTAATTAGGTTAGTTTTTCCTCGTCGATCAATCCTCTAAACTCGTGCGCATTCAACATCATCCACCGAACGCACTCAATGTGAGTGAATCTCTACCAATTCCCGTTTTAATCACATTTTGGGGTGTATCATGTGTCGCTATTATTTATTTAAATTAAACACTTGTGCATCCATCATATTCATGATCAAATGTGTTGCCAATATATATCAATTTTTTGTGTGGTTAATGTTTAGATTAAAGTTATCATTTTCAGTACATACATCATCATAGGTCCCCGCTCCCTATTACCTATGAGCGTGAGCCGTTCCCCATTACCTATGAGCGTGAACGAGGCGTTGCCAACATACGATCGGCTCCGTTTGATTGAGCCTTGATCGCACATGCATTACATCATAGGCTGTCTGCTCCCCATTATCTATGAGCGTGAGCCGTTCCCCATTACCTATGAGCGTGAATGAGACGTTGCCAACATATACATTGTCATTCATATCATATACTCATGCAAGGTGTTTATGATTGTTTGTTTACGTACGTTTGTTCATATATGATTATTGCACAATTTTTCCATATTAATTATAACAAGGAATCAATAATAAACGTTTTTAACAAGGTTCACTCGCCAACTTTTGTTGACCCAAAACTCCCCATTTTTACACATGATACAGGTGATCAAGTTGAAGCAAGAAACATATAGGGCGGCCTAGAAGAATAAACCAGTTTAGATTTTGGATTGTTTTAGTTAATTTTTCCTTTCCTTGTATTGTATGAATTTGACTTGAAACTTTGAGATGTAATTTGATTTTAATAAATATGAAACATATTAGTAAACATCATGAGCTTTGGTGATAACCCAATTATGCCCCAACTCTTATTCCGCTGCGGGTCGGGGTGTGACATTATACGTGACATTTATACTCGATCTCGATCATTTGGTACATACACGTATGTTATGATATGCTTCATATACTTAGAATGCACTTTTTATGCTTAAAAACCCTCAAACCATCAAATATAAACTTCAGGGACTAAATATGACAAAAAATAACAAAGTTTGGGGAATTTAGCCTCTCGCGGGCCGCGAGCGTGTAACCCAATTCTTCTCGCTCCCCGCCAGAAGGCATAATCCGCAGAATAATGTTTTCGGCTCATGGATTGGTCATTAGTGTGTTTGTTAGTTGTGTTTCTTGCACTTATTACACTCAACCACTAACCCTAATCACTTCCTATAAAACCCAACTCATTCCCACACTTCTCCCACTTTACAAACTCACTAATCCTCACTCTAAACACTCTAAAATCAGTTGCTAAACTCAGAATCTGAGCAGAAAGTTCAAGGTCCTCAAAGTGAGTTCTAGCTCACTTCTACCTATCCTTTCTCACTGTTTCTTCCTTCTTAGCACTTGGGACACCTCTAGGCTTGTTTCCTTAGGTTTTACCATGGAAAACCAATATGGAACTCCTTCATATTTGAGGTTGAAGTGCAAGTAACTTTCTGTTTTAAACAAAACTCTTTCAAAACTTGTTTAATCTAATCAAAACTTGAGTCTAACTCATCTCAAACCTATGTACGAATGCTTACAACACTATTTGTGGTTGGTTAGGCTTAAAAACAAGGTTGAGACATTCAAACTAGAGGATTTATCCTCATAAATATTATGTTTTCATAGAGCTTTAAGCTCACAAGTGATGTCAAGCCAAGAGCTTGATGATAGTGTGTCCACCTTGGTTAGCTTGGGCTATCCTAATTTTGGGACCACACCTCACTTGATGATTTTCACCATTTACATTCTTGTCTTATTGTTCTTATTATTCATGACCCTCCTTGTGTCTATGACACTTGTGTAGTGGTGAATCCCATCGAGGTTCCAAAGTGGATAGTTCATCCTCCCACCTCCTACATGATTATATAACTATGTATATATTATGGACTATAATATAATCCTAAAAACCAAACCCTTGATAATGACTAAGTAATCATCTATCGAGTTATTAAGTTTTATCACTAAAGTATGTAGTTTCTTGTCATGATTCTAATAGGTCTCGAACCTATGAAACCATATCAAATCCATTCGGGTTATCATAGTGTCAAGAACAAGGACTATATCTTAGTGATTATTGTCATACTATAATACTTTATTCTCATTCCCTTTTCAATCTTGCTCGAATAATCCGAATCTTCAATTACACTCATAACTAATACCTATGTTCTTCTTGTAGAAGGATAAGGTGCCAAACCCTAATCAAAACAAGCTCGCGAGATTCTTTAAGTGGAACACTTTAGCAAAACCGTGAGTACACTCGACCCATTTACCGCTTTCTCACTTTTGGGTTGTAACATGTTTACCTATCAAAATACACAATTCACAACTTATGCTTTACATGCTCAATCCGTTAATACATGATACCTGTTATGCTTAGATACATGCTCGATCATTAACTTAGCTAGCCCAACTTATCATATATAACGCTATAGGAGTAGCACACCACCCGTCGGGGTTATGTTAAGATTATCCTACTCATTTTAGTCTTGTTGCTTTTGTGACAAGGGAAGCTTGATCTCGTAAAACTTTTGTGGAAACTCGGGGTTTGATCTAGTATTGCATGATTAGTATATTCTTTGCTTACAATTACCGTGTGGATTCGAGTTATACCTTCTTATACTTATGCTATGTATCACCAAACTTGTGTACTCGTCTTTGCTTTTGCATTGAACTCTATTTTAAAACATGTTACAGGTTGATGAAGATGATGCCATGAAATTGGAGTAGTGTTGATGACTAGATACACACATAGACGTTAGGTTTATAATTGTTGTATCAAATTTTGCCTTAATTATTATTGTATTTGAATTTCCATGTATTGAACTCGAATATTTTACTTATGAAATGAAATCCGGTTTAATTAAATGTTGTCGCAATTAGTATTATGAGCAATGAGCAATCTCTTTCGTCCCGCCTCGATGTTTCCGCCATCGGTTGGGGTGTGACACCCGAGTCCACCACCAATTCCGGAGAAACCCCGGTAACCCACCAGCTGTCACACCCCGACCCGCAGCGGAATAAGAGTCGGGACATAATTGGGTTATCACCAAAGCTCATGATGTTTACTAAAATGTTTCATATTTATTAAATTCAAATTACAACTTAAATATTCAAATCAAAATCCATACAATTACAAGGAAATGAAACTATGTAAACAATCCAAAGCTTAAATTGATTTATTCTTCTAGGCCTTCCTATGTGTTTCTTGCCTCAACTGGATCACCTGTATCATGTGTAAAACGGGGAATATTTTGGGTCAACAAAAGTTGGCGAGTGAACCTTGAGAAAACATTGTTATTAATTTCTTGTTGTATTTAATATTGAAAATTTGAGCAATAATCACATGTGAGCAAACATATATATAACAAAACACAAACCACATTGGATGAGTAAATGACATGAATGATGGTATATATGAGATCAATGCTCAATCAAACGGAGCCGATCGAGTGACATGAATGATGATGTATGTGAGATCAAGGCCCAATCAAACGGAGCCGATCGAATGAGGCACCTGATACTCAACCCGTATCCCACGGGGAGCTGATGGGACTAATGAAATGCATGCACTGAAAATAATAACTTCAATCTAAACATAATTCACACAACAATTGATACACATTTGATCACGGATATGATGGATGCACAAGTGTTTAAATATAATAAGGAATTAAACGACACATGATACACCCCAAAATGTGATTAAAACGGGGAATTGGTAGAGATTCACTCACAGTGGGTGCCTCTTTGATGACGTTGGATGCGCACGAATTTTAGGATTTGATCGATGAGAAATACTAACCTAAAATAATAACGAAATGATTCAGTAAATTAGTACTTTTAATTTATACTCTTAATGTGATTTTTAGATTTTATTTTTGTGAGTTTAAGGAGGTTTTCTTAACTTTAAAATCTTATTTTTAAGTATTTTAAATGATTTTCTGATTAAATAAATTAATAAAAATAAATAAAAAAAATTGACTTTTTGACCGTTGACCGGTCGGATTGTGTTTAATTATGCGCTGGGTGAGGTTCGAACTCGGGACCTCTCGTTTACGTGCACGCAGCTCTAACAACTGAGCTACGTGTCTAACCCGAAATATTCTCTGTTTTAATTATATATATATACTAATTAACTGTTATTTTATTTAGTTTATTTCAAAACGGATTTAATATGGCCGAACCGACTTCAGTGACCCGGAGTCGAACTCGGGACGTTCGGTTCGAGTGCGCACAGCCCAACCAGTTGGGCTATGTGTCTAACCTTGTTTAACTACAGAATTATATTATATTTGTATACATGTTGAAAGATGATCTGGATAGGTTTTAAAAAGGATTGGTTTTATTTCTGAAAATCGTAACATATGCGATTCGAACTCGTGATGTGCGTGTTATGTTGCACACAGTCCACCGCTGGACTGTGTGTCTAACCCGGTTAAATATTCAGTTTTAATTAAACTTATACACATGTTCGACTTCGTCTTCTTCGCTTAACATTTCAGAACAGCGAATTCCGACTGTTCTGCTTAATCAATCTTAACTTATATTTGATTGAATTTGAAAATAGAAATGAGATGACATGGTATACCAGAACGGCGAGTTTGCTTCAGGTTTTCCGGCAAAGACTCGTCGTCTCCGATTTGCGGATTCCGGCTGAGGGAAACTGTTTAACAGTTTTGATTACTGAATTGAGCAATTAGATTATAAATTGAAAGATAGCAAGAGAAATTTAGAGGATTGTACCGTCTGAAGAAAAACGCGGTTTTCCGTTCAGTGATTCCGGCGAAATTAAGATTTCCGGCGACGTGCTAAAGCTTCGAGAAATTGTGCGATTTTGAGCGAAAAGGTTACCAGAGGTTTGGGTGGATATTTATAGGGATTAACAGGATGTATTGGGTCCGAATTTTGGTCTTGATTCGCAGTCAAAGTTTCTCCGGCGGTTACGACTGAAATTGTGGGTCAGACATCGGTTATAACCGATGTCATAGTCGGTTAACGTGTTTTGGTCAAAAGGAAATTGGCCAAAGTCGCGCATTACCGGATTTTCCGGTGACTGCGAGTTCTGAGCGCGATGATTTCCGGTTTTGAATTCGAGTTTTAATTTAAGTATTATTTGCTTCAGTAATTTCACAAAGGAGGCATGTGGCGGAGCGGTGTGTTGTGTGTTTGAGTTTGTGGGTGACCCGGGTTCGAAACCCGGCGCCCCCATTTTATTTTTTTCTCACTATTTAATATTATTTATAAATTATCGTTTAAAATTAGTTTGAGCAATAAATATACAACGAAAATTATAACTGGATATTCGATTAATAAACGAAGCGGGTTTTGGAAAACCCGTTTTTCGACGGATGTTACAGTATCCCCTACTTTTAGAAATTTCGTCCCGAAATTTAAGTAGTAGTGGTAACAGGAAAAAGATGCGGGTGTTTCTCGCGCATTGAGTCTTCACGTTCCCAAGTAAACTCAGGTCCTCGTTTCGACTCCCAACGTACCCTGACAATTGGAATACGACTTCGTCTTAAACGCTTCTCTCCGAAGTCCATGATTTCTACTGGTCTTTCAATGAAGTGCATAGATTCATCGATCTGAATATCTTCTAACGGAATATGGAGGTTTTCATCGGCGAGGCACTTCTTCAAGTTTGATACGTGGAATGTGGGATGAATTTTGTTGAGCTCTTCGGGTAGGTCAAGCTTGTATGCTACAGGACCTACTCTTTCGAGTATCTTGAAAGGTCCTACGTAACGTGGTGCTAGCTTGCCCTTCTGGCCGAAACGAACCACTCCCTTCCACGGTGATACTTTTAAAAGTACTTGATCACCAATGTCAAATTCCAAGGGCTTTCGTCGTTTGTCTGCATAACTCTTTTGACGACTTTGAGCCGCTAGAAGATTGTTTCGAATTTGAATGACCTTGTCGGTTGTTTCTTGAATTAATTCTGGACCGGTGATTTGCGATTCCCCAATTTCGTGCCAACATACTGGAGATCGGCACTTACGACCATATAACGCTTCGAAAGGAGCCATGCCGATACTTGAATGATAGCTATTGTTGTACGAAAATTCAACTAATGGTAGATGAGCGTCCCAATTCCCTTTGAAGTCTATGACACATGCTCGAAGCATGTCTTCAAGAGTTTGGATGGTGCGTTCAGATTGTCCATCAGTTTGAGGATGAAAAGCGGTACTGAGGTCTAATCGCGTACCCAAGGCGGTTTGTACGGCTTGCCATGTTCGTGAAGTGAAGCGACCATCACGGTCTGAAATGATGCTTAAAGGTACACCATGACGGCTTACGATCTCGCTGATGTAGATACGAGCTAACTTCTCATTTTTTAAGTCCTCGCGGATTGGAATGAAGTGAGCTGATTTTGTAAGACAATCAATGATTACCCATATGGTGTCATACCCACTGGAGGTGCGATGCCCGGCCACCAGTAGGTGTATTTTAGGTCTTGATACATCTTGTCGGCTCCTGGGTGTACAGAGTACCGTGTTTTGTGCGCCTCATTCATAAGGAAATCACGAAGGTTATCGCGATCGGGAATCCATATGCGATTTAGATAGTATAGAATACCGTCGGATTTGGTTTCGATTTTGAGTTCCGCTCCACATGACAGCTCATCGCGTACGTCGTTTTCTGTTACAGAAACATGTTGAGCTTCTCGGATTCGATCTTTGATATCGGTTATGATTTGCGAACATAGAAGACGAATGGAGTTCGCATAACCTTTTCGATTGAGCGCATCGGCCACTACGTTTGCCTTGCCAGGATGATATCGAATTTCACAGTCGTAGTCGTTAAGAAGTTCGACCCATCTTCGTTGCCTCATATTCAACTCCTTTTGGTTGAAGATATGTTGGAGACTTTTGTGGTCAGTGTATATTTCACACTTGGTACCGTAGAGGTAATGTCTCCATATCTTGAGAGCGAACACAACGGCTCCAAGTTCCAGGTCGTGGGTGGTGTAGTTCTTTTCGTGAACCTTGAGTTGCCTAGAAGCATAGGCTATCACTTTTCCTCTTTGCATTAATACACAGCCTAGCCCTTGCCCTGATGCGTCGCAATATACTACAAAGTCGTCGCAACCCTCAGGGAGTGTGAGGATAGGTGCGTCACAAAGTTTTTGCTTTAGAGTTTGGAAGGCTTCTTCTTGTTTAGGTCCTCATATGAAGGGTTTTCCTTTATGAGTCAAAGCCGTGAGTGGTACAGCAATACGGGAAAAATTGGCAATGAAGCATCGATAGTAACCAGCCAAACCAAGAAATGATCTTACTTCGGTAGGGGTACGTGGCGCTTGCCATTCCTGTACTGCCTTGATTTTTGAAGGATCGACATGTATTCCCTTGTCATTAACGACATGTCCAAGGAATTGTACTTCTCTTAACAAGAATTCGCATTTTGTGAACTTAGCGTAGAGCTTTTCAGTCCTTAAGAGTGTAAGGATGAGTCGAAGGTGTCGTTCATGATCGGATTTAGACTTGGAGTAGATGAGGATGTCGTCGATGAAGACTATGACAAAGCGGTCGAGGTAGGGTTTGCATACCCTATTCATTAGATCCATGAAGACAGCTGGGACGTTGGTTAAACCGAATGGCATGACCATGAATTCGTAATGACCATAACGAGTCCGGAAGGCGGTCTTTGGGACGTCTTCTTCATGTACTCTGAGTTGATGATAGCCAGAACGAAGGTCGATTTTTGAAAAGCAGGTGGCGCCTTGAAGTTGGTCTAGGAGGTCATCGATGCGAGGTAGTGGATAGCGATTTTTAACCGTTAGCTTGTTGAGTTCTCTGTATTCGATACACATACGAAACGTTCCATCTTTCTTCTTCACAAAAAGAACAGGTGCACCCCTCATCTATGAGCTAGGACGTAATTCAATCCATTATTTCTGCAAATTAAGCTTCAATTTCACAACATTTAAAGATTATGGCATGTCGAGAAAGCCCTATTGTGGTTGTTTCTTCAGTATCACCACAACAATTCTGTTTCTCTCAGATGCTATCATCTTCATCTTCCTCACTCTATCAACAACAACAACAGCTGTATCAGTTCATCTTCATCCAAATCCACAATCCGTTCCAGATATCCAAAACCTAACGATCGGTGTTTCGCTATTTGATCTTGATTGATGAGAAGGTAATTTGTAGATTTGCATATTATATGCCCTAATTTTGTGCCTTTAACATCCGAACACGACAGTTCTTCAAAGATTTTACATCATCCGTGTTGCAGTGATTCCATATACATCGATGGGTGTGACATTTGCTTTGAATACCATGTACGTGATATGTTTTACTCTTTTGTTTATGTGCTTGATTTGATCCGATTTTCTGCTAAATGTTAGTGATATATGAATGATTTGATCCATTAATATTATTCGATGTTCAGGTTTTTAGAATTTTGAGAAGAATTGAACCATATGTAGTTGATTGTTGTGCAGATGTTAGTGATATATGAGTGATTTAATGTATGTTGGTGATTATTGTGTAGATGTTAGTGATATATGAATGATTTGATGTATGTATGTTGTGTGAAGGTGTGTTTTGTAAGTTTGTTAATTGGTGATTTATAGTCGAATTTATATGTGCACACCAACTGTTTGATAAAATGTCTGTTTGAAATTTGAAGATTCACCCAATTGGTAACCCAAAACATGTATTGTTCTTGAATTTGATCATACTTTTATGATTTTACCTATGAAGAAAAAAAATACGTACATGCAGTTTTTTTGACTGATGTGTTCTGATATGTTTGTAGGGTGGGTGTTTGAACTTAGAGTCATGTGAGGATATCATGTATTCTTTGAAATTGAATATCTACTACCTTTTGTGCATCTATTTAGTTTCAAATGTAAACATATACTACTTTATGGGCACCTGATGACATGAAAAAGTTAGCAAGCCAAGCATTAGCGTTTTACAGATTATAATACTTCATTATTACCTGTAATATGTATTGATAATTACTAATAAGATATACATTTACAAACAAAAAAAAAAAGCTGGGCAAATGTTGCTCATGCTTTTGCAAAATAAACTCTATAAATCCTTATAATTTCTTTCATATCATTAGAACTCATTGGCCTGGTCTTTTATTAGTTTTTTTACTTTATTTTTCTATATTTTTTTTGTTCAGGAATGTGGAAGAGTTTGCTGAAGTAATCAATGGCGTTATTGAGAGTATCCTCAAGTGGAGCTCCATTTAAAGAGAAATAAGTTGAGCTATCCAGCCTTTTTAGAGTTGCACATAGAAATGCCCTATTCCGGAGAATGGTTCGGTGTCACAGGCAAGAACAAGAACTGACTGGAGTAAGTTTTGACTTTTAAAAATCAACCAAGTTTTTTCTTAATTTTTGTTGGTCAAAATCATAGTTAATAGCGCTCATAACGAGCACTAAAACACCATAGCGAGCGCTAGGTTTTTAAATATGTATAATATTTGTATTTTATCGTTCGATTCGTCCGTAACGGTGACTACCATCGAGTCCGTAACGAGTAGTAAATATATAATATTTTTATTTTATCGCCTAACATAACGAGCGGTTGTCCGTAACTTGCATCGAGTCCGTAACGAGTCGTAATTATATAATATTTTTATTTATTGTCCGAGGCGGTCATAACGAGCGTCGTCTGTAACTAGCGTTGACTCTGTAATGAGTCGTAAATGTATAATATTTTTATTCAGTTTACAACTGAGACTATAGTTCATGTTGAGTTGGTTTTTTTTATTATATTTGGTCTTATATATACATATGTTGATGATCATATTTATGCTAGGTTCTGTATTTTGTAGGCTTACAAACTTGTTGAAGACATTAAGGCAAAAGGTTGGATTAGCAAGCCATTTCAATTAAGGGTACTGATTCTTGCCTCTTTATTTATGATTATTATTATTATTATTATTATTATTATTATTATTATTATTATTATTATTATTATTATTACTATTATTATTACTATTATTATTACTATTATTATTACTATTATTATTACTATTATTATTACTATTATTATTACTATTATTATTACTATTATTATTACTATTATTATTATTATTATTATTATTATTATTATTATTATTATGCAGTGGTGTTGTAGTACGGCGTATTTAAATAGAGTCGACTCAGTTTGGTGTGAAATTGTCTTCGGTTTCCGCAAAGTCATAGGCTAAATTCAGGTTCACTTTTAGGTTTTATGATCATATTTATCTATTAATAGTTGGTTTATTTGATATATGATCTTTTGATACAATCTATTGATTTTGTTTTTAAGGTATTCAGTAAACAATGATGTTATATTTGCCGATGGATGCTGGTGCGGAACTGAATAAGGTCTTCTGCCCCTTTTTAAAGTTAATATCTTTCTTTTTTATAGCTTACCTTGGTTTAGACTCGACTTGGTTTATTTACAAATAGTTATCATTAGGTAATAAGTGCTCTTCATTTTTATTCATTTTTTTGTCAAGTCATTTGTAGTTTGATTATGAGTAGTTGACGACTAGCTGGATGTAGTTCTCTTAAATGATCTTGGTTGTATGCATGTTTATAGCGCACACGGAATGAAAATCTTATGTGTCTGCTACTCCTACTAATTGTGGCACTTCATCGTCTAATGGTGTTAGTTATTACACTTTAGTCCAAACGTATAGACAATCGAGCACGTGTGTATAAGGCATTATTGCTCGATTGTATTTAAGCTTTGCTTTCCCGTGTTAAAACGATTAAACATGTTTGTTATTTAAAAGAGGCTCCATTTCGTACCAAGTTTTATTTTATCGCCCGAGTCGTTCGTAACGAGCGTATGTCTGTAACTTGCATTGAGTCTGTAATGAGTTGTAAATATATAATATTCTTATTTATCGTCCGAGTCGTTCGTAGCGAGCGCTGTTTGTTTACAATACTTTTTGGTGAATGTTTTTGGAAGGTGAAGATGTCCAGATTAGTTGATGTGGTTTCTTAGATGGATGGCTATAAGTTTGTCAGGATATTCCCTTGCAGCTCATAAATTTTGTTCTTTTCTGTATGATTAGTCGATTAACATTTGAAGTGATTGTTTATCTTGCGAGTGGGGTTGATAACTTCTAAGGTAGCATCAATATTTGGAAGCCGAGTTGCCTCCTAAATGCGATAGAGTTGGGGTTAATAACTTCATTCGTACAAAGTAAGTTTCTCTTTCAACCCAAAGTTTTTTAGCCATTTTTAGAAGAATAGTCTTAATCTTTAATAAAAACCTGTTATTTCTTTTTTTTTTCCAGTCTATTCACATACCAAAGTAAAATAATATATTAATTATGATCAGGTATGTAGACAAGAGATGGATTTTCACTTATTTACACTAAATGCTTGCACATCAGTTGCTTTTTGGTAGCTTCATTTAGAACTCCTCTAGTGAAAGTTAGAGCTCAAACTGTCCTTATTTAATCAATTCAAATGAAAGTTTCATCCATAGATGATTCTCGATGATCACTATAATGGAAGTTTCATCATTTAGAAATCATCTGATGAAAGTTTCATTAAAACGGGTGCAAGTTTGTTTTTGAACTTTTTATTTACTCAGAGAATTATACACTCTGCAAAATGTTCACCTGTTTCTTATCCAATGTTGCCCTCAACTCATCAACATCATATGTGTCAGGCACATGCATTTATTTACATGATCACACTATTTCTTCGAAAAAAAAGCTTGGGATACTCACAATTGGCATGTTGGACCCTAATGCAGAGTTTCAGGTTCGTAATTTGCATAATCAACATTTTACGACATGTGCACAAAATTGTTTGTTTATCTTTAATTTGGTATTTTTTTTTGCAGCCGAGTTATACATTTGAGGTCTGCCTCAATCATGGGTTTGAACATAAGAAACCGCTTTGTTACTCTTCAAGGACCATGTATTTTCTTTTATTTTGTGTTCATCAGTAACTAACCAACTCAATTACTCAACTCATGATGATGTGGCTTATATGTTTTTTGATATTTTTATTAATGGTTTTGTCGAAATAGTTTGTTCACTTAAAATGCAGATATAAGTCCGCAAGACTCCATTTTGTATGATGTTGTGGAAGTTGGGCATATGCCATGTCATGCTCAAGAGTCGAGAAGATAGGGAACCTGATATCATTTCTAGCCATGGATTTAAATATGAATGCCCAGGTGCTTCAAAATTGCAGGTGCCACCTTTTTAGTATTAAAAGATCATATATATTTAACACTGGGTCAAGAAACATTTAATAAATTTGCATTTACATATGGCAAACCTTGTAACGTTTTATTGTTATAGCTGGGTTTGACAACAACATTTTTAATCTAAGTTTTTGTGTAAATAATTCGCATGTCAAATACCATTAATACTAAGTTACTACCTCCCTTATCTAATAAAGGAGAGTAGCAGCTGACATCACAATGTGAGTCATAGCCTTCAGAAACTTGTCCAATGGAATGGAAGCTGGACAAGCTGGGAAAAAAGGCAAGACCTAGAACCAAAAGGCACGTGTTTCATCAATGTGAGTTGCTTGGAACATCTGAGAATGACTCATCACTGGCTCACAATCTGATTTGTCAATGTCACTTGCTTAAAAATAGCACATTTTCTTATCCGGGTAAGTTGTTCTCACTCATTGCTTTAGTAGTTTAAATAGTGATAAAATACTTTTGTCTTTGTTAGGTTTTTGAAGAA
Source organism: Scalesia atractyloides (assembly GCA_947069175.1). Lineage (NCBI taxonomy): Eukaryota > Viridiplantae > Streptophyta > Magnoliopsida > Asterales > Asteraceae > Scalesia > Scalesia atractyloides. The sequence goes on along the minus strand of CAMTDV010000014.1, from coordinate 25,017,987 downwards.
ATTGATGATGCTTTGTTAAAACCATCTAATAAAATGCTTGAGCGATTTAAAAGTGACTCATTTGAGTGTAAAAAATGTCAAAACTCAAGAGCTTCCCGGGCTCGAGAGTTACTTATATTAAAAATTATTTATGATTAATACATAATTAAAAAGAATACAAAAGTATGACATTAATGTCTACGCTATAGGAACAATTATTTGGCTTTCATGTATGGTCATACCTTTGTTATTGGACAAGAGGAAGACGCGCAAGATGAGGTTAGTTTTCTGGACAGTGACATCTCATGGTCAAGTTACGTCTTTCATGTATGGTCATACTTTTGTTATTGGACTGTTATTCCTCTGTTTGATGTATAGCAGGTTCTTGAGAATTTGATAAATAGGATTTTGATTGTTTTGAAACTTCCATCATTTTGTGATTCAGCTACAGTTTTATTCTACTTGTGATTTGTAATGATAATGTGATTGTTTTATCTTATTTAACCCTTTTTATAGCTCTATTTTTATGTTCAGGTGTGTGTTTTCTTCTTCGTGTGGGTATGCCTTCGTTAGTGGGGGTATTCTCATCGTCACAGGTTAAATCTTGTGTTTAGGACCCATTTTAGGCTCAATAGCAGAAAAGAATTTGAGTCGATGCATTATGTCTAGATAGTTCGATGGGAGAAGATTATGGACGAAAGGCTTTGGTGGAAGTGATGTATGATCAAAGCTTCAGAGATGAGTGAGTATATAAAGAAAGTTGGTCATCAAGCTTATGGCGAAGTTTGTGCAGACTTCAGAGTATTCAAAAACATTTTTTTAAGATTTTTTTTTTAAATCTGCATCAAGTAGCTCTTTTATGTTGCAAATTGTATGCGTAATATAATTTAGGAGGTTTTATTCGTTAACATTAAATGTGTTGCTGCTAGCTATCATTGTTCATTAACACAAATGTGTAGCTGCTAGATGGCTAAATTGGTAGTATTTTTTTTTGGTTTAGGTCCTCCAACTGGAAAAAGCAACTTTGACGAAGTTGTAGAGTGTGATCCAATTAAGCATCATAATCTCTTTTGTCCTTAGGTAAATGAGAATCTTGCTTGAACTGGTGTCACTAAAAGTAATGGTTCAAGTCCCGGTACTGATGCTTTAGCCCCTTGAAGGATTGCAGCTGACCATAGATGCTTTGGATGGCTTCCAAACGCTTGACCCAAATCGATCTGTTGAATCTGAATCTGTTGCATCATTGTTCAAGGTATGTCATTGTTAGAGGTAATGTGCAAGTTACTGTTTCAGGTGTGTTTGTTGAAAAAGATCCGAAGGCGGAGATTGTTCCTTTGTTAAGATGTGTCAGATTGGCTAGAAAGTGTTATGATTGTTAACTTGTGAATGTAAATGATAGTTGTTTAGTAAATCTAATCTATGTTATAAGTGAATTCTGCAAAATTCATAATTTAAAGTCTTGATGCTGAATATATAATTAATATTAACTGGTGGCATCCAAATCTTTTTGTGTGTTTATGAAAGGGTGATAAACATATGGTCAAACTGATCTTTCAAACTTACATTGAATATAATTCCAATTGAGGCTTGTGTTGTTAAGTGTTTGGAATTGAGTTTACTTCATTTATTGGTCTAAACTTGAATAAATAAGACTTATAGACTGTGTGTTATACATGCTAGGCACTAACGTGGAACGTGTGGGATGGAGAATGGACAAAGCACATGAGTCGGGTGTTGATGCGGGATTGATGGCGCCATGCGAGGAGAATGGACAAAGGAGTGACCAAGCCGCTCTGTATCCCAAGTTGATGTTGCACCAACTAGAATTACAAATCAATGATTCTATATTACAAGCTACAATAAAAGATAAAGAAGTTTATAAACTATTTACATGTTAATTCTAATTGTAATTTAATGTTTTCTTTATACAATTTTGTATATGAATAAATATTTTGAGATTTATCAAGTCTTTATATTTCGTGAATTCTAATATATTTTTCATTTATCCGTTATTTACCTTAACATATTCAATTATTTATACCTTTAAGCGCCGAGTCCGTAACGAGTCGTAAATATATAATATTTTAATTTATCGTCCGAGTCGTTTGTAACGAGCGGAGTCCGTAACCAGTGGTCGACTCTGTAACGAGTCGTAAATATATAATATTTTTATTTTACTATCCGAGTCGTTCGTAACGAGCGTACAACCAGGAGTATGAACTATATGATTATACGACCTAATTTTTCTACTTCATACTCAATTAGGATAGAACCTGGAAAGTCCTAATATTTGTAATTTTTGTGCTATATAACACTTTGTTATATTACTTATGCACATTTTTGTGCCACATGCAGTTTTGTAGACAAGTTAAATGGATCCATCTTTCGATCATGTTTTAAATGAACCAGATTCATTCACATTGGTATGCATTTTTCTTATGGTTCTCTTTTTCTAGCCAGTTAAATTTCTCCATCATAATCTTATTGAACCTATTATATGTTTTTAACCTATTATATATTTTGAAGAGGAAATACCAAAACAGTTTGTGAAAATTTTATGGAATGAAAGACCTCCAAATGGAATGACTGCAATCATAAAAAATGAAGCCAACTTTTCATCATTTATATGGATCTGACTTTAACGGGACATAACCACATACATGAACAAGAATTACTTCTTACAAAGATTAAAAGAAATAAGATCCAATATTATGTGCTTATGTATAATATTTAACTGCAACTTGAACCAAATGTTGTTTGTTATGTATTAATTAGACTTATTATTAACTTTTCTGCCTACTGGACAATGACTTTGAATGTCAATATATATCAAATCCCCAACAATCTAAATGAACCGATAATTACTTACTAATTAATATAATAAAACGTTACTAAAACTACCCGTGTTTTACACGGGTCCGAGTACTAGTTCTAATTATTTAGCTTCAGGCTTGCTAGCTATAAAACTATTCATTCATCCAGTTATATAAAATGGTTGTTTAGATAACAAAATATTCCATAGATTGAATAATTCATTAAAAAGGGAAGGTTTGTCACAAGGGATAGAAGTACAAATCAAATATTATTTTAAAATCTAAAGAATGTGAACTATCTACCTAGGACTAATGAGCTTTTATTACATTGCACAATTTGATGTTAGCAGGCCATGAATTATGTCCACTTTTTTTAAAAAGAAAAAGATACGTTGGTTTTAAAAGGTGTGAGGTGCTCTGAGTTGTTTAGGTCTAAAAGCTTAGGTATGAGTCACAAGGCGTTGCTTCATGCATAATCAAATAAGCTTTTACGTACAATAGAATGTTGCATCTCTCTTTTTGATTTTGCATCAGTTTTTTAATCAAGTAAACCATTCATAATCTCTTCATGGTTTTGGACATTTTAACATTTTTGCTTCCTCAAGGCCCTATATTTGACCAATGTTGATCTACATGTAAAGCTAGCGCTGCCGCAAGGCCTTGAGGTGTTTTCTGATCGCCTCGCGCCTCAGGCTCATTTTTTAAAACCGCGAAAGAATGCACACATGCTTTTGAGTTTTGAGTGTCAAATTGACTTCTTTGCAAGTTCTAAAACTATTAAGTTGGTTTGAAGGAAAATAATATATAATAAAAAAAAATAATGATTTTGGGGCACAAAGAGGCTCTTTGTGTATAAAATATCTCAAATGAGAAGTCTAAGTACACTTATTTTTTGAATTCTTGTTTGGGTCACCAGAGCAAGTGAATTGCATAGCATACTTTAAGGCAAATTGGCATGAAAAAACAATTGTTGGAATACCATATGTTTCATGTTTTGCTTATGCCTTTGCTTGCTTGTGGGGGAACTGGTGTAACCCCATTAGACAATTTAATAACAAGAGTTGAAACTACTTAACAACATGTTTGTCATGTAACTTTTCTTTGCTATCTTTATTACATACTAGACAGAGAATTATGAACATCGACCTAATAATTGGTAGGTTCTTGGAAGGATAGCACAAAGGAAGATATTACTGTCACCAAAGAGCATGGGTCTCCATCCAATGATGAAATGGAAGCAGTCAAAGCAGTGGACTATGAGATCTATATGAAACAAATCTCAGAATCATCTGTGATTGGAGATGATTCTTTTCTTATTTTATAGTATGTTACCTTTTTTTATTCCTTCTACATATCCATTATGTTTTTCCACATTCAAAATGCTTCACATATCTCAGTCATCACCCCATAGCAGGGGCGGAGCTAGTGTATTAGAAGGGGTAGCACGGGCTACACCTCCAACCCGTCTTCGTACCGTTTTCGTAGTTGAAATAAAAATCGGTTTTATACAAAAGATACCCCTTATCTCCAAAAAAAAATTTGGGATGCCCCTGAATTTCTGGGCTAGCTCCGCCACTGCCCCATAGGTTGTGGAGTAACCTTTCCAAACATATATGCTGGAAACATGTGACTTTCTCATGAAGGTACTTACTAGCTTTTTAATCTATAGCTTATTATAAAAGTGTATCAAATTTATCATAGGCATATAGCAGTGAAAATTTGATTTCATTATGGAGCCCTACCTATAGTTAGGTGATCGAAGGTGCGGCAGGACACATCTAGCAGTATATGGGCCCAGAAGAAGGAAATGTCGTAACGATTGGGATGCAGCAGAACTATCTCGCAAAATTTAGGACCAGTTCAAGTTCAAATTACTCTATTCGTTCAGCATCCTCATTTAACAATCTTAAATTATCGTGTTATCAGCGGAGCTAAAAGAATTTAAAACAAAAACAAAAAGACAAGTGAAGTTGAATCTTTAGAACTTAAATGAAGGTTCAGGGACATGATGTATATTCCTAGTAAAGTAGGAAACAAGTTTGTTTGAACTGGAAATAGTGGACCACTAGATATACTTTGAGTTTTAGTAAGGCAACCTCTTTTGTTTTTCTTCCCATGAGACAAAAAGAAAGCTATATGTCTACAACTCTAGATACCATAAAGTGTTAGTCACACTTCAAGATTTACGACACTTTTGTTCGATACGTTCCTTTCATCTTTTATATATATATACAACTGCGACTAAGGATCTAGAATATATTTCAACTCAAGACTTAGCATCTTGTAATTATTTTTAACCTGCGGTGAAAAATATGAAGTGGGACTGTAAACAGTTATTGGAGCATAGAATTCCTAAACTGTACTTTTAACTGGATTTGCACATAGTTCAATGTATTCTTAAGCATATGTATATGTTAGTATTGGAACATATAGGGAGATCTTTGTTACAAGTGCATGACAAAGCATTGGTAAGTTTTTAGTGTGGACCCAATCACAACCTAAAGCAAGAATGCTTGTCAAAAGTTGATCTATTTTTTTACCTTTTATCTAATAACATCTCTCTGAGAAAGAAAAAGTGCAACAGAATTGCTAGTAGTATTCCATCTTTAAAGAAAAGTGGTCTCTCTTACCCTCAAAGTTAAAAAATTTACACACTCTACACCTTCACCTGCTTTACTCTCTCTCTATCTCTCAACTTCTATATCAAAGGGAGGGAGATGCATTATATCTTGATGTTAAAAACACCATGATTGTTATAAGTTCATCGTCATCCATTCATTTTGACTGCCCGGTATTCTATATTGGACAAGATATCTAGAGCGGTAGTTTACGTAGAAGAGGTAGAAAGAGTGTCATGGGGAGGAACAATGGTGTGGTTTTCGGGGCGCTAGTATTATTTTGCGTTTTTTTGTTATTCGCTGTTTTCATAATCACACAAGGTGCAATTCCACCCACTCAAAGTGTTAGTTTTGCCATGTCAAAAGGAGAAGCAACAAGGCACAAGGGGTTGGTTCTTAATTATGTTAGCAAAAGAAGAGTACCAAATGGACCTGATCCTATTCACAATAGGTATGCAAACACATGCATTTTCATTTTCATCTTCATGGTGTTTTATGTTGTATAAATAATTGGATGTTGTAACGATCCGGTCATTAAAACAATGCTTAGTTAGTGACTTAGTTCTACTTTCAACGTCGGTCTATATGAATTTGAAATCATTTACGTGTCACTTTAATCTTGTAAACGATGTCTTTTTGTCGAATACCTTACAAAACGCAGTTTGTTAATGCAATTGTTGTAAAGATGATAAAAGATAAACAAAATCAATGGCTATAAACTCATACCGAGCGAGTCTAAGATTGGCTTAAAGTTTAAGTGATGATTTCGAATGCATTATTTGTTCAGGAAAATTTCCAACACAAGACAACCGCCGGAACGAGTCTAGGATTGAGTTGGAAAACTCGCGTATGGAAATAGGTCCGGAAACCAAAGTAGAACTGCAAGAAGTTTCTGTGGATCTTGAAATCAGTCAAAATGTTACATTGTTGAGATAGTGATGATGATGATGATATTTGATCATCTTTTTGTGTCTGGATGAATTCACTTTTTTAAAGGGTAATGATGGGTGTCTTTGTATGTAGTAGTTGTTCAAAGTTTGAATTGTAAGATTCATGATTTGTGATGTTTAGTTTTAGATGAAAAGGAATGAAATCTAATACAGTTTGTGTGTTTGAGATGAGTAAAAGGGGTTTTGCCTTTGCTTTAGCTTTGAGCTTTAAGGGGATGGCTTTATTCCTGTTGTTAAGTGGGAATATGTTCCCTAAATAAACACTTTGCATGTCTTCGGTTTCTCTTCTTTCAACAATTCTTTTTTCTCTTTTTTTTTGCATGCTCAAATGAGAAAGATTACAAACAAGAGCGCGTGTCGGGCTTAGGTTGGGTTGATCCGTCAATTCGTCTAGTTTGCATGCTAAATCAGAGACTACAAACGAGCAAATCGATCGTTGGTTTGTATCAGATATGATGCTATTGTAAATGAACACGTCAAATAACGTTTCAAAACAAGTTTATACTATTGTAGATGAACGAACATGTCAAATAACGTTTCTGAACAAGTTTCTACTATTGTAGATGAACGAACACGTCAAATAACGTTTCAGAACAAGTTTATACTATTGTAGATGAATGAACACGTCAAATAACGTTTCAGAACAAGTTTCTACTATTGTAGATGAACGAACACGTCAAATAACGTTTCAGAACAAGTTTATACTATTATAGATGAACGAACACGTCAAATAACATTTCAGAACAAGTTTTAATATAGATTATTATGAGTTTATGTTGTGATCATGTCACTATCAGTAACTTTTAGTTCATATTTATCATTTAGTAATTTGATGCAATATGATTATAGACGTCAGATTATTACAAATAAATCTAATCTTTTAAATAAAATATCTAAGAAGAATGCAAAAACTAGATAAACTATACATAAATTTAACATGTAACAATTTTAAATTTACATGTAATAAGCATGAATGTTTGGTTATTCAAGAAGTACATGAGATTCCTCATCCCTCTTAATCTTTTTATACGAAGAAAATTTATGACATGTTACTTACAAATTGATCTAAATAATTTAATACAAATAAGAGTAAATATCTTTTAACGACAAATGTTATTCCTACTCTATCATACACCTTAGATTCAAGCAGTGATCGTCATGATAGTAAATAATTGGTAACCATAAACGATCTTTGTCACATCTCGGTTTATATACGATATATTAGATACCGACGGCTGTTATCAATATTTAAAGGTTTCAACAAATTTGTGATGATGATATAAATACAATTTGTCATGATTGATTGGCAAGTTTATATGAAAGAATATAGAACAATAATTTATGTTGGTTGTGCATTGAATAAAGTTGGTGACAATCTCTTTTTAATTGTCTTCTTTTTTTTCCATCTTTAGCTTTTCTTTCATCTCGTGTTTTCTTTCATGGTTTTCGATTTTGAAAGTTTCAAGAATTTTGGGCCCAGATTCAGATTTTAAAAGCACCTTTTGTTTTTTTGGGGTTGCATGCATCACCGGCTCACTGCCACTCTCAATTCCTTTTGTATTCATATTCATACCATTTAAATTTTCGATTTAAGTAGATAAATTATAAAATGTTTATCAGGTTTCAATATTATTTAAAAAAATACTGTTACACGGGTTGATTAATGAAAATGATATAATTTATTATAGGGAAAATGTCACAGAATAGTAACCAAGTTTCAAAAGTGTTCTAATTAGGTCACTCGTATCGTTTTTGTCCAAATTAGATAACTTAACATTCAAATCGAGTCATGTCCTTTTTTCCACGTGTCAAGAGAAAAATGGAGCATAAGATGCTAGAGTCGGATTATATTAATATATGAAATTTTATTTATTAAAAATAAAAACACTTTAATTACATTAAAAATTGAAAAAACAAGTTAAAATCCACGTCATCGCTGGACGTTAGCATCAAATGAAAGGGAAAAAAGAGACAAAAATTCACATCACCTCGGTTACCTATGAAATGGATGAAAAAACCCTTAATTTTAATAAAAATGAATGTTGAGTGACCTGATTAGAACACTTTTGAAACTTGAGTGACCTAATTAGAACACTTTTAAAACTTGGTTACTATTCTACAAATATATAAAGATTTATTATTTTTAATCTTCTCTTGATAGTTTTGACTGAACATACATGATAAATTCATAAGTTGTCATTAATAACATTGAATTTCATGGGACAAAGCCTCTTAAAATTATAAAATAAAAATCAAAGTCATCAAAATTCACACCAAAAACATGGGAAAAGTTGAATTAAAGAAAGAAATATTGGATTTTAATAATCTCAACTATTCGTCGTTGGCTGCTAACAGTCCCAACTTCAAAATTAACCACTAGTTATCCCAACTATTAACATATTGGTTTCCAATGGACCCTGACTAATAGATACCTAACACTGTTAGTCTTTTTTATATACCAAATAATAAAAATGTTATATCTTTAAAAACAATGTATATTACAGGGATTGAATAAATGTAATTTTGTATATCAAATAATAATAATAAAATATATCTTTAAAAAGCCTCGTGTAATACACGGGTTGAATAAATGAAATTTAATATATTAAATAACAAAAAAGTTATATCTTTTAGAATCACATGTATTGTACGGGTTGAATTAATGAAATTTTATATATCAAAAAATAAAAAAAAAGTTATATCTTTAAAAACCCTATGTCTTGCATGGTTTGAATAAATGCAACTTCATATACTAAATAATAAAAAATATTTTAAAAAACCCGTTATTTTAGTAGAAGCCATGAGTAATTTTATTATAATTCATTTTTATTAATTCCTATTATAAAGTAAAGACATGATAAATATAAATGGAAAAAATAGTAAAAGATAAAATTCATATATTAAAATAATATATTCTTTATTTGAATCTTAATAACAAATATTATCTATATCTATTTGTTTAGGGTAAAAGGTAAAAAGATAAAATTTATAGATTAAAATAATATATTTTTATTTAAATCTTATTAACAAATATTATCTATATCTATTTATTTAGGCGGGAAAAAAAGTTGAGATCGCCTCATAAAACGCCATGTGTCCCCCATATAATTTACTTTATTATATGTACTAGGTTAGAGTCAACGTGTACACGTGGTTTAGCAAATGAAAATGTTTTGAATTTGTTTCGTTTTAACTAAAATAATAAAAATAATTTTAATATAAATAAAATAAACTTAAAAACCCATATTATAGGTAAAAAAATACAAAAAATAATTCAGATTTCACTAAAAAAATTGATTGTACACCAAAGTGGTTGTCTATCTGTAATATTTTCATCATTATATAATTTGAATGTTTAATGGTCTTGACTGAAGCTAAAATTAAACGTACATAAAAAAAAAGTTGAATATGCATACTACATAAGTCTAATGACAAAGTGAAACTATCTTAGCTCGTTTGTCGTTCCGTTGCCGCATCCCCTTACCATATGGAAGTATGTATATACGCTCTCGCCCAAAACAGCAACCAACTAAAAATGATTAATTTATAAAAATAACCAACAATAAAAAAAATTCAAAGAAGTCTTAAGCAAAATAATCTCATGGATTACGCCTACTAACTTTAGTTCTTATCTTGTATCTTTATTTATATTTTTTACATTAAAAGTCTAAAACGTTAGTAAAGGCATTAGTTATTTATGTTTATTTTATTATAATTCAATTTCATTAATATCTACTATAAAGCAAAGACATGATAAATATAAATGGAAAACAAAACGGTAAAAGATAAAGTTCATGGATTAAAATAATATATTTTTTACTTAAATCTTATTAACAAATATTATATCTATTTATTTAGGGTAAAGGATAAAAGATAAAATTCATGAATTAAAATAATATTTTTATTTGAATCTTATTAAGAAATGTTATCTATATCTATTTATTTAAGCGGGAAAAAATAATTGAGATTAACTTATAGAGCGCCACATGTCTTTTATATGATTTACTTTATTACATGTATAGATTAGTATAAGTATAGATGCATTATAAAAACAAAAATTCCAAAAAAAATCTAATTTTGTATATCTTGTGTATTAAATTGTGATAAAAATAAAAGTTTCTTCTTTAAAATCACTTAATTTTTTTACTAGAAAATCAATCAACTTTCATATTGTTCCGTCATTGTGGAATTTTCTTACAAGTATTAAATTCAAGTGATATAAATGAAACAAATATGAAACCTTTTTTACTATTTGGTGTTATTTTTTCAAGCTTAATATAAAGTAGGAGATAACTGTGAAGAAACATAGTCCTTAAATAATAACCTTTCATATTGTTCTGTCATTGTGGAAGTTTATTTATTTAACGACGTTAGGGTTCGTTAGTCAGGGTCCATCAGAGACCAATATGTTAATAGTTGGGATTGTCGGTGGTTATTTTTAAAGTTGAGACTATTGGCGGCCAACAACGAACATGATTTACTTTATTATATGTATAGATTGGAATTTAATAATCCCAACTCTGCGTTGTTGGCCGCCAACAATGTCACACCCCGACCCGCAGCGGAATAAGAGTCGGGGCATAATCGGGTTATCACCAAAGCTCATGATGTTTACTAATATGTTTCATATTTATTAAATCCAAGTTACATTTCAAAGTTCCAAGTCAAATTCATACAATACAAGGAAATGAAAAATTAACTAAACAAAGCCATAATCTAAGCTGGTTTATTCTTCTAAGCCGCCCTATATGTTTCTTGCTTCAACTTGATCACCTGTATCATGTGTAAAAATGGGAAATTTGGGGTTAACAAAAGTTGGCGAGTGAACCTTGTTTAAAACATTTGTTATTGATTTATTATTGAAATTTAATTTAGGAAAATTGTGCAATAATCATATATGAACAAATGTATGTAAACATAACAATCACAAACCACCTTGCTTAAGCATGAAATAAGAATGTCAATGTATATGTTGGCAACGTCCCCTTCACGCTCATAGGTAATGGGGAACGGACGATCTATGCTAATGTATGTGAGATCAAGGCTCAATCAAACGGAGCCGATCTTATGTTGGCAACGCCTGGTTCACGCTCATAGGTAATGGGGAACAGCTCACGCTCATAGGTAATGGGGAGCGGCGGCCTATGAAATGTATGTACTGAAATGATAAATTAAATCTAAACTTCAACCACACAAACAACGGTTACATATTGAATACACATGATCATGTATATGATGGATGCACAAGTGTTTAATTAAAATAAATAAATAGCGACACATGATACACCCCAAAATGTGATTAAAACGGGGAATTGGTAGAGATTCACTCACATTGGGTGCGTTTGTTTGAAGGTGTTGAATGCGCACGAGTTTTGAGGATTGATCGACGAGAGATAACTAACCAAATAAATAACGAAAAGGTACGGTAAGTATGTGGATTTTATTAACTATTTTAATAGGATTTTTGGGTATATTTTTGTGAGTTTAAGGCTACTTTCTAACTTTAAAAATGTTATTTCTAAGTATTTTTAATTGATTTTTAAATTAAATAAATAAATAAAAAAATAAAAAAATGTTGACTTTTTGACTTTGACCGTTGACCATGACTGTTGACCGTTGACCGGTTCGGTCGGTTATATTGTTGCACTGAGTGAGGTTCGAACCGGTGATCTCCCGTACGCGTGCACGCAGCTCTACCAACTGAGCTACGTGTCTAACCCGAAATAATTCTGTTTTTAATTATACTTATATACTATTTAGTTTAATCCGAAAATCATTTATTTTTAAAAAGAATTTTAAATGTATCGAACCGGTGCTGACCACAGGTCTCGAACCCGGGACCTGTGGGTTAGCGTGCACACAGTCCACCGCTTGACTGTGTGTCTAACCTGGTTAATAATCCGGTTTTTATTATACTTAACATGGTTTGTGAGTTAACCCGGTTCAGTTAAAAAGGCATTTTTTTTTTATTTCGAGAGAGTAAGGTTGGGACAGGATTCGAACTTGCGTCGCATGTGTGTTTGTTGCACACAGTCCACCGCTGGACTGTGTGTCTAACCCGTTTATAAAACTGATTTTAATTATTCTTATGTTATAACCCGACTTCGTCTTCTTCGTTAGATTTTACCCAGAAACAAAGTCCGACTGCTTGGACTGATTTATGCCTAATCTGGTTTTTAAACTTTATAAGTAATTTAAAGGTAACGAATGGAGAGAGTTTGGGGGAAAAGGATGTACCGATCAGTGATTCTCACAGAATTCCGGCAGAGGTCCGTCGGCTCTGATAGTGAACTCCGGCTGTCGAAATCAATTAACAATTCTGTTCGATTATTTATGAAGTTGAGGTACTTAATCAAAGTTTAACAGAAGTTTGAAAGATCATACCAGCTCTCAGTGTGTTTCCGGAAGTTTCAGAAATTTTCCGGCGAAGGTAGGAATTTCGACAAACGTTGACTGGGATTGATTCTGATGGTGGAGTTGTGTTAGTGACAGATTAATCAAATGATTGAAACAGAAAGAGTCGAAAGAATTACCGTGTGGATGTGAGTCTCGGTTTTCCGGCGACTTGCAGATATTTTCCGGCGAGTGAATTTTCGTCGAGAAAAGGTGCGATTTTGAGCGAAAATGCTTCCAGTGGATTGTGGGTGAATTTATAGGGAAGAATCGAGACGTATCGAGTCGGATTTCAGTCTTGATTCAAAGTCAGCCGTTCTCCGGCGGTTACGACTGGTGTCGCGGGTTCAGACGTCGGTTATAACCGTCGTTAAAGTTAATTCTTCGGTTAAATTGGAAGAAAACGTTAATTATCGGCGAAGTCGTCGGGATTTCCGACGACTGCTAATTGGGCGCGATTTTGACTTCCGTGTTATATTATTTGAATTAATTGATTTGATATGATATCAAATAACTAAAGTGGCGGAGTGGTTGATTGTGTGAATGTTAAGACTTTGGGGATTTCCGGCTGACCCGGGTTCGACTCCCGGTAGCCGGTTTTCCTTTTTAATTAATCTATTTTTATTTTTTTACAATTATAATTTATATCTTCTAATTTGTTTATTAATTATGTATCGTTTAAAATTAAAATAAGTCATAAATAAACAACAAAAATTTAAAACTGATTGTTCGGTTACTAAACGAAGCGGGTTTCGAAAACCCGTTTTTCGACGAATGTTACAAACAGTCTCAACTTTAAAAATAACCACCCGACAATTCCAACTATTAACATATTGGTCTCTGATGGACCCTGACTAACAAACATGATTAAATAATGAAACTTCCACAATGACGGAACAATATGAAAGGTTATTATTTAAGGATTATGTTTCTTCACAGTTATCTCCTACTTTATATTAAGCTTGAAAAAATAACACCAAATAGTAAAAAAGGTTTCATATTTGTTTCATTTATATCACTTGAATTTAATACTTGTAAGAAAATTCCACAATGACGGAACAATATAAAAGTTGATTGATTTTCTGGTAAAAATTTAAGTGATTTTAAAGAAGAAACTTTTAATTTTATCACAATTTAATACACAAGATATATAAAAATAGATTTTTTCGGAATTTTTGTTTTTATAATGCATCTATACTTATACTAATTATTTATAAAAATAAACAAAGAGTCAAAGTTACTCATATGGGTCTCGTTTGCCTACTTTATCACCTCAAACTTATATTTTAATAATTACTTGTTGAATAAACAAACTAAGATATTCAATTGATTAGAATTACAAATAGATCAGTCTCCTAAAAGTTAGACTTATGAAAAGGCAAATACAAAGCTGCTTAAATTACGCTTATCAGCATAATAATTAATAATAAAGGTATGCGTTGTTATCTAAGTTTTGCTTATAGATCATTCATATTCAAATTTGATTTTTGGGTTTGTATTTAAATATTTGATTTTCAGCAGCAATAATAGATCATGATTGATGATGATTTATAAAATGTAGACGGGTGATTTCAAATTCATAAATTTAGTAAGTATAACAATATCTCCTAGGGAGGACGGAAGGAGCCGGTAGCGACGAGTTAGCGTGGTTGAGCGAGTACACTGTTGCAAGCTAGGCGAGTAGTGGCGAGTTGCAGTGTTCGAATCTACACAACTCGACTGAAGGAGCCGTTGGGTACAGGCTGTAATCAAATGGAGCAGTCACACAAAAAAGGTGCATCCTCAAAACAAAAAGCGTCAAAATCGAAAAAATGAAGCTAGCCAAAACGAACCATTTCTCACCCAACCATTTCCAACCTAACCTATACAGTATCCAGTGTTCTACCCCCAAACTCCACCTATTCAAAACATGCCAACTCAAAGTCATTTTACTACTCAAGAACCAACAATTGGCCAGTAAGTGTATCATGATCTAAACCCTCACTAAACAAAACCTACCATACCATAACCCAACATTTGGCAACTACTTTCTTTTCAAATATTATTATATGAATAAAAAATTTTAGTGTCAATTGTTGAACTTCATTTTTTTAAGTATTATACAACTATAAAAATAAGTATATGAACTCTTTTAAAAATATACAAAAAGTTTATCAACCTATTTTTTTAACATTTTAAAACTTTGAATGTAACATAAGTTATGCATAAGGAATTTCATTAATTTTTGTTTGTGGTATTTAAGAAAACATTTTTTTTAATAATACACAAATTAGTTACAACTGATTTATAGTTTATTTCTAGTAAATGTATTAAATAAATCTAAATGTTGGTTGTTGGGCACGTTTAAAAAATCTCTAAATTTGTGGGAATAATTTATAATTATTATTATTATTCATCACCTAAATTTGAATTTGAATTGTTTTTACCAAGTTCTCGCGGTACGATATGAAATAATGCATGTTATAAAATTCAAAACCCTAATCACGCATGAACAAAAAAACTATAAACTCGCATTAAGAATAACCATAATCGTGCATGGTTATGATTTTGTTCATACGTGATTAGGGTTTTCAAGTTTATAACATGTGTAATTTCATATCGTACCATCACACGTTAAAGTATATTGCTCATGCATGATGTAAGTTAACGATGCATTTTAAATTGGCTAGTCATTTCAATGGAGATGACAATAAAGTTCAAACCTCAGACGCTTAATTACAAGAAAAATAATAATCTTATTTTGGATGTAACATGCAAAAGTGTCCAAACCTCAGAACGATTTTAGCATTTTACTCTTTTGGCAATTTACCCATTTATGTTTCTGTTTTTTAATTTTTTATTTTAATTATAAATATAATATAATATATATACATACATACACACATTTATTTTTATATACACACACATTTATATGTACATTCTTGCTTTTTATTTTTCTGTTTTTACCTTTAAATAATATAATAATAAATTAATTATAATATATATACATATACACACACTTTTATCATTTCATATATACACACACCATACACATACTCTCTCTTATTTCCTTCTTTCTTCTCCACCCCCACCTCTATCATCACCACCGCCACAATCAACGCGTCTATCTCGGCACTCGTACCTCGTCTCCTTACGTCGACCGTCATACCTCATCTCCTTACGTCGACCGTCATACCAAATATCAGTACCGTATGTCTCTTCCGCCGTACCAAACATTAGTAATTTATTATTGTTTTTTATTTAAAGGTAAAAAGAAAATTAGAAAAAATAAGTGTGTGTATATATAAATGTGTGTGTAATAAATCTGTGTATGTGTATATATATTATATTTATAATTATTTTTATTGTTTTTATTTTAAAGATAAAAAATAAAATTTAAAAAAAAACTAAATTAATAAATTGCCAAATCGTCATTGAGTTAATAATACATTTTAACTCAGTGCCTGAACCTTAGGGACGATTTTGACATTTTACTCTTTTCTTTATAAATGTTTAATTAACTAGAATGGTGCCCCACGCAATGAGGCAGGAATTACAGACACCTTCAGGGTATGCATTGTTCGGTTGGTTCAGTTATTATCCTCAACCGATACTATAGTCATCGATTAGTTTGTTTTATTTACCAATCGGTTTTTGGTTAATCAGTTCGTTTTTTCGGTTAAAATGATGGTTTTTGGTTTGAATTGTTTAATTTCGGTTGATAGCTAAAACCAAACTTGGGTTAAAATTTTTGCTTAAAATACATGAAATTGAGGTATAACCACATGAAATGGGTATCTTATGCGTTATATAGTATAAATAATTATAGTTATATAGTATAAATAATGGAAGAGCGGACTCTAGAATTACAACTTACATTTTTTTGGCTTGGGTTTTTTCCCTTATAATTTTGTAAAAGCTACTCTTGCTGTTTTTTAATATAAAAAAATAATTTTAGATTACCCCTTGCTAAATTTGAATGTTGTTCAGGAAAATAAGTATTTTGAGGATGCTTATAAGGTCTATGAGGTGTGAAAATATTCAAATATCCACATGTTAAAGACATTTGGGTAAGGGTTACATATCTGATTCTCTCAATGTTTCTCAAAAGATACGGGAAATCCAAACTTGAAAGATCTCGAGTGCTGAAGTTGAACATACATAACATGCCCTATTGAACAGGAACAACATTAGCAAATTAAAAGGGTGGTAACGGTTGATCTCGAGGGGTGTCTGGAGGAGATCTATTAAAGTAGAGGGTCGGTTATGCAAATATTAATTTAATTTTATTATTAACTAGTTTATAGACCCGCGTATTACGCGAGTTGAATTATTGTGTAATTTATAAATCTCTAAATACATCTTATGAATGAAATTATGTTTTAAATATAAGCTTGAAATCGATCAGTTAGAGTCGTATTTTATCGAACGGGTGAACCGGGTAACATGTTTCATTTTTAAAAAGCAAAAAAGTGAAATTACCAAATATGTTCTTAATTGTTTATTTAAAAAATATTATATCATTCTTTTGATAATATCTTTTCGGTAATCATAAAATACACATCAAACTTTACAATATATATATATATATATATATATATATATATATAGGATGTACAAAATGTCTTGACACGTTGACTTGATGTGACCAAACCCGTTTTGACCAGTAAAAAGTCACATGTTTTAACACAAACCTATTGGAACCTGAAAAGAATGCTAAATCAGATGCAAACATTGAGAAGATAATTATTGGACATATTGATGCCATCAAAAAGAAACGTGAGTCTTATTACAAATATGAGATTGAGTACCTCCACTTCCTTTAGCACCAAGTTTATTATTATTATTATTATTATTATTATTATTTATTATTATATTATTATTATTATTATTATTATTATTATTATTTGTTATCTCTATTATTATACCCCTCAATTTATTTTCAGGGAGAAGGTAATAGGTATTTACGACACATATTGAAGATAATTGTTATTCTTAAAAGTAAATAAATATTTTTTATTAATTTTTTGGTAAAAATGAAGGGGAAATTTAAGGTATTTTATATTTTTAATCACAAATACCAAAATGTAATAAAGAGATAAATATTATTAAAAGCTAAGGTAATAAGTAAGGATAAAATTAAACTGATTATAATGAATAATTTTGTTACTATATATTATATTCATAAATGTTGACGACACATATCAAGATAATTATTATTCTGTAAATTAATAAACATTTTAGGAACTTATTTTATATACAAATAGTTATTGTTAATTTTTTTGATAAAGACGAAGAAGAAAATGTCATGTAACATTAGTTGGAGTCTTTTATTATAAGTTAGGTTAATATTAAAAGAAATATTAGACAAATATAAATAAAATTTAGATTATTTTATTTAATTTAAATTATTTTATTTAATTGAAATATTTTATTAGTATTAGAAGATAAATATAAGGATAAAGATAAGTGATATCTAAATATTAGTTATTAATATTAAAAGAAGTATATTAATTAATTAAACAAATATAAATATATGAGGTTAAAGGAGAGAATGTCATGTGGTATTATTTGGAGTCTTTTATTATAATTTAGAAGATAAGATTAGATTAGATTTTTTAAATAACTATTGTTTAGCGTTTGAAATAGAGTCAAAGTAGAATAACTTGTTAGCCAAGGATGTATAGTATTTAAATATGGTATTGATTGAGTTCTTTGTAAGCCGTACATTAAGAATTTCGTCCAGTAAATAAAAGGTGTCGATCTCTCTCGTGTGTTGCCTCTTATTCGTTTTCTGTTTAACAGGCCCCTGCTGAAGTTGTAAAGCCCTTGTATCTGTAACAAAAACGAGCCATGACTGTTAATGATCAAGCAACAAAAGCGGTTCCACCGAATGAAAAACTGAGCATGTATGAGATTTACATAGCCCGTGCCGCTAGAGTTCCTAAAACTAGAGAGATTTATGAGCAAGCAATTGTGTCTGGTGGGCTTCCAGAAAAGGATGCAATCAAGATGTGTATCAAGTATGCTGAGCTGGAACATAGTTTGGTGACCGTGCCCGGAAAATATACGTTTATGCATCTTGTCTGGCGGACCTGCGGTGGTGTGATACTGACTTTTGTGCTAAGTGGCATGAATTTGAAGTACAATATGGTAATGAGGATACGTTTAGAGACATGCTTTGTATTAAGAGAATTGTTAATGCAAGATATAGCCAGGTATGCTGCATAGAGTTTTTTTTTGTGCTTTTCTTTTTGTTACTTTTAACAAATTATTAAGGATGTGTTTTAACCGATTCTTGCAGACACGCGTGATGTTACCAGAGTGTATGATGCCGAAGGCTAATGGTGATGCAACCGCCGTGGATGAACTAAAGAAAGCGGAAGATGAAATGGCTGTTTTGCGGGTTTGAAACAGCGGAAACAACCAATGATATGAATTAAGTGCACGTGTCAAGCCGTCAAGGTTACTAGTTATAGTTGCGGGTTTGAATTTTATCCAACTTTTGTATCTTCAAACATTTGCTTTAGAATTGTTCACTTGTGAAAAACTTGTTTTTGGTGCTACTTCATGGTATTAGTAAGAATCTTTTATGTGTTAGGATATTGTTTTTTCCTTTAAATTTGGTAAACTTGTGGAATTAATAGGGAAATCCTTTTCATTTATGAGCTTAAATAGTTTGGCCTTTGAGAAGCCAAGAATTTTCTTTTAACCTCTTTACATTGTATATTTGATTATGGTGTAAAGTAAATATCTTTCTTTTATTTGTGGATTTTCAAAGGGTGTACCTATTGCACACCAATGTGCCTATATGCACACCAAACCCTAATCAAATATGTCTTTACCTACGCTGCGTATAGACCTATACACAGCGTATAGGGTTACCCATATACGCTGCGTATAAAGGTATACGTTGCGTATAGTTTACATGTGTTTCAGAGCTTTATCACCAATCATTGCACAAAAAACTAGGGTTTATATATGGTGCGTATAGGTCTATACGCAGCGTATAGAAACCATCAGAATTTTTAGGGTCATTTAGGTGGGTTTGAAGCATCTGTTTTTTCACAAAGTTTATATATGCTGCGTATAGGTCTATACGCAGCGTATATAAAGGGTTTTTTTTAGAAACATTTAGACAATATTAATCATTTTAGAAAAGTTTTATAAAAAATTAAGTTTTCTATTTTAAATAAATTAAAAAGAAAGTATTTCTTACAAACTTTTTTATACAACATTAATTATTATTATACGAAAAATATAGTATAAGGCTCGTATAGAAATATAGATGTAATATCGTAGGCATATACGATACTTATACTACACTCTACGATACTATACATATCATATAACACCCGTATAGGCTTATAGGTGTAGTATAGGCTCGTATAGAACTATAGATGTAGTATCGTAGGCCTATACGAGACTTATACTACACTATACGATATGATATAACACCGTATAGGCCTATAGGTGTATTATAAGTCCCGTATAGTATAGGCTTATACGACACCTAAACTACACATATAGTCATATACGGAACCTATACTACACCTATAGGCCTACGTGGGACCTATACTACATCCATAGGCCTATACGAGACCAATAAGCCTATACGGGACCTATACAAGACTTATACTACACCATATGGTAAGATACTGTACGATACTACACCTGTAGGCCTATACGAGACGATACTACACATATATGCCTATACATGACTTATACTACATTATAAGATATGATAGGATAGGATATGATACAATATTATATTACACGTATAGGCCTATACGAGATTTATACATATAGATACGATACTACATCAGTTCTATCCGATACGTTACGATATGATACTATAGGATACGATATAACACCCGTATAGGCCTACGGGTGTAGTATAGGACTATAGGTGTGGTTTAGGTCCCGTGTAGGCCTATAGGCATATGCAAGACCCATATGGAACCTATACGAGACTTATACTATACACTATACAACATGGTGGGATGCAATATGATACGATACTATAGGATACCATACAACACCCATATAAGCTTATAGGTGTATCATAAGTCCTTTAATAGCCTAGAGGTGTAGTTTAGGTCCCGTATAGGCATATATGCACATACAAAACCTATATGGAACCTATAAGAGACTTATACTATACACTATACGATACGATACAATACGATACTATAGGATACCATACAGCACACGCATAAGCCTATAGGTGTATCATAAGTCCTTTATGCCCCCTAAAGGTGTAGTTTAGGTCCCGTATAGGCCTATAGGCACATACCATACTTATACGAGACTTATACTATACACTATAGAATACGATACGATACGAAATGATACTACATCCATAGGCCAATACGAGGTCTATACGAGGTTTATACTAGACTTATACTATACGATACTTAAAAGTGTTTTTTTAAATACTTATAATAGAACTTTGCTAAAACGATAAATAATGTATATCATTGTTTCGAAAAAAGAAATACCACCCTTTATATACGCTGCGTATAGACCTATACGCAGCATATATAAAGGGTCAAAAACACAATTTTACCCCTGCTTTAGGGTGCGTATAGCCCCTAATCCAAGGGTAAAATGGTACTTTTGACCCTACGCAGCGTATAGGCCTATACACGGCGTATATAAAGGGTCAAAAAGACCATTTTACCCCTGAATTGGGGGCTATATGGAGCCTAAATCAGGGGTAAAATGGGTTTTTTGACCCTTTATATATGCTGCGTTTAGGCCTATATGCAGCATATATAAAGGGTCAAAAAACCCATTTTACCACATATTTGGGGTTAAAAAAACCACCCTTTATATATGCTGCGTATAGAGCTATATGCAGCATATATAAAGGGTCAAAAAGCCCATTTTACCCTTGCTTTAGGCTGCGTATAGCCCCTAATCCAAGGATAAAATGGTCTTTTTGACCCTAAGCACCGTATAGGCCTATACGCGGTATATATAAAGGTCAGAAAGACCATTTTACCCCTCCTTTGGGGCTATAAGCAGCCCAAATGATGGGTAAAATTGTATTTTTGACCCTTTATATAAGCTGCGTATAGGTCTATACGCAGCGTATATAAAGGGTTTTTTTTTAGAAACATTTAGACAATATTAATCATTTTAGAAAAGTTTTAGAAAAAAGTAAGTTTTCTATTCTAAATAAATTAAAAAGTAAGTATTTCTTTCAAAGTTCTTTATGCAACATTAATCATTATTATACGATATATATAGTATAAGGCTCGTATAGAACTATAGATGTAGTATCGTAGGCATATAAGATACTTATAATACATTATATGATACAATACGATATGATACGATACAATATGATATGATATAACACATGTATAGGCCTATAGGTGTTGTATAGGCTCGTATAGAACTATAAATGTAGTATCGTAGGTATATACGAGACTTATACTACACTATACGATACGATCAAGCATCTCACAATAACCGATGGCTTGAAAACTCCCGGGTTTTTTCATTCAAGCAAACATCATTGGTTGCATACAATCTCACCTAGTTTTTCTTCTTGCTAAATTTGCTGTTTTATTTTTGTGGTTCCGTATGCAAAGGAATTGTTACATGATGACTCTGTATTGATGTATTAAGAGATACATCTCAACTGTAACAATTTGAATGGAAAATGGAAATCTATCTGTTTTAACATGGAATAAGACTGGGCCTTCAGGGTTGCTATTTACTATCATCTGTGGGATATTATTTAAGGTCACATGATTCTTCCATAAAAGGAAATCTTAAATGAGCAAGAAAAGCATGACGCAGGGCCGTCTGCATGCTTAAAGCTTCAAATTGGTATGAAAAAATTGTATTCCTCACTTTCAATCAGCTGGTACTTACACACAAAAACTTTGGTTCAACTTGATGTATAAAGTTGTGTTCAATCGAGTGTAACTAAGGGTATGATGACAACAACAAACTATGTCCTTGTTCGTGATGTAGATACATGTATTTTCAGCTGATCAGGCTAAAACTCATTTAGATAGTACACTAGAATGTATCTAATAATTCACATAAATCCTAAAAGATTTGTACATAATCATGCATAATGATAAAATAAAACTACGAATTGTTGATATCTATATATTAAGTATTCCCTGAAAATGTAATCAGGGTAAAAAGAAAAAGGAGAAGAGGTTAGAAGAGGATAACCCAAGTCTGCACCAAAAAGAGGACGCGTATAGACTTTTTAATGAAAGGTCTTCAAGAAAACAAACAGTCTGCAGACCCAAACGTCTGCGTGGTCTGCGCAGCCCAGACATAAGTGGCCAGGAAGCTCTTCTCTGAAAAAACAAACAAGTGTCCACTCTTGTAGATTTGCTGGATGGCCCAAGAAGAACCGACTGCGATCCACTTGATGCTTGGGCAGCCCAAACCCAAAGGAATTTGGAGAACAGAGATCTATACCCCTGCCTGTGATCAGTAATACTAGTTTTATATTATTGTAACAAGTCCTATATGTGTTTCAGTGCTTGCTGGCAAATATTGTTGTACTACAAAGGAGACAGCCAGTTTTGCTTCACTTTTGTAGCTATACCAGAGTATTTGAAGTTTTAGTATAATATCATAAATTTATTATTAATATTGTTCTACAAAATG
Source organism: Scalesia atractyloides (assembly GCA_947069175.1). Taxonomy (NCBI): domain Eukaryota; kingdom Viridiplantae; phylum Streptophyta; class Magnoliopsida; order Asterales; family Asteraceae; genus Scalesia; species Scalesia atractyloides. Next base: position 24,994,608 of record CAMTDV010000014.1, on the reverse strand, counting down.
AATATGGTCATATTAGCAAGTTTGAATAAAGCTAAGAAATCAAAAGGTTAGACTGATGATTAAGAGAATCAGAGGTTGATTGGATGAATAGTATAATTTTAATGACCCTTAAGAAAACTCACGAGATATCACCAATATGTTGCTACCAATGAGATTGGTTAAAACGCACAGCTTGCACTGGTAGTTGGCCTCCAAAAAGTTAAAAGAAAAGATAGCGTAAGATCATACGGTGTGGGAGGGCATGAAAAGAGGGTGTGAAGCACCATGTGGCAGCCACGTTAGCATCTGTCAGAAAAGTGGCGTGGTGCCAAAAAGCTATCAACAAAACTATCTGATGCACTTTCGCGTGCAATCAAATGGCTCAAGAACAATTGATTAATCAAAGACGATAAATTGAACCAATGGTTCCAAGAACATAGTTCTTTTATAACAATCAAATCAAAAACTACTTACCAAAACACAAACCCAATACTTATAGGACTTCTAAACCGTAGAGATAATAATTAAATAACGGATAAACATAAAACAAAATATATCCTAAATAAATGATAACTGAATTTAGTATTTAAACTTAAAGATATTTATTGCTTGCACTGATGCCCTGCATCACTATCGGTAAAATTTCAATCGAAATCTCGACTAACACAATCGCGATTCCATTACTGAATCTGGCCCATATTTCATTTCTTGAAATAGTGATTCATCGTATGAAAAAGTTATGGAACCCGTGTTCCATGTTTATCCTTGATGCAGAAAACGAAATAACATACTAAAATATATTTGTTTAGTCTTTAACAAAAAATTATCAAAGGATTTGAAGTTGATTGTAGTTTTGTTCTGCAAGAAACTAAAACTTTCATGAGTTATCTTCCAGATTCCTGACTCTCATTTGGGTAGGAGTCTTCAAAAACTTGCTTTTTACGTTTGATTGTTGAAAAAAATAGAAACCTATAACGAAAAGAAAAAAACGAAAACAAAAGGCTAAAGAAAACCGTTGCTAGTTAAAATCGATAAATTTGAGATTTTTATGCTTTAATAGAAAAAGGGTAAAATAGTCATTCTCTAATCCATTATTAATAAATTGGGTATATTTGTTATTTTTAGTTTTAAAGAAAGGGATATATGTAAATATAATTTTGACTTGGGTGTATATGTAATTTATAAAGTTTACAGGGGATAGACGTAATTGCCATATGAAAAAGGAAAACTCCACATTTAAGGAGATTAAACACAAACATAGTCAAACCTACTCTCCTACTAAATTGGAACATAACTTTGTGGAAGAATGGGCATCCCCGTATCATCCTGTATTCTAGGATCACACTAATTAATTAAAATAAATCAAACATAATAAATCAATAAATCTTTTGCATCTGGGTTCTGTTCTAGTGGTTTCAGTTTTATTGCTATTTATCAGGTCATATTTCTCTTATAAAATCCTGTTATTTTGTCATTTCCTTTTTATTTTATTTAAAGCTTTTACTCTGTAACTAGGACTATCAAAATCTCAATAGAAATAAGATGCTCTGTATCTAAAATTCAATGGTATCATAACTAAATCTCAAAACCTCAAAAAAAAAAAATTAAGTCAAATTAAAAGACTAGTGATTCAGTAATATTAATTTGGATTAAAATGGTGTGTATTGTCAATTTACAGCAACAATTAGGTTACAAATTCAAGAAAAAGGTGGTCAAAGGTCTAGTCAAAATAAATATAGATTCAATATCGAAGGAAATGAGTATAGATCTGAGTTAAATATGTACAACTCGGAATTGCCAACGATGTCCAAAAGGCAAGAACACCGGTTTACATCTTAAACCGCCGCCATTTGGGTTTGTATGAAATCTCGAGCTATCCCCGTTGCCGACGATGTCCAAGAACACCCCTTTAATATGTACAGATCGGAACCACCGCTTGGGTTTGTGTGAAATCTTGGGCAGCGGCAGCTAGGTTTGAGAGAAAAGAAAGATGATAGTCATGAAGACTGGTGCACATGAGATGTGGTCGCTGTTGGGTGCGATGGTGTTGCTTAGGGTTTAGATGGTGGGTGTCGTGCAGTCTTGTGGGAGAGATGGTGGTGGGTGGGTGGGTGGCGGTGGGAGAAAGAGAGAGGGAGAGGGAGAGTCTTAGATGAATAAAAGGAGAGAGTTTAAAGATCTTTTTTATTTTTTTAGTTTGTACAATATGGTACTAAGTTACATAGTAAAAACTTTAAATAAAATAAAAAAGCGTCTGAGGAAAAGAATAAAATAGTAGGATTTTATAGGATAAATATGACCTGATTTCACCAAAATGGCAGTTTACTCTTAAAAATAAGTTACTAATTCCCTTTGCATGGAAACGTGATGCACATGATGCATGGGCTTGAGTGCTGGACTTGAACTGCATCAATCGGACTCGGATGTGACTTGGGCTTCGGTACATAACAATATTCAAATATCCACATGTGAAAAGAGTGAAAGACATTTGGGTTACATATCTGATTCTCTCAATGGTTGTCAAAAGACACGGGAAATCCAAACTTGAATGATCTTGGGTCCTGACTGGGCATCTCCGAAAATTACTAAAAAAAATTTGGCCGTGTGCAAAATAAAAAAAATTAGGTCCTATTCACAAATTTCCATGTGTTATAAACTTATCAATTATTCAATCACTAAAAATTATGTGGAAGTAATTTAAATAGTTATTTTTAGTTATGTTTAGGTAGTAATTTATTAATCAAATGGAAAGATATAGTTGACAAAATTAGGTATTAAATTTCATATATAACTAACAAAAATATAATAAGCTAAAATAGAGAATTTGAAGATGCCGGGATTAGAACCCGGCATCCTTGCTGTATAAGCAAGGCACCCCAACAAGAGCTTATTTGTAATCGATTCAATGTATATATATTCTAGCTTATATAACGTAAATTTCATACAAAATTAAAAGATTTGGGCCATGTTCACTAGTTTAATTATATTATTAATTGATTAGATAATTACTGTTATTAGTGTTTGAAATAGAGTCAAAGTATAATAACTTGTTAGCCAAGGATGTAGGAGTGTTCAGAATTCGTTTCGAATTCGAAATTTGGTTAAATTCGATTCTATTATCAAAAAATCGTTTCGATTATAAGAATTTGAATTCGAGTCAAGTAAATCGAATACGGATTTATAATTTCAAATTAGATTCGATTCGAAATTCGAATAAAAATTATACATTTTTTTTATTATTTTTATATTTAATACATAGATCTTTTATTGGGCAATACTATAAATTATTTTCAAAATTTATTCAGAGTTTTAAATTACCTATTATCAAACCCACTACATGACCCATTACTAAAACCTAAGTAACAAATCTATCAATATATTTTTAACCCTAAAAATATTAACTTGTAAGGGGTGGTTATCCCCGACTTCTCGTTTTGAATTTTAGACTTATGGTACTTTATTTGGAACTTTTTAATATGATATCCTGCTTGCTTTATGGCTTCTTTAAAATTTATGTTTCATTTTGACAGTTTTTTACATGTTTTAAACGATTCGGAATCAATCGAATATACTCGAATTCGAATTTTTAATCGAATACGAATTGGGTTTTTATTCAAATACGAATTCGAATCAAATTCGGTAGGTTTTAATCGAATACGAATTCAAGAAAAAATAAAAATTATTCGAATAATTCAAAAATTCGATATTTGATTCGATGAACACCCCTACAAGGATGTCTAGTATTTGAATATGATATTGACTGAGTCCTTTGTAAGTCGTTCGTTAAGAATTTCGTCCAGTAAATAAAAAGTGTCGATCTCGTGGGTTGAAGATCAGAAACTCGGTGCCTTTGTGTTTACTGATTAGTTTTCTGTTTAACAGCCCCTGCTGTATCCTATGTAGCACGGGGACTCCATTTACGTGCCGTACCCGTCTCGGGTACTTGTCGGGGACGGAAACACCATGGGTACTCGTCGGGGACATTTCCTAAACGTTTCCAATGTCAGGGACGTATCTGGTAAAAGTATCCAGCCCGTTTCCATTTATTTTTAGGGTTTTAACCCTTTCAAATTCCATAACCGGACATTAAATAAATACACCTATCATATTCGGCGTCTCTAATCTCTAAACTCTCAAGTCTCATCATCTCTAATTCTCCATCCATTGCCGATCTGTCACTAGATGAACCGGAATTTGAAAAATATTTGATTATTGATAATTAATTACCTTTGGAAGATGTAGTATTTTTAGAATTTGTTTAATATATTTTTATTTTTTTATATTTTTTATTGCCGTACCCGTATCTTGGAATTTTGAGTTTTGCCGTTCCTCGTTCCCGTATCGTCCCCGTACCCGATCCCGTACCCGTTCCAGTGCTACTTAGGCTGTATCTGCAATATGCCAAACGAGGATTATGGTTTAGCTAAACGAGCCATGACGATTAATGATCAAGCAACAAAAGCGGTTCGACCGATTGAAAAACTGAGCATGTATGAGATTTACATAGGCAGTGCCGCTAAAGCATCTGGAGTTCCTAAAACTAGAGAGATTTATGAGCAAGCAATTGTGTCTGGTGGGCTTTCAGAAAAGGATGCACTTAAGATGTGTATCAAGTATGCTGAGCTAGAAAAGAGTTTGGGAGAGAGTTGACCGTGCGCGGAAAATATACATTTATGCATCTTGGCTGGCAGACCTGCGGTGGTCTGATAATGACTTATGGATTAATTGGCATGAATTTGAAGTACAACATGGTAATGAGGATACTTTTAGAGACATGCTTCATATTAAGAGAAGTGTTAATGCAAGACATAGCCAGGTATGCTCTATAGCGATCTTTTTTTATGTTTTTCTTTTTGTTTTAATAAGATATTAATGATGTGTTTTTGTTGGACGTAATTCCCGTGCTCGAGCGTATCAGATGGGTTGGACCGAACTAAACCGAGTTATGGATTAGTATGGTTATTTGGTTAAGTTAATTAGAGATAAATTAAACAAGTTATATTTAATTTATAATATATAGGTTAGATAAACATGTGGGTTTATTCTATTATTATCTAGTTAAGAAGTTGAGTCTTACTCTAATTGTAACCATGAACATGCAGCTTACAAATTATTTCTTTAGTGTTGGTGTATATGGATTTAGGAACTCAAAAATAGATGTCTTGTAATTTTGAAAGGAGAAAAATGCCCGGATATTTCATGTGGTTTGCCAATTTTTCACCTTTAGTCCCTAACTTTCTAAAATTACAGCTATTATCCCCAACTTTTGCAATTTCGTTCTCGGATAGTCCCTAAGACTAACATCAGTTAGTTTTTTCAGTTAAAAAAATGTGAAATGACAAAAATACTCTTACCATTAAACAAAATAACATAACCTATTAAATAGTTATAGGACCCACTCCTTTATAAAGGCAAAATAACCTCACCCCATCTTCCTCTCTTTTTCTTCTCTTTCCCCATGCAACTTCATCATTCCATCTTCTCCACAAGAACACCCACATAAACAAGATCATGATCTCATGTTACAGATCTGGGTTTTCAGTGGCGAGTTGAGTTTTAAAGTGAATCACGCACAGATGGGGGATCATGTTTTTTATATGAGATCAACAGATACAGAAAATGGAAGCCATGGAAGGTACAGAAGGCACACAACAACCTCACTTAGTGCTCGCTAACAAGCTATTCCTTCTCACTCATTCCGACGCTGACGACATCCAAAAGGTCCGCCTCCGTGACGAAGTCATCTCCGCCGTCGTCGCCGACGATAATCACCTCCAAAAGGTCCGCCTCGGTGAGCTTATTATTATTATTTTTGAAATTGAATTTGAAGATGCATGTTTCTAGTTCGGCAATAAAGTTATACAGATGGATATGTTTTTTAAACCAGTTTCTGGATCGCATCTAGAATTTTTTTATGCATATAACAATGTATACATGCGTGAACATTGTGCAAATGTGCACTGGATATATTTGAACAGGTTGAAACAAACAGCCTAACGTGCTATAATAATCCATAGTTGAGTCATTTTGTGTAGAAATTTAGCTTGCTTTATGTTCTTGTTAATTAATGTGGGTGTTCTTTGGAGAAGATGGGATGACGAAGATGCAGGAGGAAAGAGAAGAAAGAGAGAGGAAGATGGGGTGAGGTTATCTTGTTTTTACAAAGGAGTGGGTCTCACAAATAAGTATAACTATTTAATAGGTTAAGTTATTTTGTTTTATAGTAAGGGTATTTTTGTCATTTCACACCCTTTTAACTGATAAAACTAACTGATGTTAGACCCAGGGACTATCCGGGAACGAAATTGCAGAAGTTAGGGACTATAGCTGTAGTTTTAGAAAGTTAGGGACTAAAGGTGAAAATTTGGCAAACCACAGGGACTATCCGGGAACGAAATTGCAAAAGTTAGGGACTAAAGCTGTAATTTTAGAAAGTTAGAGATTAAAGGTGAAAAATGGGCAAACCACAGGGACTATCCGGGCATTTTTCTCTTTTGAAAGGAGAAAACTACTATTTTGTAATTCTGGTCGAGATTCGAATAGGCCAGCACAACGTTTAACGGGGCTCCAAACTCTGGTTACGGGTCTCCTTTGGTGGAGCAGCACCTGAAATTTTTGTAAATGAGGCGGGGAACCTGACCTTCTGAACTGAAGCAGCCTAAATCACAGCATGCCAGCCTCCCATGATGACAGAGACAACCAGATGGTACAATAAGTTTGACATAATGCTCCAGGACCATTGCCCATGACTAAGCGGGTTAATGTTGGGGACAAAGTGACCCCATACTCGGACTCGAGGTCCGAGCATAGCACCCCACTCGGACTCGAGGTCCTAGCATAGCACCCCAGACTCAACCATCAACCAATAATGTTCCTATGCCTAAGGTACACGTGATCATTATATAAGATCTTATACACTACCTCTGTTAAAAATACACGGCGACATGATAAAATGATATTATCCACCTACATCGATTTAATGACCAATGAGCTTATAGCTCAGTGGTATCCACTAACAATGAAGTTCATTGCCCACATGTGAAGCTGTAGTGGCGCGGGTTCGACCCTTGTGGTGCCCAGATCATGTGGATGGTGTACAGAGGTAATTTGCCGGCATCATAACCCTTGTGGGATGGGATGATGGGTATCCTATGGGGTACCAGGGATAGGGTTCCTTCCTTAACCCTTGTTACATCGATTTAATGGCTATAAATACCTCTTGCGACCATCCAGGTACTGTAACATCCGTCAAAAAACGGGTTTTCCAAAACCCGCTTCGTTTATTAACCGAATAGTCAGTCAAAATTTTCGTCGCGTATATATTGTTTATTTTAATTTTAAACGATACATAATCAATAAATAAATTGGAATTTAAAAACCATAATTTATAATTATAGTAAAAACTGAATAAAAAAATAAACAGGAGACGCCGGGTTTCGAACCCGGGTCTCGCATATAACCAAACAAACACTTTACCGCTCCACCACTTGACTTCTTTGTTATTAAATCGAAACAAATAATACTTATGATGAAATCCGAATTCAAACCGGACTTTCAGCGCGACAGAACTCGCAATCACCGGAAAATCCGACAATCCGCGAGTTCAGCCATTATTCCTTTTGACTATAACGCTATAACCGTCGACGACATCGGTTATAACCGATGTCTAGCCCCAGTTTCAGTCATAACCGCCGATTTAACCGAAATCAAACCTTACCATAGCAGCCTATAAATACAGTATCACTCTCAAACTCACTCTGAAAAACCTCGCTGCAAGTCGCCGGAAATTTTCTGCAACTCGCCGGAATTCTCTGCAAGTCGCCGGAAAACCGAACCCATTTCATCTCTTCTGCCTTACTCTAAAATAAGACTTCTAGAGCTCAGACAGAAAGCACCACACTCACCTCAAACTTCCTGTAGATCCTCTGTCGCAAGTTACACGTCGCCGGAATAATCTGCTATCGTCGGAATCTCGCCGGAGAAACAGGGGATCCCTGTTCGGTATATCTTTCACCTAATCCCTCTCATTTTTATTAATCTCTTGTGTAGTTATTTAAAATTTAATAAAGGAATTGATTAATGAATCGAAACAATCGGGTTTAACAGTCTGTTTATTGAAATGAAGAAGATGAACTGGAGTAAATGCTTAAAAGAAATAGAAATCCTTTATTTACCGGGTTAGACACCCAGCCCAGTTGGTAGGGCTGGGTGCAAAACAACGACGGGGTCACGGGTTCGAAACACATCATGCGCACTGGTTCGACTAGTTTAAAAACATTTTTAATTAAATAAAATTTTGAATAATCTAAGTAGTATATAAATATAATTAAAAACAGAAATATTTCGGGTTAAACACGTAGCTCAGTTGGTAGAGCTGCGTGCACGTATACTGGAGGTCACGAGTTCGAACCTCACTCAGCGCACATAATAAACACAATCAGACCTGTCAACGGTCAAAGTCAACGGTCAACATTTTTTTATTTATTTAATCAGAAAATTATTTAAAAATACTTAAAAATAATATTTTTAAAGTTAGAAAATGTCCTTAAACTCACAAAAATAATCTAGAAATCATATTAAGGTTATGAATTAAAATTATTAATCTTAAATAAAATCCATTTATTTACCGAACCATTATGTTATTATTTAGGTTAGTTTCTCTCGTGGTTAAATCCAAATTCGTGCGCATTCACCATCAATCCAAGAAACGCAACCACTGTGAGTGAATTCTTACAAATTCCCCTTTTTATTCATGTTTTGGGGTGTATCATGTGTCGCTTAAATTAATTCGCTTATTCAAACTCGTGCTATACCATTATATGATCTAAACTTAGAATGTAAATATTGTTTGTTGTGATGTATTATATATTGTCAAGTTGTATGCAAATTATTTATTAGGCCCATCAGTTCTTCGTGGGAGACGAGTTGAACAACGCGTGCCTCAAAAAAACATTCATTAGGCCCATCAGTTCGTTGAACAACGCGTGCCTCAAAACTCATTCATTAGGCCCATCAGTTCCTCGTGGGAGACGAGTTGAACAACGCGTGCCTAAAAACAATCATTTGTTGTATGTGTGCAATATTTAATATTATGTGTTTTGTGAATAAATTTACATCTACATTTACACATATGTGGTTATGCACTTTATTTTATAATCAATACAATAAACACGTTTAAATGTTTTCATAGGATTCACTCGCCAACTTTTTGTTGACCTAAAAACCATTTTTACACATGATACAGGTGGACAGGATGAAGCAAGGAACACATAGGAAATTGTCTTAGAAGAAAAATAATGAAGTCTAGAAAGATGTATAGAACATGTTGTATTTGTATGATTTGATTGTATGATCTCCTTTAAATTGTAATAATAAATATGAAACATTATAATAAATGTCATGAGCTTTGATGAAAACCCAATCATGCCCCGATCACCTTTTTCCGCTGCGGGTCGGGGTATGACAGGTACGGTTAGGATAACATATTCACTATTCACCAAAATAATCTTCGCAACTTCCAGATTCTAACGCGATAGTCTAGTCACTAGGAAACACCTCATGTGACGAGACTAACGATGCCTTTGTTTGCAGGTTTGTGGAGTTACGCTAGTTGATGACTATCCTCCATAGTATTTGCGCACTATTATACAAGTGTATTCTACTTTGTAGACTTTTGTGAATGGATGGCATTCTACGTCATCTTTGATGTACAAGGTTGTGATCAGTTGCTTCAGGACTCTGCCTCGTGAACCACAATTAGAGATCATGAGTTTGCTCATCCGTCAGCTATTCGAAATTATTATCTTGTCAAACTTATTGTCACATCAGTCTACTTTGTGATTCTTTTATCCTAAGCAATTTTTCAGTCTTAAAATCACACTAAGGAAAATATATATGAGCTTAAAAGACATATGTCGAGTGTCCTTTATGTTTATTTAATTCAATTTTTCTAATAAGCAAAACTAATTTTAATTTTTTTAATGAAAAGGATAGTGATTCTCTCATCTCGGGTTTTTTTTTTTAACATAGATTAGCGTTTATACAAAGGCAATACAAAGTTGTAAACAAGAGACCAAAAGTTGAACAATGCAGCACCTACTAAATTAAAATGATACAACTTTAAATTTGCAGACAGAGAATTATAATATGCTACAATAATAATATTCAAATAACTTCAAAAGCCCTTGCATATAAGCTGGAATAATATGTGTAATATATTTAACAAGCATCAAATGAATAGAGGTGAAATAGATAACATAGGATCTACAACAAACATACATCATCAGTAAATAATCAATGGAGATATTTGTCACAAGTCATGACCATGTTGGAAACATGATCTTGGCTCAAAACACACCATTTTGGGTGTCAAAAAGAAGTGGAAATTCATCACGATCTTCAGACCAACCTAGTTCTTGTGCCATACTGTTCAAAGCTTCATAAACCTCATACATTGACCATCTAGTTTTAGCCTTGGTAACACAATTACCTGCAATTTTCATAAATTCAACGACTTTTTCATCATCACCTTTTCCTCTAATGTTCTTATCTATGGCGGTTTTGATCTGCCCTGAACCCGATAGCTGAATCACCCAATCCACTAAATTACCCTTATACCCCTCTTCAGCAATGGCTACATTTGTAGGTTTCTGGCCGGTGGCTAGTTCCAGAAGCACGACCCCAAAACCATAAGTATCGCCTTTTAAAGAAGCAACCATGGTGGTCGAGTACTCTGGAGCCACATAACCGAACTCACCAAGTTCCCCGTTACTCTCGTTCGCATAGTTATCAGAAGAACTAATGAGCCTAGCCAAACCAACATCCACTATCCGAGCATCATAATCTTCGTCAACGAATATAGCGTTTGAGCTAACATTTTGATGCAAGATTGCAGGCCGACAGCCATGATGAAGCCAAGCAAGCCCTCTTGCTGCACCTAGACCAATTTTAAACCTCGTGGGCCAATCCAACAAGCTCGACTGCTTAGCCAACAAAGAAGACAAAGTTCCATTCGACATGTACTTGTAAACCAAAAGCTTTTCATCTTCCACTGTACAATACCCCAACAAAGGAGTCAAATTCGAATGTCTTAAATGACCCAACGTGTTCATCTCAGCTTGAAACATCCTCTCATTAAGCTTACACGCGCCAAGCCTCTTGATCGCAATAGCAGAACCATCTCTAAGCACAGCTTTATACATCGTCCCACTTCCCGTCGAAACTATAACACTCTCTTTACTAAAATTATTAGTCGCGATCATCAAATCCACCAACCTAACCTTCACAAGCGGCTTCTGAAACAACGTCACCTGCACAAGCTTATGCGACCTCAACACATCACCCCACCCGCTCCCCTCATCCTCACCAACAACCCCACTCCGTCTCCTCTTCGACCGCGTAAAACACCACCACCACAACCCAAACCCTATCAACAACGACGCCGCAGCCCCAAACACACCAGCAGCAATAATAATAGCCAAATTCCTATTACTCAAACCACCACATCTACCAACCGGCTTGCCACAAAGCCGTCGGTTTCTGTCAAAACCGTCCGAATCAAATTTCGACAAGCTTTCCGGTATCGGACCGGATAAATCGTTATTCGCAACGGAAATCTTACTCAACCTAGCTAAATTACTAAACTGAACCGGTATATTACCGGTTAAATGATTATCCGATAGAATAATAGTATTCAAAAACGAACAATTGCCTAAACCTGCCGGAATTTCACCGGTGAATTGATTACCAGACAGATCTAAATGAACTAAATAAGGCAACCACGTACAAAGTTCGTTAGGTATAGAACCAGTAATATTATTACCAGACAGATCTAGCTTCTGTAAATTTTCACAAAACCGTACGTCTGACGGAAACGTTCCGGCGAGGCCTAGGTCACGAGGAACGAGCTCGAGAACACGATTCTCCTGATCGTTCCAGCAGCGAATGAAATCGAAGGTGCAGATGAAGCCTGCGGTGTGGTTGTTGAAGTTCCATGAGTGGAGGTTTGAGTTTGGATCACGAAGCGAGCGGTGGACGCCGCGTAAACAGGTGGCGTCATCGGCGGTGGTTAGGGATGGTGTGGAGAGGATGCATGTGAGCGTGATGAGGATGACGATGGTGGGGATGGGGTTGTGAGGAGGCATTTGGTGGTTTAGGGTTTTGGGTGATCGGAATTGGGGTGTGTGTGATTAGTGGGAGGAGGATAAGGGAGGTGAACAATGACTTTTTTTGGTACGAGGGGAGCAAGTGGAGTGTAAGTTTGACTGGAGAATTAGTGGCATTTGGAAGTTGGAACGCCTACTTTTAAGTAATATAAAGTGAGAATGGGATCAAATAACCTGCTTGTAAGAATCATAACAACCCACATATTATTGACAAGTGTTCTCAATAAAAAATTAGTTTAGGGGTAATTAGATATTTTGACTATATTAGTTATTAACTAATTAAAAATAATTATTAAAATATCCTAAATCCATACAAGTTTAATTCAAATCAAAGTTTGATTTTTTAACATATCCATGATCCGGTAACTCTTCATGATCGAACCAACATGCAGGAACCACCATCCAAAAATATATAATCAACACTACACTATATAATTAGCATAACATCCTTAATCGTTCTCCATTATCAGCACATCGTCCTCAATCGTTCTCTATTATCAACATAAACGACATTAGCACAACATCATCAATCTTTATCTATTATCAGCACATCAGATGTGCTGATTATATCTACTTTTGGTGTCTGTTTGTATTATACTGTAATTAACACATAATCAGCACATTAGCAGCACAATTATCATAATCAGCACATTATCAGCACAATTATAAAACACCTTTTGGTAACTTTTTTAAAAGTCACTTTTATATAAAAAAAAAATATAACAATATGGTACTCGTATTAAAGATAAAAAATAATTGATTTATGGTATATATTTTTTTAAAATAATGAAGCATATAAAAATTATTTTAGTTTAAAAAACCTTGGTGGAATTTGTATTTAATGGAAAATGATCAAATTACTAGCAATTTTATGAAATTACCCTTCAGTTATTAGTTTTAGTTTTTAATTATAAGGGTTTTATTTGTAACCAACATCAACTATTGATTTAAACTATCAATAACTCAGATCTGTTCTTACAGTTCTTATAATTAGCACCGTTTGTACAGGATCTCAACCCATATAAAAGTGGTCAGTTTTTCTATGTGTGATAATTAATTATTGTTTTTTATTTTGAATTTTGGGGTCTTGTTTTGTCGTTTTATTATAAAATTAATCAATTTGTGTAACTCTTTAACGTTAAGGTGGAGGGTACCACATGCGGGGGGAAAAATAGTGCATTTTATAAAAAAAAATCTCATTTACATCCTTTAAAATTTTGATTAAACCTTTTGTTCATACCATTTGATAAAAATAGTGTATTTGGGTTCACCACTAGTATCACGTATCCCTCACAGAGTCGTTGAATGCCACATCAGCTCTATGCATGGAATTCTCTACTTGTTGCTTAGTGGTAGGAGACTTGGGTTTTCCGTTGAAGATACAAGTTCAATTCTCATTTGTATCATATTGGGGTGGATATTGGGCAATGATGATGACAAACCACCGAGGGGGGTTTGATCCTGAGCCTCACCCCGGTTTCATCCAGTTGTTACTTCAGTGAGGCAACTCGTATGGAGGCAGTACGGTTTCCGAGTGAACACCGTAACCAAGTTTGACCAACCCATCGCGGATCCGGTTAAGACAACATAGTCTGGACATATTTTGGCTAGGGCCGCCGATTAGACGGTGTAACATTAGGTCATTCAAAAAGAAACTTACCGTTAAAAAAAGGTCAAACACTCCCTGAATGTGAATGTGAGGTCGTATTTATTTAGGGGCTTGCTATTCACACACCCCCCAACTTATTTCCACACCCTGCAGTGTCGAGATGTGGCTAAAGCGCGACGTTTTGGTCCGGTCAACCAAACAAAGACTGACGGGTGTCTGACGGGTCTATTGACCGGACCAAAACGCCGAGCTTTGGTAGCGTTTTGGTCCTGTCAACCAGACAAAAGACTGACCGGGATCAAAACGCCGTGCTTTAACTACATTTAGACGATGCAGGGTGAATAAATATACACAAAAGGTGTGTGAATACACATGTACTTTATTTATTCACAGGTTTTCTTATTTTTGACACATGGGTTTCATAATAACTTTTCTTGTTATATGGGCTTTCTAGACTCTGCGAAAGAGAGACCCACTTCTATTTTAAGTTTTACAACCATTAACTTTTTCTGAAACTAGCAATGCAACTCTTTAATGCCTTAACTTAAATTATTGCCACCAATAGAAAATCTTTCGAATTTGATGTGCCAGATAATATGGAGGTTTGTGGAGGTATGCTCTAAATATCGAGTAAGCTATATGAGTTTTCTCAATCAAAATAAAAAAAGTATATAAATTTTCTTAAAAAGTATTCAATATTAGGGTATTTGATTTGATAGATTAAAAAAATATATTAGGTGGTATCTAAAGTTCCACACCTAAAACATCTTAATTGACTATCTTGCTCTATTAGGTGTCACGTTTTTTATACTTAAAAGTTCGGGACGAATTTTCTTTTCTAGATTAACTACAAATAGTTTATTTTACTCTTTATATTTTAGGTGCATACATAGTAACTTATTACATGTAACAATAAAAAACCCAAATGGTGTTTCCCTCACAAAGACCTCAGGAGGAGGAGTGGCAAGAAGACAGCATGAGACCGAGGGGATGAAACCGAAACTGGAGACAACGGGAAAACGAAGCAGAAGGAAGTAGGGGAAGGGGGAGCAGTTAAAAAAATTTTCCGTACCAAACCTTCTAGACACTTGAAGTAGAATCAAGTTGTAGCAACTAGGAAGCCTTGTGCGGTGGCGGACCCAAGAATTATTTTATAGAGGTGCGAACTAGGGGTTCAACCAAAATTTCAAGGGGTGCGAGCGAGATTTTTACGTAGAAAATACACAAAAAATAAACTTTTATGGGGGCGCCCGCCCACCCCGTGCTAAACCTGAGTACGCCCCGGAGTTTTGGGATTGTAGTGGGGGCATATATTGCCAAAAAGAGAGACAAAATGGAAATTGCTTCGGGTTTATTACCTTCAAGGATGTATACAATTGTATTGACTTAGAGGGGCCATGAAGGGGATGAAGTTGGGTACCCATAAGCTTCAAATTAACATAGCTCGATTCATTGATGAGAACTTGCAAGTAAGCTACAGGAATCCAACGAAAAGATCAAGGCATGTGAAGGTAGAATTCATTGAATACATGACAAAAAATCACATGAAATGATAATAGGAAAGGTGCTAACTTAGTAAGGAACGGAAATAATAAAACGAATGGTGCTAAATTAGTGAGGAACAATCTCTTGTCCTCTTGTACGTTCTTCTTCCTTGAATTATTTTCTGAATCTGCGATCTGGAATCCCTTGAACTTCAGTAGCCCTTTTTTGCTTCTCTTATCTTGTTTCGTCCAAACTTAGGGTTTCTATGACATCTCTATCTTTATATACTGCATGTTTGTAAGTTGGGTGGTTTACGACCCGTATACCTAAACCCAAGTCACGACCCGTAAACAAGGGAAAATTTTTGTTATTGATCTAGGGTTTCCACATAGTACATCTGTGTCTTGACTTGGGGCTCACGACTAGTACTCCCTCTTTAGGCTCACGGCCCATAAACAACAGACTTGGGCCTGCCTTCTGAACATCTTTAGTAATCTTCAGTTCTAGCCCGTAAATCCTTTATTTCACTTAGGAACCTGTAAAATCCTCATAAATAAACATTTAAACCATTCCAAACAGTATTTACAGCAAATAACTTTCAAAACGTGGGTTTTTTATGCTATAATATTATTTAGTCTTTCAGACACATCAAATTTCCCACACTTAAACATTGTATGTCCCTAAGCAATTCACTTCTTTAACAAGTCAAATTAACTCTCACTTGCTAACAAAGGTAAGAGATTTACATCTTCTACAAGTCATTCTGGTGATACATTTAGAAAACAAGAAACACCAAACTTTGATCAGTCCACTTCTATAGAATACCTACATAGTACATACCCCTCACAATTGATCACTCCTCTTGGCTAATTTCTGAAAAGGTAGCATAAGATGTGCTAGATAAACTACTAAACTCACCATCTAGATATAACTATCTGTCACACCCCAACCGATGGTGGAAACATCGGGGCGCGGCAATAGGCGAACCAGATTGCTCAAGAGACATCATAACAACTATTCAGTGATAATATTTAAACGTTCAATATCCCATACTATTAAACAATAAAATCCCAAATAATTATTACCATATCAAACAATCTCTCAAGCATATCTAATCCGATCTCCCCTAGTTTTTATTACAATGCGTTTCTAAAGTAAACCTAAGTCCATTTGCATCCAAATGTAATCCTCAACCTGCCACATATGTTAAAATAAAACGTCAATACAATTAAGTAAAGGTGAGCATACAGGTTTGCGTACATAATAGATATAAAAGTGTTTAGCATACATCGCATGACATACGTAAGAGATGTGAACTATGTATCTACTTAGATTCAAGTAAACCAACAAACCGCGAGTGCGAGGCACGCGAACAAGTGTCCACGTCCTAAAGAAAAAATAAATGAGTATTAAAATGCGAGCCTTAACAACCCCGGGCCTCCAGGTGGCGTACTAGCAATCAAGTAACACATACAATTCAGCAGATTTCACGTATAGTCAAGCATGAGCGGGTTGCGAATAAGCGTTTGAGTTGGGTGATGTGTTTTGATATACGAATATATGTGACACCCAAAAGTGCGTTTAAGCGTAAAAGGGTTCAAGTATACTCACAGTTGGTGCGTTTTAGAGAGAGACGGGATCTGATGTGGATGGAAGGAGCGCCGGATCAGCCTGTAAGCGAACAGAAGTGCATCAGTCTTCCGAATTGCTGAAACGGTCGAAATGTGAAGGAGCAGAGTACAAGTTCGGGCGAATTTGTACCAAATCTCTTGGATTTGGTACAAGTTCGGGCGAACTTGACTGTTTTGTCTTACTGGAAGTACAAGTTCGGGCGAAATTGTCTGGTTTCATGAGAAACGGGACAAGTTCGGGCGAACTTGCCTTGTTCTGCTGGAGTTAATACAAGTTCGGCCGAAGTTGGTCACAATTATGAGACAACTTCGAGCGAACTTGATCAATTTGGAGCGAACTTAATCTTTTTGGTCACCAAATCATGCGTTTTTGCGTAGTTTGTTAAGGAAATCGAGTGTCCATCCCTCCAACCTTAAGCCACTGAGTAAAACTTAAGCTGGAGAGGTCTTTTTGGAGCGAGTTTAGCCATTTTACAGAAACTCGGGCTAATCTGGACGAACTTGATGGTTTGTAAGGGTTAGTCCAGCTTGTGTAAAGGGACGATTTCGTCCTTGTGCTTCCGGATCTGAGATCTTGCTTGACCATGCCTCATTCCACTTCATAGTGAACGAAACATACGTCGTTTAGTCCGAAATTTGTGTAAAAATCGATGTTTAAAAGGTTTTACTTAGATCTAAGTGTAGATCTAAGTGAAATAGATAAGTTTTCTAGAAAAAGATGAAGATTTTCATGAATAGAAGAACTGATGAAAACGAAGGTAAAACCTTATGCAAAAACATTGTAAAACGTTGTTGTTTGCATGAAAACAGGTTGATTCTTACTTGGAAATCAAGGGTTTTCGGTTTTGGTAGGTTTCGGGCGAACTTGCAGCAAGGAGTGCACGAATGGAGGTGTTGGGTATTTATAGGTGAAGAGGAAAGGAGTTGGAAATGATCAAGTTCGGGTGAACTTGTTACAAGTTAGAGCAAACTTGATGAATTTCATTGTTTTGGAAACCAGTTCGAGCGAACTTGGCTTATATTGTTGAGATATGATAGCCTAGAAAGTTCGGGCGAACTTAGCCAAATGGCTAAGTTTCGTTCGTTATTTTCGCGTTAGGCGTTCGTTTGACGATTCGGTTTGTATTAGATAGTTACATTAAGTGTTTTAGCGAAGCGTTAAGCGTAGCGTTATTAAATAAATGCGATTTAGCGATTCGAATAAGCGAGAGCGATGCGATAGCGCGTATAATCATAAATCATAAAGCACACATAACACATAATTAACATAACGTAACATAATTAACTGCGATTGCGATGCGATGGGATAAGCGATAGAAGGCACAAGTGTTTATTAAACAATAACACACTCGGCTCTTAAAGTAGTGTAATCACTTGCGATTGTGATGAGTTAGCGTTTTAATAAGCATTTAGGTGTAATGTAGTTGTGACAAAAGCACAATTATTTAACATAAACTTTTCCATAATCAAATCCCGGAGTACAGCGATAGGTATAAACAAAATACACGGAAATAGAATAAAACAAATTAACAACGAAAATTTCGAATTGTTACACTATCATTATCATAGATTTGTACAGAAATCAACTACCTATATCCACAAATAACACTAACAAATCACAAGGACTTTTTTGAGGACTTTTGGCTTTGGGGTAAAAAGGTAGTAAATAAACAAACGAAATGGGTTAACAAAAATAGTAAATCAGCTACAATTCAACTTCTTTCAACTCTTCTGACAATCTTCAATTTTCTTTCTTTAGTGGCTATATATCTGCATTTCACATTTTCATTAGGATTTTTGGTCCCCACACTTATTTAGTTCTTTATCTATTTTCTGCCATTTCTTCATAATTCTTCCTTGAATCATACTTCAAAGGGTAATGAAACAAATAGGCTAAAAAAGGGTAATATTAGCTTCAAATAATAGGGTAAACAAATGAAAAAGGTTAAGGCTTAACAAGGCTTCTAATTGGAATTTTTAAAGGGAGAAATATGAAATGATAAGGGTAAACAAGGTTGAAAAATATCTTACTTTTGCCTTAATGATATATGTAAACTAATTATTGTATCAAATAGCAAATTGCATAATTTGCACAAGTTTTGCCATGAAAAGCTGTATTAGTATCTCTCAACAAAAATAAATAAATATATGGCTCAACACTTACCTAACCGAAAGGATTATAGGGTTGACGTTATGGACTAATGTAGATACTTATTATGGCATATCTTTTACACATTAAAAATTACTCGACTTGTATCAAAAAAAAACTCTATCCTATAACTTGAACTTACAAGCGTAATCAAACTCGAATGCATACGACTTAAAACATCGCACTGTCTCATGTTCTAAATTTTATGACTTATAATGGAAAAGTTAATAAAAGTTTCAAAATTTTCAAATTTTAGCATTTCCAAGTGACAATTCCCATCCCCACACTTAATATGTACATTGCCCCTAATGTACAAAACAAAAGCATATCAAAGAGTAAAAGGAATTAGAAACTCTTTGTTATTATGAAATAAGAGACAACATCATGAAAATATTTGCATTTCTTGCACAAACCGCTTCTAGGATTTCTCAACCATCCCAACCTATGAACAAACTCACAAGATATCTTTGTATACAAACAAGATTGACGAAATTAGGGTTATTAAAAGAAGAATTTATTCAAAGCATTCAACAATTCAAACAAAACAAACCCCACAAAACAAAATACCAAAATCAAACAAAACAAAAGAAAATACTAAGGTCCATCCAAACAAAACAAATAAATCAAACAATTTATTCAAAGCATCCATTTTCACCGTTAATACTTGATCATGTGCCCCTCACATGAGGGGCATTTTAGTCTTTTCCAATTTAAACTTTTTATTCATTTCATTTTATTATTGATTCATTAAATACATTTTTTCTTTTTATCTATATACATAAATTATTTTATATATTATAAATAAATATAAACAATTCTCGTTCTTTCTCTTAACACCAACAACCACAACCTGCCACCAACATCTACCACCGCCACCACCTTTAACTACCATCAGCCAATGCCACCACCATCACTCCATATCTCTCTATAATAAACTTACAATCTTCTTCATTGATTTCTCACCACAAAGTGACCGCCACCACCACCATGTGCAGCTGCTACCACCATCACGTGCCACCGCAACTATATATATATATATATATATCTTTCTCTCTTTCTCACACACACGAGCCCAACCATTGGACCACTAATTCTATTCGGGTCACCACTTCCAGATCCAAAACCCAGTTGTGAACATCGAACCCCTAACCATCCAACAACACAAACAACCACTATATTGATGATAATGGTGGTGTCTAGCGGCTGCAATGACGACAACGGCTATCACCAGATTTATGTGTGAGTTTAGATTTTTGTTCAAGCACAACTAGCTCCTATTCGCCTCTTCATCGGTGGTTTGTTTTAGATCTGTGTGTGAACCGAATCTGGTTTTAGATCTGTGTGTCTTCGTCGGCGGCAGTTTTGGGAATTAATCCCCTTTTCAGATCTGGTTTTGAATTAGAAAGAAATGGTGGCGGTGGCAGCCGGAGGTGGGGGTGGTGACTGGTTGTGGTGGATGGGAGTACGGAGATAGATAAATGGTGAGAATGAGATGTCGGGTTTTAACCTTTAATAGATCTAGAAGAAGATAAGGTTGTGACAAGTTAGGGTTTTAAAAGTAAACAAGATGACAAGTTTTACGAGAGAGGATGAGAAAATACTAAAATGTCCCTCATGTGAGGGGCAGGTGACCAAGATTTACCGGTGGAAATTGATAGCGTTTTAGGTCGCAGAGCAATATGGTGATAAGTTAGAAATATAAGGGAGGAAAATGACACTTTTTAAATGATTGAGGGAAAACCGTTAAAATGACCAAAAAACAGAGTGCAAAATAGAAGTTAACTCTTATCATTATTTTTAGAGTTAATTGCCCGGATAGTCCCTGTGGTTCGTCATTTTTCACGTTTAGTCTCCAACTTTTCAAAATAGCATGTTTGTTCCCTGTGGTTTGCTCACTTGTTACTCGGGTAGTTCTCTGAATGGATGGCTATTAGTTTACTCAGTTAAATCAATATTAAATTACTAATTTGCCCCTAATGATAAAACAAATTAGATTAAATAAAATTATATAATATAATTATATATATATATATATATATAGGGTAAGGTTATTGTAAAAAAAATAAGAAGTGTGAGAAATATTATGGAGAAGACATGTGTCCCCATTCTAAATTAATTCAAAAAGGTAAACAACTAATTTTATCATTGATTTAATTAATTGATAACCTTCCATAACCGCCACCCTTATTTATAGGAGAATGATTTTTTTAAAGATCTCTATAAAAATACTACGAATAACACTGCAACCACCATTCAACACATATATAACACCATTCAATAATTATATAACACCATTCAATAAGTATAACACCATTTTAAAGATCTCTATAAAAACACTTTCAACCACCATCAGCGCATATATAACAAACACCATTCAATAATTATATAATACCATTCAATAAGTATATAACACCATAACTGTAATCACAGTACAATGTTACATACTCTAGATGTTAAAACACCATGGACTAAAACATTAAATCGAAACTTAAATTTTTTCTCTACATAAGTATAATAATATGGTACTAATATTAAAGATAAAAAAACACTCGTTATTATAGTGTAATTTTTTTTTTAAAAAGAGTTACGTATAAAAAGTTATTGATGTTTAAAAAATAAGAAGAAAACTTGCAAATTGAATGTGAGTTTTTAATTTAAAATATTGAATTTACCTTTATACCTTTTATCTATAAATTAATTATTTTAATAGTAAATACTATTTATAATTTTACCATTATAATCTCAACCATTAGATCAAATATCTAATGGTGTAGATTATTTCTTACACTTCACGCAAAAAAACTTCTTTTTTACATGATTTTCTTTATATTTATATATATATATATATGTGTGTGTGTTTGTTGGGTCCATTTATCGTCTTCTCCAGAGCAGCCCCACGTTATTCTTCTCCGGCTATTTCTTTTTCCGGCCACTTTGCCGTCGACCACACACTACCACACCCCTGCACTATACAACCTCTCCTTCTCCTCCACACCACTACCCAGCAATACTTGATTTTCTGAAAAGGGAGGACAGAAGAGGTGAAAATGGGAGTTATTGGGTGATCAGATCAGGTCTTCTGAGTGTAGAAGAAGAAGAAGAAGATCTGAAGAAATATGAGTGCATCAAAGTCCATAAAGTGTGTGACAGATAGTGATGGGGCTGTTGGAAAGAAATGTTTGTTGATTTCTCACCAGCAATACATTCCCCACGGTGAATCTTTCTCTTTTGCTTATGGGTTATGTTTGATTTTGTTGTTCTTGATTTTATAGGTTAAAGATTTTAATGTTGTTGAAAAAAGGGTTTAATCTTCTTGGTAAAGGTGGTTAATTATCCTGGATTTTATAATTTTTCTTCTTCTTCTTGATACCAGTGGGAAACCAGCGCGTTGCAGCGGAGTCAACAATATGGGCCGAGAACATAATTCAAACCTAAAACGTTAATAAATCATATATACGTTGTGTGTATATATAATAGTTGGAATGCCCGCACGTTGCAGCGGGTATCCCGACTAATATCACAGAAAATTATATTGTTACTAAAGCTCTTTTCTTGTTTTCGACATACGTTCCAACCACCTTAAGCCGTTTCAAGATCGAGCCAACTTCTTAGGACAGCTTTTCACATGCACTCACATCAGCTGCTTGCGACTCCAAAACATGTTTCTCGTATGAGCTCGAATCAACAATCCTTTTAACACATGTAAATATCGCTATTTTCGGTATGAATGAGTTCGCTTTACAAAGGTTTATAAGTAACTCTTTAAGGGAGTACGATTACACTGCAGATGAAGACTTAATACAAATGTTTTTTTATTGCATTGGTGATCCACCTGAAGAAAGGTTTAATCTTGTCTTCTGCACCAACCTTCTTCAAAAGCAGCATGTCTAGCCAGGTAGCTTGTAACAATTTTCATCTTGCTTTCATATTGTAGCATATCTAAAAATATTGTAGAGGAATTCAATTGACAAATTGTCAAAACGATGTACGGATTCGATTTATATAGTTATCATTTCATAATCCAAAATCGGGACTCAAGACAGACATTATGCTGGTTTTCAGCCATTCTTATATATCTGCTAGGTAAACAAACATATAGACACAAGAAACATACATATATTAAAGCATGTGTACCTTATGATGGTCATAGTTACATAGGAACCAACCAACCTCTAACCACAACATGCTCATAGTAAACCTTAAACTTGTCATCAGCATCAGGAATATCAAGTGCCAGGTCATTGAGACTGTATTTAACCCTACCAAACCCTTTTGTCATTTGATTAGTAGTAATAAGTCCCTCGCCATAATACTCTTGCAAAAAATACAGCATCCTGTCATTCTTCTTCTCTGTAGCCATCACCAACGCCTCGTTCGCTACCTCATGGTTAAAAGACGGCATCCCCAAATCGCGGATGCACTCACATGCCTAACCAACAACACCCCCGCTCTCGTATTCTTTAAGTAATTTCATGATTTTTTTTTCTTTGGCGTCTGCCATTACCCACCCCGTCCCACCATCCCAAGACCTCAATAGTCTCTCACCTCCATGGCGAAAAAAATTAACATGTTAAAGACTCATGTTTATTTACACAGTGATTGCTGTCTAGTAAAGAACCGTTAGAGTAACAAAGATTTGAAGAACCCTGTATGTAAGAGTGAAGGATCAGAAAGGAAAATACAAAAGTGAGCACCTGGGGACTATGCATGCACCTGAAGAAAAGATTGTGCCTTGCGTTTGATAGAGACGCCCCAGCCTCACTTTGCTTTGATACATAGACCAGAGTGCTTTTGATTACATAGATAAACTGTGTAAAAAAAAGGCTTTGAAAGAAGGGCTCAAATACGGTGGTGATACAAGTTATGAATGACAATAATCAGTCACCACTCATTCTCCCCATGTTCATCTATTCCTTACTTTTGTGTTGTTCATTTATTTTAATTAATAGACAAATATATATACCGCACATGTAGCTCATTCTAAAGATTGTTTAGGTTGAACCAATGACTGCAGTTTAACTAAGATTAAATAAACACATGGTCACATTAGAGTTCATGATTATAGCAAGGCAAGGTTAAAGAATGTAACCAAATTTGGTCATTTTATGGGTTTTAAGAAGCGCGCCTCAGGCACGCTAAGGCGCAAGGTGCAAGTTCTGGGGCTTTTCGCTCAGCTCCTAAGGCAAATACAAGAAGCGTACAAAAGGGGCAGATTTTAGGGGGAGTTTTGGGCTTTTTTTTCTCCTTACTTTAAGTTATTTATAATAATATTCTAATTGGTTAAATAAAATTATATAAAAGGAAAATCAATATTTTTTACAAAACTGAATACATGTGAAAGCCATAATAAGTCGAGAAGCATACCTCTGAAGTTGCCATGGAGTCTGATATCCCATAACCCTTGTTAGTGTCCCTAGTAATTAAATTCCCTTATTCATTTAAAACAGGCCGACCTCGCCCTAAAAACAGAGAAAAGAACATATTACGTAATCATCAACAACCATTAGATCATATGTTTGCTCCATTCAGGGTGCAATTAGTAAGTTTGTTATGATATTTGCACATACATGAGTGATAATTATAGATATATGAAACTAATCAAATAGTTATGTTAAGAATATTAAGACCTGGCGGTTGGTGAACCCATACGGATGTATGCTGAACCCAAATACTCCAATAGTACAACTGCAATATATAAAGAAACCTAAAATATGAACACCGAAGCACAATTATGTCTATTAAAAAACTAACCATGCCCATTACTGTTGAACAACTACATTATACGACGTATCCGCAAATAATAAAGATTAACAACTTCTGCAGGTTCAGTTATAACACACTATTTCATAGCAGAAAACAAAAGGGCAATGTGCATATTCCTATGTACCTTTTAAAGTTCAGCAGATTGTCTTGCTAAATGGAAGCTTCCTGGCGGTCTATTATCTTGCATTTTTTTTGAGTATATAATAAGTCTGCATATATCATAATATCTATAAGAATAACATTACTCATTAGGCTAACCATAAAACACCCATGTATATTTAGTAATTAGATATTAAAGCTTCTTTCCACAAACCTTACTCCTACAGATTTAGAAAACAACACTCAGTTAGCATCAAATTAGCACTTAAAACATCAATATAACTTCAAGTAGATTTTTTTTTCCGAATAATTTGGCAAGTTTTGTTCTGACCTTTTTTATATTTGAAACCCGAACCCTATCCTTTGTTCAAATAAGGACCTGATTTGAATATCCGAAACTTGAATTTGAATTCACTTTACCATTCTGCAATCATATCGACTCAGATTTCGAGAAAATCACAAAACCTCTAGGAATTGAATCAAATTGAGAAGATCTTGGGTATAGAGAAATCGGAGTTACCTATATGCCCTTGTTCACCTGCAGTATGAATCGCAATGAAATCATCTTTAGACGTAATCTTCATAGTTTTCGGATCATAAACTGCAATGTCAATCGCAATGATATCAAGCAACAACCTTAAAATCAAAGGCAGAGATAAAACAACAAAGAAAAAGAATACCATAACCTAAAAGTTTCAAAAGAAAAGACCACAGCAGAAATAAGAATTCATATAGGAATCTTTATTACTGAAGGGGATTTCAATCAAGAAAAAAACCCTATAACCGATGATTTCATTCGCATTCATATTCAATGTGGCCTTCAATTATTGAAGGAGGTGGAAAGAATCGACATTGAATTGAATGGGGGCAGATTTGGGAGGAAGGGTGAAAAATTAGGGCAAAAAGCCATGAGTTTTGGCCGGCGTCTTCAAATTTGTTAGGAAAATTACATTTTAGTACATGCGAATGCTTTATTATATAGATGTAAAGATGATTGATGGATATATTTTAATGTTGTTTATATTGATTCCTGATTTTGGTGCATACGTTGGGTATTCTGATTTTATAATTAGTTAAATAATGTTTTAATATTTTGGTTGATGGTTCTTATTTACGAAATAAGTACGATGAGATATGTGTATTCGTATCTAGTATCTATTCTAGTCTATATTTTCGCTATGCAAATGGAGGGGTTTAGCAGTGGAAGGGTGTGGTGGTGTGTGGTCGGCGGCAAGGTGGCCGAAAAACCAATTGGCCGGAGGAGAATAGAGTGGAGCTGCTCATTTGTTGGAGAAGATAATAAGTGGGCCCCAATACATATATATATATATATTTAGAAATTATTTAGTTTAGTTTGTTTTATCATTAAGGGCAATTTAATAATTTAACATTGATTTAACTGAGTAAACTAATGGTCATCCATTCAGGGGACTACCTGAGTAAAAAGTGAGCAAACCACAAGAAGCAAACATGTTATTTTGAAAAATTAGGGACTAAACGTGAAAAATGACAAACTACAGATATTATGCGGGCAATTAACTCTTATTTTTAGTTCACAATTTAAAATATATTAAACAATAGTTGTAGTTTCTTTTATTTAAACTTTACTACTTTATTTATTTGATACCGATTGGTGAAAAAATAATTATACATTTAATGAAATTAACATATAAATTCACTGCGGCTTTCCTGTTAAAAAATTGTAGTACCAAACTTTGGTAAAGTGATCAAGTGAATTAGTATGCTTAGTTTTATTGTTTTGTTTTATTTTATTTATGACTCGGTATGATTCGACTCGAACCAACCGAAAAAAATTATTATATGGCGATAAGACAAATGGTCTCCATGAAATTAACATATAAATTTATTGTGACTTTCCTGTTAAAAAATGTAGTTCCAAACTTTGGTAAAGTGATTAAGTGAATTTATATGCTTAGTCTTATTGTTTTATTTTATTTTTATAATCCGGCCTGATCTGATCCGAATCGGCCGAAAAAAGATATTATATAGCGATAAGACAAACGGTCTCCATAAATTCCGCCCCTCCCCCCTCCCCCACTTGAAAAAAAAATTATGGACCCGTCACTATACTATATGATATATGTAACAAAACTATACTATACTTTTAGGCATATAAGAGGCGTTTATGGGACCTATACTACGCAATAAACTTTTAAGAATATTTTTAATTAAAAGATAAACTTTTTGTAGAAAACTTTATTAAAACTATAGATAATTATATAAAAAAGTTTTAACTAAAAAACACCTTCAATACGCCTAGCATAGTCCTATACGGGTAGTATAGAGACCCATATGAGAAGATGTGACACATCAGTGGTTGTTGAAAATTGAAAAAACTATACAACCCGTATAGCTCTATACGACCCATATAACTCTATACAAGTCGTATTAAAAGAGTCAAAAAAAGATAGAAGGGTTTCTCTATAATATGCCGTTTTTGAATATTAATAATTTTATTTTTATTTATTATAAAAGTCTTAAATAACAAAACTACCCAGGTGTCAAATTATATAATAGCAAACTACAAATATACAAAACGATTTTAAAATTATCGGATACCCAACTATATTATCAATCACTAGACCACACTATTTAAATAGCTATAGGCCTACAGTATTATGTGCATTTGAACGGGTAAAATTAAGATATGATTACTATATACCTTTTCTAAATATTTAAACTTATTTTTAGTCATAGGTTTTTCTCCGCCAACTCAACACCTATATAATATACTTTTAATTACAGTTAACAATACACATCAGGACTTGAACATACGTGTTCTAAGGACAGAGACATCATTTAACACACACTAAGATATCATTGGACTAAATACCTTTTTGGTTAGTGAACACGTGTATTGCGACTAACGCCCATAGTGACCGAGGGTGCCAATAAACAAATATCCATGTCAAACCACTGGGATAGCTTATGTTTTTTGTTATAGTTTCCATCCCTAAATATATAATACAAAAGTTCGTAGTAGATACTGTTCATGCATCCACAAATCAAATCAAATCAAACAGATGTTTAAATTTAAATTTTTGCTCATCTAATTAATTAATTAATATTATATATATTATTTTACATGAAGAATAAAACAAGATAAATTTGAGAAATAAAAAGGAAAAGAGGAAGAAGGTTAGCAGGGTATTAGTTATTTAGTATTTACTGTGGTGAGGTAGTGTGGTTAACATCATGCTGCAAGCATTATTGGATATCAGAAGCGTGTTGCGTCAGATGCCCCCATTATGGGTGCACCACAGGCCCACCGCAGGAGGGACCATCCAAGATACTATTTCCCGGACCACTGTATTCGAGGCTAAACAATTTTGCCTACACTTCAACAATACCATATAATAAAATCAATGTAAATCACTTTGAATTGTGATAAGGGTGACGAGGCACATGCGGATAACCCACTCCCGGATTAGATGTAGTGTCAGAATTCCGTTGCTATTCATGCGGTCGGGTTTGGCTAGCCACAAGAGTTACCCGAGTAAGTGGTGATGGTTATGAGGTCATTATGACCGTTTGAATTGTTTTGAAAGTTAATTTTTTTAAACAAAAAAAATCAAATAACTTTCTTTATTTAACCAACTCATTCCAATATTTTAATCTAACTCAATCCTCTAGGGCTGTAAACGAACCACTCGAACATGAAAAAAGGTTTGTTCATGTTAGTTCTTAAGGAACAAGCTTGTTCATGAACGTTTACCAAACGAGATTTCTTGTCCGTATACGTTCATTAAGGAAACGAACATGTTCGTGATCTGTTCACGAACACTTACCATACGCAAATGAATTCTAACAAAAGTTCATGAACATAAATGAACACAAACGACGTTTGTGAACACAGATGAATACAATATTCATTTTAGAATAAAAACTGCATTTTCATCACAAACATTACGAAGAATCCACAAAAATAAATAAACACTTAACATAATTATCCGAACACAGTTGACATGATTATCAGAAACATGATTAACATAAAATTAAGAGTTTGTTAACCTTTAACACAAACTTAAATTGAAATAATGAAATAAGGGATGTTGTGAGAGGCATATACGATAACTAAGGTTTCAAAATTTTAATAACTAGAAACAATAAAACAAAATACAACATATAAAAACCTTTAAACAGATGAACACAAATAAACATAACGAGTGAACATAAATGAACTCATTACCGAATGCTCACAAACATAAACAAACACATTACTGAACATTCACGAACATAAACGAACGAAGCAACCTTTATTCATGTTCGTCCGTTTTGTTCGTGTTCGTCCTTTTACTAAACGAACGAACATATACAAACTTTCCGCCAAACGGTTCACGAACTGTTCGCTGAACGTTCGGTTCGTTTACAGCCCTACATTCCTCTATTTTATCACGTACACTTTCTCAGTTTTATATTTCTTTCTACAAAAAAGTCTTATCAAATGGCAAGGAATTCGGGGACCGAAGAAGAAGATATTGCGTTGGTTACGTCTTGGGTTACAACCCATAATGAACGAGCGTTTACTAATGCAAGGGTTTCGTTTTGGAACCGGGGTTTTCAACAATTTTGTGTTCATTTTGGTGAGACCAATTGGACCGTGGATCAACTTAATTCACGTTTCACGGTTATTCGTGTGAAAAGTGCAAGATTTCATTCGATGTTCAACAATGTGAAAATTTCCGACAATGACCTCGGAATTTGATGTCATTCAAGTGGCCCTTGTTGACTTGATCAATTTGGGTAAAATACTTGGACGAAGTCTCTTAATGATTTTAAATTTGAGGTTTCTTCACTTGGCACAGGTAATTTTTCCTATAATATATTATTTTATTATAATAATAACACACATAAAATTCCATTCACGACGATAGGAGATATAAACATCCTTTTTGTTTGAGATGTTTCACCTAGTGAGTACATTCACGCCCACAAAGTTTGCTTAAAGCAAATCACTCAAACTCCGAGCAAGGGATAGGCACTCACTATAAAGGCTTGGAAATCTTTGTGTATTAGTCTCATCAATATCATATCTCTAAACGCCCTTAAGGCTCAAAACACACTCCTTTAGAACAATCAAGTGTTTAAATTCGCTCCTAAGCGATCGATCCACCAAAAGGACTAGCCTAAAAACATTTCGCACGAGTCTGTCACCTCACCTACCAATATCTCAATTATCATACTAACAAATGACATATTGGCCAATCTTTACACGAGTTTATCTCATCATTATATCTGATTAAGACTACGTACTAAAGTAATTCCATATTTAACTAGCTTTTTTTATTTAAAAAGTGAAGAGTTTATCCAAAGTAGAAATTTTGGATGATGAAAGGAACAAGGCAGGGTGAGAATGTTTTGTTGCCCCCTTAGCACCCGACTCACGTGCCTCCTCACGTGATCATTAACCCCCCATCTCAGCAATGGCTCTCATTCCCCAATGCATGCGTCCACCACCCCCCTCATATTAATCCTTCAAACCCCCATTTCTCACAAACCCAAAATTCAAACCACAACCCTCATATTAATCCTTCAAACCCCCATTTCTCACAAACCAATCCTTCAAACCCTCATATGGAAAACAAAACCAGAAAAGACCACTTACAAGCCGTATGGTTCGCCGCCGGCATGGCGGTAGTAATCGCGTGCGTCGAACGCGCCGTCGTGGTGTCCATATTCAAACAGTGGCACATGTGGGTTTTTCTTGCACTCAACCTCTTGTTAATCGCTATTCTCTTCACATCCACACACCCACTTCGAACCCATTCAAACCCATCCCCTAAATCTCAAGAATCCCAAAAAGAACAACCCCCACCGGTGACTAACCACCGTGACGACGTCGTTGACGACAGAGCAAATGTGGTAAATGAGGTAAACCAGAGTAACAATCAGAGTAACGAAGAGAAAGAAGAAAGCTATTTTGCTGATGAAGACAACGATGATGATGAAAAGTTGTCGGATGTGTTGTCGAATGAGGAGTTGAATGAGAGAGTAGAGGCTTTTATTTCAAGATTCCGGCAACAGTATTTGGTTTCTGAGGTTAAGATCCGGCGAAGTAGTTCGGATAGTGTGTGTGGGCGTGCGGTTTTCTCGAAGACTATAACGGTTTGAGGTGGTGTTACGGTGGCGCGTGTGGTTTTAGTTATCGAGTTCCGGTTTTACAAGGTGGTTCTTTTCGGTGTTCATGGTGTAATGTGTCCCCATTTACATCGTGTTTTTCTTTTATAAATTTTAGATTAAACTTATGTTTTGAATTTTTTTAATTTGTTGATTCTAAATGCTTGACTTTTTAAGAAAACTGCAGTAATTAGTTTATTTAGTTCACCCTTTGATGGTTAGATCTTAAAATCTTTTTATAAATATATGGAAAGATCCTGAAGATTATTAGATTAGTGGTTTCATTACCTTTGAGAGTAAAGTATGGTACATCTGGTTTACAAAGTTTTGAATTTGGTTTCTAATTTGGCTAATTCTAGTTACATCTAACTTTTCACTATTTATACCAAGTGATTTGACATTAATAAATTCAAATTTGTGTTTTCCTTTTATAACTTTCGATACATAATGTTTTATTAAAAAGCGAATACGGTTTTATGATGTGCTTAATGTTATCTACGTTTTGATATAAATTTTATAAAAAACAGAATATAAAATTTTAACGACTTATAAAACGTTATATTTGATACGACTCCGTTTTTTTATAAAATTTATATCAAAAGTAGATAAAAATAAGCATATCGCAAAACCATATTTGTTTTTTTATAAAACGTTATATATCAAAAGTTATAAAAGAAAAACACAAATTTGAATTTATTAATGTCACATTACTTGATGTAAATAGAAAAAAGTTGGGTGTAAATAGTAGAACCCATTTCTAATTTTGTAAAAGTATATGAATTGTCCATATGATTTACACTTTTGTAACACATTTAGTCTTTAACTTTTGTCAAAACTACATGAATGGTCCATAGGGAACAATAAGCTGACCTTAAACAGATAAACTGTTTTTCATATGCAATTTCCTACGTGGTTTCCACTTTTTAACACATTTAGTCCTTAGCTTGGATTTACTGAAACTTTTAGATTTATTAGTTGAGGACTAAATGTGTTACAAATGCAAACCACAAGAACCATTCGTGTACTTTTATAAAACTAAGGACCAAATCCAAATTTTTGATCAACCATAAGAATCATCCGTATACTTTACTCTAGCTTTCATGATAATTTTTAATTGCACCTTAAGTCATAATTTTAACAAAAGCATAGTTCGTTTACAAAGACAATTTTGAAATGGAAAAGAGATTTCCGACTCTCCCTTTATCATGTATATGATGCCCTATGTTGCAAACATCTATTGCCTTCCTATTCAGCTCTACGAAATGCACAATACAGGATTCTCCGCTCTGATCCTTAGGCGAGTTGGTCATCGACTCATCTCTATAGGTTTTGCATAAACCGTTGAAACCGACAAAAATGTGAAACTCAATGTAGATTGGTTTGTTCTGTCAGTTTGTTAGTTTATTTATTAACGACAAATTTGAATCACTGACGAACCCCCGAGCATATCCATATCCAATAGGCGATAATGTGTATAGACAAATTCAGGAGAAACCCAATAAATTTGAGAAAACCCCCCTTGTGGGAATCGAACTTAGGACCTAATGGTCCCTAAGTCTTATCTCACCCTAAGATGCTACTAGGCTATAATGCCTTGAGCGGTCGGTTTGGTGGTTAAACAATTTCGTTTGCAGTTCGGAAAATCAATCTTGACGGTCTAGTTAATGATTTTAAAACTTGAAATGGTCCTTGTAAAACGAGTTGATCATTTACAAGGAAGTAAAGAATCTACTAACTATTAACGAACATGAAATTTGAAAATGTCTTATATCTAATCAGTGGCGAAGCTTGAGATTTCCGACCGGGGGGTCGAAAGTCACCGAACCTAAAATTATACCTACAAATTATAAAATCGGTGGGTCGAAAACGTGTATACCTACAAAATTCTATACAAAAACTATATACCGAACACTACTAAGCGAAAAGTTCGGGGGTCGAGCGCCCCCGGCCCCCAGCTAAGCTACACCACTGTATCTAATCTCTTATTTTTTCATGTATTTTCTTAAAAGTATTTTATTTTAAAACAATAACAACTTATTATTTATAGAGTAAATTGTCATTTTAGTCTCTGAAGTTTGTTCAAATTTGTCATTTTAGTCTAAATAGTTTTTTTTTGCCCTTGGTCCCTGAGTTTTTTATTTTATTGCCATTTTGATCATATTGCTTAGCTCCGTCTAAAAGCCCAGTTTTAATGAGATGTATTTTTAGCATTTTTGTTTTAAACTTTTCAACTTGCTGTTTTGATTCAAAACTTATTTTACATTAAAAAACTATAAGAAAAAATTTAATGTTACAAAAAAAACATATAACAATATATATGTATACTGTAATTTGTCTCAACTCTTCACCCTCTCTCTCTCTCTCTCTACATCACAAACCAACCACCATCAACATCCAGCAGCACCGCCACCATCATCACACAACACCATCATCACACAACCACCATCTCATACCTCCACTGTTCACAACCATGGACCACCACTATCTCATACCTCCAGTGTTCACCACCGTTCACCACCAACATACACCACCGTTACCAGAACAAAATCAACTGAAATCAAGCAATAGACGCCCATAATGGGTCAAGGGTGTCACACCATACTTTAGTCACCGGAAACAACCACAATCGGAACTCAGGTGGCGGTGGAACCCTAGCCGCCTATGTTTCACCAGATCTGTACATTAAACGGTTGCGTATAACGTTGCGTGTCACCAGATTTGTCCGCCACTGACGGCGGCTTCACCATCATAACCTCCGATTATTCGTCTTCATAATCTACCCGCAGGGATTTGGTGTTGTACAACACGAGGACTGTTACAATTTTCCGACTGTGGGACAAGTTTGAAGGTTATGGTGGTGGTGGTTCCGTGACAGGTGGCGGAAGTGGGCGGTTGTAGAGAGAGAGAGAGGGGGGTGGTGGTTGCAAGTGATGGTGGTAGTTTGGTGGGGCTGTAGAGAGAGGGAGAGAGGAGAGAGAGGTGGGTGGTTGCAAGTGACGGAGTGGGTGGTGGCGGTGGAAGATGTTGATGGTGGTGGGTTAGTGGTGTAGAGAGAGAAAAGGGGGAAGGGTGGTCTGTATATATGCCTAAAATCCAAAGAGTATATAAATTTATGTGCATGTTTTTTGTAATATTAATTTTTTTCTTTTATTTTTCAATGTAAAATAAATTTTGGATCAAAATGGTAACAGAAACAATTTAAATTGAAAATCTCTAAAATACCTCTGGTTAAAAATGAGGTTTTTAAACGGAGTTAGGGTATGTGATCAAAATGGCAACAAAAGTGAAAAGTCAGAGAACCATAGGCGAAAAAAATTATTTGAACTAAAATGACAAATTTGAACAAACCTAATTCTTATTTATAATAAGTTTGATCCAAGTGTCATGGAAGTCACATCAAAATATTATAAAATGTTAACAAAAACGATCATAATTAAGAAGTAAAAATCGTGTGCACTAAGAAGTAAACAAAGGGGCTATTTGTTTTTACAAGGGAATCGTGTTTCTTCATCTAATTTCGAACAAACTCTAAAAGCCTCTACAAGTATAATCATTTGTTAGCATTGAGGTTGGTAGCTCAACGGAAAAACAAACTTTTATAAGCACGTAAGTTTAGAAGGTTATGATTCAAGTCTTGCAAAAAAAAGAGTAAAAAATAAAATTTGTCGTTAAGAAAAAAATTTAGTGTTTGAATGAATTTAAATTATCGAGTTATTTGAATTCAACTTTCAAATATGAATCCAATCAAATTTTAAGTCGAGCTTATAATTCTAATACGAATTCGAATTGAATAAATCATAAATGAATTCAGGTAAAATGGTAATTCAAAAAAAATGGTTTCTGTTAATTTTAAAATTCATTATTTAATTCGTATCAATGAGTTTGAAAACGAAAATGAACACAATCCCAAAAGGTAAACACTACACGTCACTAGTATAATCGTCCACCACGCCTATATGGGAGTGGTATATAATGCTTTTCAATGAAACAACACTGTGGAATTTGTAGCGGGAAACGGAAATGTCAAGCAGCAATTCACAGAAGGAGCTTCTAACCCTAATTCGTGATGTCTCTACAGAAAAATCTCAAGGAGGTACATTCTTCAACCTAAATCTGCAACAATCAATCTCTCATTAGTTCATTTTCGTTTCAATTTCGTTATCACTGATCACAATTTCGAACGAACTGATCCGATCTCCCAAATCGATAGAGCGTAGAGTAGTAAACCTGAAGCGGCAAATCGAAGAACTGCAATCGGAACTTGACTCGGTGAATGCAGAGCTTGAAGATGCAAAGCGGTTGAAAGAGTGTACGGAGCAGGATCTTAAAGGATGTGAAGTTGAATTGGCTATGAATGAGTCCTCGATTCAAACCCTAGAGGTTTGTTTTTTGTTGTATGAGTTTGTTTTATGTGATTTGCATGTGTAAGTTGTTATAAATCACTAGACGATACTAGCTGGTTGATCGAATCTAGGTATACATGTAGATAATGAATGTATGTAGCTATGAATCGGCTAAGCTCAATCTGAAAATATGTAGATGATGAATATATGTAGCTATGAATTGGCTAAACTCAATCTGAATATATATAGATGATGAATATACTTAGATGATCTGGTATATGTAGGTATACATCTAGATGATGAATATATGTAGATGATCAATTTATATAGTTGTATTGGCTATGAAGGAATCCTCAGTTCAAACTCTAGTGGTTTGTTTTTCGCGTATGATTATCAACTGAGTTTAGTTTCTCTGCTCTGTATATGCAAGTTATCATAAATTACTAGACGATGCTACCTCGTTGATCAAATATAGATATAGATTTAGATGATGTTTACATGTAGTTTTCGCAACTTTGAATTAGTGTAAGTCGAGAATTGGCCAGGAATTAATCGTTGATTCGTTGATACAGACTCTAGTCTCAGTATTTGAGTGAAAACATTTTGAGTTAAGTGATTGAATGTCTTCAGGGGCGGATTGCTTTGCTTCAAGGTGAAGTATCCACAATCGGATTTGATTTGGAGACACTTAAGGTATCTGAAGACATTTGTTTTGTTGCTGGTGTTATTCGCTTAATGTGCATGCTAATTTAATGTTTGTGTTTTGAAATTACTTGGACCTGTTGGTTTATAAACATGTGTGAACCTGCATTCAGAATGAAGAAGGGGCTTTGCGGTAGGTTTCTTGAGTTATTTGGTACTGGTTAGTTGTTTGTTAGACAGACAAAGTTATTTATGTCATTTTGTTTTCTCATTTGTCATGGTTATACATGCAGAGATGACTTCATTGGAAAGATGTTTGACCTAAATGCAATGATCAGGTAGGTAATGCGTGTTGGTATCTCATTCCCTGCATTAGATGCTGTTATACTTAGATGATTCACCCTGATTATTTTCTTATAAATAAATCTTAGTATATGGATCTCATATAAGTATGCATATATCTGTGATGCAGAAAGTTTCATCAGTCTGTATATTCAGCTAGTTATGAAGCATTTAGCAGCAAAGCTGTATCACAAAACGGTTTGTTAACTGAAACCAATATGCATCATGTGGTTTACTAGCAATTGACTGATTGAGATCATCCTCTATAGAACATACCTATCTATATCTAACAATACCATTCATGTGTTCTTTCTGTTTCAGTTATGACCAAAGTGCACACTGAAAATGCTCGTACAAAACAAGTTGAAGAAGGAAAGAAGGATCATGAACATGAGCTGGCTCAAATAATCTCTGATACCGAAAAGATGGAAGATGAATTTCTGTTGGAGCAAAACCTTCATAAGCAGGTAAGAAGTAGCCCGCAGTATATATATATACGTGCACGTATATAAATAAAGCCCATGTGAGTGAAAGATAACTATTTTTGGCACCGTCTTATAATCTGTAGGAGCAAAATGAGGTGGATGGTCTGAAGCAAAGAATATCTTTAATGGAAGCAGTAATGGAAGGAAGCAAGGAGCTTCAAGCTGTAGCAATATATCCTCACTACAGTTTACTTCTTTACAATAATCGAGTTAGCGTTTTATGCAAAACTGCAGTCCTTCACTAGGAAAGACGGACTGCGATGGGCCTAGTTGGGTTCTCTTAACCAGTTAACCGGTCCCAATCTTTTTTCTTGGTTTTTTTTATTTATAGATTTTAATCTATAAATAGAATTTGTATGATGCAAAAGCTTTAAAAAGTTGTTTTGTGAAGAACCGGATAATTTGTTTTAAAAAAAATACCTCAAATTAGTTTTTCCAAAGCATAAACAATTGAAGATATAAAAGGATTGAAATAATATAAGCAAATCATATAATGGCAATTTTACATATATGGATATTAAATGGTATGTATTTCAGTATTTGGGGGATCAATGAATTGGGGTTTTAGGACCAAAAGTTCGAGCCCAATTGGTCCTAGGCCCAGGCCTAACTTGGCTTTTTTATTGAATGTTAATTTAAGCTGAACCCGATCGTCTCTTTAAGGACTGATCCCGGGTTCAGGCTCGATATAAATTATCTTGACCTTTTTTCCTTGACTGAAAGCACGCAGAGTGCGAGAGTTGAAGAGGCATATAATTCCCTTTGTGAAAAGCTGCAGAAGAAATGCATATGTCCGGGCTGTGGTTGTGACAATGTGGAAATGCTCGGTGGAGTTCTCCAGATAAGCTCGGAAATCTAACATCGTTGAAGTCTTTTCTAGATATTGCATCTTATTTTGATAACAAAAATCTAAAACCTTATGAAAATGTCGTTGTATCTTTTAGGAGGACCATAACAAATTAAGTGAAAAGTTATGGTTTATATGTTGTTAAATAGCAAAAATTCGATACGGAATAGGGAGATAGTGTGAAATAATGTTTGGACTTGTTTTGTTTGAAATTTTAAGAACTGGAGTATATCGAATAAGTTTCAAACACGACAACCAAAGTATTTGAAGTTGAATTATGATGGCGTTGCATTTAATCCACCGCCTGAGTTATGGTATGGCTACCGGTGTATGCATTTTTCGGTTTAGGGTGGAGGGAGTCGTCTCAGGTAACCCATATTTTCTTGTGTGTTATATCATCGTAACATCAGTTTTTTCCTCACCTTGTACAATGTCGTTTTAGTTTTCTCCGGAATTCCTCAAAGCAAAACTATTTTAAATTACTTTAAACTCTAAACATAAATATGCTTTAAAACATTTAATAAAAAAAGAGTAAAATACCAAAATGGTTCCTGAGTTTAGGTCATATTTGCCACTTTCTGAGGTTTCATTTTTGTTGCTATTTTTATCCAAATCTCTAACTTAGTTAAAATGTATCAACTAACATGGACGATTTTGGCAACTCAAACCTAGGGACGATTTTGACACTTTCCCATTTTTTTCACTTTCCTATTTATTCTTTCCCATTTAACGTACTCTAAATGGATCTTCTACATCATCATCCCTCCTAACTATTTTTGATGATGGTTGTTTGATGCATATCTTCAGCTTTTTATCTCCAATCTCAGGTTTGATGCACCAGATCATGGAGCTCAAGTTCACCTCCAAGAGCCTGCAACATCACTTTTCCTTTCCCCAATGATCGTTGATGGCTCACCGATTTTCAGTGAAGAAAAACCTCTGAAACTGGGGTGGTGTTCTTGGACAGGGTTGGGTGTCACCGAGCCCTTTCCGGTTCCCACTCTGTTCGCCCTTATACACCATGGTTCATACATCAAAGGGTTCTAGTGATATCAAAGTGTGTTGATAAAGTGTTCCTTCTTACGTGGCTAGTGGCTAAGGATTGAACATAAGGTGTAGAGTTTGAAGCAAGATTAAAGGGTGTGTGAGTTGGCCCCGTTAAAAAAAATGATTTAATTTTATCTGGGCCATAAGACCA
This sequence comes from Scalesia atractyloides, assembly GCA_947069175.1. NCBI lineage: Eukaryota > Viridiplantae > Streptophyta > Magnoliopsida > Asterales > Asteraceae > Scalesia > Scalesia atractyloides. The sequence continues at coordinate 24,955,734 of CAMTDV010000014.1, read as the reverse complement.
TCCGTTTTGTAGAATCCAATAGGCGCGCACCTTTCCAACATATTGGACCCCCTCACGTGTGCTCCCTCTCTCCTCCCCCTCTCAAATAACTCATCCGATCCTGCTCGTGGAGACGAATGTTACACTCCATCTTTCCTTACCATGTACTCACCGTTTGTTTCTCCCTCTTCCACATCGGTCCAACGCCCACAAGCGTCCTAGTTGGAGATGGTCTAAAAAGTTTCAATTTAGGAGTAGTCACGTGAGGTTCATCTAAAAAAGATTCAAGATTTGGTCCGAATGAATAAGGTCAACCTAACACGACCCAAACAAATGGTTCGGTTATTGAAGTCCGTTGGTTAACGCAAAAAAGTAAAGTAAATTGTATTTAGATGCTTAATCTTTGTATTATCAACTGTTAATTTTTGTATTATATTTATTATATAATTTCTTCTTGGAAAAACAATTACATATATACCAACCAAATATGACAATGTAGTCCGTACAATGAGATGTATCAAGAAACTATAAACAATTCATTTTATCATTATTATTTATAACCATAACTAGTTTATAACCCCCTGTTTTACACGGGTTGCATAAATTATTAAATGTTATACAATAAGTAATATAGTTATATCTTTAAAATATTTAGTGTATTAGTTATATCTTTAAAATACTTAGTGTATTGTACGAATTAAATAAATATAATGTAATCGACCGACAATACAGTCATGAAGATATGTATTTAAATGATGAATTTAATGTACTATTTACTTATTAAAAAATTAATTTGTTTTTTTTATCTATTATTAGGTTAGAAACATGTATATTACACGTGGTAGAACCAATGAAATATTGGATGATTATTAATAAGTGGAAAAAATAAAAGTAACAATAAATAAGTAAGAGAGATCCGTGAAGGTTGTGATTTAATATTATTTTCCTATTTCTGTATCATATTAATTTATTAAAAGAATAATTTAACTTTTATTTAAATGAGATTGAATGAGATTATTTTATTATTATTATTATTATTATTATTATTTAATTAGAAAAGAAATTGAAAAATAAAATAAGAATGCACCAGAAATTGACATGTGTCAAAAAAAAGATTTTCATTTATTAGTATAATAATTCGTTATAAAACAGATATCAAATGTGAAAGTTCTTTGCTTTTTAATTATAAAGAGCACCCACAATGGGATGATGTCGTATTTACGGATCGGACATCAACCCAAATTTGCCCCATTGTGAGTGTGGTCTGGGAATTGTGAAGGTTTATAATTTGTAAATACGAACCACCTGCAAACTTCATATGCTGGCCTCCACTCCATAGTCATCTAATTTGCGGTTCGCTTCGGTTCGGGTTTACGATTCACTAGATGGCACGAATTCGGTACGGAGGGGTAGGTTCATTTCGATACGATCCGGTACGGTATTCCGGTATAGTTTATCATTTATAATGTTAATTTTATATTTTTTGTGTATAAACTTACAACTTACAAGTTTGAATACCAAATGTAAACTAGTGAAAATAGAGGGGGTTAAATGTTAAAATAAACAAACTAGTTTTATACTTTTTATATAAATATTTTAAGTTTTACGGACTAAATGTAAATTAGTAAAAAATAGAGGGGTTAAATGTTAAAAGTTTCTAAACTCATTTAAACCTAAAGCTGAAACACAAGTTACATAGCCGCTATTCTCCTTCTTTGTCGTTTCCGGGCGATATTGCAACACCGGTGCCGGAATTCTCTGTCGAAACTCGCTATTTGGTCGATATGTGGTTGCGAATCACCTTGTAGTGGCATTAATTGAAGCTCCTTGGAAAACCGAATTGGAACGATCTGGATAAACGAATTGAAACGATGAATCAAACCCTAAATTTGCGCATTGATAGCAAAGTGGGTCGTATGCAAATTCTGTATGGTACGAAACATACCAATTCGAAATTCGTGCTATTTTGGGCGAATTTTTTGACTATACTCCCACACAACGTATCTTTATATTATATATATATATATATTAGGTTAATCTAATTTAACGAAGGTTTGAAATTATATAATGTTGTGGGAAAATTAAGTTTTTGAAGAATGTATGAAATATGATGTAACATGCTCAGGTGGAGATTTGTAGAAACTAGCATTATGGGTGCTCTAAATGTTTTTGTAAACGAAGCTAAAGATCAAAATTCGGGTTTTAATTGTGTTGGATATGGAATTTGAAAACAAGTTATTTTGCTATCACAAACCAGAAGGGTAAACAACCCAACTCGAGTGTTAATTTGTCTAAGCTCATGCTCGTTATATCTAAAGCTTGAGCGTAAATCGTTAATAAATATTTTAAGCAATAACTCATTTTACTTATCATTTATTAATTGTTATATATATATGGTGAGTTTATTGTAATAAAATGTTTGTTTGTGAGAAGTGTAAGAAAGAATATAAACCATTAGATCTTTAATCTAATGGTTGAAATCTTGATGACAATTTTGTAAATAGTGTAACAATAAATTAATTAGTTTTCTAGATTAAGGGTATAAATGTAAATTTAATATTTTTAAATTAAGAAACTAACATTAATGCACATGCAACTTCTCCCCCGTCTTTTTTAAACGTCAATAACTTTTTATATGTTACTTTTTTTTAAAAAAATTACACCATAATAACGAGCGTTTTTTTTATCTTTAATATGAGTACCATAGTGCTATACTTATTTAGAGAAAAAAATTTACGTATAGTTCAGCCTACTGAAATGTAGGTTTAAATACTGTATGAGAACATCTACCTGAATGCAGGTGTAAAACACCATGCAAAGAACAACTACCGGAATGCAGGTATAAAACACCATGAATGCAGGTGTAAAACACCGTCCGAAGAACACCTATTTGAGTGCAGGTATACAACACCATGAAATATAGGTTTAAAACACCATACGGAGAAGATCTACTGGAATTATAGTAGTAAAACACCACACATAATGTGCAATGCAATCATTCCAGATATTAAAAACACCATGACTATATTACAATTCAAGTCATGGTGTTTTTAGAATCTGAATGGTGTTTTATACTTTTAAAAGACTATATTGGATTCAAGCTGTAGTGTCTTTTGGAATTCGTGTGGTGTTTTATACCTGCGAATTAACTAAAATTTTGATATGATTTTTATACCTGCGAATTAATCTTTATGTATAATCATATAAAATTCAAAATTGGAATTCCTAAAATAACTACACATTAACTGTATCCTTAATTAGAATTATTAGTACAATTACCATTATATCATTGATCTAAAAAAATGAATAGGGAAAGATCTAATGAGTGAGATTCTTTCTTACCCTTCTCACACTTTTGCTCTTTTTTACAGAAACCTCAATCTATACATATTATTTATTACATAATATTTAGTTATCATCTTTCTACAAATAAAAGGGTCGTGAGCCTAGTCAAGTTTGGTATGTGAATCTTGGGACCAGAATCATGTACGAGTTCCAAGTTAAGCTCTAGCTTGGTTTCGAGTTCGATTAAGCTCAACATGGTTCCTAACATTTCGTAAACCACTCTCGAATATTTCATGAATGACTACATTATCTAAACTTTTGTAGGATTATTCGTGTTTGTGTACTAACAATATTAGTTTTTGATTATATGATTAGTTTTTCATGAATGACTATACTATCTAAACTTTTGTAGGATTAGTCGTATTTGTATACTAACAATATTAGTTTTTGATTATATGATTAGTTAGTGATTAGTTTTTTTATAATACAATTTCATAGTAGCCTTAACAAATAATTGTATATAGAGTAAAAATCGGTTTTCGTCCATGAGGTTTGTTCATTATAACTAGTTTCGTCCAAAAATCTAATTTTTAACAAATCCTTCCCCATGGTTTGAATTTCTTAACCTTTTCCATCCAAATCACTAACTAGGTTTGATTTTGTATTAACTCTTTCTCACACTTGAGGGCAATTTTGTCCATTTACATTGCTTCCCCAATTTATATCCAACAACAAAGCTGAGCTTTTTTTTATAAAACTCTGTAATTTATCTCTCTCATCAAGGAAATAATGGTACTATATAATGCACTTTTGAGTAAAGCATTTCATTATCTGCATCTTCTGGAGTTGTACTGTACTTAAATGTATTTTACTGATATCCATTAAATTATAGACATTTTATAATTTTAGTTATTAATAAATATGGATTTTATTTTGTATTTTGTGAAATACAACATTATAGACATTTGGTAGGAAATTTTGAAATACAACACTTAATCACGTTATATTACTTTTTAAACTTAATCTCGGATTGAAGAATTAACGACTCATAAATAATTATATCTAGTTTAAAAAAAATAAGTGTAATTGTTTACATAATTTAAGAACATCATTTACGGTATCCATCTTGTGTACTAAATTAAACATATTTTGGATGTTAGACATTGCATATGAACTCAATAATTTTGATAGTGTTAGATTTGTCTAAAGTGTTACATTATTTTTCACATAGTTAATAGAGTTAATTGCCCGGATGGTCTCTGTGGTTTGTCACTTTTTCGTTTATAGTCCTCAACTTTTTAATATAGCATGTTCGCTCTCTATGGTTTACTCATTTGTTACTCAGGTAGTCCCTACACTGGATGGAAGTTAGTTTTTTCAGTTAAGTTAACATAATATGACCAAATTACCCTTTCTTATTAAAAAATAAATTAAACATTATTAAAAGTCAAATAAACAATTTAAACACCACTGTTCTTGACCTGCAACTCTGTCCAAAACAACCACAGCTGATCGTTTTTCCGATCCAAACAACCACAGCGAATCGTTTTTCTGATCTGCTACCACCATCGTTTTCGGCATAACAACACCATCGTTGCTAGACTTTATTCACACCTTCGCCTTTAACTAGTACCGAAATGGTTTGCCGGAAATTTGGGATAGAAGAAATTTGAAAGTTAGAAAATACAGTGCACATGTGATGATGATGTTCATGCTGATATAACGATAATATCGAAGTAAAAAATCAGAGTAAAACCCAAATGGGATTTACCTCTGAAACAATACCCAGTTCGATTTTAACTTAAAAACTCCAAATTGGTGACTGAAATCGAGCAATTTAAGAAAAAGATGAAAAAAATGGAAGCCTAAAAACAGAGTGCTCTAATTTTTATGGTGGTTTGTAGCAATCTAAGTTAGAATTGCATAACAGAATCAATCAGAAAACGAGCTAATGAGTGGGTGTGTTAAGCTTTAAAGGGATGCTCTGTTTTATTGTTGAAAACAGAGTGAATATGAGTTTTATTGATTGTGATTTATCAAGAAAGAAAGATGATTAGATAATGTGAGTGTTTGGATGTTCGGGACAGGAAGACATTAAATAGGGACAATCTGATGATGTTCATTGGCGGCTATAAATGGTTCGCCGGAAAGTGGGGTGGACGACCGGTGGGTTTGCGCCCGAAAGAGAGAGAGACGGGATCGGGGTGGGGGTTAGTTTTGGGATTAAAGTTTATAATTTAATAAAATAGTGGGGGCCACTTTATTAATTATTTCCTTTATTTTGTTTATAATATCCAAGGCTATTTTAGTCATTTTACATAACTGAGAAAACCAATGTTCATCCACGTTATTGACTACCTGAGTAACAAACGAGTAAATCACAGGGAGCAAGCATGCTTTTTTAAAAAGTTGAGGACTATATATGAAAAAAAGACAAACCACAGGGACTATCCAGACAAGTAACTCTAGTTAATATTTTAAAGAATACTACGTGAAAGGGTATTAAACTTATAATTGGTTTCTATCTATTCAACAATTTCTTTTGTTAAGGATATACTATACTAATTAGTTTTAACTAGAATTAGTACCCGCCACAATGGGTTCTTATATATGCGCCAGCGAGACAAAGCATTCGCTAACTTCATATAACTACTTCTATAAAAACACTGGCTCGTAGAATAACTGCAAAACATGCTAGAAAAATAATAACATGACCCAATTGTTACACATTCCTGTTATATAATTCTTGTTCGTAGTAAAACAACTCATTCTGTGATGTTTAGAACTCAACAGCCAAACAAAAAGCAAAAAGAGCAAAAAATAAAAAAAGAGCAACAAAATCTCAGCGACAACCAAAACAAAAAAAAATGGCTTAACGACATTCAAAAAGGTAATGATACGTTAATTTACAGCAACAAAAAAGCTAACATAACTAAACAAAGCAAGGGGCATCAAAGGAAAAACACAGCACAACCAACACCACCCTTTTACATCCACACATCCAGGAAGCCGAATGTTAGTCAGATAAGAGATTCTGTTTCACATCAAGCGAGGTAGAAACTGACAAAAGTTTGGTGTTCATAGCGAATTATAATATTTTGCAACAACTTTGAAAGTGCACCATCATCCAATTTGCATAACCCTTCCACCAAAATCTTCAAAAGCCCTTTGTGAGCCTAAAAAGAAACTGTTGCTGCTGTTTGAGATATGGCTATATGAACACAAAAATCTTCAATGTTTCTTTTAGTTGATTTCATTTGGACCACAAAAAACTTACATGATTATAAGGCTGCAAATATGCCATCTACAAAGTTGTGATCATAAGCTTCATTCTCGTAATCTTCATAAATATCCTGCATTGTTCTGTCGTAAACAAAATGTTGGGTTCCCATTGATGTAAACAACATTAGTCCAAAGGCCCGTGCTGTCTTTGTCTCTCTACACAATATGATAAGTTCAGTTCTAAAACCCATACAAACAGACAAGACTTTTATACAATGAAACGAAACATGAACTTCATAAAAAGAGAACATATAAATCACCTTCAAGTAGAATGTTATTTCTGTCCCACAATGAAGCTACTTTTCAGGGTCAGTTTCTTCTTTAATTACATATGAGCTACTATCTGCTGATGCTTCTCAAATGTGTTATTTGTCAGATTTGGGACTCTATGTAGACACACTCACCAGGTATTAGAAAAACTAATTCAGTTCCAAACAAAAGTTAGCATAATAACAAACAGTTGAGGGGGGAAACTTATATTGGACCTTTTCAGCAACCAAAAAAATCGAATAGAACCCAACACCAAACTGACCAATCAAATTGTTATCACTTCCAAGATCCTTGTTGTCCTATAACCCAACAAAACATAGAGGATGAAACTGATGTATATAACTATTACACATATTCATGAGTAATATATTTATACGAATAGAGAACGAAGCACCTTAAGAGCCTTTAAGAACTTAGAAGTGCCACTTTGAACAATAGTTCCAAGGCAGTCTATTAGCTCTTCTGTAGTCATTCCAATACCGGTATTTCGAAAAAAAATAAAAAAATGTTTTAGATACTGCTTTCACTATGCAATGGAAGCTTCTAGAAAAGTAAAAAATCTAAGGAAATCTTGATGGTCCCTTTTCTGGGTCGGGTTTGATACAAATCTCTAGCTCACTAGCATCTCCAAGCAACGAAGGGTCGGTTTGATATAAAAACCTAATGAGACGCTCTACTGGTTCAATAATTAAAATCAAGATAGGAATCAACACGGTCCATAGTTTACCAATTTAACTGCAAAAGTAAAAAAAAAACAGCTTGTTCATCTGTTGGAGGCTCAACCCGTACGAACAAAACCGGCATAGAGGCCAGTTCTCGAATCAGATGATCTGATCCAGATTTAACAAAACGGATATAGTTTTATACATATAATATGTATATAATAAGAACAAAATAAAGTGTAATAAAAACCGAATTTTAAGAACAAAACAACGTGTATAATAAAAAACCTAGAGACCAGCAAAGTGATATAGATTACCTTGATTGTGGCCAGAACAGAATGGAACCGAGCCGGGTGTGCGGGCGATCCGCTAACAGAATGGAACCAAGCGGACTCCTCGGAATTTGTCATTTTACTCAAAACACATATGGGCCAAAATACATCAAATTATGTATTACTATAAAACAATGCATCCGGTTAAAAACATAATCCCCTTTATGATTTATTTTTTTTCCTTTGTAGTATAAGGTGATTACATACTCGCTTCTCTGATTCATTCTAACTTGAAATTTCCGCACATTAAAAAGAATATTCTCTCTTCTTATAAATTTCCTATTCACATTATTAGTGTAGCATTCCACGCAATATCATCCCAACGAACACATAGTTAAACTATCAAAATCAACATAATACATTTGTTCCCGTTGGTCACTTTGTAAGTAGAAATAGGCTAGCTATACAACCATAAACTGCACGCATATATGAAAAATAGAAACATTAGTGAACTACTAACCAGGTCTAGAAGAAAACTACTAAAGTGGTCATTCATTTGCATTTTATGATTTACCTGTTGACCCATAAACGACAAATAAATCATTAGCTATTAAACTCGAAGTCATGTTTGCCCACAACAAATAATGTAAGTTTTATGTCATAAAAAAACAAATATACATAACTAAGAATAAGATGACCAAAACATATAACTTCTACGTATGTATTTCAACCTGCTTTATCGATAACTTATTAATGGTAAAAAAAAAAGCTTCTTATCTAACCTTTGAATAAGATAATTCAAACACATCTGTGAAAAGCGCCCCGCTTGCAGTATGCGCATATAATGTATATATGTGTGGGCGCTCGGGGGGCAAAAGTGAAAGTGCACTAATTTTAACGTTATTTTACTACTTTCGTGAAAATAACGTTAAAAGAGGGGATGGTTAATCATGCATCATGTGGTGGCGTTGATAGCCGAAAGACAAATGAGTACATGCACTAATTGGCATTTGTCTCAATTGTTGAGTGTTATGTGTCTTATGTCCAAGGCTTGATGCAAAACTACTATCGAGTCGGGGTCTCACTGGAAGCAGCCTCTCTATTCCTACGGGGTAGAGGTAAGGTTGTCTACATCTCACCCTCCTCAGACCCTACCTTAGCTTTGCTATGGGTGGGAATTAGTGAGTATGAGTATGATGATGAAACACATCTTGTGAAACCATCAACTCAGATAAGTATATGTTTGATGTTTGAAGTAAAATGATACAATTATGAAATCTAGCACATATTCAGGAGAACTTATATGCAAGAATCTTTGGTTGTTACTGTGATGCTATTTCCAACAAAACACATTATAGCTTAAAATTATTTTTAAGAATCAAAACCGTGATGACTGAATCAAAAATGTAAAACACAATAATGTTAGAAGTGGATTTGAACCCATGCCCTCTTTCAAAGACCAGAACTTGAGTCTGGCGCCTTAGACCATTGTTAGGTAAATGCTTGAAAATGAAATGTTTATAGGGGTATACCTTTCGGATCTGAAGATTCAACTATAACAGCATCATAACTTCCTTCTTGGCAGCCTTTAGAAATGCGACTCCCTTTTTTTGAACTACAAGAAATGCAACTCCCAATAGATTACAAATCACTAAAAAAATCAAGTGTCTATTAAAAACAAAAACATAAAAACAAAACAACATTTTGTTCCATGTTCATACCATCACCAACATGGAGTGTGACTCAACAACCTCATTGGAAGCTAACCGGAAACTAAATATTAAACTTAGTCTCAATCATCTCCCAATGAGCCGATCTGTTTGAAAAGAAGACATGCAGGTCAAGCTAATCTTACCGACGAAGACCCGCCGGAACCTTAGTTCCTCAAGCTTCGTCTCTTACTATCTCGAATTTCATCTAGGGTCTTTAACTCTACCATCATCGCTCATAGCATTCCTCGCCTCTACAGTAGCCACACCACCACCAAAACCTTGATTAAAAACTAAACACAATCATTTATTTAATCACATTCAAACAACACATAGAATCACAACAACATAAAAAAATTGTACTTTAATATCCTTAATTAATTTCATCCTCAAATATTACTACCATCAGTACTTTTCTAAAAATCTAACAATACAATCATCCTAGCTTTAAATTTTGCTCAAAATCACAGTAACAACTGTAAAGTGATTAGTGACATCAGTCATACCATGGCTGTTCTGAGTTAGGGTTTATGTATGAGACACAACTTCTCGGCAGCCATCAATTTAGTCTGGCACTCGATCTATGTTCTGTGACTTATTAGGGCTGATCGGCTCATGAAGCGTCAGCTCTCCGGGATCGATTCCGTGACCGTGGAAAGTGGAAGTTTGTGGTCGTGGTAGGGTGGTGGAGTCGCTGGCCGGCTGATATCATCACCGCTGGAGCCTAGTAGTCGCCGCTGGAGTGGTGGTGTGAGAGTTGTTGCCGCCTGCCTATCTCTTTCATGAGAAAATACGACGGTCTCATATGTGAAGGGAAGTATTAGACACGCGGCTTGTTTTGGAAGAAGTAGGTAGACACGTGCCTGTAAGACAGATATCTATGACAACTGAAGAAAAAAACAACATTATGCACAACAAAACATTAATGTACAACCACTTATTGGCTAGTTGTGTTACTAATTCATAATATATAATATGTAATAAGGGTTACGATACAATAGAAAGTTTCTTTGGCTAGGAAGACTAAAAAGTAATCTTGACCATCAATTGATTTAATCAAGGGCTAAAATTAAATGGGTGATATTAAGAGAAGAAAAGAGATGCGTGAGTTTGTGTAAGGGCATTCTAGTCAATCCAGGACAATAGTTTCTCTCTCCTTCAATTCCCCCCATTTTTTAAACGTTGATAACTTTTTCATACGACATTATTTTTTATAAAAATTGCACAATAAAAGAGCGTATTTTTTATCTTTAAAACGAGTATACTATTGCTATATTTTCGAAAACCCAGTTGCGTAAAACGCAATGGAAAAAAACTCTGTTGCGTAAAACGCAATGAAAAAAAATGTAAAAAATGATTTTTTTTTAAACGCAATGCACACAAAAAACAAAGAGGAACTGGATTTTGGGTTACTGTTGGCATCAAGATCAACAAACAGATCTATATCAGAAATAGAAGCATGAGACTTTTGTTGATTATGATGGTCAGAAGGTGAGAAATCTAGTGGCTGATCATCAAAGGGTATCATCTGCTGCTGATAATATTTTGTCTTCTTGTGCTGTTTAAACAGTCACAAGAACCTTCAACAACTACAACTTCAAACTCCACCTTCAGCATACAGAAGCATAAGCATGAAACTATTGTTGATAAAGATGAAAACTAACTTCAATAACTGTTATTTTATGTGGGCATTGAAGAAATATATCAGACATATTAATTAGCAACCAGATAGATATAATTATAAAACGCAATAGCCAGAAAACACAAAGAAATGTCTTATTTCTAAAACGCAATAGCCTAAAAACATAAAAGAATGTGTACTTTCAAAAACGCAATGGACTGAAAAGACAAAAGAAAGTGTTTTACCTAAAACGCAATGGACTGAAAACACATAAAAATGTGTTTTACATAAAACGCAATGCACCAAAAACACAAAGAAATGTCTTATTTCTAAAACGCAATGGCCATAAAACGATTAAAAATGTCTTTTTTTCTAAAACGCAATGACTAAACCAGGAAATAAGAGATCAAAAACTGTCTATGAAAATGAGGCAATTCAACCCTAGCCGCCCCTTGGACCCTGATCCCAGGGGCGCTGCCCCCGGACCCCCGCCAAGATCGTAAAACGCAATGACTCAATTAAAAAACCCAGATCGTAATAATGCAAATTCAAAAATTTCTTACATAGATCGAAGCCGATTTCTTCATCGTGACGAAATTTGAATGTTAGAAACACCTATCAGCGACTGAATCGAACGAATCAAGTGATTCGCTTCAAAATCACAGGGGAAAAAATGAGATATTCTATGAAATTAAACTGGGTTTCTTCAAAAAAGTTGAAGAACATGTTGATTGGGTGTTTGAATCGTTGATTGGTGACGAAAATCGCACTATAATGTAGTGATTATTGAGATAAAAAGTGAAGAAAAGGTTGAAGATGGTGGGTTTTGAAAATGGTTGATTTTGAAGTTACTGGGGGAGAAGTAGGAAGAAGATTGGATACGGTTGACTAAAATACCCTTTCTCTTTATTTTAAATTTTGCCACATGTCATAATCATATTGCTTCCTATCCTTCCTAACCAAAATAAACTTCCTATTTGATCCTCTCCCAATATAATAATAAATCATATATGGTTAGATGAGTCATTTTTATTAAAATAATACGCAGATAGGCGTAATAAACACATGTGCGTGGCGATGATTAAATATGGTGATAAAAGAGAAATAAATATCATTATGCTGCTACACAAACTTATTATCAGCGTGATCAAATATGGTGATAAAGGATAAACAAATACATTATGCGGCTACACAAGCTTATTATCTAGTACAAGTAAAGTAACAAATACATTTGTTTATATGGTTTTCGTACTTTGTTTTAAGAATTTTGTTTTGTATTCAACGTGGCATTACCTAATAGTAGTTGAAATAAAACGTTTATTTTCATAGATAAAGAATTTTAAATTACCAGTGGTTTATTTAATTAAGTATAAATTGTGGAAGCAATGTAAATGGACAAAATTGCTCTTAAGTATGAGAAAGAGTTAATATAAAATCAAACCCAGTTAGTGATATGGATGAAAAGGGTTAAGAAATTCAAATATGATGGGCGAAAACCAATATTTATATATAATGTGTTTTAGTTAGTAATACGTAATTTATATGAAAATCACTTTTTTATTTTACATGTTAGTCTTTTCTCAAAAACATAATAATTCTAAAAGCAAAGTAACCTATGATTAATAATTATAATTTCAAATAATGCAAACTAATTTTGCTTTAAGTTCAGAGTGTGTTATAATACAAAGTCAAATTTAAGTTGCGAATCAAATAATTACTTGTGCGTAGTGTTGATAATAAAATATAATAAAGAGGGAAGAAAGTCGTATGATATAATCTTGTTATGTGTTTTATTCTTCCCATTATATCAATCACCAATCTGATACATATTTGTTACTGTTAAAATAATATAAAGATAGCATAAAAACAAATAACGAGAATGATGTTAAGGGAGAGGTCTTATCATTTTATTAATCAAGTGTCTCACCCAAATGATTATAATATGAGGAAACTTAATCAAGTTAAAACTCTGACACATATTAATTAAAACACTATAAATAAGCAATATTTTCATGCATATATGTCTTGTACCCAATGTTTTAAAAGATTTTCAAAAAAATGATTTTTTTATTTTTCACCCACAAGTATTTGCTAAATTACTTTTAACCTAAAACTATTTGTTTTTTCTATTTTTAACCCAAAACTTTTTTTCTTTTGCCATCTATCCTCACAACATTTTTTACTTTCAACTTTGGTCCTTTATAGTTTTCATTTTTCGCTTTATGCTTCGTTCTAAATTTTGTGAGTTAAATTTTGCGAGTTAATACGACGCAACGTGCATGTGTGGTTCAATGTTTTTACATCGTCTATTTTTCCCCGTTTGACAGGTTTGACATATCGTGCGGGTCCTATATCGACTTAGTTATTAATTTCCATGTTTAGCGTTTCGGTCTAATTTCTTCACATAAACACGCCGCAACATCAGTGTTGATGGTACTGCAATAATGTGGCATTGATACTATTTGGCATGGTTTTACGCCACCGCCGCAACGCGCGAGTGCTTAATACTAGTTAAGATAAAATGATAACTATTGATTAACTATATAAATGGCAGGATAGCGACTGTGTATACAATTGTCAAATTGATATTGATACCCTTGTGAGTTAGTTTATAACAATGTTTTAAAAACTGTTTTTTAAATTATACCGGGTTAGGCTCAGAAATAATTTAACCGGTTAAACCGGATTGTACCGGGCAGTTCAACCAGGTCGACTAATTAACCCTATAAATCCATAAAATACAATCAACTCAAAATGTAATTCAAAACTACATGATTCCATAATAAAAATATTCCAAAAGTAACCCTATAAATCCATAAAATACAATTCAACTACAAAAATAATCCAAAACTACATTATTCCATAATACAAAAGATTTCAAAAGTTAATCCACAATCAAAAAATAACCCAATGATCGATGTGGATTGTGGGTGAAGTTTGATCGATGTGAATTGTGGGCGTTAGGTGTTACTAGGAAGGTAAATCGTCACCTTTTTGGACTCACAAAAGATTAAAAGTCTAAATTTTAACCTCGTCTCAGTACCAGTATACTTGTTAAACCTAATTTACCGGTGGTACAACTTCTTTGCCGTTTGCCCAGTTTACCGGTATGATTCGTGCGGAACAAGCTTCCGACATCTAGTTTAACAGGTTCAACCGACCGGTTTAAACCGGATTTTAAAACACTGGTTTTTTTGAACGACCAACTAACTAATCAGATAAGCATCCTGGGATGCCCTCAATCGAGCAAATGCATCCCCTCCTCCATAACGGTCAGAGTTGGATGCATACACGAGCCACCAGTTCCGGGGAAAACTCGCCCGCCCGAAGGCCCACTGCGGTAAAATCCGGTTCGGCTAGGTTTCGAACTGGCGACCTCCAAAGAGGTCTAGTCCTAAACTTCATTGCCACCACCAATGTCCTTCAAAGTGATGCTAGTGGGAGTTGAACTTGGGACCTCAAGGAGAAAAATCAAGTGACTAACCACTAGACCAACTTGTCAGGACGTAACTTGTATTACTAAGCTTTAATTTAATGAACAACTCTTAATATATAGCCACAATTATATACTCTATTGATCTAAATAAAAATTAGAGTTAAATGCCATTTTAGTACCTGTGGTTTGGACGATTTTGGCAGTTTAGTCCAAAGGTTTCTTTTTTTGCATGTGGGTTCAAAAAAGTTTCATCGTTGCCATTTTAGTCCACTTGGTTAACTTCATCCATTTTTTCTGTTAGTGAGAAGAGCAATTCGGTCATTTGATATGGCCGAATTGCCTTTCTAGTTAATTGAATTACATATAAAATGCCTGAATTGGCCTTCTCATTAACAAAAATATGGACGAAGTTAACCAAGTGGACTAAAATGGCAACGGTGAAATCTTTTTGGACCCACATGTGAAAAAATGAAACATTTGGACTAAACTGTCAAAATAACCCAAATCACAGGAACTAAAATGACATTTAACTCTTAAAATTAAAAGTAAATTGCACAAAACGTCCTTTAAGTTTCACAAATCTTGAAGGTTTCAGCCTTAAACTTCAAAAGTTGCCAAAACAAGCCTTTAAGATTAAATTAGTTACGGATTTCATCCTTTATCACTAACCCGTTATTAAATCATGTTAAATGGCCTCACATGCAAGGCATGTGAGGGTAAAACCGTCTTTTTCATGTTAGATTCATGTCCATAACCGAAAAAATCTTTGTTCATCTTCAAACATCAACCAAAACATTCCCCAAAAGTCTCTCTTATCACACACTCATTACCTTTTCAAATTTAACCCAAAATTCGCATCATTGTTTCCCCATTTTTCTCCACACTTGCAGGTATTTCACTTGCATGTTTTGCTTTTAGAGTATTTTGATTTTGTTAACTTGATTGTTTAATGTTTGAAAATGATTTGATCAACAATAGGGAAGAAAGGAAGCTGGTAATCTGCTGTAAAGAAAGCTATAACCCATTCTTATTCAAAGAAAGAAAAGGTTTCTAATTGTTTCATCTTTTTGAAATTCTTTTCTTTGCACACAAGTTGTTTGATGAAATGCCAATGTGGGTTTTAACTTTTAACTTTTAAATTTTAATGTTTTTATAAAACAGAAATCTTGTAAAAGAGTTCAAAGAAATATTGGTTTGGAATCAGAATGAGTAGTAGGAGTGTGGATAAAGATTTGTCACAAACAAAAACAGTAGGGAATTTTGTTAATCTGATGAAGCCGAGAATGAGCAGAGTAAACACGCATATTCGGTCGCCTATGTGACCGTAGTGGCAACAGAAGCGGCGATGGCAGTCGCCCATGCTGCTGCCAAAGTTGTCCTCTTGACGTCCAGCGCCCATTTCCTGAATAAATCTGCAGTAGAAATGGCTGCTATCAGGATTCAAACAGATTATCGCGGGCACTTGGTAAATTATATTAGCATAATAAAAATTTGTAAAACTGTTTTTTTTATATGTGGGGTTATATGATTATATTGTTTTCCGACGAGGAGGGCATTGCGTGCTCTTAGAGGGCTTGGGCGGTTGAGATTGGTGGGTCAAGGTCATTCAATCAAACGCCAAGCAAACGTTGGCGGTTGAGATCGGTGGTTCAAGGTCAATCAGTTAAATGTATGCAAACGTTGGCTCGTGTACAGTCTCAGATCGGTCAAGGCGTGTGCGTATGTCTGAGGAGAACAAAGTTGTCCAGTTTTGAAGCGTGAGAAATAACTCAACAATATTAGATCTTCTGTAAGTAATAAATATGAGTAAATTGCACAAAACGTCCTTTAAGTATGAAATATACGGTTTTACCCTCACATGCCTTGCATGTGATGCCATTTAACATGATTTAATAACTGGGTTAGTGATAAAGGATGAAACCCGTAACTAATTTAATCTTAAAGGCTGGTTTTGGCAACTTTTAAAGTTTAAGACTGAAACCTGCAAGATTGGTGAAACTTAAAGGACGTTTTGTGCAATTTACTCTAAAATTAATATTAAATTTAGGTATGTAGAAGATAACTAGATTGGATTTTTAAATAATAAAGTATAATAATGAAAATCAAAGTAGTAACTATTAAGTTATACATATTTTTGTATCTTGTTTATAACTACCGCACTATGCTGCGGGGTTTCGGTCAATATCTATTTTGATTAAGTATAGCAATCGAGACAAAGATGCTCAAAAGAATATCGATACATGTTTTACATCGAACGAAAACTATAAAAATAAATTTAAATTAGACAGCTGGACAGACTGATTTTAAATTAGTTGTAAATGGAAAGTAACATTATCTTAAATATAAATTTGATGAAAAAGGAATCTAAAACTAAAACACTTAACATAAAGAAAAGTAAAAAAAAGATAAATATAATAAAGTCCAGAAAAAAATCAACTAAGAAACATAAAAGACAATATGATGAAAATCGTATTCACACAACTTGTTAATTGTAATTTTCCGTCAAAACGTAGATAAACTGAAAACGTACATAAAAATAAGTAGGAAAACGGATTATATTTGACTTGACATATTTCCGAAGAAAATTTACGTCGAGTCAGAAACCAACCCGACTTTATATCGACACGTGCATATTAATAAGCACGTAAGAAAATAGTAACAACGCGTTGCGACGGTGTCGAAACGTATAGTGACTCGAATTTATACCGTTTAATAAAAACGTATTATGTTTCACCTGACTCAATTCTGAAAAAAAAATCACGTTAAATGTAAAACATCCGAAAACATATATGATAATAAGCATTAATACATATTATATTTGACTTAATTTATTACCGAAAAAAACATAAATGAATTTGAATTTATACCAACATGTACATAAAAATAAACACGTAAAACTCAATTAAAAAGTATTTAAAAAGTTAAGGGGTTGTCATATCAAACTATTATAACCGGTTATAAAATACCATATCAAACTATTATAATTGGTTATAAAAAAAAACTTGACGTATTTATTGGCTTCTCAATTGCTTCGATTTGGTGTTTTTAGTTGCTTCATTTATAGATCTATTACTTAAGTAACCAGCATTAGCATGAATGTTTGTGATAAAAACAAAAATACCTTCGTTAATATCATGATGGATTTGAGATCGAAAGCATGGTCACAAATTGTGGCGGTTTACGAAGATATTGCAATGTCTTAAATCATGGTTATTGATGTAAAAAAGCAAAAGAAAGAAAAAGCAATTAAGTGTTTAGTAGTCTTTCAACACGCTGTTAATTAAGGAGATCAAGTAAAACGTAGCTTGCATTAAATTTGTGACCTCCAAAAAGTTTATAGAGAAAAGAATCGGTAGAAGCTTCAAAATTTAAGACTATATGAAGAGGAACTGTTGTGTTTATCACTTTGTCAACCCCTTAACATTGATTATATATATGGTCATAAAAGTTGATAGGCGCTCCCTAGTCGGATTTGAGAGTACTCAGGACGTACTCGGTCTAGGCGGAGATTACTCGGGGAGTAACCGGCCTAGACGAACAGTACTCAGACCTCGACAGCTTACCTTGTAGCGAGTACTCGGACAGTACTAGGAGCCTAGGCAGGACTTTTACAACCATAATTATATATAGTTTTGTTTAGAGTAATCCAATAATCCATGTTTTGTCCTTCCCGAAAGGTTTCTTTGTCACCCCTTAACATTAATTTTATATATTTTTGTCTAGACTAATCCACATTTTGTCCTTACCCAAAGGTGTATTATAAGTTTTTTATTAAATCGTATCCTTTGAAAATAGACGTCCTGGATGATGTATTTGTTGTCCACTTTGATCATGTTTTTGTTATTAAAATGTTGCAAATTTTAACATCGTCTTTTTATGAACAAAATCTCCAAGTAATCTTCAATGGGTCTTGCTATTTTTCTTTTTTTGTAACAAAGGGTTTGAATTTGTACTCTTGCAGTTTCTGAATTTTTTAGAAGTTAAATAAATTTGGTTTTTTTTATTTGTATTTATCTATATTTAAGAAAATCACAATACTTAAAAAGTTTGTATTAAAATTGACGGTGCTTGCAACAATAATTCGTCGCAAAATGATGGGTGTAAAAAATGTAGATAGTTACACAGTCGCAAATAGTGTTGCTATGTGTTTCTTCAATAAGTTGTTGCAAAGTTACCATAAAATAGCAACGCTCCCTTCAGTCACAATGCCATTATAAAATGATTCCGTACCAAACAGTCGACGCAATAAAGTGATAGTGACCAAATAATTTGCGATGGACCAAAATCAGACCACCTATAGTGGTGAGTGATTTTGGCGTGTTTTGGCCTCATAATGCCCCAAAATGCTTCACACTGCCTCCGGGCGTTTTTTTTCAAACTTTGTGTTTGACGTTATGGTGAAAACGTCTGGTGTGTGTTGTCTTTGTTGAATTTACCATTAAGAAATTAAAGAAAAACAAAAGAAATCAAATATTTATGTAATCATTGTCAAGTCATTATACCCACTACACCACTTTTAAACTTCACATCCAACAACCCTCATATTCACATGTCACATAACCTCCAAAAGAGATAATGCCCCATACACATGGTCTCATAGTAAAGTTGTTGCAACATGTGTGTTAAGATTGTCTTAGCCTAGCCCAAAATGGAGGGTCTCCTGGTTTCGAACCCAGGTCTTTCGTGTACTATTGAAAATTGGTGCGAAAACCCAACCATTTGGTCTATTAGCCGTTAAAAAAAATAAAACTTATGTAGTAGAAGTAATAGATATTTTCAGTTTAATCCGTTCCATACGGTTATTATATTAACTAGTTAGATGCCCCGCCCGCGTTGCGGGGCGGTGGCCGAATAATGAGCGAGAGTTAGGCAGCTTATTGACACGGAAAACAATTAAACCGAGTAAACGAATAAAAACATAACACTTTTATTTTTGCTAAAAAACTAAAACAATGGCAATACTGTTATTTTTAACTAATGGAAAGTTATATTTTTCACTGGTGTAAAATCGTAATTTGCCAAAAGCTAAATTGATGCAATACTGGAAATTGAAACTAGGGGCAAAAGTGTAAATCAGCGCAAGGGCGAATTCATACTTTTGAACCTAGAGCAACACAGTAATATAAATTTAAACTAAAGGCACAACCGTAATTTTAGGTGGGAGGCGAAACCATATTTTTATTTTGAACCGAGGGCATAATCGTAATTTTGAGTTGGAGTTAACAGCGTAATTTTATTTTGCAGGGGCAAAAACGTAATTTTAAACTGAGGCCGAAATCATAATTTTTTTAAAGGGAAAAATCATAATTTTAAGGTGGGTGCGAGAACATATTTTTTTTCATTTGAACAGGGGTTAGAACGTAATTTTGAGCTGGGGCCAAAAGCGTAATTTTATTTTGAGCAGGGAGCAAAATCGTGATTTTAAAGTGGGAGCAAACCCGTAATTTTACATCGTAAACAAATAATAAACGGTTGGTTCAATGGGGGAGTGCCATGCCAGCTGCCTGGCAGTATTCCGGGGGCAAACCCGTAAATTTACAGCGTAAACAAATAATAAACGGCTGGTCCAATGGGGGAGTGCCAGGCCAGCTGTCTGGCACTATTCCTTGTTTTCGAGTCGTAGGCGAAGTCGTAATTTTTGGCTAGGGCCAAAAGCGTAATTTATTTTGAGCAGGGGGCAAAATCGTAATTTTAAAGTGGGGGCAAACCCGTAATTTTACTGCATAAACAAATAATAAACGTTTGGTCCAATGGGGGAGCCATGCTAGCTGCCTGACACTATTCCGGGGCAAACCCGTAATGTTACAGCGTAAACAAATAATAAACGGCTGGTCCAATGGGGGTGTGCCACGAAACGGCTGGTCCAATGGGAGAGTGACAGGCCAGCTGCATGGCACTATTCTCTTTTTTATTATAAAAGTACTGTTCAAAACGTTTGAAAATTATTGTATTGATAATTTTACTGCATAAACAAATAATAAACGTTTGGTCCAATGGGGGAGTGCCATGCCAGCTGCCTGGCACTATTCCGGGGCAAACCCGTAATTTTACAGCGTAAATAAATAATAAACGGCTGGTCCAATGGGGGTGTGCCACAAAACGGCTGGTCCAATGGGGAAGTGTCAGGCCAGTTGCCTGACAGTATTCCCTTTTTTATTATAAAAGTACTGTTTAAAACGTTTGAAAATTATTGTATTGATAATGATAATTCAAACTTATACCAAATACGTACTTTACCACTATTCGTAGTATTTTGGTTTTTTTTCTTTTTATATAAATACACAATACACTTTATGTTATTTTGTATTTGTATGCTGTAGGAAAATAACTCTTTAAAGCTTGTATTTGTATGCTGTAGGAAAATAACTCTTTAAAGCGATGGACTTACGAGAGCAACTTTTATAACTCATGGATGGGCCAGAAGAAAGGCTTTCCCTCCCTAAGACGACCCTACTTTTGTGAGTGTGATTTTTCTAAGGTATGTTTGTTTGCAACTTAAAGCAAGCCACAAGATTAAGAGATAGAACATTACGAGTTAAATGTCATTTTAGTCCTTATGGGTTAGGACACTTTGTCAGTTTAGTTCAAATGTTTCATTTTTCACCTGTGGGTCCAAAAAGGTTACATCGTTGCCATTTTAGTCCACTATGTTAACTTCATCCATTATTTCTGTTAACGAGAAAGACAATTCGGTCATTTTATATGGCTGAATTGTCCTTCTAGTTAACAAAATTACATATAAAATGACCATATTGCCCTTCTCGTTAACAGAATTAAGTTAACCCAATAGACTAAAATGGCAACTGTGAAACCTTTTTGGACATACAGACGAAAAATGAAACATTTGGACTAAACTGGCAAAATGGCCCAAACCACAAAGATTAAAATGACATTTAACTCTAAAAAAATAGACAAATAAACCATTATTATGATAAAACTAGGTTTTATCCAATGTTCACTAGATAAAAAAATACTTCGTGAGTTTACTTCGGTTTGACACAACGAAACATAGATAAACAATATGTCGCCCACGTAGATAAAATCTTTTAAACTATATAATTTTCATGCAACAAAACGTAAATAAAAAACCGTCGACGTAAATAAAATCTTTTAGAATATATAACTTTTCACACAAAAAACGTAGATAAAAAATACGTCAGGAGTGTGGCTCAGTTTCACATAACGAAACACAAATAGTAAAATCGTCGTGACATAGATAAAATCTTTTAAAATATTTAACTTTTCACATAACGAAACGTAGATAAAAACATACGTCGTGACTTTGGCTCGATTTCAAACCACAAAACGTATATAAAAAGACCCGGCGAGTTTGGCTCGGTTTCACACAACAAAACGTAGATAAAAAAATACGACGTGAGCTCGGTCAGTTTCACACAACAAATTGTAGATAAAAAAACACGTTATGTAGTTAAAATCTTTTAGGATTCAAAATTATATAGTTGAAAAGTTAAAAGAATTAAGTAGATAATAAAATAAAAGAAAATTTGTGTTTTAAATGATACGAGTTTTACGCGATAAGTCCATATGGTTTTTCAAAAGTAACAAAGTTGGTTACTAAGATATAAAATGATGAAAATACCATCAGCTCTAAGTTACTTTTAACTAGAATTAGTCTTAATACTTTAGGATATTACAAAATTAAAAATTATTACCCTTAGATTATTAGTAACTAATTTTATTACTTTCCACAAACTACAAAAACCAGGTATGTAATTAACTTTTTTTTTAAGTTATATTTTAATAGTGATGGGCCTGAATGAACATTCATAACTATATCCTTACAATGTTATCATAATCTAAAATAGCATGTTATCATGATCCAAAATAGCATAGAGAGATTAATTTGAAGTTACGCCTCAATTGTTTTTCTTTACCCTTTAACATTTAGTATTAACAATTACAATCTCTTAGTTTTCTAAAGACTTTGTAAGTATGTATGAAAGTGCCAATATAAATTCCGGTTGCTTTACGTTTCGACATAATTATTTTTTGGAAATGAATAGGCTAAGTTATAATACGTTTTTGTGCTAATTTTTATGTACGTTCTTAGTTGCCCTACGTTTTGACATAAATTTTATTCTAAGATGAGTCGGGTCAACTGAATACGCTTCCATTAGACGATATAAATTTGAGTTACTTTACGTTTCGATGCCACCGCAACATGCCATATCATTCTTTAACTAAAAAACATAATTTTTTACATGCTTATTTTGATGTACGTGTCGATATAAATTCAAGTTGGTTAACGTTTCGACGTAAATTTCTTTTGCGAATAAGCCGGGTCAAATATAATACATTTCCGTGCTTATTTTTATATACGTTTTCAGTTGGTCTATGTTTTGACGTAACTTTTGTTTGGAAACGAGCCAGATCAAATATAATACGTTTTTATTAGAAGGTATACGCTTGAGTTGCTTTACGTTTGGACGTCACGGCAACGCACGAGAAAATTTACTAGTTACTTTACAATTAAAACAACAACAAAAAAAACTGTTAAATTAGCTCAAATAGAGTCTTCATGAAACCATATTAAAAATAAGCATGACTAGATACAAATATATGTTAGCCATGAAAATAATAATTACGGGATTAGTTGACCCCCTACCTTATATACTCGTCGATACATATTGACAAAACACTAAAGGCTTTGACCCAAGATCTTTGCATTCATGGTGCGTATCTTTTTTAATCAAATTGGATCGAAAATAAGTCGATCGTGTACTATAAAAACATGTACAATATATGTCATGCGGTACATACATGTAACATGACATACACCTCAAATGATCAGTCAGATTGGCTCGATTTTTTAAACTTGCTATGATCGTGTCATGAATTATTTAATACATAAAGTGATATATAAAGTTATGGATGGAAACGATGAAAAGGCAAATTGTTGTTTGGCTTGACCTCAAGAAAATGGCATTGGTAAGTCACGAGAGATAATCCAACACCAATATGTTTCTTCTTTCTTTCTTTTTATAGATATTACGACCCACAACCATCAATTCTACTTTTACTTTCACCTTCACATGCAACTTTTCAACCCATTTACTCTTTCTAAAAATAGAAACAACCCCTTTTAAATAAAAAACTTGGAGTAACATACAAATTTCTTGTACTTGATTTTGCTCAATAATAGTGTAACCTTCTACGAATCTGACATAGCTTTTCCACATGTAAAGAAATATTGTACCTACTTTAACTTTCTAACTCAACATAACCTTTACTTCAGTCCTTCACTAAGTTTAGCTAGCAACAACAAGCACTCTGTATAGGACATGGGTCACAATTATAATAAAAATTAAACAAATAAATATAAAAAATGTAAAGATACTCTCTTTACATAATTTTGGAAAATTGTAGTAAATATGTACCGTGTACAAATCCTAACAAATATAACGTATAATACAACATATGTAAATAAATTTATTCAAACTATGGTCTTCAACAAGAGCTTTAACCGCGTCTTCTTGTATAGTTGGTTGTGTTTTTAGTCCGTCATATAGGCTTCAACGATGTCTTCATGAACCACGTCTTCTTGTACAATAATTTCCTACAAAAAGAACAAACAAATGTTGGCGGTTGTGGCTGAGGCACGTGTTCAACACGTTTTCCTTAAAACAGATTTCGCGCCTCTACTAAAGACGACGCGTCTGTCTCCCAGGATACAACAGCTGAAGCAGTCTGTACTGCCGGAAAAGGCCACGCGCCCGAAGTTACACCGGGTAAAATCATAGTGTTAGAACTTTTGGAAACTAAGAATAGAAATGTAGTTGAATCGTGTAGAGAAACTAATCTCTATATGTTCCCAACATATGTGTCATCAAGTACTTCTTCTCCAAGGACTCTTCATGCATACATATCTTTTTCTTGTATCTTTTACTTACATTTTTTCTTTTCTCTAACCATATCAAACGAGGCACATAGTCTACTAAGTATGCAAGAGTCATGGGTGGTAAAAAGTTCAACATAATTAGAGACTTAATTTGCCATAAAATCTCTAATCAAATTGTCATAAAAGAAACTCTACTCAAGAGTTATCATCAATACCACCACATGAAAAGTTTATTATTTTAATAAAAAAGTAAACAAGTGACATAATAACTCAACTCAAGAGTTTGTCACTATATATAGAATTTAATATTAATAATCTCACTAAATTTCCATTCATCACATTTAAAAAATTTCCAACATACTGTTCAATTATTCAATCGAATTACAAAGATCACACAAATTTCTTAGAGAACACAATATGCTTATATACCATTCATAGAAGATCAATTTTAATTGCTAACAAAGAAACTATACACTAATTTACAACATGAATTTCTCCACCTATTTTCAGACAGAGAGGACCCATATGTAGGGTGAATTCGTGAAGTCATGCAATGAAGCTTTTCTAGACGACACACGTTTATGGTTGACAATTCATTTGATTCCAAATAATCATGTTTGACAATGTTGGTTTGTGGGGATCATTTAAATGCTCCCAACATGTTTCCTTTGAGCTTGATTAAAGTGTGTATTTATTAGCATGTGTTTAGATCTTGATCATCAGATTTTAAACTTAGCAACACAACTTGATCTTCTGGTTTTAAGCAAATTCTGCTATGAAAAAGTATGTAGCTTGAATCGTCAACTTTGAGTAAGGCTACAACTTTAGATATTTGACCCCTATCGGTTTTTTAACAAAATTTTTATCAAAATGTAGATAAAACAAGTATATCGTAAGAGTATATTCTGAATTTTATAAAACATTATATTATATTGTTACAATAATTAAAAAAGAGTAAACAACTTCAAGAGTTGAGTTATTCTACAAAGGAGTATAAAAATAAGAAGTGTAAGAAGAAACCATAGAGTGTATATTATATTGTTACAATAATTAAAAAAGAGTAAACAACTTCAAGAGTTGAGTTATTATACAAAGGAGTATAAAAATAAGAAGTGTAAGAATGAACCATAGAGTGACAAGTATCCATAATCTTGTCTATAAAAGAAAAAGAACATCTACATATAAAAACTCAAAAACCTAAACCCCCCACCCCCTATCTCCCCCCCCCCAAAAAAAATAAAAATAAATAATAATAATAATATATATACCTCACCAAAACCCCCCAAAAAAAACCTAACCCTCCACCCCCCTCACCTCCCAAAAACCTAACCCCCCACCCACCCAAGCTAAATGCCAAAAATTA
The DNA here is from genome assembly GCA_947069175.1 of Scalesia atractyloides. NCBI lineage: Eukaryota > Viridiplantae > Streptophyta > Magnoliopsida > Asterales > Asteraceae > Scalesia > Scalesia atractyloides. Next base: position 24,929,996 of record CAMTDV010000014.1, on the reverse strand, counting down.
AAAACTAAACCCCAAAAACCTAAAAAAAACTAAAAAGCAAAAAAAATAAATAAATTTTAGTGACGATAAAGTAGCGATTATTTTAATAGAATATTGAAAAAAAATTGTGTTTTGTTTTTTATGTATTTTTTGGTTGTGTTCACATAGGAGAATATTCCTAAAATATTTATTCTTACCATTCTTATAATAAGAGTCCTTTGTATTTGATCATTTCTAACAACTTCAATTTATAATAAAAAGTTCCTAAATTTATGGTAGCTTTAATAACGTGTACGTTTATATTTCGATTACTTGTACATTACAATCACAACTTAGTTTCAATATATATATATATATAACGTTTATATTTCGATTACTTGTACATTACAATCACAACTTAGTTTCAATATATATATATATATATATATATATATAGAGAGAGAGAGAGAGAGAGAAAACCCACATGAGTTGAGAAAACTCAAGAAAACCCTATATAACATTTTTATTTTTTCTAAAAAAATAGGGAATGTAAGTTACATGTTAATAAACATTTTTTATAATTTTTTAAAAATTTCAGTGTTTAAAAAAATGCTAAAAAACTAATTTTTTGTAATTTTTATAAAAAAATCCACTCGGCGCTTTTTTTGTTACAAAACATTCATTAACATGTAACTTACATTCCCTATTTTTTTTAGAAAAAAAAATAAGAATGTTACATGAGGTTTTCTTGAGTTTTCTCAACTCAAGTGGGTTTTCATTTTATCATTCCCCTATATACATATATATATATACATACATATATATATATATATACATACATATATATATATATATATATATATATATATATATATATATATATATATATATATATATATATATATATAGGGTAGGGGTCATAAGAGAAGTCCACCCTATTTGAGAAACTTAAGAAGTATTTTGGACTACACATTTTTCTAAGCCTTTTGTAATATACACATATGTATAGTTTAAAATTGACTATATACATATATGTATATTGAATTATACACATATGTATATAGTCAATTTTAAACTATACATATGTGTATATTACGAAAAGCTTTGGGAAAATGTGTGTTCGAGAATGTTTCTCAAGTTTCTCAATTAACCTAGTGCTTCTCGCATGATCCTGACCCTATATATATATAGTATAAGCTTAGATAGAAAACCTTAAAAATTTGAGAAAACCCTAGAAAACCTAACTTCCCGACATTTTTTTTTTTAAAAAAAATAACGCATGTAATATACATGTTTTTAAGAGTTTTGAGCCAAAAAAATCAAAAAACGCTGAGTGGATATTTTAAAAAAAATAAACAAGTTTCAGCAACTTTCATCACTAACATGTGTTAGACATCCACTCGGCGCTTTTTTGATTTTTTTTGGCTCAAAACTGTTAAAAACATGTATTACATGTGTTATTTTTTTTCAAAAAAAATGTCAGGAGGTTGAGTTTTCTAGGGTTTTCTCAAATTTTTAGGGTTTTCTATCTAACCCTTCCCTATATATATATATATAACCCTATATAGGTAAAGGATCATGTATAAAAAGGTTTAAGTGTGAGAAATATTTTGGCTTGACATGTGTCCTCAATCTATATTAATTAAAAAGGGTAATCAAGTAATTTAGTTAATATATCAAAACATAACCGCCTGGAGTTTTAATGGGAAATGATTGTTTTTTAGTTTTGTTAATATCTATGAAGAATTTGTTAGTTATTTAAACTTCAATATTGCATGAAGGGGTTGATTCCAAAACTGATGTTTTCCTATTCTTAGCGATTTCAAGATCTCCTCAAGGTTGAATTCTAAAACGGCTGTTTTATTGTTCTTAGCGAAAATCAATTCGATGGAGTCTGGTGATGCAGGTACCTTTGTGATGTTTTAACTAGTTTAATTCTAATAAGTATGATTGGTTTTCCTGTTCTGTTAAGGATGATCATCTCTGTTATTGTGGGTTGGGTGTTTTTACGTACCACATCATAAGTCAGACGATTGAATATTTTATGCTGTCTTAATATACATTTTAACTTCTAGATTTTGTTAACTTGAATGATAATGTCGTATTCTGAATCGTTAATGTTAATTTGATTTGATAGTGCTATAGTATGAATAGAGTTTTGGTAAATGGCGGTATAGTGTTATATACATGGACAATAGTGTTATATTCTAAATAGATAATGCTAACTTGATTGATAGTGTTTTATTCATAATAGATCGTGTCAACTAGAGTTATATACCGATATAATAGTGTTATATACTAAATAGTTATCGATAACTTGATTAATAGTGTTTTATTCTGAATAGAAATTGGAAAATGGTTGTATAGTGTCATATATCAGGCCAATAGTGTTTTACGCTGAATTTATATTTTTTAACTTCCCTAATAATGTTTTATCATTGTTTTACAGTGCTATGTTATGGTGTTCATGGTAACACAATTGTGTTGTTAAAAAGGTTTTTTTTTTCCTTTTTTATGGTAGATATTCCTACATACCAGCCGGTCGGTGATCTTCATGTTTCCCCAAGATCTGGAAAGAGAACTTTATTACCAGATGTTGATGAGTCGCTTAAACCAAAGACTCGTCGTGACAGGTTTGCCGCAATAACTGGTAATACACAACCATCGTCTGTTACTGTTCGTGTACCGGTTGGAACTAGATTCAAAGGTATGGGCAAGCCTAAAAGGATAAAGTCTAAGCGTGAAATTGCGATAAGCAAATCTGGGAAAAAGAGACAGGAGTGTGGCTAATGCAAACGTAAGGGGCATAATCGACGTACATGCAGGTCCCCCCCAAGGGAAACTAACGATGATACATCAGGAGGAGAGGAAGGAGAGGAAGAAGCAGATGATGAATGGGAGGAAGAAGTTCAAGAGCAGGAGGAAATGTCCGAGGACGAGTAGATTACCAAATTAGGCGTATTTGAATTTTTTTAGTTTTATGAGGTTTATTTTTTTGGATTTGTTTGTTGGATTTTATATCTCTTGTTTCATCTTGCAGTCATGATTACGCTATTTTGTTTTACGAGGTTTTAGTTATGTTGGATACATTCTTTTTTATAATCTTGTTTTAACAACAACAAATTTTTGGTCATATATAGTGTTTTATGGACAAGATAACTGGCTCTTTCAAATTATATACTATACAACATAAATAACAAAAGCATAATAAAAGTATAGAGTTATGCAAAGTTAGAACTTTCCAACATATATCCAAAAAAGAAACTTGGTTTTTCAGAGTTTTACGAGATGCAGGGTGTTTTATACATGGTTTAGGGTGTTACATACCTCGTATATTATGTTTCAGTTCGTTTCAAGGGGTTTTAAAGTCACATACTTTTCACCTATGGTGTTTTATAAGTCATATACTTAATCTATGATATAAGGGGTCTTATTCTTATATGTGACATATGGGTTTCATGTACGTGGTGTAGGGTGTTTTATACAACACATACCTTATATGTTATGTGTTAGGGTGTTTTATATGTCACATACATTATGCAGGATGTTATGTGTTACGTACTTCCTTTATTAGAACTTTCCAACAGATATCCAAAAAAGAAACTTGTTTTCTCATAGCTTTACAAGATGCAGGGTGTTTTATACATGGTTTAGGGTGTTACATACCTCGTATATTATGTTTCAGTTCGTTTCAATAGGTTTTAAAGTCACATACTTCACCTATGGTGTTTTATACGACATATACTTAATGTCTTATTCTTATATGTGACAGACAGGTTTCATATACGTGGTGTAGGGTGTTTTATACGTACAGATTTCATGCAGGGTGTTTTATACAACACATACCTTATATGTTCTGTGTTAGGGTGTTTTATATGTCACATACATTATGCGGGATTTTATGTGTTACGTACTTGCTTTATTATCTTAAAATGTTATAAATGTCGGTAATAGAAACAAATTATACATATCATCTATAAATTCATCACAAAGCTTAAAAACTAGTAGATTCAAATTTCGAAGCAAAATGATCCAAGTACTGTTTTGCGACATCAACGTTAACATATTTTCGAAAATTTAAAACAAAAGAAACAAACGTTGGTTCCTTGAGTTAAACTATTAATGCACCATCAAACTACCGCTTTGCGTCCAATCTTGCTGAAATTATAGTAAAGGCATTTTTTGCCAGTTTCTCCTTTTCGGATTCACATTTTGATACAAACTCGCGTACTTCTGATTCAATCACGCTGGGTACTTTATTCATGTCACTAAGCAAGAGTTTTGAAAGGTATTTCCTACGTAAATCCGCAAGTTCCTTTTGTTGTCCCGGCATCACTTCTCCTGTAACGTCTCTCTCAGGTGAGAATCCACACTTCCATTCTTTCACGCTTCCTATTCAAACACATATCATGATTCAATATTGGTTTTAGCACATACTATATGCGAATTAGTAGTATATTTTTTGTGAACAAATAAGTGAATGTACCTGTGTACGTTTCCATATGACGCATCAAAAAGATACCACAGTCGATGCCATTATACATGGTTTGCCATGGGAATTTCATTCCAATTGGTTTGTCATAACGTAGTTTCGCAGCCAGAAATTTTGAAATTGGTGATACGTAGGCAACAAATGGATCACGCTGCAAAATATAACATCGACTTTCATTAAAAGGGGAATAAATCAAAGTTTATTGTTTGGTATAAAAAATAGTTGCTTACCATTTTCTCAATCTGTCACAACCCGGTTTCCACGTGTATTCCGATGGGCCCGGCGGGGAGTATCATGACGTACAGTTGATATCATCATAACCAATTACAACACAGAGCAACACAGCGGAAGTCTTGGAGTAAAATATAAACTATTACAAACCATAACGTCCAAAGTTCGGAACATAATAAATACAGACAAGGTTTGTAATAAGATCCACAGGCGGATCGGACAACATATAAAATGAAAACAGACTCTACAGGCTCAACTCTAAGGTCGCAACTCCTTAATGTCAACGCCCCGCAGCTTCCGGCTATTGCGTACTTGTACCTGCATCTTTAATCTTTGAAAATACGTCAGTTTACACTGGTAAATACAATCAACCGACTCACTTTGAAAATCCTTTATAAAATGATTTTAAGTGCACGAGGCACATTTTCATAAATAACTTGGGATAGTACAAAAGACCTTGTAAACAGATTTACATGTTTGCCTTTTACATATGGGGCCCCGTACAGAAACCGAGACATGATCGACTGACACACCACTACTGAACTTTCACACAGAAAGCATACATTAATAAATAATAGCAATTACCAGTGTATGCCTACACCTTGCTTAAGTTGTGGCCACTAGCACTTTAGCGAGCCAAGGATATCCCAGACACGGTCAAGCCCACCCCCAATGTTTTAGTTTCAAACAATACAGATCAAAACCGGGTTATGCAATTTAATTAATTATCACAAGTGGATAAAACATTACTTCCATACCCGACCAAGCCGTAATAATTTACCGTATCCCAAGCCCGTATAGGGAAAATAGGTTAAGAGTATTTACCTGAGGTTAAGTCTTCGTGAAGTCCAAAACTCAGCCACAGATCCAAGATAAGTACATGCACAATTTACTTTCAGTCTGGAGTGATGGTAATTATTAACCAATATTAGAATGCTAACGGGTCCTTAGTTAAGTCTTAGACTTGAACCGGTTAGTCTTACGCTAAAACAATACGGTATGATGCGCTAGATTAAGCGGTGACCGGAATAGGATGTTAGTTGGAACCGACAAGTATATAAACTTGTCTAATATGGGTAAACCAACAACATTCTGGATTTTGATAGAGAAATGACAAAGTTAAACCCGTTTCGGTTTAAGTACGTAAATTAGCTACGTAAGCTTAACCGAACGCGCATAGGCGAAACCGAGTAACCGGAGGAGTCATATATAAGTTCCATATGAATATATGTTTGAAATATGTTATAAAATCAGTAGCTTTGCAAAAGATAGGCCCGAGGTATTTTTAAAACTGAATTATGCCTTACAAGGGCATTTTGGTCATTTTAGTGTTTATAAAAGATGTTTAAAATAAATTTGATGTCAAGGTTGTTAATATTCTGTAAAAATACTTATTTTATGATGTTATAACAGTAGGATATCAAATATATGTGTGTTTGACGATTTTGAACCCGTAAGGGCATTTTAGTAATTTCACACATAGCTTTGAAGCCAAAATTGGGAGTTTGAGTTCGGGACTTGTACTTACTGTTAAGATGTTGAAAATAAGTTTATAAATCATTAGGTATCAAGTCTTAGCTCATAGTTATGGTTTTAAACCATACTATGCGCCGAAAAGGCATAAAAGTCGCTAAAATGCCGTTTAAATCGATTGTAAGTTAAACAGATGTTATGACCTGTTTATATACCAATAACATTTCATTTAACTTATTACATCAGTAGGTTTAAGTTTTAGTCATAAAAAGATTGATTAAAATCAGTTTGCGTGAATAAGGGTAATTTAGTCATTTATCGGCAATTAACGAATCTTAAGCCTTCATTCAGGTTATAATCTGAATGAACATCCCAAATGGCCCTACTTATCATATTACATCAGTAAATATATCATCTTGGTCATAAAATCATGTTAAGTGTTTCTAAGATGTTGAAAAGGGCATTTTAGTCATTTTAATGCCATAAACGCATCTTTTGTGAAAACTCATATTAGAATCAGATTCTTGACATCAATATAATCAAATTATGATTATGAATCAGTTTATAACATATTTTTATATGCATGTATGTTTAAAACTTTAATTTGTATGAAAAGACCTTTTTGCAAAGTTTTAATAAATAATTATGGAACTTATATAGAAACTCAGATTTCTAATGGATCGAGTGACGAAACTTTAGGAGGTCATCTATACTTAGATATGGTCTTAAAGTGACCAAAAGTCAGTAGCCAAAATGGCTAAATAGGGTCGGAAGCGAAAAGTCAATGAAAAGTCAAATATAGCGACTTTCAGTTGCAAACCGACCCTAGACCAAAACTCGACGAGCCAAATAAGTTGATATAAGTCCTAATACTTATTTTTATGTTGTCAGTGCATCAAAACATATTTTATAACATCTAGATTTAGTTATGAATTTTTATAAAACTGGACAGTTTGACTTTCTTTGACTTTTAGTTTGACTCGTCAATTGATCAAGAATTCGTGGTAATCAGGAGGTGCCCTTTTAAGGGATTAACACCTACATCATTACAATCACGTAGTCACTTTCGTTACGATAAATGGCTGGACTATCACGGATTTAGATCAAAGTCAAGGTGTTTTTACGACGGGACTTTGATCTAAGCTCAAAACCATAAGGAATCAACTTAGCACGAAAATGAATACTTACATATGATTCAAATAGAGCTAGGACATAATGCAATGCTTGAGAATGACCAGGAACTCCCCTAGGATGATCTTTGATGATTTCAAGTTGGAGAAATGGTTGCAACTCAAAGAAATCATCAATTAAATGGTCATGGAGATGCTCAGATGGTTTCCAGGTGTCTAAGGACGTGAATTGGTGTCCCATAACGTGTCAAGCATGCAAAAAAGGCGACAAATTCGTCAAGAGATGGCAGAACATGGCTCTGCTATGTTTCTGCTCGCTGGCAGGTCCTTGCGGACCATATGGGTAATGCCTTACGGCGAAGGACTCAGCCCATGGTTTTGAAATTATATATATATGAACCCATTAAGTCTAACCACCCTTCAAATCATTCTTGTCCGTTGGATTATGCTGAAAATAAATCTTGACCCTTTAAACTAAAAAAAAACTGCTATGGTCGCGGTTGTGAGCGGTTTCCATAGCTGGTGGTTATCTCCATCTTTCTCTCTGCCCACGTCGCCGATAACCTCCATATACATTTACTGACTCCTATTTTTCTCCCCGACCGTAGCATGTAACCTTCATATACCCTTCCATTTGTAGCAGATCTGATATATACACACATGATGAGCTTTCTTCTATCTCGATCTCAAACCTTCTTTCAAGCAGTATTCAATTGCAATCTGGTAAATATTAGATTTAAATTAGGGTTTCTTATGATTATAATTTTTGTGTTTGTGTTTGAAATGGATGAAATGGCCAAGCGCTATTGTAATTTCTTCTACCGTGCCACCAGATTTCTCCTCAAATTCCTAGCCCCTTTCTCGATTCATCAAATATATGTCTAAACTCAACACAATCACCACAAATGGCGTTATCCTACTGCGGCTTAACCTTCAAGTTTCATGTTCTAGAGTCATCAGGTATGTTCTCTGTTTATGATTTCCATTTTAGACGATTTTGTTTTATTTTGGATTATATAAGTTGTTTTGATTTATCATTAGTTCACGCACATAGATTGTGTACAGAGATGGTGTGATGAGAAAGGGAACACTAATTGCAAAATCTGTCTATATGTTATATGTTAGGTTAATTCATCTATTCATGTTCGTGTTCTTCAGTTATTGATTCATGATTGTGGAAGGATCCGATATGAAACCAGCAAACCTAAATGGTAAGTTTACTTCAAAAATGGCAATAATTTTCCAAACTGTTTAGTCGATATGTGGGCTAACCTAACTCTATTTCAGGGTTGGCTAATCATTACATGAAAGGCCAATAGGTCCAAGATACAGACCAAGATACAGTCCAAAATGGTCTGAATAATTCAAAATTTCTATTGCTTCATGGGATTCACATAATTTTCTTGAACTTGGAGTCCTTGATAAATATTACCTTGTGACGACCCCCTCGGTTATGTTTTCATTCAAAGTTTATAGATCGTTGGTTTGAACTCATGTTCATATGATTGAATTTGCATATTTTATGTAGGGATCTTTTTGCAATGTTTAATGATCTTAGAGAGGGCCAGAGATATGACATGTGGTTGCCTATTCAGAACATAAAAATGGGAAGATTTCATCTTGCAGTTAGAGTTATTGAATCTGATGAAAAGGTATTTGAACAACCGTCTAATGGTGATGCACCAAATAGTGAATTCCAGAAAAAAGACAGTTCATGTAAATCTCTTGAAAAATCTAAAGAAATAAAGCAAATCATCTTGAACCGATTAATGTCGAGGGGCAAAGAGAGACTAACATATGGGTTCACTTCCCGGGTGCTGATGTGTCACAAGTCTGGTTTGGGAGCCTTGTGGTTTCCTAGATTCAGTCTAACCATGTGATGTTAAATTTGTTGTGTTTTTAGATTCTTTTAGCATTTCAACTCTAGAAGTATTAAACTGATTTGTAATTATTGGTAATTTGAACACTCTTTTGGTGGATAGCTAATCCCAAACTCACTTGATTTGATGAATTATAAGGTTTTTTTTTCCAATGGCTTGTGCTGATTATGATGGCATGCTTTATGCTGTTGTAGGGTGCAGGGAAGATGATGTTAACTTGAACATTACAGCGTCTCAGTGAGCCTTTTTGTACCAGTTCTAGGCCATTATCTCGTCAACTTGTAAGTTATCTCTGCTTTCTTGACGCTTTCTGTCATGTAACAGGTTAACACTGATATATTTTTGGGTATGGGTTGGGTATTTATTATCTAAAAATTTAGGATAGTCTATATAAGTAATTAGGATAAAATAATAAAATGTCACTATCTGAAAAATAGATTATTGCTAAAATATTATGTTTTTCAAAATACATACAGAACCTACGTATTCTTACAGTTGCTGGTGCAACCTTATAAAGGGAATGTCACCTACATATTATCCAACAAAGTTTTGTTTAGCATCAAAAGCACAAGAGCCATCTCTTATGTAGTATGATTATGAGCCTCATCAGTGAGAGTCAAAACAGAACTGGGTCAAAGCATGTCAATTTTGGTGCAGGTCAAAACAGGTTGTATTGGGTTAGCTTGACCATCATTGCTTATTTATCATAACAAATCAAAGGCACTTTGTGGGTTTCAATCTTTTTTTTCTTTTTGACTTATGTTATTACCTCTTTACCCGTATCATGGAACAATCTGATTCTAACTTTGACGATAGAACTAATTTTAGGATGGTTGAGCACAATGATGTGTTAGAAGACATCAAACTAACCAATGATGAGATTGTTAATGGCAAGTTATGCAACATAGGAGCATATCGTACTTAGAAAGTAAGAAGAAATCATTAAGAGCCTGTTATACAGATGGCATTATCTTCTAACTGATAAATCTTGTAGCTTGGTTTTTGTGTGACCTTTGTCAAATGGTCTCCCTTCACTTCAACAGTAAGTTGCTCAAATAAATTCATCAACACATTCAATGATTCGCTATGGGTTACATTTCTTTAACTTTCTTTTCTTTCCTTTTTTTTTCAATTTCACAGTTGGTAAAGCTTGTGGAGCCGAGGGCCATGGATGTTCCAAGTTGTGGGGGTTCTTTGTATGAGTGTGGATGCTTACAAGAAACTATAAAGACAACTTGATCTAATAATTTGAAGTTTCTTGCAGGTGAACATGCTCCAGGTGGTGTATGGTGGTAATCTTCTAAAAATAATTTCTTTTAAGCGGATCTTCTAAAAATCGTTACTTAGAGGTGGCTAGATGAGTGGGTACCTTGTGTTTAACCTGGTCAAGTCCGTTTGCATGGTCTACTTTTCCTTTATTAAAATATTATATTTTTCTGAATTTATACAGGACCTGTGAATTATTTTAAATATAATCATTTACAAAAAAAGGTTCCTCAAGGCAATCTGAGCTATATAAAAAAGGTTTATTCACCCGTTAACTAACCCGCGTGACCCACTCAATGTTAATATTTTTATTTGAATACTAGAATTAATTTAAAAAAGGTTTTTTTTAAATTTTACTGTTCTTGGAAATGATTCAGTGGGCTAATGACTTTATCATGTTCAAAACTTAATATTGTTTTAGCTAATGCCTTTATCATGTTTTAAATGCAATTGCGTTCGATAGGAGGCAATTGCTGCACATAGCTTTTAAACATATGGATCATTACTTTTTGATAACGGTGTTTGTATAATATCCATGCTATAACTATTTATGAAATCTGAGAAAAAGGACAAAAAGTTGTTGACGGGTCAACGTGACCCGACCCACTAGATATCTACCATATTTGACCGTTTACCCAACTCGCTCATTTTTTGGCTACACTCAACATAACTTATTTCTTAAAGTTTTGATTGCATGAAAACGGTTTAGATGTCTTACATAGCACACTCAAAATTGTTTGTTTTCGAACGGTTTAGAAGTCCCACATAATTGCCTGGCGAGGGCAACGAAAGCAACTTATGTGATCAATTAGAAGCAGCCTATGTGACCGATTAGAAGCAAGTTAAGGACAAACTATTGGTGATTGATTCAATGTATACGCAGTAATGATTGAAGCAAAGCAGGTATCTATTGTTTCAGTTTTAAAGTTGAATTGGAATTGTTATGTAATAGTAATATTGTCCTTACTTTTTAGGTGAATTAGTTTTGAAACCGGGCCCAATTCTATGCAGCCTCGTATCGATTTTCAAAGCGTGGGTAAATACTCGAGACCGACCCAAAACCGGTTTTATCAGGATATTAAGGCCGAAGACCGGCATATGCTATGTTAGAGTCCGTCCGGTCTCAGGAATGAAGGTTTGTTGCAGTTGATTCAATTATTTACATTTGTTTTTACTAACTTTGACCATCTACTATGGTTTGAAATGGCCAATATTGGTGAATGTATTACGATTTTTTTATGAAACAGTCAACACATATTGGCTCTTTTTAAACAAATAATGTGCAAAGAAAAAAAACTTATGTTATTAAACATTAAAAAGGAGGATGAATTTTTGTGGTTTAAAAAGAAGAAAAGGAGAAGCAATCAACACATATCGATATCGGCTCATTTTTGTAGTGTTTGGATAATGTATTGAGTTTTGTGGTTTGAAAAGAAGAAGATAAAAAGTTAGATGGTTGTAACTTTTTCAAAAAGGAGATGGAAAAGAAGAAAAGGAGAAGCAATCGCAAACACCCTCAATATACATTATCTCTGTTTGTTACGTTGTTAGCGTAACCCGTCCACCGGACAGGTATTAAACTAGTTGGTTACGGACCGTAACCAATATGGCTTGCGGTCTGTAACCGCTTCTTGGAAAGCAAAATTTTGGCATTTTGTCACTTTAGTCCCTCGACTTCCATTATTCGCATAATGAGGATATAAATTTATATTTCAACGACTTTGGTCCCTCCTGCTTTACCATATGGCACACGAGGATTACCGGAACACGTGCCAGACCTTGATTGGACATAAAAACACGTAGTGTTACACTATCCTTCCATTGTATCTTTCCTCTGCGTTCAGACTACCTTCTATGTTGTTGATTACATGTATTTGGTTCAGCCACAGGTGGATAAACATTAGGTAGTAGTGACCGTTGTACAAAATAGGTATGCACACCATCTGGAATTTTTTATAGATTTTGTTTCTGTCATCCATAGGACCGCATCCATGTTATCAGCGAACAATTTATTTCGATCAGTTTCAGATTTGTCATAATCATCCGGTAGCTGAATTGTAAAACATCAAAACAATTTCACACAGTGTTATAAAGGTTTATAAACATGATAAAAAATCTGACTATAGACATATGTCTTGCCAGCAACAGACTACAGAACAATCTTGAGCCTTTTCCTTTTGTCTCATCCGTTCCTCATGGTTTACTAAGGCTACCCAAACGTTAATCACGTTGACATGTACTGTCATGCCCGGTAGCATTGACTCCATTTGACCTCTCATAACAGGAACTCCGGACTCAGTTTGGAACTAAACATCCCTGCACACAAACCACAAGTGTAACCAATATTAACAAAAAAAAAATACGCAATGTCATATTAAGGTAACAATTTTTTTTATATTGGTTAAGGCGACCGATGTACATACCATACATTTCCCACTCCACATAAGTATGCAACTTGTGACAGTTTCTTCAGATTCGTCAGGTCATTCAATGACACCAGACGTTGTACATACGGCGATCGCAAGGCAGCCGGCAATTGTTGCGTTCTCTTAGGCCTTGGTGTCTTATCAACTATCACATTCGTTGTCGCCTTGTTTTTCTCCAGCTGAAACAACATTATCCAACTTGACCTCATCTAGGGTGTTATTGAATCCTTTCCCAATTTTGATATTCGGAAGTCTACCGCTTCTCCTAACTAACAAAATCATACAACATTTTAAAAACACATTATTGATAGTTGTGATTATTCAGTTATATAAAACACCACACTAATGCTATCTCAAATCATGACCACGATAGTGATGAACATTCTAACCAATATACAACTAGATAATGAGCATTCACATCAGTAAAAAACCACACTAGATAATGAGAATTCACAATGATGAACACCACACTGATAATCGTAAAACACCACACATATGAACATTCACATCAAACCCAATCTAAGTTAGTTATAATGAAAAACCCTAGTTATCAATCAACATAAAATCAAACCTGGTGTCACTGGTGTAGCAGGTTGCTTCCGTTTTCTCATAAATGAGTTAGTTGAATCCATAACACACTATATACTTGAAGGTCTTCAACCTTTCTCCCAAAAAGAAAACACCTTGGCGATTGTAAAATCCAAAAATCCCTAATTTTTTTTTGAAAGACAACGAATAATGGTTGAGACATAACACGATTCACTTTATAACACAATGAGGATTACAATTGCGGGTTTCAACTTAGATTTGATAGGTTGTTATCACCGTTTTTGAAGGAGGTTGCGAGATACCAGGGGATATGATCGCGGGTTTTGGTTTAGAGATACAATTTCCTATTTTTGAATGTATTCAAAAAACACTATTACCCCTCAAAATGTCAAATCAGACACTATACATAAAACACAATTTACATTTTGGTCGCTTTTGATCTCAACCATTAGATCTAAGACCTAATGGATTAAAACACTTCTTACACTTCTAACAAATCAACCCTTTTTTACACTATCCCTACCATATAATATATATATTATATAATATAATATATATTATATATATATATATATATATATATGATAGGGTTCTAGAGTGAACACTAGGTTGAGAGTGAATTGTGTGAACTAATCTAGGCCATTGGATTACATCATCTAGATATTTTTAAACAATGGCAAGATTGTAATTATAATCTTGTAACTCCCTTTAATTTAATTGACAGAAGGGTATTTACGTCTTTTGTAAATTGCATTTATTAAACAATATAATCAAAATCACTAAATCTCGCTAATTTCCATATATACAAGATACACAGCTTTTAGTGTATACACATTTCGCTAGTATCAGTTTATACAAGATACACATATGTTAGTTTATACACATGTGTACAGTCTTGCTAACTATCAGTTTATACAAGATACACAACTATTAGTTTATACACATGTGTTAGTCTCGTTAACAATCAGTTTATACAAGATACACAGCTATAAGTTTATACACATGTGTACAAACTTTTATACATCTGTGTATTATATTCATAAATAGTTACATATCTATATATTAACAACATATAGTATATTATGCATTCACACGAGTAGATTCATATAAAAATTATGAAATTAATGAAAACGAAACAAGTCACATGTATGCAAAACTAAATAACTTTATCACATATTAAACAAAGTTAATGCCTAAAAATAATTACAATTTCAATCTCAAAGAAAATTTTCAGTATTTATTGAAAATTTTAATAAGTTAAAAACAATATATTATGATATCTATATGTACGGATAATAAAAGAAAAACAATATTCAAGTTAAATTAAAACAAAATCTATGGATAAGAAATGAGTGGTACAAATATTTGGAAATTAAATAATTTGTAAATAGAATATTTCACAAAAAAGAACATTTGAAAAAAAAATAGTTTTGTCTTTATCATTTTCTTGAGTGATAAGAATTACTGCAATATTCATTAATCAACTTCAACGTATGAGCTTAAAATGTAGAATGAAAATGTCGTAGTAATCCATGATGACCAACCAAAATTTAAAGCCCTTCAATTTCTTATAATTAAAATAATAAAGAAATAATTAAAAATGAGAGAGAGAGAGAGAGAGTTAAGAGATGAGAAAATTAAGGGATTTTAATTAAACATACTTGGCTAATGTCAATCTTACCCTTTTAATCTAAAAAATGATCAATTGTCAAGATTAGTTCACTCTCAAGAAGTTGTTCACTCTTGAACCTAATCCTATATATATATATATATATGTATATATATTTATATATCAAGACGCAGATAAAAATAAGCATGTCGCAATGGCATGCTCGGAATTTAACAAAACATTATAATTTAGAAGTTCAAAAATAGAAACAAAATACACTCAAACAATTTGAAACCTAAAATAATTGAATAAGAGCATTCTGTCACGGAGTGATTCTTTAACTCTCGTGCGGCACTTAAAATACTTCTAAGTTAAGCCTTTTGATTAGGTTTGTTTAAGTATGGCATCGGAAGTCTTTAGTTTGTGAGATCACAAGAACGATTTGTAGTGCAATACTACAAGATAGAAATACCGGTGTTTTTATTACTTGAACAAGGTTACTAGTACAAAGTGATTACAAAAAGTTGGGTGATTACAAAAGAGAGCATACATGTCTATTTATACTAGTTCATGAATGTCTAAATCATTCCACTTCTAATGATTTCTATACAATATTTTATTAGATGGTTTCTAGAGATTTCTTATTGAAATATCCAATATTTTAGGGGCTTTCTTGGCTGATTTAGATGGTTCTTTTGATGCACTTGTGACCAACCTATTCTAGGCCATTCTATGATAATATCTTGGTCTTTTAATGAGCCTTCAAGAGTGATCTAGAGAGTTCTTTGGTGGGACTTTTGGGGCTGAATTTTCAGCCCATTCTAGAGAGTTCCGCAACCTTGTAGCTTGGTCTTTAAGACCAGAATTTTGTAGCATTCTCAGGAATGTTCCAGCAGCCCTTGGCGTACCTTGAATAGCCGGAAGGTTTCGGAATCATGGTATAAAGATCTGATTTTAGGCGGGTCATGACAATTCACATCCTTTCCACCAAATCTAACATATAATTACACAAAAAACAACTATATTTTCTCTTTTCTTTCGATTAAATAATATTTTTTATACCATTAATCCTTTATTATTACCTTTTCTCTCATCCACTTTTAAAATATATTAAAAATTATAGACTGTGAACAATGTCCATCAAATATACAAATGAATAGTAATATTTTCTTTCTCGTTTACTAGCAACCACTTTTTATAATTTAAAAACCACCCTCACACAATTTCATAAAGAATTATATTTTATTATTATAAATACTGAAAAAGGGAAAGCAATATAAAAAACTAAACCGTAATATATCTTTGATAAAAGTGCATTGTTTTCATTATTATACATTATTATTCACAACTGATTTTGAATATAATATATTATATATAAATATATATATATATATATATTGAAATGTAGATAAAAATAAACATATAGAATAGTATAATTTAAATGACAAGAGAAAAATAAAATATTTTTAAATTAATTATAATAATGAAAAGTAATAAGAAAGACCAAAGGCACATAAAAAGTAAAGAAAATTATTATTTATCCCTTGGCCTTGTGTGTATATATAAGGAAAATCAATGTACCTAGCTAATTTTGTAATAAATAAATTATTTTTATAAAGTTTATAACATCCATCATACTTTTAACTTATAAAATTAGCCTTTTGGATATTGATATGAAGTTTTATAACATGTAACGATTACAAAACTCCCTAATTATACACTTCGATACTCTATTATGATATTAAGTTTTATAACATGTATCGACTACAAAACACCCTAATTATACACTATGATACATATACCAAGCAAACCCCTCTCTGGAGCTCATACTCTAAACATTCTTATATCTCCATATGAACCTTACTTTTGTGGAGCTCAAGCTCAAGAGAAATTACCTTTGTATAAAGTTTGACCCCCCAATTGCTTATATTTCTCCAAAGCTTCGACTTCAGATGAATTGTTCCTTTTAGAAGTCGAGGCTCCGGACAACTTACCTTTCTGTCGAGCTCTAGCTTCAAACGAGGACTAATACATATCAAGACACAACTCCAATGTTGGGTTCTTCTCTGTAGCACAAGCTCCACAACGAATTGCTAAGAAAAGGCATGCCGGTGATATTGCGTTTGCATAGTATTTTATTGTTGAAAACTCGTATCACTTACAAATGGCACACCCAAAAGCGTTGTACACCCTGAACAATCTGTTGGGAATCATGGGTATCCGTTAATTTATAAAATCCAATTTTATATTAAAATAATAATATTTCATGGAAGCGTGGATAAACACAAACTGTCACACCCCGACCCGCAGCGGAATAAGAGTCGGGGCATAATTGGGTTATCACCAAAGCTCATGATGTTTACTAATATGTTTCATATTTATTAAATTCAAAATTACATATTCAATATTCCAAACAAGTTCATACAATTACAAGGAAAAAGTAACTAAATAAACAATCCAAAACCTAAACCGATTTATTCTTCTAAGCCGTCCTATATGTTTCTTGCTGCAACTGGATCACCTGTATCATGTGTAAAAATGGGGGTTTTTTGGTCAACAAAAGTTGGCAAGTGAACCTTGTTAGAAAACATTTATTATTGATTTCTTGTTATATTTATTATGGAAAATTTGTGCAATAATCATATGTGAGCAAATGTAAATAAACATACAATAACAATAACAATAACAATAACAATAACAATAACAATGACAATAACAATAACAAACCACCTTGCATGAGTATATGACATGAATGATAATGTATATGTTGGCAACGTCACGTTCCGCTCATAGGTAATGGGGAACGGACGGCCTATGATGATGTATGTGCGATCAAGGCTCAATCAAATGGAGCCGATCGTATGTTGGCAACACCTCGTTCACGCTCATAGGTAATGGGGAACGGACGGCCTATGATGATGTATGTCCGATCAAGGCTCAATCAAACGGAGCCGATCGTATGTTGGCAACGCCTCGTTCACGCTCATAGGTAATGGGGAACGGTTCACGCTCATAGGTAATGGGGAACGGCGGCCTATGATGTATGTACTGAAAATGATAAATTTAATCTAAACGTTAACCACACAAACAATTGATACATATTGAATACACATTTGATGATGGATATGATGGATGCACAAGTGTTTAAATGTAATAAATAATAAGACACATGATACACCCCAAAATGTGATTAAAACGGGGAATTTGTAGAGATTCACTCACATTGGGTGCGTTCGTTTGATGATGTTGAATGCGCACGAGTTTAGAGGGTTGATCGACGAGGATTAACTAACCTAAATAATAACAAAAAGGTACGGTAAATAAGTGGATTTTATTAGTAATTTTAATAGGATTTTTAGATATATTTTTGTGAGTTTAAGGTCATTTTTTAACTTTAAAAATATTATTTTTAAGTATTTTTAATTGATTTTTAAATTAAATAAATAAATAAAAATATAAAAAAAATGTTGACTTTTTGGGTTGACCGTTGACCGTTGACCGTTGACTGTTGACTGTTGACCGGTTCGGTCTTGTATATGTTTGCACTGAGTGAGGTTCGAACTTGTGACCTCCCGTATGCGTGCACACAGCTCTACCAACTGAGCTACGTGTCTAACCCGAAATATTTCTGTTTTTAATTATATTTATATACTATTTAATTTAATCAAAATTCATTTATTTTAAGAAAAGATTTTAATTATATCGAACCGGTGTGCATAACAGGTCTCGAACCCGGGACCTGTTGTTTAACGTTGCACACAGTCCACCGCTGGACTGTGTATTTAACTTGGTTAAAATACTTGTTTTTATTTCACTTATATACTAACTGGAAGTTTCCGTATTTGGGTTTTATAAAAAGTCTGAATATTGTGACAAATCGGAACAAGGACAGACTCGAACTCGGTACCTCTATGTTTCAAATGCACACAGTCCACCGCTGGACTGTGTGTCTAACCCGAGATATAACCCGATTTATATTAAATATATAAACAACCTAACTTCATCTTCTTCGCTAAAACAACCCAGACAATTGCTGTTCGACTGATCTTGTTCAATTCAATTAACGGACATATAAATGATTAAAATGAAATGGTTACAGAAGGTTTTCGGAATTGAATGTACCGGAAGGATGATTTTCTCAGAACTCCAGCAAAGGTCGTCGGCTCTGTTTATGAATTCCGTCTGAGCGGACCAATTAACAGTTTTGATTAACTAATTGTGAAATTAAGTGGCTAAACAAGGATTATCAAAGAGTTTAGATGCTCGTACCGAATCACAGCGTGATTTCAGAATTTTCAGAAAATCTCCGGCAGTTGCAGGTTATCCGGTATCGTCGTCTGGGACCGATTCTGGTTGAAGGGTTTGAGTTAGTAAAAGTCTAACAATAGATAACAGATGAAAGAATTGAGAAATTTACCGTTTTGATGAAAGACACGGTTTTCCGACGAAAGTCCGACGATTTCAGAAAGCGTTTCCGAAGAACAGAAATTAGAGCGAAAGTGAAATTGGAGGTTCTGTGAGTGTTTTTGAGTTGTGAGATGATGATATTGTTAGTGAAAATCAGGAAGTAATTGATTTCAGTTTTCAACTCCAAAAATCATATGAATCGAAGGAATTGAAGGCTGAATTGATTAAAAACGTGGGTCGTAATGGTTTCATCGGTTATAACCAATAATAGTGAACACTCAACAGTCTGGACAGTTGAAAGCCGATGAGCGGTTTCAGTTTTGGCGCAAACGGATGATTTCACGGGTAGAGTTAAGTTTTATTTGTTTCCTAGATTACACAAAGACAACAAGTGGCGGAGTGGTTAAGTGTTTGATGTTAGTGTCTTCCGGCTGACCCGGGTTCGAAACCCGGCAGCCCCTTTTCATTTTTAATTGCTTTATTTTTATTTTCTAACAATTTTAATTTCTATATTCTAAAATATTAGTTATGTATTGTTTAAAATTAAAATAAGCATTAAATGAGCAACGAAAATTTGAAACTGATTATTCGATTAATAAACGAAGCGGGTTTTGAAAACCCGTTTTTTGACGGATGTTACACAAACACAGAGAAACTTATCCCACCAACGATCCTGTTATAATATACTTAGAGAATTATATATAAAACACAACTATAGCGGGTTTAGGATTGTACCTTGACGATAACCAAAAACTCGCACAACTGATGCAACAAACGGCTCCGCCAGTAAGCCTGATCACAATCTCCAAGACATCTACGAGATTCCACACGTGAAACGAATTGAATTCGAATCACCAAACGCGAGACAACTAGGCAGTGGCAACGTGCGACGGAGGTGACCGGTCGAATGTCGGAGGTGGGGGTGGTAGCCGACGACGTCACATGGGAGGAGGGAGGGGGTGGCTAGGATTCTGATCTCTCTTGTTCAGTTTCTCGTTATTGTGTTGGTTGTAATTAGGGTATTAGTTTAATATCATATTTTAACAACCCCAAATGACACTCTACCCCATCCACATTTGACATTCCCTCAAAGTAGAGATGGGCAAAATCGGGTATTATTATTACCCGGAACCGGTTCCAACCCGGAACCGGTTCTGCTTGGATGTCATTGGAACCGGGTATGGTGTGGAACCGGGTCCGGTTCCTACCCGGGTTCACAGCCAAGAATATGGAACCGTGTAGAACCGGGTACGGGTATTATGGAACCGGGTATGGTGTGGAACCGGGTATGGTGCGGAACCGGTTCCTGATAGTGTTCAGAACCGGTTCCTGACAGTAAAAATCTGACTTTTACTGTTCAGAACCGGTTCCTGATAAAATGTTACCGGTGGAACCGGTTCCTGATTAAAAAATCGTTTTTTTTTGTATATAAACCCCTTCCTACTTACCGGTTCCTGATAAATGTTATCGTTGGTGTTTTAATAAAGTTTGTGTAATGTTTCTTTCTATTGTGTTTGTTATGTTTGATTTTTATTATTAGTTACATTGATAAATAAAAATAGTAACAATAATCGATTAAAATTAAAAAACAAATTAATCGGTTACAATATATAAAAAAAATTAACCGGTTACAAAAAAAAATAAAAAATTACTCAGAACCGGTTCTAGTAAGATTTTATTTCTTTGATCGTTTACTAGCGGCAGGTGCAACACTTTCCGACGAGTTTCTCTTAGGTACGGGTACCTCGGTACAATCGTCGTCCGAATCGTTAGTCTCCACTTCTTCGTCCTCCTCTTCGTCAACAATTTTATGCTCTAACTCAACTTCATCTTCTAGACTAGTTTTATGTTGAACACGATCAACGGCATCCAAATGGTCCTTTAAGCATATTGCCATCTCTAGCGATTCCGGAGTTAGTTTTGTTCTTCTAATTGACAAAACCCTGCCACTAAGAGAAAACACACTTTCCGAAGCTACCGTGGAAGCTTGGACCGTTAGTATATCACGAGCCATGGTGGCTAGAATCGGGTATTCGGATTCTTTCGATTTCCACCATGCCAAAACATCAAATTTCCTATACTCCTCGGTGGTCATAGTAAGCGAATACTGATTTTTTTTATATCTCCCAAGTTCACTTGTTGGTTCACTACCCCTTTGTCGGTTCCAACGGTAATATTACAACGGTCAGGAACCGGTTCCACGTAGGAACCGGGTACGGGTAGGAACCGGGTACGGTTAGGAACCGGTTCCTACCCGATTCAAATGGTAAAATTGTGGAACCGGGTTGGAACCAACGGGTATTTTGAAACCGGAACCGGTTCTACTTACTGTCGGGTAGGAACTGGAACCGGTTCCAGTTCGGTTCCATCGGTTCGGGTTCGGAACCGGTTTTTATGCCCATCTCTACCTCCAAGTAATTAGTCTTTGACTAATTACTTATTATTTGTCAACCCTTTGACTTTGTTTTATTATCAAATAATAAAACTAACTCTCTTTAAATATTATCCAATAACATTTAATCTTCTTTTATGTCGAATAATCATTATTGACCACTCAGTAGTCAGAACGCTTTAACTTTATTTTATTCTCGATACAACCTTTAATTTCATATCTAATAATAAATTATTACTCGTTTAACTCTTTAAAAGACAACAATTATTTCCACTAAATTAAGTGTTTCACAAACAATTAACGTTTCTATTATTTCACCAAATACTGTTCTTCATAATTAATCATCTGCTATCGTGATCTATAGTATATGACAATAAAATATTGTTCTTTGTTCGTCTTCCAATGCGTAACTCTTTGTATCATACCTTAATAGCAATGTTAAATAATCGATAATTAGACACCCAAATCCAACATGATCCACGTCTAGGGGCTATATGGCACAACAATCCAAGCTAGGTACGAGTATAAGTACCCTTCTTCCTCACAAGACAACGGTATGTAGGTATGCTATCTTTCACTAACTTTCAATTCACTCTCTTACATGCGTACTTACTCTCACGTTAGAGTCTGGGCACAAAAAGAAACCCTGCGTGATTGACTTTTGGTAACGAGATTGATTGTAAATATTGTCTGATTGGTCTAGCCTGCCATTGTAAGTTATGCGAAAAGGTTTTTTTTGTTTCAATATTCAATAAAATCAATACCGATATTCAAGAGGATGTCACAAGTAAATTAGAAAATAAACATTACATTATACTTTTCTTAAATGAATTTATAGCTTATCGTTTGTGAAATTACAAGTCATGGTGATAACTTGATAAAAAAAAGTTGTCAAAGTGTATGCCTTTTACATAACACATAACTTTTATGTAATACAAAGTTGAGAAAACACGTTGTAGAACTCATGAGGTCAAGGTGTATGCCTTTTATATAACACATAACTTTTCATGTAATACAAAGTTGAGAAAACACGCTGTAGAACTCATGAGAAAGTGTTAATGATCCATAATGTAAAATTAGTTGTATTACATGTATGCAATCCACAATGTAAAAAAAGTTGCATTATGTATATGTATTACATATATGTAATACATGATAGGGTGAGGTTATTGTAAAAAAAGTGTTTTGTATGAGAAGGGTAAGAAAGAATCTAAACCATTAGATCTTTAATCTAATGGTTGAGATATTGATGACAATTTTGTAAATAGTGTTTACTATTAAAATAATTAATTTTCTAGATTAAGGGTATAAAGGTAAATTTAACATTTTTAAATTTAGAAAGTCACATGCAATGCACATGCAAGTTCCCCCCTTCTTTTTTAAACGTCAATAACTTTTTATACGTAACACTTTTAAAAAAAAATACACCATAATAACGAGTGTTTTTTTATCTTTAATATGAGTACCATATTGTTATACTATGTAGAGAAAAAAAATTGCGTCTCGATTGGATGTTTTAGTTCATGGTGTTTTTTCTATGTTTACACAATGATGTTTTAATTGTATTGTGATTCAAGGCGTTGTGTTTTTCTGTAAAACACCATGGACTTAAATAAGACACCATAGCATTGCAAACATTGAATTGTGATTCAAGTCATGGTGTTTTAACATCTAGAGTATGCAAAATTGTATTGTGATTACAGTCATGGTGTTTTAACATCTGGAATAGCAATAGAATCATTTTAAATGTTAAAACACCACGACTGTATTATGATTCAATTCATGGTGTTTTTGGAATATGTATGGTGTTTTATACCTGTCAAACCCCAACCGATGGCGGAAACATCAAGGCGGGACGAAAGATATTGCTCATTGCTCATAATACTAATTGCGACAATATTTAATTAAACCGGATTTCATTTCATAAGTGGAATATTCGAGTAAAATACATGATAATTCAAATACAACAATAATCACGACAAAATTTGATACAACAATTATAAACCTAATGTCTATGTGTGTATCTAGTCATCATCACTATTCCGATTTCATGGCATCATCTTCATCAACCTGTAACATGTTTTAAAATAGAGTTCAATGCAAAAGCAAAGGCGAGTACACAAGTTTGGTGATACATAGCATAAGAATAAAGGTTTAACTCGAATCCACATGGTAATTGTAAGCAAAGACTATACTAATCATGCATTACTAGATCAAACCCCGAGTTTCCACAAAAGTTTTACGAGATCGAGTTTCCCTCGTCGCAAAAGCGACAAGACTAAAATGAGTACGATAATCTTAACATAACCCCGACGGGTGGCGTGCTACTCCTATAGCGCTATATATGTCAAGTTGGGCTAGCTAAGCTAATGATCAAGCATGTATAATTCTAGCATGTATCTAAGCATAACAAGCATCATGTATTAAGGATTGAGTATGTAAAAGCATGAATTTGTGATAAGTGTATTTTGATAGGTAAACATGTTACAACCCAAAAGTGAGAAAGCGGTAAATGGGTCGAGTGTACTCACGGTTTTGCTAAAGTGTTCCACTTAAAGAATTCCGCGAGCTTGTTGTGATTAGGGTTTGGCACCTTGTCCTTCTACAAGAAGAACATAGGTATTAGTTATGAGTGTAACGGAAGATTCGGATTATTCGAGCAAGATTGAAAAGGGAATGAGAATAAAGTATTATAGTATGAAAATAATCACTAAGATATAGTACTTGCTCTTGACACTATGATGACCCGAATAGGTTTGATATGGTTTCATAGGTTCGAGACCTACTAGAATCGTGACAAGAAACTACATACTTTAGTGATAAAACTTAATAACTCGATATATGATTACTTAGTTTGTCAAGGGTTTGGTTTTTAGGATTATATCATAGTCCATAATATAAACATAGTTATATAATCATGTAGGAGATGGGAGGATGAACCATTCACTTTGTACCTCTAAGTATCATGTAAGTCAAGTATGAGGTGGGAGGTTTAACCATCCACTTTGGAACCTCTTATGATGTTCACCACTTCACAAGTCACCAAGGTAACAAGGAGGGTACTAGAACAGAACATAAACAAGAATGTAAATGACAAGAATATAATGTGTGTCACCATGATATCAAGTAGCCAAGTGAAATATAACCCGGGGAGCACACATTGACACACGTCAATGGCTAGGCGGGTTGTGACACTTTAGAACTAGCAAACTTCTTGGGATAATGATGAAAATCATCAAGTGATGTGTGGTCTCAAAGTTTAGGATAGCCAAAGCTAACCAAGGTGGACACACATGAACAAGTTATGAACTTGCACCACTTATGAGCTTGAAGCTCTATGAGAACAGAATTATTGTGAGGACAAATCCTCTTGTTTTAATGTCTCAACCTTGTTTTTAAGCCTAGCCAACCACAATAGTGTTGTAAGCATTCGGACATAGGTTTGAGATGAGTTAGACTCAAGTTTTGAATAGAATAAACAAGTTTTGAAAGAGTTTTGTTTAAAACAGAAAGTTTTCTGCACTTCAACCTCAAATATGAAGGAGTTCCATATTGGTTTTCCATGAAAAAACCTAAGGAAACAAGCCTAGAGGGGTCCCAAGTGCTAAGAAGGAAGAAACCATGAGAAAAGAGAGGTAGAAGTGAGCTAGAACTCACTTTGAAGGCTTTGAACTTTCTGCTCAGATTATGAGTTTAGCAACTGATTTTGGAGTGTTTAGAGTGAGAATTAATGAGTTTGTAAAGTGGGAGAAGTGTGGGAATGGGTTGGTTTATATAGGAGGTGATTAGGGTTAAGTTAGGTGTGCATTTAGTGCAAAAGCACAATCCTTGTGACTCAAAATTGATGAACCCATGAGCTGATTAATAATTCTGCGGAAAAGGGCGACTGGCGAGGAGCGAGAAGAAAAGGCCTACACGCTCGTGGCCCGCGAGTGGCTGGAGAAGTTTAATTTTTGTCAGTTTAGGTCCCCGAAGTTTATATTTGGTGGTTTGAGGGTGTTTTAAGCATGAAATGTGCATTTTAAGTATATGAAGCATATCATAACATGTGTGTATGTACCAAATGATCGAGATCGAGTATAAATGTCACGTGTAATGTAAGTATAATGTATCAACGTCGCGTATTAACAAGTATGTCACATCTTCGAGTATATGTATTATATATAAGTATGTATGAACGAGAATGATTGTGTATAACAAGTATAAAGATAAACATGTATTTTCCATTATGATTCAAGTCTCGATTACAACAAAATGAAGGATACGAATACAAGGATTTCCAAAAATAGAATTACAACATGAGCTTGCTATAAATAGAAAGTATGGAAAACGCGAGGCGTTACAGTCTCCCCTCCTTTAGGAAATTTCATGCCAAAATTTAGGAAGATGCAACAAACAGATGCGGATACTTAGTCTTCATATCACTCTCGAGTTCCCAAGTAAACTCAGCGCCACGTTTCCCTTCCCAACGAACTCTTACGATAGGGATACGACTGCGCCTCAATTGCTTGATTCCTCGGTCCATGATATCAACTAGTTTTTCCTCAAATGCAATGTCTCGTTGATTTAAAGATCTTCGAGTGGAACTTGAAGTCCTTCTTCAGCTAGACATATCTTGAGATTCGAAACATGAAAAACAGGATGAACGTTGTTGAGTTCTTGAGGTAGGTCAAGTCGACATGCTACCTTGCCAATCCTTTCCAAGATCTGGAAAGGACCTACGTAGCGAGGAAGAGCTTGCCTTTCTTACCAAAAGAACAACACCCTTCCAAGGGGATACCTTGAGAAGTACATGATCACTAACATTAAATTCCAAAGGTTTGCGTCTTTTGTCTGCGTAACTCTTTTGACGACTTCGAGCTTTGAGGAGGTTATCACGGATTTGTAGGATCTTGTCCGTCGTCTATTGTATTAATTCGGGACTGGTGATCTGAACATCTCCAATCTCGTGCCAACAAATAGGCGAACGACACTTACACCATACAATGCTTCAAATGGAGCCATTTGAATACTAGCGTGATAACTATTGTTGTACGAGAATTCTACCCAAGGTAAGTGCGAATCCCAATTGCCGCCAAAATCGATTACGCAAGAACGAAGCATATCTTCCAAAGTTTGGATTGTACGCTCGGTTTAACCATCAGACTGAGGATGAAAAGCGGTGCTAAGGTTAAGACGAGTGCTAAGAGCGGATTGAAAAGTTTGCCAAAGACGAGAGGTGAAACGAGCGTCGCGATCAGAGATAATATCGAGAGGAGTACCGTGACGACTGATGACTTCATCCGTGTAGATACGAAGCCAATTTCTCGACTTTGTAATCTTCACGAATGGCGAGGAAATGAGCGGATTTGGTCAATAGGTCAATGATAACCCCAGATGATGTCATGACCAAATGAGGTACGAGGCAATTTAGTGATAAAATCCATGGCAATGCTCTCCCATTTCCAGACAGGGACTTCTGGTTGTTTGAGCAGACCAGAGGGGCATTGATGTTCGGCCTTGACTTTGGAACACGTAAGACACTTTGAGACGTAAAGGGCGATATCTTTCTTCATTCCAGGCCACCAATAAGATGCTCGAAGATCATGATACATCTTGTCGGCGCCAGGATGAATGGAGTATCGAGATTTGTGGGCTTCGTCCATCAAGGTGTTTTGAAGATTGAGACGTTGGGAATCCAAATGCGATTATGGTAGTAAAGAATACCATCAGATTTAGCTTCGAGTGGGTTTTCGACTCCACAATTCAACTCATTATCGAGGTTACCCTCGTTAATGACGGCAAATTGTGC
The DNA here is from genome assembly GCA_947069175.1 of Scalesia atractyloides. Taxonomy (NCBI): domain Eukaryota; kingdom Viridiplantae; phylum Streptophyta; class Magnoliopsida; order Asterales; family Asteraceae; genus Scalesia; species Scalesia atractyloides. The sequence goes on along the minus strand of CAMTDV010000014.1, from coordinate 24,902,392 downwards.
TTGGCGAATCAACTCGTTGAGTTTTCCCACGATTTGGTAGCAACGAACACTCTTAACATGAGTCTTACGACTGAGTGCATCGGCCACGACATTCGCTTTACCAGGGTGGTAGCGAATATCGCAGTCGTAGTTGTTTAACAATTCTACCCAACGACGTTGACGCATGTTGAGTTCCTTTTGATCAAAGATATGTTGGAGGCTCTTGTGGTCGGTGTAGACCGTACACTTTGTACCATAAAGGTAGTGTCGCTAAATCTTTAATGCAAAAACAACTGCACCAAGCTCAAGGTCGTGCGTAGTATAATTTTTCTCATGAATTTTGAGTTGTCTCGACGCGTAAGCGATAACCTTGTCCCGTTGCATAAGAACGCAACCAAGACCTTGGTTTGAAGCATCGCAATACACGACGAAATCGTCGTTTCCATCAGGAAGGGCAAGGATAGGAGCATTACAAAGCATGTCCTTGAGAGTTTGAAAAGACTCCTCTTGTTCGGGACTCCAAACAAAAGGTTTGTCTTTTTGGGTCAAATACGTAAGCGGAACGGTGATCTTAGAAAAGTTCAAGATGAAGCGACGATAGTAACCAGCTAGGCCAAGGAACAAACGAATTTTAGAAGGCGATTTAGGTGCATTCCAATTCTTAACACTTCTATCTTTGCAGGGTCAACATGAATACCGAGTTCATTGACGGTGTGACTAAGGAATTGAACCTCTTTTAGCCAAAATTCACACTTGAAGAATTTGGCATAAAGATGTTCGGTACGCAAAAGCTGAAGGATAAGTTGCAAATGTCGCCCATGTTCTTCTTTCGTCTTGGAGTAGATGAGAATCTCGTCGATGAATACATTTATGAATTGATCGAGGAAAGGCTTACACACGCGGTTCATGAGATCCATAAACACCGCAGGCGTATTGGTCAAACCGAAAGGCATGACTACGAACTCGTAGTGTCCATAACGTGTGCGGAAAGCTGTTTTAGGTACATCTTCCTCGGAAACTCGAAGTTGATGATAGCCAGAACGGAGATTGATTTTCGAGAAACAAGTTGCACCTTGAAGTTGATCAAAGAGATCGTCAATGCGTGGAAGAGGATATCGGTTTTTGACTGTGAGTTTGTTGAATTCGCGATAGTCAATGCACATCCGAAAAGATCCATCTTTCTTTTTGACGAATAAAATGGGAGCGCCCCAAGGAGAAGTACTAGGGCGTAAAAGCCTTTATCAAGAAGCTCTTGAAGTTAGCTCGATAGCTCTTGCATTTCCGAGGGTGCTAAACGATAGGGAGCCTTCACAATAGGAGTTGCGCCAGGGATGAAGTCAATACGAAAATCAACGGATCGAAGAGGCGGAGGACCAGGAAGATCCTCTGGGAAGACATCGGGAAATTGACAAACAATAAGAACATCACTTATGCTCGGACCTTTATCTTTCTTCTCCACAATGTGGGCAAGAAAGGCAAAGTACTCCTTGCGTAAGTACTTGTTCGCTTGAATACACGACATAAGTTTGAGACCTTTAGAAGGTTTCTCACCATAGATGTGCAATGAATCGTTGTTGGGAAGAGGGATGCGAATGAACTTCTCGGAACAGACAACTTTGGCACGAACTCGTCTAAGCCAATCCATGCCTACTGTGATATCAAAGATTCCCAATTGCATGGGAATGAGGTCAATCGAAAATGTATGATCGCTAAGATTCAAGGAGCAATTAGAAAGGACGAAATCAACGGTGATGGATTTCCCGTTAGCGACTTCGACAGCGAAAGGATTAGGCAATTTGGAACGTTCACACTTAAGTAAAGGTTCAAATTCGACAGACACAAAACTTTTATCGCACCAGTATCAAACAGACATGAAGCATAAATGTGGTTGACAAGGAACGTACCAGTAATGACATCATTGGAGTTTTGAGCCTGTGCAGAGGTAAGCATGAAGGCTCATCCTTTAGCAGGCTAAGGTGTTGTTGCTGTTGGAGTTGAGGCTGCTGGTTGAGTAGAGGACACACATTGGCGAGATGGTTGGGATCGCCACATTTGTAACATGCTCGCACAGGAGCATTCTGACGTTGAGGTTGAGGTTGGTTCGGGTCAGGTATGATGGCTTGGTTGTTTTGGGGTTGGCGACAATGGCTAGCGAAATGCCCCAACCTGTTACGGTTGGCACGGGGTGGATGGGAGATGGGGTAGGTGCATCGTTCACATTTAGGCCAGGTACCGGTGTAGTTTCGTTTGGGTGGCTCGGTGTTTGGGTAGTGGAAACGGCGTTTAGTGGTGCGGGGTTGGCGGAGTAACAACCGTTATCCGAACAGAAGCCTTCCGCTTCTTATTCCTTCGGTTGTTGTTTTGTTTCTTGGCTTGGTAGGGAGGTGACTCGGTAGTGGTGGTGGTATCGACGATGGCTTGGTGTGCATGCTTCGTGGAGACCTTGTCATAGGCTCCATGACGAATGCAGTTGTGGTTATTTCAATTGTGAGCTATAAGCATCTTCGAGGGTTTTGGGGCTAGCGGCAGCGACATGGTTTGTTAATACCGCGAGAGGCAACGAATGAGCTTGGCGATTGCCTTGGGTACGGTATCCACTTGCCCAGGGCAAAGGGTAATTAACTGTTTGAAGCACGTGATCAATCCTTCGGCGTCGCTCCCCTGTTGAGTGAGATTCCAGAACTCGTTTTCGATTTCTAGGTCTCATGAGGAGGACAAAATTGGTCCTTCATGAGCTGCTTTAGCTCTTCCCAAGGTAATGCGTGAGCTGCTTCATTGCCACGCTTGTTTCTTTCGGTGGTCCACCACTCGAGGGCTCTCTCATGAAAGACCCCGTTGGCGTTCAAGGTTCAGAGCTAATCAGGGCATCGCTTTGCAGAAATGTGAGTTCGATCGCGTCGAAACCAGTTCATCATGGTAGTAGCGCCATCATTACCAGTGAATTCCATGGGCTTACAAGCCATGAACTGTTTGAACTGGACTGTTGCTTTGGGAGGGTCTACCTTTGAGTCAACAGAGGATTTGGGGGTTTCATGGACGGTTTGGATTTGGGTCACAATGTTTGGGATGATTCTAGCCATTTGCTCCGTGATCAACCCGACCAGTTCTTGCTTGGAGATAGAGTCTCCTTGGTTGTTTGAACCTCTCTTGGAACCCTTGGATTTCTTTGAAGAACTTGGAGAAGACATCTAGGGTTGAAATAGAAAGGAAAAGGATGAGACTTGATCATAATGTAAGAAAACAAGTTTTGCATGTATAAGTATGGATAATTCACGTATTTTGCATGTATTTAACGAGTATTCAACAAGTATTTAACAAGCATAACCACGTATGAATGCGTATAAAGAGTATAAATTTAGTTTGTACACGAGGATTATTATTGTTTTTGATTGCGATAGACGTGCGAATTCTGTAATGATTCGAAACGAATAAGGTAACAAGTATAAAATCACATAAAAATTGAGATAACATAAAAGATTGGATCATTAAAACATGGGATTGTTTCGGGTAGAGAAACGTCGACTATCCCAAAGTGATTCGTAAGATCTTTCGAGTTAGGGAACATGCTTTGGCCTAATAGGTAAAACGCTCTCGTCAAGAAGCGATTAACGGCATTTTACCCTTCCAGTTACTACATGTCCCTAGTCGATCGAAAATTCGAGACTTTGGCGAGATTGAAAATCGAGGAACGGGACTTAATCGACAAGGTGCGGGTTTCACCCCTAACTTGACGATTTCGTACCCCAAGTGTGGTTGTTTCTTGCTAAACGAGGAGCATATTCCGACTCCTTTGCAAGATCCACTAGAGTATGAAATGGAAGTTTTCCATCAAGATGTGGATATCACTCCTAGCTTGATGGTGTAACTTCGTGAAAAATCAAATGCGCGGAATGAGGGATTTCACCAAAAAATGTAAGTCATGGAACCTATTTTGGTGCAAATCGTCTCGTTTGCATCATGACTGTCTTCAAGTCTTCAAGTGTATTGTGTAAACGTCTTAGGAAAGACGTCATGTAAATTTTTAAGACCAAAAGATAAGGAAGAAGCAATAAGGAAGAATAAAGTTTTAAGCATAGCATAAGAATGGTGAAAATGGACACTTAAACTATAGACTAGGTCGAACATGGCAATTCTACCAAATTCCTTATAGTTATGGCTCTGATACCAATCTGTCACACCCTAACCGATGGCGGAAACATCGAGTCGGGACGAAAGAGATTGCTCATTGCTCATAATACTAATTGCGACAATATTTAATTAAACCGGATTTCATTTCATAAGTAAAATATTCGAGTACAATACATGGAAATTCAAATACAACAATAATCAAGACAAAATTTGATTCAACAATTATAAACCTAACGTCTATGTGTGTATCTAGTCATCATCACTATTCCGATTTCATGGCATCATCTTCATCAACCTGTAACATGTTTTAAAATAGAGTTCAATGCAAAAGCAAAGGCGAGTACACAAGTTTGGTGATACATAGCATAAGAATAAAGGTTTAACTCGAATCCACATGGTAATTGTAAGCAAAGACTATACTAATCATGCATTACTAGATCAAACCCCGAGTTTCCACAAAAGTTTTACGAGATCGAGCTTCCCTCGTCGCAAAAGCGACAAGACTAAAATGAGTATGATAATCTTAACATAACCCCGACGGGTGGCGTGCTACTCCTATAGCGCTATATATGTCAAGTTGGGCTAGCTAAGCTAATGATCAAGCATGTATAATTCTAGCATGTATCTAAGCATAACAGCATCATGTATTAAGGATTGAGTATGTAAAAGCATGAATTTGTGATAAGTGTATTTTGATAGGTAAACATGTTACAACCCAAAAGTGAGAAAGCGGTAAATGGGTCGAGTGTAGAGATGGGCATAATCGGGTTTTATTAAACCGGTTCTGCTTGGATGTCATTGGAACCGGGTATGGTGTGGAACCGGGTCCAGTTCCTACCCGGGTTCACACCCAAGAATATGGAACCGTGTAGAACCGGGTACGGGTATTATGGAACCGGGTATGGTGTGGAACCGGTTCCTGACAGTAAAACCCGACTTTTTACTGTTCAGAACCGGTTCCTGACAGTCGAAAATCTGACTTTTACTGTTTAGAACCGGTTCCTGACAGTCGAAAATCTGACTTTTACTATTCAGAACCGGTTCCTGATAAATGTTACCGTTGGGAACCGGTTCCTGGCAGTCGAAATCGGTTTTTTTTATATAAACCCCTCCCTACTTCCATTTCAAAACTAAACACTCACCATCATCAACTTACAAACTCAATCATCTTCTAAAATCTTGCAAAATACCTATGGCATGCAACGAAGAAGTTGTTACGGTCTTAGAGACGAAAAGAAACCCAGCTATATGGAAGAATTTTGATCTTTGTTTAATGTCCGACAGCCACGAGATGGCTAGATGCAAAGCTTGCGGAAAATTTATGAAGGCCGTAGCCAACTCAACCCTTAAGAAACACACTAAGCGGCATTGCCCAGTGACGAAGGCAAAGAAAAATGAGACGGGAGAAGGTTCCGGCACCGGTTCTTCAAATGTTTGATGTAACCCGTTTGGTTTGGTGTTTTAATAAAGTTTGTGTAATGTTTCTTTCTATTGTGTTTGTTATTTTTGTGTTTCTTTCTATCGTTAGTCTCCACTTTTTCGGCTATAACCGGTTCCAACAGTAACATTTTAACGGTATAACCGGTTCCTTCTAGAACTGCATTTCCGGGTACTGATGGAACCGGGTACTAGTAAAACCGGGTACGGGTAGGAACCGGGTACGGTTAGGAACTGTTTACTACCCGATTCAAATGGTAAAATTGTGGAACCGGGTTGGAACCAACGGGTATTTTGAACCCGGAACCGGTTCTACTTAATTTCGGGTAGGAACTGGAACCGGTTCCAGTTCGGTTCTACGGGTTCGGGTTCGGAACCGGTTTTTTATGCCCATCTCTAGTCGAGTGTACTCACGGTTTTGCTAAAGTGTTCCACTTAAAGAATTCCGCGAGCTTGTTGTGATTAGGGTTTGGCACCTTGTCCTTCTACAAGAAGAACATGGGTATTAGTTATGAGTGTAATGGAAGATTCGGATTATTCGAGCAAGATTGAAAATGGAATGAGAATAAAGTATTATAGTATGAAAATAATCACTAAGATATAGTACTTGCTCTTGACACTATGATAACCCGAATAGGTTTGATATGGTTTCATAGGTTCGAGACCTATTAGAATCGTGACAAGAAACTACATACTTTAGTGATAAAACTTAATAACTCGATATATGATTACTTAGTCATTGTCAAGGGTCGTGACACTTTAGAACTAGCAAACTTCTTGGGATAATGATGAAAATCATCAAGTAATGTGTGGTCTCAAAGTTTAGGATAGCCAAAGCTAACCAAGGTGGACACACATGAACAAGTTATGAACTTGCACCACTTGTGAGCTTGAAGCTCTATAAGAACAAAATTATTGTGAGGACAAATCCTCTTGTTTAAATGTCTTAACCTTGTTTTTAAGCCTAACCAACCACGATAGTGTTGTAAGCATTCGGACATAGGTTTGAGATGAGTTCGACTCAAGTTTTGAATAGAATAAACAAGTTTTTCAAAGAGTTTTGTTTAAAACAGAAAGTTTCTTGCACTTCAACCTCAAATATGAAGGAGTTCCATATTGTTTTTCCATGGAAAAACCTAAGGAAACAAGCCTAGAGGTGTCCCAAGTGCTAAGAAGGAAGAAACCATGAGAAAAGAGAGGTAGAAGTGAGCTAGAACTCACTTTGAAGGCTTTGAACTTTCTGCTCAGATTATGAGTTTAGCAACTGATTTTGGAGTGTTTAGAGTGAGGATTAGTGAGTTTGTAAAGTGGGAGAAGTGTGGGAATGGGTTGGTTTATATAGGAGGTGATTAGGGTTAAGTTAGGTGTGCATTTAGTGCAAGAAGCACAATCCTTGTGACTCAAAATTGACGAACCCATGAGCTGATTAATAATTATGCGGAAAAGGCCGACTGGCAGGGAGCGAGAAGAAAAGGCCTACACGCTCGCGGCTGTGAGAAGTTTAATTTTTGTCATTTTAGGTCCCTGAAGTTTATATTTGATGGTTTGAGGGTGTTTTAAGCATGAAATGTGCATTTTAAGTATATGAAGCACATCATAACATATGTGTATGTACCAAATGATCGAGATCGAGTATAAATGTCACGTGTAATGTATGTATAATGTATCAACGTCGCGTATTAACAAGTATGTCACATCTTCGAGTATATGTATTATGTATAAGTATGTATGAACGAGAATGATTGTGTAAGTATAAAGATAAACATGTATTTTCCATTATGATTCAAGTCTCGATTACAACGAAAAGAAGGATACGAATACAAGGATTTCCAAAAATAGAATTACAAAATGAGCTTGCTATAAATAGAAAGTATGTAAAACGCAAGGCATTACAATACCTGCAAAAATAACAAAAATCATTACAGATGTTAGAACACCATGGCTGTATTACGATTCAGGTTGTGGTGTTTTCCGGAATTCGTATGGTGTTTTATACGAACTGATGATAAATTCTTGAAATAACTGATGATTAATTCCTAAAATAACTGATGAATTCAGTTACAAGATTATATCTTTAATTAGGATTATGGGTTAAATTACCATCTTACCCTTAAACTAATAAAATAGATAGGGACATGTGTCATCACCATAGTCTTTCTTATCTTTCTCACACTTTTAGTCTTTTTTACAGAATCTTAACCATACATGAGATATATTGTATATATAAAACACATATTTTTTCAATCTTATTTTTTGTATAATACATATATGTCCTATATAAAGTAAATTTAAAAAAAAATTGTTGCATGTATGCAATATCATGTATTACATATGGTAATACTACATATGCTCATTGCAGACAACAAACACTTTCCCATATGGTCTGCAACGTGTTTTTGATGAAGTATTTAGTTTTCACGTTAAAAATGAGTTCTTTTATGGTCCTCTCTCTATATATATATAACACTAACTAGGATGAACGGTACTTAGATTTTTTATTAGTTTTTTAATAATAATATTGTTATTCAATTTGATTTTTCTTTGATAACATGCATACCGATACCGTGAAGAACCAAATCCATAGCGACTGAATATCGATATCAGTATTTGTTTTATCAGTACATAGTACAAGTATTCATTTCTTATGATTTTCTATTAATGTAAAAAAACCAAGTTGATATCCTTTTGGGCATATCATGATTTTATTTTTTGCGTTTTCTCTTTCGATTGCTAAAACGAGTATCAGTACCCTACTACCGTACCAGTACCATAACAAACCGAACCTATACAGTCCGAATTCATGTCGTGTCACACATGGGATTTTCAGTAGTTCCATATAATATGGTACATAACTTTTTGTGATGTTGGGATTGGTCCTTATATTAATAGAACTCATTAACTTTTGTTACTAAAAAGTGATTGCCACATCAAATCAGATATTGTGATGTTTGAAACAGAAAGAATGTATTATTAGGAATAACGTACAATATGAGTTTTGTAGCTACAATGCCAAAATTGTCTGAATCTAAGGACAATTGGTCAAATAACAGGGTGTCCAAATTAAGAAGACATATAGTAGTAACTTTGTATGGCCCAAGATGAGAAGAAGGGTAGTACTTCCAAGGCTGCTATCTTTTAATTATTGGTATGTTAAGCAATTATGCATTTGTAATCATCTTCTGTAATTTAAACCATAGGAAATTTGTTTTTTTTAACGGTATAAATTCTATGATTATAGGAAATTAGATATATTATGATTATAGATATCGTATATTGATATACTATTTATATTTATGAATATGATAGCTGCTTGTAATCAAGGATAACGTACTCAAGGCTTACAATTACTTTGTTAGTTGACTTAGTTAGCTAAGACCGCTAAAATAAGATAGAAAAAACATACTGATTAGCCGGCTATAATGATTCGCATGAGTAAAATTCGTAAAATTATTCGACTATCCAACAAAGAACATGTACTTCACACTAATTGTGGCTTTTCTAAATGATTTATTGGCCCCAATAATGAAATAAGCCATTTCCAAATTCATTCCCAAACACAATCTTAATCTGGTTTTTCAAATGAATTCAAAGAAAACACCATCAACGAACTAAACCCTAATTGTGTTTACATGTGGTGATAAATTAAGAACATAAGTTGTTGACGATTTCCAGCTCGCCGGTAATAGGACGGAAACAACAGTCGGTGTTCGATGTCTATCTCTCATCTCCTCTGTTAAAAAGGTATTAATTAAGATTCACTCGGAAAATCGGACCATGAAGTTGACATCAACTAAACGTCGTTCTGGCTAAACCTCATCCCCATCCTGATTAGGGCCGCAAATGAACCGAACGAGCATGAACAAGTCCTTATTCGTGTTCGTTTGTTAAGGAAATAATGTGTACAAGAACAGTTCATGAACACTTGCCGAACAAGATATTATGTTCGTCTTCGTTTATTAAGGAAATGAACGTGTTCTTGTTTGTTTGTTAATTTTAGGCACCGAACACAAACAAACATTCACGAACATGAATGAAAACAAACAAACATAAACAATCATTCATGAACATAAATGAGTACAAACGAACACAAACAAGCGTTCATTAACATAAACGAACGTTCGTGAACACAAATGAATACGTACAAACACAAACAGACATTCATGAATAGAAACGAACATACAATAAATTTTGAATAAAATCAGCATCATTCATCACGTATATTAAGTAGATCCACACAAAATACACTAACCTAATACACTAACCTGATTATCCAAACGAACAAAACCAAATTTAGGTACCGAACATTCAAGAACATAGATGAACACGTTACCGAATATAAATGAACATACACGACCTATGTTCATGTTTGTTCGTTTAACTAAACGAACAAAATTTCTTGTTCGTGCTCGTTCATTATTAAACGAACGAACACAAACGAACTTCCCGCCGAACGGTTCATGAAATATTCGCTGAAAGTTCAGTTCGTTTGCAGCCCTGATCCTGATCTTCATGCCACCGACTAGAGTATGCCAATGCCACCTAGTGTGGTCATGGTTGGCGAAGACCGGTGAGCATAAAACTGTGGTGGATTGCCCCTGGCATTGTCAAGGCCTATCGGTGTGGAGTTCCGATGGAGATAATATGGTGACGCGTGAAATGGGAATTGAGAAAATAAGCCACGTGTCTAAAGGCTTGTACCTCATGCACAAAGAATTGTTGCACCAGAAGTCCCCATAACATGGTTGTACAAATGCTTTCCAAAGAATGCTTCACTGTGGACCAGGTTAGGTTGTAGTTGCTATATATAATGTTTACTTACACTATCTAGAGCAAAAGTGGGATGCGAGAAGTAAGCATTGAATGTTCCATGCTCAGGTTTTACCTGTTTACATAAAATGATCTTGGAAGACGAATGTGAAACGATTTGTCACTACAATGAAGATGATATCAACCTGGCTGTTGAAGAAATTGATGACCAACAAAAACAAGCTAATCTTCACGAATTACACAACCGAGAAACACATAACAACCTTCGATCAAATTTGGTTGAACATATTTATGAGTTTCGTTTACATGACAACGATAAGGAGTATATATGTGTATGTATTTTTTTATGATTATGCAATGTTTATGTTTTGTTATGTATGTTTTTAAGAAGTTAAATTTATATGATTCTTATATTTATATATAATAGATATTTGTAATATTTCTTTCATACGATTTGTAATATGATTAATATCTGAGTTATTGAGTCATTGACCCATCTCATGATGAAGTTGGAAGGAGTACGTTGCGTCTAAGTTATATACAAAATTTACTCAACAGTCAACACCTTTTGTTGACCCAATGTCTCATCACACCATGCAACCATCGTATTTATATCTGATCTGATATATTTACACTCTTCCAATAAAGATGTTATTCATATATTTCATAATTTATTTAAATACTTTTTAATGGCAACTTTCATTAAAGCTAACGAGACGCAAGATACCAAAAAACAAAACAGATTACAAAGATCATTGATCTAGTCTATCCAAACTAATTCCTTACAACTCGATCTATTCTTAAACGAAAGAAAACTTAAAGCTTTGACATCTTCCATAATACCGGCTATGCCCTTATTTTTGGACCAGAAAACCAAACCGTTTTTTGCCTTCCACATACACCAATAGGTTGAGAGAATGATCCCATATAACAACTTACTCTTTTTCCCGTCAAGTCGATAGAAATTCTGCACCGATCAAAGATCAGAAACAGAAAATGCGTATGGGTACAAGTTTACAAATTTAACACATATGTGAAATGTTACAATTTTCCTCTTTGTAAGTTGACAACTGAAGTATGGAGACAAGTTTCAATATGGAGTTTGGCTGCTTTCTCTAGAGTGTCGATATGCGAAATCAGTTCGGATCTATGGTGACTTTAGCTAGCCTGAAACAACGAAAAAAGACTCAATGCCCTCTCTCCTTCACCTTCTGGTTCCTTTGGAAGACGCAAAACGTTGTGGTGTTCAGGAACTCAAAGAGGATTAGCTAGTCAAGATAGAGTGAATCATCGGTGTTGTGTGTCTAATGGTTCTCTAAGTCTGTTTGTTCTAGTCTTTGGATTATTTTGTATCCTTGTAATTCTGTTTTCCTGCTGGTCTTTTGGTTATATAATTGGTTGTTCAAAAAGAAAAACCTAAGGCAAAATATATTATACACCGAATATAACTCAATTATAAAGATAATATTAAATTTTAAATTCGTTTCCTTCTATTTGAGTGGCTAATTCACACTCTACCTACATGACTCATAAACTACGGAGTTAATTTCTTGACTGGTCCTTCTGATTTATAGATATTGCACAGTTGATCCTCGTGGTATCAAACTTACAGTAGGCTCTACAGAGTTTAATTAACGGGGGACCGGTGAAGGAAAAATTGGTGAAAGGCCAATTGGACTAGCGGGGGAATATTAGAAAGTGGGACTGCCAATAGCTAATGACGTCTACTAGGACTATTACATGCCAATTTCCCTGGTTGTTTTTAAGTGTAATTATATGGTAAAAATGGTGAACGGGATGTGAGTGCTCTAAGCCCATAAGAAATAGTTATCCAAGCCTTGGTTCAAGTCCAGCACCCCAACGTCAAGCCCAACACTCCAAAGCCATCCAAATATCCAATCCTAGAACCATACAATCACAAAAAACAACATTAGATAATGAAACAAACAATAAGAAAATATTAATCTATTTGACATTAAATTGAAGATTGGTATGTATTTCAAAACATTGTTAAGCCTGTAATTTTTTTTAACGGCAAATGTTACAATAATCATACTCTTAAATTACACCAATTAATCATGATTTACCTCATGTTAGGATTTGAATCCTTTACCATCCAGACAAAGTTGAAATGATGTGAAATCTGTTATACAAATACTTAAGAGAATAGCAAACATTCAATAACTCAATAAAGCCTACATAAACTTCAATGACCTGCACCAAAACAAAACTAAAGAAAAAACCTAAATCATACCTACAACATATATGATATATCTACAAACCTTTTCAAAGTCTCAAATTGAGACACGGAACCTACACCAAAATCAAGTGAACTTACACATAATGAAGATCCCATGGATTACATAACATTCCATACTTTTAAATCAAATCAACCTACAGTTGCTTCAAATCTACCTACACATAATGAATTAGTAGAATTTTTGTTAACAAGCCAAAAAAACATAATGCATGTAGATTTTGTTCACGAAGTTAGATAATTCCATTGGAATTTTGAGATACTTGCCTTCGCCAAAACACAGACCAAACGTAAGGGTACGATTTAAAGTAATGGCTCGATGTCTACTTGGATTCGATAAATGTTGGTGGAATTCAAATCAACAAAAGAAGGTTCGATTCCTCTAAAAACCCTAGTTATTCATCAAGTCCCAACGCAATCAGATAATAAAAACATTCATGATATTTGGATAACTGGAAGCAGCCTCTCTATTCCTATGGGGTAGAGGTAAGATCGTTTACATCTTACCCTCCTCAGACCCTATCTTAGCTTTGCTATATGTGGGACTTACTGAGTATGATGATGATAAGGAATTTTGGATAACTCCCACAATTCATATCTGGAAAATATAACTCAAAAAGCTTATAGACCACAGGGGCGGAACCAATGCATAATTAGCCGTAGCACGGGCTACGGCTCAATCCCGTATTCGCAGTGTAATTTTTTTTTAGTTTTATACATAAGATACCCCTAAACATATACGAGGATACCCTAAGAGAAAATTATGAGAAAATTATGAAACTTGATGTTATTCATTAAGCCCAAAACATGTTTAGTAAGTAATCCCAAATTATTAGTTTTATGATAATTAAGCCCAAATTGTAATAACTAGTAAAGCCCAAATAATAAAATAATCCATTTGAACAATGCCTTGGTTTGTGCGGACTGCGGTTGAAAAGGATTTTTTTCGTAAAATAAAAGACGACCATGTGATGGAACAGTTGCAAACTATGAAAAAAGAAGAGAACAAACTATTAGATATTTTTTACTTTATTTATTGTTGTTTTTTTTAATATTGTATGATTGACAGTAAAAAAATTAGGATGCCCCTGATTTAATAGGCTTGTTCCGTCACTGTTAGACCATGTGTAGTGGGATTTTAAGTTCAAGCCACTCCCTTTAGCATTATCCAACATGTAGCGTCCTAGTCAGTAAATGGGTATTATGGGGCTTGAAGTTAAAAAGGGATGTAGTTGTATAATGCTCCAACAATGATTATCCAATTATTATTATTTAGATAAAAAAACAAATAATATTACATGGAATACTTGGAAATTTTCTATTGGCCAAAACAAAAGTTCTCCAGCGTTTAAAGGAAACGCCCAACCAACTTTTTGAAAGAAAACACCCTAAGAGGCAGTGTACTTGGGCATGGTGGGGCGTTTTGGGGCAAAAAAAACCGCCCAAATCCTCTACCACTACAGGTGGTCTTTGTAGATACATGATTGCCTCCGGATATCCCTCGAAGGGATGAACACACATCACAAGGTTCGAGTATGTCACGACCATCCTAGGTCCATTCATCTCCCCAAAAGAGGACGCACATCAAGAAGTGTGCCCTGCCAAATAACGTCATGTCAGTTCTAGCATATATACCTTTCCCAAAGTACACATCAAGTACGATTTTCTGAACGTTCGTCCTTTTACTTTTTCTCTCTCCCTAAACTCATAATTATCCTCACACCGGAGAGTGGTTGCAGAGTGGCTCTCCCACCTCTGCGACAAGCCTAACAGTTTGTTAGTTTTACAGGTTCTTCCCTGTTTACTAATCACCAAGGTCTGATTATAGCTAATTCAGAGTCCGACTATTTTTTGGATCTTCAGTCTCAAAATAATCTCGTTTTGAAAACCTAACTCAGTAACATCTAGCTATAATGCTAACTCGACTTGACTAACAAGAATCCTAACAAACCTAAAACCTAGTCGTTAAGGGTCGGCCAAAACTGGCTAGCTCACGGGTTTGGCTGTTTATACAAAGCGTCACTACAAGTCAAATTGCTAACTTATGATTTGACTAGTTTCATATACCGGAAATTACGTTTCTCAATGAAAATTGAAGTCAAAAGTCAAAACAACCTAGTCACGAAACCACCACCAGCCACCGTGGCCCACATTATTGGACCGCATTTTTGACCTCACCCACCGCCCTTCCACCCAACCCACTTTCTTCTTCTTCTTCTACCTTCCAAAAACACCAAATTTTACTCCACTCCTCTCCTGCAAAAAACACACACAATAATCAATGGATCAAACATCTCCACCAACAACCCCGCCGCAGAATTCTCCGGCACCACCACCCGCCACCGCCCCCACTCCTCTTGTTGTCCCAAAGCCTTTCAAACACCCTGAAATGTAAATTAACATGAGTGGATTTATTCGTTATTTATCCAACAGAATTAATTAATTAAGTTTTGTGGGTTATATAATTGTAGGTATATGAGTCCTACGGATTCAATCATGTCCCCTGTTTCAAAGAGAATATTTGCAAGAACACGGTCTAAGAAATCATCTGGGCAACTAAGAAATTCTTCTTCCACAAGCAAAGAACAGCACTAGGTACATGTTCATGGTTTATTTTTGTTTTTAATTATTGAATAGTGGATTAAATAATTTTGGTCTAAAAATATATTGCAGCTTCAAGATTCCAAGTTTGGTGCTCTTGAAACTTGAAGAATTTTAATGGGTTTGAATCTTGATGGAATTTGAAGGGAACCAAGAAAAGGGTTGATTGAACTTCTGATGCTTATGATCTTGATTAATATTAATATTATTCCTCTGTTTAATTTTGATTATAATTCATAATTAGTTTTTTTTTTTCACAAACCGGTACTATTCTAAATTGCAAAAATAAAAGAATGAAAATTGGTTTCAACATGTTACTCCAGAAGTTTGTTCTTCCATCCGCAACGTAGGGCTATTCGTTTAAATCTTAATAATGCTCTTAATGGTTCAACCTATTGTTGATTCAGCACTTGATGATTCAGACTGTTTGTTTTGCGAGGAGATGTCTGACTCAGACATATGTCTCTGAATGGTTAAGCAGTATGCTGAGTTTGAATGGCTAACACCTCTTATTTGGATTGGTCAGACATAGGGGTGTTCATGAGCCGATCCGATCCGAGCGAGGGTCTGCTCGAGATTGGATCGAATTACAACCGATTGGATCGGTTCGGTTCGAATTTGTAAAACCGAGCATAAAAGTGGTGCTCATGATCGGTTCGAATTTGAGACATCCCGGTCTTTCAGGTACTTTAAACGCACAACTTTATCGTCTTTGTTCCTACGCTAATTTAATTCGGAGAATTAATTACGCGCACGCAATAACTACGCTACCTTTAGTATTTCGAAATACACAATGTTTGGAAATTCTAACGAGTTATATCTGAATTACGTGCTATGTGTTATTAGACGCTTGTGATTATTGAAATTCTAACGAGTTATATCTGAATTCCGTGCTATGTGTTATTAGACGCTTGTGGATTATTGTATCACGCTTCGATTTCGCGATTTATTAGTTATAAGCCTTGTGTTATCGAATTTTAAAATAAATAAATAAATAGCCGAACCGAACTGAGCCGCGGAACGTGTCGACCTTGTGACCACGCAAGCCCAACCCGCCACCCACAGCCCCCCCCCCCTGCGAACCAACCCAACCCGCCACCCTTCCCTTGCGGCCCAAGGACAAGCCCAAACCACCCCCCTTGCCCCCTTATGTATGCATACGTATGTATGCATGTTGCATTCTTGAAGTTTTTGCAAAACCCTAGAACCTCCTTCCCTTGGTGAAACTCGTCGGCAGCAGTGTCACACCTCGACCCGCAGCGGAAAAGGTGATCGGGGCATGATTGGGTTTTCATCAAAGCTCATGGCATTTATTATAATGTTTCATATTTATTATTACAATTTTAAAGAAGATCATACAATCAAATCATACAAGTACAACATGTTCTATACATCTTTTTAGACTTCATTATTTTTCTTCTAAGGCACTTTTCTATGTGTTCCTTGCTTCATCCTGTCCACCTGTATCATGTGTAAAAATGGTTTTTGGGTCAACAAAAAGTTGGCGAGTGAATCCTATGAAAACATTTTAACGAGTTTATTATATTGATTATATAAATAAAGTGCATAACCACATATGAGTAAATGTAGATGTAAATTTATTCACACAACACATAATATTAAATAATACAACAAATGATTGTTTTGAGGCACGCGTTGTTCAACTCGTCTCCCACGAGAAAATGATGGGCCTAATGAATGAGTTTTGAGGCACGCGTTGTTCTACGAACTGATGGGCCTAATGAATGAGTTTTGAGGCACGCGTTGTTCAACTCGTCTCCCACGAGGAACTGATGGGCCTAATAAATAATTTGCATACAACTTGACAATATGTAATACATAACAACAAACAATATTTACATTCTAAGTTTAGATCATATAATGGTATAGCACGAGTTTGAATAAGCGAATTAGTTTAAGCGACACATGATACACCCCAAAACACGAATAAAAAGGGGAATTTGTAAGAATTCACTCACATTGGGTGCGTTTCTTGGATTGATGATGAATGCGCACGAATTCGGATTTAATCGGCAAGGGAACTAACCTAAATAATAGCATAATAGTCCGATAAATAAATAAACTTTTATTTGTGATTAATATTTTTAATTAGTGTTCTTAATGGGATTGTTAGGTTTATTTTTGTGAGTTCAAGGAAGTTTTCTAACTTAAAAAAATATTATTTTTAAGTATTTTTAATTGATTTTTAAATAAAATAAATAATTAACAAGAAAATAAATTTTTTGACTTTTTTACCAGTTGACCGTTTGACCGTTTGACTGTTGACCGGTTCGGACGTGTGTATGTATGCGCTGGGTGAGGCTCGAACCCGAGACCTCCCGTACGCGTGCACGCAGCTCTACCAACTGAGCTACGTGTCTAACCCGAAATATTTCTGTTTTTAATTATATTTATACACTATTTAATTTAATCAGAAATCATTTATTTTTAAAAAGGATTTAATTATATCGGACCGGTGCACACAACAGGTCTCGAACCCGGGACCCGTTGTTTAGTGTTGCACACAGTCCACCGCTGGACTGTGTGTCTAACCTGGTTAATATACTTATTTTTATTAAACTTAACATCTTACAACGAGTTGATCCGGTTCGGTTTAAAAAGAACATTTTTATTACAGAGAGTGAGGTTGTGTCAGGGATCGAACTCGAGACGTGTGTTAATTGTTTGCACACAGTCCACCGCTGGACTGTGTGTCTAACCCGGTTTAATATCTTGTTTTAATTATACTTATACCTAAGTTCGACTTCATCTTCTTCGTTCAAAGACACAGACAACGATTATTCAACTGTTCTTGTTTAATTCGATTAACAAAATTTATAAGTGATTGAAATGTGATGGATAGAGAGGATTTTGGAAATGAATGTACCGAAACAGATGTCTTTCTCAGAACTCCGGCAAGGATCGTCGGCTCTGTTTTGTGAACTCCGTCTGATCGGATCAATTAACAGTTTTGATCGATTAGATGTGAAATTGAGTTACTAAACAATGATTATCAGAAGGTTTGAATGATTATACCGATTCACAGCGTGATTTTGGAAATTCCAGAGGTTTTCCGGCGAGTGCAGAATATTCCGGCTACGTCGTCTGGGATTGATTCTGGTTGATGGATTGAAGTTAGTAATAGTCTAACAATGGATTGAAATCGAAAGAGTCGAGGTATTTACCGTTTTGATGAAAGTCTCGGTTTTCCGGCGAAAGTCCGGCGATTGCAGAAAATCTCCGGCGATGTATTTCTTGCGACAGAGACTCTACAGGGAGTTTAAGGTGAGTGTGGGTGATTTCGGTATGAGTTCTAGATGCCCGGTTTATAAAGTAAAACAACTGTGGGATAAATTCTCCGGTTTTCTGGCGATCACTTTCGGTCAAGTTGCAGAGGACTCCAGCGACTTGCGGCGAGGTTTTCAGAGCGAATTGGAGAGAGTAAGTTTGATAAACTCGCGAGCTCAAATGATGAATAAAGTATAACTCGGATTTAATTACATTTTCGGTTTCGAATTCAAAATCATATGGTTTGATCAGTTTTGATTCGAATTGAGTCAATGGACTGATTCTAACCGATGCCCAGTTGTCCGTTATGCCCAAAATAATCGCGAAACTTCATTGATTGAAGATTGATTGGCGGTTTCAGTTTTTGGGTTAAATCGGATTGTTCGCGGTGAGACTTTAAGTTTTATTTGTTTAAATTTTCTTCACAACATGAGCGTGTGGCGAAGTGGTGAAAACTGTGTGGGTGACCCGGGTTCGAAACCCGGCGTCTCCACATTTTTTTAATTTGCTATTTTTTTGTTATTTAATAATTATGTTTTAAAATTCTAATTTGTTTATTAATTATGTATCGTATAAAATTAATTTTAGAATTAAATACGCGACAAAATTTAAAACTGATTATTCGGTTTAATAAACGAAGCGGGTTTGGATAACCCGGTTTTTGACGGATGTTACAAGCAGCCCCATTCTCCCTCTCTCGGTCGCGCAAGGCAGCCCCCCCACCGTCGCTAGCTCTTGTTCTCGGTTTCTCTCTCTCTCTCGCTCGGGCTCTATCTCTCTCGTATATTTCTTGAAGGGTTAGTGTTTTTAGTTGTCTTGGTTTTAAGTTTTGTTATACGTGGCTGCGTTAGTTTGATATCATGTTTTTTATTGGTAGTTTAGAAATCATGTTGCGATAATGTTTCGATCATGTAATGTTCGTTATGATGTAAGGGTGTTATTCACCTAGGGTTTGTGTGAATCTTGATGTATTAGATGGTATTGATACGTTAACCTGCTGTTAATCGATACAACTAAGCGTCATGGCCGTTTAAACATGTTCTATTACAATAAAGTCGAAAACGGAAAGCTGATTGACATTTACAGCCAACTTCAGTTGGCTGTAACCTGATCATTATTTATGGAAAAGTGGATTTTCTGAAGCCTAAAACGTGTATTTTTGAAAAAACGCTTCAAACGGCGCCGGATTCATATATTTCTGAGGTCGGTTGCTATTTTTAAATGATTATTTAGTACAGCAGATGAAGCTGCGTAATTTCTGCAGAAGTTGCAGGTTGTTTATTGAGTCGTATCTCATAGTCTGTACGGGGTTAGGTCACGAAATTTGTATAGTAACTGGAGACGGGAGTTTCCGAAAATATGCCACCGGAATTTAGTTAATCGGATGAACGATGATTTTTAAATGATTTTTCTCGTGGACTGCATTCAGAAAACGACGAATCTGACTGCAGCCTAGTAAATAAATTCTTATAGATAATTGGTAATCAATTAGGACTTGAAAATTTTGTACAAAATTCTACAGTCTAATTGACACCTCCTGTAAAAAAATTGGAATTTTGGAACGTTGGAACTATTTTATAAGAACTCTCGAAAACAACCCAGTTATGAATGTACAAGCTGAAACATGATAACTTACGTTTGTGTGTGTCTAAGTGTTGTATGAGTTATCCTGTGTTTGTGACAAGTTGATTTGGTCGTTATTTCGTATGGTGACACTTTGCATGCATGATTATGGTTTCGAACTGGTTATTACGTGTGCCGTACTGTGTGTTAGTTGTGCGTAGGGTTTTGTGTCACTGTGTTCACACACTAACTTTGAATCAGTTGACATGTTAGGACGTGATTAGCGGTTCCATCCATTACTTCTTTCGCGTTTATCTAACCGAGCAATTTACGGTGACTTCACGGCCCCTATTTTATCCGGTTTTGAACAACAGGGGGAGAAACATGTATACGCTCTACAACTCTACTTTTACGTTATGTGAAATTAACGTCGTTAACTATTCGGTAACTAAGTTAATGTTAATGTATGTTATGGTCACTAAGTAGCTTTATCACGGAAGTTCTCAACCAACTCTCTGATCGTTAGTATTGGGTTAGATAGCGAGGAAATTATAGTAGTACTACTGGGCCCGACAAGCCCCACCCGAGCTTGTTGCGCTAGCCGACCGGGAATGGTCAACAGGTGATTAATTTGGCTTAACTTTCGCCATGGTCAGTGATAGACCTGGCAACACAGAGGCAACAACAGTCAGCTTCGATCGCGAACTCTTACGTGACGTAACTCTAGGCTCGCTACCTGCATGTTAACATTGAACTTATTTACGAAACAACATTATTATTCCAGGTTAGGAATAATGGAACTATGTCGTTATTCCGGGTTAGGGATAACAGGGGAAACCAATCTTTTAAACCAAACTTGTGAACTTATAAAACCTATGAATTCACTCTTCTTTAATGTTGACACTTGTTTCTTTGCATGTTTCTCAGGACGCTAGGAGCGCTAGGTGCACCCACTTTGCATTTGATTAAGACATTTTTATCGAGTCTTTATTAACGATTATTTTTGGGATTTTGGTTTTGGTGTTTATGTTGGCGCCCGTTACTTTACTCTAATGCTTCCGCTAAACTTTGAAATGTTGAAAATGACTATGCATGTTTACAATAAATGTTTTTGGAAAACGTTTAAATAAATCATATAGAGTCATTCGACATTGCTAGTGTCTGAGATTCTGGTTTGATCAGACGCCTCGCGGTAATACTCCACAAGTGGAAATTGAGGGTGTGACAGATTAGTATCAGAGCCCCTAGCTATAGAGAACCAGGTTTGCATTTAAAGTAGACCTAAACTATAGCTGTTACACGACACTAGACTTAGCTGGCACCGAACTATGATATCTTGTTATGTGCTATACTACAATTATATATACACATATATATATATATATATATATATATATATATATATTGTGATATACGCAGCTCGTAACTAACTTCACCAACCCGGTTGGCTATGTCATCATCATCATCCGACAGTTCTCGACAATCAAGGGCGCCGAGGAAGGCACCCATGGTCGAACCCTCACCACCTCGTGGCGTGGAGACACGCTCAGCTGCCAGGAAAAGACTTGCTCTAGGAGGGGAGTCGTCCTCCCGTCCAATCACTGCTGTACTAGTTAAACCGGTCAACCCTTCAGAAGTGGGAGACGATCTACTTAGAGTTGTACTAAGGAAACAACAGGAACAACTAGAGAGAATGCAAGAGACTATCGAAGCACAGGGATGGCTGATACGCCAGCTGACTGGTAAAACTGAAGAGCTCGAGGAAGAGCAAGATGAGAATAAGAGAGTTTGAAGCATTTTAGCTAAGGACCTTCGTGCTGAGCAGCTAAGGGTTGACTGGCTCGAAGACCGGGTTCTTGAGTCCAGCTGGAGGATTCACGAACTGGAGCAGAACCAAGCACCACCGATTCCAGTACCCGCACAAGCACCGGCCCCTCCATCGCCGGTAGAAGACGAAGAGGAGGATCCAGAGGAAGACCCGGAAGAGGATCCGGAGGAAGAAGAGCCGGAACAGGACCCGGCTGCTGAAGCTGAAAACGCTGAAGAGGAAGACGGCAGTGATAGTGACTTGGGGATGGAGACATAGATGACTAACTCGTCTCGCCAATCTTCGTTTTGTTTCCTTTAGTTTGTTTGTTTCCACTTATGTTTGAACTTGGAAATTTTATAATTAAACTGATATGTTTGGTTGGTATTTTGTGAGACATTACAATTTATTTAATCGAATGTTCCTTTTGATTGTTTAATTTGTTGGGTTGACATAAAATCTGTGATCATTGAAGTGTGGAATATGATAACTATATTGGATATATACTTATCGGTATGTGTTTGTGTTGTCTTGCGAAGATCTGAAATGGCAACCGGTCGTCGCGGAAATCTCAACATGTCAGCTGAAGAATTGGCCGCTTTAATTCAACAACACGTGAACGCTGCTCTGGCAGGTGCTCCTAACGCACCAGCAGGAGGGGGTCTTAACCCCTACAAGATGTTCTTGGATGCGAAACAGAGCAAGTTCACGGGAACTGAAGGACCCATAGGACTGGTCCGTTGGGTCGAAAAGTCTGAATCGGTTTTCGCAATGTGCAATTGCCTCGAAGCTAATAAGGTCAAGTATGCTGCCTCGACGTTGGAAGATGGGGCATTAACCTCGTGGAACGCACAAGTCCAAACGCGTGGGCTTGCTGCGGCGAACGCAATGACATGGACCGAGTTCAAAGCTCTAATCAAGGAGGAATACTGTCCGCGGGACAGAGTTCAGCAATTGGAACAAGCGTTATGGAACCACAAGATGGTCGGGTCAGAAATTGAAGCGTACAGGCAAGACATCATGATCTGGTGTTCCTTTGTCCCGATTTGGCTAACACCGTCGCTAAACGACTTGAGTTTTATCTTGGGGGTCTGGTCCCTGAGATCCAGGGCATGGTAATGTCTAGCAACCCTACGACGGAGCAACAAACGATTAGGCTGGCACATAAACTCACCGATAAGGCGGTGGAGCAAAGGAAGTTGCCACCTAGGGGTGCAACTGAAATTGTCCCTGACAACAAAAGGAAATTTGAAGACTCACCTGCTCGGCAGTCTTCATCAGCCCAGCCACAACAAGGAAACCAGAAACGGTCCAACAACTTCAACAACAATCGGGGTCACAACAATCAGTCTGCCAACAACACCCTGAACTTGAGCGGCTATGCGGGTCGGAAGCCGCAATGTAATCGTTGTAACCTCCATCATCACGACCCTTGCGCCGGAAATCGCTGCCAACGATGTCGCAAAGCGGGACAAGCGGCAAAGGATTGTCGCGGGGAGATTATGTCATGACAGAATCAGAACCAGCACCAGGGTCAGCAGCAAAAGCAGCAGGGTAATAACCGGGAATGCTACCAGTGCGGTAGCACTGCCCATTTCAAGCGAGACTGCCCGCAACTTCTTAACAACAACAATGGTGGGAATAATAGCAACGGCAACAACAACAATAACAACAATGGTAACAATGGAAATGGTGGCACAGGAGGTGCCAAAGGACGTGCATTCACGCTAGGCCGTGGGGAGGCCAGAAACGACTCGAATGTGGTCACCGGTAAGTTTCCACTTAACGATCATTTTGCTACTGTAGTTTTTGATACAGGTGCGGATAAGAGTTTTATATCTGGGTCTTTTAGGAAGAACCTAAATCTCACACCTAAACCCCTAGCCGATGGTAAATCTGTAGATGTGACTCATCTAGTGACTGGCTGTCAACTCAAACTCGCGGGTCACACCTTTACCATTGATCTGATGACAACTACTCTGGGTAGTTTTGACGTGGTAGTCGGAATGGACTGGCTATCCGACGTCCGAGCTGAAGTTCTCTGTTTCGAGAAAGCTATCCGTATTCCGCTCTCTAACGATGAAGTCTTGATGGTACAAGGCGAGAAGGCAGGCGTCGTCACGAACATCATCTCTTACATGCAAGCTCAGAAGTATCTTCGGAAGAAGAACTCTTTTGCTTTGCTCGCACTGGTCACCGAGCAGCCTAAGGACGAGAAGCGGATTGAAGATATCCCCATCGTTCGTGACTTTCCAGATGTGTTTCCAGAGGAGTTACCCGGTCTTCCACCACATCGACAAGTAGAGTTTGAAATCGAATTGGCGAGCCATGCGACTCCCATCGCCAAGGCCCCGTACCGCTTAGCTCCAGCAGAGATGCAAGAGCTGTCTACCCAATTTCAGGAATTGTTGGAAAAGGGATTTATCCGACCCAGTACTTCGCCATGGGGAGCTCCGGTCCTTTTTGTCAAGAAGAAGGACGGGACCTTCCGCATGTGCATCGACTACAGGGAGCTCAATAAGGTTACCGTCAAGAACCGGTACCCCTTACCTCGCATCGACGATCTTTTCGATCAGCTTCAAGGGTCAAGCTACTACTCCAAGATTGATCTACGGCCTGGTTATCACCAGCTACGCGTCAGGGAGGAGGATATCTCCAAGACGGCATTTCGCACTCGGTATGGCCATTACGAGTTCTCGGTCATGCCCTTCGGTCTCACCAATGCACCCGCGGTGTTCATGGACCTCATGAACCGCAAGTGTAAGTCGTATCTCGACAAGTTTGTCATCGTGTTAATCGATGATATACTCATCTACTCTAAGAGTGAAGAAGAACATGCTGAGCATCTGCAGTTATTGCTGGAACTACTTCAACAGGAGAAACTATATGCCAAATTTTCGAAGTGTGATTTTTGGATTCGGGAAGTTTAGTTCCTCGGGCATATCGTGAATGAAAAGGGTATACACATTGATCCCGCCAAGATCGATGCTATCAAGAACTGGGAAGCACCCAGGACACCGACAGAGATCCGCCAATTTTTGGGTTTGGCTGGTTACTACAGACGTTTCATCGAGGGATTTTCCAAGATCGTACAACCGCTTACCACTCTCACTCAGAAGGGCACCAAGTATGCTTCGGGTGACAAACAGGAAGCAGCATTTCAATTACTGAAGAAGAAGATTTGTAGTGCGCCCATTTTGTCCTTGCCAGAAGGGACAGATGATTTTGTGGTATACTATGACGCTTCCATTCAGGGGTTGGGATGTGTGCTCATGCAACGTGATAAGGTCATCGCGTATGCATCCCGACAGTTTAAGGTCCACGAGAAGAACTACACGACATATGACTTGGAATTGGGAGCAGTTGTGTTTGCACTTAAGATTTGGAGACACTACCTATATGGAACCAAGTGTACAATCTACACGAATCACAAGAGCCTCCAGCATATTTTTGATCAGAAGGAGTTGAACATGCGACAGCGTCGCTGGGTCGAACTCCTGAACGATTTTGAATGTGCCATTCAGTATCACCCAGGTAAAGCTAACGTGGTAGCTGATGCCCTCAGTCGGAAGGAGCACTTGAAACCTCGTCGGGTACGAGCACTACAATTCACAATTCATTCTGGGTTACCCGAACAGATACGCGACGCGCAGCTAGAAGCAGTTAAGGAAGAGAACATCAAGGCTGAATCTGTGGGAAAGATGGAACGCGATTGGGAAGTGAAACCCAATGGTACCCGGTATTTCATGAACCGTATATGGGTACCTCTCTACGGAAACCTCAGAAAGCTAGTTATGGACGAAGCTCACAAATCCCGATACTCTGTCCATCCTGGTTCGGACAAGATGTATCAAGACCTTAAAGCCGCGTACTGGTGGCCCAACATGAAAGCGGATATAGCCATCCACGTGAGCAAGTGTTTGACTTGTCACACCCCGACCCGCAGCGGAAAAGGTGATCGGGGCATGATTGGGTTATCATCAAAGCTCATGACATTTATTATAACGTTTCATATTCATTATTACAATTTAAAGGGAAACATACAATCTTAATTTCATCATGTCCTAAACATCATTCTAGACTTCATTGTTTTCTTCTAAGGCATTTCCTATGTTTTCCTTGCTTCATCCTGTTCACCTGTATCATGTGTAAAAATTGTTTTTGGATCAACAAAAAGTTGGCGAGTGAATCCTGTTAAAAACATTTAAACAAGTTTATTGAATTGATTATTAAATAAAGTGCATAACCACATATGAGTAAATGTAAATGTAAATATATTCACAAAACACTTAATATTTAGTAATGCACACACATACAATAATTGATCGTTTTGAGGCACGCGTTGTTCAACTCGTCTCTCACGAGGAACTGATGGGCCTAATGAATGAGTTTTGAGGCACGCGTTGTTCTACAAACTGATGGGCCTAATGAATGAGTTTTAAGGCACGCGTTGTTCAACTCGTCTCCCACGAGGAACTGATGGGCCTAACAAATAATTTGCATACAACTTTGACAATAAGTAATACATAACTACAACCAATATTTACATTCTAAGTTTAAATCATAATATGGTATGGCACGAGTTTAAATAAACGAGTTAGTTTTAGTGACACATAATACACCCCAAAACGTGTAATTAAAAAAGGGGAGTTGTAAGATTCACTCACAGTGGGTGCGTTCGGTTGATGATGTTGAATGCGCACGAAGTTTGATTTAACCACGAGTGAAACTAACCTAGATAATAACATAATGGTTCGGTAAATAAGCGGATTTTATTAATCAATTTTAGTAGGATTATTGGATATGTTTTTGTGAGTTTAAAGCTATTTTCTAACTTTAAAAATGTTATTTTTAAGTATTTTTAATTGATTTTTAAATAAAATAAATAAATAAAAATAATAAACAAAATGTTGACTTTTTGACCGTTGACTTGTTGACCGTTGACCTGTTGACCGGTTTTATTGTGTAAATGTATGCGCCGGGCAGGACTCGAACCCGAGACCTCCTGTTCGCGTGCACGCAGCTCTACCAACTGAGCTACGTGTCTAACCCGAAATATTTCTGTTTTTAATTATATTTATATACTAATTGAATTAATCCGAAAATCATTTATTTTAAAAACGATTTTAATGCATCGGCTCGGTGCTCGCCACAGGTCTCGAACCCGGGACCTGTGGGTTAGTTTGGCACACAGTCCACCGCTGGACTGTGTGTCCAACTTGGTAAATAATCTGTTTTTTATTATACTTAACATCTTACTGGAATTAACCCGGTTCGGTCTCAAGAAAGTCATTTTATTTCTGTGAAAGTGCGTGTGTCAAGAATCGAACTCGGGACGTATGCGTGTTTATTTGCACAC
This sequence comes from Scalesia atractyloides, assembly GCA_947069175.1. Classification (NCBI taxonomy): domain Eukaryota; kingdom Viridiplantae; phylum Streptophyta; class Magnoliopsida; order Asterales; family Asteraceae; genus Scalesia; species Scalesia atractyloides. The sequence continues at coordinate 24,875,206 of CAMTDV010000014.1, read as the reverse complement.
AGTCCACCGCTGGACTGTGTGTCTAACCCGAGATATAAATTGATATAAACTAAACATATATAATACCGAAAACTTCATCTTCTTCGTTAAGCTTAACCAGAATCGATGTCCGACTGTTTTGACAAAAATAATCAGTTTCTTTAGTGTGTTGTGATTAGCTACATGTGAGTTTAATAAAAACGAGAGAGATTAAGTGTAAGATATACCGAACAGAGCTCCTCTGTTTCGCCGGCGCAACTCCGATGATAGCAGGTTATTCCGGCGACGTGTGTTTTGCGGCAGAGGGTCTTCAGGAAGCTTGAGGTGAGTGTGGGTGGCTTCGGTATGGGCTCTAGGTGTTCTGTTTTTAGAGTAAGGCACAGAGGTGAAGGGGTTCGGTTTTCCGGCGAGTTGCAGAAAATTTCCGGCGAGTGAAATTACGTCGAGAAAGGGTGTGATTGTGAGCGAAAAGGTTAACAGAAGTTAGAGGGTGTATTTATAGGGCAGAACATTGACGAATTTGGTCCATTTACCGTCTTGATTCGTCGGTCAATGATTTTTCGGCGGTTATGACTTGTGTCACGGACTGGACATCGGTTATAACCGATGTTGAGGTAATTGCTTCGGTTAAATTAGAAGAAACCGTCCAATCTCGGCGAAATCGCCGGGATTTCCGACGACTGCGATTTTGGGCGCGACTTGACTGGATTTGATTTCCGAGATTCATTATTTCAATTAATTGTTCGGTATCTTAACAAAAACCCAAAGTGGCGGAGTGGTTGAGCGCGTGTGTGTTAAGGCTTTGGAATCCTGGCTGACCCGGGTTCGAAACCCGGCAGCAGCAATATATTTTTATTTCATTATTTTTAATGAATTTTCAAATATAAATTTTATATTCCAATATACTTATTAATTATGTATCGTTTAAAATTTATTTGAGCATTAAATACGCAATGAAATTTTTAACTGATTGTTCAGTTAATAAACGGAGCGGGTTTGGTAAATCCGTTTTTTGACGGATGTTACAGTATCTCCTACTTTTTAGAAATTTTGTCCCGAAATTTAAGTAGTGACATATTTGTCTAAAAAGGATGGTGTTTAATTTGACAGTTACATACTTAGAAAAAGAGTAAGAGTTTAAATTTTTGTTTGAGGCGGTAACGTTCCTTGTAAGGGTTGAGTACCCTGCTACAGGAATCGCTTTTTGTTGCCTACGGAAAAAATATTGATAAGCGGAGTTGATTCACTGAGTAATTTCATGCAATAGTTTTGATATGTTTGGAAGGGTAATGTTATATCCTAAAACAAAACTTCTAATACTACAACCTACATGGAACTTCTCATAACCGCCTGACAATGCCTCTGATCCTTTGGCAAGAATACTTATATATAGGAAGTACCAGCGGCGTATCCACCATATTCTTGTCAAATTTTCATTGGTTTTATCAGTAAGTCATGATTGGTTCTATGATACGACTCTAAACATAAACAAACACAACAACCAATGTCTGAGTCCTAATTCTGATAGTATACATGTTTGATTGGTGACATAATCCAATTTCTTTAAATGATGAGATGATATAAATGCTAGATCAATGAATATAAAAACAAACTTTAACCAATAAATTACCAAATCCTACATGGAGCTTCTCATAACCGCCTGACAATGCCTTTGATCCTTTGGCAAGAATACTTATATATAGGAAGTACCAGCGGCGTATCCACCATATTCTCGTCAAATTTTCATTGGTTTTATCAGTAAGTTATGATTAGTCCTATGTGACTCTAAAGCATAAATAAACACCACAACCAATATCTGAGTCCAAATTCTGATAGTATACATGTTTGAATGGTGGCATAATCCAATGATGAGATGATATGAATGCTAAATCAGTGAGTATAACTCATATTTCAATCAAGACAATACTAAATCCTACATGGAACTTCTCATAACCGCCTGATAATGCCTCTGATCCTTTGGCAAGAATACTTATATATAGGAAGTACCAGCGGCGTATCCACCATATTCTTGTCAAATTTTCATTGACTTCATCCGCAAGTTATGATTAGTTCTATGTGACTCTAAAACAAACACAACAACCAAAACTTGAGTCTCAATTCTGATAGCATACATGTTTGATTTGTGACAGTTCCTCTCTCGTTTGTTGTGATGGAGAGGTTAGTCTATGTAGAAATGGAACACAATCCAATTTCTTTAGATGATGATATGATATGAATGTTAAATCAGTGAATGTAACACAAATTTCAACCAAGACAATACTAAATCCTACATGGAACTTCTCATAACCGCCTGATAATGCCTCTGATCCTTTGGCAAGAATACTCATATATAGGAAGTACCAGCGGCGTATCCACCATATTCTTGTCAAATTTTCATTGACTTTATCCGCAAGTTATGATTAGTTCTATGTGACTCTAAAACAAACACAACAACCAAAACTTGAGTCTCAATTCTGATAGCATACATGTTTGATTTGTGACAGTTGCTCTCTCGTTTGTGGTGATGGAGAGGTTAGTCTATGTAGAAATGGAACACAATCCAATTTCTTTAGATGATGATATGATATGAATGTTAAATCAGTGAATGTAACACAAATTTCAATCATGACAATACTAAATCCTACATGGAACTTCTCATAACCGTCAGATAATGCCTCTGATCCTTTGACAAGAATACTTATATATAGGAAGTACCAGCGGCGTATCCACCATATTCTTGTCAAATTTTCATTGGCTTTATCCGTAAGTTATGATTGGTTCTATGTGGCTTTAAAACATAAATAAATGCAATCAACCAAAACTTGAGATAACATAAAGAAAAACATAAAACTAAGCTGTTGGAGTTGAATCTTGATTTTCGGTGAAGGGGACTAGTTGGGTGGTTTCGTTTGGGCCGTCATTATCTTCAACAGGATTGGCGTTGATGTTGAAAACTCTTCTGCTTGCTGGTGGCCTAGTGGTTAGGTTTCCTTGATTTGCTTGGTTAACTGGGTTTGCTTGAGCTTGGGCATTTATGATGTTAATCAATCGAGGGCACGTGTTTCTAAAGTGGGTTGGGTCGCCACAATTGAAGCAAGCTCGAACATAAGGTAACATGGGGTATTGGGGTTGTTGATAGGTTTGGATCATGTTTTGAGTAGGGGGAGAGATTTGGTTTTGAGAGGTGCGGCATACCTTGCTCAAATGACCATAGCGTCCAAAATTCGCACATAGTCGACAAGGTAAGGTAGATGGATGGTGATAAAAACAGGTGTTACATCGAGGGTGAGGTCCAAGATATGGTTTCTTATTTGGGTAAGTTGAGTTGGGTGCTACTTGAGTGATTGGGATAGCTTGGATGGGTATGGCTTGTGAGGCTAGAAGACATCTACAAGGAATACATATCAAGAGTATGAGTTGGATGTTTTTGGGATCATGGGTCGTATTTAGGAATGAATATTTATAAATAAAATATAAAATAATAAATCTACTACATCCATAGGATGTCTTGGGCTTTGCTCGTAATTGGGCCTTGCATGCCGCCATACTTCACCTTCATAATCATGTGGGCCCCCATGAATACCGGGGTTTTCATATGGTTCGCATGTGTTAGCCTGGTTACGTACACTAAAACCCGGAGAAAATCGAGAAATATGTATATAATGTATGATATTCGGAATGTGTCCAGGTGTGGACACGGTGACACCTCAAAGTGCGGGTTAGTTTGAACGACGTTTGGTGTGGCATACTTTGGCCTAATAGGTACTTTGTACTCTCATCGTTAGTCCCGAGGTAGGCAAACTGGTCCGTTATATTGGATTTATACGAATGCCAACCTAGACAGGACGTTCCGACTACCGGTACTTGTACCCTTACAGTTACTACATGCCAGTCGCAGAACTCACTTTGATGAGATTTTGAAAAATGAAAAATGCGACAAAATCTTTGAATAACGAAAGTATGAAGATGATTTGAATATGTGAACATTGAAATATGTATGATGAATGTGTATGTAAGTATGTATGTTTGACTGTAAGTATAAACAAATATGAAAGAAATAAACATCATGAGTTTGCATGTAACCACATAAACAATTAAAATCTAGTCAACTATAGTATAGGCTCTAAGGGTCTAATAACCTATCCTATATCCCTATAGTCAAAAGCTCTGATACCAATCTGTCACACCCCGACCCGCAGCGGAAAAGGTGATCGGGGCATGATTGGGTTATCATCAAAGCTCATGACATTTATTATAACGTTTCATATTCATTATTACAATTTAAAGGGAAACATACAATCTTAATTTCATCATGTCCTAAACATCATTCTAGACTTCATTGTTTTCTTCTAAGGCATTTCCTATGTTTTCCTTGCTTCATCCTGTTCACCTGTATCATGTGTAAAAATTGTTTTTGGATCAACAAAAAGTTGGCGAGTGAATCCTGTTAAAAACATTTAAACAAGTTTATTGAATTGATTATTAAATAAAGTGCATAACCACATATGAGTAAATGTAAATGTAAATATATTCACAAAACACTTAATATTTAGTAATGCACACACATACAATAATTGATCGTTTTGAGGCACGCGTTGTTCAACTCGTCTCTCACGAGGAACTGATGGGCCTAATGAATGAGTTTTGAGGCACGCGTTGTTCTACAAACTGATGGGCCTAATGAATGAGTTTTAAGGCACGCGTTGTTCAACTCGTCTCCCACGAGGAACTGATGGGCCTAACAAATAATTTGCATACAACTTTGACAATAAGTAATACATAACTACAACCAATATTTACATTCTAAGTTTAAATCATAATATGGTATGGCACGAGTTTAAATAAACGAGTTAGTTTTAGTGACACATAATACACCCCAAAACGTGTAATTAAAAAAGGGGAGTTGTAAGATTCACTCACAGTGGGTGCGTTCGGTTGATGATGTTGAATGCGCACGAAGTTTGATTTAACCACGAGTGAAACTAACCTAGATAATAACATAATGGTTCGGTAAATAAGCGGATTTTATTAATCAATTTTAGTAGGATTATTGGATATGTTTTTGTGAGTTTAAAGCTATTTTCTAACTTTAAAAATGTTATTTTTAAGTATTTTTAATTGATTTTTAAATAAAATAAATAAATAAAAATAATAAACAAAATGTTGACTTTTTGACCGTTGACCTGTTGACCGGTTTTATTGTGTAAATGTATGCGTCGGGCAGGACTCGAACCCGAGACCTCCCGTTCGCGTGCACGCAGCTCTACCAACTGAGCTACGTGTCTAACCCGAAATATTTCTGTTTTTAATTATATTTATATACTAATTGAATTAATCCGAAAATCATTTATTTTAAAAACGATTTTAATGCATCGGCTCGGTGCTCGCCACAGGTCTCGAACCCGGGACCTGTGGGTTAGTTTGGCACACAGTCCACCGCTGGACTGTGTGTCCAACTTGGTAAATAATCTGTTTTTTATTATACTTAACATCTTACTGGAATTAACCCGGTTCGGTCTCAAGAAAGTCATTTTATTTCTGTGAAAGTGCGTGTGTCAAGAATCGAACTCGGGACGTATGCGTGTTTATTTGCACACAGTCCACCGCTGGACTGTGTGTCTAACCCGAGATATAAATTGATTTAAATTAAACACATATAATACCGAAAACTTCATCTTCTTCGTTAAGCTTAACCAGAATCGATGTCCGACTGTTTTGACAAAAATAATCAGTTTCTTTAGTGTGTTGTGATTAGCTACATGTGAGTTTAATAAAAACGAGAGAGATTAAGTGTAAGATATACCGAACAGAGCTCCTCTGTTTCGCCGGCGCAACTCCGATGATAGCAGGTTATTCCGGCGACGTGTGTTTTGCGGCAGAGGGTCTTCAGGAAGCTTGAGGTGAGTGTGGGTGGCTTCGGTATGGGCTCTAGGTGTTCTGTTTTTAGAGTAAGGCACAGAGGTGAAGGGGTTCGGTTTTCCGGCGAGTTGCAGAAAATTTCCGGCGAGTGAAATTACGTCGAGAAAGGGTGTGATTGTGAGCGAAAAGGTTAACAGAAGTTAGAGGGTGTATTTATAGGGCAGAACATTGACGAATTTGGTCCATTTACCGTCTTGATTCGTCGGTCAATGATTTTTCGGCGGTTATGACTTGTGTCACGGACTGGACATCGGTTATAACCGATGTTGAGGTAATTGCTTCGGTTAAATTAGAAGAAACCGTCCAATCTCGGCGAAATCGCCGGGATTTCCGACGACTGCAATTTTGGGCGCGACTTGACTAGATTTGATTTCCGAGATTCATTATTTCAATTAATTGTTTCGGTATCTTAACAAAAACCCAAAGTGGCGGAGTGGTTGAGCGCGCGTGTGTTAAGGCTTTGGAATCCTGGCTGACCCGGGTTCGAAACCCGGCAGCAGCAATATATTTTTATTTCATTATTTTTAATGAATTTTCAAATATAAATTATATATTCCAATATACTTATTAATTATGTATCGTTTAAAATTTATTTGAGCATTAAATACGCAACGAAATTTTTAACTGATTGTTCAGTTAATAAACGGAGCGGGTTTGGTAAATCCGTTTTTTAACGGATGTTACATGACTTGTGCGGATGTCAAGGTGGAATACCAAAAGCCATTAGGGCTACTTCAACAACCTGAGATCCCAGTGTGGAAATGGGATCAGATCTCGATGGACTTTATCACTAAACTCCCGCGAACTCCTGGTGGTTGCGATACCATCTGGGTGATTGTGGATCATCTAACTAAGTCTGCACACTTCCTAGCGACCAAAGAAACAAATAAGATGGATAAGTTAACTCGCATCTACATTAAGGAAGTAGTTTCTCGGCACGGGGTGCCAACGTCCATCATTTCAGACAGAGATGCTCGTTTCACGTCCAACTTTTGGCGGTCACTTCAGAAAGTGTTGGGTACACGCTTAGATATGAGCACAGCTTACCACCCTCAGACGGATGGTCAAAGTGAAAAGACCATTCAGACATTGGAGGACAAGCTTAGGGCATGCGTGGTAGACTTCGGGAACAGTTGGGAAATCCATCTGCCTTTAGTGGAATTCTCGTATAGCAACAGTTATCATACGAGTATTCAGGCAGCACCGTTCGAAGCATTGTACGATCGCAAATGTAGATCACCGGTCTGTTGGGCAGAAGTCGGTGACAGTCAACTCACAGGTCCTGAGTTGATACTTGAGGCTACTAAAAAGATTGTGCAAATCAGAAACCGCATGGCAGCGGCACGGGATCGACAGAAAAGTTACGCTGATCAACGACGCAAACCGCTCGAATTTCAAGTAGGTGACCGTGTCCGACTGAAGGTGTCACCCTGGAAGGGTGTAATTCATTTTGGAAAACAAGGCAAACTAAATCCACGGTACGTAGGCTCATTTGTGACTTCGAAGCGTATCGGGCCCGTAGCTTATCAGTTAAACCTTCCTGCCGAACTCAGTGGAGTTCACAATGTTTTTCACGTGTCCAATCTGAAGAAGTGTCTATCATATGAGACCCTAGTCATTCCATTGGATGAGATTCAAGTGGATGAGCAACTGCATTTTGTGGAACAACCTATCGAGATCATGGACCGTGAGGTCAAGACTGGAAGGCACAGCAAGATACCGATCGTCAAGGTTCGTTGGAACTCTAAGCGTGGACAGGAGTTCACGTGGGAAAGGGAGGACCAAATTAAAAGCAAATATCCACACCTTTTTGCAGCTGAGCAGCAAACTGATGTTACCGCCAACTGAATTTCAAGATGAAATTCTTTCAACATGGGGATAATCTGACATCCCGGTTTTTCAGGTACTTTAAACGCACCACTTTATCTTCTTTGTTCCTACGCTAATTTAATTCGGAGAATTAATTACGCGCACGCAATAACTACGCTAACTTTAGTATTTCGGAAATACACAATGTTTGGAAATTCTAACGAGTTATATCTGAATTACGTGCTATGTGTTATTAGACGCTTGTGGATTATTGAAATTCTAACGAGTTATATCTGAATTACATGCTATGTGTTATTAGACGCTTGTGGATTATTGTATCACGCTTCGATTTCGCGATTTATTAGTCATAAGCCTTGTGTTATCGAATTGTAAAAATAACTAAATAAATAGCCGAACCGAATCGAGCCGAGGAACGTGTCGACCTTGTGACCACGCAAGCCCAACCCGCCACCCACACCCCCCCCCTTGCGAACCCAACCCAACCCGCCACCCCTCCCTTGCGGCCCAAGGACAAGCCCAAACCGCCCCCTTGCCCCCTTATGTATGCATACGTATGTATGCATGTTGCATTCTTGAAGTTTTGGCAAAACCCTAGAACCTCTTTCCCTTGGTGAAACTCGACGGCAGCAGCCCCATTCTCCTCTCTCTCGGTCGCGCAAGGCAGTCCCCCCCCCCCACTGTCGCTAGCTCTTGTTCTCGGTCTCTCTCTCTCGCTCGGGCTCTATCTCTCTCGTATATTTCTTGAAGGGTTGGTGTTTTTTATTGTCTTGGTTTTAAGTTTTGTTATACGTGGTGTGTTAGTTTGATATCATGTTATTGATAGGTAGTTTAGAAATCATGTTGGGATAATGTTTCGATCATGTAATTATTAGAAGTATGCATAAATTCTGGCTGCGTTCGTTATGATGTAAGGGTGTTATTCACCTAGGGTTTGTGTGAATCTTGATGTATTAGATGATATTGATACGTTAACCTGCTGTTAATCGATACAACTAAGCGTCATGGCCGTTTAAACATGTTCTAATACAATAAAGTCGAAAACGGAAAGCTGATTGACATTTACAGCCAACTTCAATTGGCTGTAACCTGATCATTATTTATGGAAAAGTGTATTTTCTGAAGCCTAAAACGTGTATTTTTGAAAAACACTGCAAATGGCGCCGGATTCATATATTTCTGAGGTCGGTTGCTATTTTTAAATGATTAGTTAGTGCAGCAGATGAAGCTTCGTAATTTCTGCAGAAGTTTCAGGTTGTTTATTGAGTCGTATCTCATAGTCTGTATGGGGTTAGGTCACGAAATTTGTATAGTAACTGGAGACGGGAGTTTCCGAAAATATGCCACTGGAATTTAGTTAATCGGATGAACGATGATTTTTAAATGATTTTTCTCGTGGAGTGCATTCAGAAAACGACGAATCTAACTGTAGCCTAGTAAATAAATTCTTATAGATAATTGGTAATCAATTAGGACTTGAAAATTTTGTACAAAATTCTACAGTCTAATTGACACCTCCTGTAAAAAATTGGAATTTTGGAACGTTGGAACTATTTTATAAGAATTCTCGAAAACAACCCAGTTATGAATGTACAAGCTGAAACATGATAACTTACGTTTGTGTGTGTCTAAGTGTTGTATGAGTTATCCTGTGTTTGTGACAAGTTGATTTGGTCGTTATTTCGTATGGTGACACTTTGCATGCATGATTATGGTTTCGAACTGGTTATTACGTGTGCCGTACTGTGTGTTAGTTGTGCGTAGGGTTTTGTGTCAGTGTGTTCACACACTAACTTTGAATCGGTTGACATGTTAGGATGTGATTAGCGGTTCCATCCTTTACTTCTTTCGCATTTATCTAACCGAGCAATTTAAGGTGACTTCACGGCCCCTATTTTATCCGGTTTTGAACAACAGGGGGAGAAACATGTATACGCTCTACAACTCTACTTTTACGTTATGCGAATTAACGTTGTTAACTATTCGGTAACTAAGTTAATGTTAATATATGTTATGGTCACTAAGTAGCTTTTATCACGGAAGTTCTCAACCAACTCTCGGATCCTTAGTATTGGGTTAGATAGTGGAGAAATTATAGTAGTACTACTAGGCCTGACAAGCCTCACCCGAGCTAGTCGCGCTAGCCGACCAGGAATGGTCAACGGGTGATTAATTTGGCCTAACTTTCGCCATGGTCAGTGATAGACCTGGCAACACAGAGGCAACAACAGTCAGCTTCGATCGCGAACTCTTACGTGACGTAACTCTAGGCTCGCTACCTGCATGTTAACATTGAACTTATTTACGAAACAACATTATTATTCCAGGTTAGGAATAATGGAACTATGTCGTTATTCCGGGTTAGGGATAACGGGGGAAACCAATCTTTTAAACCGAACTTGTGAACTTATAAAACCTGTGAATTCACTCTTCTTTAATGTTGACACTTGTTTCTTTGCATGTTTCTCAGGACGCTAGGAGCGCTAGGTGCACCCACTTTGCATTTGATCAAGACATTTTTATCGAGTCTTTATTAACGATTATTTTTGAGATTTTGGTTTTGGTGTTTATGTTGGCGCCCGTTACTTTACTCTAATGCTTCCGCTAAACTTTGAAACTTTGAAAATGACTATGCATGTTTACAATAAATGTTTTTGGAAAACGTTTAAATAAATCATATAGAATCGTTCGACATTGCTAGTGTCTGAGATTCTGGTTTGATCACACGCCTCGCGGTAATACTCCGCAAGTGGAAATTGAGGGTGTGACAGAATTTAATTCGATCGGATCGTTTTCGATCGGTTTTTCTCAACATTTAAATTAAAAAATGTGCAGCAACAACAAAAAGAACTTAAATCATGACTTAAGTAAAACATGTCCAGCAGCACCTTTCTAGGCTGCATTAAACTATAACAAAAGCAATACATAATTGAAATCATGAAATGTTCTATAGTGAAAAATACAAAAGCCATAAACATCTTCTTAAAGCCTGCTCATCTCTATCCACAAAATTCCAATTCAAATTAACATACATAAGGAATAGGATTTAGGGTTAGATTTTCATATTATTAAGTTGGGCTCTTTGAGCTTTTAATTTTTTTTGGCTAGTATATTTTTCGGGTTTTTAATCTTTAAAATCTATAATATATATATATATATATATATAGGACAAGGATCCGTTATGAACCACCCTTTATTGCGAGAACCGCGAGAACCAGTGTTAACACAAACAGTAATACCTAAAAAATCCAAAAAAAAACCAATTTTTTTTGTTTTTTTAATATTTTTTTTGAAAAAGTCGCTATATTTACTCAACAATAAAAAAATTTGAGTACCAACTATCCATGCACATGTGTATCTATATATATCAACATGAAATAAGGTGTTTTGGTACACTAATTTAAATACATTTTCTCTTTCATCTATCATACCATCCATAATACACTACCATGCACATGTGCATTTTTATCATTTCTTTGACAAATTCCGTGATACATTACAAATATTAGACAATTGTACTTTCATTTACACTAACATGTGTAATACACTACTTTTTACGTTACCAATATAAGAAATGCACATGTGCATCTATATGTATCAACAAATAATACTAATAATAATAATAAATAATTATATTTATGGTTTACTATTCATTACTACTTATTATTAATATATATATATATATTATATATATTATATATATATATATATATATATATATATATATTATATACAAAATAAGGTGTTTTGGTACACTACTTTAAATACACTTTCTCTTTCATCTATCATACCATCCATAATACACTTCCATTACCTTCTACCATCTATAATACAATACCATTACCTCCTACCATTTATAATACAATGCCAATACCAATATTTTCACTTTATTACATGTATATCAACACCGTTTATACCATCCAATCAACATATTACATCATAAAGTGACAACTATAATGAACCCATTAACCAATAGATATAACTAACCAAAAAATATATATATGAGCCTATTTCTTCATTCAAAATCATAAATTTTTTGTACCAAAACACGGTATATAATTGTTATACATAATGATGCACATGTGCATTTAATGTAAAATTGAGTGTATTATGAATGGTATTGTAAATTAAAGTGCAATTATCTACTAGTGATAACGTATTACTGAATTTGTCGAAGTTATGATACATATGCATGGATAACTGTTACTCAAAAAAAAAATTTTGGTAACGAAATATAATGATTTTTATTAAAAAATATTTTAAAAAAAATTTGAGTGCTTTTTTTATTTTTTTTAGATTTTATTTTGCAATAAAGGTGGTTCTCGCGGTTCTCACAATAAAGATGGTTCTCACATGAACCTTACCCTATATATATATATATATATATAGGGGATGGGTAAAATGAGAACCACATTGAGTTGTGAGAACCGTAAGAACCATTATAAGCCATTAATCAAAATTTTTACGCGCGGGTTCAGACTTTTTTACGCCCGTTTTTATACTTTTTCACGCGCCGGGTTTAAACTTTTTTTACGCGCCGGTTTTAAACTTTTTTACGCGCGGTTTTAAACTTTTTTTTTACGCGCCGGTTTAGACATTTTTTTACGCGCCGGTTTAGACATTTTTTTATGCGCCGGTTTAGAACTTTTTTACGCGCGGTTTTAAACTTTTTGAACGTGCTGGTTTAAAATTCTCTTTGCGTGCCGATTTTAATCTTTTTTTACGCGCGGTTTCAAGCTTTTTTTACGCGCCGGTTTTAAATTTTTACGCGCCGGTTTTAAACTTTTTTTACGCGGCGGTTTTTAACTTTTTTACGCGATGGTTTAAAACTTTTTTTACGCGCCGGTTTATAACTTTTTTTACGAGCCGGTTTTAAACTCTTTTTACGCACGCTTTTAAAATTTTTTTACGCACCGGTATAAAAGTTTTTTACGTGCGGTTTTGAACTTTTTTTAAACGCCGGTTTTAAACTTTTTTTACGTGCGGGTTTAAACTTTTTTATGCATGGTTTTAAACTTTAAAACAATTATTTTTTACAAAAAAAATCATTTTTTATACAGGTTTAAACTTTTTTTTACAAAAAACAAAAAATATTTTACACCAAACAAAATTTTTTTATTTTTACAAAAAACTTTTTTACAAAATTTTTTTTTACGCCAAACATCTTTTTCCGCCCCCGACACCCCGATTTCGAGTTTACGAAATTTGAGAATCTTACCAAACGAACTCACCCAAAAATCACGAGTCAATAGATGTTTCATGTTGAATTTTAAAATAGAAGAGAGAGAAAGGATGTGACATATTGAGTTTTAAATAGAAGATAGAGAAAAGATGTGACATGTTAACTTTTAAATGGAAGAAAGAGAAAAGATGTGACATGTGAATAAAAGACTAAAATACCCTTTTGATTTAATTTGGTTATGTGTGATGTGTAAATATGCATTGGATGATAGGAGTTCTCATGGTTCTCGCAACTGGGATTGGTTCTCTCTTGAACCGAATCCTATATATATATATATATTATTTAATAAAAATAATTCGAGCGAAACCGATCGATCGACGAGCGAGCGGACCTTTGCTCATGCTTGGATTGAATTTGAATCCAACCGATTCGAGCGGCTCATTTACAAACTGGGCGGGAATCGAACGAGCATTTTTCGAGCAATCGTTGAGCGATCCTCGATCTTCGAGCAGTTTGGACAGCCCTAGTCAGACATTTGATTCTGAACGGTTAAGCGTTATACTGGCTCTTAATGGTTGTTTAACACTTAATGGTTCAGAGCTCTTACTGGTTCAGCATTTACCCATTCAGAAGTTGCCAAATAGTCCCGTAGTCATAATACAGGGCTTGAGTTTGAGTCAAGTCGGTATTAACTCGGGTTTGAGACAGTAATAACACGAGTCGATTTGAAGTTGACTGTGTTCATAAAAGTTTTGTTAAGTGGATCATTTTTTAGAAAGACTGGCAATCTAAAGTTGGTAGAAAAGATTGTTAATGCTCAATAGCTGATAGCCATTTTGTATGGAAATGTTGTTTATCTATCTGTTTTTATTGCGCAACCGCATGGTATCATACTTCTTCAGAGATAACAGGCGTGAGTCGATGTGAAAAACGCGGACTGAAATCTGAGTTCTAGTAACTCCAGTTGATCCTTGAGTCCCTTCCCATCAATTCCATCAAGATCATTAGGTAATGTGCTTTGGAAATGAGGTTGGATCCGTGACTCAATTCGATAGCGATCTTTTTTTTTTTTAACGGCAAACTGCATATTCATTCATCATCAATTACAAAAAGATACAAAAGGATAGTAAGCTACTAGCCCACCACCTGATTAAAGCTCGTCACCAAACAGAAAAACAGACTGAAGCAAATAAAAACATATTACAACCTATTAGGGATGAGCAAAATGGACCCGGTACCGGTACCGAATTTACCGAACCGGGTATGTTTTCGGTACCAAATCGGTACCGACTTTTGACATTTTCGGTACCGGTCCGGTACGGTACTGGTTCGGTACCGGTATTTACCCTCAAATACCGGTACCGTACCGGTACCGGTACCGAACCGAACCGGGTATATTCGGTACGGTACCGGTACCCACTTTTGGAGATTTTCGGTATCGGTACTTTCGGTTCCGGTACCGGTCGGTACCGAGCTCATCCCTACAACCTATGAGTTAAGACACTTCAAATCTCGTCTATTCGTTCCAGTCCTAACTCTCCCTTTTCGCCATATATTTGATCCATAAAAACATTGTTGCCTGCATCTCGCCAAATTTTGCATCTATATTAACTCGCTTCCCGCTGAAGATATATTCGTTCCTCACTTTCCATAAGCTCCAACATGTTGTCAATATTATAGTTTGTATGAAAATCTTTTCCACATTTCGATCGTAGCTTGTTTGTAGGCTTCCAATAAGTCCATAGTAAATGCATAGAGTTGTTGAATTTTGCACCACACACTCACTTTATATGCCATATGACCGATGCCGCGTAACAAGCCGTGAATAAGTGATCCGCATCCTCCTCTTGTTCCCCGCAAAGTTTACACATCGCCGAACCTTGTAGCATGCCCCGTCTCTTTAAGCCACCCATAGTTGCCAGTCGATCTTGAATTCCGCCCCATCCGAAGATATTAGCCTTCCTTGGGACCCATTTATCCCAATCATAAAGGTAAAGTGGGACCGCAAAACTAGTTAGTTTTGTCCGAATAGAAGATACCGAAAACTGCCCCTTTTTTGCTGTTGTCTACACCCACTTATCGGGTCCGGAAACCAAGGTAACCGACCGAATCAGGTCATTTAACAGTTGTAGTTGACCACGCTACATTGCTGAAATCGGGTTCTGATAGAACCAGATTCGAGATGGCTAATCTCCCAAGAGACCCGTAGAATGGGTTAGGCTCCAAAGAACATGATAAAGGAACTAGAACTTTTCAACAATCTTTTTCTACTTCCTTCATGCAATTTACGTACACTTATAAAAGCAAAATAAATAAAACCACCAACAACTAAAACATGGAAGAACTTGGTGCTAAATAAAAGCCAATAACATAATAGTGGAGAACATGGTCATGTTGCATGTGTTAAAAACAACATGTGATTTAATAAAATAAACCGCAAATAATCATATGGGTCAAGCCAAGTGTGCACATATCAATATTGTTCACGGGTCGAGTCATATCAGGTTCTGTCTCCATTCCCATTCCACCGACCTAACTTCCACCGAGACCCTTTTATTTCTTTCTAACACGAACAAAGCCGGAAATAGGTCCTTTAAAGGGCCATCCCCAACCCACCAATCCAGCCAAAACCTAATTCGATAGCGATTCTACCTCCCCTAAAATTGTCTCAATGACTAATAAACGCCATCAAATGGCACATCATCCTCGACAACGCTCCAAAACCGAGGTTGTGTGAGTGTTGTTATCTCATTTGAAACAGACATTTCATAAGTTTAATATTCTTATTCTCAAGTCATTTAAACAGGTCATCAAACCTTCAACTTATTAGTACTTAGGTGGCCCAACAACCCAGTGCATGTGGGTTCAAGTCCAATTTAGGATAGGTGTTCACTATTATTGTTCAAGAAAACATTAAAATGTCAATTTTAAAAATGGTGTCAATGTTTGTCAAATCTTCAATTGATCCCAACCAACAAGGAAACGTAACTCTCATCTTCAAATCATAAAGGTCAATTAGGATATCATTTTTGAAGAAAAGTATATGGGGCATATATGTGCATTAGGGGTGTTTATTTTATTTATTTTTTTTTATGATTCTGGTTAAAATGTTTTTTAGTTCAAACCATTTATTCTTACCAAACCAAAGAGTACAACCTTTATATAAACTTGCAAAAAATGTAAAATAAATATAGAATTTGAAGTAAACGATACAACATCAAATCAACCATGCCATGCAATATAGGACAATCTAAAATTATAGGACTCCATAAACCTATTAACAATAGTAGTTATTTCCATCCATCTTTGAGGTTTATTATGAAATGAGAGCTAGGTGTAGCTTAGAAACCGTATTCGTTATGTTATAAGAGCTAGGTGTAGCTTAGAAACCGTATTCGTTATGTTATAAGAGCTAGGTTTTGCTTAGAAACTCCATCGATTGTTGGTTGCTCACTATAACTCCCCAAAAATACATGAACCTTAGTCATTACCAACTCGCATATCCTTAACCAAATCATCCATGTCAACCCTTGGGCAATGCCAGAAGCAAAAATCCTAACAATCATTGATAATGTTAAACCGATAATATCAAAGATATTATTGGTTTCATTATTTGCACATATTTGTATTTATTTTTGTAATATTCTGTAGCTACTAGTTTGTTAGGTTTCCCTACTTTATCTCATTGACTTGTAGGAGCTTGATAATCAATAACAGAACATCCACATTTACTATCTCACAGATAATTGACTTGTCGTCCAATATTGGAAAACCCCAATAAACTGTCAATCACCACACAAATGAAAGTTGTTCCCAGAGAGTCATCACCAGCCAACGCCAATTTCCAAGAAATCAAAAGTCGGGTGCCCACTCCTATTAAGCCAATAGCAGGAATGTTCTTTTATTAGAATGCGGCGTCATTTAAGAATAACACGTCATAAGATATAAAATCATCATTTTCAAAAATAACACCAAATCTTGTCTGGGTTAAAATAATGCTTTATAAAAACAAAAATACATAAAATGAAGTTCAATTCAATTTTAAGGCAACAATGGTTGGATTTCAATTTTATTATGTAATAGTTACGATGTAATGTTTTTCTCTTTGATGTAACTGTAAACATTTGTCTCCCAATTTCTGGCTGGGAGCCTTGGATTTTTTGGAGTGGAATAAAGTCCCGTTTGCTATTCAAAAAAAAAAAAACATAAAATGAAGTCTAAAAGCTCAAATAGAATTTGTATAACAGAAGTTTATAAATAGAATCTTAAGACTTTGATCATTTTATATAAAATAGATCTTAAGATTCTGAAAATCTTTACAAAATAAATGTGGTTTTTATAAAGTTTGCTTAATCTTTCCTTCGGCCAAAGGATAACGTTGGAAGGAATGTCATCTAAAAGGAAATAGTTCAAATGATATCAAGCCAAATAGGGGTAATTATCAAATAAATTGTAAAGAACCAAAAGTATCGAGTTCTTTTCCTAGTGCAACAAAGATGCTTTACACATCAAACAAATGTCACCATCCACTTTCTAAGGTCAAATGACTTTATCATACACTTAAAAACATAGTTTAACTTATTATATTAGAACGTGTATAAAAATATATGACGGAAATGAGTATGTAACACTAACGGCCGGCTGGATCATTCATGATCCACGACTAACAAATATTTTTGTCTTTATTTTGTCATTGAAAAGTTTTGTTTCCTACACTTTGATCAATCCTTTGATAAACTCTAAAGATTTGATCTTTCATACATCTTATCAAATTAGGGTTTTTTTTAAGTGTGTCTTATCAAAGAGGCAAAGACTTATTTTATGAGGTACTCCTTCGAGTTAGGATTCCTCGTTCCTTTTTAATATCGACGTGTCTAATTCTTTGATTCAGATAATTTTGGATACTTTGTTATTTGTATATAGTTGAAACATATCAAATTAATTTCAACTTTTTAATAAAACATCATTTGTGTGTATATATATACATATATTTGTTGCTTTGAGATGTTATATCTATTTCTATACTACTATGTTACTCATCACTTATTTTTTGAATGGTAGATTTCTATTGCTATATCTCTAGTTCGGATTGTTTGCATGATGTGTGGTTTCAAGCCGGATGTCTTTTTGGAAGCAGCCTCTCTATCCATAGAGGTAAGGGTTGTCTACATCTCACCCTCCTCAGACCCTACCAGTAACTTTGCAATTTGTGAGACTTACTAGGTATGGTCGACGTTGTTGTTTTCTGATAAAACATATAGCGTTGAAGTTTGTAGGCTTCTGTGTTGATTTTAACTGTTAGATAATTGCGATCTAATACACAATGGGTATGTTTGGCATGGAGCTTTTAGAAACTTTTAGAAGCTTAAACTTTTAAGAAAAATCTCATACTCATTAAAAAACCTTGTTTGGTTGATGAAGCTTGAAACTTTTAGGTTAGGAGCTTGAAGTTTTTGGTTGAACGCTCCTACTAGTTGCATTTATAAGGAGCCACAAGCTTTTAAGGAAAAAATAACTATTTTAACCTCTAAAGATAATGAACTTTTTAATGTCTATTTTGGTTATTTTATGCATTTTATCCCCAGCTACTCTACTCTGCCAAACACCTAAATATATCTAAAAAACTACAACTTCCAGCCACCAGTTACTTTTGCCAAACATACCCAATATGACCAATATGTTATGATTTTATTTATAGCAATATATGATGATAGCGAGTAAAGATCAAATACAAATAAACTTAACATACAAAACGTATAAACCGAAGGAAAAGACAAAAAAGCGCGGTGGCATTTTCATAATTATCAGTAACTATCAAAATTACCCTATAAATGATCTGTAGAGTAATTTTGATCTTTTTGTAACAACTCTCCAAAACACCCCGAAATTTAGCCGAAACGTAAAACTAGACACGCAAATCGAGACGAGGAACGCAAAACGAGACAGGTCCACCTGGACAGTCCAGGCGCCATGCGCCAGAGACATTCTCTGTCGCGACGAGCGGGAGGTATCCAGGTGACGTGTCACCATTTCGTGCCATCTGGAAACCTTACACTTGTGACTAGGCTGACCTAGCCTAGCTAGGCACCTCAGGCGCCACGCGAGAGGTAACCCAGATCCCGCGCGACGCGCGAGGGAGGTAAAAAACGGGTATAAAAGGAGCAGCGTGGGACTGAGTTCTGTGCTCATTTGCGATCGATAAAATCGAACGTATACTCTCTGAATTTCTGTTTCTTCGTGCAACACCCCCTAAAACCCTAAACCCCTAAACCTGCGAAGCGCTGCCCGCTGTAAGTAACTTAACCCCCGATCACTAATTCACTACCCTACCCAATCGATCTAGAATCGCCAACGCATGTCTAGGCTCTGCCCGACTACGTTCGTTGGAGTTCTGTCGAGTGTTTTATGGACACCCTACCAATCGATCTAGAATCGCCAACGCATGTCTAGGCTTTGCCCGACTACGTTCGTTGGTGTAACATCCGTCGAAAAACGGGTTTCCAAAACCCGCTTCGTTATTAATCAAATATCCAGTTATATTTTTTCATTGCGTATTTATTGCTCAAATTAATTTTAAACGATACATAATTAATAAATATATTAGAATTTAAAAACCATAATTTATAAATAATATTAAATAGTGAGAAAAAAATAAAATGGGGACGCCGGGTTTCGAACCCGGGTCACCCACAAACTCAAACACACAACACATCGCTCCGCCACACGCCTTCTTTGTGAAAATACTGAAACAAATAATACTTAAAATAAAACCCGAATTCAAAACCGGAGATCACCGCGCTCAGAACTCGCAATCACCGGAAAATCCGGCAATCCGCGACTTTGGCCAATTTCCTTTTGACCAAAACGTTAACCGACTTCGACATCGGTTATAACCGATGTCTGACCCTCAATTTTAGTCGTAACCACCGGAAAAACCCTTGACCGCGAATTAAGACCCAAAATTAGACCAATACATTCAGTTCTTCCCTATAAATACCCACTCAATCTTCCGGAAATCCTTTCGCTCAGAACCGCTCACTTTTTCGAAGCTAAAGCTCGTCGCGGAGATTTCCAATTTCGCCGGAACTTCGCCGGAATCGATCGTCAGAAAACCGTATTCATTCCTCGACCGGTATATCTTCTAAATTTCTCTGCTATCTCTTAATTCATACTTTAATTGTTCAAACAAAGGTTCTAAACTGTTAATCAATATATTCAGCCGAGAAGTCACAAATCGGAGCCGACGAATTTCGCCGGAAAATCTGAAGAAGACACTCTGTGATTGGTAGATCTTATCCCTAAATTCCTTTCTTTTACTTCAATTCAATCAATCATAAGCGTAGTTGGTCAATTAAACAAACAGTCAATTCACTGTTCGGTAATTCGATAAACGAAGAAGATGAAGTTAAGACATGTGTATAAGTATAACTAAAAACGGATATTCGAACGGGTTAGACACACAGTCCAGCGGTGGACTGTGTGCACAAACAATGCACACGTCCCGGGTTCGAATTGCACACGTTACCGAATTTCAAAATTAAAACCAACATTTTTACAACTGAATCAGAACAAGTCACAGAATGTTTATAAGAATAATATAAATCATAAGTTTAACGGATTTGACACACAGCCCAACTGGTTGGGCTGTGCGCACTCGAACCGAAGGACCCGAGTTCGACTCCGGGTCACTGAAGTCGGTTCGGCCATATTAAATCCTTTTTGAAATAAACTAAAAAAAATAACAGTTAATTAGTATATATATATAATTAAAACAGAGAATATTTCGGGTTAGACACGTAGCTCAGTTGGTAGAGCTGCGTGCACGTAAACGAGAGGTCCCGAGTTCGAACCTCACTCAGCGCATACAAACTCACAGTCCGACCGGTCAACGGTCAACGGTCAAAAATTCAACATTTTTTTATTTCTTTTTCCTTTTTTTATTTATTTAATCTGAAAATTATTTAAAAATACTTAAAAATAATATTTTTAAAGTTAGAAAATGTCCTTAAACTCACAAAAATAAATCTAAAAATCCTATTAAGATTATGAATTAAAAGTATTAATCTCAAATAAAATCCATTTATTTACCGAACCATTTCGTTATTATTTTAGGTTAGTTTTTCCTCGTCGATCAAATTCTAAAATTCGTGCGCATCCAACATCATCAAAGAACGCACCCAATGTGAGTGAATCTCTATCGATTCCCCGTTTGGGGAGTATCATGTGTCGTTTAATTCCTTATTATATTTAAACACTTGTGCATCCATCATATCTGTGATCAAATGTGTATCAAATGTGTATCAATTGTTGTGTGGATTATATGTAGTTTGGATTTATCATTTTCAGTGCACGCATATCATAAGGCCCATCAGTTCGCCGTGGGAGTCGGGTTGAGCATCAGGTGCCTCATACGATCGGCTCCGTTTGATTGAGCCTTGATCTCACATTCATATCATTATACATAACATTCAAAGTGGTTTATGTTTGTTATTTATATATGTTTGCTCACATGTGATTATTGCACAAATTTTCAATATTAAATAAAATAAGAAATTAATAACAATGTTTTAAACAAGGTTCACTCGCCAACTTTTGTTGACCCAAAATATCCCCGTTTTACACATGATACAGGTGATCCAGTTGAGGCAAGAAACACATAGGAAGGCCTAGAAGAATAAATCAGTTTAAGCTTTGGATTGTTTACATAGTTTCATTTCCTTGTAATTGTATGGATTTTGATTTGGATATTTAAGTTGTAGTTTGAATTTAATAAATATGAAACATTTTAGTAAACATCATGAGCTTTGGTGATAACCCAATTATGCCCCGACTCTTATTCCGCTGCGGGTCGGGGTGTGACAGATTGGTATCAGAGCCATGACTATAGGGATATAGGATAGGTTATTAGACCCTTAGAGCCTATACTATGAGTTAATTAAAATTTTAAATTGTTTATGCGTTACATATTTATGAATGCTTTATGTTTATTGTTACACTCAATGTTATGCAAGCATGCTCACAAATACATGTTATTATATAATGCTCATCATAATTCATATCCTCATAACATATCATATCCATGAGAGCACACACTCACAATTCCCATGATTTTTGCAATGATTTTTGTATTTTCAAATCACATCAAAGTGAGTTCTCATGACGGGCATGTAATAACTGGAAGGGTACGAATACGGTAGTCGGAACGTCCTGTCTAGGCTTGACATTCGTATAAATCCAAAATAAAGGACCAGTTTGCCTACCTGGGGACTAATGATGAGAGTACGAAGGACCTATTAGGCCAAAGCATGCTATACCAAACGTCGTGTGAGCTAACCCCACTTTGAGTTGTCATTGTGTCTACACCTGGACACCCTCCTACCATACATCTCGCAATCATATTTCATGGTTTTCATTCGGGTGATGCGAGTGTTAATCCGCCAACACCAATGTGAATCCTACTAAGCCCAACATGGCCCAAATGACTATACAGGCGATGGTATGGGGGACATTGGAGGCCCAAACATGAGCAAACCCAAGACATCCTATGGATGTAGTTGCATTATTGTTAGTTATGTTATTTTCATTCTTTTAACGACACATGACACCTAGAAACTTCTTAAACTTACAATCTTCCTATGTATGTTCCTGTAGATGTCGGCTAGGCAACTACGTGGAGGTAGAAAGTCAGGAAGATCCAATGAACGCTTGGCCACTCAAATTGCTAAACAAATGGCTGCGGTACTTCCTGACATCGTGATTCAAGTTCAACAAGCTCTCACCGCAAATCCCATCAACCCTCCCAATCAAGAAGACCAGAGCGTCGCCAACCCTCACTCCAAAAAGTGCTCCTACAAGCAATTCAAATCTTGCGATCCCCCAAAGTATGAAGGGACCGTAGGTGTTACTGCTCTCCTTCACTGGTTTGAAGAAATGGAAAACACTTTCCTCAATTGCGATTGTCCCGAGGATCGCAAGGTACGTTACGCAACGGGGAGACTGTTTGGGGTAGCCCTTACCTGGTGGAACACAGAAAAGGGTAAGCGAGGAGTCGATAGATGCCATGGCCTTAACATGGGAAGAGTTAAGGGAACTCATGACAAGGCGCTTCTGTCCAAGAAGCGAAATCAAAAAGTTGGAAGATGAATTCCACTCGCTGAAACAAAAGGAGGGAGATCACACTACCTACAACAAGAGATTTCTCGAACTGAACCAAATGATCCCCAACTTGTTCACCCCACTGTACCGTTTAGTCGAACACTACATTCGAGGCCTCCCCTCGAAAATCCAAGATTCGGTTTTAAGTACCTCGCCTGCAACACTTGAAGCCGCAATGGAATTAGCCACAGAACTCACCGAGAATCGCATCCAAAACGGCAAATTCAAGGATGAGAAAAAGAAAGCCCCATTGAGGCCCAAACTCCAAACCATTCCGTCTCCTCTTCGAAGTTTGCTGGTAAGAGGAAACGAAACAGCAGAAATTTTGCCGTCACACAAACAAACCCTTCTATCACTGCCGCACCAATTACCCAAATTGCTCCCTCAGCTGCACCATTTAAAAAGCCATACACCAGCCCATACCCAAAATGCAACCGTTGTCAATACCATCACCTTGCCGAAAATCCATGCCAACATTGCACCAGCTGTGGCCGTGCGGGTCACACCATTCAAACTTGTCGCACGCTTCAAAGAATGAACCGCAATCAACCCCCAACCCAAACCCACCATCAGATAGTGGGTCAAGCCAACAACCTTACTCCTACCATCCGCACAACACATAGCCCAATCTTACTACCAACCCAACTACCCCATGATGCAACCTATGCGAGCTTGTTACAACTGTGGAGACCCAAACCACTTCAGGAACACATGTCCACGCTTGGTGAACATCATCCATGCCCAAGCTCAAGCAAATCCGGTAAACCAAGCTAACCAAGCTCCTCCACCTGCTAGAGGAAGAGCTTTCAACATCAATGCCAACCAAGCTAGGGCTGACAACAACGTGGTTAACGGTACGTTTCTCATCAATGGTAGTTATGCATCCATGTTATTCGATACTGGAGCGGATAAGAGTTTTGTGTCCTTAGAATTTGAACCTATCCTAAACCAAACTCGTGATAATCTCATGGAATCGCTAACGGTGGAAGTTGCTGACGGAAAGCCCGTTTCATTAAATTCTATTATACGAAATTGTACCCTCACTCTAAACGATCACGATTTTCCAGTTGACCTTATTCCTATGAAGTTGGGAAGTTTCGATATTATAATCGGTATGGACTGGCTCAGCCAGCATCACGCTGAAGTAGTATGCCGAAAAGTTCATTCGCATTCCTCTTGCAGACGGTCAGACCCTACGTATCTTTGGAGAAACCCCTTCGAAAGGACTCAAATTAATGTCCTGCCTTCAAGCCCGAAAATATCTCCGCAAGAACTATGTCGCATTCCTAACTCACGTCGTCAAAAAGGGAAACAAGGAGAAGAAACTCGAAGATATACCAGTGGTGAAGGAATTCCCACAAGTCTTTCCCGACGACATCTCAGGACTCCCTCCTGTGAGAGAAGTCGAATTCCGCATTGACCTTGTACCTGGCGCTACACCAGTCGCAAAATCTCCTTATAGGCTAGCCCCGTCCGAAATGCAAGAGCTGGCCAGTCAACTGCAAGAACTGACTGACAAAGGATTCATACGTCCTAGCTCCTCGCCTTGGGGTGCACCTGTTCTTTTTGTGAAGAAGAAAGATGGAACGTTTCGCATGTGTATCGACTACAGAGAACTCAACAAGTTAACGGTTAAGAATCGCTACCCACTACCTCGCATCGATGACCTCCTAGACCAACTTCAAGGCGCCACCTGCTTTTCAAAAATCGACCTTCGTTCTGGTTATCATCAACTCAGAGTACATGAAGAAGACGTCCCAAAGACCGCCTTCCGGACTCGTTATGGTCATTACGAATTCATGGTCATGCCATTCGGTTTAACCAACGCCCCAGCTGTCTTCATGGATCTAATGAATAGGGTTTGCAAACCCTACCTCGACCGCTTTGTCATAGTCTTCATCGACGACATCCTCATCTACTCCAAGTCTAAATCCGATCATGAACGACACCTTCGACTCATCCTTACCCTCTTGAGGACTGAAAAGCTCTACGCTAAGTTCTCAAAATGCGAATTCTGGTTAAGATAAGTACAGTTCCTTGGACATGTCATTAATGACAAGGGAATACATGTCGATCCTTCGAAAATCAAGGCAGTACAGGAATGGCATTCGCCACGTACCCCTACCGAAGTAAGGTCATTTCTTGGTTTGGCTGGTTACTATCGTCGCTTCATTGCCAATTTCTCCCGTATTGCTGTACCACTCACGGCTTTGACTCATAAAGGAAAACCCTTCATATGGGGACCTAAACAAGAAGAAGCCTTCCAAACTCTAAAGCAAAAACTTTGTGACGCACCTATCCTCACACTCCCTGAAGGTTGTGATGACTTCGTAGTTTATTGCGACGCGCCAGGGCAAGGACTAGGCTTTGTACTGATGCAAAGAGGAAAAGTGATAGCTTATGCTTCTAGACAACTCAAGGTTCATGAAAAGAATTACACCACCCACGACCTGGAACTTGGAGCCGTTAGTGTTCGCTCTCAAGATATGGAGACATTACCTCTACGGAACCAAGTGTGAAATATACACTGACCACAAAAGTCTCCAACATATCTTTAACCAAAAGGAGTTGAATATGAGGCAACGAAGATGGGTCGAACTTCTTAACGACTACGACTGTGAAATTCGGTATCATCCTGGCAAGACAAATGTGGTGGCTGATGCACTCAGTCGAAAAGGTTATGCGAACTCCATTCGTCTTCTATGTTCGTAAATCATAACCGACATCAAAGATCGAATCCGAGCAGCTCAACACATTTCTGTAACCGAAAATGACGTACGCGATGAGCTGTCATGTGGAGCTGAACTCAAAATCGAAACCAAATCCGACGGTATTCTATACTATTTAAATCGCATATGGATTCCCGATCGCGATAACCTTCGTGATTTCCTCATGAATGAGGCACACAAAACACGGTACTCAATACACCCAGGAGCCGACAAGATGTATCAAGACCTATGATACACCTACTGGTGGCCGGGCATGAAAAAGGATATCGCTGTTTTTGTTTCCAAGTGCCTTACCTGTTCCAAAGTAAAAGTTGAACATCAAAGATCTTCAGGACTCCTAATCCAACCTGAAATACCTGTATGGAAGTGAGAAAACATAACCATGGATTTCATTACCGGGTTACCTCGCACCTCCAGTGGGTATGACACTATATGGGTAATCATTGATCGTCTTACAAAATCAGCTCACTTCATACCAATTCGCGAGGACTTCAAGAACGAGAAGTTAGCTCGTATCTACATCAGAGAGATCGTAAGCCGTCATGGTGTACCTTTAAGCATCATTTCAGACGGTGATGTTCGTTTCACTTCACGAACATGGCGAGCCGTACAAACCGCCTTGGGTACACGATTAGATCTCAGTACCGCTTTTCATCCTCAAACTGATGGACAATCTGAACGCACCATCCAAACTCTTGAAGACATGCTTCGCGCATGTGTCATAGACTTCAAAGGGAATTGGGATGCTCATCTACCATTAGTTGAATTTTCGTACAACAATAGTTATCATTCAAGTATCGGCATGGCTCCTTTCGAAGCTTTATATGGTCGTAAGTGCCGATCTCCAGTATGTTGGCACGAAATTGGGGAATCACAAATCACCGGTCCAGAGTTAATTCAAGAAACAACCGACAAGGTCATTCAAATTCGAAACAATCTTCTAGAGGCTCAAAGTCGTCAAAAGAGTTATGCAGACAAACGACGAAAGCCCTTGGAGTTTGACATTTGGGATCAAGTACTTTTAAAAGTATCACCGTGGAAGGGAGTGATTCGTTTTGGCCAGAAGGGCAAGCTAGCACCACGCTACGTAGGACCTTTCAAGATACTCGAAAGAGTAGGTCCTGTAGCATACAAGCTTGACCTACCAGAAGAGCTCAACAGAATTCATCCCACATTCCACGTATCAAACTTGAAGAAGTGCCTCGCTGATGAAAACCTCCATATTCCGCTAGAAGACATTCAGATCGATGAATCTATGCACTTCATTGAAAGATCAGTAGAAATCATGGACTTCGGGAGAAGCGTTTAAGACGAAGTCATATTCCAATTGTCAGGGTACGTTGGGAGTCAAAACGAGGACCTGAGTTTACTTGGGAACGTGAAGACTCAATGCGCGAGAAATACCCGCATCTTTTTCCTGTTACCACTACTACTTAAATTTCGGGACGAAATTTCTAAAAGTAGGGGATACTGTAACATCCGTCGAAAAACGGGTTTCCAAAACCCGCTTCGTTATTAATCAAATATCCAGTTATATTTTTTCGTTGTGTATTTATTGCTCAAATTAATTTTAAACGATACATAATTAATAAATATATTAGAATTTAAAAACCATAATTTATAAATAATATTAAATAGTGAGAAAAAATAAAATGGGGACGCCGGGTTTCGAACCCGGGTCACCCACAAACTCAAACACACAACACACCGCTCCGCCACACGCCTTCTTTGTGAAAATACTGAAACAAATAATACTTAAAATAAAACCCGAATTCAAAACCGGAGATCACCGCGCTCAGAACTCGCAATCACCTGAAAATCCGGCAACTTTTGACCAAAAAACGTTAACCGACTTCGACATCGGTTATAACCGATGTCTGACCCTCAATTTTAGTCGTAACCACCGGAAAACCCTTGACCGCGAATTAAGACCCAAAATAAGACCCAATACATTCAGTTCTTCCCTATAAATACCCACTCAATCTTCCGGAAATCCTTTCGCTCAGAACCGCTCACTTTTTCGAAGCTAAAGCTCGTCGCAGTAGATTTCCAATTTCGCCGAACTTCGCCGGAATCGATCGTCAGAAAACCGTATTCATTCCTCGACTGGTATATCTGTCTAAATTTCTCTGCTATCTCTTAATTCATACTTTAATTGTTCAAACAAAGGTTCTAAACTGTTAATCAATATATTCAGCCGAGAAGTCACAAATCGGAGCCGACGAATTTCGCCGGAAAATCTGAAGAAGACACTCTGTGATTGGTACATCTTATCCCTAAATTCCTTTCTTTTACTTCAATTCAATCAATCATAAGCGTAGTTGGTCAATTAAACAAACAGTCAATTCACTGTTCGGTAATTCGATAAACGAAGAAGATGAAGTTAAAACATGTGTATAAGTATAATTAAAAACGGATATTCGAACGGGTTAGACACACAGTCCAGCGGTGGACTGTGTGCACAAACAATGCACACGTCCCGGGTTCGAATCGCACACGTTACCGAATTTCAAAATTAAAACCAACATTTTTACAACCGAATCAGAACAAGTCACAGAATGTTTAAGAATAATATAAATCATAAGTTTAACACTGTGCGCACTCGAACCGAAGGACTCGAGTTCAACTCCGGGTCATTGAAGTCGGTTCAGCCATATTAAATCCTTTTTGAAATAAACTAAAGAAAATAAAAGTTAATTAGTATATATATATAATTAAAACAGAGAATATTTCGGGTTAGACACGTAGCTCAGTTGGTAGAGCTGCGTGCACGTAAACGAGAGGTCCCGAGTTCGAACCTCACTCAGCGCATACAAACTCACAGTCTGACCGGTCAACGGTCAAAAAGTCAACATTCTTTTTATTTCTTTTTTCTTTTTTTTATTTATTTAATCAGAAAATTATTTAAAAATACTTAAAAATAATATTTTTAAAGTTAGAAAATGTCCTTAAACTCACAAAAATAAATCTAAAAATCCTATTAAGATTATGAATTAAAAGTATTAATCTCAAATAAAATCCATTTATTTACCGAACCATTTCGTTATTATTTTAGGTTAGTTTTTCCTCGTCGATCAAATTCTAAAATTCGTGCGCATCCAACATCATCAAAGAACGCACCCAATGTGAGTGAATCTCTATCAATTCCCCGTTTGGGGTGTATCATGTGTCGTTTAATTCCTTATTATATTTAAACATTTGTGCATCCATCATATCTGTGATCAAATGTGTATCAATTGTTGTGTGGATTATATGTAGTTTGGATTTATCATTTTCAGTGCACGCATATCATAAGGCCCATCAGTTCCCCGTGGGAGACGGGTTGAGCATCAGGTGCCTCATACGATCGGCTCCGTTTGATTGAGCCTTGATCTCACATTATCATCATTCATATCATATACTCATTCAAAGTGGTTTGTGTTTGTTATTTATATATGTTTGCTCACATGTGATTATTGCACAAATTTTCAATATTAAATAAAACAAGAAATTAATAACAATGTTTTAACAAGGTTCACTCGCCAACTTTTGTTGACCCAAAATATCCCCCGTTTTACACATGATACAGGTGATCCAGTTGAGGCAAGAAATACATAGGAAGGCCTAGAAGAATAAATCAGTTTAAGCTTTGGATTGTTTACATAGTTTCATTTCCTTGTAATTGAATGGATTTTGATTTGGATATTTAAGCTGTAATTTGAATTTAATAAATATGAAACATTTTAGTAAACATCATGAGCTTTGGTGATAACCCAATTATGCCCTGACTCTTATTCCGCTGCGGGTCGGGGTGTGACAGTTGGAGTTCTGTCGAGTGTTGTATGGTTAAAGTGACTTGGGATAACTTACTAACACATGTGCATTGTATGTTTTAATAGAAATCCCAGGAAGTAATCAAGAACTATCACCAGGAACTCCGTAGGATTACTTAAGTGTTCAAGGCGAGTACATTCTCTTTTTGTAAATTTTTTTGTGAGTCAAAATGTGTTACCAAAACCTCAAATATTTTAATTATGCTTAACAGTGATTGAGCATATGTATTCTACAATTACTGCCTGTATGTTGGGGTTTTGTATACATTGCTAGTCCAAAGTCACGGGAGGGTGACAGGAACCGTTACTGTTGGGTGACAGGGCCCAAAGTAATATGACCCACAAGTCAGGATTGACAGTACTGGTTGAGTAATTATGTAGATATAAACATTGTAAATGCGGATGCTCCTCAATAACTGTAAAGTATAATCACTTGTTTTGATAAAACTGAGATGGATTCGCCAGTATTTCTTGCTGATAAAATGTCTTTAAAACGCGTTTCAGGTAACTTAATGTGAAGCTAACAGAAGCCAGCTGGATAGCACTGAAAGCTTAGAAAAGTGGCTATAAAAGTTACCAAAATAAAAAGGAGTTTCTGTTTTCCATAAATTAGGAATTGTCCCTAAAAATATGTATTATAATAGAAACATGGGTTTTACCCCATTTGTTTAATATAAAAGTTTGATGTTTTGAAACTCTGAGATTTATTTTCTAACTACGATTATGATGTCATAATTCCGCTGCCAAATTAATAAACACCAGTACCACCAGCTCTGTGTCTCGCAGCCCCCGCTCCCGGGGTGGTGTCGGGGGTTGCGACAGAAGGTGGTATCAGAGCTATGCCACTGGTTTAAACCATTTAGGTGTTCTTTTGAAATACCTAAATTTTAAACAAATATGTATATATTATTTGGTATTATTTTACTGACTTCTTTAGTTTATAGAATGAGTGTCAGGGTACTTCTGACGCTTATCGTCACCTACCTCATTCTCTGATGGATGAAGGAACATCCCAGCCAACCACAGACTACACCGCTGATTCCGAAGATGCTTTTGTTTTCAAAGCCAAATCTGTAGAACCTTTTCCCCCTAAAACGGGAAATTGGTTTAGTAGAGCCAAAGTAGAGAAAAGGAAAAGATTGAGACAAGCTCAACAACGAGCCATAGCGGCTAGAACTGAGAGAAACACCTGAAACCCCGAAGTTAGACCCTTGTGGGAGGAAGAATTGGATAGGCAGCTAGCGAATTTTCACATGTTTGGAAATGTAGAAGGGAACCCAATTTCAATCAAGTAGCAAATCCAGAACCCCCGTTGCTTCTCTTATTTCCTAACCAACCCATAAACCTAGAGCAGAATCAGGAAAATCAATTTCCAATACCAGCCTTTAACCCCAATGATATACCTAGAATTCCAGCCCCAAACCCTGTAGATCCATGGTGGGCTAATACCTGGGCATTCAGAACCTGCTAGAAAACCCAATCCCATATGAAGAAATAGTTCCACCTTACCCTGAACCAGTGCCAGCCCCAATGCTACCCAAAGAACATGTGGAAGAACTCTGCCAACTTGGAGATGAATTGGTTGAGGAAGGAAACCGAATTCACCACATCGGAGAGAAGCTCGTCTGGAAGTATGACGAGCGAGAAATGCAGTTTTAAGGAAGCCATAGCTTAATATATAATATATATGTGTGTGTATTTTGTAATGTAAAAAAAAGTAATATCACTTATATAAATATATCGATGCATAGGCTAGTAATATTTGAATTTCAGTTATGCTTGTACTAGATGCATATGTATGAAAAGAGTAAAAGTCGCAATGCTCGACAATTTTGGTTCACTGTGTTGGTATAATTATTAATTAATTTATTCTATGATATTAATACCTGCTAAATGTTTATAATTCAGATGTCAGACGAAGTAAATCAGGAAACCTAGAATAACGATAATAACGGGAATCAAATGAATAAAAGTGCTATCGAACACGTAGTGGCCCAAGGAATCATAGATGTTATGCCCTATATTATCGACACCATTAAAAAGGCAGGAAATAATGATTTCATAAATGGGAATAAACGTGTACCCCCTGAAGCTAATCACAACGTTAATGGAAATCCCGAACTGTTAATCCAAGCTCCAATTCCAAAAAGAAGAAGAACCATCTCATATGGTTGTTCTTATAAAGAATTCTTATCATGCAAACCGATAGAATTCTCAAGTAATGAAGGAGTTATTTCAGCCTTGCGCTGGATAGAAAAGACAGAAGTCGTCCTCAAGATAAGTAAATGTGCAAATGAAGATAAGTCATGTATGCTTCTAATCTTTTTAAAGATGCAGCTTTAGAGTGGTGGAATACCATTCTTCAGTCCAAAGGAAATGACCGAGTTTACAGTATGGAATGGAACAACTTTAAGGAAATAGTTGAAAGGAAATTTTGCCCTCCTAATGAAAAGGAGCAGATTGCTTATAAATTTCTAAATCATAGAATGACTGGGGTAAATTGCAGGGAATATACTACCACATTCTTTGAATATGCAAGGATTGTACCAACCCTGGCCTCACCAGAACCAGTATTAATCTCCAGTTACATCTGGGGATTAATCGGTGAGATCAGACATGTAGTCAAAGCAGCTAGACCACAAACCATAGAAGAAACAGTAGAGCTAGCAAACACTTTGACAGATGAACGTACGCAAGAAGAAAACCAGAAAATGAACCTAGCTCAAAAGATCACCCAGGAACTACGTTATGGAAATTCCAACCGTGAGAAAGGAGCAGGTTCTTCTTCACCCCCTTGTAAGTACTGCAAAAGGAGACATTCAGGAAAATGCTCTACATACTGCAATTTTTGCAAATTTCCAGGGCATAAGGAAAAAGATTGCAGAAAGAAAGTTAGCAATGGGCTATGCTACCATTGTGCAATAGCCGGTCATATTAGAACTAACTGCCAGAAACTAGCTCTAGCGGAAACAACAAAGAAAGAACGACAGAAGGACCCAAGAAGACTACTAGAGCATTCGTGCTGACTGCCGAAGAAGCCAAGATGATTCCGGATGTGATTGCCGGTACGTTTTTAGTTAATGATGTTTATGCAAAAGTATTGTTTGAATCTTGTGCAAACCAAAGTTTCATTAATACTTCCTTTTGCAATTTTCTTAATCAACCATTAACTAAACTTCACCAAAACTGTCTGGTGGAGACGGCAAATGGATCTTCTATCCAAATAAGCAAAATCCTGCGAGGAGCTAAGATAGAAATTTTAAATCATAATTTTTCTGCTAACCTTTTCCCAATGGATCTTGCCGGATTTGATGTCGTGTTAGAAATGGATTGGTTGGTAGCCAATCAGGCACGAATAATATGTGATCAAAAGTCTGTAGAAGTAAATGTGCCATCTGGGGAAAGGATTACAATTAAAGGAGATAAGTCGACAAACTCAACAAAGTTCATCTCTGTGATGAAAGCTGCAAGCTATGCACGGAAAGGAGGAATAGTGTAGATGATTTCCGTAATCATTAACACTAAAGGAAAAGAATTAAAGGATATTCCTGTAATATCTAATTTCTCAGATGTCTTCCTGAAAGAATTGCCTGGATTACCGCCAGATCGAGAGGTTGAATTTAGAATTTACCTAATACCAGGAACGACACCGATTGCCAAAGCACCCTATCGCCTAGCACCGACGGAGATGCAAGAATTGAAGAAACAACTGGACGAATTACTAGAGAAAAGTTTCATACAACCCAGCTCATCGCCATGGGGAGCACCAGTGTTATTTGTCAAAAAGAAAGACGGATCTATGCGTATGTGCATTGATTACCGAGAATTGAATAAGGTTACAATTAAAAATCGGTACCCACTACCAAGAATCGATGATCTGTTTTAATCAACTCCAATGAGCCCGATTCTTTTCTAAGATCGACTTACGCTCAGGATATCATCAGTTGAAAGTACAGGAAGAGGACATTCCTAAAACAGCTTTCCGAACAAGGTATGACCATTATGAATTTACTGTCATACCATTTGGTTTAACCAATGCCCCAGCTGCATTTATGGACATGATGAACAGGATATGTAAACCATACTTGGATAAATTCATAATTTTTTTTGTAGATGATATTTTAATTTACTCTAAAAGTGAGGAAGATCACGCAGAGCATTTGCATATACTCCTAACATTGTTGAGGAAAGAAAAGCTTTACGCAAAATTCTCAAAATGCGAATTTTGGTTACAAGAAGTACAATTCCTTGGACATCTGGTGAATCACGAAGGAATTCATGTGGATCCCACAAAGATCGAAGCGATTACCAAAGGGAAGGTCCCAGAATCACCAACGGAAGTAAGAAGTTTTCTTGGATTGGCAGGATATTATAGACGTTTTATTCAAAATTTTTCTAGAATAGCCATCCCGTTAACCAAGCTAACTTGCAAATTGGTTAAGTTTGAATGGGGACCAAAGCAGGAAGAAGCATTCAGGATTTTGAAGCAAAAGTTAACCA
This sequence comes from Scalesia atractyloides, assembly GCA_947069175.1. Taxonomy (NCBI): domain Eukaryota; kingdom Viridiplantae; phylum Streptophyta; class Magnoliopsida; order Asterales; family Asteraceae; genus Scalesia; species Scalesia atractyloides. The sequence goes on along the minus strand of CAMTDV010000014.1, from coordinate 24,841,103 downwards.
ACGCACCAATACTCGCTTTGCCAGAAGGAACTGAAGACTTCGTAGTTTATTGTGATGCGTCTAAGTACGGTTATGGATGTGTGCTGATGCAACGTCAAAAGGTTATTGCTTATGCCTCTAGACAACTCAAGAAGCATGAAGAGAATTATAAACCCATGATCTAGAGTTAGGAGCAATAATTTTTGCCCTTAAGATTTGGAGACACTATCTTTACGGTAGTAAGTTTGTAGTATTCACAGACCATAAGAGTTTAAGATATGTCTTTGGACAAAGGGAATTAAACATGAGACAAAGGCGATGGATGGAAATTCTTAGTGATTATGATTGTGATATCCAGTATCATGCAGGAAAAGCTAACGTAGTAGCTGATGCTTTAAGTCGAATGTATCACGAGAAACCGAAAAGGGTACGCTCTCTTAGACTAAACCTGCAGATAGATTTAAATGAGCAAATTAAACAAACACAGGAAACAACAATCAAGGACGATGCTGAAGGATTAAAAGGAATGAGTAAAGAATTAGAGAAAGGAACATATGGAATCTGGGGATTCCATAAAAACAGAATTTGGATCCCTATCTAAGGAAATCCACGAAAGCGAATACTAGAGGAAGCCCATAAGACTAAGTATATAATGCCTCCTGGAAGTGGTAAGATATATAAAGACTTGAGAAAGAATTTATGGTGGATAGGAATGAAAAAGGATGTAGTAAGCTACGTTGCCAAATGCCTAACATGTTCACAGGTTAAAGCTGAACATCAAAAACCTTCATGCCTATTGCAACAATTAGAAATACCTATTTGGAAATGGGAATTGATAACAATGGACTTTGTTACCAAACTACCCAGGACACGAAAAGGTAATGATACAATCTGGGTGCTTGTAGACCGGTTAACCAAATCTGCTCATTTCTTACCGATGAAGGAAAGCGTTCAGTATGGAACAGTTAGCTAAATTATATGTAAATGAAATAGTTTCATTACATGGAATTCCTTTATCCATTGTATCTAACAGGGACATCCGTTTTACCTCCCATTTTGGACAAGTTTCCAAAAAGCAATGGGAACAGGACTAAATCTGAGTACGACATATCATCCTCAAACAGACGGTCAAAGTGAAAGAACAATTCAAACAATGGAAGACATGCTTAGAGCTTGTGTAATTGATTTCAGAGGAAATTGGGATGAACATTTGCCTTTGATAGAATTTTCCTACAACAAAAACTACCATACCAGCATCAATGCTGCACCATTTGAAGCCCTCTATGGGCGGAAATGTCGAACTCCAGTATGCTGGGCGAGATTGGAGAAAAGCAACTATCAGGTCCTGAAATTGTGCAAGAAACAACTGACAAAATCATTCAAGTCAAGGAAAGACTGAAAGCGGCTCAAGATCGCCAAAAGAGTTATGCAGATAACAGACGTAAACCCTTGGAATTTCAAGTCGGAGATAAAGTGCTGTTAAAAGTCTCACCCGGAAAGGAGTTGTAAGATTCGGCAAGAAAGGAAAACTAAGCCCAAGGTATGTTGGACCTTTTAAGATTGTCAAACGGATAGGGCTAGTAGCCAATCAGCTACAATTGCCAGAGGAAATGGCAGGAATACATGATGTATTTCATGTATGTAATCTCAAGAAATGTATAGCAGACGAATCATTGGTGATACCTCTTCAAGATGTAGAGGTAAATGAAAAACTAAAGTTCGTTGAGAAACCCATTCAGATTGAAGATAGAAAGATCAAGAATCTTAAGCGCAAGAGATTAGTTCTGGTAAAAATAAAATGGGATTCCAAGAGAGGACCAGAATATACATGGGAGCTAGAGTCAGAAATGCAAAAAAAGTATCCACACCTATTCAAGTGAATCTCGAGGACGAGATTTAAACAAGGTGGGGAGAATGTAACAGCTCTCAAAACATCTCGAAATTTAGCCGAAACGTAAAACTAGACACGCAAATCGAGACGCGGCATGCAAAACGAGACAGGTCCACCTGGACAGTCCAGGCGCCACACGCTAGAGACACCAGTCTCTGTCGCGACGCGCGGGAGGTATCCAGGTGACGTGTCATCGTTTCGCGCCATCTGGCAACCCTACACTTGTGACCAGGCTGACCTAGCCTAGCTAGGCACCTCAGGCGCCACGCGAGAGGTAACCCAGATCCCCGCGCGACCGCGGGGGACGTCAAAAACGGTATAAAAGGAGTAGCGTGGGACTGAGTTCTGTGCTCATTTGCGATCGATAAAATCGAACGTATACTCTCTGAATTTCTGTTTCTTCGTACAACACCCCCTAAAACCCTAAACCCCTAAACCTGCGAAACGCTGCCCGCTGTAAGTAACTTAACCCCCGATCACTAATTCACTACCCTACCCAATCGATCTAGAATCGCCAACGCATGTCTAGGCTCTGCCCGACTACGTTCGTTGAAGTTCTGTCGAGTGTTGTATGGACACCCTACCCAATCGATCTAGAATCGCCAACGCATGTCTAGGCTCTGCCTGACTACGTTCGTTGGAGTTCTGTCGAGTGTTGTATGGTTAAAGTGACTTGGGTTAACTTACTAACACATGTGCATTGTATGTTTTAATAGAAATCCCAGGAAGTAATCAAGAACTATCATCAGGAACTCCGTAGGATTACTTAAGTGTTCAAGGCGAGTACATTCTCTTTTTGTAAATTTTTTGTGAGTCAAAATGTGTTACCAAAACCTCAAATATTTTAATTATGCTTAAGAGTGATTGGGTATATGTATTCTACAATTACTGCCGGTATGTTGGGGTTTTGTAAACATTGCTAGTCCAAAGTCACGGGAGGGTGACAAGAACCGTTACTGTTGGGTGACAGGGCCCAAAGTAATATGACCCACAAGTCAGGATTGACAGTACTGATTGAGTAATTATGTAGATATAAACATTGTAAATGCGGATGCTCCTCAATAACTGTAAAGTATAATCACTTGTTTTGATAAAACTGAGATGGATTCGCCAGTATTTCTTGCTGATAAAATGTTTTTAAAACGCGTTTCAGGTAACTTAATGTGAAGCTAACAGAAGCCAGCTGGGGAGCACTGAAGGCTTAGAAAAGTGGCTTAAAAGTTACCTAAATAAAAAAGGGGTTTCTGTTTTCCATAAATTAGGAATTGTCCCTAAAAATATGTATTATAATAGAAACATGGGTTTTACCCTATTTGTTTGATATAAAAGTTTGGTGTTTTGAAACTCTGAGATTTATTTTCTAACTACGACCCTGATGTCATAATTCCGCTGCCAAATTAATAAACACCGGTACCACCAGCTCTGTGTCTCGCAGTCCCCGCTCCCGGGGTGGGGTCGGGGGTTGTGACACTTTTGTAGAGTAATTTTGTAAAATGTTCTTGTAGAGTAATTTTGTTAGCATTTAGTTATGGGATTTAGCTTTATGGTTTTGTTTTTAGCTTTTAGTTTTGGGAGGGGGTGGTTTAGGTTTTTTTTTTTTTTGGGGGGGGGGGGGGGTGGGTGTTTTTTGAGAGTTTGTTTGGTTAGGTATAGTTTTTTTTATAAAATTACTCTACAAAGAACATTTTACAAAATTATCGTACAAGATCAAAATTACTCTAAAGAACATTTTATAAAATTACTCTAAAGATCAAAATTACTCTACATAATCATTTGTAGAGTAATTTTGATAATTATCCTATAAGCAGATAATTACCAAAATGACACCGCGTTTCTTTGTCTTTTCATTCAGTTTGTACGTTTAGTACGTTAACTTTATTTGTACTCTATATTTAGCATGCATAAGAATTATATCTATTTACATTTTTGGTAATTTAAAATTTCCAAAACTTTAGGGTTGTTCATAGAAAAATTGCGGCAATAAAATATGCCAGTTTGTTACAAGCCATGGCTTGGATTAAACAAAAACCAGTTGGTGTACAACGTGGTATATAATATAGTTAACTAATATTGTTTTTTATTACAACATAAAAGGATACATCATGTTAAGGCTAAGTGGATTTAATTATTAATAATAAATAAATTATATAAACTAAATAAATCCCACTTGTGTGTTTAATTATATTTTCGGTATCATATAAGTTATTACAACTTGAGTACGGTATGATTGACAGGACGAATACAATTTGAGAATTGTATACTGATTTACACATAAATCTTTGAAATTTCTAATTTCTTCTGAGGGCTTATTTCAGTTATTCTTCTATTTATATCTGTTATAAAAAAAATCTTAGTTTTTTATAAAAAAAGCCAGTGGCTCAACTTATTTTCTCATTACCTTTATATTTCAACGTAGCAGTTTGCAATTGAGATACATGAAGGGTATGTTGACAAAAGTAGCTGGTGACGGATGGCTGAAAACTGGTGGCTGGAGGCTGAACGCTGGAAGCTAGTAGCTGGTAGCTGTAGCTTATTAGAATATTTAGGTGTTTGACAGAGTACTTGGAGCTTTAATAAAACGTATAAAATGACCAAAATGGACATTAAAAAGTTGGTACATTAAAAAATTTATTATCTTTAGAGGTTAAAATGGTCATTTTTTTCCCTAAAAGCATGTAGCTCCTTCTAAACGTTACTAGTAGGAGCGTTTAACCAAAAGTTTCAAGCTTCTAACCTAAAAGTTTCAAGCTCCTTCAACCAAACAAGACTTTTTATTGATTATGAGCTTTTTCTTAAAAGCTTAAAGCTAGAAGCTCCTAAAAGTTTCTTGCCAAATATACCCGAGAGCTACTAATATAAAAAATTCCTAAAAACAAATTCTTATATATTTATCTTTGGTCTGAATATGAATAAGATCTGCTTATATCTAACAATTTTTCTTTTATATATAAACATTTTCTATGTTTTTTTTTGCTTTACTTTACGTTTATTTTGACTTAGCTTAAGAATAAAATTATTCGGATCAAATCGTCACTATAAAAATTAAAAAGTTAGCATCCAGATATCCTCTTAACAACGTAATCAAGCAGAGGAATAAAAATACCCATATTAATATTATTTTATTATGAAGATAAGTCAAACTCAAATAGCTATTTTCTTGGCACTCATATACTCATATTTTATTATAAGTTTACCTACAAATTTATAAAATTTAAAATTATTTATAAAAAGAACATAATACTTTTTAAGTTTATAAAGGATATATAAATAAACTAAAATGCATGATTAACGTGAATCTCGTGTTTGACGTCCGAGGAAACAAGCCCACTGTTTCGTAGAAACCAATTAACGGCAATCTATATTCTCTAATCAATCAAATTCAGCCACGTGTCTGAACGGCGTTCGCTGTCATTATCCAATCCCAAAATTCAGGAAAAAAGAAACAAATTGCTTGACACGTTTCTTTCCACCCTTCATCCACGTCATTTCGACACTGGCTAGCAGCTAATCTAGAGAGAGAAACTAAAACAAACAATAAAGCAACCACAACACACGTGTCAATGACTCACAAGCATTAATAAACTCATACGTGTCAACTTCCTACAGGCTCTCTTAAACGCTAGTTTCGGCATTTCAGTTTTCTACTTGCGTGGCCCTTTTCGTCTTTTTGTTAGTTCAAGGGCATTTCGTCTTTTAAGACGTCACTTATAAAACTCTCATTCTGTCTTCATCCCCTTCTCTCTCGCCGGCTATTTCAAATCCTCTGTATTTTCCGGCAAACATTTTACTACCGATCAGCTGCTTCTTTTCATTTTTTTTTTCACACAGAAAATAAAAATATTTGATAATTTTTTTATAATCATGATTGGAAGTAACGATTTGTTGGCGAGGTTGTCGTCCGGCAGCGGAAGTAACGATTTTCCGGCGGACGTTGAGTTGAGTTTGGGGTTGTCGTTGAACGGTAAATTTGGGTTAAAACCGGAAAGATCGGTAGGTACGGATAACAATATTATTAATAATAGTAATAAGTTATATCGTGCTTCTTCGGTTACGGATTTGGTGAATTTTCCAGTTGATGTGGAGTTAACGTTGTATTCGCCGTTAACGAGGACGTGTTCTCTGCCGCCGGAGACGGAGGTGGAGTGGCGGAAAAGGGAGGAGTTGCAGTCGCTGCGTCGGTCGGAGGCGAAGCGGAAACGGGTTGAAAAGATGAAGAATGTTGTGGTGGTGAAAGGGAAAGTAGAAGAGTATTCGGATGCAAATCGGAGGGGTTTGAAACGGTCTCCGACGCCGTCTCCGTCGCTGTCGCCGTCGCTTTCGTTACGGCCGCCGCCGCCGCCGATGAGGTTTTCGTCGCAGGGATCAATTGGGTCACAGGAAAGTGGTGGATCTTCTGGGGTTTCTGATTTGGATAGTCAACCTTTTTCAGGTATGAAGTATTTTTATTTTATTTTTTTTATAATTCTTCAATATTATAATTTTATGTATTATTTATACTTGTTCAAAAAAATTTATACCTGTATAAAAGGATGAACATAACTTGTAGAAGTTAAAAAGATTAGGAAAAATAAGCCTACAATTAGTTGATCATAATTTTTTTTTTACTTTAGAGTCTAAAAATATATTTAAAATTTTTAATGTGATGAATACAAAAACAAACGTTAAGGGACACGTTTTATGCCTAACAGCTTTGAAAAGTACAAAATCATAAAACTTTAAACTTTTTGTAGTTTTGGTTTGAAAGAGGACAACATGCATTGAATATTGGTTCATCTTTAGGACCGTTACAATAATATTTTTCACGTGTTGTATGCTTTTACCACAATTCCCAACTTGTTTATACAGGTTTGACACGCATGTTTACGTGTAATATGTGAAAGCATATATAAACAGAATTGGGACACTCCGATTAGGAAAAGTAGATATGATGATGTGACATAATTTAGGGTTAACATTATTAAAATGATTAATTAAGTTTAAATGGTTCTTAAAATGTCGAATAACAAAAATATGTGTTACTGTTAACCTTCATTACTTTGACAATACACATAAATTCATGGACATTTTGTTGAACTTGTCTTTAAAACAACTGTCATCTTATTTATAATTTCCTTAAATCTTTCTAATAGGAACAAATAGAGAGACAAATGAAACCAACGATCGCTCCGAACTTAACAAAGCTAAATGCAATCCAAAGAGTAAAGACCACAAACACCGTGCATATGATGAAACGATGCCGTGTGTTTCCACGAAAGGGGACGGGCCAGATGGCAAAAGGATACAAGGGTTTTTGTATAGATATGGAAAAGGGGAAGAAGTTAGAATAGTGTGTGTTTGTCATGGAAGCTTTCTAACGCCTGGGGAGTTTGTTAAACATGGTGGCGGTGGTGATGTTGATCACCCACTCAGACATATCGTTGTTACCTCTTTGAATAGTTGATATTTTGAGGGTTTTTTTTCTTTTCAAGAAGAATTTGGTGTACTATGATTTTCTAACTAAAGATGCATATGAAATACAAGTATACCAAGTATTATTGTTGAAAATGTGTGAAACATTAAAGTTCATAAAATCAAGATATACCAAGACACTAGAAACGTTCATAATATAAAAATTAACATAGAGACCAATGGCTTGTAGTTTAGCGGTATCAAGATGTGTGAGTACATAACGATATTCGTCAAAGTGATTAAGAGTTCTAATATAAAAATGGATAATATGTAAATTTAAAAATACAATTAGAATGTGTGTGAGTTAATCATCATAAAAGGTTATAATAACACAGGGTAATGAAAAATGACAAATTATTATACATCATAGATAACAATACAATATTCTAATCATATATAGCAAGCTATGTGGAGATTCTCTCTACCAAAATAGGAGAGATCAAGTATATTATATAGATATATATACATATATATATTTACATACAAAGCTAAAAGGAAATACATTAATTATAGGAGAGATTTATGTGATATGATTTTTATGATTATCAATCAAAACGGTGGCGGACCAAGACAACATATTTCAAAAATGCTCAAATTGAGGTTTGGACAAGCTTTTCAAGAAGATGTCGACTAGTTGAAGGTTTGTGGGAACAAAACGAGTATGTAACCTTCCGGACATGACTAGCTCCCGAAGAAAGTGGTGGTCAAGATCAATAAGCTTTGCTTGTTTATGAGAAAGCGGGTTTTGACTCATAAATAGAGCACTTCGATTATCACATAAATAAGTGGCATGATTTGGAGGAAGTGCGTGTAGCTCACAAAGAAGATGAGTTGAACTATTTCAGCTGCAATATTGGTCATGGCTTTATATTCTGATTCATAACTAAGTCATTGGAACCAGGCACTGGGCCTGTATGAGACCGTTGAGAGCCTTAGTTAGTTTACACACGAGAGTTGGGAAGGCTGAATCAACGAAACCAGGTGGTTGCTACATGAAAACTGTCTCATTAGATGCCCATTTAAGAAGGCATTTTTTACGTCAATTGGTGAAGATGGCATTGACTGATGTCAGTCAAGGAGGGATGGTGGAGTATTTAATAACCGGACTAAAAGTGTGCTAAAAATCAACAGCCAGTATTTGAACTGTCACACCCCGATTTCCACATAGATCCCGGTGGGCCCAATGGGGAGTATTAGGGGTGGGCAGCAAACCGAAATAACCGACAAACCGAACCGAAATAAGCGAACCGAAACAAAAACAGACGGTTCGTTTTTCGGATTTTTAATAACCGAAAGTTTCGGTTCGGTTTTCGGATAACCATTTTCAATAACCGAAAATAACCGACTGAACCGATAAGTTATAATATAGGCCAAATCATATATTTTTAGTTTAAGGTTTAAGTTGTTTAAGTGTTTAACTCATGCTACTAAGAATTATTAATTTTATTCTTGATTGTTAAGTATTTATAATAAGAAAACTAACATGTTTATTTATTATTGAAATGATTTATCCATTGTTTACAAGAAATAGCAAAGTTTAACATAAAAATTAAATAATTTTGAGAGAATTATAAACTAACGTCTTAATAAAAGGTTCGAAGAAACATTAAAATAGAATAGAAGGTTAGGTTTATGTGAACAATATTAATTAAAAATACTAAATATATTAACTTAAATGTAAACATTTAAAAAAGATGCTTAAATTTTGAATTATACGTTTTACTTTTAAATCTTACGTAACTTGTTTCAAAAACCGAAAAACCAAACCGAACCGCTGCAAAAACCGAAATAACCGAAACCGAAATAACCGAAACCGAAACCAAACGGTTTTCAAAAACCGAAAACCGAACTTTCGGTTACGGTTTCGGTTTTACCCAAAAACCTAACCGAATCGTGCACACCCTTAGGGAGTATTGTGATGTAAGATTGATAACATCATAACCAAACAACACAGAGTAACACAGCGGAAGTCTTGGATTTAAAATAATATTACAAACCGAAATGTTCAAATGTTCAAATTACATATATAACGGCTTGTAAATAGATCCACATGCGGATCATAAAATGTACAAAAGTGATCAACAGACTTTTAGGAACAACTAAGGACTTGCAAGATCCTCTACATCGCTACCAAGCAGCTCCCAGCCTATTACGCTGTACATGTAGCTTAGTCTTTTAAAAATACGCCAGTTTACACTGGTAAATACAAATAGCCGACACATTTTGAAAATCTTTTCAAAATTGTTTTAAGTGCACATGGCACATTTTTATAAATAACTTGGGACAATTCAACATGATCTTGTGTACAGATTTACAGGTCTATCAACACATATGGGGTTTAGTGCAAAAACCGAATAACCTGATTAACCGACCGCCACTTAAAAACTCACTATAAAAATAATTTAGCATTAGTATCTGACGGGTGTATGCCTACACCCCGTGCATAGGTCGTGGCCATTAGTAACTTAAATGAGCCGAGGATATCCAGGACACGGTCGAGTTAACCCCCAAAGTTTAAGTTATCAGACAATACAAATTAAAACGGGTTATGAGATGGAGATAAATCACAATCCGACAACATGATCCCATACCCGTATACGGTAATAATATACCGTATCCCAAGCCTGTATAGGGTAAATAGGTTAAAAGTATTTACCTGAGCTAATTTTCAAAGATTTTATACTCAACCGTTAATCAAACAGATAAGTAAAGGTAGCAATCTACTGGAAGGCTCTAGGCTGGAAGGATGGTATTAATTAACCAATTATAATGCTAATGGGTCCTAATTAAGTCATAGACTCGGACCGGCTAATCTTAAATAATAGATATGGTACGATACGCTAGATTAAGCGATGACCGGAATAGAATGTAGTTTAAACCCGACAAGTATTATGACTTGTATAAGATAGGTAAACATATAACACTCTGGATTTTGAGATGAAAATGATAATGTTAAACCTGTTTTGGTTAAATTAACGTAAACTAGTCACGTAGGCTTAACCGTACGCATATAAGCGATTATACTTTAAACATGTAATAATATCAGTAGGATATCAACATGTATGCCCATTAAGGTTTTAAAATCAAGTTAAGCCTCATAAGGGCGTTTTGGTCATTTTACGACTTATAAAAGGAGCTTACAAGTAAACTGATGTCATGGTCATAAACATTCTTGAAAAATAGATAATTTATGATGTTATCTCAGTAGGATATCAAATATATGTGTGGTTTATAGTTTAGGACCAAACTATGCACCGTAAGGGCATTTTGGTTATTTCACACATAGTTTTGATAGCTCATTTGGGATTTTGAGTTTAGAATATGTACCTACTGTAAGAATATTTAAAATAAGTTTTAAGATCAGTAGATAATAAGTCTTGATGGTTAAATATGGTTTTAAACCATACTATGCGCCAAAAAGGCGCAAAAGTCGCTAAATGACGATTTAAGCGATGTTTAATGAAAACTGATACTATGATCAGGTTTGTATGATGATAATATGTTGTTTAATAGAACATATCGGTAGGTAAAAAGCTTTATATAAAACTCATGATTAAAAACCCCATTATAGGTGACGTAAGGGCATTATCGTCATTTAAGGACTTATTACAAGAACTTGCATGTAAACTCAGTTTATATTCTGACTTGACATCCCACATAATCTTACTTGTGATATTACATCAGTAGGTAAAGAGTTTTGTGGAATAAATTATGTTTAAAAACATTTTAGACGCCAAAGGGGCGATTTGGTCACTTTAAAACATAATTTACGCTTATCTAATCAAAACTCATTTTATAACTAGAGTGTTGACACCAAAATATGTTAAAAAATTAACATATCAGTGTATAATTGATTTGCACGCTAATTCATATTTAAAACCTCATTTTTAACAAAAAGGATATGATAGTCAAAGCATGGCAATATAACGGAACTTGTGCATAAACTCGGATTATGATTATGATCTTGTAGTATGACTCAGGTTTTGGTTTGTGTTGGCTCAGTTTTGGGTTGGGTTTGAGATTGGTGCGACTCGGTGTGAGGTGGGGCCTAGGTTTGGGCTTGGGATTCGTTCGGTTCGGTTGGATAGGATCGGAGTGTCGCGCCCCGGTCAAAGATAATATTTATAAGCCCGAATTACCCTTAAAAATGTGTTAGTGGTAGTAAGGGGCCGATCCACGAAGAGTTTATGGTTTACGTATGGACTAGCTTGATTATGAATTTGTCACGTTTTTATGAAGCTTGCTATGTTTAATTAATTTGTTTGTTTGAAAGAAATGTTGGAACTAACCAACAATGGTGGTAAAACTGATTAACTACTAAGATTCAATTGATTATAATTAACAAAACACAATTCACGATCTAAACAATTCTTTAGATAAAGGGTTCACACCCGGTTTCGGTAATTGCCAATCTAGGGTTTCTACAAATTTTAGACTCAATTCAATTGTATAACGATTAACGGATTTAGTGTACCATGACTTAGGTGCCAATAACTATCAACGTTTCAAAAAACGGACGAGAATGCACTTTGTAATCATAAGTAAAACCTAACCATGACAACGCATAAATACACATAACCATTTCGCAAAGTCATAACTTTATAATCGTTCGACAATTTACAAATACGAAACAAATGTAAACTATTGTCAATGGTTTCCAATATCAATACAAACTATCACAAAGTTGAATCAAAGAACAATTCAAAACCCTAAATTAAACAACTACCTACACTGGGGTGAATCCAAGGTGACTAGTCGCTCATGGTGATCAGAACTTGGTCAACGGATGAGAGAAACTTGAACTTGAACATCTTGAAGCCTTGAGGATGGTGATGATGATGATTAAGGTTTGTAGCGAATGGTGAAGGTGAATGGATTGATGGAAAGGATGATGGTAGGCTAGGGTTAGAATCGAAGGAGAGGATGATTGGAATGGATTGGGAGTGAAGTAGATGATGATTCTTGGCTCCAAGAGGTGTTTCTAGGTTCAAAATTGCGTAACCCCTAAATAAAGAGTCAAAACAAGTGATATATCCTGTCCCCCAACTCAAAAATCAAGTTTTTCGTGAAGTGGGAATGCATGTGGCGTCTGACGGCCATTTAGGGCGTCCCCGACGGCCACTGGAAGTCTCAGTTTCACCCGACAGCTTAATCTGCTGTTTACGAAGGTTTCTGGCCGATGGAACATTCTGGGGGACGTCGGGGACAACCCTTTTGGGCGTCGGCGACGGTGCCTCCAACTCCTGTTTTTTTGTTTCTTCGTAACTTTTTCGTTTTAGCTCCGTTTTATTCACCGTTTTCGCCCATGTCTTCGTAATTCAGCCCTATATCATGCCATCTTTCAATATCTTCATTTTAAATCCATTAACATCCTCTAAAACACATCCAATATTCATGGTTAACACCAACTTGTTTTCTGTTTTTCCATTTTCGCATTCCCGATGCTTTGTAAAGCTCCCAAATAGCTCCTTAAACTTTGTTAGACCTGTAAAACACAAATCCAATTAAAAGTAGGCTATTCGAAATTAAAAGCTATGTAAATACATGAACTTAAACATGATAAAGCACTGGTTTTCGATCACGCATCAGGATACTATGCCTGAGTTTGGGATACAGTTTGGATACAGGTGGGAGTAGGGTCTACTTTGGCTTGGGGTTGTGAAATTTGGGCTTGAGTGTAGGTTTGGGGCATAATGGGTTCGGGTTGGGCTTGGGTTAGGGATGATTGGGCTTGGGGTTGAGTATGTATTTGATGTGGTGTGGACTCAGTATTAGCTTGGGTTTGGGGCATAGGAGTATGAGTTAGATTTTCCTTACATAGTGAGCAAGGTGGATGAGTATGTAGATTGTTTCATCTAGCAAAGTGGATAATTGTAAAGATGAATGTTCAATGGATGCTTTAGAGTCACTAAAAGGAAGAAGTGTTTCATCAAACCTTGCATGTTGGGTTACGTAGAGGCGTGAGGTGTGTAGATCAAGACATCTGTAACCTTTGTGTTGAGATGCGTAATCCATGAAAATACATGGAATGCTCATTGGGCCCAATTTGTGAGAAGAATAGACGCGCAAGCAGGGATAAACATGGCACCCAAAAACTTTCAAATTGCTACATATAGGAGTGGTTGAATACTGTTCAAATGACGATTTGTTTTCCCAAATTTGAGTTGGCAAACGATTAATAATATATATACTGCAGAACTAAACGCATGTACCCAATTTGAGGCCGGAGTATATGAAATAGAAAATCGATGAAGAATACCATTTTCTTCAAAAAATTGGCACACATACTGACTTACATATTTAGTTACACTATCGCTTTGGAAAACTTTTACTTTACATGAACATTGAGTTTGAACAAATTGCAAGAATACCGTTAACACCGAATAAAATCCTGATTTTGTCTTTGATATGCGTATAATTATATATGTTTTTCGTATCAAATAAACTCGCTTTTTATTGGTTTTGTTGAAAATATATTTAAAATAGGGTTAATTTAGTTTATTTTTTATTTTCAGGACAAAACTAACTCAATCCGAACAAACAAACCAAGTCTGGGCGAAAATCAGAAGTTCTGCTGAAAAGAAGTCCACGCATGCCCATGCCTGAAAGACAACATCTTCTGAAGATCATTTCTGAAATACCTCTAGATTCATAAGTAAGTGCAATATCGGTTTAGAAAGAAAATAACATTGGGAAAAGCTAGCTAAAATTAAAAAGAATAGTATCTTAGGAATAAACATTAGTAATGAATGTGGGAAATGATAAATAAGTTAAAAAAATTTACTCGCATATAAATGTATTAAACAACATCGTGTACAATTAAATGAGCTTTTCAAATATTATACTAAAACTGGGACTAAAATGTTTGGATTCTAAACACATTACAATAACCAAAGGTCATGCTAAAAATTTCATAAAAGCTCTACAAAATGAACATGTTACAAGTTTAAACAAAAAGAAGCCAACAAGGGTTTTTTTTTTTTGGGGGGGGGGGAGAGAAAATTAATGAAGCTAACAAATCTTGAACCCTTGACATGGAGAGGATTTTACCGGTTCATCCATCACTACTTTTGTGTTAATTCCTTTATAAAATAACTAAATAATATATACATATATATGCGCGCGTTTGCGTAATAGGAGAAAAACAAATACTTTTGGGCCTCCAAAAATTTTAGGCTATGTGTGGTCATCCACCTGACACATACTGTTTGATAGAATACTCGTCAATCAATAAATTTCATCGTTCAGTTCCACGATAAAATTGGTTACCATCACCGATTCTACATCATTCCTCTCCTTATGAGACTCTCTGTGGATCCCGTCCTGACTACTCCATTTGCCGTATCTTTGGGTGTTTGCGTTTCCCATTCATAGGTGATACCCATGATGATAAACTCTCACCTAAATCCATTCCTTGTTGTTTTCTTGGCTATGCAACTAATAATCGTGGTTACTATTTCTATGATCCTTGTACCTTTCGCACGTATATCTCTCGTCATGTTATCTTTCATGAGACTGTCTTTGATATTCCCAATTCCTCACCAGTTTCTTCAGCTTCATCATCTTCTTTTGTTCTTTACTTCTTTCCTCATCTGCCATTATCCCCTCTTCACCTTTTTCTTCCTCTGCATCCCCTTCATCCGATTCCACTTCATCCCCTATCTCATCATCTCCTATTCAATCTTCTTCCTCATCAACCCCACCCCCTTCCCCACCTCCACCCCACCACCTCCCATATTCATCTGTTTAATCCTCACTGGTTCATGTTATTTACTAGCATTGTCCACAATAATCTCTTGTCACCCGACCTCATCTCAACGCTATAGATCGAAATCAAGTTATATAAAGACACTCAATCTAACATTCTGAAACCTTGAATAATAATTTTCGATTAATATATTAGCAATTTGTATGAAATACATATAAGAAAATATATGGTTATATTGAGGAGATGTATAAATTTTGAGTTAAGTTGTGAAGTACGGACACTTAATATATGGTACGGCTATGTGATTTTTTTTAACAGATAGTGTGATTTGTATAGAAGATGAGATTAGATATTTGTAGATAACCAAAACACAACTACGTGGTTTTTGAGTACATAGTCGGTCTACCCTACAATTAAGAAGAAAATTTATAGGAGAATGTAGCACAACACTATGTGACTTTTTGTATATAGTCTTTGTTAAAGAACACTGGTATTTGTTATCAAAACTGATACTTTTATTGAAGCAAATCAAAGCTATAAATAGCGTACAAAACATAACAGAAATACACGACTTATCCTAAGAAAAGGGAAAATGACCAACAGAACCGGTATACTCCAAAGGAACCGGCAAATAGTGACCCACTACTAAGAGCATTCACATCCCTTCCATCAAAATATGTGAGTGTGAGCTTTATAATATAAAGAGTATAAAAAGTGGTTGTGAGTGGAGGAGAGAGAAAATGTTACTGTTTATCTGTATATTTGGGGGGACACTGTTCATCCCTTATACTTTTTTAATATATATTGAAAGTGGTTGTGAGTGAAGGGGAGAGAAAATATAATGATAAATGTATATTATTTAATTGAAAAGAAGAGAGAAAAAGTATTTATTTTTAATGAAAATATATTGATATAGGAGCTGTTTTTAGTGGAATATACGTATATTTTTAGGCGCTTGGATGTTAACAACTTATTCAAAACAGTAAACACTACTTCCACATGACAGCATGCTGACGTGTGAATGACCTGTGCATGCATGTGAACTATTCCATCAATCCCTCCCTCAAACTAAGTTGAGTTTCTTCAACTAGTTTGTTTTTCACGGAGCATACACCAAGTTTCTTCCTCAGAACTTCAAATAGATCTTTCTTTAAGGGCTTTGTCATCACATCTGCAACTTGGTCTTTAGTTCCACAGTGTTCCAGAATTATTGTACCATCTTTAACCAAATCTCGCAAGAAATGATACCTTACTCTGATGTGCTTGCACCTTCCATGAAAAACAGTATTCTTTGACAGCTTAATTGTAGACATATTATCACACTTAATCACGGTTCCTCCTTCAAGCTTCATGCCGAGATCTTCAAGAATCCCTCTCATCCACAATATTTGACAAGCACAAGAAGTAGCGGCCACATACTCGGCCTCCGTTGATGATAGCGTCACTATTTTCTGTTTCTTTGACGACCAAGCTACTGCTCCTCCATCCCATAAAACAGCATAACCAGAAGTGCTTTTGCTATCTTCAGTGTCACCACCGAAGTCGCTGTCCGTATAGACTTCCATTACGCCTTTTCCTTCGCGTCTATACCATATACCATAGTCCAAGGTACCTTGTAGATACCTAGAACCTTTTTCGCAGCTTCAAAATGAACATCAGTTGGACTTGACACGTAGCGACTAACAAGACTCACCACATATTGAATGTCGGGTCGCGTCGTTGTGATATACATGAGATTCCCAATCATTTGTTTGAAGAGAGTTTCATCCATTTTCTTTCCTTCATCTGATCTAAGTTTGCAACCAGGAACTATTGGACAAAATACTGAGTTACATTCTTCCATTATGAACCTTCTCAGTATTTCAACAACATATTTCTTTTTGAGAAATGTGTATTCCACTTGAAGTTTGCAACACTTCAATCCCCAAAAAAATCTCATTTTCCCAAGATCCGTCATCTCAAATTCCCCCATCATAGAGCACTTGAATTCTTCCATCATAGATACATTGTCACCTGTGTAAATCAAATCATCGCATACACATTAACAAGTAAAATATTCCCTTTCTGATTTTTCTTTATGAAAAGAGTGTGCTCAGCATTGCTTCTCTTAAAGCCTTCCTTGATAAAGTAACCTTCGATTCGACTAAACCAAGCTCGCGGAGCTTTCTTTAGTCCGTATAGGGCCTTGCGAAGCTTGAAGACTTTATGCTCTTCATTTCTTACTACATAACCTTGGGGTTGTTGCACATACACGTCTTCATCTAATGTTCCATGCAAAAATGCGGACTTAACATCCATCTGAAAGATATTCCAACCCCGTTGTGCAGCCATGGCTATCATGAGACGTATAGTATCCATTCTGGCTACGGGTGCGTAAACCTCCGTATAGTCGACACCGTGTTCTTGCCCATAACCCTTAGCTACCAACCGTGCCTTGTGTTTTTCAACCTTTCCATGTTCATTCACCTTTGTTTTAAACACCCATTTCACTCCTATACATTTGCATCTTTGGGCAGATCAACAAGATCCCATGTGCTATTTTTTGTAATGGCCTGCATCTCAACATCCATAGCCCTTCTCCACTTATCCTCTTGTATTGCTTCTTCATAGGTAGTAGGTTCATGATTAATCACTTCCATTGCATTCAACTCATCTTCACCTGTGTAATAATCTTGCAAATATGAAGGCGGCCTGCGTTGTCTGCCCTCCCTTGCTCCAGCATCACTTGATTCGACCACTTCGGTTGCACCACTTGGTGCGGAAACATTGCTTTGATCGTTCGGTTCTTCACTCACACCATCAGAATTTACTCGATTTTCTTCATTGTCCCCCCAAGTTACAGCATCAACGTCTTCTTTCCTTTGTTTTGCACTCCATTCCCAACCTCTATTTTCTTCGAACAAAACATCCTTACTTATCACTACCTTCATTGTTTCTGGATCAATCAGCCTATAAGCCTTGGACTCCTCACTTTTTCCAACCAGAATACAACACTTGATTTTACTATCAAGCTTGGTACGCTTCTCTTTCGGAATGTGAGCATAAGCCAAACAACCCCATACCCTTAAATCTTCGACATTCGGCTTCTCTCCATTCCATGCCTCCTGGGGAGTGATATCTTTAAGAGCGGTTATTGGACATCGATTGAGAATGTAGTAACTCCACACTACAGCTTCTGCCCAGAAGAACTTAGGCATGTTCTTAGCTGCAAGAAGAGTAACCACCATATTCATCACAGTACGATTTTTTCTCTCTGCCACACCATTTTGCTGTGGTGTGTAGCTTGTTGTCAATTGTCTTTTGATGCCATGCTCCAAACAGAACCTTTTAAATTCTTCAGATAAGTACTCTCCACCTCTATCTGTTCTAAGCCCTTTAACCTTCTTTCCAGTTTCAGTCTCTATCTTGCTTTTAAAACTTTAAAGTTCTCAAAAGCTTCAGACTTTTCTTTCAACAAATAGACTATAGTCATCTATGAAACTGAGAATATAACGTTTGCCACTCTGAGATGTGGGTTTGATTGGCCCGCATATGTCAGAATGAACAAGCTCAAGGATGTCTTTGGCTCTCCAATCACTAGACTTTGGAATAGCTTTTCTAGTTTGTTTACCAACACAACAGTCAACACAAAGTGCATCATTAACGGTAAAGGAAGGCATACCTTTGACCATAGCCTTTTGTTGTTAAAGTCTCATGCTTGTCGTACTGATGTGCCCATACCTTTCATGCCAACGTCTTGAAATGTCACCATCACTAGCATACCAGCTATTTTCTTCCACCTTTTCTTTACTTTTGCCATAGACCTCACATGCATGAGTACTACCATACCCATTTACTTGCTCAAGTAATGGAAACATCCTGTTTGTTGTCATAAAACTTTTGAACAACAAGCCTCTATCATTATGATAGATTTTGCATGTTCCATTTTTTATAACCAAAACCAATCCCCTCTCTTGAAGTTGACCCATGCTAAGTAACTTAAGTTCGGGCACATAATACACAACATTAATAACATAAGCAACCCCATAAAAAATGAGTTTGATTTGTCCTTTACCACCCACTTTCATGCGTGTATTATTACCCACTTTGACTAAGTGAGAATAACCTTCGTCAAGATTAGTAAACTTCTTTTTATCCCCACACATGTGGTTCGAACAACCCGAGTCCAATTTCATTACCAGTTTGTGCCATGAACATACTAACCTTTTTGGATGCATGTAGAACCTCATCATCACTTTCTTCGGAAAGGTCCACACGAGCCATGAGCATCACTTCCTTTTCTTCATCAAAACCTGCATAGTTGGCTTCCTTTGAATCTGGACATTCATAGGAGAAGTGTCCAAGTTTGTGACACCGATAACACTCCATGGTTTCACGATTCATCGACTGTCTTCCACGTCCTCGTCCCCTTCCACGAGGACCACCACGTACCCTTGTTCCCGAATGATCACCTTGTTCCACCTTGAAGACTTGTTCCTCTTCTTTTTCTGGTGTCTTGAACTTCTGTTCATGAACAAGGAGCGTACTTTGAAGCTCGTCAATCGACATTCTTTCAATGTCCTTAGATTCTTCGATAGAGACGACTACATACCTGTACTTTTCGGTAAGGGTCCTCAAAATTTTCTCCACAATCTTCAGATCTGTCATGACTTCACCATTGCTTCTCATCTGGTTGGCAATGGTCAGGACTCTTCCAAAGTAATCTGGTATTGACTCAGTGGTCTTCATCTAGAGAACTTCGAAATCTCGACGAAGCTTCTGAAGCATGGACTTCTTGACTCGAGCATTCCCTTCATACTTTTGTTTCATGGCATCCCAGATTGACTTGGCTGATCGCCAATCCAGAATCTGCTCGAAAGCAACCCGATCGATTGCTTGGTACAGGTAATGTTTCACCTGTAGGTCTTTGGTGCGTAGATCTGCTAACGTTTTTCTTTGTGCCTCACTCGGAGCAACACTTGTCATCGACTCAATGATTCCTGGTTCAATCAAGTTCCACAATTGTTTTGCTCGCAGCAAATTCTCCATCATTTTTCCAATGATCGTAATAACCATCGAACACGGGAATCTTGAGCTTCTCACTACTCATGATATCTCTTCTCACTTTGATCGTTGTTTTGCTCTGATACCAAATGTTAAAGAACACTGGTATTTGTTATCAAAACTGATACTTTTATTGAAGCAAATCAAAGCTATAAATAGCGTACAAAACATAACGGAAATAAACGACTTATCCTAAGAAAAGGGAAAATGACCAACAGAACGGTATACTCCAAAGGAACCGGCAAATAGTGACCCACTACTAACAACTTATTCAAAACAGTAAACACTACTTCCACATGACAGCATGCTGACGTGTGAATGACCTGTGCATGGACGTGAACTATTCCCTCAGTCTTGTCGCATCTTGTAAAATTTCGGAAAATGTAATTTTTTTATAAGACACGAATATGTGAATTAGTTTACATAGCTGAGTGATGTGAAGACATTTTGAGAAATTATGACTGCATAACATTTAGATAATTTGAGACTAATTATATCATTGTGCAAAGTTGGATATGGAAACATCTATTTTAATCAGGAGGTTTGACTTTGTTCAAGACCGCTAGTGAAAATTCTGTAGAGATCTATTGAGAAGGCCTCATTACGGTTGCAAAAGTTAGTCTTCAAGAATACACATTTTGAATAAAATGAATTAAGAGAGTTGATTAAAACATCATGGGGGATGATGTAAGGTTTTGGAATGCATCAAACATCATTTAGTGTGCATCGATTTGATTAAAACATCATGGGGATGATGTAAGGTTTTGGAATGCATCAAACATCATTTAGGGCCTGTTTGTTTACATCTGAACGGCTTCATTGAGAGCCAACCTCTGAATTGGTCAGAGGCTTGCCTGTTTGGTTCACAAAATTTTCACATCTGAGTGGAACCATTGAGCTCTGAACCATTCAGCACATAAAATTAGCTGAATGAAAATTGTGACTTGATTACCCCTTGTGACATACATTGCCGCCTTCCACCTCCCTCCAGACCTGCCCATTCCACAGCCCTCCTCCACCTCCTCCCACGTTCGGCAGCCCTCCCCCATCATCAACAACAGCGTCGACCGAGCGACACCCTCCATCTCCGGCGGCCTCTATCTCCGGCGCTCTCCCCCACCGCAAACCTTCCATCTTCCGGCTCCCTTCTCCCTCAAACCGCTTCTCTCTTCTCCCTTAACATACATCGCTTCTCTCTTCTATAGTCACTCATCCACATCGCAGTCGTCTGCCCCTCCTCTGCTGCTCCACATCGCCGCCGCCTCCTCCTCTGCTACTCCACAGTACCCGGGTCGGGTGAATTCAATAATAGACGCCTGTTGGCATTCCAGCCTTCCTTCGCCTTTCATGGCCACATATCTTTCCGGCTAAGGAATGGGAAATCCTTCTCCTGTTCCATGAATCCAATTTGCATTTCATCCGGGAAAAGCCATCTTTTTCTCAACATTGCCTTTGTCATTTGATCCAATAATGTTCCGTTAGATAGGAACAGATTTGATAAATACTGATAACTCTCGGATAGAGTATTAGAACGGAAAGATCCATTAGATAATGAACGATTAGTTCTAAGCCATCTCTGGCGATTAATCAACAATTCGAAGTGCTTTTCTTGCGTCTTCTTGATAAACCAGCATTTATATAGAGATGTAGGAGGATTTGTTTGGGGAGTAAGAAGCCCCTTTGACATCTCTTCATCTGCAAATAATTCTCGATGTGAAAACACAGAGACAAAGGGCTGAGCTTTGAATAGGAAAAAGAGTGGATCTGCAGGGTCCCAAATGAATTGGCTTATTCGAAAAAGGCCTTGTTCTTTGGAAGATCTATCTTGTGTCTGGTACTGCGCGGTTCCACTCTGCAAGAACTCCGAATCATTCTCTTGAAGCTCATCCTCTTTATCATAAATGATCCGCTTGCCCCGAAATGACCTGGACCAATAGGGAAATCCCAATTCATTGGGCCTTTCGATACAATCAAATAGAAAGCCCCAAGGGCGCCATATTCTAGGAGCCCAAACTATGTGACTGAATAAATCCTCCTCTATCTGTTGCCGGTCGAGGGCTCCTTCCCCCTCTTCAAACTCCGATTCGTCTTTTTCATAGAGAAATCTCTGATCAAGGATAGAACAAGATCCTTTTTGCATCATATCTAAAGGATTCCTTGGTTCGGGTCGAAGAAGCAATGTCACTCGATCCTTATCAAACTGACTGCATGTCCGTGAGGATCCCACCAGAGTGCCTTCCCCTTCTAATAGGCCACGAACTAGACCAGAATCATTCTCAACGAGTCTATAAGGAGTGATCCCATTTTTTTCATCGGGTCCGGGTAGAGACCAAAGATCTTGAGTGACCGATCCGGCAGAACAACTCAAAAGATAAAGAAGTATCGTTAATTTCTTCATGCTCGTTCCAAGTTCGAAGTACCAACTGTATAAATAAAAATCCACTTTGTTACATGATTTCTTTTTCATATAGATAGATATAGGATCTATGGGGCAATTACTTTAAAGTACATTTTGTGCTACAACCCTTCCTATCTGATAGAAAAGGATCCCATGATCCTGGACCGATCTTACCTGGGATCGCAAATCCCAAATTTGTCTATGAAGAGCGGATCTAATTGTATTAGTATCTATAATTGATTTCTTCTGTGTAATACTAATCGATAGGGCCTCGTTGGTAAGTGCTACAAGATCTCGTGCATTGGAACCCATGGTTATGGACCCGAATCCATTCGTATGGAACATTTTCTTTTCCAAGTGAAATCCCCTAGTATATGAAAGAGTGAAAAAGTGCTTTCGTTGTTGTGGAATAAGAAGCCTTCGTATCTTAATGCACGTATTTAATTTATTCGGAGCTATTAGAGCGGGATCCACTTTTTAGGAAATATGAGTTGAAGCAATAACAAGAATATTTCTAGTTTCATAATCCCTGGAGAGAAGGTTCACTAATAGACCTAGGAAGAAGTAATTTGACTCATTCACATCCAGATCATGAATGTTTGGAATCCATATTATGCAAGGAGACATTGCTTTTGCTAATTCGAATTGAAGGGTGATATAAAGTCGGTCTTCATCTTCAGGCATCATATTCATAGTTAGTGCATTCATGCTAGTTAGCAGTTCCAACTCCATATCAAGGATATCGTCACTAGCATCAAGATCATCAATATCGATATCATCAAAACCTTGAGACTTGTTATCCAGGAACTTGTTCAGAAATACCGTAATGAAAGGAAGATAGGAGTTTTCCGCTAGGTATTTGACCAAATAAGATCGTCCAGTTCCTATAGAACCTATCACTAAAATACTCCTAGAGAGAGATAAGGCCAAGCGGAGCGAAAAGGGTTTTCTATGAGATGGGTATTGAAAACTATTAGCCCCACACGAAGTTTGTGAATAAGTAATTGTCTGACAATGAGCAAGGAATATCCGTCTTTCTGCTAAAGAGGATGTATTGAACTCATAATTCATTAGATACTTTTTATGAATGTCAACTAAGTCTCGTAAGTAAATTGCTCCCGGTTGTTCAATCATTTGATAACCAGAGTCATTCTTTGATAAATGATCACTATGAGTCAGACTCAATAAAATTTGATCAATCCTTTTTTCTGTCGTTAAGGTGGAGAACTGAACCAAGAATTCTCTTTTTTCATCATCAATCGAATCACTGTCTGCAACCCAGGATTCTATTTTATCATCAATCCAGTCCCCGTTCACGTTTCTTTTTCTTATCAATGAATAGATCTCTTTACTTGTATGACTTAGATGTCTCGTATTTCTCGAAAAAGTGATTCGATTGATGGGATTTGGTACGATACTTATGAGATCGATGATATCGATGAGATTGATATTCAAATATTTCTTCTTAGAGCGTATTGATTTTACCCCATAAGCAGGACCACCAGCATGTTGCCACTTAGAGAATCTCCTAATTGTTTCAGAGCAACTAGAAAGAGATTCTTTAACCAGAAAGAATTCGGTTCAGATGTAGGATACCTATCCAGATTTTTCGCAACTCAATCATAGATGATGGAATCATCAAAGATTTGACCTTTTCAAACTCTGCATGTAACTCACTAGAGGCCCCGAAAACAAAGAGAAGATGTGTACAAACGAGATATGCAGCAACAAGAAGAAGGAAAAGGATTGCATAGAGGAACTCCCGAACATTTGTCAGATGTGTCGATATCAATGGTGACTCATTATTTCGATGAATCATTTCTTCGGACAGAAGAAGATTATGGAAACACTTACTCGAAATCTCACTTATCAGATTCCATTGTGGAAGACATAATTTTTCTGAAGAATTCGCCATGATATATCCGATCCATGCATAATATCATGAAAAATGGATAAATTTTTTTTGCTGCTACTTAGTATCGGCAATAGGTCTGAAAAAGTATCTAAAAATAAAAACTTTAGATATCTGTACCTTGTCGAAGTAAGGAACCATGGCATATATGTTTGGAATAGATTCCATTTTGAGAGAGTTGAATAAGCACTATCTCGTTGAAAAGTCTATACATCTGCCCTTTCTCAACGCATTTCTTTAGACAAAGACTCCGTTTTTTCCTCTTTTCGGATGGTAAATATTTCTCAGAACATGGAGTGTGAATCAAACCCATGTTTGAATTGAAATTGAGATACTGATACAAGTTCTTCCCTTCTGAATCAGATAGAATCATATCTGAAAGAGGTTGACAATAAGTTCTTTCAAAATTGACTATTTGTCCCTCTGTTAGAGGTGTTCTAGAAATGTCTGCGATCGAGTAAATAGCTCTACGAACGAATGGATTAGATCGACTTGGAAAATGGAAAGATTTGTACAAGTTATACGTTTCGTCACCACTTTGTGAAAGCCTTAGGTATGAATATGTTAGATACCTGTGACTCGATTGCTGAAATAGTATCTCCCCCCAAAAAGCATGTTTTTTTTACCGCCGCCGCCGCCTCCTCCGTGACAGTCTTTGATCATGATTATCATCAAGAGCATGAAGATTGATAACGATAAGATGGTGGTGGTGCTTGTTCGTCCATTGAACATCTTGGTTTTTTTTTGGGGTCATGAAGATTGATAACCATTCACTGGCATGTTAATTTTAATCGGAGTTGGTAAAGTGGATAGTGACTGCTTGTTGTGGCTAATAATTGAGTTGGCTTTGGGACCTTGTGTCTACTAAACATATTCAGTAAACAGGTTAAAGTCTGATATTTAATAATAATAATTAGTTAGGTATTTAGTTTTGTTTATAGGGGTAAAAATGTCATTTTACACAGTCATTCAGATGTGCAGCATCGTTTGAGTAGATATGAGATTTTGACTCAAACATGATGCAACGAATGTTATACATGTGTAATAACTTCTAATAGCTTAGAAAAGTTGCAAATGATGTTTAGAACTTGATGAAATATTTGACAAAACTATATATTATATAAATGTGGTTTGTTCAAATAGGGTCAATAAAGAAACCAAAACGCAGTATTATACGGTCAGGTAGTGGGGGTCTATTGCTTGAAAAGTTCAGTGTGTGCACACCGCCACTGGTTAGGGGTGAGGTCCGTGAGGAAACATAACCGGATAATCGAAAACCAATCTGTAACCGACAAAGACCCAAAGGTAACCAGAAACCAACATAACCAATGATTCGGTTTTAGGCTTTAAAACAACGGTTCGGTCACGGTTTCGGTTTCACATATGGATGACAAACCTCCCTTGCCTGAGCGAATTAGATCTCTTGCCATATCTATTTGCTTAGACAAAGGATATGAATATGGGCCATATGGATGCTCAAGAAAGCCCAACATACAACTCAGCCCATTAACCTCTTAAAAAACAGCCTGCCTATTGGATTCATTTATTATCCAACCTCAAATTTTTTCATCTTTACCAAACAAGCCCCTACGTTTATCTAAACAGCACTTAACACCCCTCAACTTCTATAACCCCAATTTCACCACACCTCTTCCATCACAAACCCTAACTCACCATCATCCCCACAGATCTTCATCAATGGCATCCTCAACCAAATCCTTCGTCCAAACCCTAAGGCGCTACATCAAAAAACCATGGGAAATCACCGGCCCATGCGCCGATCCAGAGTACAAATCCGCACTTCCTCTCGCTGTTGACTACCGGCCGTTTTGTCCGGCCACTGAACCGGCGAAGGCCATCGTTCCGACCGCCAATCCGGAGAACGTGTTCGACATCAAGTACTTCTCTCGCGATCAACGCCGTAACCGCCCGCCTATTCGCCGTACTGTGTTGAAGAAAGACGACGTCGTTAAGGCGATGAAGGAGAAGACGTTTGATGTTGCGGATTTTCCTCCGGTTTATTT
Organism: Scalesia atractyloides; assembly: GCA_947069175.1. Taxonomy (NCBI): domain Eukaryota; kingdom Viridiplantae; phylum Streptophyta; class Magnoliopsida; order Asterales; family Asteraceae; genus Scalesia; species Scalesia atractyloides. The sequence continues at coordinate 24,814,700 of CAMTDV010000014.1, read as the reverse complement.
GACGAAGGCTGTCGAGGAGGATTATAATGCTTGTGGTGGAGGTTATTGCAAATAATCAGGTGAGTTGTTTGTTTATTAAACCCTAGTTTTCTGATTTTAAGTTTTGTTGAGATTCTGAACTACTTACCTGTGAATGATAAACAATGATGTCTTTAGGTTTAGTAATTGGATGAACTATAGATATGATATTTTTAGCGATTAATCGGATTGGTAGTTTTATATACACACACATTTTTATATATGTAAGTATACTCGCCGGAACTATCAGGTTTTTGCCGGAACTGGCCGGAATAATCGATTTTCAACCAATGAGGGTCGATTTCTGGCTGACTAGAGCCGAATAGTGTGTAGTCGCCAATTGATCCCGAATTTTCCAACATTGAGGGAAGTGATTGTTTTGAGGAAGCGAAAGGAACATGTTAGGATCAATTATTAAAAGTGATTTATGAACTTATATGAGCTATTTATATTAAGATAGACTTGAATTCTCTTAGACAATTTTTACTTATCATCAACGGTTTCTGTTTCTTGATTAGATGCTGATTGGCAGTTGTTTGTCTAGGCAACTTCCGTGATTTCATGCTAAGATTGGATTTTTGTAGTTTTCACCTGGTATTGAAGTACGTTTGCAAGATGTAGACTCAACTAGGTTTATGACTGAAACAAAGCTTGTATGCCGGTAACGACCACTAGAGATGCACAATTGGTCCTGGGAAGTGACCACAGGCTAAATTAGCTTATCCTGCTAAGCCTGTTCAGCTGGATATACTAATTTTTCCTAGTATTCTGTATTTGATAGAAATGGCTGATTATAACCTATCCCGATCAAACCTGGTTAGGCTTTGGAAAGCGAGCCTTAAATTCGATTACTTGGATACTAATTAAACTAGAATTTTATTAATGAAACGAATTCCTACAGTTCGAGAAGCATTGGGCCTCCCATTAAGACTAATTATCTGCATCATTGATTAAAAAACCTTGACTTCAACAGTCAGAAGTACTTATTTCTCAAAAAGCAAGAGACTTGGTAGATAAGTAATTACAATTTAGAAGTTGTTCAATACGGTAATACCAGGAAACTAATATCTTTATAAAATGACTCTTAACTCCCTTATTAATACCGATAATTATCCATACCCTGCTGGTCTGTATCTTCTTCCACGATCCATCTCAATTAAAACAACTATATTCCTTATGTTTGACCCCTGTGGCCTGTTGTAACCCTTCTTAAACCCATAATCTAGGTCATCATGCTTGAGCTTGGTGGGGATAGTGGTGGTTTGTTCGGTGCGTGTAACCCACGAGGCAACAAAAAGCAACTAGAACCATATGGAACTTAAATATAACGTTGTTGTTACTAATATTTGTTGGCTCATCACTAAGATTTTGATGCTGTAAGACATCTTTTGTTAGCGATGCTATCAACATCAAATATTAATATTATGTCAGAGAAATGTGCTTGAAAAGCTCAAGCAAAAATTACAATTCTACGTTGGTTGAACTATATATGTTGCAATGAGAAGATAAATGGTTTTATTAAGAGGTAAAAGAGAGTATAATGTATTAAAAGGTAAAAGGAAGAGATTTGAACTTGAGCATTTAACATGCTGCTATTTTTTATATCCAGTGTCAACTGAAAAGGCATCATCTACTTGTTGCTTTCTCTTTCCTGTAAGCATGATTGTAGTAAATTGTAAATTAAGCTACATACATTGCTACTTTTAGCAGTGGTTTTGCTGCTTAGTACAATCTCTTCTTTCTTATCTTTTCTTTGCATCATACACGATTCAACCATATGGAAATATCACTTTTTGTTTGGGCTTTTTCAAGCAAGTTTATTTCTTTTGTCACCATCTTTATATTTTATGTTGACTGCATCACTGAGGAAAAATATCTTGCGTGATTATATGTTTTGTGATCATTTGGCCTTTCTAAGATATCAAATTATCGATTATAATCTTAATGTTGGGCCAAAGATAAGTGGTATGAATGTTATCATACATGGACCGTTTTATAGGCGTTCTTGTTGACAGTTAGTCCTTAGTAGACATTTTTAACCGGGAAACCTACTATTTTCTCCTTTTTGGTAGTTTTAAAAGGTTGTGTTAACTTTAGCATAAAATGTGTTATATGCCTAATTTGATAATTTGATTTATCATTTTGGTTGAGCATCAATGAGGAGTTCGTTTACCTCTACCGTTATCTGGGAGAGCTGGCCTGTCACTTGAATATAGACCTGGATATCGTTCATCTTATTCATTTCATCTATTTTATGTAAGATTGCCTTTATCTTGCATATTCTTCATGTGTACATGTATCTTATCTTGTGTGTTATTCTCCAACAGTCAGCTTGTGTCCTTTTTTCTCTGAGCCAAATTGTATTTCGTGTTTTAACCGTTTTGTCTTTTGAGTCTTGATTATATCGATCAACCATTGTCAGTAGCTTTTCCATTGATGAACATAATGACATTTTCTCATAGTAGCTTAAAAAAGAAGGGATTGATTCCAAATTACCTGATCTTCCTTATGCCTTGTTATATGATGAATGCAACAAATATCATTCCGGAGATTTGATTGATACAACATCTTTTTATCAATGAGAATAGGTTTAGTATAGGTTAAGGTAATAAGTATGGTTCAATGCATATTCTTCAAGCCTATGAGACTTTTAGTTGCAAGTTCTTGGACCCTAGTAGTTTTTTTATATATTAATTGAATTATGCTATTACCATTAAAGTTTCAATATTCTGTGTTATGGGTAGATGATGTTGGTCCATTTGAGTTGATTATATACATTCTACTGTCTAACCAGGTAATCATCTGTCAGGACTTTGGGACGCCAGAAGCTCTTTTATTTGGTGGTTTTTCTTGCAGTCACATGGTTTCATGTTTGGTTTCTTGTTTGCATGTGTTTTCATGTCTTCATAAGGACCCAAGGCAACAACTTTGTAATAACTATTTGTAAGGATTTGTTGAAAGAAATTTATTAATCCTTTGAGATGAAATAACCATACCTGAAAAATTGGGCAGGTAACGGATCCAAATGGGTTTAAAAACGGGTCATATTGGTTCAAGTTAGAACGGATTTTGACAAAATCAGTAAACAAGTAGATTTTGTATTACCCAAAGATAAAGAAAATAATAAAACAAAGGAAATATTCACATCCAAGGTTTGGGTAAGTGGGCCGGAAATATTCTGTGTATATGAAATATTTCATATCATAACTTTTTAAAATATTTGATCTTTGGTCGGGGTTTTTAAACTAAGTTGTAGTTATTAATTTAAATTTAAATAAACAACAAAATCTCAATTCGGATCAATCTGGAAAACCCGACTACCCGACGCCAAGCAATAATTTGTGGATTCGGAAATAACTCTAGCCCTATAATTGGATAAAAGAATAGGCCAGACACATATATTGGGCCGAAATTCAAGCATAAGTTTTTATTTTTAAACGGCAAATTTGGACCACAATTTGGATCACTAACGGATCACTAGCATCGTGCCACAAACGGAACCACCTGATCATATCCATCTCTACTAGACTATAATGCTTATATACCAATTCAGGAGGAAACCCAATAAATCTGGAAAAAAACCCCTCTTGTGGTAGTCGAACTCAGGACCTCATGGTTCCTAAGCCTTATCCCACCCAAAATGTCACTAGACGATAATACCATGGGCTTCAAGCTTTAAGTATGTTGACAATATTTCACTCCATGAAAAGCCTAAAAAACAACGTACCACGTCACACTTAAAGAAAAAACCACCTCCCTTCCACGTTAGTGTTACGTCCACCGACAACCAACAATGTCCCCGTTGGGATCCTTTTATGTTGGATGGGCTATGAAGTTTGCTAGACTTGTCCAAAATGTGAATATAGATGGGCTATGAAGTTTGCTAGAATTTTCTAAAATGTGTGAATATGTACCTAGAAATTGTTAGATAGGCTATGAAGTTTGCTAGAATCGTCTAAAATGTGTGAATATGTACCTAGAAATTGTTATGGGCTACTCAAGTTTGCTAGAATTGTCTAAAATGTGTGAATATGTACCTAGAAATTGTTAAATGGGTTATGAAGTTTGCTAGAATTGTCTAAAATGCGTGAATATGTACCTAGAGGTGCACAAAAAACCCGAACCTGGAACTGGACCAGAAAAAAATCCGGAACTGGGTTTTTTATACCCGGGTTTTTAATACCTGAATCCGTACCCAACCCTACCTGTAGGGTACGAATAGGGTATGCATTTCACTACCAAAACCCGTACCCGAACCGGACCCGATTTGTATCCGTTAATAGCCTAAAACCGGAACCGGTTCCATACCCGGAATCGGGTTTCTCCTATACCCGAAACCGGGTTTTTCAAATACCCAACCTAAACACGAAATTACCCGAAAAAATACCGGAAAAATACCCCTAAAAAGTGCAAACGGTTAAAAAATCTAATCTATATCCGAAATATATATGGAAAAAAGCCCGAAAAACCCAAAAATAGGGTTTTTTTTTCAATACCCGAAAATAGGGTATTCAAATACCCGGTTTTAGAATACCCGACCCAAACCCGATGCATAGGGTATGGTTTTTAGAGACAATACCCGGACCCGAACCTGACCCGGGTATTGCCAATACCTGATTTTCCAATACTGGTCACACCTGAACGCGGCTCTATACCCGAAACCAAGTTTGAAATACCCGATTTGTGCACCTCTATATGTACCTAGAAATTGTTAGATGAGCTATGAAGTTTGCTAGAATTGTCTAAAATGTCTAAATATGTACCTAGAAATTGTTAGTTATCATAATTTATAAGTTCATAACCATTGTCAACACCACTGACCCCAGGTCCACAACCATTTATTCAGGCCTGAGGGTAACTAAGGCATAAAATTAATTGAACAAACATGGATGCTTAAACAAAGAAATATTTTTGATTTTTTTGGTGCGCTTGGAAATTATTTAATTATTATATTAGTAAAATAGTCCATCACATTATAACTAAAATATACATTATTTATTTTTTTAACTAAAGGAACATGTGACAACATTTTTTCTCTCAATAAAGCCCTAACGAATACTCTCAACAACACACAGTCCAATTTTGTTTGAACAAAAAACTTCTATATATCATATATAAACAGGCTAGTATGGGGCTGAAAAACCTAAACAAAATCAAGAGATTAGATCACCTAAATTGAAATCACATCACATTTACCAATTTAAAACATTAATTTTAGACACACATCTAACCCATAAGAACGAGTTTAACTTGATCTCTTCCACGCATTTTTGTTACCGACATGTTCCATTTGTTGAATTTCCTTTGCATTTATCGTCTTCCAAATTTGCCAAAACGTGGTCATGAAAATAACGTTATTCACATTTTCCAACCGTTTCATACTAAAAACCGTTATTATGTATGTTTCCATTTCTTGCCTTCCAAATTTCCCCAAACAGTCTAATAGAGTAATAGTAACCAAGTTCCTAGGTGTTCCAGCAAGTTTACTCAAACTTTTGTTTGTTCTTTTAAATTCACTAGACATTTATTAGATATTCAATCCTATATAAATTTTTTTTATATAGTTTTAATACTTTTTGTTATTGTTGTATAACTGTTTTTTTTTGTAATTTTTTAGGGCTGGTAGTAAGTTTGAACTTTAAGTTAAGCTAACATGTTACTTGAAGAAAGCTACTAAATAATAGCGAAATTAATAATATGAAAACCTACATAATTTTACACTTTAAAAAAAGTTGAACAACTTTATATAAATAGTATCAAATTTTAGTTACTATATAATAATTTCATGTCTATATTGACAAGCTTGGAAAGTACTACTAAGGCATTTTGTGTCCATTTTAAGGGAAACAAAACACATTGGTGTTGTTTTTTCTTTTGGAAATCCAGAACAGCATAAAAGAATATGTAACTATTACGCATGCTGTTGGAGTTGTATATAGTTTGGTACAACAATGTCACTGTTGCGCATGTTATTCTCCCGTCCAGTGGATATACAATGTTATCTGGTTTGATTTAATTGTTCAACTTTCACATCTTTTGCTTTCATTTGTCAATCCCCACCTCTATTTCTTTTTTTTTTTTTTTTATTTTTTATTTTAAGGTCAAATTGTAGACGATAAAAACATATTTTGGTATCGTCTGTGTTTTGTTACAAATTTTTCATTTTATATATATATAGTAATTTAGTTGTAGTTTCTTTAGTTTAAGATCAACATTACAACATTAATAATCGAGCATTTATGCCTGCCGACATGTACTCTTAATGCTTACGGTGTTATATGATTGGAACGGGGGGGGGGGGGGGGGGGGGGGGGGGGGATGAGAAAGTAAAGTCGATATATTAAACCATCAACAAACCCTATTTATCAAACTATAATTACTTGAGCAAGTTTAAGCTCTAACTCTATTAAAAATAGTATGTTTATTTATTTTCCATCTTGATCTCATTGTTTTATTTGCAATAGGCATTATGATCGATTGTCTACACATCTTGATCTCTTGGTTTTTAATGATTTAGCTGGGGTTTGTTTGTAAAGGAATTGAAAATGAGTACACGTTTAAAAGATAAGGTTACTTGAGAATCACTTGTAATTTCTTCAGTCTTAGTATTTTAAATTTTAAAAAAACTGATATTTGCAAACCCGATTATCAAACTCGTCCCAAATTCGCCCCATTGTTATCCCTAGTTGTTGGTTGTATTTCAACTGTTGTATTGATTTTTAACTGAAATGTGACATTTTATAATTAAAGAACACTGCCTGATGATATGTGTTAACTTAAGAGACAAGAAATGTAATTTTGGTAATTAAAAGACAACCCTTGAAAGAACGTTCAAATATAAAGACGTAAAGTGCAATTTGTATTTAAGTTATAAACGAATTGACAATAATACCCTCACGTGATTTGCACGTGAGTGAAGTTAACCAAAAGATCCAACTGGGTTAGGAAGCAACGACACCGCTTGATGATATGTGTTAACTTAAAGACAGCCACTGTAATTTTGGTAGTTAAAGGACACCGCCTGAAAGAACGTTTAAACATAAAAGACGTAAAGTGCAATTTAACTTTTCTATTTTATTTTATTTTTTTATGTTCACACACATACATAATATATTTTAAAATTAGAAAAACTAGTATTTAGGACCTGTGCTTTGCGGCGGGACCGTTAAATTATACAAAAACTAGACATAAAAACGTTGAACTACGTACACGCATTTAGAGCAAAATGTAAAGTATAGAAATTAATAACTAAGTCGACTTAGGACCTATACATTGCGATGGGGTCATTAAACCGAAAAAAAAATACGGTGATCCACACACGCATGTTGCAACTTATATCGAGTCTAAGCGAAGAAAATGAAAATTACAAAAAAAACATGACCAATAGAATACAATGTACCACATAAAGCATAAACTTGTATGTAGAAAAAAATAATAAAAATACTATATAAGGTAAATTATAATATAAAGGTAAAACTGAAACTTAAAAATCTAAGATTTAAATGCATATATTATATACAGTATAAAACTAAAAAAAAAAAAGAAAAAAAAAAACTACATTGAGTCACTCACATTTAAAAGAATAGAAAACAAAACCTCTAGTCACCCATATATGACCCATGATCTAAAAAAAAAAAGAATAGTAAATCCAACACATAATCTGAACTTAGAAATTTATATAATCTAAACTTACAATTTATAAATGGGAAATGAGAGAGAAGAGAGGAGAAATGATCGACATTAGTTAAAGCCATGCTTTATGGGCATTCTACCCCATTTTAGTTAGAAGTCACACTCAAAACAGACAACAATTATTACTTTACTTCCTAAAACCTAAATTTCAGATCTACCAACCCAGTACAACATCAGTTAAGTTTTCCACGAAAATGAAATTCAGATCACATAACTTGGTTAAAATAAAGGGATGAATTTGATTAGTAATTAGAATAGGGGAAAAATGACTTATAAACTTATCATGTTCATGTGATGCGGTGACACTTAAGTGTGTTAATGGTGTTATCATCGCTAAGTCAGATATATGTACCACAATGTTATAAATTAACGTTTTCTATTTAGATTGTATCAAATGTTATAATCAGAATTCACAAATTAACCATTAACCATTAGTGTAAGTAGGAAATGGTAGAAAAATGGAGGTAAAAACCTCACGAGAATTGATATGCAATTTGCTCAAACATATAACACAACACACAACTCAAAGTCAAACTAGCAATATAAAGAAGGACCCCAAAGGATTTTGAGTGAGTTAATCAGTAAGATCGATGTAATTCGCTAAGGATAATAATGAGACGATATTGTAACATCAGTTTTAGATCTCGTCGTAAATTAACGTCCAATACCTAATCCAACACTCTCCGTGTAATACCAAGTATATAACTAGTGGTAGGCTGTCGGGCAGTATCAGGTACACTCATTAGTTTGTTAAAAAAATCATCTATTGAGATTTCTTCGTGCATTATTCTCTTACCAATCTAAGTTTTATATAATCTTACGTTTTTAACTAAAAAAGTAAATATGGTAAATTACATATATCAGTATAACAATAAAATGTTTAAAATAACTAAAATGAGTAAGTTTATTGAAAATATAAATTACAAAAATAAATTTATACTTTATAGCATACATAATATCAACAAATGCAAAAATTAAAGAGTTAAATGCTTGGTTGGTCCCTGAGGTTTGCGAAAATTGCAGACTTGGTCCCAATGGTTCACTAATTACACACTTGGTCCCAATGGTTGTAATTTTTAAACACGGTTGGTCCTTAACACTAACCTTTGTTAAATTCCCAGTTAAGTCTTTGTGAAATGACTAAATTATCCCTAACAATTATAAAAATAAAAATAAAAACAATTGCACCTTCAACCCACCATCACTTTTTCAGAAGCTTTCTTTCTCTCTTTTTCAGCAACTTCATCCTCTTGAATTATATGCATAACATTGGTGTAACCTCCTTTTATCAATCTGTATAAAAATATACCAGACATCTTTGCCCGCTCTCTAATCAAATCCACATCAACTTCACCAGTGAGTTCGCACCGACCGATGAAGGTTATTGATTTATCTAGTTTGTGACGCAACGCAAGCAACAAATGTGCTAGCTCCAATTCGGATCGTGAACAACCGCGTCTCAAACCAATTAAAGCATTGGTAATCCACATTCCCTGTTTCCCCTGAAGTAATGCTTCAGCTCTTGACTTTTGGTACCTAGCGAACAAAGTTTTCCCGGAATCTCCCTGTATCGACATCAAGAGCCCGTTAAAACGTTTCCAAGCCTGACCGGGTAGTTTCCGACCACGGAGAATTGAATTATACAAAAGTTTTAGGTGTTCAAGGTCGGAAGAGAGTCAGGGAGACATCGAATCGATTCAAATCGTGAAGCTCTGGTACTTAAGGCTTCAATACACGACAGATCTAAAGCTCTGGTCGTCGGAACACCACACCAACCGCCGTGTTGGTGGGTGTTTTGGTGTTCGGGGGTGGAGGTGAGAAGTGGCGGAGGTGAGATGGTGGTGGTGGGTGTTCAGGGTGGAGGTGATATGGTGGTGGTTGTGCTGCTTGTTTGAGAAGAGAAACCTCTGAAGACATAATTTGGTGGGTTTTGTTAATAAGCAAGGGTATTTTGGTCATTTAACATGGACTTAACTGGAAAACTTAACAGATGTTAGTGATAAGGACCTGCAAAAATTACAACCACCGGGACCAAGTGTGTAATTAGTGAACATTAGGACCAAGTCTGCAAATTTTTGCAAACCACATGGACCAACCGTGCATTTAACTCTAAATTAAAAGAGCTCATTTTTATATAACAAAGGTAATTGAATAATCATTACTATATAAGTGTCAAGGGAAAATAAAAATTAAAAAGTTTTAGGTATATATACAAGTGTCAAGGGAAAATAAAAATTGAAAGGTTTAAGGTATATGATTCAAGCAATCAATCGGGTGACACCTAATATTATGGCCGTACATAAACTCCCAATTTTTTGAAATCAATCTCATATACCTGGTTCCATATCTGAACACCGGCCTTCTCACGTCGAGTTTGAGGGTTTTTTTTGCCTGTACGTCCCTATTTACTACAGCATACAACATGTTCTTTATATTGATTTCTTATAAGTTTACAATCAAATATGAGAAAGTAATATAGAAATATGTTAAACCCTCATAGGAAGATTTATTCCCCATCCTAGCTTCAACCAACTTGCTACTTGAGCCTAAAATAGTAAAATAAGCTTGAAAGCCACCATACCAAAAAAAAATGTTTAGAGAATTTAAAAAGAATTCGAAATTCTTTTTGCGAGAAGCTAGGCTAGATCGAGTTCATCATATAATATAACATAACAAATAATAAGAGTTTTGGATCTGATTTAAATTAAACATGCTCTAAGCATAATATCAGTTAAGTTTCTAACCTTTGTGTGTTTGGTTAACACCAAAATAAGCTTGGTCCAGTTTGCTATCCAATTAATATTCGATTTAGCCTTTTCCAAAAAGAAAAGAAATATTAGATTTAGTAAAAATAATTGAAAATATGATCACCTCAGACACTTTTTTTTACATAAATCACCTGTTGTAGGTAATTTTTATCTGGATTTAATAAAACAATTATAAATTAATAATTACAATTTTAACGGATAACAAAATAAAAGCATTAATCAATACTAGCCCGTCAATGAGGTGGTGGTGTGGGAGAGACTTGGTGTTCTAAGGGACCCAAGTTCGATTCTTACTCTTCCTATTATCTTCTGCGGCACCTTCTAGGGGTGTTCACGGTCCGGTTTGGACGGTTTTTTAGGTCAAACGTGAGCCAAACCATTAGTAACGGTTTATAAAAATCGAAAACCAAAACTGAACCGCCAAAATTCAAAAACCGAACCAAACCGAACCGCTACTAACGGTTTGGTTCTGGTTTGGTTTCACGGTTTACACTTCATAGTTATTGAACTAAAAGCTAGAACTAATAATCTAAGTGTACCATTAATTGCTTCTTATCTTATTGTATCTCTAATAACCTGTCAAAAATTATAAATGCTTTTTCTTAATGTCACAGGTAAGAACAAATCTCAAATTTAGTGTTTGGATTTAATGTTAAATTTTTAATGTATTTGACCACACTGAAGCATAAACTTCAACACTGGATTACATAACAAAACAATAAAACTGTGTACATTTTAGTTTCAATAGTTTCTTTTGAATTATTTAATGTGTTATAACTTGGCCATTAGTTTAACGTGTAGATGACGGAATATATATGATATATATACACAATATATATTACTAATGTTAAGGTACGGTGCGGATTTATACGGTTTAAAAATGTTGAAACCGTAAATCAAACCGCTCACTACGGATTAAAATTTTTGAAACCGACCGACCGAAATTCAGAAAAAGAAACCGACCCTGAAACCGAACCAATGACCGGGTTTCACGGTTTTAAACCGAACCATGAACACCCCTAGCACCTGGTGATGATGGGAGACTAGGCAAGTAGCCGGAGATTGCTAATTCGATCCTTGAACTGAGCGGATTTTACCTCACCTCACTGTCGTGCCTTCGGGCGAGTGATCACAGGCTTCGGCCCTAGGTGAGGGTTTTCCCCGGTTCGGAGGCGGGTGTATCCTGATATGGTGAATTTGCCATTAGCTCATTTGGAGTATTCGTTGGCCGTTATAAAAAATCAATACTAGCCCGAATTTCCAAGACATACAAACTCAAGATGTTAATGTCGGTGGGAACAGTGCTCTTACGTGGTTGGCCAAAGTGGCGGCCACTTTGTTGTTTTTTTTCCTCATCTAAGAGTTATTTATAAGTTCTGTCAAATTACAATTTTCTCCCATGTTTAAAATTATGATTTTCTCCCGGTTCAAAATAAAATTTTGGTTTTGCCCCCTACTTAAATTTACGAATTTGCTCTCAGTTAAAAAATACGATTTTGCCAGTCCCCAGCTAGAGTCCTGCCAAATTACGATTTGGTTTCCAGTTTAAAATTATGATTTCGCCCCAGTTCAAAATAAAACTTTGATTTTGCCCCCAACTAAAAACTACGATTTTTCCAGCAGTTAAAAAATTACGATTTTGCCCCCAATTCAAAATAGAAAAAATGGTTTTGCCCTCAGTTAAAAATATTATTTTACCTCCATTATAAATTTATGATTTTACCTCAGCTAAAAATTGCAATATTGCCATCGTTTTTTTTGCGCAAAACCATGGTGGTGTTTTATTTTACTTCGTTGACACAATTTTGTTTTTATTCGTGCCAAACAGTTGCCTACCACTCGCTAATTTGTCTTGACAAAATATTGTTTTACCCCAACTCTAAATTACACACTTGCCATCGGTTTAGTTATTTTTTTTATCATAACTATGGTATTATATTTCTTTAATTGGTTAACTTGATGTATCTTTATTTATATCGTGTTATAAGTAGCATGTATAACTAACCGACATAAAGGCGTACATGTTATTAAACCAACAAATATTCGGTATAGCGCTCCGCAACGCGGGCGGCGCATAACTCTAGGAAGAGTTGAGGGAATAGTGTTTATATAACACCTAATGGCATACCTCCCAACATCGTCCGTGGACAGGAGAGATTCCTGGTTCATAAGTAATGCCCTACCTCTAAAATCACCAACGCGTTTTGGGCTTAATGCTAGTGGATAAAACCTCATCGAGGATAATGGCAACCTCCTACATGTTGGGGCAAAACCTCATCGAGGACGATGAGTCCCTTAGGGGGAGTGATTATAACACCTAATGGCATACCTCCCAACATCGTCCGTGGACAGGAGAGATTCCTGGTTCATAAGTAATGCCCTACCTCTAAAATCACCAACGCGTTTTGGGCTTAATGCTAGTGGATGAGAGGAGAACTCCACAGTTAAGCGTGCTCAAGTGGGAGTAGTACTAGGATGGGTGACCTCCTGGGAAGTCTCCACCAGGGCAACAAAAAACAAAGTCGTGAGTTCCTGGATGGGCAACCCATTAGGGGCAAAGCGGACAATATTGGTGATAACGAGGGGCAGGGGTGTTACATGTTAGGCAGCTGTCTGGCACTCCCCTATTGGACCAAATAGTTTATTCTTTTATTCAATTTAAAATTACGGTTTCGCCCCAGTTTTAAATTATGCTTTTACCCCCTGCTTAAAATAAACTATGTTTTTGTCCTTACCTCACAATTACGATTTTGCCCTAGATTAAAAATTACGATTTCGCCCTCAGCTCAAAATTACGTTTTTGTGCTGGTATCAAAATAAAGATATGTTTTTGTCCCCAGCTTAAAATTATGATTTTGCCCTCTGTTAAAAAATATGATTTCTCCCAGTTTTGTCCCCAGCTTAAAATTACGATTTTGTCCTCTGTTAAAAATATGATTTTCCCCATTTAAAAAATTAGGATTTCGCCCTTTGTTTAAAATTACGTTTCTGCCCCAGTTAAAAATATAATTATGCTTAGTTCAAATTTATATTACTCTCTTACCCCAAGTTCAAAATTACGAATTTGCCGCGCGCAAATTTACAATTTTGCCGCTGGTTCAAATTTACAGTACCGCCATCACTTTCCCTAGTAAAAAAATACAACTTTCCCTCAGTTAAAATTACAGTATTGCTATTGTTTTAGTTTTTTTAGCAAAACTATAAAAGTGTTTTGTTTTAATTTGTTGAATCGATTTAATTGTTTTTCGGTGTCAAGGGGCTGCCTAACACTCACTCATTATTCGGCCATCGCCCTGCAACATGGGCGGGGCATCAACTAGTTAGAAAACAACTGGAAACTTGCCCTGAATTCGAGTCCTTTTCACATAAAAGATTACCACCATCAGTATAATACCGTTATAATGCTTGTACAAGATGCCGATAAAGTTGTACATCCGCCTACACTTGTTAATTTTTCTCTATAAAAAGGTGATACTAATATGAAACCCTAATTTTGTGTATTAAAGTAAGCCTAAAACTGGAATCTACCCTAAGGTTTTATTCTTTTCCCAGAAAAACAAAAAGATTTCCCAACTTAACATAAAATTAAACTATACATCTTGCACTTGATGAAGTTAAAGATTTGAATAGAAATTACAGGTAAGATTTTGAAGTCACGTGTGAGAGTTAAGATTTGTTTTATCCAATTGAAGCCACATGTGAGAGTTAAGATTTTGAACCAAAAATGGAAGTAAATGTGTATGAAATCTTTCTGGCATGACTGCAAACTGCAGTCTGAGTGTTTAATTTGTTGTGTCTCTTTCCTGATCTGTTATTGTTTAAGTAGGAGTAGGAAGAGTCCATTAAATCTTTGAAGGTAATTCCATTTTAGTGACAGACGTTTAAAAACCCTAAGCAACAAAAAGTTAAAGGGTGAAAGTGATCACACTCATGATTTCTACTGTGTCAGCTCCAGTAAATAATACATGCATGTCTGTGGTGTGGACATTAAACTTTGTCTCTATCTCACATGAAAATAAAAATGATGATATAAATATAATAAGGTGTAGGATATAATGGGAAGAAATTTCTTATGGAAAGGGTTTCTATCATGATCAGGTTAGAAGTCTTTTTGTTACAAGAAACTATGAAAATTAATGAAATCATTCTGAATTTCAATTTGGATTCTCATACTTCTCACCACAAAAACATAAGGGGTATTTAATTATTATGGTTACCTTATCCTATAACGGCTAAAATAAACAAGAATGATAAGAACCCACTAGAAAGTGAGAAGTATCTGATGAAAAAATAAGTGAGAAAGGTAGTTTTGTTCAAGAGAAAAAACTTAATATGCTGATGATAGAAAATATGTGAAGAGAAAATCAATAAATGTAGGATTCTTTTTATGCTTTTTAAGTATTTTCTTTTCCTCAAAACTAACCTCAACCTTTCAAATTTAAGATCAAAAACCTAAAATCCTTGTTATTTCTTCTTATTTATTTTGTATTTTGTATTTGATCCAAATCCATAATTATTATTTTACACTTTTGTTTGTTATTTTTTTATGATGGGGATTGGTTCACACGTCTCACTTACAAAATTGTACACTAGATTCTCGGTGTTAAACTAAAAATCATATATAAGTTGGAAAAAAACCCTCCCATTGTACATATTGTAATATTTGTTACACAAAAGTTAAAGAAAGAAGATTGGTATATTAGGCTTTTACCCACCTACCTCTCCATCTACCCCATCCTTTATCTACTCATCCTTAGACCATGTGCTGCCATCTGACCTTAGTTATATTCATACAACTGTTACATTTTTTATGTCACTTTATAAGGCCATAATTATTTGGGAATCCATCTGATCCTGATCTTTCGACACTTTTTCTCTATACAACTTGTATAGGGCTATTTGAGTCATATAGAGAGAGTTGCGTGTTTGATCATGTTTTGTTGCTGACACATACGACTTGTATGACCCTACACCACTCACATAGTTTTTTGTTCCAAGTTTTTATTGGGTAGGTTTGCAAAATGTTTGGCTACACGCACATATAAGAATAAACCTAGACATGTAATATAACACTATATGCGTGGTGTAGCGTTTTTTTAATATATTTAAACAAACTATAATAATTTATAAAAACTTTTATAAAAGAGTTAAATACTATTTTGGTTCTTGTGGTTTGCTTAAAATATCTATTTTTGTCCAAAAGATTATTTTTTTGACTTTTTTAATCCAATAGTTTGACTTTCATATTACTTTTGATCATATTCACTAACTCCATCCATATTTTATGTTAATTTCTATTGAAAAGACCAAATTACCCTTAACCTATTTTTAAACTAATACTCCCTCCATCCCATTAAATGTGTCTTACTTTGAATTTTCAAAGTCTTTATTTATAAACTTTGACTTTAATTATATATTTTTGTGTTATATAAAACTTGATGAAACTTAACCGAATAAAAACACTTGTAAAACACACTCAAATCATATAACTTTCATCAAGTATTATCTAACGCAAATAAAATTATTTAAGGTCAAAGTTTATAAATAAAGACTTTGAAAATTCAATATAGGACACTTTTAATGGAACGAAGGTAGTATTTATCTTTCTATACAAATAAATAATAATATAATATTTTTTTACACGTTATATATATATATATATATATATATATATATATATATATATAACATATATTCTCTTCTATTAAATGATAATTTAAGTAAATCTACTTTAGATTATTACATTAACGTATATGACACTAACGTATATGTTATTTGATATTGTATTAGTAATTATTGTTTATATCCAAATAATTTTTTTTTTTTATTATTAAGTTGGTATGTTCGGATCAAATTGTCGATGCTTTTTGCTCGAGTTAACTTTTGACCACCTTAATAATATGTATAAATAAAAAAGTATTTAACAGTACTTTATAAAATTAACTAAAAAATGGTGTAGGGAACTTTGGGCGGTCGGTATACACACACAATATATTATATATATATATATATATATATATATATATTATATATATATATATATATATGAGATCAGTTCAAATGAAAACCATCTCCATTTGCGAGAACCGCGAGAACCACTCTCCACCAATCAGATCATGCTACCTATACACTATTATTTTAAATCTTAAAGGTTATTTTGGTAATTTACTAAAAATGTCATGTCTTCTCTCTCTCTCTCTCTCTCTTTAAAGTCTTATCAGACTTTTCTATCAATCAAAATGTCATATCTACTCTCTCTCTCTTAAAATCTAAAAAAAAGTTTTTTTTGGTAAAAAATCTATTATACATAATATTAATATGCTACGTCGGTGCTTCTTTCATATTGGTCAATGATTTTCTTTTTTCAGAGTAAAATTTTATTAAGTTGCAACTTTTAATTAGCCTTTACTATGTATTGTGCAATAAAAAATGTAGATTAGTTTGATATGGTTTGTTTTGGTGCGAAGAAAAATAAATAAATATTTTTTTTCTTTTACAATTCATTTTTATGCCCCACACTATATATGTGATATAAGTTTTTAATGATTTTACTAATTTGGTTTTTTCAATGCGTTTGTTAGCTTTCTTAAAAAAATTAATACGTAATTTGCTTAATTTTTCGGCATTGTAAACATACGAGAGTCTGGCTGTCACACCCTTAAAAATCCACTTGCGGGGTTTTACCGCGAGGCGCGTGACGATCCAGGATCACAGTCATTAGTCATATTGAACGACCACTATATGAGTTTAAAAATTTTCCTGTTTGCTCATTCATGAGAAAATACTGCTTATACAATTGAGTTGCGGAAGCGTAATCAATTACAGAACAAAAATAACAATGTAATTTTAAAGTTGTGTCTCAATATTTGATGAAATCAATGCGACACCATAATGCATCCTAGTCCTGATGTGTGCTACCTTAGCAACCTGAGAAAACATGTAAATCAAGTGTCAACAATAATGATGAGTGAGTTCACAGGTTTTAGTTCACAAGTTTAACATAAGTGTTTCCCCACTGGTTCAACCCTGAACCAGTGTCTCATAAGTTACCCCGATCCAACCCGAATAAGATTAATATTATGTAGTTTAGCAGTTCATGTTATATGTTTAGGTAGCTAGCCTAGGTCATGTCAACAAAGTGTTCGATCCGAAGCTGACGTTGCTGCCCCTGTTGTGCCAGGCCTATCACCAACCATGGCTAAAAAGTTAGGCAAATTCTACACTCATGACCATCAACGTTTGGTCTAACTGGCGTGACCAGTTCGATTGGGGCTTGTCGGGCCCAGTAGTACTACTAAAAATTCCCTCGCTATAATCCAATACTAACAGCATCATAAATGTTAAGGGGACTGACATGTGATATATGCTCCCTTGTGACCATAACCGTCTAACATAACTCTAAATAGAAAGGCGTTACTGTACCGTGATGCATGCCACCCATACATCACTGTAACGTGTACATGTTTTAAATAGAAAGACGTTACTGTACCGTAATATAATCAACCTATATATCACTGTAACGTGTACATGTTTTCTCCCCCTATGTTTAGTAAACGTTTAAAGAAATAGTGGCCGTGAACTCACCTTAAGTTGCTCGGTTAGATAAATGCAAAAGAAGTAAAGGATGGAACCGCTAATCACGTCCTATCATGTCAACCGGTTCAAAGTTAGTGTGTGAACGCACACTGACACAAAACCCTACGCGTACCAGCAGAGGTTCTGCTTTGAGGTTCGCGAATCTGAGCGTCACGAATCAGGGTAGGAAGACTGGAGTGGATAAAAAGCTGTAACGCACGTACATGCTTAGGTTTGGTATCCTTATGACTGAGGGCATCGGCGACCACGTTGGCCTTTCCTGGATGATACTAGATCACGCACTCATAGTGGTTGAGGAGTACGACCCATCGACGCTGTCGCATGTTCAACTCCTTCTGATCGAAAATATGCTGGGGACTCTTGTGATCGGTGCACTTGGTACCGTACAAGCAATGTCTCCCTATCTTGAGTGCAAAAGCTATTGCTCTCCAACCCCCAAACCGTGGGTAGTGTAGTTCTTTTTCGTGACCTTTGAGTTGGCGTGATTGCGTAAGCGATGACTTTCTCATGTTGCACCAACACGTAACTTAGTCCTTGGATAGACGCGTCACAGTAAACAACGAAATCGTCTGTGCCTTCTGGTAATGAAAGAATGGGTGTACTACAGAGTTTCACCTTCTACTATTGAAACGTGAATTACTGAGCAGTCTTTCGAGTTAGAGTTGCGAGGGTTTGTGCATATGATCAAGAAAAGCGGGCTTCTCAATGTCAGAATTCGTTCACTAGAAGCTAAACATAAGGTTGTTTGTGTGGTAGGGGCTCCATGGTAAGGTGTAGGTATCGTTTGAATTCCTACTAGTTCTTGGAGTAGATTCGGATGTCGTCAAAGAAAACAAGTGGCATATTCGTCATGGTAGGCTAAATTCGAATGTCGTGACTGGGAACCTGTCTCGTTCGTAACGAGTTCTAAGGACAGTTCTCGTGGTACCTCCATATCTGTGATATTCATGGTCCATTGCTCCTCGAGTAACGTTTGTAGAGAGTAACTCATCCAAGCGAGAGTTCGCGAAGAATGTGGTTAGGATAAGGATCATAGAATCCGAGAAGTATATCCCGAATGGATGTGGAAACATGCAAAAAGGGTAGTCGCAATCGATGCGTAAGCGTGAAAGGATCTGTAACAGGGGTTTACTTGATGTCAGGGGTATAGCTGGTCGTATACAAGTTTGCATAAGGTTAAAAAAATATGAAAAAACGCCATTTGTCAAAAAGGGGTGTCACGTGGATATATCAATCATAACAAGAATTTACCATCGAAAAATGGTTGCCGCACGAGTTTGTAGTGTTAAGATTCACTGAAACCTCCGTCTAATTTGTCGGGCTCGCCCACACGCAAAGGGGGAATAATTCACTTTGATCCATGAACTTATATGAGTGTGCAATTTATCGTGTCGGTAAGCAACCAAATTCGGAGGAGTTTCCTTTGGCCGTGTGAATGAATCTAAAATATGCCTGTGGAGTCAAGAGGTTTCAAAGAAAGGACGCGAAAACATGTTTAAGAGGCTATGATCGTATCAACAATTCATCACCATCCTCAAGGTTTCAAGAAGTGATCACCAAGGATCAAAAAGACAAGTTCACCGAGTTCTTAAAAAAAATTGAACACATATTTGATGGGAGATTATGCGTAAAGTTTCGAAGATGTAGTGCGACCAAGACAATTGGGTGGGAGATTTGTCTACTCCGTCAACAGTAATTAACAGTCACATTAAACAGTAAGCATCGATCAGTGCAATGGCTAGGAGATAGACTAGCTCAGAAGGGAAAACTGTTATAGGAATAACTATCCTAGCAATACGAGGAGTAAGATTATTGTATATGTCATCATGTTTATATGGGTGTTGAATAACTTACATCTTGTCTTCTGATGTCCATAAGATGATGGGACCATTTTGTGGAAATCCGTTTGTAGGGTTGGATATGTTGCAATGTACATTAGGTTAGACTAAAGATTAGCGACAGGACCGAGTATAAGGGGTCAAAAGAAATTTTATAGCTAAGGCAAGGGATAAGGTGTGAGCGTACGAGAGATTCTTCATAATTCGTTTATATGCTGATGTTGAAGGGTTTACCCTACGATTTCTGATAGGGTTTCAATCGAGATAACAGGTTCTGATGAGAATCTTAGTTTCACTAAGACTCGTATATGAGAAAAGAAATAAATAAATAAATAAATAAATAATAACATAGTAATTACGCGTAATTAACTAGGGTCGAAAATACCGGTTGTCACATTCTCCGTAAGTTACAGGAATTTCGTCCTCGAAATTTAAGCTAAGATATACTGTACGTTCCAGGTATGGGTTCGTCACTAACACGTTGATATGCGTAAATACAGGTGGGTTTACGTAAGTTTACAAAATGAACATATAAGACACATACATAGAAATTCACATAATTTATATTTATTTAATTGTCTGAGAATTGTATTTAGCTTGTTTGCCACTGTTCAAGTACATACTCGTGTGTGATTCCGTAATTTCCCGGATTACCGTTACGCGAGTGTTTGTGTAATAGCCGACCCACTTAATTAACCCTAGTTAAGTGTAATGCATGAACGAATGTTTAAGGTAGCGGAGTTTGTGTTAACAGTGTTAACCTGGAAATGTCGGGTGTCACATCATCCCCTTATTGAAAGAATTTTCGTCCTGAAAATTGAATGAGCAAGAGTTTGAAAACGTTGGAGTAAGAGAGATATTTCTGAGTTGCCACATTCTCCCCTAGTTAAAAGAATTTCGCACCGAAATTCAGTTTGCGCTACTTGAATTTCGCCCCGAAATTCAGGTTGCAAAAAGGTGAGTATATTTGTCTTTCGTTTGATCCTCTCTTTCCCAAGTGTACTCCGGTCCACGCTTAGAGTTCCAACGAACCTTGACAATCGGTATTTTACTATGTCTTCGTGTTTTGACCTCTCGGTCCATAATTTCGATTGGTTCCTCAATGAACCGTAGTTGTTCGTCCACATGGATCTCATCCAGTGGAACAGTTAGTGTTTCATCTGATAGACACTTCTTCAGATTTGAGACATGAAAAAGGTTGTGAACTCCACCGAGTTCATCAGGGAGGTTCAACTCATAAGCTACCTGACCGATTTTCTTTGTGATTTCAAAAGGGCCAACGTATCGCGGGTTTAGTTTACCTCTTTTCCCAAAACGAATCATGCCCTTCCAAGGGATACCTTCAGTAGGACCCGATCACCTACTTGAAATGCTAAAGGTTTGCGTCCCAGCCTTTACCAAAGTCGATTACACACGCTCCAAGCATGTCTTCGAGGGTCTGAATGGTTCATTTTCTTTGACCATCAGTCTGAGGATGATATGGTGTGCTCAAATCGACACGTGATCCCAAGGATTTCTGTGCTGATTGCCACATATGAGAAGTAAAACGTGAATCACGGTCGGATATGATGGATATTGGCACTCCGTGCCGGGCTACTACTTCCTTCAAATTGATGTCTGCGAGTGTAGGAAACTTGTCAGTTTCCTTGATTGCCAGAAAGTGTGCAGACTATGCAGTCGATCAAGAATCACCCAGATGGTGTCGTTTCCTTGCTGGGATCTGGGTAAGCCAGTGACGAAATCCCTGGAAATTTGCTCCCATTTCCATGTTGGGATCTCTAGTTGTTGGAAGTCCTGACGGCTTTTGGTAATCAACCTTAACCCTAGCACAGGTCAAGTATTTACTAACATAAATCGCTATGTTAGCATTCATGTGGGGCCACCAGTACAAAGCCTTGAGATCCTGATACATCTTGTCAGAACCAGGATGCACCGAGTAACGAGACTTGCGTGCTTCGTCCATCACAAGCTCTCGTAAGTTTCCATAGAATGGGGCCCATACACGTTCCATGAAATAATAAATGTCGTCTTCCTTGCGTTCAAGTTTCTTCTCCATGCCCAGCAGGGGTTCTGCTTTGTGGTTCGCGAATCTGAGCGTCACGAATCAGGGTAGGAAGACTAGAGTGGATAGAAAGCTGTAACGCACGTACATGCTTAGGTTTGGTATCCTTATGACTGAGGGCATCGGCAACCATGTTGGCCTTGCCTGGATGATAGTAGATCACGCACTCATAGTGGTTGAGGAGTACGACCCATCGACGCTGTCGCATGTTCAACTCCTTCTGATCAAAGATATGCTGGGGACTCTTGTGATCGGTGTAGATGGTGCACTTGGTACCGTACAAGCAATATCTCCCTATCTTGAGTGCAAAAGCTACTCCTCTCCAACCCCCAAACCGTGGGTAGTGTTGTTCTTTTTCGTGAGCTTTGAGTTGGCGTGATTGCGTAAGCGATGACTTTCTCATGTTGCACCAACACGTAACTTTGTCCTTGGATAGACGCGTCACAGTAAACAACGAAATCGTCTGTGCCTTCTGGTAATGAAAGAATGGGTGTACTACAGAGTTTCATCTTCAACTGTTGAAACGCGGATTACTGAGCAGTCTTTCGAGTTAGAGTTGCGAGGGTTTGTGCCTATGATCAAGAAAAGCGGGCTTCGCAACGTCAGAAGTCGTTCGTTAGAAGCTAAACATAAGTTTGTTTGTGTGGTAGGGGCTCCATGGTAAGGTGTAGGTATCGTTTGAATTCCTACTAGTTCTGGAGTACATTCGGATGTCGTCAAAGAAAACAAGTGGCATATTCGTCATGGTAGGCTAAATTCGAATGTCGTGACTGGGAACCTGCCTCGTTCGTAACGAGTTCTAAGGACGGTTCTCGTGGTACCTCCATATCTGTGATATTCATGGTCCATTGCTCTCGAGTAACGTTTGTAGAGAGTAACCCACCCAAGCGAGAGTTCGCGAAGAATGTGGTTAGGATAAGGATCATAGAATCCGAGAAGTATATCCCGAATGGATGTGGAAACATGCAAAAAGGGTAGTCGCAATCGATGTGTAAAGTGTAAGGATCTGTAACAGGGGTTTACTTGATGTCAGGGGTATAGCTGGTCATATACAAGTTTGCATAAGGTTAAAAAAAATATGAAAAACGCCATTTGTCAAAAAGGGGTGTCACGTGGATATATCAATCATAACAAGAATTTACCATCAAAAAATGGTTGCCGCACGAGTTTGTAGTGTTAAGATTCACTGAAACCTCCGTCTAATATGTCGGGCTCGCCCACACGCGAAGGGGGAATAATTCACTTTGATCCATGAACTTAGATGAGTGTGCAATTTATCGTGTCGGTAAGCAACCAAATTCGGAGGAGTTTCCTTTGGCCGTGTGAATGAATCTAAAATATGCCTGTGGAGTCAAGAGGTTTCAAAGAAAGGACGCGAAAACATGTTTAAGAGGCTATGATCGTATCAACAATTCATCACCATCCTCAAGGTTTCAAGAAGTGATCACCAAGGATCAAAAAGACAAGTTCACCGAGTTCTTAAAAAAATTTAACACATATTTGATGGGAGATTATGCGTAAAGTTTGGAAGATGTAGTGCGACCACGACAATTGGGTGGGAGATTTGTCTACGCCGTCAACAGTAACTAACAGTCACATTAAACAGTAAGCATCGATCAGTGCAATGGCTAGGAGATAGACTAGCTCAGAAGGGAAAACTGTTATGGAATAACTATCCTAGCAATACGAGGAGTAATATTATTGTATATGTCATCATGTTTATCTGGGTGTTGAATAACTTACATCTTGTCTTCTGATGTCCATAAGACGATGGGACCATTTTGTGGAAATCCGTTTGTAGGGTTGGATATGTTGCAATGTACATTAGGTTAGACTAAAGATTAGCTAGAGAAAGAGGGAGAGATGCGATCGAGATGAAGAGGGGGGCTGCCGTCACGATTCCAAGGGGAGGGGGGATTAGGGTTTGGTAAAAATCTCTCATTTTCCTCTTTAAACTTGTTTTTATAAAAACCCTAAATTTTTTTAGCAAGAAATATTGAGGGTGGGGGCGGTTTAGGTATATGGGCCGCAAGGGAGAGGGGTGGCGGGTTGGGTTGCTTGGGCCGCAAGTTCGGGTTGTCGGGTTGGGTTGCGAGTTAAGTTCACGCCAAAGGTGAGACGGTGTGGGCTCGGGTTCAGGTTTTAAACGTAAACGTTAACATTTATTATAAACCGTTCAAAATACGCAACGTGTGATTATTATATATATATATACACACACACCTTATGTGGTGAGGCGTTATCATGGCAATCAATTAAATTACGTGTTCGCTCGTTATAGATTGTTATTATTTACTAAATAATAATGCATAATATTTACACATAGTAATTACGCGTAATTAACTATCGTCGAAAATACGGGTTGTCACACGGGCCGATACCGTGACGAACCGAATCGAATTCCCGCCACGGAGCGCGGGTAATTCCACTAGTTTTTTGCAAAAATGTTTAAAATCATTAAAAAATTTGGTGTAAAAAAATGTATTAAAACCGGGTCGTAAAAAAAGTTTTTATACCGGCGCGTAAAAGAAGTTTAAAAACGCCCGTAAAAAAAATTTAAAACCAGGGCGTAAAAAAAGTTCAAAACCGGAGCACAAAAAAAGTTTAAATCCGGCACGGAAAAAGAGTTTAAAACCAGCACGTATAAAAGTTTAAAAACCGTGCGTAAAAAAGTTTCAAATCGCGCGGGTAAAAAAAGTTTTATACGGCGCGTAAAAAAAGTTATAAACCGGCGCGTAAGAAAAGTTCTAAACCAGAGCGTAAAAAAGTTCAATACTGCGTGTAAAAAAGTTTTAAACCGCGTGCAAAAAAAACTTAAAACCGGCGTGCAATAAACGTTTTTAAACCTGCGCGTTAAAAAAGTTTAAAAACGCGCGTAAAAAAGTTTAAAACCGGCGCGTAAAAAAAGTTTAAAAAGATGCGCGAAAATAAGTGAAAAAACCGCGCGAAAAAAAGATAAAAACCACGCCTAAAAAATTAACTGAGAGTTAAAATTCATGTTTAAAACAAAATTAATAATTCATGTTTAAAAAATTTAACTGAGAATTAAAATAAAAAAATATATGAGAATTAAAAGAAAATCAATAATGCATGTTTAATTTTTTTTCAAAAACAATCTTATTAATTAAAACAAAATCAATAACCATACCAATCATTAAAGCTACAGTAAAAAAACCAATATGCCCTATTTCACTAAAAAAACAAAATGTTTTTAAATTTAAAAAAAACAATTATTACATTGTTTTATTGTCTTTTAATCTCATCAATCAAAACCAACTTGATCAACGGCTAATATTGATTCATACGATTCTCACAACTCAATGTGGTTCTCATTTTACCCATCCCCTATACAACAATAATATATATATATATATATATATATTCGGTTCAAATGAGATAACTACGATTGTGTAGAATATGAGAACCCTACATCTCGAGCATGTGGACCACAATTTTTGCACAACGTAGATGCAACATATTTATAAATCACAATCTGTAAAAAATGTGAGTTGGTAGTTATTCCTGATGTAAGATATGTCGCGTGTGTAAGTTTTGTATAGGAGGGATTAATTTAAATAAATTTTTTCACAGCTCATGTAAATGTGTGTATGCGGCATTTTTTTTTCTTCTGAAACAAGTGATTTTTTTATGATTTTTGAGATTTTTTTTTTTGAAAACCTTTTGGATGATCTAGTTCTAATGGTTTTTACTACTAAAGATGGTTCTTATTTTAACCTAACCCTATAGATCTATATATTATATTATTATATTAAAAGATGTGGATTGATGAATATTATCCACATCTTTTACACTTTCACCCCCTATAGTTTACTCAGTTTACTTCTTCGACCATAACTTTAATAAAGTTATTAAACAACCTTTAAACTTCAATAAATTTTTATTTCGACTTTATTTTTATGTTTTCAACTTCATTTGTTATACCGGGCATCAAATACCCCTACATTTCGATAAACTTTTGTTTCAACTTTTTTTATGTTTTTTCTTTCGATTGCTATACCGGGTGCCGGTGTTGTATCGATATAGTAATGAACCGAACTGATATAGACCAAACACTCGCTTCAACATGCGGATAATTTTACTAATTGTAAATGTTTGGTGATAATAGTAGTACCTTTTAAAAAAGCTAAAATTTAACAGTATTGGGTCTCAAACAGTTCATATCCAACACCTTCTTCATAATATCCACGTTTTTTTAGTTAAATACTATTTTACATGATAGAGTTCTTAAACCAGACACTTTAATCTTATATAATTTTGAAGTTAATTTTTAAAAGTAATATTAAATAATATTTTTTTAACTATATATGTATAAAGATGGTCAAAAAATAGCCCGAGCAAAAAGCATCGACCATTTGACCTAAGATACCAACTTAATAATATAAAATATACTATTTGGATACAAACAATATTACTAATACAAAATTAAATAACATGTACGATAGGGTCATATACGTTAATGTAGTAGACTAAACTAGATTTAATTAAATTATTATTTAATAGAGAGAATATATATCTTATAACGTGTATACAAAATATTATATTATTATTTATAAATGAGAAGACACTAGAAAGTAGCATTGTCTAAACAATTTCATTTATTAGTTTAAAAATGGGCTAAGGGTAATTTGGTTTTTTAAGAGAAATTAACATAAAAATTGGTTAAAGTTAGTTAATTGGACCAAAATTGATATGAAAATTAAACTATTGAATTAAAAAAGTTAAAAGAATTCTTTTGGACTAAGATAGACATTAATAAAAAAGACTAAAATAGTATTTAACTCTAAATAAAAGTTAGTAGATATTTTTTTATGAAACAATTGTTATTTAAGCCAAATAAATGGTTAATTTCGAGTCAAATAGTGATTTTTTAAGAAAGAAATCAATTTATTAGTTTTTATAACAATTTGTAAGATATAACAAATTACTAATTAAATTAAGCAACCTGGTAATTTTGTTCTTTGTGAAATGGTAATTGATTGATGTACTATACAATTGTAAACAACCAAACATTGCCACAAATAAGTAATTAAACACATATTAACTATGTAAACAAACAAATTTGTACATAATAGAGTGAAGGGGTATAGTCTCAAAAACCTTGCGCCAATCAAGGAAACCATACCCATTAATAACTTCTAAGAAAACTGCGCGCAGACTTCTTTGTCAAAATAAGATTTATTAGAACTCTACGCCAAATATCCAAGAGAGGAAAGCGTCATTTAACTACCTTGCGCGGGCTCGCGCAAGGTTCAAAGTTAACCTTGAACACTCTCTTTCGATAAATGCTTCATTTAACTACCTTGCGCGGGCTCGCGCAAGGTTCAAAGTTAACCTTGAACATTCTTGTTTGATAATGCTCCATGCACAAACCTTGCTTACAATACTACTTCCGACTACCTGTAACTTGGAGTTCAAGGAGTTCAGAGTTAGGAAAGGTATTCACTCTCAACTACTCTCTCACTTACAATACTTACTTCCGACTACCTGTATTTATTCTCACGCCGGAGGGTGGTCACGGAGAGAACCCCCTTCTCCCCGTGACGAGCTAACGGTGTTCTGTTTTGCAGGATCAGCCGGAATATTGTTCTATTCATCATCCATCGTGAAACCAAACGGAGGGTTAATCCTTTTATGCAGAGCCCATTCCATAGATCTACTTTGATTCCGGTGTAGTTGATCTAGGGTTTCTTCATTGGCTCCCACCGATTTCGATTCTTTCTCACATTTCGTTTCGTTTCACTTAGATCTATAGCGTCATGGCTGACGAATCATCTTTTCAAGGTCCTCGATCAGGGATTCGACGCGTTGTTGTCGGACCTCAAGTCGACGGACAAATAGTTGAGGATTCTTCCGGCGAAGCTAATGCTCAGTATGATCCTAATCATGCTAGTATTCCTGTAACGCCGGCGGCTCCTCAGGTTGATGTTACATCGATTTTACCACCTGAAGAGACTCCATTATCGTGGTTAATCAATTCTCAAGCGACTCTAAACGTATGTATGCTAAGTTATATGCCCAAACCGGAACTCCAGCTTTTCAAGCTTCGGTTAACGCTCCTCAGGTCCGTGCTTCGCCGGCACCTCGAGTTTTGAGTTATAATACCCAAAGTCATGCTCGTTCCCCTTCGCGCATGCCTGAAGATGGAACAGAAATGTATTCTAAAACCAGGAATGATCCTGTTCATTCTGGTAATAGAAGGCAAGAAGACAACGTTCAACGTCGCGCATCTGTCCACTCTCGTTTGGGCCTGCGGTCTTCGCAGAAACGGGACACTCAACACGATGAGCTCGATAGAACCTATGAGGAAGGGGATAGTGCAAGTATTTTTAATCGAATATCTGCAGATCATGCTAGTTACAGGCCAAAAGTACGCGCAGTATACAATCCAGAAGCTGAGCATGATTACAATTTAGTGTATCGCCCAACCGAAGCAGCTGAACAATCAAAGTTTACAGAGAGATAGCACTGGCTCCGCTGGGGCGAGCGAAATTACCATCCAACGTTGGAAAGTTTAATGGTTTGACCGATCCTGATGATCACATGCGCCTCTTTAACGGTGCAGGGTTACTTGGGTGCTGGACATTGCCAATGTGGTGTCACCTATTTGTACAGACCCTTACCGGTGCTGCACGCCTTTGGTTTGATAATTTGCTGGCAGGTAAACTTTCCTCTTGGAACGACTTAAAAGGGAAATTTCTTACACACTTTAGCCAGCAACGGCGATACGTGCGCGACTCCTCTGATGTAATGAACATCTGGCGGAGGGACGATGAAAGCCTCGAAGATTTTATAACGCGTTACAATAAAGAGGTGTTGGAGATTGGAGATGTCCATGAAGACCTTATACGCGCGCAGTTCAAGTATGCGGTAAGGTGCGACGAAATGATTAAAGTGTTGTTCGGTACAACTGGCCTTCCAAAAAACTGGGATAAACTCATGGCGGCAGCCAAGGTCTACGCCTAGACTGAGCGCAACTTAAGTTCTAACCGGCTACCTCTGCCTCAGAATCGTCCGCAAGACTTGAGTAGAGGTAGTCGCAAGTATAAGAGAAACTGGAAAGACTCAAGTAAGAATTCGTATTCTCCTTATTCACTAATTGATGCGCGAGCAACAATCAACA
Source organism: Scalesia atractyloides (assembly GCA_947069175.1). Taxonomy (NCBI): domain Eukaryota; kingdom Viridiplantae; phylum Streptophyta; class Magnoliopsida; order Asterales; family Asteraceae; genus Scalesia; species Scalesia atractyloides. The sequence continues at coordinate 24,785,585 of CAMTDV010000014.1, read as the reverse complement.
AGATAACAACTCAAAAAGCGATTAAGCAGGAGAATAGGGAACGTTAGTGGACTCCCTTAACGAAATCTCCGGCTGAGGTTCTCAGCACTGAGAATTATCAGTTTAAACAGCCGCAACCAATGAAAAACAAAAAAGGGCAAGACCCAAATTTGTTCTGTGACTATCATAGAGACACAGGCCACACAACAGATAACTGCATCAGTCTGTGCACGGAGATTGAAAAAGCATTAAAAGTGGGAAGCTTACACATCTAGTCCAGAATGTGTGCAAAGAGATTAAGCAGATTACGCGCGAGAACGAAGGGCCTAGCAACAAGAAAATGAAACAGCACGTTTCCATGATTCAAGGTGGATCATCGTGCAAGCGTAGCCTTCAACATTTTGAAAACAACACTTGGCGCGAACAGCAAGTCATTTTTCCTATCGTTCCAGGAGGTCCTCAAGAAAACCGGCCAGTAGTTATCACCGGTATATTTGGGCACTACCAAACAGACTATATGTTTATAGATCCGGGTAGTTCCATGGATATCATGTATGAGCAGTGCTTCAAACAACTAGATCCTGAGGATAAGGCACGCTTGGAACCAGTTGATTTTCCATTAACTGGGTTCTGCAATGAGGCTGTCTTTCCTCTAGGACAAATCCTCTTTCTTGTTACTTTATCTGATGGGAGGTGTTCTCGAACGAGTAACGTCAACTTCATGGTGATGCCGGCAAATTCCCATCACGATGTACTATTGGGGCGTCGCGCGCAACGTGATTTTAGTATGATTACCTCCGCTCCGCATGCTGCTTGTGGTTTTCTGACACCAAATGGTGTAGCTATACTTTATGCACGGAAAGAAATCATGTCAATTGAGGAACCAGTTATGAAGGCTGGCAAGACATTACCAAGCAATGAACCAGAAAAGTGGGTACTCAACAATAAGGACCCTGAGTAGACAATCTTATTAGGGCCTGCAGTCAGTATTGAAATTCGTGCAAAGCTTAAACTACTGTTGTTTCGCAACAAAGACATTTTCACCTGGACACCTGCCGACATGGTTGGTGTCTCGCGCGACATTGCAGAACATTGCCTGAATGTATTTCCATCAGTAGAACCAGTTGTGCAGAAAAAGAGCAGCCTCGGGTCAGAAAAGACAGAGGCAATGAACGACAATCACCGAGTTATTAAATGCTGGTATTCTGCGTGAAGTCAAATACCAGACCTGGGTGGCAAACCCAGTCATGGTAAAGAAATATAATGGCGGATGGCGGATGTGCGTAGATTTTAAAGATCTAAACAAGGTGTGTCCGAAAGATTGTTATTCTCTTCCTGAGATTGACAAAAAGGTTGACTCATTAGCTTCCTTTCGCAGGAAATGTTTTCTAGATTGTTATAAAGGTTATCATCAAGTCTTGATGAAAAAAGAGGACGAAGATAAAACCGCTTTTCGAACGGAGAAGGGCATTTTTTGTTATACCAAGATGCCTTTTGGTCTCCGCAATGCGGGAGCTACTTATCAAAGATTGATGGATACAGTGTTTGGGATGACATCGGGAAAACTGTGGAAGTCTACATTGATGATTTGGTCGTTATGAGTAAGTCAGAAGACACTATGCTAGACAACATCCAACGAACTTTTGATTCTCTGCGAGAGGTAAATCTAAAGTTAAATCCCAGCAAATGCTCCTTCGGCATGGAGGAGGGCAAATTTTTGGGTTTCATCGTCACCAAAGACGGTTTCAAAGTTAATCCCGAGAAGGTCGAGGCAATACAAAAAAATGTGTTCTCCTACTACCATCAAAGAGATGCAACATTTGGCTGGAAGGTTAGCTGCGCTAAACCGCTTCCTCGCCAATCATGCTGCAAAATCTTATCCATTTATTCGAACCTTGCGCAATTGTACGAAGAGCAAAGAGTTCGCATGGACTCCTGAAGCTGATCAAGCTTTCCAGCAGATGAAAGATTGTTTAGTTCAACTTCCCACACTTACTTCTCCTCGAGAAAAAGAACCCATGGTCTTATATCTTGCTGCATATGAGGTAGCAGTAGGTGTTGTCTTGTTGGTAGAACGCGAAGGGGTCCAGTCTCCAATTTATTATATCAGCAAGATGTTGAACGATCCAGAGACAAGGTATTCAATCATGGAGAAATTAGTTTTAGCATTGATCCATGCTTCGTGCAGGCTGCGAAGATACTTTTCAGGACATGTTATTACAGTTTTAACAAATTTTCACATTGGCCAAGTCCTCGCCAAACCAGACGTTTCTGGACGACTTGCGAAATGGGCAATAGAATTGGGAGGTTATAACATCTGTTATAAACCTAGACCAGCTATCAAAGGCCAAGTTTTGACAGATTTCTTCGCTAAATTCCTGCTGATAAGCTTGAAGAATGCCAAGCAATCCAAAACCCAGTCCCAGTCATCGACAACAGAGCCTGGACGTTGTTTACAGATGGCGCATCAAACAGTGATGGGGCTGGAGCACGTCTTCGATTAATGAGTCCAGAGGGAGCAGAATTCACATATGCAATTTGGTTGGATTTTAAAAGCACCAATAACGAGGCCGAATATGAAGCTTTCCTACCAGGCTTACGCCTCGCTATCAAAATGGGCGCAACAAATTTAGAAGCCCATGTTGATTCATTACTAGTTGCTGAGCAAGTAATTGGAACGTACGATGCAAAGGGAGATATCATGGCTTTATACTTGGCGCAAGCCAAGGCTCTTATAGCACAGTTCCAACAATTTAAAGTCACACACGTCAAGCGAAGTGAAAATAAAATGCCGATGCTTTAAGTAAACTCGCAGCAACTAGTTTCAAACATTTGGCTAAGGAAGTTCGCATCGAGGTTTTAAGTAATCCATCAGTTCCCCTCAGACAAGTAACAATGGTCGAAGTAGGAGATCCATCATGGATGTCTCCAATAATAATGTATTTGTTACATGGTTCTTTACCAGAAGATAAAGCGCAAGCACGTAAGTTACGATGCAAAGCCCTCAATTACGAAATGATTGACGGTATTCTTAACCGACGCTCTTACATGGGTCCTTCACTCCGCTGCTGTTAACAAACATGATGCGCAATACCTGATCAGGGAGGTTCATGAGGGGCTATGCGGTATACATTCTGGGCCGCGCATGGTAGTAGCCAAAGTGAAAAGCGCAGGGTATTATTGGCCCGGAATGTAAGTTGACGCGGTGGAGATCTTGCGCAAATGCATGTCCTGCCAAAGGCATGCCCCTAAAACGTTGCGCCCAAAGAATCCTTTGGTACCCGTCACAACAGCTTGGCCATTTCAACAATGGGCCATTGATTTAGTGGGACCATTTCCGGATGCGCCCGGCGCAGTAAAGTTTATCATTGTTGCGGTCGATTACTTCACCAAATGGGTTGAAGCCAAACCTTTAGCTTCTACTACAGCGATGGTAATTCGCAAATTCATCTGGGAATACATTATTTGCCGTTTTGGTCTGCCCATGCGCATTATTACAGACAACGTACAAATTTAATGGCTGAAGAGTTGCAAACATGGATGACCGAAATGGGAATCCAACATGTTTTCGCTTCTGTTGCACACCCACAAGCAAATGGTCAAGTTGAAAGCATAAACAAACAGTTGGTCGACGGTATCAAGGCCAGCCTTGGCACGGCACGGCGGGGTGGGTTGACGAATTGCCTAGCATCTTGTGGGCACACCAAACTATGCCCAAGACTAGCACCGGAGAAACTCCTTTTAGCCTTGTGTACGGCACGGAAGCTGTGATTCCTGCCGAAATTGGGTTACCATCTCCAAGAATGCTAGCTTTGGAAAAACAAGATAACGAAGAACAAAGGCACATCGACCTAGACTTATTGGAAGAACGACGAGAAAATGCAGCGATTCGCGAAGCTAAATACAAGTCCCAGCTTGAAAAGTATTACAACAAAAGGGTGCGCATTTGTTCCTTTTCGCCTGGTGACTTTGTTCTTCGCGATAATGAAGCATCGAATGCCGAAAAACCGGGGAAGTTAGCCCCGCGATGGGAAGGTCCGTACGTGATAAATGAAGTATTGGGAAAAGGCGCGTACACACTGAAGCGTATGGACGGATCCAGCGTTCCTCGAACCTGGAACGCCCAACAACTACGCCGATGTTATATGTAATCTCAGTCCTCTAAGCAACTTCTGAGCGTTGCGTAACGAGACTGCTTACTTTATTTTGTTATGTAATCTTAGTGGCAGCCATAGCTTTGCGCTTTATAAGTATGAATAAAATACTTTGCCACTACTTACAGTCTTGTATATGTTCATTTACAAATGCATGCAATTCCTTTGGATAAACAAAAACACAAACTCATGAGCCACAAGCTAACTTAATACTTACGCTCACACATGAGAACAAAATTGTTCATTTATCTATCCTACACAAGGAATTGGTCCCATGCAAACATTGTAAAACTGAAATATATTATATTCACATCTATAGTACTTGCGCAGCAGCGCAACATTACAAGTTATCACAAAGTGAAAAATTACAAATTTCCTATTCTATGGATTTGGTCCCCGCCTGCCTCTCTGTTGACGAAAAGATATCCTTTAATTTATCAACAAAGTCATCTTGCTGTAGCGCGGCATCCACAAGGTCCATAATCGGAATTTGCAATTGATCGTATTTTTCTTTGGAGCAGAATAAATGGCGGCAGTATTTAGCCCATGCGTGGCAGCACGGCTTGTATCCCATTCGGTCTTCAGCGCATGGGCCACGTGCAAAGTACACTCTCTATAGCCCTCGGCATGCCCGTCATTGCGCGCCGCGATCATCAATTCTGCTACTCTCTCATCCAACTCCGTAGAGTTAAGGATGGCATTTGCAATCTGTATACAAATACAATCAGTATATGTTGCGATAATCAAACCAGACATGTATAAAGAAAAGGGAATATTACCTCCACAATCTCGTACTCCCGCAACCAAGTAAGCTGGTTCATGAGGGATTCAGTGAGGCTTTCTGCTGTAGCGCGAGCGACCTCCGTGTCGTTAATTTTTTGTTCGCCTTCAGTCAAACGGCGGATCAACTCGGCTTTTTCTGTTCGGTGAAGGTTGATATCTTTTATCAAACTATCAACCTCATCTTGCAGCCGTGCCTAGTCAAATAGCATAGCAGTTAGATCATCAATTTCTTTATTCTTAAGAAGGAGAGTCATTTTGGTTGATACCTCATTCTGCTAGGTCCTTCCTCTGTGTGAGCGCGCCTCTTCTGCTGCCGCAACCGCATCAGCTTTCTCTTTCTTGAGTTTCTCAATTTCGTTGCGTAGAGAAATTTTTTCTTTGTTTATCACGATCACAAGCCTCAACAAAGAGCGTGCGCTCTCCGCATATTGCGCAGTAGAGGCCTCACACTTGCGCTTCCACGACAGCACAGCCCACTCTTCAGTCTTCTTCTCTTCCTCAAACGGGCCTTTTCCGCCTCAAAATCGACGAGCATTTTCAACGTCTTCTCCTTCTCAAGTTTGGCCTTTGCCTTCTCAAGCTCAACCTCATCCCACTCTTTGTTCATGCTGCGCCATTCGCGCACAATCCTGTTTCTGGTGGAAGAGGCAAGGGCAGACTCTTGCAAATATGACTCGTAGGTAGCCTCGTGGTCTTTTTCTTCCTGGCGCTTCACCTCCGCCGACGGGAAGATGCCCTTATACCACTCCCTGCAGGACTGCCAATCAGTGAAAACATCACCCTGCTTAACTTTCCAGACGGGCTGATGAATCGCAGAGGCCCGCCTCTCAGAATAAGAGCGATAATAATAGTCCCAAGGCGTCTCCTCTGGGCGAATAGGCGACTCCTCCTCCGATTCCTCAACAAACACAAAGCCTTCGCTTTGTGTTGAAGGTCCGGCTCCCTTGGATATCAACTTTGACGGTTCCCCAACATCTGTAGCCGTATCTTTAACCTGCTCGCCAGCAGGATTCTCAGCATCAAAATTTTTGGGCTCTTCTTCCGGAGCCAGTTTCTCAATATTTTCCGGGACGATGGGGTCGGCATCAAGAATAGGAGTTTCTTGCCCCACATCTCCCTCTTCAACGTTCTCAGGCCTGCGCGGCGATGGTATAGCAGATGAGGTGGCCGGGGCAACCTTTACCATTTTCTCCTCAAAACATATTAACAAATACCAAGTATAAGATTCTGCGCAACTTTTATGACAGAAATGCGTAACAAACTAAACGTACCAGGAGAGAACTTCTTTGCAAAGGCATCCAGATTGCCCTTCTTACCAAAGCGCGGGCGCGCAACTTTGGTTAGCGCAGGAGTTTTAGTCTCCGCCTTCTTCCTCTTCTTAGAAGTGCGCTTCAACGCCTCTTCCGGGGCTAGAAGGTACTTCCAAAGGATCATCTGGGTTCGCAACATGAAGAGATGAGGTGTCAACGGGTTCTGGCTTTGGTTTCTTCAAACCTACAGGCGCAAGACCCTCCAGTGAGTCTGACACCACAACATAATTGCACCAAGAGTCAGATACGGGAAGCGTACCTTTCTTGCCCTCAGCTTTCGCAGCAGCTGATGACTTGGTTTTTTGCTCTGGTTGGAAGGGGGAGGCGCAGCAGCTGCAGCAGCAGTTGGTTTCTCTTCTTCTTCTTCGAATCAGGGCCTACGCCCAAGTTTAGCAAATCACCTACATAATCAATCATATTGAGCAAAGGTTGCGCCATTAGTTATATTGCAATATTACTTAGAAAAATGTTCAAGAGTAATATTGCAATATCAACTTAGGCTTTGTAAGGACTTATTTACCAATCTTCGAATATGGCTGCGCCTCCAGATCCTCCTTCTTGGGCAACTCAAAGTTCCCCAAGATTTGTGAGAACCAAGTTTCCTCACCATCAGCAATAGGTACGACGACCATTTTTCCTTTCTCTCTCTTGAAAGAGACCAAATAGAGAGGCGCAGCTACATAACAAACATTTTTGCATCAGTACATATCTATTGAAAGATATTGCTAGGAAGTTAAAGGGTTACATACCAGTTCCATCTTCTGTATACACCGGTTTTTCCCGGCGTTCCTTTTTCCAGAAAATACTCATCCCGGTAGCGATGAGGGCCCTCTCCGGCAAAAAAATATTGGGCACATCTTTTATAACTTGATACCATACCTCGTCGGCAGGTATGGGAAGGGTCTCCAGCTCGATCTCATCACCGGCCCGGAATGTCATCTTCATCGGGATCACCGCCGCCTTGATAAAGAAGAATTTCTGCTTCCAATCGTGGTAGGACTTCGGCGGCACCAACAACAATCGTTTGGCTTGCACACGCTGTTGGAACGAATAAAAACCCAACGAGCAGTGCAGCTGGTAGAAAACTCTAAACTTCTCGACCGACGGCACGATCTGCATCGATCGACAAACGAACTCAAAATGCCGGATCCTCACCATTCCCATCGGCTCAACCGAGAAATGTGAATCTTGTAAAAACCAAGAATTTCCAGCAAGAAATGGGTCACCGGCAGCCGGAAGTTCCCTTCGGCAAAATAATCGTAAAATAATGTAATGTAGCCGGCCGACGCATCAGCCGCCGTGGCATTCGCCACCGGAAAAAACGCTTTCCAGGACAGAGCGAAAAGGAAGTTGGTGGCCAGATTATCGAAATCTTTCTTCGACCACTTTAGCGGTGGCAAACTTGACGACGACATCTCAGCAGAACTTGCACCGGTGGCCATAACTCGAACTTTGAAGAAAACTTAGAAAACTTTGAAGGTCGCCAGAATTTTTGAACACAAATTTCTCTCAAGTTATAATTGGGTGAGGAAGCAAATGGATCGTTGATCCCTTTAATACTAACCGCAATTAATGCACGATTTGACTGCAGCGACTTTTGTGACCGTCACGTATCCCCAAGTAACCGCAGGGGCGAGTGGGGAACAATAACCCCCCACGCGCGCGAGTGTCGCCGAAAAGCATTAAACACGGTAAGACATGTACTGTTGACAGCATGTCAACAGTACCCACAACGTCTCAAGAACGTGCGTCGTCACCAACTACACCATCCAGATAAGTGACACGTGTCTAAGTATATTTGAAATTCACATACTTTTTCAAAATTCACTTACGACACGTCATCAAGATGCATAAAGCAACAAAAAGCTAGTCCTTACCTAGTGCAGCACATTAATCTTAAGTACAGTGCTCCACCTACTTTTTATTCTTACATAGGAGCAACACTGGACTGGGGGGACTTGAAGGGGTATGGTCCCAAAAACCTTGCGCCAATCAAGGAAACCATATCCATTAATAACTTCTAAGAAAACTGCGCAGACTTCTTTGCCAAAATAAGATTTATTAGAACTCTGCGCTAAATATCCAAGAGAGGAAAGCGTCGTTTAACTACCTTGCGCGGGCTCGCGCAAGGTTCAAAGTTAACCTTGAACACTCTCTTTGGATAAATGCTTCATTTAACTACCTTGCGCGGGCTCGCGCAAGGTTCAAAGTTAACCTTGAATATCTCGTTTGATAATGCTTCATTTAACTACCTTGCGCGGGCTCGCGCAAGGTTTAAAGTTAACCTTGAACATTCTTGTTTGATAATGCTCCATGCACAAACCTTGCGCAGATATTTATATCAAAGCAAGCATCCACCAAACGTTGCGCTAAGCAACAAGGAGAAGAAGGAAGATCAGTTAACTAACTTGCGCTTCTCGCGCAAGGAAACAGTAAATCCTGAGAAACTTTCCCTTAGCAAAATCCTTGACTTGGTGCAGAAGCAAAGGGAATCTTTTCTGTTGTAACAGAATGTACACGTGACGAATAATAGATGGGTAAAAGCTGTGAAACCTTCTAGAAGCCATTAACACCCAATCGTGCAAGCATCTTTTCGGTTGTAACCAATTGCCACATGGCAGCATCTGGACGGTTGAGGAAGATCACGGTGATGGCATGCTCACATTTATAAGATGTAGTGATCTCATGTTGACAAGTGGCACCTCCCGAACCGCTGATGAGCTCACGATCCGTGTGCACTAACGGATTGCCAACAAACGTTAACGGAATAACAAAAGATTCCGTTAAAGTTAACAATCTTTCTTTTGGCGCCAAACACCGGCTATAAATAAGTAACTTGGAGTTCAAGGAAAGGTATTCACTCTCAACTACTCTCTCACTTACAATACTTACTTCCGACTACCTGTACTTATTCTCACGCCGAAGGGTGGTCACGGAGAGAACCCCCTTCTCCCCGTGACGAGCTAACGGTGTTCTGTTTTGCAGGATCAGCCGGAATATTGTTCTATTCATCATCCATTGTGAAACCAAACAGAGGGTTAATCCTTTTATGCAGAGCCCATTCTATAGATCTACTTTGATTCCGGTCTAGTTGATCTAGGGTTTCTTCATAGAGTAAAATACATGAGTTTGGACATGGCAATTATCAAAAAGTACAATACAGAACATAAACCGATGAGCAGACTAGGCCTCGTGATTTGGACATGGAAGCAGAGGCTGGATAGTTGAAACCCTCGTACGCCTAATGTAGAGCTAAATATGCCATAACATAAGATTGTAAGAACAAATCTAATTAATTTTCAATCTTGTGATGATTTATAAAATCCAATCAAGTTTGTTAATGTCTATCTATAAAGCCATGAGTTGGTAAAGTTCTTTTCGTCACTTGCGGGGGAGGGGGGGATTGGGGATTTAACTAAACGGGTTATGGATAAACATAAGGGGTGTGTGTAAGAATAACTTCAAGTACTAATTAGCATATTAAAAGTGAGTTTTTTAAATTTTAAAAACAAATCATTAACCTTGTCTTTGTTGAGTCATACATTCATGTTTTATATGTCTATATAGTAATAACATGTTAATTGCTGAAAGGGGTTAGAGATTATGGTTCGGGACTTCAAGTTTGGTAGTTCTTGTCTTAGCGTGGTGGCAAAATCTAAACGCTAAGGACTTGATCTATTTCATCTTTACTAATCTTGCAGAGATAGGATTAAACCAAGAGGTGCATAGTGATTAGTGATTGGTGGAATAGATTCCTTATAACTAATTTTTACTTAACACTAAATTCCAACAATGGCTAGTCGCCTTTATCCTTCTGTTCAAAGTTGCGAGTTTGATTCTAACATTGCAGATGATCGCCCTGCTGGTTCTTTCCAATATTGTTAAGATGTAATGATGCCCACAAAATGGGGTCCTTTGACTTTATGCATTAACACACACAACATATACTAGGTCTTCAAAGAACGATTTTAGATGATTGTTTCGCAGAGTACTCAGAACAACTTTTCAAAATGCGTTGGTGTTTTTAAAGTAAAATTTCGGGAAGTCATAACCAACTTAGTTAATGGTAACATCAAAGGGCGTGAAAGCTCAAGACTCTTTCTTAATCTGATATAAAAACCATCTATCTCTTTTTCATTTATTTACTTATTTATATTTATGTCTTTCTTATAAAAATTTACAAAATCAACCTTTTTATGGTTTGACTAGACATTAATGACACTTCGGTACTAAAATCTCTTGCATTCTTGGACGACCTCGATATCTTACCATCACGATACCACGCCAAATGTATATGCGCTTGCCCAACGTGTTCTTTTGAGTGATCATATTATCATGTTTACTAAATCTAAGACGTAATTTTGTGCAAAAAGTGGCTAAAAGTAACCAATATTTCTATACACTCAAGCTCATCTCATACTCATCTCTCTCCTAGCAACTTAGGATGAAAAATAACCACCCAGACAATCAACCAGGTTGAACTTGATTCGTAACAACAGACAATACATGTAGAAAAGATCAGGCTCGATGAACCACTCCTAGTTGAATCCACAACCTGTGATGCTCAATGCAATCAAGCATCGTATATATCTACGACAATTGTCTCTAATCTGGCTAACGATGGCCTTCTTCATGAAGGCCCCGTCACCAATTTGTGGCTACTAGCTTGGCCAAAATAGTATCCTTTGTCCACTATCCCTTGCAAGAATAGACGCATTATTGTCTCTGGGTCCTGATATAAGCCTGTCACCTTCGACCACCTTCGTATCGACATTTTTTGGGGCTTGCCACACATTTGAAACTGTACAGAAGATTTGAAACTACACAGAAGGCTCAACGTCAAGAACCGCCAAACCGTCAAGGGGGGGGGGTGTTGGGGGTGAAAGGAAAATGTATATAATATAAGTTATTTAAAATTATATAAAATTACATTTTATCTAGAAGTATAAGGCATAAATAAATTACTATTTAACTATTTTTTAATAGTTTCTAAATATATTTTTATGGTATACTCTGTATTATACTATCTGTTAGTTTTGAAGGTCAGTGGACGCACAATCACCAACCATTGACTACAACTCTTGTGCTTCCCCTTCCGCAACCGACTGACTCCCAGTTCTCTTCTACCTTTTCAATCGGTAAGCGATTTTCATTTCCATGCAATGGGTCAGCTCATAATCAACGTCTAGCTAACTTGGATTGAGGCACTGGCGACTAAGATCTCAATCTACCACTCATCACCACCGTCATTCGAACTTAGATTGGAGGAGTCGACAACTGAGATTTCCATTTCGTTGTGTAAACCTAAATCGACAAATCAAGTTACAATCGGTTGAATTTGCTTGCCATACATAGTAAATCAATTTGTTTTACTTAGTATAAATTATTTGATACATTGCCTCTATTATTTGTAACAGTAAATCAACATACAGTTACAAATTACAATATTATTTTTATTAATAATATCATAAAGTTATATAAATTAAATATTATGTCAGTTTAAAAGGAAAAAAATTAAAACAAGCAACCAATTAGTTAAAGATTGGTATTTTCTTAGCGTTATAATTAGAAAAACTTAATATTTAAATTGACTTATAAATCTATGGATATATTTGAGAGCTCGTGTGTCTTGCACGCCATAAAAGCTCCATAAAAGCAAAGCTTTATTTTTTTTCATTTCTCACCTTGCACAGCTTGATTTTCCTTTTAGAAAGGAAACTAGATATATAAATAAAACTAGTAAAAAAGGCCCGTGCGCGTTGCGGAGCGAATACATTGCAAACATCTAATGGATTTGTTCAAGTGTTAGGTGATGCGTTAACTATACAAAAACGCGTGTTTCAACATATCTGATTGAACTCAATGTAACTTATATAAGTATTGCGATTGGATCATAACGTAAAGTAAACTGAATCTATCTCGTACATCATAACCTATTCTATAGGATTAATTAAAGCTTTGAAAAAAAAATAAAGAAACCACAATTTGACTACACTCTGTTCGGAACAAAATTTATGAAAACGTACATAAAATAAGCAAAAAAACAAATTATATTAAAAAAAAAGTATATCCAAATGTAGACCAACTCGAATTGATACAGACACATAATAAAAATATGCACGTAAAATGGTTTTCTAAACGAAAATGTGTTATATTTGACCTAACTCGTTTTCAGGAAAAGTTTATGTCGAAATGTAGACACCCTTAAATTTATACGGATACGTACATAAAAATATGCACGAAAATTTTTAAGTAAAAAATGATATGGGTAAACAAAAGAAATTAACAAACGAATGTTGTTAAAGAAAATTTAAATTAGTAAAATAGTAGGAGCTAAAAATGCCAATGGTTAAAATAGAAGAATAATAAAGTTAGATAAGGGACTAAAATTAATTACTCCAAAAGTGGAGGGGCCATAGCAAAACTGAGGGGCTTGAAAATGCAATATTGTAAAAGTTTAGGGGGTAAGTAAAAGTCAGTGGTTGTCCCACCGACTTTGTCTTTTAAGATAATATAGAATAACGATACCCCGCTTTACGATGTCTTTTCGTTACAATACAAAAAAAAGTATGTTTTAGCTCAAGTTGCTTCCATTCGTATCTAATAATTCCTTTTTCTAGTAAGCATAGAACTTGTCCAACAACGTATTAGTATCCTAAAGCTCTACTTTCAGAATGATTTTTTGATTAGAATGTATCTATATTAGTATAATGTCATTACAAGTACGATGATTCTTATAGGTTAATATACCTAATAAAGTAATACACATTTATTACGTATTTAGACATTTTGCAACAAATTCTATATTGTAATAATAATTTTTTAGTTAAAATAATTTTTTTATGAAATTAAATATGATTATTTATATAAAGTTAACGTAAACGATAACTAATTTGGTCAATAGATATTAGATAACGAACGACCCACATGTACTATACAAGTCCATGAAGTACTTTTGATATTTCTAATAAAGTAGCAAGTTTTATGGATACACACATATAGACATTAGACTTGTTAAAATATCGATACAGAAGTCAGAACACAACAAAATACACTTCCTACTTTATTTAACTGGTGAAACATTTTGATTTTGTTATTCTTACAAACTTTTATATATATTTTTTTAACGACTTAAATTACATTAAATCTGTTTTTAGTTGGGCTCGATTCTTTGACCTCACTTTTGCAACTTTAATAATTTGATTTTTATCAACTATTTTTATAGCGTTATCTCATGTTAAAAGAAAAATAATCACAACTTTATTTACTAGTGAAAAATATCTATTTTATTCTAACTTATAATAAAAGACTACAAAAAATGCCACATGGCATTTTCTCCTTCAATCTCATAAATTTTATTAATATTTATTAATATTAATTAATATTAATAACTAACATATATATCACTTATTTTATCCTTATTTTTATCTAAGATTAATAAATAACGTCAATTTTGCAATTTAGACCTTTTGTTTTTTTTACTTTTAACCCAAAGTTTTTCATCTTTTGCAATTTAATCCCAGCTCTTATTTATTTTCAGTTTTGGTCCGCTGTACTTTTCATATTTTCCAAGTTTTTCGTTTCGTTCTAAATTTTGTGAGTTAACGCACCGCAACGTGCGTGCGGAGTTTAAAATATTTTCGTCTATTTTTTCCCGTTTGACTGGTCCGTCGCAACACATTTATTTTTCGCCGTTTGACAAGTTTGTCCAACACGCGGGTCCTGAATTGACTTAGTTATTTTTTCTATGTTTTACATTTCGGTTTAATTTCTTTGCAACGAGCGTTCGTGATTCAAAGATCTTACGTCTGCTTTTCGCTCTGCGTTATTTTTTTCGTTATTTATTTATTTTGTTTTACGAGCTTTTCCGGTGTTGGTGGTTGCTGACAATGGTATAGCATTGATACTATTTGACATAATTTTATGACAATCGCTGCAACGCAGGGCCTTAATACTATTTTATAATAAAGAGTAATACTCTATTATTTGTCGTCAATCAGCTAGTTTCCATTATACGGTTATTTCATATTTACTTATTCTGATTTTACAACTATTTTGTAAATTACTTATTCTGATTTTAGAAATTGTTGTCTTTTTGTTTTGTATTATTATTATTATTAATAATATATATTATTATTATTATTTCGAGTTCAATATAAAATAATTTGACCTTTCACTTTAGATCATCTTAAAAAAATATTATTGACGATTCAATGAAAAATATTCGTGTTATCTTTGTATCTTTGATACCAACTTGTTATACTTTAAACTAGTGGGGTTTCTCGCGTTATGTGTGCGTAACTTGATCGGTATCAGTTCGGATTATTATAGTATCGACATTCAATATAGCAACCAAAGAGGAAATCATGATATGCCCAAAAGAATATCAACATGCATCTGTATTGGTGTTGGGTGGGAATTAGTTCGATTTGTTTCGTCATGATATATGTACGGTACCGACACTCGTATTGTTTACGATACCAAGAAGCTTTTTATTTTCAATACAACCCGTTTTCAATTAAATTTATCAAAACGTCGAGGGAAGCAATCTAGTCACAATTACATATTTTAAAAAAGTTAACACACAAAATGCAACTTATTTGAGTAAAAACAAATTAAATAAAAAATTTAACGAGTTAAAAAGCGTATATTATTTATAGTGTAAAAGCGTTAAACTGCAAGTTAACAAAAATCTCTCTACGGATCGTACCGATCTTTAAATATGATTTTAATAAGTTAAAAAGTTCTTAACATTCATCTTTTTATTAACTAAATAACTGATGTAATATATGTAAGTATACGTATCTCATGTGAAATTAAAAAATAAGAACAATTCCTGCAAAATACAAATTTAAAAAGTTAAGTGATAGAACTACGAAGTATAAAAAGTTAGTAAAAAATTGTAATAAAAATAGAAAAGAGAAAAACTCGAGGATTTTTCTTTTATAATAATATAATAATAATAATTAATAATAATAATTTCAGTTGTTTTGCATTTTCTGTTCTCATAATATTTAAGGATGCATTTTTTGTGCTTGAAAAGTATAACTAAGATTACTATGTAAACTATTTCACTATTTATTTCACTGAAAACAGACTTTATTGGAGAGGTTATTTCTTATAAAGTTTTTAAAGTGAGTGTTGTTAATGTTGCTTTGTTGTTGTGTTGGTTGTGCTACTGCTATTGTTGCGTCAGTGTAGTTGTTTCTAGTATTGTTGTTGGCGGCTGCTGTTGTGCTGTGTGTTGTTGCATGGTGCTGCTTTTTTTAAAAAAAAAATATTAACTCATATCCATTTGAAGTGACGAGCTTTAAAAGATCTGAGTTCTATTTTTTTGTAGTGCTAATGAGTTTTAAATTACGTCATCCGTCGTTTATAGTTACGAGACGTAACCATGTACCGAGCATTCCCTTACATCTCTTATAAATCTGGCTGTGACTATAATTTTTAAAATCCATCACCATCTATAGTGGCATACTAGAGAAGGTGAATAAAGCCTCTATCATGCTATAATTTTAGGCTAACGGCTAACCCCTCTATGTTATTAATTGTGTATTATTATTATTAATTAAAAAGTCAAAGCAATACCATGTTAAACATGTAGTTTCTTTACATTAAATCAAATATACCATACTAAGTCAAATGTGACATACAAAAACTTCAATGCAACACAACACATGCTTATAAATCTGGTTCCTAATAATTATCCTATCATCCCACCATTCATAAAGAAAAATAATTATCCCATTAAATACACATGCTTAAAAATCTGGTTCCTAATAATCATCCTATCATCCCACCATTCATAAAGAAAAATAATTACCCATTAAATCATATAAATTATACTAAGTCAAATGTGACATATAAAATCAGCACAACATGATATTACCAAAAAAAAATATCACAATGGCTTGGTTCAACTTCAATTCGTAACTTCCAATAAAGCAAGTCGACCCACAGCTTTTGAATAAGTGAAGACTGGTCCCCAATAATTATTATGTTTTTTTACTAGCCATATTTACCTTCACCAAACCCTAGCTTACATGCTTTCATGGCCATGTGATTCCAACTTTTCGCCCTAATATTATCATTATCATCATTCCATTGATGTTCATCTTATGATGAGGTGTTGACTGCTATTGATCATGTTCCTCACCGGCCACTGTGGCACCCTACCAGCCTTTGCTTTATATCTTTACTTTTACTATACCTTCCATCCGCCATGGCCACTTCAACATTTCAACTCAACTATTCTCTCTATCTCTTCTTTGTCAACAGGTAGCTAGGGCTTACTATCAAGTTATGACAAGTGAATTTGGAGAGTCCTTTTGTTCGAATTTCAGTTCATTTTTTGTTTAACGTACCAGAAGATGTTAATCTATTGTCAGGTGAGTTTTCACTTCAGTTTAAGCAGATTTGATGTGTTTTTAAGATAATCTTTTCTGGCTGAGTGTGTGTTTGGTGGAGAGTGTGTTTATGTGCTTAATTCTATATAATTTTAGCTGTTCTAAATGATTTTGCAGCCTGAATTTTTCTTATTGCATGTGTGTTTATGTGTTTTAATTTGATATGATGCCTTTAATTAAGCTAATCTGAATGATTTTCTAGCTATAATGTTCTTACTGCATGTGTGTTTGTGTATGAGAGGTGATTGATCTTTTATTTATATTTTTTTGGTGTAATTACTAATGATCTAACTTGTTTAATTTACTATGGAACAGATCTCTTCTTTTTCTAAGGCCTTAGGAGGAATTTGTGTATAATTTGATCGATCCGGAAGACATATAATTCGATCCAAATAAAAGTTGCAACGATTATGAGTGAGTTAAACAATTCGAGTTTTGGAGAATCGGATCTTACGCCAAAGGAAGAAAGCACGAATGGCGGTAAGAATAGCTCTAGACCTAATTTGAGTACATCATCATGGACAAAACTGAAAGATCCAACAATTGTTCGAGTTTCGAGAGCTTTTGGTGGGAAAGATCGGCATAGTAAAGTTTGTACGGTGAGAGGATTGAGAGATAGACGTGTTAGGCTATCAGTACCAACTGCTATTCAATTGTACGATCTTCAATACCGGCTCGGGCTTGATCAACCTAGTAAAGCTGTCGATTGGTTGCTCGATGTAGCGAAACATGAAATTGATGAACTCCCCCCTCTCCAAATGCCAACTAGTTTCGCGCAAGATCTTCAATCGATGATCAATGCTGGTTCGCAATCGGAAACTCTTGAAGGGGTTAAAACAAATAGTAGTGGTATCAATTGGGAGGATTATTGTAATCCTAATAAATCTAAGGGAAAAGATCATTTCCTTTCTCAATCAAGTGATCAATCTTCATCAGTACCAATTATGTTCAACAATGTTGTGCCAAATGGTTCTTTCCTCAATTTGAATCCTTCAAATTTGTCTTTATCACAATTCGGAAGCTTTCGATCAATGTCATCTCATCAACAAGAAGACACAAGTCATAACTTCAACATTAACGTGCCGGGATCTCAACTTCTCGTGTACCCGCCACCATCTCATGACCCTAACGCTGGATATCAATTTGATCCAAAGCAACTAAACTTCGAGTTGATGAGCCCCTCGTCTTCGAGTTCACATATCCCATTTGCTTCACCTATATACACAATAAACCAAGGGATGATCAGGCCTTTCCATTTGAGTATGAACCCCAATTCTCTTTCTGAAGAAAATGAGCAAGATAAAGGAAATTGATGAGCACCCTTTATAGTGCCATCAAGTTATTTTATATGATTGAGAGAAACATGTGTATGTACTTATCTAATAAGAAGATTTGACTTGTGGTGTTTTCTAGTTCATTTTGTTAACTCAGTTATAATTGAGAATCTCAAGAAATGGAAAAGGTTGCAGCTTGTACTTTCAAGTGGTAAGAATCTTGATTTTTCACTCCCTCAATGTACAAGTAGTATCCAGCAGGTTATACAATACAGTATTGTACGTTTTGCCATAAAGAACTCATAGATTTGTTTTTGTTTGCCCGACTGTAGATTTCCCCTCACGGCATCACCCATCCTGGAAGTGAAGTTATCATTTCATATCCGTAGCCAAAGCGTCTAAAACGTGTTATAATATTTGAGGTCGGATATTCCTTGTGATTTGCCTAAGATGTTACAATTTAGCGCATCATGTTTATTCTTATTATGTTGGATTTTCTTTTTGTTTTTTTGGATGGCAAAGAAAACTATTTTATTAAGGTGTCTTTTACAAGCAAGAAACTCGAAGAACATACAAACAACTTACAACATAACCTTTTCCAAATTAAAATTACACCGTATACTCCATCCAGGGTTTGGATTCTGGCTCTATTTTTCACCCATATATACGCTGTCGTCTTTATATCCTTCACCATCTTATAGATAGATGTCGTTGAAAATCTTCTCGTTCCTGCCTTTCAGCCACATTGTACCAATTGCACTTATAGCCTTCTTTTTACCTTTTGCACCGTCCACTGTATGAACAAACACTAGAAGCTCTATAACTGCTGCGAAACCGGTCAGGATTGGAATTTTGCACCATGCACACATATTTATCACCATATCGCTTTTGTAATCAAACAGGCCTCAGATTTGTGGTCTGACCGATTCCCAAACTTGTGCACCTTTGACGGTATCCAGCTGTTAAAAGGGAATTTTCGTTCCCATATTAGTTAGATAGTCAATCAATTTCTTTTGAACGGCGGAACTTCTATATATTAATATAGAAACCGGGCCAGCAAAAAAACTGGAACCTGAAAAGATAGTCAATCAGTTAAAAGTTTAAACCTTAAACAAGCTTGCTTCGTTGTTGTTTTTCTTTTTCATTAAGAAGCTAGCTAGAGACAAACTTAACGAAGCTTGTTTAAGTTCTCGAGAAAGGTGATGGTGAAGGAGACTGGTGATGAGGGCTAGTGTCAATTTTATGCGGCAAATCCAATGTACTAGACATGTAGCAGAAGCAGAAGCAGAAACGGGTGCAGCAAAAAGCTTAAATTAAAGATGGAAGACTGGTTGTTCCACAGGTTAATAACATACTGACGACGGAATAGAAGTTCAAATTTAGAGTGTCCAGGACTCAAATTGTTTATATATTATCTTATGGGTTTTAAATTTTATATAATTATAATGAAAAAGAAAATTATACAAAATGCAAAATGATCTAAACAAACATAAGCCAAGCCTGGTTGGGTGACCATGAGTCAACTCAGTTTAGCTATCAGTTAAAAACGATGTTTCAGTCTTTAAATTTTCATAATAAACCGATTTTGGCTATAAAAGTCAATTAAGTTATTGAAAAAAATGGTCCCCTCAACAGCTCTGGAAGTTGGTAGATTCAATTTACTTTCGTTTAATCAATCGAGTTATCAAATATAATTGGTATCACATAAAATATTTGCAATCCTTTTAATTTATAAAAGGGAATAAGCGAAAACTAATTAATACGTTGTTTATAACAAATAAATATGACATGACTTTTCTGATATATAACGTATTATTTATAAATATTAAAAAAATATATAAATGTTGCTTCGGTTTGAATTTGATTAGTTTGGTTATTTATACATGTATAATCATAACTGATTCATAAAAACTGGTTGTCAAAAAATCATAACAGAAACATTGATTTTCACTCAGCTCAGTTTTTTTTTATTATTTCAGTTATGGTTCGATTATCGGTTTTTCGTTCGATCCTTACTATGTTACATAAAATACTGAAACTTTCAAAGCAATATATTAATCTTAATGCATAGAATGCCGTAGCTTCTTAGAATCTGATTACTTTATCACGTAAAGATACTTGCTTTATATTTTTGACTGCATAAATTCATTGAAAAAGAATTGACAAAAAGAAGTACAATGGGAAAACACTGGATTACAACTCCACTATAACTAGCTGGAGTTAAACATGTTATATCTACCGATGATCATATTGAAATAAAGAAGTCCAATCCACACCAGTTTATAACTGACATAATTTTTTAGGTATGTTGGAAGTTATTCTTTAATAATACATGTTGAAATGTTAATTATTGTTGAGATCAAGGGGTTCCACCTGGGCTGTCTCAATGCATTTCCTCATTCCCCTTGATGAAATTCTTTGAAATCATATAGATTCCAATACCAAGTATGGCTGTATCCATCAGGAGGGAACGTTTTGGAAAGCAACTGATCTCTAAATCATTGTAATCATCAACCGAACACTTAGTTTGTGATTTTGCATCATGAATTCGTCGAAGATGTACCAAATGGTATTAGACCATCCCTAATCTATTAAATTTCTGCTTATTTTCTTATTGATTCTCTTGAGGGATTTACAATGAATAAATAAAAAACATCTTAGATCACCTAAGCAAGAAGACTACAATCACGCAAATATGGAAATAATAAACATGAATATTTGACTAAAAGTAAGAAGCCGTCGATACTCCCCCTCAATTTGGAGTGTGAAGATCTCCAACACCCAATTGTCAAGTAAGATACGAAGTTGTTGGTCTTTTAGGGCTTTTGTAAATGAGTTAGCAATTTGCATTTTGGTATCAATGTGAAAGGGATCAATTTTTTTTGGACTGACTCGTTCTCTCACAAATAGCCGTCCATTTCGACATGCTTCGTTCGTTTGTGAAAAACAAGGTTGTTAGCAATGTGTTTAGCAGCTAAATTGTCACACAACAAAGTTGTCGGCCCGTTAGGTTCTATTCCAAGATCCTTTAGGAACCGATAAACCCATAAGATATCAGTCACCGTGTCGCCATTGCTTGGTATTCTACTTTTGCCGAGGATCAGGAGACATCAAATTTCTTTTTGGACTTCCATGTGATTGGACCTCTACCCACAAGTAACAGATAACCCGTTCTTGACCTCCTGGTCTATTGACAACTCAACAAATCAGAATCACAATAGGCCGTAAGATGTTAGGATCCGAGTTTGATACTTGTGAGTTAAAGCAAGTTAGAATAAGCAACTATGATTGCGATAAATAATAAATTCACAAGTAGGAAGATATTATCAACTATTTTTCATAAACGAGTCAAATGATTATAAAAAGGTTTTACAATTGAATAATTCTACAATCTCCCCCAGCCTGATCACTCACAAATCTATTCGTACAAAAGAGAATGTGTGTGAAGTAATAAGATAGATCTCTAACAAGTGAGATCTATTTACACTAAGTGCGAAAGCTCTGTTTGTCAATTGCTGACATCACCCTGACAGCGATATCTAACATCCCTAACATAAAATATTCCACAGATGTTTAATATCTGTGCAAATCAAACATCTATTCTAACTATGCTAAACTCTCTTAAAAAGCAAATATTGTTACATTGGGAAATAATTGTTAAGCTATCCTATGTTGCTTTATTCCAAACATCTGTTTTGGCCAGACAGATGTTGGGTCTTCTTCACCAGACTTTTGCATCAACAGACTTTAGGACTTGAACAAACCTTGTTTCTTCATGAATAGCGGTTCCAAGGCTTCAAACAGATGTTTGTTGGTTTTCAACAGATGCTCTGATTTGGGTGTTTAAGATTCACCATCTTTAGGAGGAAATTTCTTCATCAACTTTTTATCTCTTGATCTCTTGTTCATGTTTTGGCTTTTGAATATCATCTGTTCTTTTATAGGTCCAACAATCTCCCCTTAGAACATATGATGCCAAAACATATGTTTATTTGATCAATCTTTATTTCTCATCAAGTGTTCTCTGATTCGTCCTTTGAATTGTAGTTCAAAATTCAGAGAATAGTGTCTTCTGGATCCCTTTCGAGTGAAAGATTTATCAGGTCTTGCAAATCTTCAATTTTTGGTCTTAAGGCACTTTTCATTGAGATCTTTTGTACCTCCCCACTGGCACCGAGCAATGTCAATTCAAGGGTATCTTTGTTTGATTTCCATTTTAGAATTTTGAGGCTAGAGGGATTTTCTAGGACTAGAGTTATTGCAGATGAGTTTGGGGACACAGGTCTTCTCATGATGGTGTCAACTAGATCTTCCCTCCTGGCTTCATCCTTCTTTTCAATTTTTCTTTTGAGAAAGTTCCTTGCAGCTAATGCAATATTTCTTGCTAATGGAAACTCTGATGGTTCAACCAAGGTTTTTATAAGGAAGTCTAATTGATCATATTCTGGCTTTTTGGGTAATGAGGGATCCGATTTTAAGCTC
The DNA here is from genome assembly GCA_947069175.1 of Scalesia atractyloides. Taxonomy (NCBI): domain Eukaryota; kingdom Viridiplantae; phylum Streptophyta; class Magnoliopsida; order Asterales; family Asteraceae; genus Scalesia; species Scalesia atractyloides. The sequence continues at coordinate 24,763,197 of CAMTDV010000014.1, read as the reverse complement.
TTTATAATTTTTAAGGGTTGTGAACTTATCCTATTTTTCCATTGTCTTTATAGTGCCCATGTTTGTAGCAACCAACTCTCCCTTCATTTTTCTAATCTTCAGAGCCCTTTTGTCATTTGGTTACTTTCCATCTTTCCAGTTTAGGGATGAAGGATTGATATCAGGAAATAGTTTAACTTTTAATCCTCACTATTTTATTTAGCAAGGATTCAGTTGGTCATCCAGTGAATTGTTCCCTATCAGCATCATATGGTCTCTTTTCCATGATGTGATTAAGATAATCTTCCCTGAGTAGCTTTTTGAGATCTGCATCAGTTATGCGATTATGGGATAGATTTCTGCAGATCATTGTAGCATACCCTTGTAAGGCATCTACTCTTCTGTATTCTTCTGTTAGAATTTCTTGAAGTTGTTTGTCATCCTTCCCTTGGTTCGTTTTTTTCCAAAGCCATCCTTTTAGCTTTTCTTCTTTCAAGTTATAGATCTTCATTGACATTGGCTATGTAACGCTCTGCATTTTATGTACTTTCCATATTTAGAAAGTTGTATTCGCATTTCTACTTTTAGAAACTTGTATTCTTACTTCATTTCAATCCTTGTAATCTCGAGACTTTGATCATAATGGAAATCATATTTTTATATCAACCTTGTTTAATCATACATGCTTAGTATGTAATCAGTTGCGAAATACACGTTTTAATTTAAAACCGAGACATACATCAAGATTATATTTTCTCGGAATCACATTCATACATGTATCATACTTATAATATACTTGCATACACCTTTATAACATAAAATAACTTAGTTACAAAATGCATGGACTAAAAGTGAGCAAAACCAAAAGCTTTTCCACCTCCTTTCTTCTTCAATCACCTTCCACCATTTTTAGCCAATTAGATTTCACCCTTTTCCAGCTCCTTTCTCCTCCAATCACCTTCCACCCTTCTTTAGCCAATCATATTTCACCATTTTCCACCTCTTTTCTCCTCCAATCAACTTCCACCTTCATTAACTCTCAAACCCTAATCCCCACTTATAAATACAAGCATCCACCACATCCTAAATACATTCCACACTAATCTACTCCCAAACTCTCTAATCCTCTCAAGAATTCCAAGCAAAGAAGAATACTTTCAAGTTTTCTATGGTAACTTTGGTGTTCCACCCTCCACGACTCATCGACTCACGTTACTTTAGAAAGCATTGCAAACTTGTGAGTATACATGACCCATTTTTCTTTTACACTTTTGGGTGCAATACGTTATACTATTAACCACATGCAATCACTTATACTTTATGCAATCACAAACAATCCAATCATACATGCTCAAATACGTGATACTTGATTTGTATTCTTGGAACATTCATATGTGGTATACTTGTCATTAACTTTGTTTAAAGCCCCCCTTAACATGTATAGCGCTATAGGAGTAACGGACCAACCGTATTCTTGTGGTCATGTTAAGTTATTCATAACGGTCTTATCGTTGCGACGATAAGCTTATACTAGCGGTAATCTTTGGGTTGACAATATATAGTTGCATGCCTTGGTACATTAATCTAGTTAACTATTTTCGTCATGTGGATTGTTCAAACTTGTTATGTATGCTAGTACTTAAAACTTGTATGCTCGCCAATACTTTTGTATTGAAGTATACTCGCCAATACTTTTGTATTGAAGTATACTTTAAACGTATTTGCAGGATTTGATGATGATGATGATGACGCACGGAACTTAGTAGGATGCCTAGAAACGCACCTTTAACTTTAATACTTGTTGTATTTCAATTTGATCCAAACTTGTTGTAATTTGTTTCCAATTTATGTACTCAAACCGTTAGCAATGAAATGAAATTTTGATTATTAAATAGTTGTCACATTTTGCGTTATGAAGTCTCGAGCAATCTAATTACATCCACCCCGATGATTCCGCCATCGGTTGGGTGTGACAGGCTAGCCTTGGAAGATCTGTAGATGATGATGATGTGGTTGATGTAACTGGGAGTGATGATGTTGTGGTTTTGGTGGGTGGTGAAGTAATGTGTGAGGTCATTGTTTTACTTTTTCTGGTCTGTGGGATTGGTGGTAGTGATGTTGTTGTTGTAACATCTGTTGGTAATTTTGAAATGCCAATAAATGTTAGGGATTGTTGAGCAGTGATTTGAGTTGGTTGAGTAGTGGTTTGGGATATTTTGGCCTTTTTGGTTGTATGTTTAAGATTTGCTGGTGGAAGCTTTCTGAGGTTATCACTACTCTCCCTTTTTTTGGCATCATCTGCAGGATACCTAGGTGTTGGAGTAGTGCCAGTAGCTTGGAAAAGATAATCTTTTATGGCTTGAATCTCTGCTTGTGTATCATAAATCTGGCTTCAATCATATTTCTGATCATTTCCATGTGTATATTGTGGGTGACATATGTAGATTGCTTTTGGAGTTGAAGATAGGCTTGGGCATGGAACCATACTTTTCTGCAAGCTCTGCATTTATTGGGGGAGGCTTAGAGTTTTGCACCAAGATCTTCATCATGTCTTTTATCTCAGCCACAAATGATTCCAACTTGGATACTCTATCCGTCAATTCTTTGTATCATTCATCACCTAAATTAATTGGATCATCTGAATTCCCACCAGAGGTGGTTGTACCTACTTTTGAACCAGGTGCCCTTTTTCTTGTGCTGGGGACTTCCAACTGTTAAAGAGTGTACAATTGTAGACTCAACAGTTGTTGCCTTCAAGGAGGTCTTAAGTATAAACTATTGTCCAACTATAAGACTATATTCTCAACAGTTGTAGTAGTTGCCTCACTTGAAAAACCTTCCAGCGTTTTTGAGACACATGGGAGGTGTAGCTTCCTCTGCTTGTGAGCTAGCAATGAATCATGGACTTGCCTTAGTCATTTGTTAGGGCATCTCTCAGTGATGTGCTGTTGAGAGTAACTGGGACTTCACAAGTCAGGGTTTTCAATTTCATCAAGCAATGATTGAAGTGTTGGTGGTATTGTTTTGTGGGTGGTGGAGTGAAAAGAGAGGTAGCCTTGGGAGAGGTTCAGGAGAAGAAATGTTCAAGTGAATCATCTCCTTCTTTATTTGTATCCCTTGTGCTTACAACGCTGTCCTTTGTGAGTAAAAGTGAGGAGTTGGGATAGGTAAAGATGTGTGCATATGTTGTGAGGAAGTAACAATAGATGTTTGCTGCTTTTGTGTTACAGCATGTACCTCTGGCATCTCATCCTCCCGAGTTACTTTTTTGTGGTTTTTATTCTTAGATCTGGGCCTTGGATAGAGGTAGGTTTTGTGGAAATGACTTGTGTAGGTTCCACTGTGCTAGGTTGTGCACTAGGCTCAACAACAGATGTTGTAACATCTGTTGCTTGATTTTCTAAAACATTTTCTTCACCCACATTTTCTTGACCTTTGGTTAACATGCGGGTGAATGTTTCATTTGAAAGACTCCTTATTTATATAGCTGCACCTTGTTCAAAACTTTCTTGTTTTAAAACCTTTTGTAGGTAAAAACTTAGTAGCCTTGGATATAAAATAAAAGGATTGCATGTTTGCCTTTTATGTGCCCTTATGTTTGCCATTATGTCCATAAACAATGTTTGGGATAACTTATAGCCAGTGTTTGTCAATATAGCATATCCCAGATATTGAGTTTTTAGGGGTATTTTGTTAAGAAGTGGTTTTAGCAGATAAACAAATTAAAAGTGTATGAAAAAGAAGCTTCATTTCTTCTTGGAAATGTGGTTTGAAAAGTGTTGCTCGCACCAGTTGAGCCTCATATCCCCTTTCTATGAACTCAGTATGTAAGTCATTTCTTGGAATAGTTTTCATACCTTCCAAATCATTGATGTTGAAGGTTGTGGATATGGATTCAGGGGTTATTTGGATTTGTTCTCCATTAACCTTTGAAGTGATAGAGATGGGCTTTTTCTGTATTTGCAGGATATCTGCATTGGCCCAAAATTCTCTGAGGGTAGTGAGGTAAATTGAGGCATTGGCGATCAAAATGGGATGATATTTTGATGATATGAGTATATCAATAATAGAGTCAAAATTTGTATTCTTGTCATGTTTGACAAGATACGGTAAGTATTTGGGTGGGGATTTTAGAATAAGAGCATTTTGAGTACAAAATCCATTTGAGGAACCCTTTGATCGGATATATCTTTTGGATGATGAAAATGAAAGAATCTTTTAGAAAATCTGTGAATAAATGATCTTTTTGATTGTGAAAGTTTGTGATTTTTGAGTTTAGCGCACTAGTAAGTGTAAACTCTATCTGGTTAGGGTTTTGGTAACAATGGTGATGATATGCCAAGTGTTACCTTTTGAGTGACGTGGTAAGCGGTCATTTCTTAATGCAAACTTCTGTTTGACAAAGCTCTGTTTAACATGAAATGGGTCCCATTGAGAAAACCCTTGGTGAAGTAATGAAAGGCTTGTTTTACCAAAGGTCTATTAGAAAACCTCTGTTGGTTGCCAACAGATGTTTGGATATAAAGACAATGGTTGACACATTTGTTTGACTTTTGGTCAACAGGTGAATGGAAACCCATGTTTGAAACCTCTGATGGGTTAAAACAAAGTTTTGAAAGGAAATAGTTGTTAATTTTAGTGAAATAGTGGGTCTGTTTGACCTTTGTAGTCAAACAATGGATAGTTGCATCAATGGTTCACATAAGTTAAACAAAGTTTTGAACCATTGAAACCGATGTTTACTCCTTTGAATTGAGTTTTGTTTTTGTGATTTTTAACAACCTTTTCATGATTTTAAAACACCAATTTTGATTTTAAAATATCTAATTAATGATTTTATTGATGACGGCTAAAGTTTTTTTTAGTCTGGAGATCAAATTTTCAAAAGTAGATGTATCTAGTGCTTTTGTGAATACATCTGGTAATTGATCTTCAGTGGGAACGCGATGTAGTGAAATTAATCACTTTTCATAACAATTTCTTACAAAGTGATGACATATGTCAATGTGCTTTATTTTTTTAATGTGATACAGGGTTCTTGATAATGTTTTCTAATGCTTGATTGTCCAATTTTAGTGGTGTTTTTAAAGTAGTTATCCCAAAATCAAGCAATTGATTTTGAAGCCACAGGAGTTCTGCAGTGCAAATTGCAACAACTATGTACTCTGCCTCTGTAGTAGAATTAGAGACTGTTGTTTACTTTTTGCTTTGCCATGAGACCAAGGCATTTCCTAGGAATTGGCAACCTCCTGATGTTGACTTCCTTGTTTTATGAACTTCAACAAAATCATTATCTTAATAACCTGAAAGCTCAATATTTCCATTAGTTGGATACCATATACCAAGTGTGGGAGCACCTTTGAGGTATCTGAATATCTTTTCACAACTACTAAATTTGACTTCTAAGGGATGCTTGATATCTTAGACACAAGTTGCAAACATGATATCAAATCTTGATGCTGTTAAGTATATTAAGGACCCTATCATGCATCTGTAAAGTGTCTGATCTATCAAGTCAACTTTTTCATCAGATATGAATGGTTTGCTTGTGCTCATGGGGGGTGGCACATGTTTTACAATTATTCATGTCAATTTCTTTTAAAAGTGTTTTGACATATTTTGTTTGGGTGAATGAAAGTTCCATTTTCAAGTTGTTGTACTTGAAGACAAAGAAAACATGGTAGCTCCCTCATGACACTCACTCAAATTGAGTTGTCATCAATTTTCTGAACTCATCACACAGTTTATCACATGTGGATCCGAAAATGATATCATCCACATAGATTTGTACAATTAACAGATCTCCCTTTTCCATTTTTAAAAATAGAGTTTATCATTTTACCTCTTTTGAATTCACTGGATAAGAGAAAAGTGGATAGAGTATCATTACCAGGCTCTTGGTGCTTGTTTTAGTCAATACAAAGCTTTGTTTAGCTTGTAGACATAGTCAGGATGGAATATGTCTTCAAATCCTGGTGGTTGACACACATAGACCTCTTCTTGGATTTTTCCATAGAGAAAAAACACACTTTATATCCATCTAATACACCTTCATGTTGTGGTTGACAACAAAGGCCAAAAAGAGTCTTATAGCTTCCAACCTTGCTACAGGAGCAAAGGTTTCATCATAGTCAATTCCTTATTCTTGTCTGTAACCTTGAACCATGAGCCTGGATTTTTTTTTTTAATAACAATGCCCCTTTCGTCAGTTTTATTTTTAAAGACCCATTTTGTACCAATTGGACATGTGTCCTTTAGTAATGGAACAAGTTCCCACACTTGTTGTCTTTTAAATTGAAGATGCTCTTTATGCATGGCTTTTACCCAACTGTTGTCTTTCAATGCCTTTTGGTATTTGACAGGTTGGATTAATGATAGAAAGCCTTCAAATAAATAGACATAACTCCTACATTAATGACTCCTATAACTTGTTCTGGTGGATGAGATCTGTGAAATATGGTGTTCCCTGTGTAGGGAATGAAAGAATTTTGTGGTGAGGGGCATAATTGGGAATTTTATGGTGAAACCTCCATTGCCATTGTGTTATGGTCAATCGTGATTTGGAATGGTGGAGGTGGAATTGGTCCAAGTGGAGAGTTTGTTTTGGAGGATATGTTAGTGGTTTGACCATATGCATAATCAGTGGTTTGAGGTTGACTTGGGTCAACAATGGTTCAGTTGTTATGGAGTTATTGTTGTTTTGTGCAGATGAACTCTGTAGATCTGAAAAGACTTTGGATTCAGATGACATCTCAATGTCAAATCTGTAATCCTGTTGTGTTGTCTTTTGTTTGCCTGCATCAACCTCAACCTTTGTAGTTACTTCTTAAAAATTAAATTTATCATGATCAAAAATTTTTCTGGAATTTAAAGGAAGAATGTTTATTGAACTTTACATTCAAAGTTTATTCTATAGTCATGGTCCTTGTGTTAAACATTTTATAGGCCTTGGCCGTAGAAGAATATCCCAAGAAATATCCACAATCCACTTTGGCTGCAAATTTTGAAATTGTATCTTTGAGACTCAAAATGAAGCATGGGCAAGCAAAGATTTAAAAAAAAGATTAATGGCTTTATTTTGAAGAGAACCTCATAGGCCGTTTTTTGATGCCTAGGACTTATTAAAACTCTGTTTTGAACATAGCATGCAATATTCAAGCCTCTACCCAAAATGACAATGGAAGGTGAGAATCTGCAAGCATAATTCTTGCAGCTTCAATCAGGGTTATGTTTTTTTTTCTTTCAAAAACCATTTTATTCTGGTGTTCAAGGAATACTGAATTAGTCTCATTATTCCTTTTGATACACAGAAATTATCAAGCTCTTGATTTCTAAATTTTGTCTCATTATCACTTCTGAGAGACTTCATAAGTATATCATATTGTTTTTCAACTTTTATGATAAATTCTTTTAGAATACTTGCAGTCTCATCTTTTGAGTGTAAAAAATAAGTTCATGTAAACCTAGAAAAATCATCAACTATTAATAAGCAATATATGTTTTTTCTTAAGCTCATGATTTTTACTTGCCAAACAAATCCATATGTAATATTTGTAAACACTGGATTATTTTAGGACTCTTCAATAGGCTTCTATGATTTTTATGTTGTTTAGATTTTAAACAGGAAAGACAATGTTCATCACACTTGAATTGTTTGGTTGGCAGAACCCTGACAAGGTTTTGCTCTGTTAGAGTGTTAATTGTTTTCAAATTAACATGTCCTAATCTTCTATGCCATAACTCTGTTTCTTTTGTTGAGGCAACAGAGAATAAAAATACATTGTTTTTAGGTTATCTTTTGGCATATCCACTACATAAACATTGCCATTTATATGAGCAACAAGTTGTGCAGTGCTTTCAGCTATAATTTTATCAATCTTTTCAACCACATCAGGTCCAACAATTTTATAAGTTTACTTTGTAAAAAAATGAGCCATGGCCTTTGTCACTCATTTGTGAGACACTGAGTAGATTGAATTTTGAGTTGTCAATAAGATAAACATTTTCAAATTTTAGCTTACCAGCCTAGACAATTCCTGACCCCGATACTTTTCCTTTTGAATTATTTCCAAAAGATATATCTCCACCTCCATGTGTATGGAAGTTTGATAGTTGAACTTTGCATACAGTCATTGTCTAGTCATCGTCTGGATCCTCTACAATCTACATACCATAAGTTATCTAGACATGTAGAAACCACCATTTTGGTGGCCATAAATGCACATTCGCAATCATTCTCATCTTCAGTTATATTCCAATGATCATTGTTTTACAACATTTGCATCAACTTTTTCACAAACTATTGTTTATGTTCAGTTAGATGCACTCTCAACATTTTGTATGTCAAGAGATTCCTGGTTGTTTTTAATAATTTCCTTAGTTTACTGGATTTCTCTTTTAACTCATCCCATAGTTCTTTTGCACTATTTCAATGTAATAGTTCTGCATAGATCTCGTTCTGTAACACCGCAGATATATATATATATATATATATGTGTGTATGTGTGTGTGTGTGTGTGTGTGTGTGTGTGTGTGTTAAAATAAATACATGAATATAACTGATGGTTTAACTAAGAATATGAACCTAGTTAGAATACAAGTGTAATTTTAACTTAAAATTACATCATAACCATTTAAAAACAAGCACTCAAACATGAGGGGCCAAATTGGGGAAATTTGGGGAAAATAGAATATTAAAACAAGAAACTAAAACACACACGTGTGTGTGTGCGTTGACCAGAGCGAAAGAAATAGGGGGACCCTCTCCAACCCAAAATCAGTAAATTGGAAAGGAAATCAAGAGCCATCTATGATGACGGGTATTCGATTATCTAAGCTTGTCTATCAAGAGGTAAGTCACAATTTCTGATTTGGTGGATTTTGGTGTGATGAGAATGTATGAAATTGGGAAATTCTTTAGGTGTCTTAGTGGTATAGTGTTAATTGGTGAATAAACCATGATTAGAAGCAATTGTGAATGCTAGATTGAACAAAATTATATGTTTATATGTTTCGATAAAACTCTTCATGAATCATCAAGTGGGTTTTTGAGACTTGATCATAAAATGGAAGATTTGGTTAAAATTGTGATGCAACTAGTCAACTAGAATGTAAGATGAATGATTGTGTTAATGTTTAATTGTTGTGGTGATTTGAGTAATTGGGAGTTCAATTATGAGGAAGATGATGCTTAATGACATAGAAAAATAATAATTCTAGGCGTCAATAAAAGTTGCACACCAAGAGTTTGATAAAATGCCTTAGATATGAACTTTGCGAAATTGTGTAGAATACTACATGTTGAAAATGGTGATATTTGGGAATTCATATATGTGTTGAATTTAATGTGGGAATTCATATAATGTGTTGAATTCATATATGTGTTGAATTTAATACTACATTGAGGATGCTAATTTGTTTACAAATTTAAGTCTTACGTATTCCAATGTTCATTAGTCGTAACTTGAAGATTGTCATATGTGTGGTAACTTGACTAATGTGTTGACCCGTTATGAACAGATCAAACGAACTAGAATGATGATTGTAAAGAATGGATATGTGTTGGCCCATTGTGAACGGGTAAAACGAATTAAGGATGATGTCGTCAATGAATGATTAAGTGTTGACCCATTATGAACGGATCAAGGAAGTTAATGTTTTAAAAAGGATGTAGAAAGAGCATAGTATGTGAATAAGGTAATTGAATGATCATCATGGTTGTGGAAGTTAGTATATTATGTTTAAGTATTTGATAATAAATCATGTTGTTGTGATTTAGGTAAAGCTTCACTTTAGGCGGACTCGTGATGCTTGGAACAAATAGACATCCACAATTCGCTCTCAATAGGCTTCGGAACTAAGTTATGTGTACTTGTCAAAACTTTTGGATTGTAAAATTAGTTTAAAAGTTGTTTTGAATTGTAATAATGTCAGCTAGTTGGTACATCTATGTTTTAACTTTTGGTTCGTCAACTTGGTAAACTTTTGTGACTTTAAGTGTTGCACAAAAAAAATTAGTTGGTTTTCAAGTTGTTGCGTTTAAAATCTTTGCTTTTGGCCTTATCTTAAATTGGCAGTTCGAGTTAGTATTTGAGCCAAGGTTTGAGGGATTTAAGTACGAGTCGTAGTGCTTGAACTCACACCAAAAGTTCGCGCAATATATGTGTGTTCGCTCCAAGACGCAAAGGAGGTAAGTATTTAATGATTTCAATAGTTATAGTTTTGATGAGTAATGTTACATGAAGGTTATGGAAGCTTAACAATTGAGAAATAAGAATGAGAATGTTTTTGGAAGTTATGGGACATGTGTTTGTCGAAACGGGGATAAAAAATGGGTCGAAAAGGATGAAACAAGGAAATACAACGAGAGAAGTGCATACATGGCGTTGGCGACGCGACATTATGCCATCGTCGATGCTACTCTTTGGTTGACGCGTTTGGTTTATGCCGACGCAAATTAAACCAACGACGAGGAAATGCAGGTTGCGTCGGCGACAAGGCCAGGGGCCATCGCCAACCGCACTGGCAGTGCAGAAATTTTGTTTTTGTTTTTTTTTTCATACCATTAGCCACGTACCTCCTACAATCTATTCTACAGCCCTGTTATACGAGAATGTCTTGGAAACTAAGTTGTCCAATTTGAAAGTTGTGAATGTGGGGGATAACGTGTCTGATGTGGTCTGAACAGATACTAAAATTAACTACATTAGACTCTCTAATCTAGACACTAAGTTTTAAATTTATAAAACTAGACTCTACCTAAACCTAAACCAACACAAACCGGTAAGTGTACCGGTCAGTGCAGTACAGCTAAAGTAAGTCCGAGTATCGAACCCACGAGACTCTACTAATTACGTTAACGACTCAATCTAGACTATGACTGACACGGACGTACTAATTTGTTTATTTGGTTGGGGGGGGGGGGTACTGAAAATTCTAAAGAAATCTACCAAACTAATTATTAACTAAATTATACTAATACGAACTAATGTGGAGGTTGTTCTCAAGTGATGATGGAGACTACCTAGACTAGAATCCTGAATTGATTTTTAAGCGGTTACCGATTAAGTTAATTACTTGTTTTCTGAAACCGGGATCTTATGATACTAAACCTATTAAATACCAGCTAAGCCCCTCAACCCTTCTCGAGGTGAAACTTATGGCGTTACCTAGGCCGTTAATCCTACCGGTTGATTAGACGTCTTTCCGTTGTCTAATATTGTGTGAGTACCCTAATGACGACCTACTCTTTTCCAATTATAGATCTAGGGTAGTTTGAGTATCTAAACTTGACTTGATAGACTAATAAACCGACGGGTCAACAAAGGCATGGACTTTTTCCAAAGACCGACTATAGCAATTCACCGGTTAAGACCTATCAATAGTCCCTCACTTTCCAGGTATTAGGACTAGTAGAACACTAGAATCTAGTAACATGTTAACGATCACTTCTAAGGTTGAATGGCCACTTAACCCTAAAGATTGTGAACTTATTCTGTGATATAGACACTCACCAAAATTCACAACCTAATACGACTCAATTCCGTGATATAGTCAGTCACCAAGAATCATATGAAGTAATGGAAAACAGAAAACCAAATCAAAGCATGCATACACACCAAGCCAGATAAACAAACTGCTTACAGAGCACAATTAATCTATAACAAACATGTAATTAATGAAAAAGGTGTAAACTTTATATCAATCCATTCATCATAGTCTAGGTAGTTAATGCGTTTAGCCAAAAACCATAGTCAAGAAAAAGAAACAAGTCTTAAACAAATAATAAATCATATTCTTAAATCTGAAAACAAAAAGTAATCAAACTAAAAATACGAATTCTTTCCAAACCCGGACTCGAATCTTGAACCGTGAAGCTCTGCTCCAAATCGCCCTCTAAATCTTCTTGTCCTCTGCTCCCTCAAACTCGCGGCCTTCCTCTCTTCGTTTAGTGTTTGGTGTATGATGTCGATGGCAGCCTCCACTCCCAAAATAATAGCCGCCTCCAATAATAATATATCTCTCTCGTATGCGATGTCTTTGTATATCTGTTCACAGCTTCTGATCAGTTCCTTAGCCGACCAAACTTCATGCGGCCCAACATCAGCCAATTAATTGGATCCCAATTACAACTTCTTCAACTAGGCTCTAGTGGATCACGGGTGTGTTTGGGCCAGCGATATCCTAGCCCAACAACAACTAAAATATTCACCCGGTCAAATAGAAACATAATTCGGTCAACATGGCATACTTTTTCTCATGTCATGAACACAATTAATTTCCACTTTCATCCTGTGCATTTATGGTCCTCCAATTTTAACTTTTATGTATTTATGGTCCTTCGAGCTTATGAACTAGAGATAGTGGTCTCGACCCAACTGCTAGTTATTTCCTTATTACTCGTTTTCGCTCTATTTGCACTAGGACCTGACAAAACACAAAATAAAATAATATACACTAATAACTAAATAAAAACAAATAAAAACTATACAAAAATTACACACTTTACACGGGACAAATATGTGTATTATCACCCCACATCAGGATCCTCCACCCCCATAACAGAACAAATAAGCGTTGTGACCCGTTAGGGTCCCATAATGATAAGAATGATAATTATGAAGCACAAATTAGTATGTTGGGATAAGGTGTGAATGAAATAAAGAATGCAACTTACTAATGTAAACATAATTGTGTAGATAACGGATGAAAGAGATGAGAACGATAACGAGTTGGCAAGACAAGAAGAAATGAACGAAAGAATTTTAGAAGAAGTAGGAAGGGCCATTCAAGCCAACCTTCCTCAACTAGCCCAAAAGTAGAAGTCGTGTTTTAGAAGCGGTCGAGACTATGATATTTCACATTGTCACCTAATTAATGTGCTCCATGGTGTTGCTGAAATTACAAGATCATGGAGCTCGCTCCTCACCTTTTAATGTTGTCTCCCACCCTAGTAGGTTCCTTGAGATGATGTTGAAGAACCTCCCGTTTTTTGCTAAATTGTGTGTAGAGATATTACAAAACCAAATCTTAAACAAAATATGTTAAACATAATTTAAGGTTTTGTAATACTCAATTCTTCATAACCAGTTTGTTTTCTGGAACTTATTACAACTTTCATGAATTCTGTAACTATTTTGAAAACTAAAGTAATCTTGTTAAGTTATAACCCCCCTATCTTGGATCTTATTTGCAGATCCAAGATCCCTAATCAATATAATGTTAGGCTAGAAAAGACGCATTTAACAAAAAAAATAACAACTAAATAGTTCAACCTCTTCGTCTTCGTGCAATCACCAAATAACCAGACAAGTCATGGCGGTTGTTAGTCTACCGGAAATTCTTTTAGGTATGCTTTATCTAATTTTTTCTCCTTCTCATTTCGAGTGCTCTGTGTCACTAAATACGAGGGTCAAACCACATAAACGCCTTCAACCTTGGATACTTGATTAACATAATAACAAGTCGTCGGAGGTTCATTGGACCCCCTGGTTCCGCCATTGGCTTTATGGCAAAACTCGCCATAGCCAATGTCAAAATATCAAGACTGTGGGAGGCAGTCTTCGACTCGTCTCGAAAAAACTAAAGGCGGTCATCTTGCTTGGCAATGCTCGGGGGAAATTCCGAATAAAATGACCCGTATTGTCAACCTTGAGTGGAATTTACTTACTAGATCTTGATCAAGATCTGTAAGGGAACGCAAGGATGTCGTTGGTATTGATTCTATGTTGATCACTATGTGCTCATTATGAATTATTTCATCGACTTTAATTTCAAAATAATTTGGTCTAAAAGGCTTTAGCACAAATTTGGTAATGAACGAGGAGAAAGGTTGACTGAACTTCATTTCTTGTCACAATAGATAATTTTTGGTACCGCTAGTGGGCCGGTTGAAAGACGATGAACAGTTGGTTAAATTGTTTTTAATTTTTTTATTATTTTATTATTATAAGTACTTTTAGAAGTTCTTTATAACTTTTCAGATATGGTATTTTATAAAATTCCAATTACGACATGCTAATTTTATCTACGTCTAGATATAAATTTATCGTAACACAAACGTATGTATTATTAAATCTACCTCATAGTTTACTATATATTGTTATATATATAGTGACATGTCTATCTTGTTTCATTACTTTAGTAATATAACATATTATATGATTCCAAAAATACAATTACAATGGGTTTATTTGTATCTACAATTCGATTAAAGTTTAATCAAATGAACTGAATATAGTTGATTTTTTTCTATACTACAAGGTATCGACGAGATATTGTCCGCACAACATTGTTGATGGTACCGTATTTTTTAGATTTATGGTTGTTTCAACGTGTTGTTATAAAATTTGTTAAAACTAGAGTTGTATTCGCAATAAAATATTTTATTAATATCGTAGTACCGAACTGATAGCGGTTCGAACACCGACTAAATCGGTACCGGTATCGGCATTCAGAGACGGATGCATGCCTTATCTAGGGTGGGCATTGGCCCACCGTACTCCAGCCCACACCTATGTAATATATTAAAGGTGATACTCATGGGAATGATTTTTCTGGGATGTGTAAAGGCTCAATTTTTGTTATTAATAATTTTCATGGTGATACTATGAATGAAAACCATCTTGGAGAAGATACTGGTGATGTCCACGTGGTGGTTGAGTGTTGGTGAGGTCCACATGATAAGTCTGGTGGAGGTTAGCTTAGTGACCGATTGTGAATTTTTTTTTAACGGACCGGTTGTTAATGTTAATCACCTATTTTTTTCATCTAAGTGTATAAGATCACCATTTTTTTAATAGGAATGTCGTTTGATTTATAATATTACTCAAGTTTAGAAAATTTAATTAAACAATTCTGAACATAAAGAAACCATTAGATAAAAATCAAGTTTTATAATTATTCTCAAATGCATAATTTGTATGGTATAAATACATGAACTTCTCAATATTACTAAGATTTATATGGTACTAAGATTTGATCATTGCTGAATTAACTTAATTTTTTTTAAAACTAAAATTAACCACCAAACTGGGCATTGCCCAATGTTGATCTGTGCGCTTGTTTAACTTGGAGGCCACGGGTTCGAACCCGGTTACATTGCGGTTCGCTGTTAGTTGTTCAAGCCCGCTGTTGGGCCGGTTCCCTTGGGCCATAATCTATTTTTTTTATTTCAATTGTTCTAGTTATTGGGCCAGGATCCTAATTGAACTAACTCCTGCTTGGGCCAGCTCTGGTTTGGGCTGTTAACAGTCTGTTTTACTATCAGTTTATGTGAATATCACATATCTGTTTATTGATTCTATTAACAGATTTAAATTATTAAAATTTCTTATATAAGCAGTATTATAATAAATAAAGAATATTATTATCATTAATAATGACATTATTATTAATCTTGTTATGAAAAGTTAATCTCATGTTTATAATTAGTGAATCAGTATTATCACTCTTATCATGAAATAGTATTATTTAATATTACATAGGTTATTTTTATTCAAGGTATTAATATTATTAATATCGTTATACCCTTACAAATTTAATCGTAATCAAAAGAGAATAATTAAAACGTCTTCTTAAATCTATAAATAAACGTAACTCAAAAGCAATAACGGATTCATTGTTATTATAGGTTAAACTCCTTTGTCAATTCATTATCTTTACTCGTGCGAATTTCAAGAATTATACGCAACCTAAGGTGAGTATACTTGATTCCCTTTGTGTGTTTAAACACTTTGGGTGTAACATGTATTTGTATCAAAACACACCATCACATGAGACATATTTATTCACGCTCTATCCATAATTTTTTTAAACATGAAAACATGTGATACTCGTTAATCTTATATGCTATGTAAACAATTAATGTCTGTATGCTCATTAACTTTGCTAGCCTACCTTAACAATTATAGGGCTATAGGATTAACGCACCGCCCTTGAGTCTTGGGGTATTGTTAAGTAAAACATATTAACCTCCCTTGAGTCTTGGGGAAAGGCACATTACGTTGGAAACTCGGGTTTGACATATAGTGACATCGTTTCAGCATATTTGTAACTAGTGTTATGTTATCATGTTGGATATGAGCATTTAAACATTTTTATTTTATTATGCTATGTAACAAACCTGTATACTCATCAACTTTTGTTGATATTATTTTAATACATGTTGCAGGTTAACAGTCAAGTTGAAGATGAAACAAGCTAGGATGGCCTAGAAACCCATCTATCTAATAAACTATGTCTGGAATTTACTCTATGTTTGTTTGGGACAATGTATTGAATTTTAGACTATTTATGAAATGGAATTTGATTTATATTGTCACATTTAGTGTCATGATGTTTTGATCAATTTGTTCGTCTCATCTCGATGTTTCCGTCATCGGTTGGGGTGTGACAGCCAAGGTTTGATGTAAGCAAAAATTGTGTTGAATCTAATCTGGTATTCACGACTGGCCTGCGCAATCCTTTCCGCCTGCGTTAAGTCGCGACAGTTGGCCATCATGACGTTGTAAACTTGGTGAAATTTGCAAACCTCATTGAATGTAACACGCCACTTTGAGTTAACTTGGTCCAAAGTATAATTGATTTCACCTACACGTTGACAAAATTCTTCTAATAAGGCTACACTAAATCGAATGTTTCCTTGCATGGTATTGTTCACGTGGATCCAAGCGTTGACCAAGGCTACTTCTTCATCTACGTTTCGTGGTCATCTTGCCATTTTTAAGGTATTTTTGAACGTATTGGGAGTGTATGTATGATTGGGTATTTGTTAGAAAAATTGTTTGAGAAGTTTATGTTTTTATAGTGGGGTAAGATTAAAAAAATTATAAAATAAAAAGAGGAATTTGACCGTAACGGTCAAGAAATTCAAAAAAATAAAAAAAGAAAACAAACACCACACACAAACCAAGCGGTAAGTATCTAACCCAACCCATACCCGCACCACTGGCGGCGGTGTTTGGGTACAAAAAGAGTTTTAGACGGGGTGATCTGGGTTTTAAGACGGTGTTTTCAACACCGTCTTAAAGTATCGTGGTTTAAAATCAAGTCTTATTAGACGGTGTTCAATTTGAACACCGGCTTAAACTAATGAACACCGTCTTTTAATATCAAAACATTTCCAAGTATTTATTAAAACAAATATTTCTTAACACTGTCTTATAAACATTTGTTGGAAAAAAAACATTTATATAAAAAAGGTTTTCCAGAAATACATCAAGCTTATATACAGCAACGGAACATTTTCAAATCAAACCAAAACAATACACATTCAATTCGGAAATAAACCCGTAGACATTCAATTCAGAAATAAACCCGTCAAACTACAATCATTTGTTGAATGCATAACAAACTACGTTAAAATGTATAAATAAACTACATAAGCTAATCTAACGAAATACTTAACTCGCTAAAAAACTTCGGCATCAACATCATCAACAAGACATCTATTTCATTATCCGTAGCCTCTCTCGTGTCGTGTCACGTCTATAATGAAGTAGATGGAAAGAGTTATTACAAATATTATAGACTAAAAATAAAGGTAAAGAGAAAAATCGATAACAACATCGTCAATAAAGTTATGTATATGTTCACCTAAACCTTGATGTGTGCCTTTTTGACGCTTCTTGTAATTACTCTAGGCACAAAGCGAAAAGGCCCTAGTGTGGCATGCTTTTTAAAACAAAGGTTGTATGAGAAGTTAATTAATTACTTAATAAAGTTGGTTGTATCCCAAATACTTAAGTCTCCAACCTACAAATCAAAATACATGAAATTAGTCAACTAGCTGACACTCTTGCTAATCCTGCTTCAACCTATTCAACTAAAATATTAGAGCAAATTTATTACTTTTCCAATGATAGCAACCAAACGCCCTCGAGTAATGCCCACCACAACATTGGTAGGTGCACCACCATATGCTTTTTTGAAGGCTAGAACAAACCCATTGATTGTAGGCACGAAATCTACTAGCGTTTCCCCAAACAAACCACGAGTGAGGATTCATCGGTTTCATTCACTCCCTGGACACTTGCCAGCACTTAGCACTTTTCTTGAAAGAAATTATTACATAAAAAACACAACTAAAACAAGAAAAGACGCTAATATTAGTTGTGATTCACAATATTGACATTTCACCTCTCTAGTTGATGATTAATTAAGACTAAACACTTAACTGCATTACTATTTAAATAAATTTAATATATTAACAAAAATTATATAAACAATAGGCTCGTTTGGCTCGCGAGCCGGCTCGAGCTCGATAAGCGAAGCTCGAGCTCATTAACTAAACGAGCTTGTTTTTTAGGCTTAGGCTCGAGCTCGTTTAAGCTTTTTTCGAGCCGAGCTTGAGTAGCCCGTCTCGTTTGCACCCTACAATACGAATTTGCACATTTGAAAACTAGTGAAATGAGAATGGTTACCAGCAATTGTGCGGCCTCATTGATCGTGTTCACATGCTATGGCCCATCCAAGGGTATTGCGAGCTGTGGTCTTGTCGATCAAATCTGAATCAACAACGACCTCTAGAAAGATACAAAGAGATAACAGTCAATGATAAGATTTGAGAAAGCTAATGAGTTAAGTAATAAGTTACCTTCTAGTATTCGTGTGGTATTGAAACACCACCGTCTTGTACACAAGTTAAACCTTACATGTTGAAGTAAGAAGTAAGCCATTAATTTGCAGTGATCATACAAAAATAAGGTCACACAAATAGATGGTAGTTGAAATAGAGATTTATAATAAGATACTAGAAAAATAAGCGACGGATGCGATGTATGTTCGGTATTAATGCTACAGTCATTTATAAAAACAATAAAACTAGATACGCCTTAACCAAGCTCAAAGGTCCGCTAACTATTCAACCTCCAAGGTTAAATATATTAATACTAGACCTGGCAAAGTGGGTAGGTTGGGTGGGTTTGGGTAATAGGTCAGGATGGGTTTTGGTTAGGATGAGTTTGGGTCAGGATGGGTTATTAAGAAAAAGGTCAAGATGGGTTTGGGTTAGGATGGGTTTGGGTTATCACGGGTTAGCTTTCTCCAGCAACTGCTCCGTTTCTTCGGCTGCTCTGTTTCTGGGAAAAAAAAAAGAACAGATCAAATAAAAGAATTTAGCATGTAGGCCCATTTATCATTAATGTATACAGGATTATGTATATAGATGGATATAAGCTCACAAATAATGTTGTCCACAATACAAACTTGAAACAATGTATCAAAATGCATAAACGTTTTCTAGTATTAAAAACAATCTGTATACAGTTAATCAATTAATGATTATCAATCTGAATAATGTTAACAAGATAAAATTTAATAATTAACATAAGATTAGTAATATAATCAATTAATCATAATACTGCTACTGTCAATCTGAACTAGAGGTGCACAAAATGACCAGTTAATTAATCGTAACCGATTATTAACCAAAACCTTAACCAGTTAATAACTGATCGAGGAATAACCAGTTATTGATTATTTTTAACCGTAGGTTAGTAACCCGTTACTGATATTCAGTATAGAAACTGTTTTTTAACCGACAGACCGGTTAACTAAAAAATAACCAAAAAATTCAAACAAAAAAGCAAAAAAAAAACCGGTTATTAAACGAAAATAACCGGTTAAAGTAATAAAGTCAAGTTAACCGGCCGAACCGGTTATTAAAATTAACTGGTTTGTGCACCTCTAATCTAAATACAGTTAACATCAGTCAATATAACCAGTTATGGGTTAACCACCAATGTGAACAGTCAGCAGTCAAATTGGCACAACCATGATGAAATAACTTGAAAAACGTTACAAATAAATTCAAATTGGTTATTAAATTAGAACAAAATCTGAATAATGGAAACTCAAAAGGTCAGACTATCTTGTTGAACCTGTCAAACAACATATGACTCATCAATTACCTGAATCGTTGTTTTTTGAAACAAATTGTGGAATCGCTGTGTTGGTGCTAGGTTTTGAACTGAACAAAGAGGAGAATATGAATGTGGAATCAATTGGACACCGATATAAAGCACTCAGTCAACATACTCTTTAACGGCATCTGCATAGAATGTCATCACATTCACATACTCATTCTCAACCTGTACGTACGTTTGATATAATTAATGATAATTAAAGAATACAATATATGTGTATATATAACTTATACCAACCAAATTAACTATCTAATTTATCCCAACCAAAACCCCCATCAAGCTCAAGAACCCTAGAATTATTAAACATAAAATTAATTGATCATTTACTCATAGCTCTAATACATGAAGTTACCTACAAAATCAACTTCTAGTTTCAAATATTCTTCTCTGCAAGAACAAAACCCACTTCTAACCAAACAACGTCTAAAGAATCACTTACAAACAACAATACATATACATACAAACCGCGTCGAAGGGAATCGAAAAAACTAACCAGTCTCAAAGGTGGAATTGAAGGGGAATGCTTCCGTGGTTGAGCAAATCGAAGGGAAGGGGGCTGCGCGAGGTGGTGCGGCTGTAGGGTTTTGGTCGTCACGTTGAAGAGGAGGGGGAGGGTTTGAATGTTGTAGCCTACCTGTAAGTAAGGGTTAGAAATGGGTTTATGTTTTTTCTATTGGTGTATAAGACGGGGTTTAATGATAACACTGTCTAAAGGGTTTTTTAGAGCATTCACATTCTTTCTATCAAAATATGTGAGAGAGGTCTTTATATTATAAAGAGTATAAAAAGTGGTTGTGAGTGGAAGAGAGAGAAAATATTACTGTTTATCTGTATATTTGAGGGACACTGTTCACCCATATAGTTTTTTAATATATATTGAAAGTGGTTGTAAGTGAAGGAAAGAGAAAATGTAATGATAAATGTATAAAAATATTATTTAGTTGAAAAAGAGAGAGAAAAAGTATTTGTTTTTAGTGGAAATATATTGATATAAGAGTTGTTTTTTAGTGGAATGTATGTATATTTTTAGGGAGCTGGATGTGAATGCTCTTACATTCGTATAAGACACGGTTTGATTATCAGACGGGGTTGTTCTGAATTTTTTTGAATATATTAATCAAATATGTTATAGTTATTAATATTAAGACGATGTTATTGCTTGAACCCCGTCTAAAGCAAAATTCAACACCGTCTAATGGTTAGTTTCGTAGTAGTGGTGCGGGTAGAGGGTACCCACTCAATAAGCCGATGGTATCTCGGGTTCCCTTAGCTTCGTGTGAGTCCGAAATTCACACCCCTACGGGATCAATTTAGACAACGCTCAACTAAAAAAATAGGCTAGCTGGAGCTCAACTTTATAGGACAATCAGACTTCATAGACTTCAAGGGGATGTTTGAGCGCGACTCAAAAAGCTCGAATATTTTTTATAACAAACCTTCTTTCCAAATAATTTTATAACCAAGCGACTGAAAGTGTACATAATAATAACATTTAATAATGAACCTCTTACCATAAATCTAATTATTGTTTACAAAAAGTAGTTAAACTAACATTCTAGTTTGTATTATCATATGTTACAATTTATTAGCAGGGGATACATTAATTCAATGTTCTACATGGAAAACAATCTCATGCGATATCTCTGCCGATGTTGCAGACTTGCTATCTCAGCATTGACCACCTCATCAATCAAATCTTTGAATAGGAGACACATGTCTAAAATTGCCACCTCTAGCAACACTTGTAAAAAATGAAATAAAATAAACTAGATTTGCTCCAAGGCTCTGGGAAGTTGTTACTTTGTATAAATCAAGGTCAATACCCTCAATCTAACCGAGAACATGAAGATTTTTACCCACCATAAATTTCAAAACACATTTTAATAAACATTCACAATGATAGTTCACATTTTCACCAAATCAATGTTTTCCATGGTGTTGCTGAAATTACAAGATCACGCAACTCGCTCCTCGCCTTTCCATGTTATCTCACACCCTAGCGGGTTCCTTGAGATGATGTTGAAGAATTGTATAAAGAGATACTACAAAACCAAATCTTAAACATAACTTAAAGTTTTTTAATTACTTAATGTTAAAAAAAAAATTGTTTCATAACCAGTTTTCTCAAGAATTTATTACAACTATCACACATTCTTTTATAATTTTTAGAACTGAAGTAATCTTGTAAGGTTATAACCCCCTTGATCTTGGATTTTATTTGTAGATCCAAGATCCCTAATCAATATAATGTGTTTAAACATCATATCGACACTTATATTCATACATGTGATCAACTTGATGTGTGTGTTTTTTTTAATCGGTCTCTTTTTTTTTAATTTATCATTAACCCAAGACCCAATTGTCACAATCAGCAAACCTGTCACCATGGATTTGGCTAAAGGTGGTACCGCCCAGGCAGCAGCCACGAGACCATAAAAGTAGATTTGTATGAAAAATAGGCAGAAGAACAAGCTAGAACAAAATCAAAGAAATTTATAAAACTTTGCATTGCTTTGTAATTTTCACATTTACGTTTTAGTAAAGAAAAAATCTACTTGCTTATAGTAATGGCGAAACCAGAACATTTTAACCGAGAGGGTGCGAGTATTAAGAAAAAAATTGCACTACTATACAACGAACTGTATATTTATCATATACATCTCTAAATTAGGAAGAAGAAAAAAGATGTCCCAAATTTCATATTTTTAAATGAAAAAAAGTTACTTATTGTAAAATAATAAATCCTTAATCAATAAGTAGATAATAAAACTAGAAATAAAAAATAAATAGAACAAAAAATCTAGAAATGTATAGACTTTTAATCAAATAATAAATTAGACACTTAATCTCAAATACAACATAAATAAAACAAAACAAAAGTATGTTCTTCCTACATTGTTTAGAGTCGCTAAACATTAGGTGATGAGTCTAACCGTGTAAGTGTAAGAAAGTTGTTGTGCAAGTGTGTCTTATTTTCATATATTAGAGAAAAAAAAAGTTTATTGCAGCAATGTTATGAGCTTTGGGCTTTAAAACGCCCATTTAACAATAAAATCAAATTCCTCTCATCTTTATGCGCTCACCAAACAACTAGAGAAATCCTAACCGTAGTTGGCCTACCGAAAGTTCTTTTTGGTATGTTTTATCCAACTTTTTTTTCTTCTCTTTTCAACTGTCTGTGTCACCAATATACAAGGGTCAAACCACATAAAAGCCTTCAACCTTGGATACTTGATTAACATAAAACAACTCGCCGGAGGGTCCATTGTCCCCCTGAAACCCCCCCCCCCAAGTTCCGTCATTGGCTTATGGCAAAACTCACCATATAGCCAATGTCAAAGGTGTCAAAACCATGGGTGGCAGTCTTTGACTCGTCTCGAAAAATTGATGGCGGTCATCATGCTTGGCAATGCTCGAGAAAATTCTGAATAAAACGACTCGTATTGTCATCCTTGCGTGGAACTCTAACACTTACTATATCTTGATCAAGATCTGTATGGGTACGCAAGGATATCAGGGTATCGATTCTATATTGATCACTATGTGGTCATCATGAATTATTCCATTGCCGTTAATATCAAACTAATTTGGTCTAAAAGGCTTTAGCACAAATCTGGTAATGAACGAGGAGAGAGGTTGGTTGAACTTCATTTCTTGTCACAATAGAAGAAATACCGTATCAGATCTAATATTTAAATTATTACATCGGAAATAATAATTGTGTAAACTATTCTAGAAATCACATATAATTTTTTCGTAATATACTAAAATTGAGTAAGCCTCGTAAAAGCAAAATGAGATAGCTAAAGTTATATGCACAACTTAATTTTTGGGACCGCTAATGGGTCCGGTTGAAAGACCATGAACAATGGGTTTAATTTTTTTTTATTTTTCATTGTTATAAGTACTTTTAGAATTTTTTTATAACTTTTATATATGGTATTTCATAAAATTCCAAATAAGTCGTTACAACGTGCTAATTTTATCTACGTCTAGATATAAATTTATCGTAGCACAAACAGATGTATTATCAAAGCTACCTCACAGTTTACTTCATATGCTATATATAAAGTGACATGTCTATCTTGTTTCATTACTTTACTAATATAATTGATTTTATTCTACGTCTAGATATAAATTTTACTACTAAAAAACTAGGCAGTTGCAACCAAAATTTGCGACCGGCAAGAAACGATCACAATATTAGCTACCGAATTGCGACCAAAATCATATTTGTCTCAAAATTAGCGACCGCCAAAGATTCGGTTGTAAAATGGGTGCAAATTTTGCAACCGCCTTTTTCCGGTCACAAATAGGTCACAACTTTTATTATTTAAAACTAAAGTGCAAATCACGGTCGCCAATTCGGTTGCAAAATTTGCGACCGTGTTTTTTCAGTCGCAAAAAAGTAAATGAATAAAAAAAACAAAAGTTAGAAATATAATTCAGTTGCAAAATCGGTAGTAAATTTGACGACCGGCTCTTTGGTCGCAAAATATATAAATACTAACAAAAGGTAATAATAAATATATAATACGATCGCAAATCAGTCACAAAATTTGCGACCAACTTTTTTTTCGGTTGCAAGTTTTTTGACAGCTTTTTTACGCAAAAATGTGAAAAAAAAAAAGAAGATAGCGAACACCCAAAGTTTGACCAAAACTTGTGATCACGAGCCGGTGGGGCTTGAATAAAGGAAAATTATACGGGTTTAGCAACGTTAGTGACCCATTAGCCTTGATCACGGGTACCTCTTCCATGTCTTCTAGCAATACTACAACACAAGACCCTGAGGTATTTTTTTTCTATTCTTTACCATGTCTAAAACCATAGTAATCCATTAGGTTGGGATTATAAATCGCTATAGGTAACGGGTCTTAATGCATCTTATTTAGTTATAATAGGTATTGTTATAACGAGTAGTAAAGTGTAGTATTCTTTGACCGAGAATTGGTTGGGCCACAATGAAATTTTCAAGTTTTCTATATCTTTCTGCAAAAAGAAAATAAATTTACACTTCTGATTTCCTTTCATGTTTGACTTACCCAACAGAATTAAGAATTGTTGAAGAGCAACATGTGTGAATATGTAAGTTAAACTATAATAATAACTAGTGAATTCTTATTAGTTGTTATAGCTTTGTGTACAATTGAGTAATACACAATACATTTTCCTTCTTGGTTTATTTGTCCACTCATCCATTGAGTCATATGTTTCTATTTTATTAACCTTTGGAGCAAGAGGACTTATAATTCAATTTCCTTTTTATAATTTTCACCCCAATAGTTATTTGTCTTTTACATTGTTATAAAACATTTTCTTTTTTAGTTTTTACCTTAATGCAAAAAGAAAATAAATTTACACTTCTGATTTCCTTTCATGTTTGACTTACCCAACAGAATTTAAGAATTGTTGAAGAGCAACATGTGTGAAATATGTAAGTTAAACTATAATAATAATAATAAATAGTGAATTCGCCCGCGCTACGCGGCGGGATCCTTCCGGTATCTGATTCGGTCTTTACTGTTACAAAAATTGTATTTTATATCTAAAGAAATTAAAACTTGTATGGTCATATTTTTGTTTAGGGGCTGCAAGTGTATAAAGTGAGAAACTTGTATGCTCATATTTAAAAACATCAAAGTCCACTGGCTACAGTGAATTCCATCTTGTTTTTAATATTAATAATAATGTGAGTATGTATGATATACGAAACTAATGAATAAATGTTAATTACGGGTCTAGATAAATTATATTTGAGCTTTTATATTTAAGTGTGAACATAAATACATGTTTATTAATTCTTAGATACAAAAACTGAATGGAGTTATTGAAGATTTGCTGAAAGAAAAGGAAGAAGATAAACAAACGTTAAATGGAGTTATTGACGAGTTGACCAAGGAAAAGGAAGATAAACAAAAACTGAACGCTGGGTCATTGAGGATTTAGTGAAAGAAAAACAGGCGATGCAAGATAGGATGACGAGCTTTGAATCACTGTTACAACTTGTGTCTCGAAACGTCCTACCACCGAGTTAGCTCTAGTCATTTTTATTCAAATGTTTTGGATCTATTATGTTCGGATATTAGGATATTTGACTTATTTTGTAGGTTTAACTCGATGTTTTGTTTAATCCGAATGTAGGTATTTTAGATGAATGGAAATTCTTAAGTTTGAAAAAATTAGCAGGTTAAAAATAGATACGAAAAACAGAGTTTTTTTTATTTTTTTCATGCAGTTGCAAGGCTGTTGCAAAAAAATCAGTCGCGGTTGCAAAAAGTGTTGTCGCAAACCGGTCGCAAAAACAGTTGCAAATCCGTCGTAAACTACAGTCGCAATAGTTGCGAAAGTGTTCCGGCTGTAAATAGTGGTCGCAAATTTGCACCCTGTCGCAAATTCCGTCGCAAAATCCGTTGGCGACGAGGTCAATTTCGATCGCATTTCCGGTTGTAAACAGGTCGCAAAACACGTTCGCGACTAAAAACGTAAACGCAATTGGTCAGTTTGCTAGTAGTGTTTATCGTAGCACAAACATGTGTATTATCAAAGCTACCTCATAGTTTACTTTATATGATTCCAAAAACATATTTGCGGTGGGTTTATTGTTATCCATAATTCGATTAAAGTTTAACTCAAACGAGCCAAATATAATTGACTTTTTTCGATAATACGAGGAACCGAAGCGATTTGACCACACAACATTGTTGTTGGTACCGTATTCGTTTATTTTTATGGTTGTTTCAACGCGTCATTATAAAATTTGTTAAAAATAAAGTTGTATTCGCAATAACGTAATTCTATTAAAATCGTAGTACCGAATTGATAGCGGTCGAACACCGAACACATCGGTACCGTATCGGCATTCGTTTTATGCGATCTAAAACATGTGTGGATATTCCTCGCAAATCTTTTTTGGTTGCTACACTGTGTGTCAAGACTTAGCATACCGAATCGAAGTGAGACTAACTTAAAGCTCGCTAGAGAATCCCACTAGCATGATTTATACTCAAAAGGATTTTGGCAAGTGAGGTCTCCCCCCCCCCCCTTTTATACCGCTTTGCATGTCAAATTGTCGTAAAATTTATAAGTGATCGAATGGGTAAAGGCTACAAAATAGTATCTAAAAACTCTATGCACTTCTTAAAGAAAGTTCTACATATATTTAATTTATTTTCTTTGGGAAACCGGATTTATGTGAAGTTTCGACCTTTATAAATAAAAATGCCTTAACTTAAAGTCATAACCAAAGATGCAAAAAATTAAAAGCAGGGCTGCAAAATGGGCCATCTTGGGTTGGATGGTTGAACTCAACACGAATTCAAATTCTTAAGTTGAAAATATTAGCAGTAAAAAGAACGAAAAACGAGTTTTTTTTTTTAATGCGTTGCAAGCTTTGCAAAAAAAATCAGTCGCGGTTGCAAAAGTGTTGTCGCAACGTCGCAAAAAACAGTTGCAAATCCGTCGAAACCAGTCGCAATAGTTGCAAAGGTTCCGGCTGTAAATAGTGGTCGCAAATTGCACCTGTCCAAATCCGTCGACTGGCAATTTTCGATCGCATTTCCGGTTGTAAAAGGTCGCAAAACACTTCCGACTAAAAACGTAAACGCATTGGTCGTTTGCTAGTAGTGTTATCGTACACAAACATGTGTATTATCAAAGCTACTCATAGTTTATTTATATGATTCCAAAAAATATTTGGGTGGTTTATTGTTATCCATAATTCGATAAAGTTTAACTCAAACGAGCCAAATATAATTGACTTTTCGATAATACGAGAACGAAGCGATTACCACACACATTGTTGTTGTACCGTATTCGTTTATTTATGGTGTTTCAACGTGCATATAAAATTGTTAAAATAAAGTTGATTCGCAAAACGTAATTTTATTAAAATCGTAGTATGAATTGATAGCGGTCGAACACCGAACAACATCGTACCGTATCGCATTCGTTTTTATGGATCTAAACATGTGTGGATATTCTCTGCAATCTTTTTTGTTGCACACTGTGTGTCAAGACCTTAGCATACCGAATCGAAGTGAGACTAACTTAAAGCTCGCTAGAGAATCCCACTAGCATGATTTATACTCAAAAGGATTTTTTGGCAAGTGAGGTCTCCCCCCCCCCCCCTTTTATACCGCTTTGCATGTCAAATTGTCGGTAAAATTTATAAGTGATCGAATGGGTACAATGGCTACAAAATAGTATCTAAAAACTCTATGCGACTTCTTAAAGAAAGTTCTACATATATTTAATATTATTTTCTTTGGGAAACCTGGATTTATGTAGAAGTTTTTCGACCTTTATAAATAAAATATGCCTTAACTTAAAGGTCATAACCAAAGATGCAAAAAATTAAAAAGCTAGGGCTGCAAAATGGGCCATCCTTGCGGGTTGGATGGTTGAACTCAACACGAATTCAAATTCTTAAGTTTGAAAAATATTAGCAGGTTAAAAATAGATACGAAAAACAGAGTTTTTTTATTTTTTTTAATGCAGTTGCAAGGCTGTTGCAAAAAAATCAGTCGCGGTTGCAAAAAGTGTTGTCGCAAACCGGTCGCAAAAACAGTTGCAAATCCGTCGTAAACTTCAGTCGCAATAGTTGCGAAAGTGTTCCGGCTGTAAATAGTGGTCGCAAATTTGCACCTGTCCATCGCAAAATCCGTTGGCGACGAGGTCAATTTCGATCGCATTTCCGGTTGTAA
This sequence comes from Scalesia atractyloides, assembly GCA_947069175.1. NCBI lineage: Eukaryota > Viridiplantae > Streptophyta > Magnoliopsida > Asterales > Asteraceae > Scalesia > Scalesia atractyloides. The sequence continues at coordinate 24,734,588 of CAMTDV010000014.1, read as the reverse complement.
ACAGGTCGCAAAACACGTTCGCGACTAAAAACGTAAACGCAATTGGTCAGTTTGCTAGTAGTGTTTATCGTAGCACAAACATGTGTATTATCAAAGCTACCTCATAGTTTACTTTATATGATTCCAAAAACATATTGTGGTGGGTTTATTGTTATCCATAATTCGATTAAAGTTTAACTCAAACGAGCCAAATATAATTGACTTTTTTCGATAATACGAGGAACGAAGCGATTGACCACACAACATTGTTGTTGGTACCGTATTCGTTTATTTTTATGGTTGTTTCAACGTGTCATATAAAATTTGTTAAAAATAAAGTTGTATTCGCAATAACGTAATTTTATTAAAATCGTAGTACTGAATTGATAGCGGTCGAACACCGAACAACATCGGTACCGGTATCGGCATTCGTTTTTTTATGCGATCTAAAACATGTGTGGATATTCTCTTGGCAAATCTTTTTGGTTGCTACACTGTGTGTCAAGACCTTAGCATACCGAATCGAAGTGAGACTAACTTAAAGCTCGCTAGAGAATCCCACTAGCATGATTTATACTCAAAAGGATTTTTTGGCAAGTGAGGTCTCCCCCCCCCCCCCTTTATACCGCTTTGCATGTCAAATTGTCGGTAAAATTTATAAGTGATCGAATGGGTACAATGGCTACAAAATAGTATCTAAAAACTCTATGCGACTTCTTAAAGAAAGTTCTACATATATTTAATATTATTTTCTTTGGGAAACCTGGATTTATGTAGAAGTTTTTCGACCTTTATAAATAAAATATGCCTTAACTTAAAGGTCATAACCAAAGATGCAAAAAATTAAAAAGCTAGGGCTGCAAAATGGGCCATCTTTGCGGGTTGGATGGTTGAACTCAACACGAATTCAAATTCTTAAGTTTGAAAAATATTAGCAGGTTAAAAATAGATACGAAAAACAGAGTTTTTTTATTTTTTTTAATGCAGTTGCAAGGCTGTTGCAAAAAAATAGTCGCGGTTGCAAAAAGTGTTGTCGCAAACCGGTCGCAAAAACAGTTGCAAATCCGTCGTAAACTACAGTCGCAATAGTTGCGAAAGTGTTCCGGCTGTAAATAGTGGTCGCAAATTTGCACCTGTCGCAAATTCCGTCGCAAAATCCGTTGGCGACGAGGTCAATTCGATCGCATTTCCGGTTGTAAACAGGTCGCAAAACACGTTCGCGACTAAAAACGTAAACGCAATTGGTCAGTTTGCTAGTAGTGTTTATCGTAGCACAAACATGTGTATTATCAAAGCTACCTCATAGTTTACTTTATATGATTCCAAAAACATATTTGCGGTGGGTTTATTGTTATCCATAATTCGATTAAAGTTTAACTCAAACGAGCCAAATATAATTGACTTTTTTCGATAATACGAGGAACCGAAGCGATTGACCACACAACATTGTTGTTGGTACCGTATTCGTTTATTTTTATGGTTGTTTCAACGCGTCATTATAAAATTTGTTAAAAATAAAGTTGTATTCGCAATAACGTAATTTTATTAAAATCGTAGTACCGAATTGATAGCGGTCGAACACCGAACAACATCGGTACCGGTATCGGCATTCGTTTTTTTTATGCGATCTAAAACATGTGTGGATATTCTCTTGGCAAATCTTTTTTGGTTGCTACACTGTGTGTCAAGACCTTAGCATACCGAATCGAAGTGAGACTAACTTAAAGCTCGCTAGAGAATCCCACTAGCATGATTATACTAAAGATTTTTTGGCAAGTGAGGTCTCCCACCCCCCCCCCCCCCCCCCCCTTTTATACCGCTTTGCATGTCAAATTGTCAGTAAAATTTATTAGTGATCGAATGGGTACAATGGCTACAAAATAGTATCTAAAAACTCTATGCGACTTCTTAAAGAAAGTTCTACATATATTTAATATTATTTTCTTTGGGAAACCTGGATTTATGTAGAAGTTTTTCGACCTTTATAAATAAAATATGCCTTAACTTAAAGGTCATAACCAAAGATACAAAAAATTAAAAAGCTAGGGCTGCAAAATGGGCCATCTTTGCGGGTTGGATGGTTGAACTCAACACGAATTCAGAAATTTTATATGAACCCGAACATGACACTTGCATTAACTAGTTGCGGGTTGGCTGGTTGAAACTCAACATGAATCCAGAAATTTTATATGAACCCGAACATGACACGTGCATTAGCTAGTTAACACGAGCACAATTCGTTTAACATAAAAAAATATATTTAACTTCCTTTTCCATATTAATACTTTGCAATTCTTAAATTACGTTTACTATTTATTTTTAAATAATTGGTGTTTAAACTATTCCAACTTGTTTTTAAAGTGATAAATTTAAACATAAAAAATACCCAATTAATTTAAGTTTACATATAACACATTTAAAAAACAATTAAAAAGTATAAAAAAAAGAAAGTGTTAGACGAGTTGACATGAACCCACAAGCACGTTTTGATACGAACAACCTGTTTTGAACATGGTTTGCGGGTTCAATATGAAACTGACAAGAACATGTTTAGACTGTATCAAAACTTGTGAATTTCATTCAAGGTTCGTGTGAGTCGAAATTCACCCATCACACTCCTAGTTAAAAGGAGATCAATATAGACAACGCTTAACTAAAAAAAAAAAACCGGCTAGCTCGGCTCAACTTTATAGGACGAGCCTTCATGTGGGATGTTCGAGCACAACTCAGAAAGAAAGCTCGAATATCATTTGATAACAAACCTTCTTTCCAAATAATCTGATAACCAAAACTAACTCAAAGTGTACATAATAAAATAATATAATAATAATATAATAAATAAATAATAATAATAATAATAATATAATAATAATAATAATAATAATAATAATAATAAAAATAATAATAATAATAATAATAAGAGTAAATTGCACAAAACGTCCTTTATCTTTTCTCAAACTTGCAGGTTTCAGCCTTAATGTTTAAAACTTGCTAAAAACATCATTTAAGTTAGTTTTGTTGCGGGTTCAATCCTTTATGACTAACCAAGTTAATTTCACCAGTTAAATTCCTTCACATGCATAACATGTGAGGGTATATTCGTCATTTTGATTGATATCCACCCACTCAAAACCCTTCCCTGGACAATCGAATTCTGATCAATTTGAAATCACCCACAAAATTCCGATCATCACTCACAAACCAAGTGACTGGCTTACAAACAATCTGGACCCGGTTCGCTCAATTAACCAGTTGACCACTCTTGACACGTTCACTGTGTTAACCTCCACATTGAGTCACCTCCAAAAGTTCTCGAACTTGATCCTAAGTTTCATCACACCACTGCCACACCCCGTAACAACATCAACAACCACCGGTCAGATCAGTAAACCACACCCAAACTTTCCATCAAAACTACTCTAGGAGATACTATATAACAAACGAACGAAAACAATAGGTGTCAAGAGAGTAAACCACCCGTACACCACCGTAGCTCTGGCGGTCTTTACCATCGAAAACCACTATCTTCGTCGTCACACCATCGACGCCGATCATGTTTGTTATTCGAACAATTTCTCTCTTTATCCTCCTCTCAATCTCTCCCATCTTTCTTTCTTTCTCTCTCTATAAGATGCCTCTTCCTCTCTCTGCTGAACTTTCTCTCTCTACTAATCTTGAATGGAATGTGTGTATAGAGTTTTGTGTGCCATGTGAAAGAAAAAGAACGGGAACACATTTTGGGGATTGGTGAAGCTTACACAAAAAGTTAACTATTAAAATAGATAAAGAGGGTTTTATAAGAATATCAATCGAAATGACGAATATACCCTCACATGTTATGTGTGTGAGGGAATTTAACTGGTGAAATTAACTTAGTTAATCATAAAGGATTAAACCCGCAACAAAAGTAAACTTAAAAGATGTTTTTAGAAGTTTTAGACATTAAGGCTGAAACCTGCAAGTTTGAGAAAACATAAAGGACGTTTTGTGCAATTTACTCTAATATAATACAATAATAATAATAAAATATAATAATAATAATAATAATAACAATAATACAATAATAACAATAATAATAATAATAATAATAATATAATAATAATATAATAATAATAATAATAATAATAATAATAATAATAATAATGTTGGAGGGTCAAGGGTGTAACTATGTAAGCATTAGAATGCACTTTGGCCCTCCAAAATTGTTACACCAACATGATATCTTGAGTTTGCTTCGGGTTATTTACTTTTATTTATTTCCTTATGTTGTTTATGTTAGTGTTTTAGGGAAAGTTAAAGAAGTGGCTAGGTAGTTGTGAAGTGGAAATATGGCTACACGTTTTAGTGAGGACTTTGACGTCTAATCGTTAGAATGATTGTGCAATGAACGACGGTCTGGGGTGGTCTTATGCTAACATGTCATCATTATATTAGGTTTCGCTTTATTGTTTTAAAACGATTAAACATGTTTGTTATTTATTATCATTTAAAAGATTTTCCCTTTCTTTATAATCCATTTTCAATTAAACCTTAAAAAATATATAGTCATTCGTTTTTTAATAAAATGTGGTATGTCCATTTTCAATTTGTTGTTTAATAAAACTTACCTATGTTTTTACACGGGTTTTACATCTAGTAACATTTAAGAATGAACCTCTTACCATAAATTTATTATTTTTTACACAAAGTAGTTAAACTAACATTCTAGTTTGTATTAAACATATGCAAATTTTATTAGCAGTGGATACATTCATTCAATGTTCTACATGGAAAACGATCTCCTACAATGTCTCTGTCGATGTTTTAGACTTGCCACCTCAGCATTGACTACCTCATCAATCAAATCTTTGAAAATGAGACGCTATATGTCTAACACTACCCTGGAACCTCATAACAACACTTACAATGTTTATCACTTCATCATCATCATCATCATCATCATCATCATCTCATCCCATTGTATGTGCATCTTCTAAAGCCCTTTTGAAGAGTATCTATTTCTGACCATAGCTCTTCTAATAGTTTCTCTCCATTCATAAATTTCCCACATCTTTTTCCATCCAAATTGACTAATTTGTGGAAGAGAATTTCATTTACATAATCAAATAACATTTTCTTCTGATTTTCTCATTGGAGTTTGATATTGGGTTCTCCAGAAGGTGGAACAACTCTGGTTTAATCAAGCTGCTAGTTGGATGAAGTTGAACTTGCCTGATGGCAGAGTCTAGATCTTTTAGAAAACCCGAGGCTGATAATATCTCTCTGATGTATCTGTGATCTTCATTTGTGGTTTTGCATGGATATACCGGCCCCTTCAAAGCATCGCCCCTGATCATCGTGTAAATTCTCATTTGGTTTATTCTTTATTGGAGATGGTGTGTCTTCTATGAAAAATGCATCAAGAACTGAGTCAGGACTCGGTTGTTCCACAGAAAGTTTGGCAAGTTGAACCATTGGGATGTCTTCTATCAATCTTTCAGCAAAATTATTCTGAGAAGGGGAAAATGATGCATGTTAACTAAGTTAAAATTGTAACAAATACATGTACTTATGTGCATATGTGCATATACATTTAATTTATGTATGTATAAATGTGTATATTTTGTAAAAGAAAGTGAACCAGCCTAACTCACCCTGTGATTTCTCTTTGGCTGATCATTTCTTGGGACTTCAAGTTTCTTTGAGAAGCCAAATTAGTTTTGCCTTTTGATTTGAAGGAAACTTTATCACCATCATTATTACACCTAAATGATTGCCCATTGTTTTGCATTGGATTAATGGGCTTGATTCTTGGGTGTTTGTTCTTCAAATTGGATGATGGCCCGTTAAAACATTGCTTGTCAACATCATTCTTTTGCTTTTGCAGCCTGGGCTCGTCGTCCTATCAATTGCCTTCATGTTCTTTGGAGTTCTACTATTTACCTGCTTTCGAGCCGTATGGTTAACATCATGATGACCTGTCATCATCTTAAGTTCAGTAGCCATCTTAGCCGGTTTCATGGCCTGGTTCACGAGTTCACATCTCTTTGGTGAGCTAGTACCCTTGACCATTTGTGAACATGGTTGATCGGGCTTCTTCACCCCTGTTTTGGTCATTTGGATTGCTTCAAGTATCTGTTTAAGTGCTCTGAGGTCTTTCCCTGATGTGCTAAACTTGAGCTCATTCAACATTTTCTCCATCTCGCCATAAACAGAAGGTTTTTTGGCCCGATCACTGCCTTCATACTGCTGCAAAGCTGGTCTAATCCTTGAGTGCACCCTTGGAGAATTTGAAAGCGGTTGGTCACTCACATCCTGTTTAATCTTCATAGATTCAACTTCACAAACAGAGTCTGTTAAACTATCCAGTCCCATTAACCGAGCCACAACACCTGATGATGATGGTCTTTTATTACTTCCCAGCTCGCCTCCTGGCCTATTCATGGAATTCCAGTTTGAGTTTTGCTTACTATCTAATGATAGCCTTGGAAGCTCTTTGACTTTGAAAGTTGACTTCAAGGAATATTGTGATTCCGTTTCATCACAAGAGAATCTTGATATCTCCATGACTTCTTTTACCACGGATGAACTCTTTTGAATCTTTGCAAGGTTTCTGTCATATTGAATGGATTTTTGGTGTACGAAAGGCCACGGGGAATCAGTGTGCTTCATGACACGAGGCCTGCGCTCATGTTTTGTCACCCAGATCTCTCTAGTCATGGACTCCTTGACCACATCTCTGATATCAGGTGGTGGTAAGGACCAATCTGATTGCTTTTTGTGCAAATTTGGGGATGTCGGTTTAGAGAGAAGTTGCCAATCGGTTTGTTGTAAAGCACTACTTGGAAAGAGCTGCCACTTTTGGTATTATCTTCTTATTTGTACATTAGTTATATCAACGTTTGCAATAGAATCAGTAGCACGTGCAATTAAATTCATCTTTTCTTAGTTGAACTTGGCCTTTAAATGATGTAGTTTTTCTGCATAAGTTCAATAAACAATAAAATATTATAAAATACAGTGATAAATTAGGATATTTTACATTTATAAAGATTGTTAGTTACAAAGATACATGTACGATAAGAGGCATTAACTCTGGATCACTTGTGCTAAGATCGAACCATTAATCCATCATCAGGTTACCACCACGTTGAAAAATGAATCTTGTAACATGCACCTCATCCTCTGAGTTCCCCTCCAAATCCTTAATAAGCCCTTTGATTGATACAATTAAGTGTTGGAAACCAGGTCTTCTTCAATACAATCAAACATAGATTTAACAAGAAAAAACTTTTTGATTAAAATTGAAGATTAATAAACCCTAAACTATAATCTCTATTTACACTGAACAACCCCTCGGAGAACAAGTAACTCTAGAAACCAAATAAAGTAAAACTAGTACAAACCATAAATCTTCCTACTAAAATAAGAAACAAATAAAAATAAACCTTTTAAATCCTCCAACTTTTGAGTATTGACAAGATTAGTTCCAACAATCACCCCCCCCCTAATCTTGTCCAGTTCCTCCTAGGTCTTGAATATCAAGTAAGACCCAAAGTTCATACACCTTAATACTTGATCTCTTATGTTCGCTTTGCATCAACACGTTGTTGCAGCCGAACACAACCCCGCACCCCTTGTTTTCTGACTCCTTTGGTATCACATCCATAACTTGTCCAAACACTTGAACTATCAACCACCAACAGGGCAACATCCTTTCTCTTCCACCTTGATCAAACCCGCTACTTCACCACCTTTGAAGTTTGTTGTTGATCCGATCTAAAACTGCACTAAACCTCGGTTTTCTCCTTCGATCAGGCTTGCAATCACTGCACCTTGATTGCTACTGTCTTGCTGTTGTTAATCACAACCTCGATGTTACACCCCTACCTAAAATAGGCTAACGTGTCACTAAATTACAGATATCAAATTCAAAAACTAATTCTGAAAGTCTATGACAAAAAGACCCTAATTACATTTTCATTACATTACCCAAATAAAACAAATCTTTATCTTCATGTCACTCTTCACTTATTCCCCATGTTTCCCAAATTACCTGTCAAACAAATAAGACAAACACAAAAAGAAAAATACGGTTGAGCCAAAAAGTTGCTCAGTAAGGAGAAATCAATAGTACATGTAAAGACAGACGAAACACTACATAACGGAAGCTAAGAGACTGACATTGAAACCACATTTTAAACTAAACCAATTTTCCTTCTCTCAAATAGCTCTACTTATAATATAGCATTGTTTAAAAATCCAACTCCCTTTAAAATAAGAAAATTATCGAATTTACTATATTATGAATAAACATTTAGATGTAAAACAAAATCTAATGATAATTCGAATTTCGTAACAAATCACAGTTAGTCAAAACAACTATATTTTTAATTCGAAAATATATATTTAATTAATTAAATAATTTAGATACCCTGAATTTTGAAAACACGTGAACCGATAGTCGAAACAAAACGGTTTGAAAACAGATACCCAGTCGAAACAGATATCACCAAATCAAATACTGAACATAACTAGAAGCATGTCCGATACATGATCAGGACATAATTAGATGCATATACACATATTAGACAAACCATAACAGATATAAGACATACGGGACTTCACATAGCAATAAAATAAGTCACGTAATATAGAAGCACCCACGAGCCTAAACAGAAGGATATACAGCTAACTAGTCCATGCACCGAGACGGTGCGTGTAGGCGTACACACATTATTCTATCTCAACAGGAGTCAGGAGTCAGAGCTAAGATCGATCTATTCGCCTCTAGGGGCCACGTGCTACACAAGCACAAACTAGAGACGCTGTGAACTTTAGTTACGCACTGTCACGATGAGTGCCAGGTCTTTGATGCCCCAACGACAAGACTTAACATATAATTGCTCGGGTGACAGAGTACAAAGCCGTATCAGAAATAAATGTATCTTGACATAAGTTTAAAGGGAACATGCAATAACGAGCACAAAATCTAAGATATATTGCATGCTACAATAACAATATGAACCGACACATCTACCGAAAACATCCATACTACAAAGTAACAGATAGGAATAAAATACTATGATGACAAGTACATGAATCCGTACCAAGGAGTAACCGACGATAACAATATACTACGATGAAAAGAAAACAGAATCCGTACCTTATAAGCAAGCAAATCAAAACAAATGGTCTTCAACGAGTACGTAACTTATAACCCGTTATTTACAAAATCAGTTTTATTTATGATAGATTAATCACGTTAATTAATCCATTCGTTAAAATTTTCCCAGCGACTAGGAATCTGAATCTAACCCTTAGTTTTAATAGTTAAAAAAATATTTAAATTACAAGAAAATTAACTGGTTAAACTATATAGAAAAATGGTTTATCACCTTTGTATTATATAATAATGAACACATGTATATATTTAAGAATGGAATTTAAAATTCTAAGTACCTTATTGAACTTTAAATTATAGTTATCAAGACATACAACTAACACAGAGACTCCAACTAGTTTTGATAACAATTCATTAAATTATAACTTTTGGATGATAACATGGCATCACTATTTCATCCAAACTCAATAGAAACAAATACATCTTTTGTATAAGAAAACATATCTGTACTTTAATTTAGAAAACGAGATCTGGGAATTTTTTATCAACTTAAACCGATGAACAAGGTCTCTTGAACTTCTATAATCAACACATTACATGAACTAGCGGGTGTACTAATAAATCTTGATTCTCTATATTTACAAAACATTTAAGCCAATTTAGTTCTTAGCCGCCGGAACAATCTAAACGAAAGCAAAGTTTATACAGCTATTTCCAAATCGGATGGTGGTTTGATTAAGGTACCTTGTCGGCGTTAGATAGTATTGCATTCACCAGCGGAAGTCTCGCCTGGTTGGTGACAGAAGCAAAACGGATCCAGATCACAACCGTACGATAGCGGCTGCGACAACACTTATGACTCGGATTATGGCAGTTGCGATGAACTGGTTCGTGCGTCGAAACTAGTCATGGCGAGCAGACCGGAATGGTGTGGTGGTTAGACGAGATAAGAAGAGATCAGATTCAGGAAGTGATGAAGGAGGTTGAGGTCATAAAGTTTAAAAAAAATAAATGATAACAGTTATCGCATCCCCGTTTTATGGTCGACTTGTTTCAAGCATATAATGATTTTGTTTTGAACGGAAGACGTGTATGGCAGTTTGGCGATTGTGATTTGTACGAGATTGAGACTTGACTTTCAAAACTAAAATACTTACTCGTTTCCTTTTTGCTTTACTCAAAGTCAAGGTACCAAATTTACTTTAATGTAGAAGATTAGATATTAAATCAATTAGTTAACAAATCAATTAGTTTAGATAAAAACTAAGAATTAAGTTTTATTTATCCAGTTTATTATATTTTTAATTTTCTGAATATTACACTCGACTACTATAACCTGCTGTGGTTTGATCAACAAACCCTCCTGCACTTGCCTTTTTGATCGTGACAACCTTTTTTCTTCCCTTTAATTCCCTTATTCGATTGCCGATGACAAACCTCCCAACTTGATAAACCGCTCTGATATCAATTGTTGGAAACCAAGTGTTCTTCAATATAATCAAACAATAGATTGAACAAGAAAAACTCTTTGATTAAAATTTAAGGTTACATAAACTCTAAACTATAATCCCTATTTATAATGAACAACCCCCTTGGTGACAAGTAACTCACTCCTATAAAAAATCAGAAAAGTAAAATAAATACAAACCCTAAATATTCCTACGGAAACAAAATACACATAAAAATAAGGCAAATTGAAAATAAATAATCCCAACTTTCTAAATTTGGCCGATAATAATCCCAAGTCAGTTATTAGCCGATAATAATCCGAACTGGTATTGTTTTTGTAAAATAATCCGCCGTTAAAATATCTTAACGGAGTTAAGCTTTTTTTCGAATTACATACCGATGTTTTAGGGCTTTTGATCAGAACGAGGATACAAGTCGATTGATGTAAAACTTACCTCAAAATACTGCCCCGACCCACGAAAATGGTGCTTCAATTCGGGTGTTTAAACTTTAATTAACGAAAATCAAGCCATTTCGAGCACAATTTCGAGGTAAGTTTTACATCAATCGACTCGTATTCTCGTTCTGATCAAAAGCCCTAAAACATCGGTTTGTAATTCAGAAAAAGAAAAAAAAACTTAACTCTGTTAAGCTATTTTAACGGTAGACTATTTTACAAAAAAATGGACGAGTTCGGATTATTGTCAGCTAATAACTGACTTGGGATTATTATCGGCCAAAGTTAAAAATGTGAGATTATTTATTTCCAATTTTCCTAAAAATAAACCATTTAAATCCTTCAGCTTTTGAGTATTGACAAGATTAGTTCCAACAAAAAGAACCTCAACCAGCAACAAAGACACCAACTACATTATAAAGGAAAAAAACAAAACTAATCAATTACCTTATGGATGATACTAGAGGTGGAATATTGACCCATTTACATTTAACTGGGTCCATTTGGGTTGGAATTTATCTCAAATGAGTCAATTTAAAATTAGCGAAGAAAGAGTGTTGGTTGAAGCTGCTCAAAGTCTAACTTAGTACATACAACCTCCTAAATAGTTTTTATTTAATGATATATATGGGTATTGTAATGCATTCTTTTTGTGACAATAACTAATGCGTTAATTATTTTAAAACAATCGATGGAAGTGACAAAACACTACTAATGGGTAAATCAACCCGGTTTGACCATAACCGACTTGTAACCTCGCATCCATATGACATCTACATAAAAGATGGAAAGATGTCAAACTTCAATTACAGAAAAATAAGGTGCACAATACATTACCTAAATCTAATAGTATTGCTTTAAAAAATGATAGCTTCTCATGATGCGAGACACACGTTTGGCTTCCACACAGACACGCTTTAGTTCCACTCAAGTAAAGAGCAATCCATTTCTTCCGTCTCTTTCCATCCCTATTCAGACTGTTAAAATTGTCATTCCACCCTCAGTTGTCGCACTGGTGTTCGCTCAGGTCTTAACAGGTGCTTTGCTCAAAGTGGTGGCGTCGCTAAGATCAGTTGACAATTGGGTCCAATTGCTTTTGCTACCGCGTTGCACCTTGAGGGTGATTAGACCATCCTCTAGAAAAGAGCGGAGATCAGGGAATAGGAAATCTCTGCAATGTAGTAACATCTTGCATGCACTTGCAGTTTGGAAAGATGAATCTGGATTTAACGATTAGTCTTTTCCCTATTGGATAGCGTAGGGGAGGTAGGGGCTCATAGGGGAGAATACAGAAGGGAGGAAGACAAAGAAAAGGACTCTAATATTAAGCAATGTCTTTAGAAAGTCAGGGATGGGCATTTCACAGCTGCGGTTAAGGTTTTATGCTCTAGTGGGGTTGCCCATCTAGGTGATTCGACCTTAAAAGCTCTTATTGATAAACACCCAGTGGTGCCGCCCCCGTCCCTGCATTCCGACCGTTTGGCCCAACCCACTCTTTTTGTTGATGGGGAGTGTGTGCTCAAATGTATCTGATCATTCCCAAAAGGGACGTCTTGTGGTAGGGACGGGATGCGGGTCCAACACTTGCTAGATGCTATTGGTGGGTAGGGCTCTATGACTTCATCTGGTTTGCTTATGAGCATTACTGAAGTTGTCAACTTATGGCTTGGGAGATCTTGCCCTAAGGTGCTTGCTGAGTTTGTTGCCTCGGCCCCACTTACCCCCTTATTGAAGCTGATAAAGAAATTCGACCTATTGTTGTGGGGGATATTTGGCGAAGGTTGGTTTCCAAGGTGGCGATGAAGAAGGTCGGGAAAGACCTGGCCCAATACTTGAGGGACTTTCAATTTGGAGTGGGGACGCCAAATGGAGCAGAGGTGGTGCTTCACAGTTCGAACAGGTTTCTCCACTCCTTTCATAGAGATGGTTCCCTGGCCTTGCTTACTGTGGACTTCTCCAATGCCTTCAACACGGTCGACCTCACAGCCTTTCTCCAAGAGGTTCATCAGCGTTGCCCGTCAATCTATCGGTGGGTTCAATTCCTTTACGCCCATGTGTTGGTAACGAGTATATTGGGGCTACTACCGGAGTGCAACAAAGAGATCCCTTGGGGCCCCTTCTCTTTGCCCTTGCCTTACACCCCCTTTTTTGTGGGTTTAGGACTATTGTAATCTCTCGTTTCATGCTTGGTACTTGGATGATAGGACGATTATCGGCAATGCGTCTGAGGTTGTAAAGGCCTTAGATATCATCAATGAGGAGATGACATATCTGGGGTATTACCTCAACATTAAGAAAACCGAGGTTTTTCGCCTACGTGCGACGGGAGGAAAGCTCAGGATGGGCTTATCCAGAGAGGGATTGGTAGACCAGAGAGGGGGGTTAAGCTCCTTGGTGGGGCTATTAGCTGTGATCATAGCTTTATTGGGGAGTTGCAGGGCGGCGGACCTCGAGGGCAGTTGACCTCATGAAACTATTGTCCTGCCTTAGGGATCTCCATTGTGAACTCCTTCGGTTAAGGTCGTGCATGGGGGTTGCAAAGTTACTTTTTGGGTTGCGGACTTGTCAACCCCATTTGATGGTGGATGCGGCATCTCGGTTCGATGATGGCCTCCGAGAGGCTATATAAGAATAGTCGTGTGTGGTGGCCGCTTCTTTGGTGACCTCCAGTGGCGTCTAGCATCTCTGCCGATGCGTCTAGGTGGTTTGGGCCTCCTCTCAGCTCAAGATGTTGGGGCTTATGCATTTGTGGTGTCTAGAGCTCAGTCTTGGGAACTAAAGGATCATATCCTTCAAAACAATGCAGTCATAGAGCTCGACCTGGACTATCAGCAGGCGCTCGAATGCTTAAATGTCTCTCTCCCGGACTTTGATATTGGCGATTTCTCTAATAAGGACACCGCCCCTTGAAGCCACAAAAAATTTGGCGAACGCTCTGTTTTAGCAACATCGCTCAGAGCCTGGGAGAAGTTTTTGATTTGTCATCCTGCCAGAAGGCGGTGTTTAAGTGCTTGAAGGGCCCCCATGCTCAGGATTTTTGACCGTTATCCCAATTGAGGGGTTGGGGCAATGCATGTTTGCGGTAGAATACAGAGTCATTCTCAAATATTGGTTGATGATCCCTATGTACCCGGAAGATGAAACATGTCCAATATGTCATAAAGCTTGTATGGATAAATATGGGGAGCAAGCAGTCCATTGTAAAGAGCTCCCTGGGTTCAAACATCGGCATGAATGGGTGAGAGATGTTTTGTGGGACATCCTGAGAAGAGCTGGGATTTCTGCTAAGAAGGAGGCTTCTGTGAATTTCCTCACGGATCCTATGGAAGGGAGATCTACTTTGCGACCAGCGGATCTGCTTGTCTTTGGCTGGGCTAGGGGGAAACATGCTTGTGTAGACCTCACGGGGGTTTCCCCTTTGGTTGGTTTAAGGGAAAACAGGTTTGTAGCTGGGCAAACATCTAGAAAAGCATAATCAAAGAAAGTGAATAAACACGCTAAAGCTTGCGCAAAGAACCAACATGTCTTTGTCCCTTTTGCTTTTGATACCTTTGGCTCCCTAGCACCAGAAGCTATCCACTTTCTTGACTAGGTTTCAACGGGTTATCCACAACAATTGTTCATCCCCAGGGACAGGGGTTTGTCTTTGGAAGATTAGGGTTTGCAATTCAGAAGGGGTGGCGGCGCAGCTTGTTACACGTCTACCTTCTGTTTTGATGTAACTTGGCAAGTTTCTTTTATTAGAACTTATTAATTTGTATAAAAAAATAAAAAAAAATCAATAAAAATGAAATATGGGGTTTTATGCATTAAAAGTGCAATTTAGAAGGTTGCATGCATTAAAACAATCTTTGGGTACGTTTCAATAAGTTTAACATGTTCCCCTATTTAGCTATTTTTTTATTTAACTTGTTTAATGCTCTGGGAATCTGTTTGTTTATACAAATCAAGGTCAATATCCTCAATCGGACTACCGAGGAACATAAAGATTTTTACCCACATGAAATTTCAAAACACATTTTAATAAACACGCACAATGATGTTTCACATTGTCACCAAATCAATGTGTTCCATGGTGTTGTTGAAATTACAAGATCAGGAGCGCGCTCCTCACCTTTTTCATGTTGTCTCCCACCCTAGCAAGTTCCTTGAGATGATATTGAAGAACTGTATGAAACGATACTATATAACCAGTCACACCCCAACCTATGGCGGAATCATCAGGGCACGGCACTAAGCGAATCAGATTGTCCAAGAGAATCCATAACAAATATTTCTGATGACAATATTCAATACGTTAATTTCCCATACAATCAACAAATATTCATACAATAGTCATTACGAATTACAATATTCTCAAACAAAACACGATCCGACTACTAGGTTTTTATTATGAGTTCCTAAGGATAAAGCCCTAAATCCATTGCAGCATAGAATCATCAACCTGTCACATACGTTAAAATAAATTCAATACAATAATGTAAAGGTGAGTACACAGGTTTGCATAATAATAGTAAATAGGCGTTTAACGAAACCAGCATGCACTAACGTAGTCATGTGAACACATATATGTTACCTACACCGAAATAGACTAACCAACACAACCGTGAGTGAGACAAGTAAAGTAAAGCGAGAGCGAGCCTTAACAACCCCTGAATGAACAGGTGGCGGGTCAACCTATAGCAGCTATCATGTTAAGGGTGTTCAGCAAATCTCAAGGCATACAATTAACACATAGCTGTTCAGCGCTTCACGTATAGTCATGCGATAATAGGTTTGCGTTTTGAAAGTGTTTTAAAGTTGTATGTGTGAGCGTTTGATAGAGAACGTATGTAACACCCCAAAGTACATTAAAGCGAAAAGGGTCAAGTATACTCGCTGTGGGTGCGTAAACAGTTAAGTTCGAGCGGAGGAGAGCAAGGAAAGTGTCGGGTCAGCCTGTAAGCGGGAAAGAAGTGCATCAGTCTTCCATAGTGTTGAATTGGTCGAAACAAAGTGATGGTGTGGGAAACAGATTAATTCGTACGAATTGGGGCATCAGTCTTCCATAGTGTTGAATTGGTCGAAACAAGTGATGGGTGGAAACGATTAATTCGTATGAATGGGTCACTCGTACGAATTGTCAATTGTACGAATTAGCTCTTTGGTGTGAATTGAGCTGTTTCGTGTCCAAAATCGAGTGTCTTCGCGTCTTTTCTTCGGGAAAAGGAGTGTTCATCCCTTCAGCCTTAAGTCACTGATCAAACCGTGAGCCGGAGAGGTCTTTATAGCGAGTTTAGTCACTTGTGGGAATTAGGACCGGCTCGTACGAATTGGTCAACTCATATGAGCCGGTCTGATTCGCACGAGTTGACTGTTTAGCGTCTTTGTGCCCCGGAACTGAGTTTCGCTTGGAACAGACGTGGTTTGAGGCCATTTCAGGCTGATATCGACACCGCTTCATCCCACTAAGTAGTGAACGAAACATATGTCGTTCAGTCCGTTTTTGTGTAAAAATCGAGTTTAAAAAGTTTTATTTGGATAAAACACTTTGTGAGCTTGAAACAACAAGGTTTCTATTTTTAGAAGTCAAAGCAAACTTATACTCGTTCAAGTGTGAATCAGAGGTAGAATCAGAAGGTTTTATGAAAAACATGAAGATTTTCGTAAACAGAGAAGTTTAGATGAAATCGTAGTGGGAATCGTTGTGTTTGCATGAAAATAGTTGTTTCTTACTTGGAAGAATAGAGGAGAAGAGTGGAGAACGTTTTCGTGCGAATGGCAGCAAGAGGATTGCGTGTGAGGGAGTGTGGTATTTATAAGAGAGATGAGGAGCTTGGATGTCAATTCGTACGATATGTGCCAGTTGTCGATTGGCAGTCGTACGAATCGGCAGTTCGACGAATGCCAGTCGTACGAATCGGGCCAGTTCGTACGAATCGGGCCAGTTCGTACGAATCGGGCCAGTTCGTATACGAATTGTTTCCAATTCACGCGTCGGCTATTCGTTTGGTGTTTTCGTTCGTATTAGTTAGTTATGTTAAGTGTTTCAGTAGGAAGCGTTAAGCGTTGGGTTAACATAATAATGCGATAGAGCGAGTTGCGTGAGCGAGTGCGTTATGAGAGCAAGTACAACCATAAAACATAAAGCACACATAACACATAAAGCACATAAAGGACAAATAAAGATTTGAGTTTGCGTTGAGCGTTGCGAGTATTAAGCGATTAAATGTGTTAAATAAACGATTAAATGCGTTAAATAAGCGATATAAAATGTGTTTAAAATAGATTAACCATTATAGTTCGAATCTTGAAGTACAAAGTGGTTACAACTAAAATAACGATAAAACAGATAACAACCGAAAAGTCGGGTTGTTACATAACCAAATCTTAAACATAACTTAAAGTTTTGTAATTACTCAATGTCAAAAAAAAAAACAACTGATTCATAACCAGTTTTCTCTTTTCTCTGGAATTTATTATAGCAACTCAAGTAATCTTGTAAAGGTTATAACCCCCTTGATTTGGATCATATTTACAAATCCAAGATCCCTAATCAATATAATGTGTTTAAGCATCATATCAATGCTAACATTCATAATGTGATAACCTTGATGTGTTTTTTAATATCGGTCTCTTTTTTAATTTACCATTAACCCGAGACCCAACTGTCATAGTCGGAAAACCTGCCACCATGGATTTTTCTTCTTCTGGTTTGAATACTTTGTGTCACCAATATATGAGGGTCAAACCACATAAAAGCCTTCAACCTTGGATACTTACTTAAAATAAATACAAGTCGATGGAAGGTCAGTGGACCCCCTGGTTCCACCATTGGCTTATGGCAAAACTCGTCATAGCCAATGTCGAAGGTGTCAAGACTGTGGGTGGCAGTCTTTGACTCGGCTCCAAAAAACTACTGAAGGCGGTCATCATGCTTGGCAATGCTCGAGAAAATTCTGAATAAAACGACTCGTATTGTCAACCTAGATGGAATTTACTTACTAGATCTTGATCAAGATTTGTAAGGGCACGCAAGGATGTCGTGGGTATCAAATCTATATTGATCACTATGTGGTCATTATGAGTTATTTCATCGACTTTAATGTCAAATAATTTGGTCTAAAAGGCTTTAGCACAAATCTGGTAATGAAAGAGGAGAAAGGTTGGCTGATTCATTTCTTGTAACAATAGATAATTTTTGCTACCGTTAGTGGGTCTGGTTGAAACACCATGAACAGTGGGTTTAATTTTTTTATTTTATTATTATATGTACTTTTAGAAATTTTAAGATACAATATTTTATAAAATTCCAAAAAAGTCATTACGACGTGCTAATTTTATCTATGTCTAGATATAAATTTATCGTAGCACAAACGTATGTATTATTAAAGCTCCCTCACACTTTACTTTGTATGTTATATATAAAGTGACATGTCTATCTAGTTTCATTACTTTAGTAATATAACATATTATATGATTCTAAAAATACCATTGCGGCGGGTTTATTTTTATCTACAATTCTATTAAAGTTTAATCTAAACGAGCCAAAAATAGTTGATTTTTTTCTATACGACGAGGAACCGAAACGATACTGTCCGAACAACATTGTTGTTGGTACCGTATTCGTTTGTTTTTATGGTTGTTTCAATGAGTTGTTATAAAATTTGTTAAAAATAGAGTTATATTCAAAATAAAGTGTTTTATTAATATCGTAGTACCGAACTAACAGTGGTCAAACACCGACCAACATCGGTACCTATCTCGGCATTCGCTTTTATAGTTTCCAATGCTTTTAAAAAAAACGTGTGTATATTCTCTTGGCATATCTTTTTTGGTTCCTACACTACCAGTACCTTAGCATACCAAACCGAAGTCATACTGACAGAAAGCCCGTTTTATAACGTTGGTGAACCCCACTAGCATGATTTAAACCCTAAAGGATATTTTGGCAAGTCCCCCTCTTTATACCACTTCACATCTCAAATTGATGGTAAATATTATAACTGATCTGATGGCTACAAAATAGTATCTAAAAACTCTATGCAACTTTTTAAAGAATGTTCTACATATATTTAACATTATTTTCTTTGGTAAATCTGGATTTATGTAGAATTTTGTTCACCCTTTATAAATATTATATGCCTTAACTTAAAGGTCATAACCAAAGATGCAAAAATGAAAAGCTTGGGTTGCGAAAAGGGCCATCTTTGTGGATTGGCTGGTTGAACTCAACATGAATCCATAATTCTATATGAACCCGAACATGATACTTGCATTAGCTAGTTGACATGAACACAATTCGCTTAACTGGAAAAAAATATATATTTTACTTTTTCCATATTAATATTGTGCAACACAAAAATTACGTTTTACTATTTATTTTTTAAATAATTGTGTTTAAACTATGCCAAGTTGTTTTTTAAGTGATACATTTAGACATAGGAAAATCCCCAATTAGTTTAATTTTACATAAAACACATTTAAAAAATAATTAAAAAAGTAAACAAAAAAAGAGAAAAAGAAAG
Source organism: Scalesia atractyloides (assembly GCA_947069175.1). Taxonomy (NCBI): domain Eukaryota; kingdom Viridiplantae; phylum Streptophyta; class Magnoliopsida; order Asterales; family Asteraceae; genus Scalesia; species Scalesia atractyloides. The sequence continues at coordinate 24,715,093 of CAMTDV010000014.1, read as the reverse complement.
AAAGTGTTAAACGAGTTGACACAAACCCACAAACACGTTTTGATACGAAAACAACCTGTTTTAGCTAAACGTGTTTGCGGGTTCAATATGAAACTAACGAGAACATGTTTTAGACTCTTTTGGACCTACAAAAGAACATATGATATCCAAAACCCAATGCATGGTCCACTAATCAAGAAATAAGTAAAAGACTGAACCAGTCTCTCCCCAAGGATAGTGAATCTTGAACACATATTCAAAACATTTGTTCAAGAGCATCTGATCGAGACTTGGAACCGATGTTCAAGAGTACCAACATATGTTGAAGACTAACATCTATTAAAGACCAAAGCACTGATCAAGACAAAGGTCTAATGAAGAAGACCAAACATCTATATGGCCAAACAGATGTTTGGACAACTGCAACAGAGGATAGCTTAGATAGTGGTTTCTCAATGTAACAGTATTTATCTTATCAGTATTTAGTTTAGCCTAGATTAGATCTTAGGATTTGCACAAAGGTTTGCAAACATCTGTGGAATCTTTTCTGTTAGGAATGTTAGATGTCACTATCAGGGTGACGCTAGTCAATCACTGAACAGAGCTTCCGTACTTAGTATAAATAGATCACACCTTTTAGTGATCTATTTATCACACATAGTACATTTTCTCATGTATGAACTGTCTTGTTTATGTGATCAGCTAAGGGGGAGTCTGTAGAGTCAATCGAATTGTAAAGCATTCAATCCTTGATGATTAATGAAAAACAATCTTTGATGATGACTTCCAGTTTATGAATTTATTGTGATAATCAATACTTGTTTTCAAACAAAGATACTCAGTTTCTAACAATTGGTATTAGAGCTTCATCACGTTTTAACTTGATTTCACGATCAGTTTAATGCAAAAGGATCAGCTCAAAAGATACAATTACAATTCGTAGCTCGGGGTTGTATAGCCAAGACATGATAAAAGTGTCTTAAGCGTACTCTGTTTTTCATTAAAAGAACTCTAGAAAATCGCATAAAATGATCCCCACAACACCGGCTTTAGTAATAAACCACCTACACTTGTCAGGTGAGAATTTAACACCGACAACGTAGGATGGGGCATATCTTGCTCAACAAAATACAGGGTGTTGGAAGTCTATCGTCTTCAGACCTCATGTTTCGATGGTACCAAGTGCCGAAAACCCAAATGTATTTGAGCCAAAAAAGCCGGAGAACTATTCTGAGCAAGATTATCAAAAATTTGAGCCAGATGCGAAAGCCTTCAGTATTATGGCTATGGCTCTGCTGAATGATATCTATGTTGGTCTGTTGCATTATAACAGTGCCAAGGAGTTACGGGATGCACAGAAGGACTAGTTTGGTGGGACGGAGGATGTTATTGTGAACACTCGAGAAATCCTTAACTAGCAATATGAAACCTTCACTCATGTCAAAGGGAAGTCCCTAACTCAACAGTTTGAACGATCTTCATGTTTGATCAGTGAACTGATTAACAAAGAATTTACTAAATCAACCTTAAGTAACCTATTTCGAAGATCTCTGCCTAAAAATGGGACACTATTTCCATAGTGATGAGAACATCCCTAGATTTCAAGGACATGAGCCTGACCCAGCTTCATGGAAAGTTGCTAACCTTTGAGAGGGAGCTTGTCCAAAAGAAAAGGCTCCATGAAACTGGAAAGTGTTTGATAGTTATGTTTTTGGTAACACATCACTTTTGAGTCAGGAATGATCATCTTCTGGAATGATAAATGATCAGAGTTTTGATCATTTTATTGACATATCAACTGGTGTCAACTATGATCAACGTTCCACGAGTTATGCGTTTGCAGCAAATGATGATACTCATGTCACTGAAAATCTCTTGTTTGTACATGATGATCTTATGCACATAGACCCAACTGATCTAGAGGCATGGACATTGTGCACTAGGTAGCCCTACTCAGTCTAAGAGCTATAATTTTTACAAAAGGACTGATAGGACTTACCCACGACTAAATGGGAGGTCTAAAGTGGGGTTGGATAAGTCAAAGATTAAATGTTTTAAGTGTAATAGGCTAGGTCACTTTGCAAGAGAATTCAAGAGTCAATCAAGTAACCATGCACCAATGATAGCATACCAAAGTCAAAGAACTCAGTCTAATGCACAAAAATAGTCTTATCCCTAAAATACCCCTAGACCTAATGTGCAAAACACAAGCTCATTTTGTACAGACCATGAATCTTGTACTTATGCACTATGTCCATGCACCACAAGTCCCTCAGGTTCAGTATGTCCAAATGCCAATTGCACATGTTTAAGCACAACTAGCCACTCCTACTCATGCTCCTGCTGCTCCAACACCTGTAGAGCCTAGTCAACAAAGCTTCTTCACACAAGGCTATGTAAACTGGAGTAGCCTGCCAGAATATTTAACAAATAAAATCTTGCTTTAATAGCAAAGGACTGTGATGAACATGAAAACTTTTATTTCATGGCTATTGAGCATGTTTCAGGTGAAGAAGATCCAGTTCAAACTGTTGATGGTGAAGATATTGTTGGTGAATCTGCTAAAAGCTTTGGTCAAATATATGTTGGTGACTAGGTGAAAGTAGAAAGGATGGATGAGAAATGTCCTAAAATTTCCACTGAATGCTTTAGTGTTGATCAAGTTGAAATGGCTACTTCAAAGGTATCTCCTCAAGCTCTTAAAGAGTTATGTTCAAAAAAATGCATCATAGTTTTTACAAACATAAAAGAGGTGAAAGAAAATCTGTGAGAAAAGGTTCAAATTAGTGAAATTATTCTTGAAAAAATGAAAAAAAAAACTAAAACAAGAATAGCTGAAAAAGACCTTGAGATAAGTTGTCTAAAACATGAAGCATCTATAACCAAGGACCAATTCTAGTCAATGATAGAAAAATATCAAAACTGTAAAAAGGAGTTGGAATCCACACAGATCACCTGTGAAAACTGGGTTGAATCTTGTCATGGTTATGAAATAATTCTTGAAAAACAAATGAAAAGCAATGTTAAGTTTAGGGTACGTTTCGAAAAATATGACAATGAACAAAAGCGCAATACTTACATAGAGTTAAATGAAGTGGTTGAAGTTATAAAAACCAACTCAAGTGGTGAAGAAATTAAAATCACTAAACCTAGTGGCAAGAAGATAACCCTTGAAAAACTACTAAATTCCATTCAGTCTGAAAAACTAAAGTATGAATTCAAACCTACTTGGTGAGATGAATGTGATGTTCTAGGAAAATTTCAAATCCATTGATTTTACAAACCCAAATGGTCTTGACCCACCCAAGATAAAAATCATTCCTCTTACCAACAATCAAACATATCTTAAAGCATTTGTTTCTGAAAAGAGAGATGGGTTAAAATAAAGATAAGGTTCCAGCACTGTACTGTGATTTTTGTGTAAGGCAAAATCATGTGGCAAAAGACTATTTCAAGTTAAAAGCCTATGATATTAATGGAACAAATAGTGTTTGTGAATCTACTCCTAGGTGCACCATCTGTGGTAAGTTCAACCACATCACTCAACAATGTTCTTTTCTTAAACCATTTGATGAAAATCAAAACAGGTCTAAAAAGAAAAAGAACTTCAAAAAGGGAATATGAGCCTGATAACAAGAGTTCCCAATCTCTTACCAAAAGAGTTGTGTCAGACCGTAATGTTCACCCTTAAAAATCAAATCAGCATCTGCATAGAGGTCAGGTCAAACCTTTATTGAACCACAATACCCACTACCCAGAGGCTATGGGCAACCACCATGCAACAGAGTACCTTACAGGTATGTAGAACCTACCCCACAGCCTCAGAAACCAAGGGTAAACATGCATCCACATGGGTATCAACATCTTATTGGGAATGGTCAACTTCCAGTTGATCCATGTGTACGGGCACTTGTAGAAGGTCAAAAGAAACTGTATGAGATGGTACAAAAACTTCTTGTGACCTCTGGCCAATCCCAAGAAACTATTGCAGTGGCTGATAACACAAAATCCAAAATAGATAATGCTTTAGATGATCTGCTATATTGACCCATTCACCACCATCTACAGCGAACCACTGTTGGCAATTTAGAAGTGCAACAGAGGTTACCCTTGCATCTATCTCTATCCAAATAAAAGAAAGAAAATTGTTCTGAAAAATCACAAATTTTTTTTGTTACTAATTGTTGTCCTGAAAATCAGAAAATCCAAAAATCCTTGCTTTAAAATTATGAAAAGATTGATAAGATCACCAAAAACAAGAACTCTGTTCAAAGGAGTGTATCAATTGTTTCATCGGTTCAAAAGTCTGTTTAAATGTGAATAACCATTGTTTAAGGCAATAGAACCTCTGATCCATCAAACAACTGGTTAAATACAAAAGTAAAAAAGAGCCACTGTTCCATCAAAACTCTACGAAGGTTACAAGAAGAGGTTTTCTAAACTCTGTTGACCAAAAGTCAAACAGTTGTTTCAAAACCTTGATTTTGTTACTCAAAGACCTGTTGAGCCCAACAGAGGTTTCTAAAATAGATATTTTGAAAACAAACCTCTCATATCTTCTTCAAAGGGTTTCCTTCGTGAGACCCACTTTCTGAACAGAGGTTTGCTATGACAAATAGCAACTGACCATGTGGACCACAAAGGTAGTAGTTGTACACGAAGGCATCCTTGTGTCATTAACCCCATAAAAACCAATGAGAAACAGAGTTTCCATCTATAAGTGCAGTTCCTGTCGGGTAACTATGCTTTATTAGTTCTGGTCAACAAAGTCAAAGATCCAAGTCAAAGAAGTCAAAGATGATGAAGCATGACAGATTCCGGATTACAAGGCTAACTCGGAATAGTGGTTCCGAGTTTCATACCTTATCCGAGTTTGTTATCTTGTTCGAGTTTGTGACCTTGTCCGGATTTAAGTCATTAACCCGAATGGTTCCTTATGCATTAAAGGTTTCGAATTTATGAGTTAAATTCGGATGTTTGTTTGGTTATTTTTCTGAGTTTGTTAGTAAACTCGGACAAGACTAATTGTTGTATCCCGGTCAATATCTTATGTATGAGTTTAGTCCCTGGTCTATATATATATATATATATATATATATATATGAGTTGTATAGCTTAGATTAGGGTGATCCTTGAAAGATTTGAAAGGGCTTTGGAGAGTTCTGGGTGAGCCTAGAGAGAGAGACTACGTGTTAGATAGAGAAAGCTAGGGTTTAGGTCTTTGTAGCCTAAACCATCTTGTAGAAGATGATGTGTACTCATTTGGTTTGTAAATATTTGATGAGTATTTCAACAATAAAGGGTTTTCATCTTCTACATCTTTCTATGTTTTGTTGTTTCATGTCGTGTTTAAGCGCAATGGATGTTGTTCGTCGACGATCCAGGGGGTCCCGAGGACTTTCAGGTGGTATCTTAGCATGGTTACTGATTCGGAATGATCTAATCGCCTTTCGAATCACCATTGCTCTTGATTTGGTGTTTGTTTCCGCCAAACATCATGAAGACGTAAAATTTCTGCAAATTTTGATGCTTTCGGAGTGTGTTTCTGATTTCTGGATCAAAATGAAGCTGTTTGATGTGTTCGAATAAAGCTTCTGCAGATATCTTGAAGAAATTTTGGTGATTTTGGTTCAGATTTGAAGAAATTGGAGTTGTTGCATGGTTTTTTGGAACTCAGATAGATATCTTATTTTCCAAGTTTTTGCAGATCTGGGATTTTGATTTGAAAAAGGCTTTGTCCAAATTTGTGTAAGTGTTAGAACTTACAGTGTTCTGAATTTGCTTGTTTTTGTCCGAATTTGTAGCTTCCAAGTTTATTGATGACCTTGTGTGAAGTCACACATTGGAAATAATCCGGGAGAAGTGTTCCGATTTTTCTTATCTGGGTCTACCAAGGTTCCAGATTTGTATATTAGAATTTGTCCGGGTTTGATTTGAATATCAAACTGATTTTAGGTTTAATTGTGTCCGAATTTGAGATTCTATGTTGTCCAAATATATTAGATCATTGTGTGTCTGAGTTTGTGATTTATTAATTTATATGATTAAATTCAGAATATAAGGTAAATTTGGGATACATTAGCTAAATTCGGAATATTTGATTAAAATCAGAATCCATGAGCCAAATTCGGAATCTAGGAGCAAAATTTGGAATAAGTACGACCAAATTCAGACTTGGGGAGTAAAAAAACCCGAGTTTGTTGATTTTGTCCGAATTTGTTTGTTAAGTTCTGAATAATATGTTAAATTCGGACTAAAAAATTTGTCCAGATTTGTTGGTTAAATTCCGAATTTATGGGTTATATTCGGAATATTTGGATTAAATTCGGTTACTAGATTCTCGGTGTTCGGATTTGGTTCATACTAGAGTTTTGGGACAATTTGGGACTTTTATCAGGCATTCAAGAAGAAATAAAGGTGAAGTGACTTGGACTTTGAAACTTTACAAAAAAGAGGGGGAGTAATTTTTTTAAAATATCCTATTTTCTTTGTAAATTTCTAAAAGCTTGCGGTGCGACAAAAACATCATGTTTACAATCCTGAGATTAAATAACGTTTAATCTCGCCGATGCAGAAAAGTTTAAAACATGATACAGTTTAAAGCTAGTGTGTGATTGAGTTTCGTCGAGGTTGTTCGAGGTTTGATCAAGTGTTGACGTGATGAAGCTAATTGTCCGTTTGGCAACTAGTTGAAGATTGAGCTTTTATCAAATGTCGGTTAGAATAGAGAAGATTAGTCTTCTTGGTCCCTCTTCCAAGTCGGTGACTAATTGGATTCTCGAAATAATTAGGAGGTTCTTACATTGAGGGGGAGATCGGAGATGAAAGTCATCGGGTAATTGGTGGATTCATGAAGATACGAGATTGGATATTGAAGATTCAGGATAAAATGATTTCAGACACTCGGTTGAAGACTTTGATCAAGATAGTTGATGTACATTTTCAGAGTTTGGGTTGTTATTAATTTATCAAACCAAACTTCATGTCTTTTCGGAATTTGAGGTGTTTGATGTTGGGCATTGGAAATCTGACGTTTCGTTCTTCTGTCGGTTAAGTTTGAAGATCAAGGATCGAGCGATGTTCTTACATTTGGTTGTAGGTTAGTTTGCGTTAACTTGATTCGGGATTAGTTTGAGGGGAAGGATCTACAACGCTTGATGTTGGATTCCTCGGATTTCTCAAAGAGGTCATTTAAGTGATCATCAACAAGTCTTTTATTAGAAGGGTTGAAGATCGTTGTGCTCTACTGGAAAGATCAAGTCTCAGCCAAAGTTGAAAGCAGGCATGATATCATCAGTCAAGGGGCAGTGTGTAATTGCAGTATCCGATGACTGAAGATATCAGTGTCAAACATAACTAATAACAATAGTTAAGGGGGAGTCTGTAAGTGCAGTTACTGCTGAGTAACTGTGCTTTATCAGTTCTGGTCAGGAAGTCAAAGATCCAGGTCAAAGAAGTCAAAGGTCCAATTGAGTTGTCCGAATTTATGAGTTAAATTCGGATTAGAGATGTTGTTATGTATGTCCGAATCTATATATTAAATTCGGACTAGCTATATCATGTCCGAGTTTGTTAGTTGGGATATGTTTTGTCCGAATTTTGGTGTATAATTGGACAATTTGTTTAGGACTTAGTTGTTCGAGTTTGTTGTATCCAGACAATAAGTTTTGTCCGAGTTTAGAACCTAGTCTATATATGTGTTGTATAGCTTAGATTAGGGCAATCCTTGAAAAAACTTTTGCAGTCCTTCTAGGGAGTTCAGGGTGAGCATTTGTAGAGAGAGAAAGTCCTGGTTTAGGTATGTGTGACCTAAACCAGGTTGGGAGGATGATGTATTCTCTTTGGTTCATATTGTAAATTGGTGTTGATTGATTCAATAATAAAGAGATTCATCTTTTACATCTTTATATCTTGTTTATGTTCTTGATGTTTTCATGTATTGAATCAAGTGCAGTGGATGTTTTCACTATCCTCCATTATTGAAAATTCAAAAGCATTTCAAAAGAGAAAAACCCAAATTTGCCTTCATCAAACTCTGCTTTCAATCAAAAGATCTTCTGATCAAAAGAGTTTCAAGAAATTTGAACAATAGTTCATCATGGCTCTTGAATTAAAAACCCCTCACAACTACCTACCGTATCTTGTAAAGCATGATAAGAACATGAACTTTCATTCCATCATTGACATCATTAATTCATTCAAATATCTCTAGATCCTCACCACAGACGCACTCATTTATCTTGCCACCCTCATAGAATATTGGGCAAATGCAAAGCTTTCTTTGCAAAACAAAAAGCCCTTTCTCATCACCTCCATCATTAATAAAGAATTTGTGGAAATCATTGCAGAATCCATATCCACCATGTTTCAATTAGAGGATCTGACAGGTATGGAAACTTACCCCAAAAATGAATTGCATGTTATGTTCATAGAAAGGGGCTATGAAGGTCAGACAGTGGGGAGCAACACTTTACAAACAAAAGTTTCCACCATAAATGAAATTCTTTTTCTACACTCTCTTGGTTTGCCTCTCTGTTAAAACCACTGCTTTTAACGAAATACCCCTAAAAACTCAATGCCTGGGGTATGTTATTTTGAGAAATTCAAACCATAAGCTATCTCAGACACTGTTTCTTGATTTGGTAGCAAATTTGAGGGTAATCAAGAGAGGTAGTTGTAATCCTTTTCTCATCTATCCAAGACTGTTAAGTTTCTACCTTAAATTTTTTTTAAACAAAAGAGTTTTGAACAAGGTGAAGCTCTACAAAGTAACTGTCTTTACAAAGAAACTTTTACTCGCATGATGGCCAAAAGCCAAGAAAATGTGATAAATGAAAATATTTTGAAAAACCAAGCAACAGATGTTGAAACATCTGTGGCTGAGCCCACTACTCCTAGTAGCCTCACTGCACAATCCAGTAGTGTGGAACCCACACCAGACACTTCCATACAAACCATTTCCATTCCTATCCCCAAATCCAACAGAAAACTCAAAAAGAAAGGGTTTTTGGAGGTTGAGATGCCAGAGATATGTGGTGTAAAACAAATGCAGCTAACATCCGTTGTTACTTCCTCAAAACAGATGCAAACGTCTCCACCCAGCCAAACTCCTCACTCTTCCTCACAAAAGAAAGGTGTTGTAAGCATAGGGGACACATATCAAGGGGAGAAATATCACTTGATTATCTCTACTCAAGCCCCTCTCCCAGGGCTGCTTCTCTTTCTACACCTCAACCAACTTCAACATTCCCATCACCTTTACAAAAATTGCTTGATACAATTGATACATCTGACTTGCATATCCCTAGTTCCTCTCAACAACAAATCACAGAGAGTTTACTCCAAAAAGTGACTAGGGCAAGCTCAGGAATCATTGTTATCCCCAAGCATAGGAGGCAACACCTCCTGTGTCCAAAGAGACATAGGTTGGTATTTCAAGTGGAGCAGCTACTACAACTGTGGAGACAATAGTTTCACAATTGGACAACGGTTACATCATTAAGACCCCCTTGAAGGCAACAACTATTGAGACAATAGTCTTTACATCAGTTGGAAGTCCCCAATACCAAGAACAAGGGGCACTTGGTATAAAACCAAGTTTAAGCACCTCTGGTGGGAATTCAGATGATCTTGTTCACTCAAGTGATGGATTAAATTACTACGAATTGACGGAGAAGGTCACAAATTTAGAAACATCTCTTGGAGAAATCAAGGATATGCTGAAAACCTTGTCAAAAACTCCAGACCCCGACCATCAAATGCAAATATTGAACAAGGAAATTTGTGACCACGTTTAACCATTCCTACATCTTCAAAAGCAAGCTGCAGAAGAAAGATATACCATGAAGGCAGAGCTTGTAAGACAAAAAGTGGATGCAGGTACCAAGATACACATGTAGAAGCTAAAGCCATTAAAAACTTTATCTTTGAAAATAATGGTCAAGCTCTCAATCTTATTAAGTATGGTGATGCCAAAAAGGGGAGGAAGAAGAATGAATGAGGAAGCTCCCATCCTTAGTCAAAAAGGTTGGTAAAAAGCCTGACATTGTTACACTCAAAAGAGCCAGACAAGCAGAAATTGATAAAGAAGGAAAAGAAAAGGGATACAAGGGAAGCAAATATGCAGACCACAGTGTAGGAAATCATCAAAAGAAAATAAATCCAAAATAGCCAAAGTTCTTCAACAGAGGTTATAACAAAGGTTACTCAAAGCACTTCTGCACCTATCACTCAAACCACTGTTTTACCTATCACTCAAACCATTGTTTCCACCTCCACTACTCATATCACCACAGCTTCCACTGCCAAAACATTTGTTGCTACTACAAAAGTGACAACAGAGGTTACAACTACTCAACCATCACTCTCACCGTCTCATAAGTCTCCCAAAGGACTTCTAAAGAGAAAACCAACTACATCACTTCCACAACGATCGCCAAAAACACAAAACTACCAAACCAGAACCAAGTTCATTGTCCAGGATGATGATGAAGAAACTCTTGATGCATCTCCTATCCAAATAGAAACTACCACTACCACATCTCATATATCCACCACTACAACCACTACACTCACCACCATCCATGCTTCCACCCAATATACTTGACCCACTGGAGTTGGAACATGTCTCAAAAGAGATAGAATCCTTCTACTCCTCAACTGACATAAGCAAAGTGACCTTTCATTCCCTCAGAAGATATAAAAAGCCTAACAATGTACAAGAGTACCTGGATTTAAATCTCAAACAGACGGAAAATATTGCTCTTACAAAAGCAAAGGAAAGAGTGATAAGGATGCACAGGAAATCTTGTCTGCGGAATTCGCCAATGTGAATAGACTTGAAGATTTTGGCAAAATTGTCAGTCAGAGGGCTTCCCAAGGACCAGTTAGCAACCCTAACCAGAAAAAGGAATTAAGGAAGACTACCTAGATTTTATCATGAAAAACAAACCATATAGAGACTCAAGAGCTCAATTTACGGGATGGTTAGTAAAGGCTCTTCTAGAAGAAACAGCCAAAATTGAGATGCTAAAGCGCAATCCAGATGTAAAACCCACTCTTCCTAACTGGGTTGTAGGTAGAAAAATTGTGGCTTAAAAGCAGTTGAACTCACAAGAACGAAGGAAGAGATGCTTGCGGCAAAATATGACACCATGCAATCAGTGGCTAGGTGGGATGAGCCAACAATCAGGGCAACTAACAAGAAGCTAGAAGCTTTAAGAGCCAAAGATCCCTTAGTCTCCAAAAATCCAAATAATGAAGATTTTCCCATCAATTCCAAGGCCATTTGAACTTCCGTCTGCAAGACAAGCCTCTTCATTGGTGAGAAGCCATCTCAAAAGAAAGAAGGATATGTCTGTAGAGGATGTGAAAAGATTTGAAGATGACATCATGAAAGAAGGTATTAAAAATAGATCATTGTCACACCTCGACATCCACGTGTCTACGGTGGGCCCGGTGGGAGTATCGTGACGTACAGTTGATATCATCATAACCAAATAAGCATAACACAACAGAAGGCTTGGAATAATTAAACTATTACAACCGATAATGTCTAGTGTCCAAAATAAATATATATAGACATGGTTGTAACTAGATCCACAGGCGGATCAAAATACATACAAAATGATAACAGACACTACAGGCAATTCCCTAAGGTCCACCGTATCGCTCCGCAGCTCCACCTATTCCGTACTTGCAACCTGTAACTTAAGCTTTTGAAAATACATCAGTTTACACTAGTAAATACACTCAACCGACTCATTTTGAAAACCTATTTTTTAAATGGTTTTAGGTGCCTAGGCACGTTTTTATAAATAACTTGGGATAGTACAAAAGACTTGTATACAGATTTACATGCTGGTTTTTACATATGAGGCCCGGTACAGAAACGAGACATGATCGACTGACACCCACTCTGAACTTTCACACAGAAAGCAGGTAAAATTACCTAGTGTATGCCTACACGCCATGCTATATTGTCTGGCCACTACCAATTTAGTGAGCCAAGGATATCCCGGACACGGTCATGCCCACCCTTAATGTTTTAGTTTCAGTCAAAACAGATCAAAACCGGGTTATGTAAGATTTCAGTTAATTCTCACAACTGGATAAAACATTATCCCATACCCGACCAAGCGGTAGTAGTCTACCGTATCCCAAGCCCGTATAGGGAAAATAAGTTAAGAGTATTTACTTGAATTGAAGTTCGCAAGTAATCTAAATTCAGCCGTATTCCAGAGCAAGTACAGGAGCAATCTACCGGGAGGCGTTCAGTTGGAGTGATGATAATTAATAACCAATATTAGAATGCTAATGGGTCCTTAGTTAAGTCCTAGACCTGGACCGGTTAGTCTTACGCTAAATTGTGATACGGTACGATACGCTAGATTAAGAGGTGACCGGAATAGAATGTTAATTGGACCCGACAAGTACATAGACTTGTATAATATGGGAAGACCAATAACATTCTGGATTTTGATAAGGAATGGACAAAGTTAAACCCGTCTTGGTTTAAATACGTAAACTAGCTACTATGTTTAACCAAACACGTATAAGCGAAACCGGGTAACCGTAGGAGTCGTATATAAGTTCCATAATGAGATATGTTTAAAATATGTTATAAAATCAGTAACATTTGTAAGGATAGGCCCGAGTTATATTTAAAACCGATTTATGCCTTACAAGGGCATTTTGGTCATTTTAGGCTTATAAAAGATGTTTAAAGTGAATCTGATGATATGACCTTAAATATTCTGTAAAAACATTATTTTATCATGTTATAACAGTAGGATATCAATATATGTGTGTTTAATGATTTTGAAACATACTATGTCCCGTAGGGGCATTTTAGTCTTTTCACACATAGCTTTGAAGCCAAATTTGGGATTCTGAGTTCGGGACTTGTGGTTACTGTTTTTATGATGAAAATAAGTTTATAAATCTGTAGGTAACAAGTCTCGGTTCATAGTTATGGTTTTAAACCATACTTATGCGCCGAAAGGCGTAAAAGTCGCTAAAATGCCGTTAAATCGGTATTTAATATAAACTGAAGTTAGAACATGTTTTAAATGGCCAAAATATGTCATTTAACTTATAACATCAGTAAATTAAGGTTTTGATTATAAAAATTTGATTCTTGCTATTTTTCCGTAAAAAATGGTAGTTTAGTCGTTTAGCGGCGATTAGCGATTCTTAAGCATACACTTATGTCATAAACTGAACAAACATCCCAAATGGTCCTACTTATCATAACATATCAGTAAGTATACCATCCATATGCTCAGATGTGCTAGAAATCTTATTTTGAGTAAAAAGGACCTATTTGCAAAGTTTTAAGGATTTTTACGGACCTTATGTAATAACTCGGATTTCTTAGGAATTGAGTCACGAAACTTTAGGACAATATTATAGACATAATCATGGTCATAAAATGAGCAAAACTTAGTATCAAGAATGGCTCAAAACGGTCAGAATTGAAAGTCAAGAAGTATTGTTTGAGACTTTTGGTTACAAACCGAGCCTAGATCAAAAATTGACGAACCGAACCTGTTGACATATGTTCAAATTTTTATTTTAAGGTTATTAATGCTTTAAAACATATTTTATAACATACAGACCGTTAGCTACGAATTTTACAAAAACTGCTCAGTTTGACTTTTATTGACTTTTTGGTTGACTCGTCAATTGGCCATGAATCCGTGAAAATCTGAGAATGCCCTCTTGAGGGTTTATTACCTCCATCATTATGAGCACATAGGAACTTTCGTTATGCACAATGGTGGAGTATACACGGATTTATAGCAAGGTCAAGGCTAATTACGACGAGACTTTGTTCTAGGCTAAGAACTATGAAGAATCGACTTAGCACGAGATTGAACACTTACAATAGGTCCAAGAGTGTGCTAAGAGCAGAATGGGAGCTTCACAAATGGCCAGGAACTCTCCTTGATGAACTTGGTAACAATTGATGAAGAAAGTGTGTCACAAGACCCAAACCTTCATCACATATATGGTCATGGATGCTCCTGAAGTGTTACCAGGTGTTAAGGACTGAAGTAGGATGAGTACAAGTGTTGAGGGGACGTGTCTAGAGGTGCTGAAGGGTGGCAAACCACGGATATGTCAAAACATGCAAGCTGCCACATTTTTACCAACTTTTGTCGCTGGCACCCTCTCACGGGGCGCGAGAGGTGTGAGCCCCAGTCACGCGACCGGGCTTTGGGTCAGCCAGCCAAGTTTACAACTTGGCAAATTTAGTCCCTGCACCTTTAAACTACGTTATACATTCATTTCTTGCAGTATTGGCCCTTCTACTTCATTCGAGACACAATAAGGAATGATAAGCGATTCTGACAAACCTTGGTCCCTCCCGTTTTAGCGTAAAATACACATACGGATTACCGGGACACGTGTCGGAAAATATTGGACGTAAAAACACGTAGTGTTACATCCTCACCCCCTTAAAATAAATCTCGACCCGAGATTTCAATCAAAAAATTGTGGGTACTTCTGTCGCATGACAGACTCAACTTCCCAAGTGTATTTGGGACCTCGACGAGCGTCCCATTTAACCTTTACAATAGGCACATGCTTGCTACAAAATTTCTTGACCTGGCGATCCTCGATCGCCACTGGTTGTTCAATAAAGCGCAGATTCTTATCAATCTGAACATCGTCATGGGGTATAGCCAACGACTCATCTGCTAAGCACTTCTTCAAGTTGGAGATGTGGAATACATCATGGATTCCACTAAACTTCTCGTGCAATTTGTGCTTGTACGCAACTGCTCCAACTCATTCGATAATCTCGAATGGTCCAACATACCTTGGACTTAGCTTGCCTTTCTTTCGAAGCGCATAACGCCTTTCAAGGCGACACCTTAAGCAAGACCTTGTCCCCAACCTGGAACTCGAGAGGTTTACGCCTTCGGTCTGCGTAACTTTTCTGCCTATCTTTAGCAGCCTTGAGACGATCCCGAATTTGCAAGATCTTATCTGTCGTCTCCAAGACTATTTCTGGTCCTGTCAGTTGAGCTTCCCAACTTCTGCCCAACAAACGGGCGTCCTACACTTTCTCCCGTATAAAGCTTTAAATGGGGCGGCTTGAATGCTTGCATGGTAGCTGTTGTTGTAGGAGAACTCAACAAGCGGCAAGTGGCTATCCCAACTTCCACCTAGATCAATCACACAAGCACGTAGCATATCTTCCAAAGTCTGTATAGTGCGCTCACTTTGCCCATCCGTTTGAGGATGATAAGCTATGCTAAAATTTAACCGAGTGCCCAAAGCTTGTTGAAAACTCTTCCAAAAGTGCGAAGTGTATCTTGTGTCTCTATCTGACACAATGGACACTGGTACACCATGTAAAGAAACAATCTCGTCAACATAGAGTTTTGCCAATTTGTCAGAGCTGTAAGTTTCACTAATCGGCAGGAAATGAGCTGACTTAGTCAGTCTGTCCACGATCACCCATATTGCATCATTCCCTCGCTTTGTTTTTGGTAACTTGGTAATGAAATCCATAGTTACGCATTCCCATTTCCATATGGGAATTTCCAATGGCTACAATAGGCCTGACGACTTTTGATGTTCAGCTTTAACTTGTGAGCATGTCAAACATTTAGCTACATAGGCCGCTATGGATTTCTTCAACTCGGACCACCAATAATCGGGTCTCAAATCCTTATACATTTTGTCACCACCCGGGTGAATCGAATGCCTGGAACTATGTGCTTCTTGGAGGAACAAGTCTCTAAGTCCTCCAAAAACTGGAATCCAAATTCGTCCACAAAATCTAAGAATTCCATCATTCCCTGGTGTGAGTTGTTTACCATTTTTCCCAGTTCTTCTTTAGGGAGGTTTGCCTCAAGTAAAGCCTGCTTTTGAGCTTCCAAAATTTTATCTTTCAGACTATTCTTTACTTCAATACTTTTAGCATTGATCCGTATGGGTTTGACCCTTTCCTTGCGGCTCAAAGCATCGGCAACCACATTTGCCTTGCCTGGGTGGTAACGGATCTCACAATCATAGTCGTTCAGCGTCTCCATCCACTGACGCTGTCGCATATTTAAATCCTTTTGATTGAATAAATGTTGGAGACTTTTGTGGTCGGTGTATATAACACACTTTGTTCCACACAAATAATGTCTCCACAGTTTGAGCGCAAACACCACGGCACCTAGTTCCAAATCATGCGTGGTGTAGTTTCTTTTGTGTATCTTCAATTGCCTTGAAGCGTAGGCAATTACCTTTCCTCTTTGCATGAGTACACACCCCATGCCGGTGTGTGAAGCATCACAATATACCACAAAATCTTCAATTCCTTCTGGTAGAGTCAACATAGGAGCATTACTTAATTTCTGCTTCAATACATCAAAGGCTTCCTGCTGTTTCGGACCTCAAACAAATTTAATATCTTTACGGGTCAGGGTCGTCAATGGAGTAGCTATCCTTGACAAGTTTTCTATAAATCTTCTATAATAACCGGCCAAACCCAGAAAACTTCGAATTTCAGATGGTGTCTTAGGGGCTTGCCAGTTCATTACTGCCTCGACTTTGGCTGGGTCAACTTGTATCCCACATTCACTAACCACGTGGCCTAAGAATTGTACTTCACGCAACCAAAATTCACACTTAGAAAACTTTGCATAAAGTTTCTCTTGTCTCAATAACTCCAAAATACACCTCAGATGTTTCTCATGGTCCGCCTGACTACGAGAGTATATAAGTATGTCATCTATGAATACGATGACAAACTTATCCAGAAAAGGCTTGCAAACTCTATTCATCAAATCCATAAAAGCTGCAGGTGCATTAGTGAGCCCAAAAGGCATCACTAAGAACTCATAATGACCATATCTTGTTCTAAATGTTGTCTTTGGAACGTCTTCAGTACGAACTTTGAGTTGATGATAACCTGACATCAAATCAATCTTCGAGAAGTAGCTTGCTCCCTGAAGCTAGTCAAATAAATCATCGATCCTGGGCAATGGATAGCGATTCTTAATTGTTAACTTGTTCAGCTCGCGATAGTCAATGTACATTCGCATTGAACCATCTTTCTTTTTCACAAACAGTATTGGAGCTCCCCAAGGCGAGGAACTTGGCTGAATGAATCCTTTTTCTAACAATTCCTCAAGTTGTGTCTTCAACTCTTTCATTTTTGTAGGTGCAAGTCTATACGGGGCTCTAGCAACTGGAGCTGCACCAGGTATGATATCAATTCTAAATTCTACTTGCCTATCTAGAGATAGACCAGGCAAGTCTTCAGGAAACACATCAGCAAATTCTGAGATAACGGGTAGGTCTTCGATCTTTGGCTTAGCTCCATCAATGGTTACTTGTGCCATGTAAATGACACAATTCTTCTTCAGGCATTTCGAAGATTTAAGTAACACACCCTTTTCGGACAAACCATAACGTACATCACCTTGCAGCAATTCACCGGTCGAAGTTTTGATTTCGATGAGCTTCTTGTTACAGGCTATATGGGCATGGTTACTAGACAACCAGTCCATACCAAGAACTACATAAAAATCTGCCAACTTCATTGGCAATAGCAAAACAGGAATAGAGTGATCCTTAATGGAAATAAAACATCCAGCAAGAATTGTAGAAGCGGTTTCTATCGTTCCATCAGCAAGTTCTACATCGTATGTTATATCTAGAGTTCTCATGGGCAAGTTTAATAAGGCACTAAACTTATGATCTACAAATGATTTATCAGCCCCGAATCAAAAAGAACTCTAGCATAAACATCATTAATAAGGAACGTACCTGTTATCACATTGTCATCGTTCACATCCTCCTTGGCTTTTATCTGGAAGGCACGAGCCTTTCCTTTCTTCGCCCCATCGTCCTTAGCAGTGTCCTCTTTCTTGTACTTAGGACAGTTGGGTTTGATATGTCCTTTCTCGCCACAATTAAAACAGGTGGCCTCCTTTAAATCCTTACATTCCAGAGCCTTGTGTCCATGCCTCTTATAAATCCCACAAGGCTTTGTCTGAAGCTCATCCCGACATGCACCAAAATGTCGCTTGTTGCACTTTCTGCATTTAGGCCTATTATCAGACCTTTGATGGTTCTTGTTTGACCCGAACTTCCTGTTCTTGTTGAAGCGATGAAACTTGTCATCATCTCTCTTCCTTTTCTCGCCACCTTCAGACCTAAGAGACCTCTGTCTCTTCAAATCCTGAGTTAAGACCATGGAAAGGTCTATAGCAGACCTAAATGTCACAGGCGTAAATGCCCTGACATCACCCTTAATCTCCGGCTCTAATCCGCCAATAAAACGTGAGATGCGTTTGGATTTGGTGGTGATCAAATATGGCACCAATCTCGACATAGAGTTAAATTCCGATACATACTTCCCACAGTCGAGATTCTTCATGGTTAGCCCAATAAATTCTGTTTCGATCCTTTCCAGCTCATGAGGCGGGCAATAGGCATCCTTTACCAATTCAACAAACTTTTCCCAACTCAACTTATACAGATGAACCTTCCCAGACGACTGGATCATCGACTTCCACCACGTGAGGGCATCGCCCTTGAATGATTGCGCTACATACTGCACTACGTGTTTCTCAGCGACCCACTGATTTCTACAATAGTTTCGATCTCATCTAACCATCAGAGCATTTCCACAGCTCCTTTTTCACCAGTGAAGTCACGTGGTTTGCAAGACACGAAGTATTTATAGGAGGAACCTTTCTTATTGAATTGGGTCTTTCTGTGGTACTCCTTCTTTTCCTTTCAATATTCGACGAATGCTTAGAGTCGTCTTTCTCGTGAGAGGGATGTTCAGATTTCTTTTGCGATGAATGCTTAGAATGGTGTGAAGATGTATGCCTGGATGTGTGCTTAGAGGTATGCTTGGTATGTGAAGCACTGGATTCACCGTTCTTCTAGTCACGATCTTTAATTGCTTTTTCTACTCGGTGGCAATTATGCCTGCAGTTCACCTCTAGTAGTTACAATCTGTTCATTGGCACCTCCATCCCTTTGGTGGCTATCTGCTTCATCTGAACTAGCCATCCTTGTACTTTGACACTGAAGCAATCACGTAGAATCTAATGAGTTACACTTGTTTGATTGATTGATAACGGCACAAACGACCTTAATAAGGGGGGTTAAAAGGTGGCACAAATAGGCCTGTCACAAGGACAATTTTAGAGTAGCACTAAGGGCTTGAATTATAAAATCAAGATCACAATGGATCAAATAGCTTCGAGGTTCGAACATAGTTTTACTACCTCGAGACAGAGAGTCGTAGACTGCAACTGTCATTTCACTAATGGACATAACATAGCCCGAGTGCATTACATCACTAATGGATGTATTAATATGGTCGTAGGCACTACACTACTAATGGGTGTTTAATTAATGAATCATCGCATTGATGATTTCTGATCAAGATCAAAATAGATTATATAGGCTTGGACGTAGTCCTTTGCCTTGACGGCTTGTGTGGTTCCTCAGGTCACACTACCAGGAGATTAATACCTTGAATATATTAACCTTTTAGAATAGCAATTCCTTGAAATGGTTTAAGTAGCTAGTCCAGATCAGGCGGACTAGTGAAGTTTAGAACGTAGTTCACCACTTCTGGATAGAAGGACTCTTTATAGGATTTCTCAACCTTAACTATCAGGGTAGAACACAATATAATTAACTACCGTTTTGCCAATATATGTGACCTAATCACTTGGCAGGTGCAAACCATCAAGGAGATTTCTTGGAAATGTTTCGCAGATCACAAATTTCGAATCAATATCGAGACGTTGGCTTGAACAACTGATATTATAATAGTACATATAACATTAATCCAAAAGGAATTTTATTAATATTAAAATTCAAATTACAATTGCCCTAAACGGGTCTTTTACAAGAAAATAAGATAGATTGTCCTCGCAGGGACTAAAATAAGAAACATACCCTCACAGGGGCGTTAAAATTAAATATTTGTCCATGCAAGGACTTAATTTAAATTAAACATGGTACATAAGGATAATATGGAGCTTAATCCTTCTTCCCCGTTAACTTTTTCATCAGCCTTTTTAATAGTTTTTAGTTCTTCTTAGCGTCCTTGGCTGATTTCTCTTGTAGCTCTTTTACTCGTTCTATTGCTTCGTTCAGAACGTTCATAGTTGGTGGCGGCTGTTGTGGTTGCGGTTGAGTTTGGGGTTGAGGGGGTGCAATCGGATGTTGGTACTCATAGTAGGGATATCCGCCTGGTTGGTAGGGATATGGGTAATGTGCATTCATAGCCATTTCTAGGTAAGGGTCAGGATGAGATATGTGATGGCTATGGCTATGCTCTGGCCAGGTAGAAGGATTAAGAGGATTATATTCTGGCAATTGTTGGTAGGTAGGTATGGGGTTATCAAAACCCAGTGGCAGAGGTGGTTGAAAAGGTTCGCCAAATGGTAGGGGTGGTTGAGGCTCAGGCTCAACAGTAGAAGGCGGTTGCTCGTTGAAAGGCGAGGCATAAGAAGGTCCACCCATTTGTGGATCTTCTGGGATAGTGGGGTAAGATGAAGGCTGGGGAGATAGTGACCCAACCCTAGGTCCCATTCGCACGGACATACGTGTGTTCCTCTTCCTAGATGGACGAGGTGGTAGTTGTGGCTGTTCCACCTGTTGGTCTTCAGGTGGAGGGGTATGGTGTATAGGTGTATGGTAGGATGGAGTGTGGTGGGATGGTGTGCTGTGGTAAGATGGGGTGTCGTAGAAAATATATTGTGAAAACTTTTCCTGGAATTCATCAGGATAGTGCTGTGGCGTTCCAGCGTATGAATTGGACCCGCTGGATAAATATATGGAATGACCCATTGATCCCGTTGCTGGCATTTCTGGATCGGAGTTTTCTTCCATAGGCTCCGGGGAATCTTCAGGTGGGGTTACAGAAGGTGAGTGAAATTGAATATCAAGGTTATAATTCCCATGGAAAGAATGGGAGTGTGAGTGATGAGAGTTGGGTAGGTTGTGGTGGCAACGAATCTGGCGGTGGGGAATATTCGTGGGATATAGAGTGACGATGAGGGTATGGTTCCCACGGTGATGAGGAGTCTCCTGACCCCTCGTAAGGGTTGTATTATGCGGGTTTGAAGGTCCTTGACCCGCAGCTCCACCTCTCATGAGGCCTTTTCCCTTCGCTCCTCTAGAAAATTTTAGAGGCATCTTTGACAATTCCTATTACAAAACAAATTAAAAACCAAGGCAAGTAAAATAACAAAATAAGGAAACGAATAATCCTAGGTCAAAGCCTAGACTCGAGAGTCTAAGGAATGTGTTTTCTTATGTCACTTGAGATCAAACACTAATGGGAAGTGTCGAATTCCCTCAAACGTTGGCTCTGATACCAACCTGTCACACCCCGACATCCACGTGTCTACCGGTGGGCCCGGTGGGGAGTATCATGACGTACAGTTGATATCATCATAACCAAATAAGCATAACACAGCGGAAGGCTTGGAATAAATAAACTATTACAACTGATAATGTCTAGTGTCCAAAATAAATAAATACAGACATGGTTGTAACTAGATCCACAGGCGGATCGAAATACATACAAAATGATAACAGACACTACAAGGCAATTCCCTAAGGTCACAATTCCTTGGTTATTCGCCCCGCAGCTCCCGGCCTATTCCGTACTTGCAACCTGTAACTTAAGCTTTTGAAAATATGTTAGTTTACACTGGTAAATACACTCAACTGACTCATTTTGAAAACCTTTTTTAAATGGTTTTAGGTGCGCTAGGCACGTTTTTTTAAAATAACTTGGGATAGTACAAAAGACCTTGTATACAGATTTACATGCTGGCTTTTACATATGAGGCCCGGTATAGAAACCGAGATATGATCGACTGACACACCACTCTGAACTTTCACACAGAAAGCAGGATAGCAATTACCCAGTGTATGCCTACACGCCATGCTATATTGTCGTGGCCACTACCAATTTAGTGAGCCAAGGATATCCCGGACACGGTCAAGCCCACCCTCAATGTTTTAGTTTCAGTCAACAGATCAAAACCGGGTTATGTAAGATTTCAGTTAATTATCACAACTGGATAAAACATTATCCCATACCCGACCAAGCGGTAGTAGTCTACCGTATCCCAAGCCCGTATAGGGAAAATAAGTTAAGAGTATTTACCTGAATTGAAGTTCGCAAGTAATCTAAATTCAGCCGTATTCTGAGCAAGTACAGGAGCAATCTACCGGGAGGCATTCAGTCTGGAGTGATGGTAATTAATAACCAATATTAGAATGCTAACGGGTCCTTAGTTAAGTCCTAGACTTGGACCGGTTAGTCTTACGCTAAATTATGATACGGTACGATACGCTAGATTAAGCGGTGACCGGAATAGAATGTTAATTGGACCCGAAAAGTACATAGACTTGTATAATATGGGAAGACCAATAACATTCTAGATTTTGATAAGGAATTGACAAAGTTAAACCCGTCTTGGTTTAAATACGTAAACTAGCTACGTATGTTTAACCGAACGCGTATAAGCGAAACCGGGTAACCGTAGGAGTCGTATATAAGTTCCATAATGAGATATGTTTAAAATATGTTATAAAATCAGTAACATTGGTAAGAATAGACCCGAGTTACATTTAAAACCGATTTATGCCCTACAAGGGCATTTTGGTCATTTTAGGCTTATAAAAGATGTTTAAAGTGAATCTGATGATATGACCTTAAATATTCTGTAAAAACATATATTTTATCATGTTATAACAGTAGGATATCAAATATATGTGTTTGATGATTTTGAAACATACTATGTCCCGTAGGGGCATTTTAGTCTTTTCACACATAGCTTTGAAGCCAAATTTGGGATTCTGAGTTCGGGACTTGTGCTTACTGTTTTTATGATGAAAATAAGTTTATAAATCAGTAGGTAACAAGTCTCGGTTCATAGTTATGGTTTTAAACCATACTTATGCGCCGAAAGGCGTAAAAGTCGCTAAAATGCCGTTAAATCGGTATTTAATATAAACTGAAGTTAGAACATGTTTTAAATGGCCAAAATATGTCATTTAACTTATAACATCAGTAAATTAAGGTTTTGATTATAAAAAATTTGATTCTGGCTATTTTTCCTTAAAAAGGGTAGTTTAGTCGTTTAGCGGCGATTAGCGATTCTTAAGCATACACTTATGTCATAAACTGAACAACATCCCAAATGGTCCTACTTATCATAACATATCAGTAAGTATACCATCCATATGCTCATATGTGCTAGAAATCTTATTTTGCGTAAAAAGGACCTATTTGCAAAGTTATAAGGATTTTTACGGAACTTATGTAATAAATCGGATTTCTTAGGAATTGAGTCACGAAACTTTAGGACAATATTATAGACAAAATCATGGTCATAAAATGACCAAAACTTAGTATCAAGAATGGCTCAAAACGGGTCAGAACTGAAAGTCAACAGAAGTCAACTGTTTGAGACTTTCGGTTACAAACCGAGCCTAGATCAAAAATTGACGAACCATACCTGTTGACATATGTTCAAATGCTTATTTTAAGGTTATTAATGCTTTAAAACATATTTTATAACATCCAGATCGTTAGTTATGAATTTTATAAAAACTGCTCAGTTTGACTTTTATTAACTTTTCGGTTGACTCGTCAATTGGCCATAAATCCGTGAAAATATGAGAATGCCCTCTTGAGGGTTTATTACCTCCATCATTATGAGCACGTAGGAAATTTCGTTACGCACAATGGTGGAGTATACCGGATTTATAGCAAGGTCAAGGCGTAATTACGACGAGACTTTGTCTAGGCTAAGAACTATGAAGAATCGACTTAGCACGAGATTGAACACTTACAATAGGTCCAAGAGTGTGCTAAGAACAGAATGGGAGCTTCACAAATGGCCAGGAACTCTCCTTGATGAACTTGGTAACAATTGATGAAGAAAGTGTGTCACAAGACCCAAACCTTCATCACATATATGGTCATGGATGCTCCTGAAGTGTTACTAGGTGTTAAGGACTAAAGTAGATGAGTACAAGTGTTGAGGGACGTGTCTAGAGGTGCTGAAGGGTGGCAAACCCGCGGATATGTGCAAAACATGCAAGCTGCCACGTTTTTACCAACTTTCTGTCGCTGCACCCTCTCGTGGGCCGTGAGAGGTGTGAGCCCAGGCAGTCGCGGCCCGCGACCGGGCTTTGGGTCAGCCAACCAAGTTTACAACTTGGTAAATTTAGTCCCTGCACCTTTAAACTACGTTAAACATTCATTTCTTGCATAATTGGCCCTTCTACTTCATTCCGAGACACAATAAGGATAGGATAAGCGATTCGACAAACCTTGATCCCTCCCGTTTTAGCGTAAAATACACATACGGATTACCGGGACACGTGTTGGAAAATATTGGACGTAAAAACACCTAGTGTTATAATCATGTATGAACATCCCGATACCAATCCGACAGATCTGTTAGGGCAAGTCATGAGAATGCAAATTCCCTCACCTCTTCCAACAACATCACTCCCAATAACCCCTGTTACCTCTAAAATTCAAAAGTGGTCCTCAGACAAAGCCAACCACAAATTAACACTTGTCAGGGCAAATGGGGAAGTGCAAAAGACTTCACTGAACAACATTATGAGCTTAAAAATTGAAGATCTGCAAGATTTATTGAATCTTCCTCTCGAAAGGGATGCTAATGATTCACTATCTATCTGAAAGATTTGAAAAGCAATTCAAAGCATAAGTTAAGATGATGTTGAAGAAGAGGAATAAAGATTGATCTAATAAACATCTGTTTTGGCATCATCTGTTCTAGGAGAGATTGTTGGACCTACAAAAGAACAGATGATATCCAAAAGCCAAAGCATGATCCACTGATCAAGAAATAAGCAAAAGACTGAACCAGTCTCTCCCCAAGGATAGTGAATCTTGAACACCTATTTAGAACATTTGTTCAAGAGCATGGCAAACATCTGATCGAGACTTGGAACCGCTGTTCAAGAATACCAACATATGTTGAAGACTAACATCTGTTGAAGACCAAAGCACTGATCAAGCCAAAGGTCTAATGAAGAAGACCAAACATCTGTATGGCCAAACAGATGTTTGGACAATTGCAACAGAGGATAGCTTAGACAGTGGTTTCTCAGTGTAACACTATTTATTTTATCGGTGTTTAGTTTAGCTTAGGTCAGATGTTACGATTTGCACAAATTTTTGCAAACATCTGCGGAATCTTTTCTGTTAGGAATGTTAGATGTCACTATCAGGTGACGTCAGCCAATCACTGAATAGGCCTTTCGTACTTAGTATAAATAAATCACACCGGTTAGTGATCTATTTATCACACACACTACACTTTCTCGTGTACGAACTGTCTTGTTTATGTGATCAGCTGAGGGTGAGTCAGTAGAGTCAATCGAATTGTAAGGCATTCAAGCCTTGATGATTAATGAAAAACAATCTTTGATGATGACTTCCAGTTTGTGAATTTTATTGTGTTAATCAATACTTGTTTTCAAACAAAGATACTCAGTTTCTAACAGACTCTATCAAAACTTGTGAATTTCATATAAGCTTCGTGTGAGTCCGAATTTCACACCCCTAGTTAAAGCGGAGATCAATTTAGACAACGCGCAACAAAAGAAATAGGCTAACTCGAGCTCAACTTTATAGGACAACGAGCCTTCATGGGGATGTTCGAGCGTGGCTCAGAAAGCTCGAATATTATTTGATTACAAACCTTCTTTCCAAATAATTTGAAAGTGTACACAATAATAACATTTAATAATGAACCTCTTACCATAAAACAAATTATTGTTCACACAAAATAGTTAAACTAACATTCTAGTTTGTATTAACATATGTTACAATTTTATTAGTAATGGACACATCCATTCAATGTTCTACATGGAAAACAATCTCCTACAATGTTTTTGCCGATGTTGTAGACTTGCTACCTCAAGATTGATCACCTCATCAATCAAATCTTTGAAAATGAGACGCTCTATGTCTAACACTACCCCTGGAACCTCATAACAACACTTTTCCCAGTCTTCAGATTTTTTATTTAAATCTGCAATTACAATGTTTATCACTTCATAATCCTCCTCCTCATCATAAATGCATCTTTTGGTGCAGTTTTGAAGTGTATCTATATCTAACCATAATTCTTCCAATAGTTTCTCTCCATTAAAAAATTTCCCACATCTTTTTCCATTCAAACTGATAGTTTCTTGAAGAGAGCTTCATTCACAGAATCAAATATCATTTTTCTTCTGATTTTCTCATTGGATTTTGATCCCGGGTTCTCCAGAAAGTGGAACAACTCTGGTTTAATCAAGCTGCTAGTTGGATGAAGCTGGACTTGCCTGATGGCAGAGTCTAGATCTTTTAGAAAACCCGAGGCTGATAATATCTCTTTGATGTATATGTGATCTTCATTTGTGGTTTTGCAAGGATATACAAGTGTTTCATCCATGGGGTTTGATGATTCCGTTTGTTGAACGAGATGAGCTCGGTTTTCTAATTTCACATGCCCTGCGTCTGTGTTGTTCATCCATTCGGTTTGATCATCGTGTAAATTCTCATTTGGTTTATTCCTTATTGGAGATGGTGTGTCTTCTATGAAAAACGCATCAAGAACTGAGTCAGGACTCGGTTGTTCCACAGAAAGTTTGGCAAGTTTAACCAGTGGGATGTCTTCTATCAATCTTTAGCAAAATTATTCTGAAAAGATAGAAATGGCACATGCTAATGAAGTTAAATATACAACAAATACATGTAAATGTTCATATGTGTGACTGTGCGTGCAGGGGCTCATATTTAAGGGGGGCTGATTTTCAGGTTATGACTACTTTTGATTCTTCCTCTCGGATCTAAATTTTCTCAGCACTAAATATATTGAATTTATAGTTGGATTTGTGTCAATTTGTGGTTTCTATGTATACAAAATCATGTATGTCATCATATTCCCATGTGTTAGGATCCAAAGAAAAAGTTCTTTTTTCTTTACGAAAAGGAATGACTTTTAAATCCGCTTTAGGCTCCAAAAAGGTGGAGCCAACCTTGTGTGCGTGTGTGTATAAATGTGTATATTTTTTAAAAGAAACTGAACCAACCTCACTCACCTTGTGATTTTTCTTTTGCTGATCATTTCTTGCGACTTCCAGTTTACTTTGAGAAGCCAGATTAGTTTTGCCTTTTGATTTAAAGGAAACTTTATCACCATCATTCCTGCACCTAAATGATTGCTCATTGTTTTGCATTGGTTTAATGGGCATGATTCTTGGGCCTTTGGTCTTCAAATTGGATTGCTTTATAATTTGGCTCGGATCAGATGATTGCGCGTTAAAACATTGCTTGTCAACACTATTCTTTGGCTTTTGCAACCTTGGGCTCAGCGTCTTATCAGTTGCCTTCATGTTCTTTGGGTTCTATCGTTCACCTGCTTTCTAGCCGTATGGTTAACGTCAAGATGACTTGTTATCATCTTAGGTTCAGTAGCCATCTTGGCTGGTTTCATGGCCCGGTTCACAAGCTCACGTCTCTTTGGTGAGCTAGTCCCCTTGACTGTGGGTGAACACGGTTGGTCGGTCTTCTGTATGTCCAGAGACTGCTCTTGGTTCTTCACCCCTGTTTTGTTCATTTGAATCGCTTCAAGTATCTGCTTAAGTGCTCTGAGGTCTTTCCCTGAT
Source organism: Scalesia atractyloides (assembly GCA_947069175.1). Classification (NCBI taxonomy): domain Eukaryota; kingdom Viridiplantae; phylum Streptophyta; class Magnoliopsida; order Asterales; family Asteraceae; genus Scalesia; species Scalesia atractyloides. The sequence goes on along the minus strand of CAMTDV010000014.1, from coordinate 24,687,415 downwards.
GTGTTAAACTTGAGTTCATTCAACATTTTCTCCATCTCGCCATAAACAGAAGGTTTTTTGGCCCGATTACTGCCTTCATACTGCTGCAAAGCTGGTCTAATCCTTGAGTGCACCCTTGGAGAACTTGAAACCAATTGGTCACCAAAATCTGGTTTAATCTTTAAGGGCTCAACTTCACAAACAGAGTCTGTTAAACTATCCAGACCCATTAACCGAGCCACCACACCTGACGACGGTCTTTTGTTACTTCCTGGTTCGCTTCCTGACCCGTTCATGGAATTCGAGTGTGAGTTTTGCTTGCTATCTAAGGATAGCCTTGGAGGTTCTTTGACTTTGAAAGATGACTTCAACGAATATTGTGATTCCCTTTCATCACAAGAGAATCTTGATATCTCCTTGACTTCTTTTACTGCGGATGAACTCTTCTGATTCTTTGCAAGGTTTCGGTCTTTTCTGTCATATTGAATGGATTTTTGCTGTACGAAAGGCCTTGGGGAATCGAGGTGCTTCATGACAGGAGGCGTGCGCTCATGTTTTGTCACCCGGATCTCTCTAGTCATGGACTCCTTGACTACATCTCGGATATCAGGTGGTGGTAAGGACCGATCTGGTTGTTTTTTGGGCAAGGTTGGGGATGTGGGTTCGGAGGGAAGTTGCCAATCGTTTTGAACTCGCCTACTACCTTCGAAAGATGAGAAGGTGGTAGATGAACAAGAAGAAGAAAATGAGTTTCTTGATGATTCAGCTGAGGCTCCATTCTTTTCTATCATTTTCTTTTGGTTTTTCTCCTGTATATAATAAATTAGTTAAACATTTATGTTTCTGTTAATGTTTAGATGTGGTAAAAACTACAAATTACATTCTTTTTCACCTTAGGTTTCTCTGATGAATTCTTGATCTCCTTTTCACCTTGATCACGTTCACCTAAACAACAAGTGGTTTGTCATTAGTCATTACATAGATTATACTAGGATGAAAATAGATTAATTGACCACTTGTGTTAAACAAAATAGTACTTTTCAAAACAATATCAATATGACTTTTTACATTTTAGTATCAAGAAAAGTCAATGGTTAGGCGACATGTGGTGTACTTTTGCGTCGACACACGCCCACCCTATCATGACACATGGGGTACTTTTGCGCCCCCAATACATATTTTGCGTCCTGTGGCACAAAAATACATTTTTTGAGATGCTTCTTATGTTCTCATTGGTTGTAATCATTTGCAACGGTCAAAATTTTAATCTGAAAAGAAAAAATTCAATGGGTATTTTGTTTTAAGTGATTGGTCAACTAGGCTATTCTCGAGATTTTACCTTACATCGGCCCATTGGTATGGCGCAAAAATACATTTTTTGAGATACTTCTTGTGTTTTCATTTGTACCGTTGCAGTCAATATAAACGATCAAAATTTGATTTGAAAAGAAAGTCAATGGCTATTTCGTTTTAAGTGATTGGTCAACTCGGTTATTCTCGTGATTTTCCCTTACATTAGCCCATTGCTATGGCGAAAAAATACATTTTTTGAGATCCTTCATGTGTTTTCATTTGTACGGTTGTCATTTTTAACGCTCAAAATTTAATTTGAAAAAAAGTCAATGGCTATTTCTTTTTAAGTGATTGGTCAACTCAACTATTTTAGTGATTTTCCCTTGCATATTGGCCCATTGCTATTAGAATAAATAAATTTGTGACCATTAGCAAAGCTAGACGCCACTATATAATTATAAGTAGAAACTAAAAGAACCTCTTTTTATCCACTAGATAATACAAATTGCACAATTTTACACAAAAACTAATAAGGACAAAACAATAATATTATATTTGTTGGTAAAAAGTATACATGACCGGTAGATGTAAGGTAGTTGGAATATTGAGATACAACGGTTGTTACAACATAACTACCATTACATTAAAATTCATCTACCTGTTTCCATGAAAATAATATCTATCAAGACTTCATAGAATGTAACTTAAAACACTTAACATTATGCAGATGAACACACACAAACACACTCTTAACAACATAACTGAATTCAATTTGTACGGTCGTACCTGCGGTTAGCCTGTTCTGGACTGGGCCGTGGCGGTGTAGGCCGAGAAGGTAACGGCGGTCAAAGAGCTGAAAAATCCCATTCATGCATCCCAACTGCTTCTGCAGCCCTTGTTTATCTTCTCTTAGTGTGTGTACAACCTTAGTAGCCATTATTAAAAAGTTTTTTTTAAAAAAAAGCCACCAGAAGAAAAACAAAAGATGCTTTTCTTGTTCAAGCGTGCAGAGGATTTGATAGTTTTTTTTCTGTAAAGCTGCAGAAAGAATGTGCAGAAATATGTAGTTTTGGCTCCACTTTATTATAGAAGGGTGAAAGAAGGATTTGAACTTTTTTTATTTATTTTTTTTTTTTTGGCTCCTTATAGGAGGCTGCTAGATGTATAGTTGGAAGGGATTTTGAAGCAATATATGGAAGTATTGGTGGATTATTTTATGTGGGAAATGAAATGAGGAGCAATTTTCTAAGATTAAGAGGGAAATTTGGATGGTAGTTTAGATTTATATAATTATTTTTGAGAGTTTGGGTGTGGATGTGGTCAGATCTGGACAGCCATGTGGACAAAGTAATGTTGATGGGGTATGCAGTCTGGCCCCTTTCATGTGGAGTTTGTCAGTTGAAGAAGCTAACTACATACTATTAATACATACATTGTTGTATTGTCAATTTGTGGTTTCTAAACCCCTTTTGTAGTGCATTCCTTTGGTATAATACTAATAGGGGTTAACGTAAACCGATTGAATCGTCTAAATCAAAGCATGTCGGCTGGTTTTTCTGGTTTGAGATTTAAACGGTTCGGTTGATGGTTCGGCTTTTACACTTTGCCAGTTTAGCGGTTCGGTTTGATTTGTAACTTGGAATCGGCCATACAAACCACATTGGTTTCTTTTATTAATTTATATCTTTTTTGTTCTTTTTTGGAATATATAGTTGAGATATGCATAAATCATTTTTAATATGTTAATACAAACTAATAATTTAGGATAAAAGAAAAAAATCAATTCAGTATGTCAAACTGAACCGTTAAACCACCAAATTGGTAAAACCGACCTGTTTGGTTTGTCATTTTTCAAAACCATATAAAACTTTTTGGTCCAGAATTTTCATCAAATCGGTCGAACTGGACCATGAACACCCATGAATACTAACGACATAACCTTTTTTTGCGGTGCATTCCTATGATAATTAAAAATTTTTAATTTTTTATTAAAAACCAAAACCAAAAATGTTCTATACATTAAAGTTACAATCCGGTCCGCTATCGCCTTGTTTAACTTAAATGGACTAGTTAAGGGTAAAGGGAGTGGTTAAACACTTGAAAGTGGCAAACTTCAAAATCAAATAATTTGAGGGTGCCATGTCATTCCACCTAAAGAGTTTAAACTATGCTAAAAAAATGTTGGCAATTGTTACACTTGATGAATTGATAAACTTTTGTTTTTGTTTTTTTCTTTTTTTAATTATGTGTTAAAATAAAACAACTAAAACATCAAAATTAATTAAAAAAAAACCATTACATTAATTGTTTGTGCCATTTTTCATTATATGTTATGTTTTTTTTATTTGTTTGTGCCATTTTTCAATTTTTTTTTTGGGTTTTAAAAAAAATGTTATGTTTTTTTTTTAATTTAAAATAGCAGCAGCAACAACACACACGCACCTATCTTTACCGACTCGGCAAAGGTTTGCCGACCACCAGAGTTTACTGAGCGGCAAAACCCAACGGCAGTGGTGTTACCGTGCGGTAAACCGTTTTGCCGATTGGGTTTGCCGCCCACATCCCATCGCCCTAACAAGCATACATACAAAAGAAAATGTCCCATGGCTAAGCAAGCTGCTATATTTTGAAGGTAGCTTGTAAAGTAGAATACATTCATCATGTGCCTCCATGTACATAGGCAGTACAATGATTGTCTACATACATGATTATCAAGGTGCAAGTGATGTACTGCATGCATGCATTATCTACATGTACTTTTACTTAATACATATCCATCTATCCAATTAACTTGCTTTTGTGGGGCAGTTGACTCTGATGGCTGGTCTTGGGGGCATGACCACATGCTTAAAGGACTCACATGAGGATTGCTTGCCTTTGTTTCACTAAACATTCACCAACCATTAGCCATCAATCAAACCATCCTAACTAGGTTCCAAGAACTTAAAATAAAGCCACATTAGCATGCCACTTTAGCTACATGATGACCCCCCCCCCCCCCAACCCCACCACAAACAAATCACCAAGTGTTATGTACATATAAACAGGCCCATAAGAGAGTTGGATGGATCTTTATGGTTGTTTGTTTGTGATTTGTTAAAATTTGGGTGGGTTGGAAGGGGATATGGTGTGATTCTTACAGGGTGTCAGTAAAATATGGATTGTATGTTGATATGAATATTTAAAAGGTTGGTAACTTTTTACACATTCTTCTAGGGTTCTAAAAGGGGGTTGAAGATTGTGTGAGCATTAAACAAGGGTTACAAGTTGTTAAACTGATTGTTATTTGCAAGTCAAGATTCCTTCTTATCCCTTTTTCATCACATGAAAAGGAATGAAGGAGCATAAAAGTTTTGTGCATTTAAGCTTGGGGCCGATCCTTTAAGGAAAAGAAACACTTTTCATCTTTTATTTATTTATTTGTATATATAGTGAGAGAAATCACTAAATTATTAAGAGCTAAAAGAATACTTATTTTAATTATTATTTTTGTTTTTCCCCGATCTATGGAGAAAGAAGGAAACTTATCCTTGAGGGGAGTAGAGAGATCGATGATTAATCATTAATTTCATAAAATGGTTTTAAAATGATTTTTTTAATTTCTAAAATATGTAATGTGTATAAATAAATAACTACATTTCAAAGTATCCACATGTAATTTTTCTTAAGGTTCGTACATGTGAATTAGCACAAGTGACATATATTCACAAGTATAATACGGTTGAGACATGGTTGGAGCAACCAATCACTTACCTAAAACTTAATCGAAAAGAAAATGTTATGGATAATATTGTTCTCTCAAAAATGATCGTTGTTCGGTATTTTTCTTTAATTTTTTTTACCAAAGAAAACCAAGGCCTCTCGCCTAAAACTTAAGTTAAACCCAACATCTTACCATGATTCTTCTTAATTAATGAAATTAACTTAGCATACACGACTGAAGATCGTGTACGCATGTTTGTTTCAGTTTACAACGGTTATAAATCAAATTGAATATATAGTATGCCTTTATAAACCATGAACCAAGAATAATAGATTCGTCTTACTTTGTAAATCATTCCATTCCACACGTTTTACTTTGTAAATCATTCATCTTATTTTCAACTTAGACACATCTTAAGCTTATTATGAATCTCTCATCAAAAAGAGAGATGATTCCGTACAACATTATATATTGTAGTGGATATATGTAATTGTCCCTTAATTAAATTACATTTTTACTACTATTTTCTAAATGTACTAGTTGAGATTTGATTGATTGCCCACAACATATTTCAAAATAGATTTGAGCTGTAACTGTATACAATGGTAAACAACACTTTGTTTTTTAAGACTTTGTGTACAAATGTGGATTCTTGATCCCATTTCAATCTCTTCCAATTATATTCACTAAATATTATTTGAATTTGCAGCAATCTAAATAGCAAACTTTGAATAATAATTGAAAGTAAGATGTCATATTTAAGTTATTTGGTGGTTTAAGGAGCACGACAATGAAGACGAAAAGACTATTAACCAATAAACATCCAACTTCTTTTTTCTTAATTTGCCTACACTTTGTTCTTTTATTTAATAATTTCATTGGATTATTTATTTTTATTCATACATTTTCCAGAAAAATACGAAAACACATATCATTTTCTAAGTATAAATGTAGTTTTGTTAGTGAGACATGACATTAAAATATTTATTTATTTATGTATATTTATATTAAAAAGTATACATAACTATAATGAGATTCAATGAAATATTAAAGTCAATGGTCAGTGTCAAGTAAAATCATATTACAAAAATGGCCAGATAATGAAATCAAAAGTCACCTAATTGCACATGCTTTGTTTCGGATCCACGTAATCCACTCTTGATTTCAATCACCTTTTTCTCTAATTAATCTTTAATCTGATTCTGATTCTTTCATCTATATGGAGCTAATCATTTTACCAACTATGGTTTACCACAAATAATTATTATTCTACAAATTTAAATTAATTAGGGGGCGAAGATAAGGGGTGAGGATCGACAGTTCCAGTCTTTTGTTTTCACTGCACCAAACGCAAAACAAAACCCATCACCGCGATATCCACCTAATCCCGTTTTTTCGGCCATTTGTCTTTCCCGAGTTCACGTCTTTCTGACAATGATCGACGGTTCTAGTCGTTCATTTTTTCCGGTTCACTTTTTTCGGTTTCAATCTCCACCTCAATCACATTTCTTCGATATTTCAACTCAGTGAAGTTGTAGAGAGGAATATTGTGGTGGAGTGCGGGGGAGATTTGGTTTGGGTGGGGTGTTTGTCAGTGTTTGTAGATGGGTGTGACATCAGGGTTATTACGGTGGAGGACTAGTCGCGGATCGGCTAGGGATGTTAATAGAGTTAATTAATTTTACCCTTTCAGGTGTTATTATAATTTATTGTATTTAATTCTTTTAGTAGTAAGGGTAGAAAGGTAATTTTATATAACGTATGCAAAGAAAAAAATGTAATTAACAATTGAATTGTAGAAATTACAACCATAATTTTTTAAAACTTTTGGAAAAAAACATGAATTAAAAAACCTTAGGACTATTCATGTAATTAACACTAATAATTGACCCGGAGATCTTTCTAAACCTTGTGATTGCAAATTAGGTACACATAGTTCAAGTTCATTGTTTAAATGGCATGTGCTTTTGCAAGGTGTTTTTTTATTAATATTTATCTCCAAAGTACAACGTTTCATTTTTTATATGCTCTCATATAAAATTATTGAAGAGTAATTTTTTTTAAACACAAAACTAAAAATTGTTCAAACTTTTTGAGGATAGAAACAAATATAATCAACTTTTCTAAAAAAGTTACAAAATTTAAAGTGATAAATGTAGCCATGTGTAGTTAAGATGTATAAGGTCATAGCTATAAATCATAAATTTGAGCTTAATTATGGAGCTTATGAAATTGATAGGTTTTAGCGTTGATCTCATAGTGAAAGTACGAGTATGTAGGTGATAATATGGTATTTAGGCTATTGGGTATGGTTCTTCACGTCCCATCATCACATCCTTCACATCAGCTTTATGTCATCCCTTCCCCTCTATCCCTATCAAGAAGAATGATGTTCTCCATCCTTCCCCGTCACATCCAATCAAGGATCCAACGTTCAAAATCAATCGGAGAAATGGGAAATTTGCCCAAATACACGGAAGAGAGGTCGGGGTTGGTGTTCCCCTTCCTTCCAAATGTCACATCAGCATCTCCGACCTCATACCCTTTAGCCTTAGAAGTTTACTAGTCTTCTTGAAAACAACAAGGTTACTATTTACCAATAATGTTGCACGAGGCTCTACCACTAATGGAGTTGTAATAAATCATCTATTTACCAATAATGTTGCACGAGGCTCTACGAATAATGGAGTTGTAATAAATCATGACAATATCTCAAAGGTGGTCTCCACAAGATAACTTCAAACGAATATTGTTAGTAACACCCTAACTTTTGAGGCTTAAAGATGTGGAGCTCTATGATGGCTTCAAAATCCGAACACAATGTTTGTTTTTAGTAGACTATAATAAAGACTTGTTATAAACATAATGTGTAGTCTTGGGCGATCATCATAATTCTACATGTTGTGGTCTATAAAATGAGCTTCGGTTTATCATGAATAGTTTAATGTGTGTTACCTAATTTGCGTTTTTGCGATATCAAGGCTCCAAGTCAATTATTAGAGTAAATTGCATGAATAGTCCTTGGACTATATGGTTTCATAGTTTTCCATATTTTTACACTAACGGTACCGACTTGGTACCGTGCTGCCATAATCATTTGGTATTTGGTTTTTGTTTTCTACTCATTTACCTGTTTGGTATTATCATTACAGATTCAGTACTGATACGATACCAGTTTCATCCCTACTTTTTAGTTACGGAAGTTTATTTAATTTTCTTTGTTGTATACTGATTATTATTTTTATGCAATTTGTTAAATATTTATCATTAATAGTTTAAATCTTATGAATGTCTCGTTTATATGATGTTACACTCATTTATGATTGTTTCTTTTGTATTATCTAGATTGTTAAATATCAACATTGACGTGTTATAAGGCTATGTGGTGTGGTTATGACCTAAATGACCATCACCACCCTCAATGTCACTGTCATGTCACCCCACCCTCATCCATCAACCTAATCCACCACATGATATGGGACCATGACCCTCACTATCATCCACTATCCTCCCCCACCAATGAAAATCTCCTAATTAATTGAAAGCGGGTTATGGTTGCCATGGATTATACCATATGAACCACCATGGTTTGCACAGGGGCGTTGTAGAGGTGGTCCCAGGTCCTGCGTAGCAATCTATGACCCAAACCACCATCCCATTAGGGATGGTAATGGGTCGGGTTCAGGTCGGGTATTAAAAAATCTCATACCCATATCCGGTTATAATATTGTGTCCCATACCCGACCCAATACCCGTCGGGTATCGGATATACCCATGAGTTTGTTAAAAGATATACGTTGAGATTTCTAAGTACATTTTTTTACTATTATAATTATTATATAATATTATTTATACAACAACTATTATAAAAATTAAATGTACATTAGATACGTACAAGTTTTATCATAAATTAATAACTTTATAATACTTCACAACATACAAAATGTAAATACTACTATCGAATGCATTTACTAAAAGAAAATTTATTTTTTCACATTTTGAACATAGTAAAATAAATCACCAATAGACAAGGGTTAATGGAAAATAAAGATATAAATTAAAAAGGATATATAGTTCGGGTAAACGGGTATGTGATTTCGGGTAATCGGGTCGGGTATCACCTAATCTCATACCCGACTCATACCCGCGAATTTTTTTAAAACTAATCCCATACCCGTCCCAATACCCTTCGGGTATCGGGTATACCCGTCCCATTTGTGTCAGGTTTCAAGTATACCCGTTGAGCTCGGGTATTTTTGCCATCCTACTTTCCATACCTCATAACCTAAGAGACCGGAAAAAAAAGCTTCTTAAAAGTTTACTTGATCTGTGTGGTAAATGATTGTGTTACAATATGTTTTAATGCTTACCAATAATTTTCATGCATTATTTTTGAAAAAAAAATTATGTGCAAGAATATATTAAAGATGTTTTTATTATATTTTATCCAGTCATATTCAAGAGAAAATTTTAAAAATATTACAAAAACAGGTTCAACACACATATAGGGTATGTTTGGCATGAAGCTTTTAGGAGCTTCAAGCTTTAAGCTTTTAAGAAAAAGCTCTAACTTAATAAAAAGCCTTGTTTGGTTGAAGGAGCTAGAAGCTTTTAGGTTAGGAGCTTGAAGTTTTGGTTAAACGCTCCTACTAGTAGCGTTTAGAAGGAGCTACAAGCTTTTAGGAAAAAAATGACTATTTTAACCTTTAAAAATAATTATCTTTCTAATGTACCAACTTTTTAATGTCTATTTTGGTCATTTTATACATTTTATTAAAAGCTCCAGCCACTCTGCCAAACACCTAAATAAATCTAAAAGGCTACAACTACAGCTACCAGCTTCCAGCCTCCAGCCCACCAGCTTCCAGCTACCAACAACAGCTACTTGTTGCCAAACATACCCGTAAATAGAGAGAGAGGAGTTATTTTACATAATATTTTTAACGCGTGATGTGTAGAATATCACCAAGATAAATAGTTCGGATATTCCAGTAAAGCACTATTTTACTTTTAGAATGTTTTATATTACATAGTTTGATGTGATTTAAGCATTAAAAAAATACTATATGATAATGTGATGAGCCTATTAATTTCCTTCTAACAGACACAAGCTACAACCATATATTCCAATCATTCACCATCCACCTCGAGTGTTCAATCTATGTTATACGATCATTCACCCACATATTAATTTTTTGGATAAAAAACAATAACATTGAACATTTTTTATAATAATAAAATAAAAGCACTACATATAAATAATTTGAAACGCGTCTCCAAGAGCTTTTGCGAGTTACCTAAATAACTAAAATACACTACATAGTATTATTAAAAAAAGTTGATTCAACATTATACAATACATATTTAAAAAAAAAAACATTACTTTTATCACGATCCTTAATCGTATTCGCATTGATCTAAACACATACTAAAGCCATTTATAGTCCAAGCTAAATGATTCAGGTTGGGATTGTTTGGATTCATTTCTTAGATAGAAAAAATGGAAATTTTGTAGTTGTATAGAAGTAGAGAAGAAATTGAAAATTGTTGAGAAAGAAGATATTTTAATAAATAGAACTTTTTTAACATAAAATTGACCATTCCAAAATGATCTACAAACAAAAGGCTTGAATGATGAGTGTGATGGGCTCTCGCAAGGTCCTTGATTTTGCGAGGTGAGTGGGGTGGCGGCGTGTTGTTCACCACTCCCCCGTGGTGTTTCGTAGGAGTCCTGTCCATCTCCCACTAGTATAACACGCAACCTCAGCATAGCATGTACTCATGTGATGCCAATTATATAGATGACTAAATTACAGAAATAATCTATATAAGAGTTTAAATTTAAAGCTTTTAATAATTATTAATACCATCTCTACTTTTGATTTTGATACATGCAGATTAAGATTACCATCTTAAAGTCGATATCATGTGGAGTATATAACGAATTCTTTTAATTAATAAATATTAATACTTTTAACCATCAACATAAAAACACAAATTTAAAACCAAGTCTGAAAAAGTACTACATAATCTACCAAAAAAACACATTAAAGCCCATTATTTCCAACACAACCATAGAGAACATAATCTACCAAAAAAAACACACACAAAGTAACAAGCAGGGACAAACACAAACTAAAACTTCATAAAGTTCACAAATCAAGAACCCTAAAACTTATGTCCCTAAAACAAACAAAATGTTTACAAGTCAAAATCACAAATATTAAACTTATGAAATATCACTGTCAAAATGTTTACATAGTGAAGACAATGTGGTTCACTACAACAAAATTGGGTGTTAAAGTTCCATAGCACAAACCATGGTGCATGAACAAGTTCATTTTATGAGGAATGGTAAAAATCTTTGCGGCATTTTCTTTTTTTGTCTTGGCTCTTCTTATATAAACTCCCCATGATGTTTTTATCATTTAATCGCTCGATAATGCTCAAGTAAAAGGCCCAGTGTGGGTTGTGTTCATCAATGGCACCTTGACCAAATGGGTGTTGCTCTACATACGTCTTGACATCATCTGCGGCTGCCAAACCTTCCAGATAGGTTTGAAGTTCGCCTTTAGGAGCTGCAAGAAGAATCAACAACACTTTTATATATATAATATGTTTGATGAATTAGATATAACTAAAACCGCTGTTTTATTTGTCGCTCACCTAAGAAGTTATCATCTCTATTCTTGTCGCTGTAAGATGCAGGAAAGATTCCCGTATGCTTCTGCAAGATTAACAATATAAACCAAAACAAAATGAGTATATTTTTAGAGTTAATTACGTTTTCCGTCCCTGTGGTTTGTCAAAAATCACTATTTCAGTCCATTAGTTTAAAATTGCGAAAACAGTCCCTATGGTTTCACTTTCGTAACTATTACAGTCCAACCACACTAACGCCATCCAGTTATTCCGTTAGTTTACTTGAAATGACCATAATGCCCTTGTTATTAATATTAAAATTAAATAAATAAAGAGTTAGTTACGTTTCTCGTCCTTGTGGTTTGTTAAAAATAACCATTACAGTGCATTAGTTCTAAAAATTGCCAAAACAGTACCGGTATCCTTCACTTTACTTTTTGGCAATTTTTAGAACTAATGGACTGTAATGGTTATTTTTAACAAACCACAAGGACGAGAAACGTAACTAACTCTTTATTTATTTTTTATTTTAATATTCATAAAAAGGGCATTCTGGTCATTTCAAGTGAATTAACGGAATAACTGGATAGCGTTAGTGTGGGTGGACTGTAATAGTTACGAAAGTGAAACCACAAGGACTGTTTTCGCAATTTTTAAACTAATGGACTGAAATGGTGATTTTTGACAAACCACAGGGACGAAAACGTAATTAACTTATATTTTTATCATGACAAAATTATTATCGTATAACTGTAGTTAATAATTTGATTCATGAAATATAGATATGACTCATATTAGCTGAAAAAAGGTAATGATCTTACAGGATTGAGCAATGCCTTGTATGGAGAATCGTCCACCAACAATGTATTTGATTCATAAAACGTTCCTTTCACCCAAGACTTTTTAGGACCATCTTCATCCCAGATTTTTCTAAGATCTTTTACGACTACATTCTTATGTTTGACTTCAAGAGTTCCAATACCTGAATCTGTGCATTTGCAACTATCCTGAATTCCATACTTTAGATCAGTGGTTGCTCAAATTACAATAGAGGCAGCTGTGTCGGTAAAAAATCTGAGGTGACAAATAATATTTACCAACTGTATCGTCTCCCAAATATTGGTATACTGAGAGTAGTTAGATTTGACAGATATAACAAAGTCTAAACGCACTCACCCACAAAAAAAGCAGTTTCTTCTTCAAATCTCCCAACAGAAACCGGTACCAAATTTTTCCTGCATATAGATAAAAAAATTACTTGTGGATGCATGAAAAAAGAAAAAAATGAGTAATTGAAAAAAATGAACAATACATGGCTCTTGAAGACCAAATGCCAACTTCGAATCTCTCAAAACAAAAGCACAAAAAATCATCTAAATATGGTCTCTTGAAAACTGCATGCACAATTGCAAACTAAACTTGTTAAACAAGAATTAAAAGTTATCTGTAACAAATTAACTTTTAAATTATGGTCACGAGTCGTACTGGCTCGTCTTGGAATATATTTATCTGCTACAATATCCTTTGGTCGTTCTGTAAGAACATCTGCAAGCAACCCGTTAACATCGAGAATAATAAGCTTTTTCCCCGATGTTGCAACTTGAGTTATCTCCTTCAGAACAGTGGTTGTGGAGCCCATCTCACTGTTGGCAACCTGCGGGGATGCTATGCTTTTTAAATCTGTACTCTCTAAACCCGTCTCGTTGTTCTTGATTTGGCGTCTTTTTCTTCTTCTTTTTCTTCTTACCTTTAACATTAAGACTATTTGTTTCATTTTCCTGCATCTTACCATTAACAACTTCTAGATGATCTCCTTTAGTTGTACTTAGCCCTTCATATGTGCTCTCATGGGTACTTAAGATGTCACCCACGTCTGAATTCCCGTTTAGTCTCTGCCTCTTGTGTTTTTTTGACGCTCGATTATCTGTTGCAGCTTCTAAATTCTGTAGGTATAGCGGATTCAAAATCTCACCCAAAGTTGGACGCTTGTTCTTTGATTTCGGCTTCCTTTTCTTTTTCTCCTTACCATTCACATTAAGATTTGCGGTTTCACTCTCCCCGGCCTTACCAACGGAAACTTCTGCATGATCTCCATTTGACACAATGTTTGCACCAAGAGTTGCAGTATTAGCCAAGACTGTTTCACCACTCTTTAATTCAAAAACTTTAGTTGTACTTAATCCTTCATGTGTGCTCTCACGAGTACATAACATGTCACCCAAGTCTGGATTATTGTTCATCATCTTCTCTCTCGTTCTCTGTTGTAATGCTGAATTGCCTATTGAAGTCGTACCTGAAAATCTAGGGGTGAGCAGAAAACTGAAAAAAGAACCAACTTGACCGAACCACACAAAAAAAAAACGGAAAAAACCGAACCAAACTGAATAACCTAAAAAATCATTTTTTAATGTTTGTTATATATTGATTTAGGAATTATTAGTTTTATTCGTGAATGTTAAGTATTTATAATAAAAACATTAACATGTTTATTTATCTTTGAAATGATTTATCCATTGCCTACAAGAAATAACAAAATTTACATAAAAATTAGATGATTTTCAAAGTATTATAAAAGAAAATGTCTTAATAAAAACTTTGGAGAAAAATAAAAATAGATTAGAAACTAGGTTTATGTGAACGATATTAACTGAAAAGGTTAAACATTATAAATTAACTGTAAACATCTAAGAAAGATTATAAAATCTTGAATTATACTTTTTAATATTTTAATCATACGTAATTTTGTTCCAAATACCGGAAAACCAAACCGAACCATTGCTAAAACCGAAACCGAAAAAACCAAAACCGAATGGTTTTCAATAACCGAAAACCGAATTTCGATTACGGTTTTACCCAAAACCGAACCAAACCGTGCACACCCCTACCTGAATCCATCTCGACTCTGGCAGCTTCCAAGTTCTGTAAGTACTGCGGATTCAGTATTTCACCTAAAGTTGGCCGCTTGTTCTCTGATTTCGTCTTCCTTTTCTTTTTCTCCTTACCATTTACGTTCGGATTTGTGGTTTCACTCTCACCCGTCTTGCCACTGGCATCTTCTGTATGATCTCCTTTTGACATCATGTTTGCATCAGGAGCAGCAGCTTTAGCCGAAACCGTTTCACCACTCTTTACTTCAAGAACTTTAGTGGTACTCGATCCTGCTTGTGCGCTCTCACGGGTACTTAAAATGTCACCCAGTCTGGATTATTGTTCTCCATTTTCTTTCTCTTTCTTCTTTTTGATGTTGTATTATCTATTACATTTGAAGCTGAACTCGTTTCACCAATCATAGTTTCCATTTTCATTTGTACTTCCACCTCCCCATTAAGATCTTTAGTCATACTTGTGCTCTTTTCCGTTGACGTCTTATCAACGGTTGTAGATGTACCTATGCCAGTATTCGGATCCGTTTCTCCTACCGACCCTAGATTTTCATCCGACTGTCTCTTGTGCGCTTTTTGCCTTCGCTTTCTCTTTGATTTAGTGAGATTAAGAGCATCATTACCATTATCAATTTCTATTAATGAACACTCCTGGACAGGAGATGACATCATCACTTCCATTCTATTTGGATTTCTGATGCAAAAAGTTACTAAATAAAAATCATTTCAAATCTTCTGAGAAAAAAAAAAATACAAAAAGGCTACTTATTTTTTTAATTTTTTTGTAATTTGTAAGTTGTAACTCTCTGTGACAAACTGCTACTCTCATTTGTTAAATCAAAGAGAATATAATTGCATTAGGTTTTAACATCAAATTTTAAAGCCAATAGAGTACAATTTATATCAATCTATTAATGATTCAATGTAACCAGTAATCATATTTTAATCGATTGAAGTAATAACTTAATCTAAGTTTCATATGCAGGAGCACAAAATCAACACACATAACGGCGCTATTAACGACGATATAAGATAAATCTATGATAATGATGAACGATTTCAATTAATTCAGTTAGGGCTTCACGATTATTGAACATACCTAATTTCGAATTGTTCATCCCCCTGTGAACTTTTCGTCGGCGATGCTCAGAATACGACGGTGTAGACAGAGTTCGTTGGTAGTTCACGGTTGTACGACGGCGGCAGGGGATAAGGGTTCAGGCAACAGCCATCTATGGAGGCCCTAATATAAGTTTCAGTTTGATACCTGAACGTTTATATTTTGTTCATTTTTTGACTTGAAGTTTCAAAGATGATGAAATGGGTCCAAAACCTTTTCCAAATTACTCATGTCAACTTTGGTAAATGGAATTTAGGAAAAAAGGTAAGACCTAGGGTAGAAAATACAAGGGATATTTGCATATTTTCTCTTAAAATAACTATTATTTTACCCAAATCAAAATAAATATTCATATTTTTCTTTAATTAACTAATAAAATTGCAAATTTACCTATTTTGATTTATTTTATTAAAATTAAATTATATAATGACTATTTTACCCCTAGTTTTACAAAACCTTACAAAATTGCATTTTTACCAAACGATTCAAACTCATACGTCAAAAAGGATCCCACGAACCAAATATATATATTGTTTTCAAACGTAAGGTTTATCACAAGTGAAAGACAACAACGATGGTATATAAATACTAATTAATTATGTTCTTCAAAATGTTACTTATCATTAGACACAGTAGCAATACTTCAGAGACAACAACGCCTACACTAACATGTATTTCATATTATAGTTGTTGTTAATATGCTTGGAGTTACAAATTCTAATCCATTTTAAACAAGTATTTAATATTATTGATGTTGTTAATGCTAATCGATAACGTCGTTGAGAGAAACGTCACGGGCTAACCTGTGTCATCGATGTGGAAACAGAAAAACGTCACTGGCTAAGAGAGACATCGCTGTGTAACGTCGCCGGCTGAGAGAGAGATAACGTCGTGTAGAATTGAAACGCCGACCGCCGTGACACAAACATTGTTGAGAGAAACTCGACTGCCGTGTGAGATCTTTTGAGAGGGAAGAAAGTGATGAGTTGTTCGTGATTGACCTATTTTAGTTTGATTTCCATTTGAATTGATAAAGATTTTTTTTTAAATTTTGAAAAGGGTAAATTAGTCACTTTAATTAAGAAAATTAAGAAGGGGAAATATGCAATATTTGTTTTGGCTTGGATAAATATACAATTAATAGTTATTTTAAGGGAAATATGTAATTAACCCAAAATACAAATACTAATACAACAAGTAGAAAATACAAATACTAATACAATTTGTCTACATTTAACTACTTAAGCAAATAAACTAGCACAATCAAGACCCAAGTAATCCCTACGTAAAACTTCCATTTGAACACATCCTCATTCTTGTACTGAGCCAATTTGTCTTTGTACTTAGCCAACTCATCCTTATCTTTGATACTTTGAATTAAAGCAGGCATTACCTCGCGACAAATTGGACATCCCTGTTCTTCACCAACATCAGCCCATCTAAGGAATCCACATCCTCCAATCTAAAATTGGACATCAATAACAACATAACAACTCAGTAATTATCCCACAACTACATTCAATATGCATAACTTAGAAATCATTTACACATCACAGATACCGTCTTCCAGGATTTGCCTTCGATTTCGATTATTTGTAAACAGTTTGGCCACCACAAAGACAGATAATGTCTAAGGTTCGGTATTCACCATTTTACCTTTCGAACGAAACAGGTTGGAAAGAAGAACCAAACATTTTCCGTTTGACACAGACGGCCCAAGCTTTGGCTGGAGCTGAGCGATGGAAGATCTTGATGGGGCTTGAGCAATTGAAGATCTGGCTGGGGCTGGAGCGATTGAAGATCTGGCTAGGTTGTATGTAGGTAGGGTTATATGTGAAGAGGAAGAAGATGGATGGAGGGTATAATGGTCATTTCATCGATTTCTAACGGTCAGAGTAACGTTGAATAGACGGAGGGGGTAATGTTGAGGGTAATAGTCAACGTTAGGGGGCTAGACAACAAAATTTTCGTTTTAGAGGGTAAGAGTGCCAATCACATCTAACCCAAGGGGGTAAAACTGCAGTTTACACTTGGTATAATTATATGGAACGAGTAGGGGATTGGTATATTTATCAAGGGGCCGATTATTGTACAATACCACTATGTTAATATAGCGATAGTTTCAAAATAAATATTTTATCAATATAAAACACTCATATCGATAAAATGATTTGAACTACTTATTGAGGGGTTCCCCCCTCCCCCTTTAGCCAATGCTAAATCGATGACCTATGAATTGTAAGAAAAACTTCTTGGATTAAAAAAAGTAAACAACTTTGCTGACAATTACATATTTTTTTCCGGTCTATCTTATTTGATCATTGATATTCGAACACTGTTCTCTTTCCTTTGTTCTAGTTCATGATCCGCATGAGTCGCACATACACCCTAGTACATGTTCCTCGACGCTGAGGGCATCCCTTTATCCTACAAATTGTACACGATCACCCCAGGTGTTAGATCTTCTGTCTATCAAACCCGGACAAGTTCATAAACTCGCATGGGACTCACAAACCCGGACTCACAACATGTAAGACTCTCCAATTATACATATAATATAACACTTTAACAAGAAAATTTAAGCAAAAAGAGTTACGTTTGCCATAGTATAAACAAAACGTTAACTACTACAATTTAGAATCAACCCATATCCAAAATGTTAGCCCACTAATATTAAGTTTTTTTTAGACAAAAACAACGGAAGCTTATGATCTTTTGGGAAGTGTTCGGTTCTTGGCATGGCTTGATCATCATCCGAGGTCTAAGTGCATCGTTACCTATCATACAATTTCACTCAAATGGTTAGAAAACAAAGCATTTGAACAAAAGGATTAAACACAAATATACATATATATATATATATATATATATATTCAACCCTTTCACCCGGCCGTGTCAGCTTTCCCACCCGGCCGTGTCAAGTGTCCACCCGGCTGTGTCAGCTCTGCACGTTTACTTTTCTCTCAATTTACATCCAAACTCATTCCTATCACTTGGGATTCGTTTCTTAACATGTCTAAGTTGTAATCCAAAATTCATATAGTTTACGCTCCCGTTACCCGGTTTGCGTTTTACTTGATTTTGACCCGTTTGACGTTTAAGCACCTAAGCTCAAATCATCCATAACTTTTAGTGGAATTATTTTCCACGATTATGCCCATTACCTGGGCTTAATAACTTCGTGTTCCACGCTCCCATTACCCGGTTTGCGAGAACACATATTCGACCCATTAGATGTTCAAGATCATAAACCTGAATCACCTACATTACTTTCATGGAATTATTCGTTTTTCATCTACAACCCATTTACCCGGGTTCGTCACTTTGTGCCTCCACGCTCTCATTACCGGTTTGCATAACTTCACCCAATACCCGGGTTCACTAAAATCAATATTTTACGCTCCCGTTACCCGATTTGCGTCTTATCTTATTTTGACCCGTTTGGCTTGCTCTTGTGAATACCACCACTTATGAGCAAACCAAACTCATGTATATCTCTTTCAAAACCATTATACTAAACCAACCGTAATAGCTAATTTTAAAAAAAAATAACGAAGCGTATAACCACGTACCTTAATGTTTCCCTTTTAAACGTGTGTTCGTTCCAGCTTGAGCTCCTGGAGTTTCACTTGAGTTGCCTATAGAGTACATATAATTATCATTAGGAATCCATAACTTATTTCATGACATATTAACTTGCCACAAATAATTCACAAGGTTCTCTTCATGTTTTTCAATACTTTATAAACACTTAACTTTTACTTAAGCATTTTCTCAAACACCTAGTGGGCATAAATTTTATGCATCAACAATTAAGTTCATGACTTGTTATTTAACCATGATTAATCATTATTAACAAGCTCATACATCTAGTATGCATAACAACACCTAGACTTGCTTCATGAAAATCAAATAACACAAAATTAATGACCATAATTCTAGTGTTCATCACCTAGTTAAAATACCCACTTGAGACAATATGGGTGAAGAAACCCTAGATCAACCAGACCTAAATCTGAGTAGATCTATGGAACGGGCTCTGCTAAAGGGGTTAAGTGTTCATCAAGGGGTATGGTCCCAGAAACCTTGCGCACAAGGGACCATACCACATAATTCTAAGAAGCCTGCGCAATTCTCTATCAAGGAAGCCCTGAAACCTGCGCCAGGTATCCAAAGAAGGAATTATGACAAGGGTTAACCTTTTATGAGAGCCTTCTAGTTACTCAGATTCAGTTGGTTGATCTAGGGTTTCTTCATTGGAGCCCACCGACTTTCTTTTATTCTCTCATCTTTCGTTTCGTTTCACTCAGATCTACAGCTTCATGGCTGATGGATCGACATTTCCAGGTCCTCGATCGGAGATCCGTCGCGTCGATGGAGCTCCTCAGGTCGACGGACAAATCGTTGAGGATTCGTCCGGTGAAGTGATATTCCATATGATCCTGATCATGCGAGTATTCCTAGTAACACCGGCGGCTCCTCATGTTGACGTTGCATCAATCCTCCCACCTGGAGAAACTCCATTATCATGGTGATTAAGTCCCAAACTGCTCTGAACGCCATGTATGCTCAGTTATGTGCTCAAACCGGAACTCCAGCTTTTCAAGCTCCGGTTGGTGCACCTCAGGCCCGTGCTTCGCCGACGCCTCGAGCGTTGAGTTACGAAACTCAGAACCAAGATCGTGCACCTTCGCATGTATTTGTGCATGAAACTGAGATGTATTCTAAAACCAGAAATGATTCTGTTCATTCTGGTAACAGACATCAGGAAGAGAACGTCCAAACGACGATAATCAGTTCACTCACTTTGGGCCCACGATCGTCATAAAAGCGGGATACCCAACACGATGAGTATGATAAGACTTATGAAGAAGGAGATAGTGCAAGTGTTTTCAATCGTCTATCTGCAGATCATGCCAGTTACAAGCCTAGAATCCGAGCAGTGTATAATCCCGAGGCGGAACATGATTACAATTTGATTATCGACCTGTTGAAGCTGCAGAATAATCAAAATTGGTGAAGGAAATCGCTCTAGCTCTGCTAGAACGAGCAAAATTGCCATCAAACGTTGGGAAGTGTAATGGATTATCAGATCCAGATGATCACATGCGTTTGTTTACTGGCGCAGGACTTATTGGAGGATGGACTCTACCTATGTGGTGCCATATGTTCATCCAAACGTTAACCGGAGCTGCGCGACTCTGGTTTGACAACTTACCAATAGGTAAGCTCTCTTCATGGAATGATCTTAAGGAAAAATTCCTTACTCATTTCAGTCAACACGTCGTTATGTTAGAGATTCGTCTGACGTAATGAACATTTGGCGAAGAGACAACGAGAATTTGGAGGACTTTATTACGCGTTATAACAAGGAAGTTTTAGAGATTGGTGATGTACATGAAGATCTTATCCACGCACAGTTCAAGTACGCGGTAAGATGTGACGAAATGATTAAGGTACTTTCTGGTACTACTGGTTTACCGAAAAGTTGGGATAAGCTTATGGCAGCAGCCAAGGTCTATGCGCAGACCGAGCGCAACCTTAATTCAAACAGACCTCCTTTACCTCAGCATCGTCCTGAGGATCTGAGCAAAGGAGGTCGGAAGTTTAAAAAGAGTTGGAAAGACGTGAACCGGAGTTCTTATTCACCATACTCTCCAATGGATGCTCGCGCAACGATTAACAATATCGCAACTCATAAGGCCATCAAGAATGAGAACAGGGAGCGACAGTGGACTCCTCTCACCAAATCTCCCGCGGAAGTCTTAAGCACATAGAACTACCAATTTAAACAACCTCAACCTATGAAGAATAAAAAGGGCCAAGACCCAAATCTCTTCTGTGAATTTCACAAAGACACAGGGGATACAACCGACAATTGTATTAGCCTGCGCCAGAAATTGAAAAGGCTTTGAAAAGTGGTAAATTAACACATTTAGTGCAATCAGTTCGAAAAGAGGTCAGGCAACTCACGCGCGACGATGAAGGGCCAAGCAACAAAAAGATGAAACAAGTTGCCATGATTCAAGGGAGCTCGTCGCGCAAGCGCATCTTTCAAAGGTTTCAGAGGAGAGAAATGGTGAGAGCAGCAAGTGATATTTCCTGTTGTCCCTGGCAGACCTCAGGAGGAAAGACCTGTTGTGATCATAGGTATTTTCGGTCATTACCAGACTAATTACATGTTCATAGATCCGGGTAGTTCTATGGACTTCATATATGAGCAATGTTTCAAGCAATTAGATCCGAAAGATAAGGCACGCCTAGAACCGGTAGACTTCCCGTTGAACGGATTCTGCAATGAGGC
The DNA here is from genome assembly GCA_947069175.1 of Scalesia atractyloides. Lineage (NCBI taxonomy): Eukaryota > Viridiplantae > Streptophyta > Magnoliopsida > Asterales > Asteraceae > Scalesia > Scalesia atractyloides. The sequence continues at coordinate 24,665,492 of CAMTDV010000014.1, read as the reverse complement.
TGTCTTTCCCCTTGGGCAAATAGTTTTTCCCGTGACTCTCTCAGATGGTAAACACTCGCGAACAAGTCAAGTAAACTTTATGGTCATGCCAACAACTTTTCGTCACGATGTATTATTAGGACGACGAGCGCAGAGAGGTTTTAGCATGATCACATCTGCGCCACACGCCGCTTGTGGTTTCCCAACACCAACTGGTGTAGCTATTTTGTTCGCTCGAAAAGAGATCATGTCTATCGAAGAACTAGTGGTCAAGGCTGCCAAACCATCATCACCAAATGAACCAGAAAATGGGTTTTGAACATTAAGTATCCAAAACAACCAATTGTTCTTGGACCTGTAGTCTCTATGGCCATTCGCGCAAAACTTAAAACCTTGTTGTTTCGAAATATGGATATCTTCGCTTGAACTCCTGCAGATATTGTAGGAGTTCCGTGCAAGATAGTTGAACATTGTTTAAATGTGTTTCCGTAGCGCAGCCGGTGGTTCAGAAAAAGCGCGCCTTGGATCGGAAAAGACAGAGGCAATGAATGAGCAAGTCGCAGAGTTACTAAAAGCTGGTATCTTGCGCGAAGTTAAATATCAAACCTGGGTCGCAAACCAAGTGATGGTGAAAAAGCATAATGGTGGATGGCGCATGTGCGTGGATTTTAAAGATCTCAACAAAGCATGTCCCAAAGATTGTTACTCTCTTCCCGAGATAGACAAAAAAGTTGATTCACTAGCTTCTTTCCGCTGGAAATGTTTCCTAGATTGTTACAAAGGATACCATCAAGTGCTGATGAAAAAGAAGATAAGGTCAAGACAACTTTTCGCACGGAGAAAGGTATTTTTTGTTACACAAAAATGCCCTTTGGCCTCCGCAATGCGGGAGCTACCTATCAAAGATTTATGGACACCGTCTTTGGCGATGACATCGGCAAGACAGTAGAAGTATACATCGATGATCTGGTCATCATGAGTAATACAGAGGATATGATGCTAGAGAATATCCAGAAAACCTTTGATTCCTTGCGCAATGTCAATTTAAAGTTAAACCCCAGGAAATGCTCTTTTGGCATGGAAGAGGGAAAGTTTCTTTGTTTTGTAGTTACTAAAGAGGGGTTCAAGGTTAATCCATAAAAGGTGGAGGCCATCCAGAGAATGTCGTCTCCCACCACCATCAAAGAAATGCAACGATTAGCTGGAAGATTAGCTGCGCTTAACCGTTTTTTGGATAATCTTGCTGCAAAATCATTCACATTCATTCGAACCTTGCGCAACTGTGTCAAAAGTAAAACGTTTTTATGGACTCCTGAAGCGGAGAAAGCTTTTCAAGAAATGAAAGATTGTCTTATTCAGTTACCCACACTCACTGCTCCGCGCAGCAAAGAGCCGATGATTCTTTATCTTTCAGCATCTCCAATGGCAGTTGGAGCAGTATTAATGGTGGATCGCGAAGGTGTTCAATCTCCGATATATTACATCAGCAAAATGCTGAATGGTCCAGAAACACGATATTCTATAATGAAAAAATTAGTGTTAGCTCTTGTTTCACGCGTCGCGCAGGCTGAGACGATATTTTTCAGGACACATCATTACGATCCTGACAAATTATCATGTTGGTCAAGTCTTATCTAAACTAGATGTCTCGGGACACCTCGCGAAGTGGGCAATTGAATTGGATGCATACACCATCTGTTACAAGCCAAGACCAGCTATAAAGGGTCAAGTATTAGCTGATTTCGTTGCTGAAATTCCAGCAGATAAGGTTGAAGAATGCGAAGCAATTCAAAATCCAGTTCCAATTGTTGATGACAGAGAATGGATCTTATACACTGACGGCGCATCAAACAATGATGGGGCAGGAGCAGGATTGCATTTGGTAAGTCCAGATGGTGAAGAATTCACTTATGCAATTCGGCTTGAGTTTAAGAGTACCAACAATGAAGCAGAATATGAAGCTTTCTTAGCAGGCTTGCGCCTTGCTATTAAAATGGGTGCGTCTAACCTAACAGCTCATGTCGACTCCAAGCTTGTTGCTGAACAAATTATCGGCTCTTATGATGCAAAGGGCAACATCATGGCCCTCTATCTAGACCAAGCAAAAGCACTCATCACTAAGTTTAAGCAATTCAAAGTTGTCCATATAAATCGAAGTGAGAATAAGCATGCCGATGTCTTGAGCAAATTAGCTGCGACAAGTTTTCAACATTTGGCAAGAGAGGTTCGCATCAAAGTATTAAGCAACCCATCGGTACCACTCAAACAAGTAAGCATGGTTGAAATCGGAGATCCGTCTTGGATGTCTCCAATAATTATGTACCTGCTGCATGGATCGTTTCCAGCAGACAAAGCTTAAGCAAGGAAAATACGATGTAAGGCCATCAATTATGAAATGGCAGATGGTATCTTATACCGGAAGTCATATTCTGGACCTTTACTTCGTTGTGTGAACAAACATGATGCGCAATATTTAGTACGAGAAATCCACGAGGGATTATGCGGTATTCATTCTGGACCGCGCATGGTGGTGGCCAAGATTATGAGTACAGGCTATTTCTGGCCTGGAATGTATGTTGATGCAGTTGAGATTCTGCGCAAGTGTATGTCCTGTCAAAGGCATGCTCCGAAGACGTTGCGCCCAAAGAATCCTCTTGTTCCGATAACAACTGCTTGGCCTTTCCAACAGTGGGGGATTGATCTTATCGAACCCTTTCCTGATGCGCCGGGCGCAGTCAAGTTCGTTATTATCGCTGTTGATTATTTTACCAAATGGGTGGAGGCTAAGCCGTTAGCATCCACCACAGCGATGGTAGTTCGTAAATTTATATGGGAGCACATTATCTGCCGTTTTGGCATACCGTTACGAATCGTCACCGATAATGGTCCCAATCTCACAGTTGCAGAACTACAAGCATGGATGCAGGAAATGAAAATCGAACATGTTTTTGCCTCCGTTGCCCATCCATAGGAAATGGTCAGGTAGAAAGCATAAACAAACAACTGGTGAAAGGCATAAAAGCACGTCTGGGCACGGCGCGACGTGGTTGGGTTGACGAATTACCAAGTATACTATAGGCGCATCGGACGATGCCAAAAACAAGCACTGGCGAAACACCATTTAGTCTTCTTTATGGCACGGAAGCTGTAGTACCCGCGGAAATCGGCCTTCCATCACCCAGAATGATAGCTCTTAGAAGCAGAACAATGAAGAGCAGCGCCGACTTGATCTTGACTTAGTTGAAGAGAGGCGCGAGAATGCAGCTATACGCGAAGCAAAGTACAAATCTCAAATGGAAAAATATTACAACAAACAGGTACGCGTATGCACCTTCTTACCCGGAGATTTTGTACTTCGCGACAATGAAGCATCAAATGTTGAAAATCCAGGAAAACTGGCACCAAAATGGGAAGGACCTTATGTGATTCATGAAGTCATGGCAAAGGAGCATACACATTGAAGCGTTTGGACAGCTCCAGCGTCCCGCGGACCTGGAACGCCCAGCAGCTGCGCAGGTGTTACATGTAATCTCAGAGCTTATTAAGCCCTGCGCTTTACATGAGCTTGCTTACATCGGTTTTCATTTGTAATCTTAGTGGCAGATTGTAAGCTTTACGCATTATCAATAAAATAACATACTTTCTGTCGCTACTTACATTCTTTTATATATTCATTATAAATGCATGCAATTTCTTTGGATAAACAAAAACACATAGTCATGAGCCACAAGACAACACAATGCTTACGCTCACACATGAGGTTACTTATTGTTCATTTGTCTATCCTAAACAAGTAATTGGTCACATGCAAAAATTGTAAACTAAATATAATTCACACCAAAAGTACTTGCGCATCAAGCGCAACGATACATCTGAAAGGAAATACAAACATCTACAAAAATAGAAACAATCTAACTCTATTTCCCTGCATCCTCCGCACCTTTATGTTTCTCCGCTTCTGAAAAGATCTCTTTTAATCTATCAACAAAATCATTAAGATTCTCCCACAAGGTCCATAACAGGGATGTGCAAATGATCATAACTCTCTTTCGCAACAGTATAGAGAGCAAAAGTATCGGTTCCATGAGTAGCAGCGCGGCTTGCATCCCATTGGTTTCCAGCGCATGGGCCACATGAAGTGTGCATTCCTTATAACCCTCAGCATGGCCATCATTCCGTGCTGCCACCATTAGTTCCGCCACTCTCTCATCTAACTCCGTAGAGTTCAAGATGGAGTTTGCAATCTGCAAAAACAAAAGCGTCAGTATAAGATATAATAATTCAGCAAAGATGTATATATCGCAAGAAAGGGATAGTACCTCCACAATCCCATATTCCCGCAACCAGGTAAGCTGGTTCATCAAGGACTCTGTCAGGCTCTCTGCGGTAGCACGAGCGACTTCCGTATCATTTCTGTTCGCCTCCGATAAAACGGCAGATCAACTAGGCCTTCTCAGTTCGATGAAGGTTGATATCCTTTTTCAAAGTATCGACCTCATCCTGCAGTCGCGCCTGGTCAAATAACATAGAGGTTAGATCGTCAATCTCTTTATTCTTAAGGAGGAGAGTCATTTTGGTTGCTACCTCATTCTTCTCACTCCTTCCCTATGAGAACGAGCCTCTGCCGCAGCAGCAACCGCATCATCTTTCTCCTTTTTAAGTTTTTCAATCTCGTTGCGCAGAGAAATCTTCTCATTATTATCCCGCTCACAAGCCTCCAAAAGCGCTTGCGATCGTCTGCGTGTTGCACGGCAGCAACATCATACTTGCGCTTCCAAGAGAGCGCAATCCATTCTTCGGTCTTCTTTTCTGCTTCAAACTTGGACTTCACAGCTTCAAAATCAAAAACCATCTTCAAAGTATTCTCTCTTTCAATCTTGGCCTTCACCTTGTCACTTTCCACATCATCACGCTCCTTATTCATACTGCGCCATTCGCGCACGATCCTGTTTATTGTGGAGGAGGCAAGGGCAGACTCTTGTAAGTATGCTTCATATGTAGCCTCATGATTTTTCTCCTCTTGGCGCTTCACCTCCGCTGGAGGGAAAATAACCTTATACCATTCCCTGCAGGCGTGCCAGTCTATAAAGACATCACCCTATTTTACCTTCCACACAGGTTGGTGAATTTCGGATGCCCGTTTATCTGAATAAGATCGATAGTAAAATTCCCCAAGCGTTTCCTCCGGGCGAATCGGTGATTCTTCATCAGACTCATCGAAAGAAGGCATAAAACCTTCGCCTTGTGTTGAAGGGCCAGCACCCTTAGATATAAGCGTTGAAGGCTCAATGATGGGTATGGATGTTTTGTCTTGTTCCGCACCGGCATGTTTTTCCGTAGCAACACCCTTAGCAGTATCTTTAACCTGCTCGCCAGCAGATTCTTCGCAGCATCTGAGGCAGTATCTTTAACCTGCTCGCCAGCAGGATTCTCAGTATCAACTTGTTTAGGCTCTTCTTCTGGAGCCACTTTCTCAGATCCTCCTGGAACAACGGGGTCGGTATCAAAAATAGGGGCGCTCAAGTCCACATCTTCCCCTTCAGTATTCTCAGGCCTGCGCAGCGACGGTATAGAAAGATGATACCGGCATAGCCTTTACAAGTTTCTCTACACAAACGAACACGCGTTTCAAAAACATAGGAACCGCACAATTATTATTACAAAGGGAAGGAAGCAGACATACCAGGGGAAATTTCTTTGCAAAGGCTTCCAGGTTACCTTACTTGCCAATGCGCGGGCGCGCAACCTTTTTTGGCGGTGACGGTGGTAAGGTCTCAGACTCTTTCCTCTTTTTGGAGGTGCGCTTCAATGCCTCTTCAGGGCTTGAAGGAATCTCCAAAGGATCATCTGGATTCGAAGCAGGAAGAGAGGAGGTGTCGATGGGTTCTAGTTTTGGTTTCTTCAAACCTACAGGCGCAAGACCTTCTAGTGAGTCGGACACCACCACATAATCACACCAAGAAGCAGATTCGAGACATGTACCTTTCTTGCCCTCAGCCTTTGTAGCCACAGTTGGCTTACTTTTCTGGTCTGGCTTGGAGGAAGTAGGCACAGCAGCAGTTGGCTTCTTCTTTTTCATTGATTCAGAGCCTACGCCCAAGTTTAGCAAATCACCTAAATGTTCAATAATAAAGAAAGAAACATAGAGCCATACGTTACATTGCAATATTACTTAAGAATCGGTATCTACAAGTAATATTGCAATAACTAACTCAGGCTTCGCAGTATATGACTTACCAGTAGTAGCAGTGGGCTGCGCGTTCAGATTTTCTTTTTTAGGGATTTCAAAATTTCCCAAAATCTGATCGAACCAAGGTTCTTCATTCTCCTCAAGAGCACATCAGTCATCTTCCCATTGTCCTCTTGTACGCCACCAAGTACAACGGCGCAACTATTTCACAGAGCACAACAATTAAACTTCATCAATATACATTACTTAGACAGGAGAGCATGAAGTTACTTACCAGCTCCATCTTCGGTGTAAACCGGCTTTTCTTGACGTTCTTTCTTCCACAAAACGCCCATCCCTGCAGCAATTAGTGCCCTCTCAAGCAATATAATATTGGGGATATCTTTTATGTTTTGATACCACACTTCGTTGATCGGAATGGCCAATGTTTCCAACTCTATATCCTCTGCCGCCCTGAACGTCATCACAGTTGGGATCACCGCCGCCTTAACATAGAAAAATTTCTGCTTCCAGTCATGGTAGGATTTGGGCGGCGTCACCAACAACTGCTTGGCTTGCACACGTTGTTGGAAAAAATAAAAGCCTAAGGAACAATGGAGTTGATAAAATACACGAAACTTCTCCACCGTCGGTATAATTTGCATCGACCGGCAAAAAAACTCGAAATGTTAGATTCTCACCATGCCCATCGGGTTCAGTTGGGAGATATGAAACTTGTAGAAATCAAGGATCTCCAACATAAAGTGGGTCACCGGTAATCTAAAATTGCCCTCGGCAATATAATCATAGAATAAAGTAATATAACCGGCCTGAGCATCCGCCGCCGTAGCACCCTCCTTAGGGTAAAAAGCTCCCCAGGATTTGGCAAATAGAAAATTGTCGACCAAGGCATCGAAATAAGCTTTTCCCCATTTTAACACTGGAAGTGTAGATGTCGTCGGCACCTCACTCTCCCAGTACTGGATCCGGTCGCCATAATAACCTTACAGAAAGAAATCTTGAAGAAAGGTTTTTCTCAGAACAGCAGAAGATGATCGGAATTTTTGCAGTCACAAGAAAATGTGGATACAAGTTTTTCTCTCTCTAAGAATATCAAAGGGTGAAGAAGCAAATGAAAACACATTTCCCTTATATATACTAATCGCAATTAATGCCAGATATGACTGCAGTGTCTTTTGCAACAGTCACACATCCCCAGGTAACTGCAAGGGCGAGTGGGAACAGTAATCGCCCCAAGCGCGCGGGTGTCGCCGAATTATCATTAAATGCAGTAAGACACGTACTGTTGACAGCCTGTCAACAGTACCACCACGTCTCAAGAACGTGCGTGTTCACCAACTACATTATCTGGATGAGCGACACGTGTCCAAATATATTTGAAATTCAAATATTTTCCAAAAGATCACTTGTGACACGTCACCAAGAAAGGAATAAAGCAACAAAAGACCAACACCCGTATAGCGCAACATATTTTTTATTATGTCCAATGCTCCACCTACTCTTTACTTTCACATAGGAGCAACACTGGACTGGGGGACTTGAAGGGGTATGTCCCAGAAACCTTTGTCAATCAAGGGAACCATACCCACTATTAACATCTAAGAAGACCTTGCGCAGACTTCTCTATCAAGGAAAGTCACTGAAACCCTGCGCCAAGTATCCAAAGAAGGAAACGATCACTTAACCACCTTGCACGGGCTCGCGCAAGGTTCAAAGTTAACCTTGATCAAATTCCTTGGATAACACTTTATGTACTAACCTTGCGCCGGTATTTATATCAAAGCAAGTCTCACCAAAAACGTTGCGCCAAGCAGCAGGAAGAGGAAAGAAGATCATTTAACTAACTTGCGCCTCTCGCGCAAGGAAACAGCTAATCCGGATAAACTTTCCCTTAGCAAATCCTTGAATTGATGCAGAGGCAAAGGGAATCTTTTATGTTGTAAGAGAATGGAAACGTGGCGAGCAACAGATGGGTAACAGCTGTGAAACCTTCTAGAAGCCACTATTACCAATCGTACAAATCACTTTTCGGTTACAACCAATTGCCACTTGGCAGCATCTGGACGACTGAGAAAGATCACGATGATGGCATGCTCACTTTTATAAAATGTAGTGATCTCGTGATGGCACGTGGCACCTCCCTAATCGTTGATGAGCTCACGATCCGTGTGCACTAACAGATTGCCACAAACTTAACGGAATAGCAAAAGATTCCGTTAAAGTTATCATCTCTCATTTTGGCGCCCAAACTCTGGCTATAAATAAGTAACTTGGACTTCAAGTAGAAGGTATTCACTCTCAACTACTCTCTCTCTTACTACACTTTACTTCCGACTACCTGTACTTATTCTCACGCTGGAGGGTGGTCACGGAGAGAACCCCCTTCCCCCGTGGCGAGCTGACGGTGTTTTGTTTTGTAGGATCGGTCGGAGTACTGTTACATTCGTCATCATCGTGAAACCAAACGAAGGATTAACCCCTTTATGCAGAGCCCGTTCCATAGATCTACTCATATTCAGGTCTGGTTGATCTAGGGTTTTTTCAATGTGTGATTATCAATTTCACAATTTTCATCATTAATTCATCGAACTTTTGACTAGGGTTTGCTTCTAGACATGGATTCATCATAATTTCACTCTTACATCAAACATCCAAGCAATAATTTCGTTTATGAGAAATCATCAAGAATTGAAAACATCACCAAAAGATGAAATTTGACATACCTTGTGTTCCCCTCACTTGGGTGATTACTAATTTCAGCTAGAGATGGGCATAAAAACCGGTTCCGAACCCGAACCGGTGGAACCGAACTGGAACCGGTTCCATTTCCTACCCGACAGTAAGTAGAACCGGTTCCGGGTTCAAAATACCCGTTGGTTCCAACCCGGTTCCACAATTTTACCATTTGAATCGGGTAGGAACCGGTTCCTAACCGTACCCGGTTCCTACGTGGAACCGGTTCCTGACCGTTGTAATATTACCGTTGGAACCGGTTATATCCGTTAAAAATGTTACCGTTGGAACCGGTTATAGCCGTTAAAAAAGTTACCGTTGGAACCGGTTCCTGACCGTTAGAACCGATTCTATATATATATTTTTGAAATCTATTGTTTAACACACAATTTCTCATATCTATCCTTCTTGTTACATTTCCTTCTTGTTCTTTTTCACATTCTAATCAACAAATGGCCTCAAAGAGTTCCAAAAACGCAAATTCCCAATCCGTTAACAATGTTCCTCAAGAACATTCGGTTCCATATGTGGTTGGAACATTGTCTCATAATCGCAGTAAGGAAGTTTGGAGCAATTGGGAGTTGGTCGAGATGAGTGACGGCTCGCAAAAAGCTCAATGTAAACATTGTGGATCGTTATTAGCCAAGGAATCAAACTCAACGTTAACGAAGCATATTAATAAGTATTGCAAAGTTTTAAAGGAAATGACATCCGGTCAAGTTCCACTTTCCAAAGATGGTACCATTTTTCGTTATGAGCAAAAATTAGCTCGCGATCGGATGGCGAAGTTGGTGATATAAAAAAGCGTTGCCGTTTGGACACTTCGACGACCCCGATCTTACGAATCTTATTCGGGAGACGCTACAACCTCGCTATAAACATGTAAGTCGTCGCACTTTAAAACGTCTTTGTTTAAGTTTATGGGAAAATGCAAAAAAAGATTTAATTGTTTTTTTTAAGAATTTAAAAACTAGTGTTAACCTAACTAGTGATGTGTGGTCGGCTCCACATGGTTTACCGGAATCGTACATATGTGTCACCGCTCATTGGGTTGATCCCGATACATGGCAAATGATGAAGCGTACGATTGCGTTTGACGAGTTTCCTTCTCCTCATACGGGAGAAAATATTTATAAAATTATAAATGGCACAATAATTAAATATGGTTTAGAAGATAAAATTTTTTCAATATCCTTTGATAACGCTTCAAACAACACAACGGCGATTGAAAAATTAAAGTTGAAGTACAAACCAATACTTGATGGTGTTTTTTTTCACACACGATGTGTTGCACATATTATTAACTTAGTAGTGCAAACCGGTTTAAAAGATCAATTTGTATCGGATTTTATTATAGCATTTAGAGCTATGCTCCAAGATGTTTTCAAAAGTGGAAAAGAAAGATATCAAGAATATAAAAAACTTTGTAAAGATGTCAACCAAAAAATTATTGGACCGAATTGGGATATACCGACTCGTTGGAATTCAACTTGTCATATGTTTGAAATGGCTATAAAGCAAATGGGCACTTTAAAATCTTTTCATACAACTTTAAGTGATGAGTACCTTGTCGTCCCCTTTCCCGACACGGCTTGGGAAAATATTAATAACCTAAGTACTTTTTTACAAGTTTTTAAAACTACAACGACTTTGATTTCCGGTGTTTATTATCCTACTAGTTCTAAAGTTTTGGACCAATTGTATTTGATAACAACTAATTTTAAAAAGTTTGAAAATTCTAGTGACATGTTAAGGAATATGACGAGACCAATGATTAAAAATTTAAAAATATTTTTTAGAACTACCACCCGTTTTTCTATGTGCCGCTGCTTTAAATCCAGCTTTAAACGTACCGGGTGTTGAAGCTTTAATTGATGAAATTTATGACAAGTTGGATATGCATGAGGAGGATCCAACTTTAAAAGCAAAAACAAAAAAAATATTCAATGAGTGTATGGCCAAACTTTATGATCATTATTTAAAAAAATATGGTGAAAAAAATCATACAAATTTGTTAGAGTCTCGGTCCACGACCTCTAACGATGAAACAAGCGGGGATCCACTTATAACCATGTTGAATGTCGTTAGAGACGAGACCGCTAGACAACAAAGGGGTAGTGAACCAACAAGTGAACTTGGGTGATATAAAAAAAATCAGTATTCGCTTACTATGACCACCGAGGAGTATAGGAAATTTGATGTTTTGGCATGGTGGAAATCGAAAGAATCCGAATACCCGATTCTAGCCACCATGGCTCGTGATATACTAACGGTCCAAGCTTCCACGGTAGCTTCGGAAAGTGTGTTTTCTCTTAGTGGCAGGGTTTTGTCAATTAGAAGAACAAGACTAACTCCGGAATCGCTAGAGATGGCAATATGCTTAAAGGACCATTTGGATGTCGTTTATCGTGTTCAACATAAAACTAGTCTAGAAGATGAAGTTGAGTTAGAGCATAAAATTGTTGACGAAGAAGTGGAGACTAACGATTCGGACGACGATTGTACCGAGGTACCCGTACCTAAGAGAAACTCGTCGGAAAGTGTTGCACCTGCCGCTAGTAAACGATCAAAGAAATAAAATCTTACTAGAACCGGTTCTGAGTAATTTTTTATTTTTTTTTGTAACCGGTTAATTTTTTTTATATATTGTAACCGATTAATTTGTTTTTTAATTTTAATCGATTATTGTTAATATTTTTATTTATCAATGTAACTAATAATAAAAATCAAACATAAAAAACACAATAGTAGCGTTCCAAAAATAGATGTAAAAAAACAAAATAGAAGGGGTTTTTAATTTTAATCGATTATTGTTACACAAACTTTATTAAAACACCAACAATAACATTTATCAGGAACCGGTAAGTAGGAAGGGGTTTATATACAGTAAAGTCAGATTTTACTGTCAGGAACCGGTTCTGCACAGTAAAGTCAGGTTTTTACTGTTCAGAACCGGTTCTGAACAGTAAAAGTCAGATTTTTACTGTCAGGAACCGGTTCTGAACACTATCAGGAACCGGTTCCACACCATACCCGATTCCACACCATACCCGGTTCCATAATACCCATACCCGGTTCTACACGGTTCCATATTCTTGGCTGTGAACCCGGGTAGGAACCGGACCCGGTTCCACACCATACCCGGTTCCGATGACATCCAAGCAGAACAGGTTCCGGGTTGGAACCGGTTCCGGGTAATAATAATACCCGATTTTTCCCATCTCTAATTTCAGCTTGGTTTTCGATTTAGACTTGATTTGCTTCTTTGATTTGGTTGATTTTTGATAAATTAGGGTTCAAGCCAAAGAGCTCTCTTGGCTCCTGTGAAACCCACGACTAGAACACACACATGAGTGTGTGTTTTGGTGTTTTGATTTTTATTAAATTAAAACAATTTCCTCATTTAACCCTTATAATCCCTCAAGTTTTCCAAGAGTTATCAAAAGGATTATTAACCAAGTTTTCTTTATTGTCTTATCCTTGGTTGTGACCAACATATTTAACATAGGTTATTTATAAAATTTCTAATATTTTCGAGGTGTTACACAACATTGGTTGTTCTATATCTCAAAATCGCATGGCTTCACAAACCCGGACATGTTATAACTCGCATGGGACTCACAAAGTCAGACTCACAAAATTGGTTGTTCGTATGTTATATCTCAAAATCGCAATGTGATAAACTCGGACTCAAAAAATCGCGTACGCATCGTACGTTAAGAGATATTGTATAATAAACTTCTCTATTTATCAATTCATTATAGGATTTGATAAAATTATATAGATAAGGAATAAGTATACCAGCTTCACTTGAATAAGAAAATTGATCAAAGGTGTCTAAGCTTTAGAGGAAATTTTGGCATTTTACTCAATTTTTTATATGACTTTTATGTTGATAAATTATAGTTACACCAGCAAAATGGATGTTAATGTTTCAAATAAAGGGTTTTATCCATGCTCAAATAAATGTTTCAAGAAATAATAGTTAGCTGGTCCAGAAACTAAACTTGAAAAGCATGTCTAATAAATAAAATACATAGTGTGTGTCTTTCATGTTGAAACCTAACAAAAACAACCTACAAAACATATGAACTACCGCGAACCTCCCGAAGATAAAAACTATGGTTACCTTACCTTGTGTCTTTCTTATTTCTTTTAGATAGGGAAGGGTCAAAGTATCAATAAACGTCATCTTTAGATCTTTCTCTCGTATGAAATTTGATTGGGTGGGGAGTGACCAGAGGGTCGATGAACCCTCCCGACTCCCCTGTAGTTTCGACTTGATGAGCGCCCTAGGCTCAAGCTTGGGTTACTTGTATTATATGGTTGGCTCTAGGGGTGTTCAAAATTCGTTTCGAATTCGAAAAATTCGCAATTCGATTCGATAATAAGAATTCGAATCAATTCGAGTCAAGTCAATCGAATACGAATTTATAATTTCAAATTTGATTCGATTCGAAATTCGAATAAAAATTATACATTTTTATTTATTATTTTTATATATAATACATATATAACTTTTATTGGGCTATACTATAAATTATTTTCAAAATTTATTCCAACTAGTAAAATTGCTCATTACCAAACCCACTACATGTCCCATAACTAAAACCTAGGTAACAAATCTATCAATAGATTTCTAGTAAGAATATCAAATAGGAAGTTTAATTTTGCTAGGAATGGTACAAAGTTATCTTAGCCTTACACATGACAAGTTAGAAAAACAAGGGAAATGAGTATTTTGGTCCTTCGTAAATTAGTATTATATAAAAAAAACCCAGTACATCTTTCATTTCTTATTGTTCATCTCACACCACCACTGCTGCCCACCACCACCATTCACCGCCCACTGCCACCACAACCGTCACCCAACCCCAACCCAACCTCCTTCTCCATCTTCTTCAGTTCCGGCGACCTCCACCATCATCAACGTCAACGTCTTTTTCAGTTCTGATGACCCTCCTCCGTCATCAACATCGTCTTTTCCGGTTTCCGCGGCCCTCCATCTTCTTCAGTTCCGGCGACTCGAGGTGAATCTTTAGTTCCAGCGACCGTAACCATCACCAACTTTGTCTATTCACCGTGTTGGTTGACAACGGCGCCACCGCCTCCCTCACAGTAACTCCGGCCACTGCCTCCCTCACAGTAACTCCGGCACCCCTCCCTCACAGTAACTCCGGCCACCGGTACGCTACTACTATTACTCACCTGTATGAATTCAACGGATTTCATTTTTAAAAAGTTTGTTTGTTTGTTTATGGAGAAAAGTGGATTGATTTATAGGATTTTATACTTTGTTTAGAAGTAAGATGGTTCTTGTGTTTTATGATAACTAGTTAGATGCCCCCGTCTGCGTTGCGGGGCGATGGCCGAATAATGAGCGAGTGTTAGGCAGCTCCTTGACACGGAAAACAATTAAAATCGAGTCAACAAATAAAAACATAACACTTTTATAGTTTTGCTAAAAAAACTAAAACAATGGCAATACTGTTATTTTTAACTAATGAAAAGTTATATTTTTCACTGGTGTAACATCGTAATTTGCCAAAACCTAAAGTGATGGCAGTACTGGAAATTGAAACCAAGGGCAAAAGTGTAAATCTATGGAAGAGCGAATTCGTACTTTTGAACCTAGGGCAACACAGTAATATAAATTTAAACTAAAAGCACAACCGTAATTTTAGGCCGGAGGCAAAACCATATTTTTATTTTGAACCGAGGGCATAATCGTAATTTTGAGTTGGAGCCAAAAGCGTAATTTTATTTTGAACAGAGGCAAAAAGGTAATTTTTAACTGAGGACGAAATCATAATTTTTTAAACGGGGAAATATCTATTTTTGAAGAGAGGGAAAAATCATAATCTTAAGGTGGGGGCGAGAACATATTTTTTCCATTTGAAAAGGGGCAAAAAACGTAACTTTGAGCTGAGGGCGAAATCGTAACTTTGAGTCGTGGGCAAAAGCGTAATTTTTGGCTGGGGCGAAAAGCGTAATTTTATTTTGAGCAGGGAGCAAAAACGTTATTTTAAAATAGGGGCAAACCCGTAATTTTAAAGCGTAAAGAAATAATAAACGGTTGGTCCAATAGGGGAGTGCCAACCCAGCTGGCTGGCACTATTCCTTTGTTTATATTATAGTTACTGTACTGGAAATTGAAACCAGGGGCAAAAGTGTAAATCTGCGCAACGGCGAATTCATACTTTTGAACCCGGGGCAACACAGTAATATATATTTAAACTAAAGGTACAACCGTAATTTTAGCCGGAGGCAAAACCATATTTTTATTTTGAATCGAGGGCATAATCGTAATTTTGAGTTTTAGCGGAAAGCGTAATTTTGTTTTGAACAAGGGCAAAAACGTAATTTTTAACTAAGGGCGAAATCATAATTTTTCAAACGGGGGGAAATCTATTTTTGAAGAGAGGGAAAAATCGTAATTTTAAGGTGGGGGCGAGAACATATCTTTTCCATTTGAGCAGGGGCGAAAACGAATTTAGAGCTGAGGGCGAAATCGTAATTTTTGTCGTGGGCAAATTCGTAATTTTTGGATGGGGACAAAAGCGTAATTTTTATTTTGAGCAGGGGGCGAAATCGTAATTTTTAAATGGGGGCAAACCCGTAATTTTAAAGCGTAAACAAATAATAAACGTTGGGCCAGTGGGGGAGTGCCAGGCCAGCTGCCTGGCACTATTCCTTTTTTATATTAAACAGGGGCGAAAACGTAATTTTGAGCTAAGGGCGAAATCATAATTTTTAGTCGTTGGCAAATTCGTAATTTTTGGCTTGGGACAAAAGCGTAATTTTATTTGAGCAGGGGGCGAAAAGGTAATTTTAAAATGGGGCAAACCCGTAATTTTAAAGCGTAAACAATTATTAAACGGTTGGTCCAATGAGGGAGTGCCAGGCCAGCTGTCTGGCACTATTCCCTTTTTATTATAAAATCACTGTTAAAACGTTTGAAAATTGTTGTATTGATAATGATAATGTAAACTGCTTCAACTATATATTGTTTTGATAAGGTTACATCACCTTGGCACCACACATGATTATTTTTCCTAACACCTTTTGTGTATTTGTAAAAAGCAATACTACTGCAACATTGTTATTTAATTAATTTTCTTCATAATTTGATCTTGAATTGTGTTTTAATCAACACTAGGTTATTATTGTGTTTAGTTTATTGCGTTTTATAACACGAAACATATTTTCTATGTGTCTTAGTCCATTGCGTTTTATAATAAAATGAAAAAAAAATACATTTTGTTGTGTTTTTATTTCATTGCGTTTTAGGGAAAACACATTTTTATGTGTTTTTTTTATCCATTGCCTTTAAGAAAAACACACTTTATGTGTTTTTAGCCCATT
Organism: Scalesia atractyloides; assembly: GCA_947069175.1. Classification (NCBI taxonomy): domain Eukaryota; kingdom Viridiplantae; phylum Streptophyta; class Magnoliopsida; order Asterales; family Asteraceae; genus Scalesia; species Scalesia atractyloides. The sequence continues at coordinate 24,649,225 of CAMTDV010000014.1, read as the reverse complement.
CCGTTTTAGGTAAAACACATTTTATGTGGTTTTAGCCCATTGCCTTTTAGGTAAAACACATTTTTATGTGTTTTTAGTCAAGTACATTTTATAATAAACACCTTCTTTTGTGTTTTCTGGCCATTGCGTTTTAAAAATAAGACATTTTTTTGTGTTTTTAGGCTATTGCGTTTTAGAAAAAAAAAAACATTTTTGTGTTTTTAGTCCATTGCGTTTTACAAAAAACAAATATATATTTCTTTGTGTTTTTCAGCCATTGCATTTTAGAAATAACACATTTCTTTTGTGTTTGTTGTTTATTGTGTTTTAGAAAAAAATCATTTTTTATGCTTTTTGTCCATTGTGTTTTACGCATTTGGGTTTTTGATTTTTTTTTCCAAAAATATAGCAATAGTATACTAGTTTTAAAGATAAAAAAACACTCGTTTTTGGTGTAATTTTTATAAAAAAAATAATGTCGTATAGAATTGTTAACGTTTAAAAAATGAGAAGGAATTGGAGGAGAAGGAAAGTATTGCTTTGGATTGACTAGATAGCCCCTAAACAAACTCAACCTGCTGGTGTAAAACAGTCAATGGGATTTTGCCTTCACAACAATGCTGCAGTTGCTGCATCAGCAGCTCAGGCTGCAGGAGCAAAAGAAGTTTCAATTCTTGATTGAGTAATTCTTTGTGATAGTTTATTGAAATTCAGTTAAAAATTTTTATGAAACACCTGCTGAAAGTAGGGGTGTGTACGGTTCGGTTCGGTTCGGTTTTTGGGCAAAATCAAAACCGTAACCGAAATGTCGGTTTTTGGTTTTTAAAAACTCTTCGGTTTCGGTTTTTCGGTTTTTACGTTGGTTCGGTTCGGTTTTTCGGTTATTTCGGTTTTTTGGAACAAAGTTATGTAAGATTCAAAAAATAAAAGGTATAATTTATATTATAACAATCTTTTTATATGTTTACATTTAATTTATTATAGTTAACCTCTTTAATTTGTATTGTTTACATAAACTAACCTTCTAATCTATTTTTATGTTTTCTTCAAAGTTTTTACTAAGACATTTTCTTTTATAATAGTTTGAAGATCATTTAATTTTTATATTAAATTTGTTATTTTATAGGTAATAAATAAATCATTTCAATTATAAATAAACATGTAATGTTTTTATTGTAAACACTTAACATTCAATAATAAAATTAATATTTTCTACTAGCATTAGGTTAAACACTTAAACAATTAAAATTAAAATATAAATATATGGATTGTAACTAACTAGTTCGGTTCGGTTCGGTTTTTTCGGTTATTGAAAATGTTTATCCGAAAACCAAACCGATATTTACGGTTATTAAAAATCCGAAAACCGAACCGTCGGTTTTTGTTTCGGTTCGGTTATTCGGTCACGGTTCGATTATTTCGGTTTTCTTGCTCACCCCTAGCTGAAAGTGATATTATAGTATGATATTTACTTATTTACCAAATTTATTTGCAAGATGTACACCATGGAAATGGCACTCAAGAAATATACTAGCAGAACAAAACGGCGAATCACTTATGTTACTTTCTTCAGCTCATTGATGATATTCTATGTTAAATAAAACATCCGGTTAATCGGTTATATGTAGTATGTACGGAGTATAGGTTCCCAATCACAGTTCTTGACAATGTTTTCTGCAGTTCGCCAGGCCTTCAATCGGCTTCTTAGACTGTTTGTGGTTTGAAACTGGCACTTTTACTTCTTCTAGTTTATTCTAACTTTAAACTTGTCGACTTCTTTAATTATAATACAGCGGGATTTGACCCAAGTCAACCCAACACTATTTTTCAAGTTGGAAATAAACTAACAAGTTCAATTTATAAATTAAATCAAATTTGCTCCTTGAGTCTCTTAAAACAATTATATACTAGTTATCTTAATACCAAAGGACATATAGTCTAGCGATATCAGGGTGTGAAGTAAAAATGTTTTTTTTTCCAATCTCCGTCATGAAGTTGAGGACTTGAGGGATTAAGTCACATAACGAAAAAAAGTGTAGGTTTTGAAGTAGAATTAGAGTATGGTAAGCGGATAAAATAAAATTCATCTAAACTTTTTTTTGAACGGCAAGGAACGACGTGCCAACCACTGTGACACCGAGCGCTGTGGCCATGGTCGACTACTCGACCGCCGTCAGCCCCTTGGCTCTCCCAGATGCGCGGAAACCCGACCTCCACCCTCCCGAATGCACGACAGTGGAATAATCGGAAAAACCTCGCCTCCCATCCAAGACGAACCGCCGCCACCCGTATTCGCCCTTCACCTGGATGCTGCAGAAAATAATGGGGAGAGTGGGAGTCGAACCTGAGCCACAAGAAACACCAAGTCTTTCACTAACCACCCCACCACTACCTCATTGGTAAAAAAATTGATCTTAACTACTGTTGATATTTTTGTTAAAAAATAGTGTCAATCGACAGGGTGCCGGCAACAAGATGATATTTTTATTGGTATTAATTTCTTTTAAATGAAATATTCAACTTATCAATCACGATGATGTATAACTTTATTGACAGTTTAAATGCCATGTAGACATGATCCAAAATTAATTTGGTGAAGACAACATCATTAATTGTATATCAACTTGATCCTGGTGATTCGCTCTCGAAGTGCCACGTATGAGAAATAAATGAGATTGTACCATGAAACACCTTGATCTACTTTTTTTTTGGAAAGGCACCTTGATCTACTACCTAACTTATGAATTCAATATCACACCATCATAATGTTGTTGGACTTTGTTTTCTGTTAAAACAACAAGGATATGACAGTGGAAAGGTCTAGTATCGACTCCAGGGAAGCTTCTTGACTGGAATCTGCGGACAAAGAACACCGTTAGCCTTAACGTGAGAGGTGGCCTCCCGCGTTTGTACTCTGAAGTTAGAATTAGTGATTGTTTCTTAAGAGTCTTAGCATAATGTAGTAAAGAGTTTTAGAGTGAGAGAGTGAAGTGTGAATACCTTAGGCTGGCTCAAAGTTCCTCCTTTTATAGACCAAGTGATCTGCCCAAGGAAGTCCTCTCGCCAGCTGTCGCCTTCCCCATCGGGTAAGCATCTTCTTTACTGTTGTTTGCTTGCAGGAAAGGCCTTGCCTTTTATGGTAAGTGCACAGGTTTGTGTGTCTCGAGGTCTTTGCTTGTGCTTTTGGTAAAAGGTCAAGTCAGTTTGACCTTTGTTATACTATTCCCGAGGTGCTATAGTAACGGCAGCTCCCTCATGCTCGTTCAGCTCCTGGTCGGGAGCTAGTTGGCTTACTTGTTCTAGCCTTGCTTTTATTTATGTTTAGTTGGTTATTGTTTATTTGAGCTTCCGACTTGTCCTTACGTTGTTAGTTAGGGACTTGGTATACATACGTCATCCGGCCCCCAGTCATAAGTGTTGGTATCTTCTTATGGTAGCCATTTTATGACTTAGACTATTCCTTTCTAATCTTTTTTAGGTCAGGGGGGTGAGCTCCCTTGATGTGGTCTGTTTTACCCCTGGCAATCTGGGTCCCTTCTCATTTAATGCCCACTTGCCTTAGCGCATGTCAGGAAGCGATTGATTTGACACCGCAGCAGGTGATGAGTGGTTCCCCTGACAGTTTCCGGCGATATATAATTTTTCCTTTTCATTCAAAAACCTTCCAAGTTCTTCACTGTTTCCTTTGATCGGATATTTTGTGTCTTTTCCGGCGATATATAATTTTCCGGTACGTCTTCTTTCTCCTCATGGCTTCTAACAAGAATTTCATTGCTCTTCAGTTTTCAAAACTTCTGGAGTCTGAAATTAGGCAGTTTGTTCTTGATCATGGTATCGATTCTAGTCTTGAAATTAGGGTTCCTGGCGACATGACCGCCGATCAATGCCCGGAGGGGTTTTTGGTTTTTTATACTCGTATTCTGGATCAACCGAACCTAAGATACCCTTTTTCCAACTTCTTTCTTAGTGTCCTTAAGTATTTCCGGTTGTTGTTGGGTCAGTTAGCTTCGGTAGGCATTGCTCATATCATGTTCTTTGAGATACTTTGTCGAGCCCTAAGTTATGAGCCTGATTTGTTGATGTTCCGGCGATTCTTCCGGCTTGCCCGGAATGGAGATTGATATACTCTCGAGAAGGCTCCTTGTGAGAGTTCTCTTCTAACCACCACTATTGGTCACACTAATGCCTGGAAAAATCAATTCTTCTTTATTTCTCATGATCTGCTTCCCTTTCGTATTGTTCCTCGAAAGTTTTCTGAGGCTTTGAATGAGAAAGAGCCGGATGTGAAAAGTGTTAACCAAGAGTTGCTCCTCAAACTTCGCCCTTATCGTTTGAGGCTTAAGGGCTACCCGGAGGAGCTTCTAGTTATGTTGGGCATAAGCCAGGATTGGCCTGAATCCCGTCGTGAACTCGTATTTTTCTTTAATGACAAGGGTATGTTGTGTTTGTTACTAACTTGATCATTTTATTTTGTTCTAATTATCTTGCTTGTTTTCTTTTTCAGAGATGAGTGCTTTGGATTTTCTTGAGATGAACGATGCTACTGGCGTGGAAATTGAGATGAGGGAGCTTGCTGAAGGTGCTCCTTCTATTGTTCTTCGTACCCAGCATGTTCGTACTGGTGGTGATTTCCAGAATGTACCTGTGCAGCCTATTTCTGATGCTCCTTCTACCAAGAAGTTTGCTTCCACAGGTCGTCGGTTGACTAGGGGGATGTCAGCTTCCAAATCTGTCCCCCAATCTTTTGATCCGATATCTGTTGATAGTGGTGATGAGGATGATGTTAACCTTATTGCTTCAATTACGGGGGTTAAGGTTGTTAAGAAGGAGGCTTCTGAACTAGTTGGTGAGGGAGGTGATGTGTCTGTCGAGGGAGGTAATGTGCCTGAGGAGCCAGTTGTTAGTGGTGAGGGAGCTGGTGCCTCTTCTCCTCGTCTTGCTGCTGTTGTGCAAAAGTTAAACGAAACAAAGAGGAAACTTCCGGAGAAGCCTGTCAAGGCTTCTAAGACTTCGAAGAAGGTGAAGATTTCTCTTGCTAGTTCCTCCACTGAGGGAGGTGTTCATAAGGCTTCTTCTGGGACTCATGTTGAGAAAAGTGGTGATGGTGAGGCAGCTAAGTCCTCGGTTAAGGGTAAGTTGGGTGATACTTTGGAGGGAAAGCAATCTGCTGAATCAGGGAATGGGCTGATACAGGCTATTTTTGTCCCTAGTTGGAAGATTACTGTTTCAGACACCTTGAAGAGCGGTAGGGTGTGCCATGATCTTATCCGGAATGTTACTCCTCCTGTTGAGAAGGAGCTGCATTCGCAATTGTCTGATGAGGACTCGGCCTACCGTACCATTACCCAAGCTGCCCGTTTGATAACCTCCCTTCCTGACGGTCTCGAATGCTGGGCTAACTTGGTTAGTCGGAATGTTGATCTTACTGAAGCTTTGTCGAAGAAGGAAGCTGAGCTTAAGGAATCTTCTGATCTTTTAGCCGCTCATCAAGCTAAGGTAAATGATCTTAAGGAGCAGCTTGCCTCTTCTTTAGCTAAAAGAAATGAGGAAGCTAGGAAGGTGGAGGTATATGTCGGGCAGCTGGCTGATTTTAGTAATCAGTTAGCTAAAGAGAGAGCTGAGTTTGCTGCTGAAAAGTTATTGTTAGGAAGGAACGTGCTGCTCATGAGGCAAGTGTTGAAGAGCTGAGGCAGCAAGTCAAGAGTTTGACCGAGGATAGGGAATGGTTGATTGGGTCCGGTGTTCGTCAGTTTGTGACTTTTCTTCTACACAGCCAGGAGTTCAACAAGCATCTTGCAGGTATTTATTCTAAGGCTATGGCTCATGGACGCTTTACAGGCCTTGTTGCTGCTTCTGAGGCAATCGCTCGTGGGGAAGCTGTAGAGGGGCTTCCCTCCTTCAAGCCTGACTCTTTAAATGACTTTGCTGCTGCTGTGAGGAAAATGGAGGCTCTTTCCTATCCGTATGTTGAGAGCTTGTCTCAGATGGTGAACCGCCCTATTGCTGAGCTGCAGGCTTTGGAGCCAGAGGGTCTGAACTTGGATCTTTGTAGGCAGCTATGCCTTCTCCCACCGCGAAACAGTCGTTGTTTGAATCTGGTGCTCAAGACCGGGGAGCTAACCCTGCTAAAGAGGGTGAAAAGATCCAAGGTTCTGACCCTGCTACTACCTCCTACGTTCCTGCTGATGTTCCCCCACCCCCATCTCCCAAGGGAGCTAGTTCCTCCGCTCCTGGAGGTGGGGATGTTAACCTTGATGGCTTTATGATGACCTTCCTTGAAGCGATGGTATTTTCGATGTCAGCAGTAGTGGCTCAATGTTTTACTTTCTTTAACCTTCCTATTTAGGAAGTGTTGTACTTTGCCCTTTATGGGTTATCTTCTGATGTAATATGACTTAGGCTGCCCCCTTAGGGGTTTTAGGCCTTTTGGTATGTTTATTATGTTTTATGACTTTGTTGTATTTTTAATTTTTGTTGTCTCCCTTTGTGCATTCCAATATTTTGTTTTGCTTTTGTAGGAGCATGTATAGCTTTATGGTTCCTTATGGGAATTTTAGCCTTTTGTATTGTTAGTGCAATGGTTGGTGTAGTTGTGTTTTTTCTTCTTGTTCGTGATGTAGTGTACGAATATCTTATCTTTTTGCAATGTCTCTTTTATACGAATTTTGGTTAAGTGCTGCAGTCACCTATCCTTCATTCTTCTATCCAAGAACCGATGCATTTTTTGTGTTCTAACTCTTTTCTAGTCCACATTTTTTTATTTTTGTGGTATATTTACATAGGTATCGTTCTTTAATTTTCCTATAAGCACTTGTTGTAAGGTGCTTACCCTTTTACATGGAGTTATTTCTTAAGTATGTTCGATCCATGGAGTTGTATTGTTTTAGGTAGTCACCCTTTATACGGGAAGGTATAGTGCCTTGTTCCCCGCTGAGCGATATGGCCTACGAGCTATCCCTTTTTCATGGGTAGATATAGTGTCGGATCCCATGGAGCTTGATTTGGAGGAGCTCACCCTTAGGATAGAACAATAATTCTTGTTAACAAAAGTAGTTGTTTTGTTTTCATTAAAACTGATTACAGCCAAGTACAGATTCATTCAACCATTACAATGATCACTTCACACTATGAATTTTTTCAAGTGCTTCCCGTTCCAATGTCTCGGGACCTTCTTGCCTTGTGGGGTTTCCACTTATAGGAGCCTCCCTCATGTGCTTCTTTTATAACATATGGGCCCTCCCACTTTGGGCCCATTTTTCCAGTGTCTTCCATTTTGCTTGCTTCATTGTTCCTCAAGACGAGGTCTCCTGGCTTGAAGGCTTCTTTTTTGACTCTTTTGTTGTAGTAAGCTTCTAGCCTTTTCTTGTATCTTGCTTCTCGAATTAGGGCAGCTTCTCTGGCTTCTTCCAGCAGGTCTAGGTTTAGAAGGATTTCTGTTTCGTTGGGCGCTTCCTGCCTTCTTGAGCTTCTTAGCGTTTATACCCCAACCTCTGCTGGTATCACCGCTTCGGAGCCATCACCAGGCTATAAGGGTTCTTTGGTGACTTGTTTTTTCCAATGTTCGGATAGCCCACAGCACGTTGGGGTGCTCCTCCACCCAGTGTTTTCCATACCTTCCCAGCCTGGTCTTCATCCCTTCTACGATCTTCTATTCTCCTTTCTACCTGCCCATTAGATTGTGGGTAACAAACGGAGCTAAAGACCTGCTTGATTTGCAATTCTTGGCACCATGTGCTGAATGGTTTTTCTGCAAACTGTTTGCCGTTGTCGGTTACTATCTCCCCGGTAGCCCAAATATACATACAATGTTTTCCCATACGAAGTTTATCACATTTTTTCCTGTGATTTTTGCCAATGGCTTCACCTCCGGCCATTTGTGAAGTAGTCTACCGCTACTAGGAGGAATTTGACCTGGCCAGCTGTTGTGGGGAATGGGCCTACGATGTCCATACCCCATTTGTAAATGGCCATACTGCCAAGATGGGAACTAAGTCGTGCTTCGGACTTGTCTTTACTGGAGCGTGTAGCTGACATGATTCGCATTTGTGGATGACTTCGGCTGTGTCTTTGTGCATCGTGGGCCAGTAATAGCCCATGTTCATTAGCTTCGCCACTATTGTTCTTACTCATGCATGTGCACGCATATTCCTTCATGCACCTCGTTGATCAAGTAGGTGCTTTGATTTGGACCGACACACCTTAGCAGTGGGGACAGTAGCCTTTCTTGTAAAGCTTCCTTTCCTCCACTACATATTGGTTAGCTTTTGCCTTGATTCTTACGCTTCTGGCTCTTCCTGGGGAGCTTCCCTTCTTCGAGTTATTTTTATATCGGGGTCATCCATGATTCTTGCTCTTCTTTGACTACATCATTGACCTCCTCTTCCTCCACTGTTTTCTTTTTGATTACTTCTACCAACTCTTCTTCGTTAGGTGTGCAAAGGTCAGGGAGGCCAGCTTGCTCAAGGCATCAACTTGTTATTTCTTGTTCAAGACACTTGGGTTAACGAACAGGATTCAAAACTTTCCATCAATGCTTTCACCTTCTCCTTGTATAGTATCATTGATGGTTCCCTTGCTATGTATTATCCTTTTACTTGGCTTGCCACTAGCTTTGAATCGATGAAGGCCTTAAGCTTTAACACCCAATGCCTTTGCTATTCTGAGGCTGGCTAACAATGCTTCATATTCTGCCTCATTGTTGGTGCAAGGAAAGTCAAGACGTAGTGCATAAGTATATTCGGTTCTATGAGGGTCCGTTATGATGAGACCTGCCCCGGAACCTTCTATACTGGATGCTCCATCTGTGAATAACGTCCACTTTCCTGCCACTATCGTTTCACATTTTTCCTCCTCTACTTCATTAACCTCCTTGAATTCTTGGCATTTCTGTTAAAAAGTCAGCCAGCACTTGCCCTTTGTAGGCCTTCCTTGGTATGTACTCGATATTGTGTTCCCCCAATCCCACTGCCCACTTGGCCTTCCTTCCTGAGTCTTCAGGCTTTTCCAGGATGGTTCTTAGGGTTGGTCAGTCAGTACTTGGATGGGGTGAGCTTGGAAATGCCTTCTTATCCTTTTTGTTGTATGCACCAAGGCTAGAACTAGCTTCTCTATCGGATAGTAGTTAATTCTGCCATTTTAGGGCCTTGCTTACAAAGTATACTGGTATCTGCTTTCCTTCCCTTTCTACCATAAGCACGGAGCTTATGGCTTCCTGACCTGAGATAACATGTTTTAATGAAACATTAGTGTTTGTTTCGTTTTCGTTATATTGACAGGGAAGTGTTTTATTAAACCTGAAGACAAGTAGACGGTGATTGTCTCGTCTTTTGATGGTGCTGCCATGGCAGGTAATGAGGCAAGGAGCTCTTTGAGTGCTGAGAAGGCTTGTTCAGCTTCCTTTGTCCATTCAAAGCTTTTCTTGTTAGCATAATTTTTTAATGTCCGGAAGAATGGGAGTGACCTTTCTGCCGACTTAGGGAGGAACCGTTTGAGGGCTGCAATCTTTCCGTTCCAGCTTTCGACTTCCTTCTTTTTTTTTGGTGATTTCATTTATATGATAGCTTTAACCTTGTCTGGATTGGCCTTGATGTTTTGTTTACCTACCACGTGACCGAGGAACCTCCCCTCCTCGTACCCAAATGAACATTTCTTGGGTTCAATTTCATATTGATTTTGTTGAGATTGTGGAATGTTTCCTTGATGTCTTGTAACATGTCTTCTTCACTCTTGCTTTTTATCACTAAGTCATCAACGTATGCTTCCATGTTCCTTCCGATTTGCTCGGAGAAGGCTTTGTCGATGAGCCTTTGGTATGTGGCCCCGCGTTTTTCAATCCAAAGGGCATTTTGGTATAACAAAAAATCCCTTGGTTGGTGTGAAACGCCGTCTTCTCTTCATCTTCTTCTGCCATTTTGATTTGATGATACCCTTTATAAGCGTCAATGAAGCACTTGAACCTATACCCGGTGAGTGAATCTACTTTCCAATCTATCTCTGGTAGGGGGTAACAATCTTTGGGACATGCCTTGTTTAAGTCCTTAAAATCAACACACATTCTCCACGATCCATCGGGCTTCTTCACCATTACAGGGTTAGCTAACCAGCATTGGTATTTTACCTTCCTTAAGATGTTAGCTTCAACCGGCTTCTTTTCTTTTGAGTCACTGGTTTGTATGTTGGAGCAATGTTCAGTGAATGTTCAGCTATGTGCCTCGGTACTCCTATCATGTCGCTTGGGCTCCAAGCGAATACCCCCACATTTTCCTTCAGGAGTTGTTTTAACCTTTGTTTTGTAGCTTCTGGGAGGTGATTGTTTATTATGATCTTTTGTTCTGGGAAGGAGCTATTTATGCTTACCTCCTCGTCAGGACTGTCTTTGACTTCGCTACCTTCCCCTGCTTCTATTTCCATCGATGCGATTAACAATGCCTCCTTTGTTGGGACCAGCGATGCTATGCCTTTATCGGTTGGGAATCTTGCCATGCCATGGACTAAGGAGACCACAGCGTCGAAGGCAGCGAGGCCTGGTCTTCCTATCAACATGTCATAGTTGGAGGGGGAGCTGATTACTATGAATGTCAGCTCCTCCGTTCTTGCCAGGTCACCATCCCTGAGGCACAAGCTCAGGGTTAGCTTTCCCAGGGGCTGCACCTTTTCCCATGTGAAGCTTCTTAGGGTTGTATCTGTACTTTTCAATCGGGATCTTGTGTCGTCACTGAGTTGACTAAAGCATCTCTGGTACATAACATTTGATGCTGCCCCGGGATCCATGTACACCCTATTGATGACCTTCCCTTCCAATTATGCCTCTACAAAGATTGGAAGATCCGTTCTATCTCTTGACTTTGTTGGGGAGAAACATATGACCTCTTGGTTCCAAGGGGCGATTCTCCTCCTTTTTCCTTCTTGGTTCTCTTCCCCCCACACCATGTTGACATTTGACTCTTTCTTGCTTTCTTTCTTCTCCTTGATTTCTTTTAGCAGGTGAGCCAACTCCCCCGTCTTAACGCCTCCTCGATCCTTTTCTTCAGTTGATAGCAATCATTAATTTGGTGCCCTGTGTCGTTATGAAAGGCACAAAACTTGGTTGAATCTCTCTTGTTGGCTGGCTTTGCCAGGGGTCGAGGTGGCTTGAAGGAGTATTTGACCTCCTCTGTTGACAGGATTTCTTGGGGTGTCTTTGTGAGTAGGGTAAAGATATGTTTACCTTTTTCTCTACCCGACCGAGGGGACCTTCTTTTATCTTCAAACTTTCTTCCCTCGTAGGGTCTGAATGGTCGTCTTTCGGGGAAGGACGGGAAGCAAAGGTCTCTTAGACGAGGAAGGTTGATCTCTCCAGCTACCATGCTCTCTTTTCTTCGAGGCCTGTCTTTCTAAAGCCTCTTCTCCTTTGAGGAATGACTCCGTTCGCTCAAAGGCTTCCTCCATCGTTTGAGGATTGTTCTCATGAAACCTTCTTAGCAGTTTCTTAGGCCTTATGGCATTCATGAAGGCCGAGACCCTCATTTTTTCAGTTGCCCCGCTATACATCAAACCTTCTCGTTTGAATCTTTCTACAAAGGTTCGAAGGTCTTCATGATCTTTTTGTTGGATCTGATGCATGACCGTGGCATCCCTTGTACACTTCTTTTGTGGGGTAAAGTTTGACAGGAAACTTTTATACAAGTCATCGGAGGAGGTGATGCTCCTGATCGGGAACCCACTGAACCATAACCTTCTCGGGCCAATGAGAGTCTGCATGAACATGTGGCAGCACTCTGCATTGTTCCATCTTTCTACTGTAGCGGCTCCTGTAAAGACTTGCAAATGATCCTCAGGGTCTTCCGTTCGTCATACGTCTTGATGTTTGAAGGCATTTTTATCTTAGTTTGGAAGATATAGTTGGCTATTTCGTTCGGAGAAGCATGACAACGAGCTTGGCTTGTAGGGCATAGAAGGAGTGTTATTAGTAGCTCCTGCTCCTCTTATGTCTTGGGCAACCGACTGAGTTTGTAAGCTCTGCCAAGTTGGGTTGCCTAAGAGCTGCTGGCTCAACTGTGCTAGGAGCATAGCCATTCGGGGTTCTGAACATCATATGGCATGCAACCCGGTTGAAGACTGGTGAACGGCGACAAGCTCGTGGCCACAGCTCTGCTAGCCAGCGGTAAGGACCTGAGTGCTTCTGCAAAGGTCGTTTGTGGAGGAGGCGAGACTACTGAGCTGTTGAAAGAGCTGCTCGACTGTGTACTCAGGATATCTTGGGGAAGGTTGGTAAGGGGAGCCAGAGTGACCGCTCCCTTCCCCAAGTGTACCTTCCGTAGGGAAACGCGTGTTAGGGCTCGGGGAAGCTCGAGTGATACTGGAGGAAGTAGTGGTAGACAAAGGAGGAGGCATGGGTGCAAGTGTAACCTCAGGATCATCATAAGACAAGCGCAACCTCACTCCCTTGGTTTGTTCCTCACGTACGTAGCTATTCGCAGTTCCCTCAGCTGTATGAAGTTATTTCTTACCCCTTCTGGTGTTATTTCCATGGTATTTACCGGAAATAGAACCTCGTTAGGTGAGGAAGGCCCAACACATGTAGCAAGAGGTGTTTGGAACAGTTGAGTACTCCTGTAGTCGGTACGACATTTAGTCCGTCCGTGTTGTTAGGTGAGCTGCCCATCCCCGGTGTGACAGGGGAGTCGGGCAGGGAAAAGGAACTGTCAGAGACTTCTTTTTGGGAGTGTCATTTCCGGCCATATCGAAAATGAGAACTTAGGTACAGAGCTGTACTACCACAATGGTTGTTCTAAGTAGCGAAGCCCCACGGTGGGTGCCACTTGTTAAAACAACAAGGATATGGCAGTGAGGAAGGTCTAGTATCGACTCCGGGGGAAGCTCCTTGACTGGAATCTGCAGAAAAAGAACACCGTTAGCCTTAACGCGAGAGGTGGCCTCCCGCGTTTGGACTCCGGCGTGAGAATCAGTGATTGGTTCTTAAGAGTCTTAGCATAATGTAATAAAGAGTTTTAGAGTGAGAGAGTGAAGTGTGAATACCTTAGGCTGGCTCAAAGTTCCTCCTTTTATAGACCAAGTGATCTGCCCAAGGAAGTCCTCTCGCTAGTTGTCGCCTTCCCCATCGGGTAAGCATCTTCTTTATTGTTGTTTGCTTGCAGGAAAGGCCTTGCCTTTTATGGTAAGTGCACAGGTTTGTGTGTCTCGAGGTCTTTGCTTGTACTTTTGGTAAAAGGTCAAGTCAGTTTGACCTTTGTTATACTATTCCCGAGGTGCTACAGTAACGGCAGCTCCCTCATGCTGGTTCAGCTCCTGGTCGGGAGCTAGTTGGCTTACTTGTTCTAGCCTTGCTTTATTTATGTTTAGTTGGTTATTGTTTATTTGAGCTTCTCGACTTGTCCTTACGTTGTTAGTTAGGGACTTGGTATACATACGTCATCATTTTCCAAATCTACCAAAAATGTAATACAGAAAATTTTACATATCAGGTAACTTTCTATTCAGTGTGCTTTAAAAAATTAATTTGAAACTGATAAGCCCATCATTTTTATAGCTTAGTGACATTTTTTGGTTGGGATGAGACAAGGCTTAAGGACTATTAGATATTGGGTTTGATTCCTACAAGAGGGGGAAAGTTTCTCAGAATTATTGGGTTTCCTCATGAATTTGTCTATATGCATTATTGTCTGGTGGTTGGTGGAGATGGATATGATCGGGTGATTCCACTCGTGACACGATAACACTCTAGTGGTCCGTCAGTGATCCAGTTTACCGTAAAAGAAAATTAGTTGGTAAGAACAAACAAGAAGGCGATAACACCTAAGGGCATACATTTCATTCATTACTCATTATCAAACAAGACGGCGATAACACCTAATGGTCTAGTGGTTAGTCACTTGGTATCTCTACTTGAGGTTCCAAGTTCAACTCCCACTAACATCACTTTGAAGGATATTGGTGATGGCAATGAAGTTTAGAACTAGGCCTCTTTGGAGGTCGTCAGTTCGAAACCGAGCCGAGCCGGGTTTTACCGCAGTGGGCCTTCGGGCGGTGGGTTTTCCCCGGAATGTGCTTGGTGGCTCGGGTGTGCATCCAACTCTGACCGTTATAGAGGAGGAAATGCATTTGCTCGATTGAGGACATCACAGAATGCTTATTGATAATTTAGTTGACCGTTCAAAAAAATTAGCATTACGCTATTTTTCACTCCCCACCGTTTTATTTTTGGGAATACACATCCCTCCTCACCACTTTTCACTTAACAATATTTAACTTTATTTAAGATATAAATAGTATTAATATATGTTTATATTAGTGCTAATACCCGCAAATTTCAAAATGTTGAGAAATAATATATTTTGTTTTTAGAAAAAAAAATTATGTTTATACTGATCATAAAGAAACTATACGCATGAACTTATTATGGAAATCTGAAGTTGAACCATAGATCTAACAAAACCAAAAAGATAAGTTATAAGTAAATAAACAACTAGATTTCGGTACTAATAATATTACAAGACGAAAATAAAATTTTCATAAATAAAGATTACAGTTCACTAAAAAAATGGGATGAGCATTAACTATTCACTATGTTTGTCATATGAACAAATGATGTGTCGTTTATCAAAAGGTATTGCTCATGAGCCGTTTGCAAATATCAACTTAACTCGTACTATCGCAAGCTTCCGTCTTAAATCTCTCCACTTCGAGTTCAGTTGATGACGTGTACGATGTTATTCACGGTTCATTGTGGTGTGAAAATATTCAATCCGCCTCCAAAAAAACTATTGGAAATTAACAAGTTACCAAATAATAATAATAATGGCAAGTACAATAAGGAATAACAACAATAACAAAAGCACTAATACAAATATTATCTATAGTGGAATAACCAAACCATCCAAAACTGATGTCGCATCAACGTCGTATAGGCAAAAGACAATAACTAAACCACACAGTAACCACGTGTAGGTGAATAATTACAAAATAAAAATAAAAGGAAAAATATGTGATTAATTGTTGTTGGTGGGCCCACCACGCCCGCGTGCGTGACGAGTAGGTCGTTTGGGCTAATAAGTTCATATTAAGTATACTAATTAAACAATAAGGTAGTCTTTGGTATGCAGGAATGAGAGGCAGAATGGAATGAACTATTACGAAAGAATTAAAAAAGATGTGTTTGGTTGGTCAAGGTAATGGAATCACCCATTACGTAGGGCATTTCATTCCCTCAAATCCATTCCAACCACTCCCCTTGATTTTTTTCATTTTGTTCCCCTTCTCACCCTTCATTACCAACACCGCCCAACACTACCGCCACCTGCCACCGTCTGCCGCTGACCATCACCGTCACCCGCCGCCGCCACCACTCGTCACCACCGCCACCCTCCGCCGCCAACCACCACCTCCCGCCACCACTGCCACCTTCTCTACCCGCCACCACGGCCACCGCCATCACCGCCCACCATCGACCATCACCACCACCTGTCGCCGCCACCCTCCACCGCCACCACCGTCACCAACCGTCGGTGCTAACACCAACCAACGCCACCGCCACCCGACCACCGTCGCCACCTGCGACCGTCGACCATGCTGTCGCCGCCCTCCGCCATCGACCACCGGCCACCACCGACCATCGTCACCATCCGCCGCCGCCACCTTCGAACGCCACCGCAACCACCCACTACCACCAGGCATCGCCGATTTTTATTTTTCGTCTTTTCCAGCATACCAAACAACACAAGGTAATGATTCATTTCATTCCCATACGGTAACCAAATATGACTATGGAATGGTAATGATCCATTTCATTCCTTTGTCCATTCTATTAACTCGTCTATTTCATTGCCAGTCATTCCATTACGTCATACCAAACAGACCTTAACAAATATTTGTTGATATGTTTGGTGTGGGTAATATCCAACATAGCTACCTAGTACCTACCAAGTTAAGAACAGTCTCTGATGTTGTCTACTCCTTTAGTGTAGTCGTTATACATGTCCTTTTCATTGTTGATTGATTTTCCTAAACACATATTACACTCACGAAATCAACTATATAACCTAGCGAGTTCATAAGATTAACCAGTAAATTAAAAACACTAGTATAACAAACAGATATCCAAATGTTACATAAAATGTTGATTACAAATTTGTGTTCACAACTTCACATCATTTCCCTTGTGGGTTAGAAACCTACATACGCATCAGTGGCTAGAAAAAACCAATATACACATAGTAGTCCGATGGTTGAAAATCACATGTAATAATAATAATAATAATAATAATAATAATAATAATTCAAAAATAATAATAGCTGAATGTAATTGTTAATTTGCCATGCTTGAGTCACCCCTCGTGCAACTTTGTATTGAGTATGTTTGTCAAAAGTTGCTGGTAGCCGGAGGCTGGTGGCTGGGGGCTGGAAGCTGTAGCTGGTAGCTGGTGGCTGTAGTTTTTTTAGATATATACAGCTTCCAGCCCCCAGCCACCAGCCTCCGGCTACCAGCTACTTTTGACAAACATACCCAATACAAAGTTGCACGAGGGGTGACTCAAGCATGGCAAATTAACAATTACATTCAGCTATTATAATAATAATAATAATAATTCACAAATAATAATAGCTGAATGTAATTGTTAATTTGCCATGCTTGAGTCACCCCTCGTGTAACTTTGTATTGAGTATGTTTGTCAAAAGTAGCTGGAGGCTGGTGGCTGGAAGCTGTAGCTGGTAGCTGGTGGTTGTAGTTTTTTTTAGATATATATAGCTTCCAGCCACCAGCTACTTTTGACAAACATACCCAATACAAAGTTGCACGAGGGGTGACTCAAGCATGGCAAATTAACAATTACATTCAGCTATTATAATAATAATAATAATAATAATAATAATAATAATAATAATAATAATAGTAATAATAATAATTCACAAATAATAATAGCTGAATGTAATTGTTAATTTGCCATGCTTGAGTCACCCCTCGTGCAATTTTGTATTGGGTATGTTTGTCAAAAGTAGCTAGAGGCTGGGGGCTGGAAGCTGTAGCTGGAGGCTGGTGGCTGTAGTTTTTTTAGATATATACAGCTTCCAGCCCCCAACCACCAGCCTCTAGCTACCAGCTACTTTTGACAAACATACCCGATACAAAGTTGCACGAGGGGTGACTCAAGCATGGCAAATTAACAATTACATTCAGCTATTATTATAATAATAATAATAATAATAATAATAATAATAATAATAATAATAATAATAATAATAATTCACAAATAATAATAGCTGAATGTAATTGTTAATTTGCCATGCTTATGTCATCCCTCGTGAAACTTTGTATTGAGTATGTTTGTCAAAAGTAGCTGGTGGCTGGAAGCTGTAGCTGGTAGCTGGTGGCTGTAGTTTTTTTTAGATATATACAGCTTCCAGCCACCAGCCACCAGCCTCCAGCTACCAGCTACTTTTGACAAACATACCCAATACAAAGTTGCACGAGGGGTGACTCAAGCATGGCAAATTAACAATTACATTCAGCTATAATAATAATAATAATAATAATAATAATTAACAAATAATAATAGCTAAATGTAATTGTTAATTTGCCATGCTTGAGTCACCCCTAGTGCAATTTTGTATTGGGTATGTTTGTCAAAAGTGGCTGGGGGCTGGAAGCTGTAGCTGGTAGCTGGTGGCTGTAGTTTTTTAGATATATTTAGGTGTTTGATAGAGTAGCTGAAGCTTTTAATAAAATGACTAAATTGACATAAATAAAAAACATAACTAAAAAGTTCATTATTTTTAAAGGTTAAAATGGTCCTTTTTTTCTAAAAGCTTGTAGCTCCTTTAAACGCTACTACTAGTGCGTTTAACCAAAAGCTTCAAGCTCCTAACCTAAAAGTTTCAAGCTCCTCCAACCAAACAATGTTTTTTATTGAATATAAGTTTTTTCTTAAAAACTTAAAGATAGAAGCTCCTAAAAGCTTCTAAAAGCTCCATGACAAACATACCCTTTATAGTGCTAACATTAACTTCTTTAACACTTACATTATTACAACTACTTGCAAGCCATCAAGTGGTTTATGACTCATTTAATTCATTTACAACTTAATTACAAACCTAACAACATGTTTACAACATGTTACCCTCATTTTCACTTTTTTTGACAACGGCATCTTTTTTTTATTCGGCTACCGCACTCCCTAAATTGGAGAGCCTCGTTGTCCCATTACAGCCAGGCTATGTTGTCTTAACCAGGCCCACGCTGACTTCAGAGTTTGGCTTGGGCATTCCCCTGGGAAACCTTACCGCCGAATGCCACTTGACAACCGTTGTGCCACCACTAGAGATGAACACTCTCTGGCGTAACACATGGTAGGACGAAAACCCAGGTGGGCTCAAGATATAACCTAACACCTCTGCAAGGAGGCTAGGCTCTCTCAATCATTGCCTAATCCACCAAAGTGACATAAGTGATCATTGAACTTGAGTCTCAATTGGAGAATGCAAACCTCCCTACAACTAGGCCACAAGTGGTGGATTAATATACCCTCATTGACTTGCCAACCAATTGATTCGTCTAGATATACGAGTTACCTGGGTGGTGTTCGAGTTACATGATTTTAATTGTATCCATGTTAAGATTGTTGTCTTCGACACAAACAAATATACAAATTAAGTTTGGCTCCATCAATTTCAACCCAACACAATCTTCATCATATCCCTTAGTGACGTTAGACATCCCTTACTGACGCTGGACTGAAGCGAGAAAAAGGATAGAAACGCTAATTGTCTTATAGCAAACGTTTATATAAAATTCAAACGTTAAAGAGCTTATTATCTTATATTAAGCTTATTTCATAAACATTGTAAAAGAACCCCTATGTATATGATATTACACTAATTGAATCATCAAGTTACGTCAAAGTCACTTGCATAATAACAAAATGATTGGTTGTTCAGTGGCAAGACAAAACCTTTTAATACACTTATGTGTGATATTTTGGATTTAAGCCTCACAAGGAGCAAGAAATTTGTCGTTCAAAAAAAAGTTGAAATTGAGAACATATTTTGGTCAAAATTACCAACAATCTAAAATAAAATTGAAATTATTAAAATAACTTTTTTGGGAGTTACGAGATTGTTTCTTTACTAACTCCAGCATTCCTATCGAACCACATACAATTCAATTAGAGATCTATTGACATCTCATTATTTTGTTTCACTTGAAAAGAACTTGTCCTCGAGTCCTGTAACACCTCGTAATGTTTTGTCCAATTAAATCCCGACACGTGTCCCGTTGTTCCTCTATTTGCCACATTGGCCGAGCTAAGATTGAAGCTATCATGAATTGGGAAGCACCCAAGACTCCTTCTGAAATTCGTAGTTTCCTAGGACTGGCCGGTTATTATAGGAGGTTCATCGAGAACTTTTCAAGAATAGCCACTCCTTTAACTACATTGACCCGTAAGAATGTCAAGTTTAATTGGGGTCCTAAGCAACAAGAATCCTTTGAGACTCTTAAGCATAAGTTGAGCAATGCTCCTGTCCTTACTCTGCCTGAGGGCACCGAAGAATTTGTTGTCTACTGCGATGCTTCGCACACTGGTATGGGTTGTGTGCTTATGCAAAGGGGCAAGATGATTGCCTACGCATCGCGACAATTAAAAGTGCACGAAAGGAATTACACGACCCATGACTTGGAACTGGGTGCCGTGGTATTTTCACTAAAATTGTGGAGGCATTCCTTATATGGCACTAAGTGTATTATATACACAGATCACAAAAGCCTTCAACACCTATTCAATCAAAAGGATTTGAACATGAGACAACACCGTTGGATGGAAACATTAAACGATTATGATTGTGAAATACGATATCACCCTGGCAATGTCACACCCCGACCCGCAGCGGAATAAAAGTCGGGGCATAATTGGGTTATCACCAAAGCTCATGATGTTTACTAAGAACAATAATGGAACATTTAGAGGCACGCGATGCTCAACTCGTCTCTCACGAGGAACTGAGGGGCCTAATGAATGAATTGCATAAACATGATAATATGAATGACACAACTACAAACAATATAAACTCAATGATACACACATGAACAATAATGAATTTGATTTGAGGCACGCGTTGTTCAACTCGTCTCCCACGGGGAACTGATGGGCTTAATGAATGAGTTTCATATAATTTGACAAAAGGAAATAAGTAATCACAACAATATAAACAATCTAAGTTTAGATCATGATGTGGTATGGCACAAGTTTAAATAAACAAGTTAATTATTTTTATAACACATGACACACCCCAAAACGTGTAATTTAAAAGGGGAAGTTGTAAGATTCACTCACAGTGGGTGCGTTCGGTTGATGATGTTGAATGCACGCGAAGTGGTTTTAACCCCGAGTGAGATTAACCTAGATAAATCGCATTATGGTTTGGTAAGTAAACGGATTTTATAATCTATTTTAGTAGGATTGTTGGGTGTATTTTTGTGAGTTTAAGGCTATGTTCTAACCTTAAAAATGTTATTCTTAAGTATTTTTAATTGATTTTAATTAAAATAATTAAATAAAAATAATAATAAAAAATTGACTTTTTCTGCTACAGTGACCGTTGACTTTGACCGGTTGACCGTTGACTGACCGTTGACCGGTTCGTATGCGTATTGTTGTGCGCTGAGTGAGGCTCGAACCCGAGACCTCCCGTACGCGTGCACGCAGCTCTACCAACTGAGCTACGTGTCTAACCCGTCATATATCTGATTTTAATTATATTTATACATTAATTAGTTTAAACCGAAAATCATTTATTTTTTTAAAAACGATTTAATTGTTCGGACCGGTGCGCTCCACAGGTCTCGAACCCGGGACCTGTGGGTTGCGTAACACACAGTCCACCGCTGGACTGTGTGTTTAACATGTTATATAATCCAATTTTTATTATACTTAAATACAAACTATTTGTTTTCATTTCTGACTTATTTAAAAAGGTAGAATAATTGTCCGGGTCGATGCAGAAGACCGGACTCGAACTCGTGTGCTTTGATTAAACATACACACAGTCCACCGCTGGACTGTGTGTCTAACTTGGTTATTATTCCGATTATTAATATACTTAACATATACCTGTGGCGACTCCGGTTCGGTTAACAAAACAAAAAGGCATTTTATTAAAGCGGCGTGTGTGGAACAAGATTCGAACTCGAGACCTTTGTGTGTTTATTGTGCACACAGTCCACCGCTGGACTGTGTGTCTAACCCGAGTTATTTCTTGATTTAAATTATACTTATCAGTTTACTGGTTCATCGTCTTCTTCGTCGGATTTTAACCAGAGTCGGAAAATCCGACTGGTTCGATGTGTGAAATCATGTTCTTTAGCGTTTTATGATTAATCAAAGGTGAGATATAAATAAAAAGAAAGGAATTTAAGCGTGAGGTATACCGACTATCTTCCTCTGTTTTCCGGCAGAACTCCGGCGACAGCAATAAGCTCCGGCGTCAGGTGTCTTGCAGCAGCGAGCCTTCAGAAAGTTTGAAAAAGGTATGGGTGACTTCGGTATAAGCTCAGAGGGTTCAATAAGGCTCAGAAATGGGGAAACCGGTTTTCCGGCGACGAACAGAAAAATTCCGGCGAGAGAGTTTTCGCCGAGAAAGGGTGTGGTTTTGAGCGAACGTGTTTGCAGAGGTTCGAGGTGGTTTTTATAGGGCAAATCGTCGATGTATTTGGCCCGATTTCCAACTGGATTCGTCGGTTATGAAAACTCCGGCGGTTATAACTTTGGTCGCGGACCCAGACGTCGGTTATAACCGATGTCTTAGTAAATGTATACGTTATAACGGAAGTTGTCGTTAAAACTTGCGAGATTGCCGGGATTTCCGACGACTGAACTTTTGGGCGCCGGTTTTGAATTTGTAAAGTCATGATATCAATTAAATGATCTTAATGGTTAACAAAAGACATCAGTGGCGCAGTGGTTTGTGTGTTGTGTGTTAAGTTTGTTGCTGGACTGTGACTGACCCGGGTTCGAAACCCGGCAGGAACAAAGTATTTTTATTTTGCGATTTTTAACAGTTTTTCAAAAACTAATTATATATTCCCGTATAATAATTGATTATGTATCGTTTAAAATTATTTTGGGCATTTAATTCGCAACGAAAATTTTAACTGACTATTCGGTTGATAAACGGAGCGGGTTTGGTAAATCCGTTTTTGACGGATGTTACACATTTGATCACGGATATGATGTATGCACAAGTGTTTAAATAAAATAAAAGAATTGTACGACACATGATACACCCCAAAACATGATTAAAACGGGGAATTGGTAGAGATTCACTCACCGTGGGAGCGTTCTTTGATGATGATGAATGCGCACGAGTTTACGATTCAACCGACGAGGGAAAAACTAACCTAAATAATAACGAAATGATTCGATAAATAAATAAATTTCATTTGAGATTAATGTTTTTAATTAGTGCTCTTAATGAGATTTTTAGATTTATTTTTGTGAGTTTAAATGAAATTTTCTAACTTTAAAAACCTTATTTTTAAGTATTTTAAATAAATTTTTCAATTAAATAAATAAATAAAAAGAAAACAGAAAATTAAAAATTAGGGTTGAGTTGTCAGGGTTGATCGGGTCGGACAGGTCAGACTGTGTTTAATATATGCGGTGAGTGAGGTTCGAACTTAGGACCTCTCGTATAAGTGCACGCAGCTCTACCAACTGAGCTATGTGTCTAACCCGAAATATTCTCTGTTTTAGTTATATATATATATACTAGTTAATCTTTAACCTTATTTAGTTTTTATTAAAAATGATTTAATATGGCCGAACCGGTTGCAGAGACCCGGAGTCGAACTCGGAACCTTCGGTTCGAGTGCGCATAGCCCAACCAGTTGGGCTGTGTGTCTAATCTGCTTAACTACTGGATTATATTCCTCTTATGTATTTACTGTGACTTGATCTGATTAGGTTCCAAAAATGTTGGTTTTATTTCTGAAAGTCGGTAACATGTGCGATTCGAACTCGGGACGTGTGTATTGTATTTGCACACAGTCCACCGCTGGACTGTGTGTCTAACCCGGCTAAATATCCGATTTTAATTATATTAATACACATAATCAACTTCATCTTCTTCACTTACAGAAATTTCCGACAGTGATTCCGGCTGAACGAACTGAATTAACAGTTTCGATTATTGTGTTGAGCAATTAGATTACTAAGCAAGAGATAGCAAGAAGGTTTAGATGATTATACCGATCGGCAGTGAGGCTTCGGTTCTCCAGAGATATTCCGGCGAGTGCGAGAATTTCCGGCGACGTTGTTTGAGACAGACTCTGGTTAACCGATTAAGGTTAATACATGCCGAATAATGGATTACCAAAAAAAAGTCGAGAATTATACCGATTAGGAGTAAAGCCTCGGTTTTTCGGTGAAATTCCGGCGAATGCGAAAATCTCCGGCGACGTATTTTGGAAGGAATAAAGCTTCGGAAGTGAGTGTGGTTCTGAGCGAAAGGTTTACATGAAGTTTGAGTGGGTATTTATAAGGGGGCAGGTCGATTGGGTCTGAATTAGGGGTCAACAATCGCGATCAATGATTTCATCGGTTTTTGACTGAAATTGAGTGCCGGCAACGGTTATAACTGATGTCGCGATCCGTTTATGCGTTTCAGTCAAAGGAGAATAGCCAAAATCGCGGAGTTTCGGTTTTTCCGGTGATTGCGAGTTCTGGGCGCGCTGATTTACAGATTTGACTTTCGGTTTTTATTATAAGTGTTATTTGTTTCGGTATTAAACAGAAAAGAGGTGTGTGGCGGAGTGGTGTGTTGTGTGTGTGTTTGTCCGGGAGACCCGGGTTCGAAACCCGGCTGCACCAATATTTATTTTTTTGATACTTATTATTGTTAGTTATAATTTTTGGTTTTTAAATTCTAAATATTTGTTAATTATGTATTATTTAAAAATAAACTGAACAATAAATACGCAACAAACATATAACTGAATATTTGATTAATAAACGAAGCGGGTTTTGAAACCCGTTTTTCAACGAATGTTACAGGCAAGGCAAACGTAGTTGCCGATGCGCTTAGTCGTAAGGAGAGGGTTAAGCCGATCTGGATCAACGCCAAAAAAATTGAGCTCAAAAATAGTTTGAATGAGAAACTACTTGATGTTCAAAAGCAAGCTATGTTGGAAGCAAACCTCCTAAGGAAGGGCTAGGTAAAACTATTGATCAACTGACTCCTTTTAACGATGAAATACTTAGATTCAATGGGAGAATCTGGGTTTCGATTTTTGGAGGACTCAAAGATATAATCCTTCAGGAAGCTCATAACTCCAAATATTCAATGCACCCTGGAAGTGACAAAATGTATCAGGATCTAAAACTGAATTAATGGTGGACGGGTATGAAGAAATCCATTGCCAATCATGTAGCGAAGTGCTTGGCGTGTTCGCAAGTCAAGGCAGAACATCAGAGGCCGTCAGGACTTCTTCAGCAATTGGAAATACCCACGTCGAAGTGGGAAATGGTAACTATGGATTTCATTACCAAGTTACCTAAGACGAAGAGTGGAAATGACACAATATGGGTCATTGTCGATAGACTGACTAAGTCAGCATATTTCTTGCCCATAAAGGAGACGCATAGCTCTGACAAGTTAGCCAAGATTTACGTGGATAAATTCGTGTCACTGCACGGCGTGCCGGTATCTATTGTATCCGATAGAGATACAAGATAAACTTCTCATTTCTGGAAGAGTTTCCCGCAGTCATTAGGCACCCGATTGAACTTCAGTACGGCTTACCATCCACAGACTGATGGCCAGAATGAGCGTACCATCCAGACACTATAAGACATGCTTCGCGCTTGTGTGATCGATTAGGTGGAAGTTGGGATGACCACTTACCCCTAATAGAGTTCTCCTATAACAACAATTATCATACAAGCATCAAGGATGCTCCTTTTGAAGCCTTGTATGGAAGAAATTGTCGAACGCCTATTTGTTGGGCGGAAGTTGGAGAGGCCCAACTATCAGGACCTGAGATAGTCCTGGAGACGACAGAAAAGATTGGACAGATTCTTGATCGTCTCAAAGCTGCCCGAGATAGGCAGAAGAGCTACGCAGATAAGAGGCGTAAACCTCTACAGTTCCAAGTAGGGGACAAGGTCTTGTTGAAGGTATCACCTTGGAAAGGTGTAATGCGCTTCGGGAAGAAGGGCAAATTGAGCCCTAGATACGTAGGACCGTTCGAGATCATCGAACGCGTTGGATCTGTAGCTTATAAGCTAAGTCTACCGGAGGAGCTAAGTGGAATCCATAATGTGTTCCACATTTGCAACTTAAAGAAGTGTCTAGCAGATGAATCGCTAGCAATGTCTCATGAGGACGTCCAGATCGATGAAAACCTGAGGTTCATTGAGAAACCAATTGCAATCAAAGATCGACAGGTCAAGAAGCTTCGAAGGAAGAAGATACCTATTGTAAAGGTCAAATGGGATGCTCGTAAAGGTCCCGAATATACATGGGAGGTCGAGGCAAATATGCGACAAAAATACCTTCATTTGTTTGAATAAAATCTTGAGGTCGAGATTTCTTTTAAGGGGGTGAGGATGTAACACCTCGTAATTTCCTGTCCAACTAAATCCCGACACGTGTCCGTTGTTCCTCTATTTGCCACGTATTGGCCGAGAGGGACCAAAAGCGTCGTTATGTTATTATTGTAACCTCTGAACAACGTATAACAAAGTTGAAGAATTAAAAGTGTCATATGTTTAATTATACCTCTGAGATGACCATTTAACGGAACCCGAGCTTATCAATGTTCGGTTATACATCCGAGAGTGCTAACCAGCTGCCATATTGAATAAAATATGCAAACTTGTCGAAATATGGAGTTTGGAGAAGTCCAGGGGACAAAATGAAAATTTAGTGAACCGACCTCTGTGGTGCCACGCGCCAGGGATCTGGTATCCCCGTGCGACGCGCGACAGAAGCCAGATCGCAGAAAATGCAGGACAGCTACAGACCTGCATGCATGCCACCTCTTTTCACGAATTTCCAGCAATTCTCTACTCAAGACACGTACCTGGACATTTGTGCACCTCAGGCTTGCATGCTAAACACTTGTATCCACCTCCATCATCTTCCAATTCCATAAATTGAAGTCTTGATTCATCCTTCAAGACCATTGCACACTCCTCAAACTCTCATCCTCAAATCTCTGCAAGTTCTGGAGCTCAAGCAATTTTCAAGCCTGTTCTAAATTCGTTCAAGGACCCTTAGTAAGTGTCCTTAATCCCCCTTGTTCATTTTATTAAGCTTTCAAGCCAAAAGTCAAGCTTGTCGTAAAAACGGTTTGACTTTCGGTTTAATCTTTATCGGTTCAGCCATGGTTCGAAATCAAACATTGTTACGTGATCGTAATGAGGTAGGGAACAACAACCCTTAAGGGCACCTCTGAGTACCACGTTTGCATGTCCGATTGACGAGTCAACTTGTTCATAAAAAGTCAAATTAGGTCAGATTTGGTATCAAATTCATAACTAATAACATGCATGCTATAAAATCAGTTTTGATACTCTAAATACTTGGTAATAATCAAAGAACACGTGAGAACGTGTTCGGCTCGTCAAATCCAGGTCTAAAGGTCGGTTCGCAATCGAAAGTCGCAAGGTTTAACTTCTGCTTTGACCTTCAGTTCTGACCGATTTAGTGTCTTCCAAGGCCGATTCTATGTTGATTATGATCCTTATATAATGTATTATAACCCTCTAAGGTCATACTACAAGGTCATGATCATAATCCGAGTTTATGCGCAAGTTTCATTAATGTGTCAAATTTGACTACTTTGTCATTTTTGCTTAAAATGAGATTTAAAATATAAACGAGCATGAAAACAAGTTATCTACTGATATATTGACTTGTTTGGCTTGCATGCATGTCATTATTTTGGTCATAACATGAGTTCTTCCTAAATATCGCAATTCAAGCTTTTAAAGGACCAAAATGCCCTTTCGGTGCATAGAATGAGTTTGAAAGACGTTTTCATAACCAAACCTTTTATAAACGATTTTTAAAATATTTTGAATATATAAACCTGATCAAAACTATAATTTTCCTTAAAATCAATTAAATCATCATTTAGCGACTTTATCGCCTTTTCGACGCATAGTATGGATTAAACCTTATCTAAGCATCAAGACTTGTTACCTACTGATTATAAAACTTATTTTAAATATTTTAGGTACAAGTTATAAACTCAGATTTCCAAATAAGCCTTGAAATCTATGTGTGAAATGACCAAAATACCCTTTTGAAGTTGAATTCGATTTTAAAACTATAACGTGGATGCCCATTAGGTATCTTACTTATTAAAACATGTTGTAAGCATATTAACACATGAAACTTGTAAATGACTCATCCGGTTACCCGGCATCGCTTATGTGCGTACGGTAAGCCTACGTGACTAGTTTACGTAAATTCATCGAAACGGGCTTAACCTTATCATTTTTATATCAAAATCCAGAATGTTATATGTTTACCCAAAATAACAAGTCCTAGTACTTGTCGGGTTTAAACAACATTCTTTCGGTCATCGCTTAATCTACCGTATCGTTCCGTTACGTATCCATTAAGCTAACCGGTTCGAGTCAACGACTCAACTAAACCCGTTAGCATTCTAATTGGTTATTAATACCATCAATCGACAGAAGCCTCCTAGTAGATCGATACTTGCATTTGTTTTCTTGATTATTGGTTGAGTTACTATTTGTTAGAAGAACTAAACTCAGGTAAATACTTTAACTTATTTTCCCTATACGGGCTTGGGATACGGTATTATATTACGCTTGGTCGGGTATGTGATCATGTTTATGGATTGTGATTTACTAAATCTTATAACCCTTTTATTCTGTATTGTCTGATAACTGAAACATTGGGGGTTAACTCGACCGTGTCCTGGATATCCTTGGCTCATTTAAATTACTAATGGCCACGACCTAAGCGCAGGGTGTAGGCATACACCTGACAAGCGCTAATGCTAAACAAATTATTTTTATTATACTCCTCCGTGGGTTTTATTAAGTGGTGTGTCGGTTAATCAGGTTATTCGGTTTCTGCACCGGACCCCATATGTATTGACAGACCTGCAAAACTGTAAACAAGATCGTTTTGAATTGTCCCAGGTTATAAAAGATTTTTCGTGCTCAATGCACCTAAACGAATTTTAAATGTTTTCAAAATGAGTCGGTTAAATGTATTTACCAGTGAAAACTGACGTATTTTCCAAAAAGGCTAAGTGACAGGTTTCGGCACGGAATAGGCTAGGAGCTGCTTGGTAATGACGTAGAGAATTTTGCAAGTTCTTAGTTAAGCCTAAAGTCTGCCGGAGAACATCATTTTCGTACTTTCGATCCGCCTGTGAATCTAATATTGCAAACCTTGTATCTACTTTTTAGACTTTTAAACTCAATGGTTTGTAATAACATTTAATATTCAAGTCTTCCGCTGTGTTGTATATGTTTGACCATGATGATACTAATCTTACGTCACAATACTCCCTACCCGGGCCCACCGCGATTGTGTTGGAAATACGGGGTGTGACAAGTCCTATAGAGATACATTTGATGTGTTGTTTAGCTTCTTCCTTCCATAAATCACTCGACATCCGCTAACGTATTTCTATTTTATCCAAAAACATATCATTGCTAATCTTTAAAATTTGTTTAACTTATTTACTCTCCACCGATCTATCATCTTATTTGTCATCCAACATTATATCTTCTACTCTTTACTCTTTGTTACCTTGACTTCTTAACTCTTCACTAATCTAGCATGTTATGTCCCCTCCAAAATTATTTCAATGATCTCTTTAGGATTTGTTGCTTTAACTTCTTTACTTTCCCATCAATCTAGTCTCTTATGCCTCTTACCAACATTATGGTTAGGGCTTCTTTACACTTGTTGTTAACCTCTGTATGTTGATATGGCATATCATCATCATTGTGGGATTCATCGGTTTCAACATTCAAGCGATCATCAAAATGATCATATTTCTCTACTTGGAAGTTAGCATAAGGGATGTACTTTATGATTGCAAGATGTTGATCACTATGACTATTGCTACCAAAACTTCCTTTGTTAATAGGGGGACAATAACGTAGTAACCACCCTTTGTGATTTTTGTGAACGTCTACTTAATCTCATGAGACGTAGTTCTTTAAAGATCTTGTTGGTTTTGTCAAGCGTCATGTGTGATTTTGTCGACCCTAGCAGAGAGAGCCTCAAAACTTGGAAAAAACAATGCCCTCCACGTGATATTCACCCTAAAAATGACGAGACATATTTATTCCAACACAATGTGTAATCAAGATACTACCGTGTCTATTTTTATCTACGTCTCGATATAAATTTTTTTGAAACCGGATTGTTAGTGGTAATGTGCAAGTAATCAAAGCACAAATGTACATGTTATCAAAGCTACCTCGAATTTAGTTTTTTTTTTCTTTGTATAAATTGACATCATTTACCCCTTTCGTTATTTTAATAATATAAGGTAACTATAAAATTCCAAATATGCCGTTTCGACTTGATTGTTTATTTCTATGATTCGATTAAAGTTTTGTTTTTGTACTTTACCATAATGAACCGAATGGATACCGTCCGAACAACATGGGTACTTGTACATGTATTTGTTTTTATGGTTTGCTTGATGTCTCTACTGGTGCCGTGACAAACTGAACCGGTTCCGACCAAATAAATCATCGATGACAGTATTGATATTATCTAAACCGGTACCAATATTCATTTCTAAGGTCTTCAATCGGTGTAAAACGTTGTTGATATTCACTTCTTCAATTGCATAATAGAGTGCTGGTGAACAATACCAATACCGATTGAGTGTCCACCACAACACACATGGCATCCCACTAGTTACAATTTATTTAACAAACCTTTTTTTTTAATTTTGTAAAAAAAATTCCCCTTATATGTTTAATTATTCAATGTGGGTCCGCAAAATTGGTTAGGCTTGAAATCGGCCCATAAAGTTTTCATGGTATTTTGAAAAGGAGGAAAGGTCGGCCTTTTTTATGGTGTACATGAGAAGTTGCGCGTGAGACAGTTGTAAAAGTGATGGGTTATTTTTAAAATTTTGGCCACATGCTTTCCATCCCTTTTTTTAGCCTGCTTTTCAACCAGATTTTTTCCTCCATTTTATTTGCTCAATTAATCCCCCCCCACCCCCTTTTTTTTTCTTCTTATACTTTCCATCGTGGTATACCTAATTACCATCCCAAATTCCCAATTCTTAAACATGTGAAACATAATTCAAAATCAGGTTTTTTTATAACTTCCTGAAATATATTAACATTACAAATAAAAAATGAGAATGCTGAGGAATGGTATCATTGATCCTTCAAATTAAGGGATGTTGTATCCTTAGTTATACGGTGTTTGGCAACTTCTGAATGGTTAAGTGTTGAACCAGAGGTCTGAACCATTAAGTGCTGAACTAGTAAGAGGTCTGAACCAATAAGAGCCAGTATAATGCTTAACCGTTCTGAGGGATAATACTTAACCATTCAGAGGCAAATGTCTGAACCATTCAGACATCTTCTCACGAAAACCATTAAATGCTTAACTAGTAAGATGTCTGAACCATTAAGAGACTCATTAAAAGGTAAACAAACAGCCTCTTTAACCATATTACATTATTACCGCTAAACTTAAGAATTAAGATACTTTACAACCACTTGACAAGTAAAAAAAGTCTTCTTTTTACACATGTTTGTATTAACATTATAACCACCTCAAAATCACAAAAAAGAAGTTTAAAATATAATATGAACTACAGTAATAACAGAGCCAAAAAGCTTAGAGTATGAGAATTGGATGACCATTAAAATTTAACATACGTAAAGGAGACAAAACTCACCTCTTATTTTCGTTACCATCTATATCTTTCTCTCGACCTCTCATCCCTTTCTATATTTACGTCCTTCTCAATACTTATATTTCTTAATACTGATGTAGTTATCATCTCTTTCGTACACTGCCATTCATAGTCTCCACACTCTCGAAAAAAAAATCATAACTCGTTCCATTCATGACGATGGGCATCTCCTACTACGCATAAGTCCCCTACCATCGATATCACCATTAACCATTACAACCACAATCTACCCCACCACATATGTTCATTGTGCACTGCTTAAATCCACCATGATGCACCACCATAATATACCATATAAGTCACACACATAAATCCCATTAGACAACAATTTCATTTACCAAATGTTTCAAAACCAAAAAGTGATTCTATCGCCAAACATGACATGTGTCTATAACCAACATGGTTGCGGTAGTGATCGTTAATAAGGGCTCAACGCCCTAATCCATACCGGAAAGATGATTCTAAGAGAGGTTGGAAGCCAGTGGCGGATCCATGATTTTTTTTTACTTGGTTCATTTTGATAGATTCTTACTAAAATTTTATTTTTTCAAATCATACAAGGTTTCCACTGCTTTTTTCCAAACCGAGGGGTTCACAGACACGCCTGGATCTGCCCTGTTGGCAGTTGTGCATGTTAGGGAAAGAATGGTAGTGGTGTGAAGTGGAAAAGTGGCAACGAGATAAAAGATGTTATGTGGTGATGATTTAAGGAGGGGTGGGGGATACAAATTATATCCAACTAATTATATCCAAATTATATTCAACAAAAAAACCAATTATCTATGTTCAAATTTAATATTATGTAAAAACACATACATTGGAAGGAAAAAAAAACAAAATTATTCAAATCCCGGGAAAAACTTCCTTGTACACCACATGTTTTATAGATAGTTATGGGTGTTGGTGTGCGGCTCTTTTTATGGTTCCGGCTTGAATTATTAAATGCTTAAGGGAAATAGTCTTCGATCACATTAACAGCCTCGCTTGAGCAAAAGAATAGGTGTCAAAAAGGTTGCAATCGACCACCAATAATCTGCAAGCGAAAAATCATGTAAAATACTTGGTGAGCGTCATCCTAGCATAATACAAAACAAAGAAAACAACACAAGTGTTACAAATCTTCTAAATCCAAACCTAGTAAGTTACCGCCACTTTTGTGTGCCGATATACCAAATTATCACCAACAATATGCAAGCGAAAAATCATGTAAAATACTAGGTGAGCTTCATCCTAGCATAATACAAAAAAGAGAAAACAACACAAGTGTTACAAATCTTCTAAATCCAACCCTAGTAAGTTACTTTACAGGGTTTGATTGGGCAATTGTTTTTTTATTCCTGGATGTTACGAATCTTTATCAGGCAAGAAATATAATTTAGGCTCATACTTACAAAGTGACCATTTACTACTTCAATATTAGTATAATCACGAGTCTTCTCGTAATACTTCAAGTTGGCTTCTTAAACATTTAAGTTAACTTAAAGTCCTCCTTTTCAACCCTAGCCATTGCCATCATTTCTGTCACGAGGTTCCCCTAATTCCGTACCCTAGAAAACCAATGCGAAAAATTAGCGTGTATGTGTCTTAGAAAACCAATTAAACCAATGCGAAAAATTAGTGTGTACGTGTGAACGTATGGATCCTACATATGAAGATAACAGTTTTTCTCTCTTAAAGACCTTGAAAACAAAGAATATTACATAGCCTCGAACAAAAAGGGTTAACATAAATACCTTTCTCCGGGTTGGAACGCGTCGGGTTGGGTCTACCCGAAATACTTTTCGTCGAGACTCTTTTTTATAGAAAAAAGTGTTTCCTGTATATCAAAAACTATACCACTTTAATAAAATTTAAGTGCTTTAATAACATAATTAAGAGGTGATATGCATCAAAATAGCATGTCAACTTTTAAAATGGTTCACTCATTTGACCTGTTTCCTTCTAAACCAATGTTTTGTTTTACTTTTTTACAACTTTGACTCATCAAAGATAAACATAACTTGAATCAACCCATTTATAAGTAAATATGTTGAGATTACCTTAATTGTATAAATATATTAATGACCCACTCATTCTTCTTAAGAAGCTACATTGCTGAATAAATAAACTTTAGTGCAATGTATCTAATAGGATACAATAAATATATAGCTATCTTTTTTTATGTTATTTGAATATTTAATATAACTTACATAATAGATTCCTAACAATTAGAATGAGTACCGTGAAAGATGCAGTTGTTGAAGTCCATATCTAAAAAAAGGAGATATCATAAGGAAAAGAAAAATAATAAACCCTTTAGGGATAAGATTGCAGATAACAATACAACTCAAATATCAACAACCAACAGCCAAATTCATAAAACCAAACTTTCAGTTTAAAAGGTTTAATCTCCATTGTATAGCTAAGGTTTCTGCTAATGAAAGAATCATTTTTTTTTCTTTTTGTAGATTATAATTAACTAATATATTTGAGAGCTTCCCCCTTTAGTGACATTTTTTTGTTTCACCCGTTTTAGATAAGTTGTATTACATCGTTTTTAACCATTTTCCCCAAATAGTTTTATGTCAAAAACCCTAGACATCAATCAGCCATTTTTTCCAAATAGTTTATGTCAAAAACCCTAGAAATTAATCGGTGTAATTTTGAAAAATATTTTTGTAACCGTTTTCCCCAAATAGATTTATGCCAAAAACCCTAGAAATCAATCAGTAACAAACGAAAACAACCTGTGAGATAAACAAAGACCTCGATATACCTGGTTGTGCTTGGAATTGGGCTGAAAAACGACAATCTTGATCGATGGGTAACATAGATCTGGATAACAGGGGAAGCATGTGAACAGAGGCAAAGTGAAATCAAAATAGGGTTAAGAGGAAGAAGGAAATCTGATAATAGGAAGGCTAATTTCCGCCAAAATACAATTCTCAATTCTCATGAACATCATTGTTCCGTAGATGAACATTTAAAACCCCATCAATCCTGAAACCCTAGAATTAGCCAAACAACCATACAATAATCTATTTCATGTAGAAAAAAATAAAAAAACTTGCCAAGAACGGCCGCGTCTTTGTGTTTTCGTATACAACACTTCGAATGGAGATATGATATCTCACATAATCGACGATCTTGTGGCGTCTTCAGTGTTGTTTCATCAATCAACAGGAGATCGATATTTGAAAGGAGTTTATGAGAATATTGTGGCGGCTTCAATCGATTGTTCGATGTCGCAGAGTATTCATAGATATTAAGAGGCGCAGGATTTTTGTTCTAGGGTTTTCTAAAGAGTGAGAGGCATACAATTTTTGTTTAGGAAAGTTAGAAAAGAAACAGGGTCATGGATCAAGTAAACTGGTCTTGGGTCAATTGTACACGTGTCAAAATTTTGTTTTGGATTAAGAAGGTTTTTCTCATTTGTGTAAAGCCATTGGGTGACATGTGTCCTTCAACAATTTTATTTATTAAATATATAGATTAAATGATTGTATTATTTGTGTCTTGAACGTGACATAACTTGAGAAAACTATATAACAATCATTCAAATAATTATATGTTTTGTATAACAAGTTTAAATTATAGAACCACCATATACTTTGAGTAGAAATTAAAAAGTATGTAACTTCCTGACAAGTCATGATAAGTTTATATGAAATAACTGTTATAGTAGTTATCCATAGGATAACTATGTTTTAATATAATATTATATAGGGTTGGTTAACATATAATATTCCTTAACATACGATGTGTATGAGATGAAATTACACATGTTATAAAACTCAAAAACCCTAATCTCGCATGTTGAAAACCATAATCACGCATAAACATAATCATGTATGTACAAAATCAGAAATCACGTATGGGGTAAAAAACCTAATCACGCATGTTATAAAACTTAAACACGCATGTTATATTTTCAGAACATACGCAACATACATTAAGCAAAATTATACAATACACTTATACTTATATATTACTAAATGTTCCTTTTGGGGTCTCTACTCACACCGACGTTGGATTGCGTTAGTCAAAGACTCAAACGTCACATATTTTCTAGATAATTACTAAAGTCTTACCAGGGGTGTGGCACACATCCAATCAAGGGATAAATTTTGGTTTTAGAAAATATTCCACGATTTCATATTTTCAGTTGAAGTTTTTTAGAATTAAACAATCTTTTAAAAATCGGGTTTTAAATCATACCGGGATAGGTTTAGAAATGATTTAATCGGTTGAACAGGGTTTTATCGGGTGGTTCACCCAGGTTAACTTAACTGATTGGTCCTATAAATCTATAAAATACAATTTCAACTAAAAAATAATCCAAAACTACATCATTCCATAATAAACATATTCTAAAAGTTAATCCATACAAAAAAAATTATCTGAAAATTCACTATTGGTACCTTTTTGAGCGCTAGGTTTTACTAAGAAAATAACCGTCACCTTTTTGGACGCATAAAAGATTAAAAGTACAAGTTTTAACCTCTGACCCGATACCGGTATACCAGTTTAAACCGATATAACCCCAATTACCAACGGTACAACTTCTTTGTCATTCCCTCAATTTACCGGCATGATTCGTGCCGGCTAAGCTTCCGGCATCCGTTTATCTGGTTCAACCGACCGGATTAAACCGGTTTTTAAAACATTGGAATTAAACACTAACATTAAAATCGATTTAAACCAGTTTTTAAAATATTAGAATTTAACACTAATATTAAAATCCAAACAGAAAAGAAGGGAAAACAAATTATTTTGTATGATTTGATAAATAAAATAATTTATTTGTTTTCCGCAAGGAATAGTTCATGTTTCCTCATATCCTTGTGGCTTTCTTCCAGAAATAAATTGCGATCTAAAAGAAATAATATTTAACATGATTATTTAAGTATTTGTACTTTTTCCTTAATTATAGGAAGAACTATTAAACAAATCATCCTGGTCACATTTATTGTTTTCAGCAACAAATTATAGAAAGAACTATTAAACAAAGGATCTTGTTATTCACACACGGACCAACTTATTTTCATATTG
This sequence comes from Scalesia atractyloides, assembly GCA_947069175.1. Taxonomy (NCBI): domain Eukaryota; kingdom Viridiplantae; phylum Streptophyta; class Magnoliopsida; order Asterales; family Asteraceae; genus Scalesia; species Scalesia atractyloides. Next base: position 24,613,278 of record CAMTDV010000014.1, on the reverse strand, counting down.
TAAAGCGCCCCGCTTTGGACAAAGCAGGGCGTTTAGGGTTACTTTACCAGACAAAAGGTGAAGTGACTGATGTCTGAGTGACATAAAGGTGATACGAGTTTTGACCTGGTACGATGTTGTCTCGTGACTCCTAAGCGCCGTGCTTTGGCCAAAGCGCGGCGCTTCGGCCCCAAATATTTGCCTTTAAAGCTTGCCCGAGAGAAGAGTTAACGCATTCGATTTCTAAAACTCATTATATTGTTTCTAGACATACGTGGGGTTTTTCTGTGTTACTTGTGTTTCTTCAAAATAACGCACGGTTACGATGTCGTGGTTAAGCAACTATCTTTTCGGTAAATCTTCTAACGAGTCAGTTGTTCCTGATTCTTACGAAGGGACCGCTATTTCCGACACGTATGAGAAACCGGTCTTGTCCAACTTGAGGGAGGAGGAGGAGGTTGTATCTGGCATTCGTTATTGGGATAACACGATGGAGCTGGATTTGAATATCCCCATGGAGGACCTGTACGCACAACAAGGTTATTCGAATTACGGATACGGAGGCGAAGCGTATCCTCAGGCTGAATATTCGTACGGTCTTCAAACAATCCCGACTTTGGTCACGGTTGTGAGCAGAGCTTTGAACATCAAGTCTATTCGGAACTCGGTGACGATGGAGAGCAGGAGGATGTGTCAGTTGACGAGGAAGGTTGTTACCCGGTTACATTTTCGTTTGATACAACGCAGAAGTTTTCGTCACGTAAAGAGCTGGTGCGTTGGGTACAAGACACGGCAAAAGACAATGGTTACCTCATTGTGATCAAGAGGTCGAATAAAAGAGGAGAGAATTACAAGATTTGGTTTCAATGCACTCTTGGTGGGGAGCATAAGAGCATAGCTACACAGAGGAAAATGGGTAGCAAGAAAATAGGCTGCCCGTTCGAGATGATCGGATTTTCGGAATCAAACGGTAAGGTTTGGAAGATCGAGGTGACGAAGGCGAAGCACAACCACACTCCTATCGAAAACCTAGAAGGTCACGCGTATGCGAGGAGGCTTTCTTCGGATGATAAATTAATGGTTGAGCATATGGCCGAGCAAGATATTCCCAACCGCAGTAAATGGCGAACGCTGACGAAAAACAAACCGGATAGAAAGCTTATTCCGAAAGATATACACAACGCTGTTCAGAAGATCAATGTCAGAAAAAAATGTCGGTAAGTCTCCAATGCAAAAACTTGAAAACATTCTTCGTGAAAAAGATTACACTTATTACATGCGCACGAATGAGATATCAAACGCAGTTGAAGATGTCTTCTTTGTTCACAAAAAATCATTCACTATGTGGTGTGCCTTCCCGCATGTGCTAATGATTGACGCCACATAAAAAACGAACATGTACAACCTGCCGTTTGTTCAGGTCGTTGGAATGACGTCGACAAACAAATCGTTTATGGCTGCTGGTGCGGTAATTTCCGTTGAGAAGTTAGAGAACTACATATGGGTGCTGCAGAGGATCAAGTCTATGTTGGCAGGCTGTATGGAGTCGCGCATGATTTTAACAGATAGGGAGTTTGCGCTAATTAACGCTTGTGAACAAGTTTTTCCAAAAGCGCAGAAGTTGTCACACCCTGACTCGCAGCGGAAATGGTAGTCGGGGCATGATTGGGTTTTCATCAAAGCTCATGACATTTACTATAAAGTTTCATATTCATTATTTCTCTTTAAAGAAGAAGTTACAATAAACATATAAGCATAACATGTTCAAATACACTTTCATTACAAACAAAAGTATTAAACAAAATCATACAATTACAAAGGGAAACTAAATTAAATGTCCATTCCAAAGCATTAACTTGTTTATTCTTCTAGGCCATCCTACGTGTTTCTTTTCTCAACTGGATCACCTGTATCATGTGTAAAATAGGGTTTTTTTGGTCAACAAAAGTTGACGAGTGAATCTTATTTAAATATTTGAAAGGATTAGTTATGTTGGTTATTTAAATAAAATTGTGCATAACCAAATATGAATAAACGTAAATGTAAATTCAACCATAAACACATAATATCAAATAATGCACACGCACACACCAAATGATGAACAATGAGATCAAGGCTCAATCAAACGGAGCCGATCGAATGAGGCACCTGATGCTCAACTCGTCTCCCACGAGGAACTGATGGGCCTAATGAATGATTTGCACGCAACTTGACAAGAATATAAACACACATTACAACAAACAATATTTAAATCACAAGTTTAGGTCATATAATGGTAATAGCACAAGTTTGAATAAACGAAATAATTAAAGCGACACATGATACACCCCAAAACATGAATAAAAAGGGGAATTTGTAAGGATTCACTCATAGTGGGTGCGTTCCTTGATGACGATGAATGCGCACGAATATTATGATTCAACCGACGAGGGAAAACTAACCTAAATAATAACGAAATGATTCGGTAAATAAATAAACTTTATTTGAGATTAGTATTTTTAATTAGTGCTCTTAATGGGATTGTTAGATTTATTTTTGTGAATTTAATGCAAGTTTTTAGGCTTTAAAACCTTTTTTTGAGGTATTTTTAATTGATTTTTTTAACTAAATAAATAAATAAAAGAAAAATAAAAAGTTGACTTTTTGACCGTTGACCGTTGACCGGTCGGACTGTGTTTAATTATGCGCTGAGTGAGGTTCGAACTCGCGACCTCTCGTATACGTGCACGCAGCTCTACCAACTGAGCTACGTGTCTAACCCGAAATATTTCTGATTTTAATTATATTTATATACTTACTGGTTTGAATCTGGAATTTAATTAATTAAAAAGGTTTATACTGGCTTAGACCGGACGCGCAGAACATGTTTCGAACCCGTGACCATTGACTTAACTTACACCCAGCCCGACCAACTGGGCTGGGTGTCTAACCCGTATTATATAGTTCTTGTATTATATTTAACAACACACTGTGGGACAATCTGTTTTGGTTTAAAAAAATGGATTTTATTTCAGCAGAACGGACATGTTCAAGACTCGAACCCGACATCATGTATGTAAAATGCACACAGTCCACCGCTGGACTGTGTGTCTAACCCATTTAAATTACTGATTTTAATTATATTTATAAACGACTCGCTGTTCATCTTCTTCTTTAACTCAGAACCGAAAAACAGATTTGTTAAACATTTTGATTTTACTGATCTTCTGTTTTAGATTAAACAAATGAACTGAATAAAACTGACAGAAAAGATTAAGATCTCATACCGATGGAAGTTCCGATTGGATTCCGGTAATGTGCAGAAACTCCGGCGACTGAAAGAAATTCCGACGAAGTTCAACTTGCGACAGAGGCTCTACCAGAAGTTTGAGGTGAGTGCGGTGCTTTCTGTCTGAGCTCTAGAAGTCTTATTTTAGAGTGAGGCAAAAAAAAATGAAATGGGTTCGGTTTTCCGGTGAGTGGATTTTGGCGATTCCGGTGGTTCTCTGGTGGGGCAGAGCTCCTTTCAGGCGATCGAGTTTTTGAGAGTAAGCTAGAGAGATGAACGAATTCTGAAGGGAATTCGTCTGGTATTTATATAAAAACAGGGGATGTTGAATTTCGGTTTCATTCATGGATTAACGGTCAATGATTTCGTTCAGCTCAGACGAATTGATTCAAGATTTCCGTTAAATCTGATGATTGAAAGCAGTTACATGCGTTAATCAAAAGGAAAACGGTTATTTGGATTGATTGCTAGAATCATGTTCCGACTGTTATAGGTTCTGAGATTTGGAATTCAAATTCAAGCGTTGTTTTAGTATATAAATTAATTGCTTTAGGATTTTAACAGATATGTATGTGTAGTGTAGTGGTGTATTGTGTGTGTTGGTTGGGTGGAGACCCGGGTTCGAAACCCGGCTACCCCATTCTGTTTCTTTATTTAATTTTTCATTAATTATTATTATTTATTAATTGTGGTCTTTAATCTTTAAAATATTTATTAATTATGTATTATTTTAAATAACCGACACGTTAAATACGCAACGAACTTTTTAACTGAATATTTGATTGATAAATGGTGCGGGTTTTTGAAACACGATTTTCACGAATGTTACAGAAGTATCTTTGTCGGTTCCATATTCAACAAAATATTAACAAGAATAGCAAGAAGAAATTCTCTGACAAGCAGTGGAAAGAATTCGTACGTTCATTTTGGACATTGTGCAAATCTACGACCGAGGAAATATACATGTATAACTTGGAAAACCTTGAAGCACAACTGAAAGAAGATGGCCGTGAACGTGAGTATTTCTTACATAATTATGTTCAACCGACTATTTACGTTTTTATATAATAACAAAAACTCACTATTTACGTTTTTTAATTTCAGAGGTTTTTGATTATTTGAGGAAATCAAATAATACATATAGTAAACATTATAATACAACTTTTAATGACAAAATGCTATAAAATATGATCCCATATGGCGCGCATACATGCAATACCGCCCGTCGGACTACAAGTGAAATCAAAAGAGAATCAAACGAAATCGTGAATACAGCACCCGAGATGACCGAACTTATCCGGAAATTGAGGTATAGACCACAAAGTCCCCAAAAATACATAAAATGGCAAATTATGTCATAATACGACATGCATAGGTGCATTTTTGAATTAAAATAAAAAAAATTAAAAAAGGCCAAAGCGGCCCGCTTTGACCTAAGCGGGGCGTTCCAATTTAAAAATGTTTCACTTTTAACCCAAAAGCAGGCGTTTGGGGTTAAAAGTGATAATTTTTAAATTGAAACGCCCCGCTTAGGTCAAAGCGTGGCGTTTTGGACCAACGTTTTAACCAAAAGCGACCAGCTTCACCCACACTTACAAAACATTCAAAACACACACACTAAGGTGCGATTTACACATACTTGGCTCGTTTGATCTCGTTTGAAGGTCATTTTCTGCTACTCGACTATCATTAGGTAAGATTCTTGGACCTCTACGCATTTATTCCATTAATTCGAGTATTTGAGTTGTGTTTGGTTCGTTTTTGGGAGACTCCGGCCGGCTGCCGGACTTCTGATAAAAAAGAAGCAGGCAAAGCGCGGCGCTTGGCCCAAAACGCCCCGCTTTGCCTGAGTTTTTTAAAATTTTTTATTTAGTTAATTAATGTTATTAATATTTATTTAATAATAGTTATTTTATTAATTGATTGTTTATTTGTCTATTAGTTGTTATTGTTATTAATATTTGTTAATATTTGTTAATTTTTGTTTATTAGTTGTTATTGTTATTTGTTTATTAGTTGTTATTGTTATTAATATTTGTTTAATAATAGTTAATATTTGTTTATTATTTATTTTTTGTTTTTTTGTTTTTTGATTATTATTTATTAATTAATATTTGATTATAATAGTATTTTATTATTGTAGATTAATGATTGTTTTGTTAAAACGCAGATATGGATATGGATGATTTTGATGTCGACATGGATGCGGGGTTGGAGGATCAGGGTGCTGATCCAACCCCGAACCACCAGTATCTCGCGTTCCCGGCAGGTGAGGATAGTCATGAAAGGTGTGCGCGGTTGCGCGTCATGTCGATAGGGGCACACGTCGGGATTGACTGGGGCTTGTTGGAGACCGTAGAGGAGGTGGCTAGGGCGAGGGAAATTATAGGTTGGATTCCCAGTGGGCGCGTTTGTTCCAGGGGGCGGCGGAGGACTCGTACCGTGAGCTTACGGTCGAGTTTATCACGTCATTTGTATTCACCCCGCATCCGGTGGATTACGTGGAGGACACGGCCCATCCTCAGCACGAGATTACCTTCCGCCTGGCCAGCCAGGAGTTTGGGATGAGTCTTAGGCAGTTCGCCGTCCATGCAGGTTTGTACACCGCTCCTGAGCTTGATACAGATTTATATACGCAGGGGGTTAGAGCCATGGACAGGCAGACCCTTATTAGTTTATGGAGGGCTATTACAAGGGTTACCTTTGGGAAATCCTCGCAAAAGGCCTCCACCATCAGAGACCCCCCAATACAGATACCTGCATCGCATTATCGCGTCCTCGATCGTGCCCCGGTTTCACAGCCGGGACAAGGTCAACAAGGGGGACCTTTTTTTCTTGTACTGCCTGCTGCGGCCTCACCCGTGCGCGCTGGCTCACTGCTTGGCCGACTACTATGCTTCTGCTTATCATAAGCAGGAGCGCGACATGCTTTTTGGCGACTGCTACGTCACCGTTATCGCCCAATCTTTAGGGCTCGTGCCCGAGAGTGATCCGCTTTTGACCCCGCCCATTCCGTCGAATTCATTAGGCCGGACATGAACGTCGTCCATGGGCATACTGCACCAGTTTGACGTTAGCTACCGGTTTCGGGGCCGCGATGGGGGTGTTTGGGTGCCGGACCGCCATTGCCGGAGGTGATCCCCGTAGTTGTCGAGATCACGGACGGTATACTGGCGCCTCCGGATGTTCAGGCGGCGGCTTACATGGCTCAGCTTGAGGCTCTAGGTCTGCCACCGCCTTAGGATGACCAGCCACCGTCGCCACCGCCTCACGATCAGGAGCAGCAGCCGCAGGGTGACCCGCCACCACCGCCGCCACACCCGCCACAGTACCCACAGCACGTCATTGGCGACATGCCTCCTGCTGCGCAGGCGGTGGCACAGGACATCTACAGAGAGCTCTGACGTACTCAGCGGCAATAGACGTGGATTATCCAGACTCTCACAGCTATCAGTGCTCATTTGGGACTGCCTAAGATTCCATGGCCACAGTCTCCACTGTCGGAGGATCAGTAGATTTACTTTGTATTGTTTTTTTCCTGTATTAGACATTGTGTTTTGTTTTCTATGTACAAACCGACTTTTTATGTATATATGCAGTTAATCTTTTTATATATGCTTGTATGGATTGTCTGCGCTTATTTCATACGTCTCATTCGCGACATATCGTACGGTGTTTTGTAAACATAAAAAAAATCTACAACTTTTCAAAAAAAAAATGGGACAACATTTATTCAAACAACTTTAAATAATATACGTTTATAAGAAATAAAACAACTTTGTAATATAAATGTTTTGTAAACATAAAAAAATCTACAACTTTTCAAAAAAATAACAATCAAATACAACAAAACAATCAACCAACAACCATTTTTACACAAAAACCTAACCCATTCCACCAAAACCAACAACCATTTTTCATCCAAACCTAACCCATTCCACCAAATTAAGTCTGGCAGCCCAAAGCGCCCCGCTTTGCCCATAGCGGGACGTTTCAGTCAAAAGTCCACAGACAAGGACTGAGTCTATCAGTCCTTGTCTGTTGACTTTACATTGAAACGCTCCGCTTTGCCTATAGCGGGGCACTATGGAGTGTGTAAATAGATTTATGCGTGTCTGAATATAACAGGCCTAAACAAATCATCTGGTCACATTTATTGTTTTCAGCAACAAAGTAGCTACAATTTCCCTTGACAAATTAAAAAAGTTATAAATTACATTTTGAGAACAATTTAATTATAGATTAAAGATCGGTATGTTCTAATTTTACAATTATTATCGGTTTAGTATAGGGTAATGGAAAACAAAGAAATGAAATTAATTATTATCATTCCATTAGTTTTTTTTAGAGATGAAATAAATCACTATTTAATTACCACGGATTATCCCTAGTTTTATGTTCTATTGGCCGAACCAATTGTAAAAACTAGGCGACCTCAAAAAAATAAAATAAAATACACATACACATATCACTAACTAGTAAATTTCCCTGTGCGTTGCAACGGGTTTGAAATATAAAGTAACCCGAATTTGTATCGTCTAATGAAAACGTATTATATTTGACCCGACTTGTTTCAGAACAAAAGTTACGTAAAAAACATAGACAAACTAAAAAAATAAGCACGAAAACGTATTATATTCGGTCCGACTTATTTGCGAAAGAAATTTACGTTGAAACGTTAACCAACTTGAACTTATACCGCTATGTACATAAAAATAAATGGGTAAGAAAATTAAGTTTTTTTAATTAAAGAATGGTACGCCGCATTGCGGTAGCATCGAAACGTAAAGTAACTCGAATGTTTTACCATCTATTAAAAACATATTATATTTGACCCGATTGTTTTAAAACAAAATTTATGTGAAAATATAAATCAACTAAAACGTACATAAAAAAGCAAAAAATACGTATTATATTTGAGCCTACACATTTCCAAAAAATTACATTGAAACGTAAATCCACCGGAATTTATTTCGTTACGTATAAAAAATAAACACGTAAAATTGATTACAAAGTCTTAAAAGAATTGAGAGATTTTAAATAGTAATACTAAATGTTGAAGTATGAAAGTAAAAAAAGAAAAGATGTATGTATAATGTAAAACAAAATATGAAATATTTTATCACCGAATTGTAGGCGTTTTCGTGTGATATAACTATATAAGTTATGTAACAATGCTATATTCTATTCTATTAACTTTAAATAAAGGTTACTTTAAGAAACATCCGAAATAAATTCAGATCTTATTGACCCGGGGATATGATGTCAATTAAAATATTTTATACACCACACTATACAACCTCTAAAATACATAATACAATGGGTTCATGACGGCGACTGTTGTATAAAACAAACTTTACGACGTACTCACTTTTTTATTTTCAAAAAGACCACTAGTTTCCAACCTTCACATATATTAATCAACTGTCAATTCAAAAAGATTTTTAATTTCATAGTTTACTATAAGAGTGATGTATAGGGTTATAACAACATTATAACTTTGCTCAGTAAGCATATCATCTAATAGAAATATATCATCTAAATTAAGTTTAAATTCAAATCATAATAAAGATGAGATATGTTGCATAAAATTGACAAAAAAAATACATTTCACAAAAATAGAACTTGACAAAAATAGTTATAGTTTTAGATATACAACTAATACAAAAATATGTACCATTATTCGAATAACTTTCTATAGGGAAGTCGCAGATTGAAATCTAATTCATGACAAAATGTCGTACACGACTTAGGTTTTACCATAGTTGGCTTTCGAACGATAAGTTTATTCCGATAAGTTTATTCTGAAATTGACGATGGACCATGTCAGTATCGCTGTCTACAATCGTAGGCATGTGCAAGGTTGTAAAAATCCCGATTAGTCGGCGATTGAAGGTTCACCGATCAATGGCCAATTAGTCAGTAGGCGGTCCTATTTTGGGTAGATCCTAGCCAAATCTCGGCCAAACCTTATAAATTCATGCAAGTTACTTAAAAAGATTGGTCAAGTTACTTAAAAAATGTTTACTTTAAAAAAGCTACATTTAAAAATGTTTGTGTACATATATAGTTAAAAATTGTATATAAAATCTCAATCTGATAAATCATTAGTCGGTGCCCCACCGACCGACTAGCACATAACGTCTCTTACAACCAATGTTTTAAAACCGGTTTTTAGTCATATCAGGTTGGGCTCTAAAATAGTTCAACCAAATTGTATCGGGCGGTTGAACCGGGTTACTAGTTAACCCTAAAAATTCCATAAGACACAATCATCTCAAAAAACAATTCAATCTAACTAGGATTTATGTAAGTGGTCATAGTTTTATTTAAAAACCACTATTTTTATTATAAACTATTAAACATTTTAATAATATTTATATTAGTTATAACCAATATTGTATTGTACGAGGTGAGTAACAATTTCAATAATGATGAAATATTGGAATAGAAGCCACCAGGTTAATTACTGGAAATATGGAAGATCAATATTACCTGAATGTTGTATTTTATTAAAATTAAGAAATCAAATCTTAAGATAATGCAAACCGGTTTAACTGTTTGAACCGGTAGAAGCGGATTTATCGCCGTACATAAGACACGCAGTATTCGGTTTTACCAGCCTTTATCGTACTGAACTCATGTCTAATATCCGGTTTAACCTGTATAACCGGCCGATTTATACCGGTATTTAAAACATTGCTTACAACACTGGGCATGACGGTGTATTATTAAATAAATAAAAGAGAGATTTGTGTATAAAGTCAAACTTGTAATTTTCTACCTAAATACTAAAACAAAAAGTAAATGAAAAAAAACTGACGCTCATATACTAAAATAAAAAATAAATGAAAAAAAAAACTAACGCTCATCAATAGCAGTTGCAACCAAACCAAAAGGCTACTTCTCTTTCTCACGATCTTCCGCACCGAAGCTTCTCTCTCTTCTCCGCCATTGTTGAACCACTTTTTCATCACACATAAACCCTAACTTCAACCATCCATTAATAACAAACAATGGGGATATGCTTATCAACAAAATCACCGCCACGAAGAAACCTCTCAAAACGCGTAACAAATCAATCCAACAACACCAATTCAAGCAGCCGATGGTCTCGTGTTCGATCTTCTTCGATTAAGCGAGAGAAGTTCGACGATTCTGTTATTCATGAACATGCAATCGCTGCCGCTCTGCTTTTCCAGCAGCAGAATGGCGGTGTCTTGCCGTTTGATCGATCGAGTTCTCTACGTCATGTTCCGAACTCCAAACGTCATCAGCCGCTGCCAAGGAGTTCGAGTGCTCGCGCTCGGTCGCTTACTGATCCTCTGCTTCCTCCTCAGCAGTTGCTGAATCAGGTTTGATTGTTTTTGTTTCGTAAACTGTACGAAATTGATCGTTATGTTGATTGATGTTTGAAAGTAGATGTTTCGGTTGTTATTGCGGAGAATTAGGGAAGTTTCTAAAAAAAGATGCAGATTAGGTCATTGATGTGAGTAATTTGTTTGAATTCATTTATTCAGATGAATTTAAAAGTATATTCATAGGTGATGAGAGATTCGAGATAATATCTCGTTGTTTTCGGATCTTGATTAAGCGGATTTTGTAATTTCTAACATTTCGTTGTTGTTATTGATCCTCTGTTTCATCCAGAGTAACTCCTTAATCAGGTCTGATTGCTGTTCGTTTCGTAAATCATACGCAATTGATCTTTGTTTTGATTCATGTCTAATAATAGATGTTCTGATTGTTTTTCGTCGAGAATTAGGGAAATATCTACTTGTGCAATGCACTAAACATGTAGTTAGATCATTGATGTGAATAGTCTGTTTAAATTCGTTTTTTCAGATCATTTTAAAAGCATCTTGATAGGTGAGGAGATTTGAGGGAAGATCTGGTTGTTTTCGGATCTCTATCAAGCGGATTCGTAATTTGTAACGTTTAGTTGTTGTTTGGTAATATAGGTTTTAAACGATTTGTCGGTTTAAATAATGTATAACATTATTTATGGCCACCATTAGGTAAATGCTGATGTGATCTCGATTAAGCGGATTTTGTAATTTGTAACATTTAGTTGTTTTTTTCGTATTATAACTTTAACGATTTGTCGGTTTAAATGATGTGTAAAATAATGTATGTTCACCAGGATGTGAATGCTGATGAATTGGAGGTTAGTCATATTGTGCTTGTTCATGGAGGAGGTTTTGGAGCCTGGTGTTGGTACAAAACAATTGCATTATTAGAAGAATGTAAATTTAGAGTTACTGCTATTGATTTAACTGGTTCTGGAATTGATTTGTTTGACGCTAATGGCATCCAAAGTCTTTCGCAGTATGTGACGCCGCTCACAGATTTCTTGGAGAAGCTTGCAGATGGAGAAAAGGTTTATTCCTCACCTGCTATTAATTTATATTAAGTGTTTTTGTTTCTTTTATTGTTGCTTCTTTGACATTGATACATTTTAAAGGAAAGAAGGCAGTTAACATGTGTTGTGATCATAGCTCTCCTTAGAAAAGGAAATTTAAAGTAACTATTTTTAAACATAAAAGTAGACCTGGATACGAGAAAAATGCAGGACCATTTTAATGTACTTGATGCTTTGACAATTTTTAATCTAAAATTCCAGTTAGATTTAATTTCCATGTTGGAATAGATTACATGAGTTCCTTAATAGGCAATATAAGCTTGTTTTAGTACTATTGTCAGACTTCAGTTAGTGTCTTTAATTCACATATTCCAACTTAAAAATTATAATGTATCTCAATTTATGCAGGTGATTTTGGTAGGCCATGACTTTGGTGGTGCATGCATATCATATGCAATGGAATTATTTCCATCTAAAATTGCAAAAGCCGTATTTATCGCTGCTTCTATGTTGAAAAGTGGACAAAGTACTCTTGATATGTTCTCCCAGAAGGTTTGACCCTTGACCCGTAATTAAACTACAATTTATACTTTTATACTTAATTTCCCTTCAATAGGGCTGAACTATGTACAGCGTGTCTTATATTTTACAAACATGCATTGATGTCTCAAAAAAGCTTAGTTATTCAATTGTTTTAGTTTTTTTTTTCAAGTTTAAGTATCAGAATATTTTAAATTTCTGTGGTGATTAATAAATAATTTTTTGCATATTATAATGCAGGAAAATTCAAACGATCTCATGAGGCAAGCCCAAAAGTTCCTCTACACAAACGGTAATAATTTGCCTCCAACTGCAATAGATCTTGACAAAACGCTCTTGAAGGACCTTTTATTCAATCACAGTCCTGCCAAGGTATGACCCATCATTGATACTTCACCAATCATAAAATTTCTTTTGTCAACAAATAAAAATATGCATATCAATCATATTTACGCCTAGCAAAACGGCAGTCGGTTAATGGGTTCGCGTCAAATGGGGTTTGGATCAAAACCGATTTTAAGTACTTAACTGATTCACTTCTCTGTTTTAGGATGTAGCATTGGCTTCTGTCTCAATGAGGCCAATTCCATTTCCACCTGTTTTGGAAAAGCTGTCTCTCACAGACGCAAAATATGGATCAGTCAGAGATTCTACATACAAACTCCAGAAGACAATGCCATTCCCATTAATCTACAAGAAAGCATGATAAACGAAAGTCCGCCAGAAAAAGTATTTCGCCTCAAAGGTTCCGATCACTCCCCCTTCTTTTCAAAGCCTCAGGCCCTACATAAGTTACTAGTCGAAATTGCAAAAATCACATAAACTTTATACTTTATAGAGAGGGAGGTGATTTCTACACCACAATAATCCTGTAATTACTTGGCATGCCGCAACTGTTTTTTATGGATTTACTCTCAAATGTAAGAGACAGAATAAAATGAGTAAAATCAGACTGAGGGTAAAACTGTACAACAGTGGTGGTTGTAATGCGTGAAGTAATGAATGTGGTGTATAAATCATGTCTTAAAGTGTTCTCAATTTTAAATGTTTGCAGTTGCATAGGTGTACATGTGTTATGTTCAGATTTATTTCTTAAATTATAATAAAATATATCTCATTTGTCAAATTACTGGTTAATGTTGAGTTGGAGTTGATAGTTAGAAAATAAGTGATTTTGGAGGTATTATTCATCAGATTATATTGTTGTTTAGGTTAATGTAAATCCTAAATGTGATACTTTGGTGAACTGATATTTTAACTAAAATCGAAATGTGCCAAATGGGAAGAACGGCTGACAAGTTGGAAAGTTCTTACTATTTGAAACCTTATATAATAATTGATTTATTTTTAAAAAATCATGTTAGTATGTACTAATATTGTTTACTAATCATGTTTAAAATATTATTCTTTAAATAAAGCCAAATATAATTTTTAAAAACCTTAACTATGACTCGCTGACCGAGAAATAAACCAGTGACCGACACTTTTAACTTCCATTATTTATCAATGCTCATATTTTAAAATCTAATTTGTCTCAACTATATTAGTATATTTCTTTTGTTACATTAGAGGTTGTAATATAACATTTAGTAATTACATTGTTGGTACTGGGGCACTTGGTTTTATATGACACATGTGATAATACATCTATTTTTTTAACGGCAAACAACCTACTCTTATAAGAGTTATATACATGTACCTCACATGATTTGAAAACTTTACATAAATAGAGGGGAGAAACCTTACCAACCCTAGCTGCACACATATTTTAGACCAAGTCAACACTAGTCACTCTAAGACCGTGGGTAGGGCTGTAAACGAATCGAACGAACACAAACAGGGTCTTGTTCGTGTTCGTTCATTAAGGAAGTAAATGTGTTCACGAACGGTTCATGAACACTTACCGAACGAGATTTGATGTTCGTGTTCGTTCATTAAGGAAATGAGCGTGTTCACAAACGGTTCACGAACACAAACAAACACAAATAAATTTGGCGAACACGATGAAGGATACAGGTGGATAAGCACTAGAACTTGAATCCCCTATTGTGGAACGGAGGTCGATCGTATTCGTCGATGTAAATAATTAGGATTTAAAGGGAAATGGTGTATAAACAAGGTGAAATAGGGTTTCTTAGTTTACTTGTTAGGGCAATAAAATAAATTATAAGTTTAATAATATAAAAAGTATAGATAAAATTTATGAAAATACAAGAATCTTTAAATAAAACACAAACATACGAACATAAATAAACGTAAATTCACGAACACCTTACCGAACGTTCACGGACAGTGTTGAACGAACGTGACCTCTGTTCATGTTCGTTCATTTAACTAATCGAACGAAATTTCTTGTTCATGTTCGTTCGTTTATTAACGAGCGAACATAAACGAACTTCCGCCGAACGGTTCACGAGCTGTTCGCTGAACGTTCGGTTCGTTTACAGCCCTAACCGTGGGGTATGGTGGGGCGGGAGTTTGGGGCATGGCCCGACACGTGGACTTAGAGGGGCACCGCTGGTCCGACACATTTTCGGTGGGTATGGTTGGGCGTGGTTAGCCCGCGTTGCTTGGCCACGTAATATATATATATTTTTTAATTTTATTATAAATACACACATAATTAAAAAAAAAGCCTAAAATTCTAAAAAAATTACAAAATCCTACAAAAAAAGGCTTGCAAATCTTTAAAAAAAAACATAATTAGGCATATAAAAAACCCTAATTAAGCGTTAGGTAGATTTCGAACAGAATAAGCTTGTCAAACGGCTTCCGCTCCTTGCCCTGGAACTCGATGTTGGCCACCGCCACCCGGTCGTCGTGACTTATCTCACCGCTCGAGACGCTGTCGTAGTAGGCTTTAAAATGGTCGAGCTTCGGTCGTAGTTCGCGCCACTTGTGTTGGCACGCGTTTAGATTGTGCCGGTCGTTCCCCACGTTGTGCCGGTAGTTCGTGAAAGCTTCCGGCCAGTAACGCGTCTCACCGGGTTGGCGGCCCTTCATCACGTCCACGACGCTCGTTACTAGTGCTATCTCTTCCTCGTTCGTCCATGAGGCCATGATTTTCAAGTGTGGGTAGTGGGTTCGGGTAGCCCGTGTGAATGTTGGGTTAGCGATTTTGGGCAGGCGGTGGGTGGGTTTTATAGCACTTGGGGTAGCCGTTTGGCCAAACGGTTGTTTTTTAAATTTCAAATCCTAGTCACCACCCGCCTAGCAAACCCAGCCAATAAGAACCGGCCACGCAGGACCGCTAGGGTCGCCCAACGCCCGGGCTGAAACCCCGGCCCAAGGGGCCACGTCTAAACCCCGCCCACCCGGGATGGTGAACTGGGCGTTTGGTCCCAACCCACACCCAACCCCGGCCCCAGACCGCATAGTCTAAGCAAAGTAGCAAACACATAGGTTAGGAGCATACAATTCATACAGTTACAGGACTTTTTTAACGTGTAAAGATTTTCAATTTACAGAATTAGCTCTTCGGTATGCGTGCTCAAGTATACACACAAATGGTTCATTAACGGGTTTTTAGTGTTTTACCTTCATTTTCATGGAGAACTAGCATCCAATCCATGTACATAAACTTTCATAGATATGTTATCTATATTACTAACATAGCCTTCAATAAATACCAGAGATAAGCGAGCCAAGCTGAACTCGATCTCGGCTCGTTTATTGTTTACTAAACATTTTATTAGTCTAGCTCAATATGAGAAACTTGAGCTCGTTTATTTAAAACCTCCAATATGCATGAGTTTGAGTTTGTTTAAACTTATCTTGGCATAATGCCCGCCTCTTTAGTTATGCCTGACTCATTACCTCATAATTCATATATATCGCCTTCAATACGGATTCCGGAAACCCAATTAAAACCCGACTTGATTAGACTGCAATAAATCATTCGTTGAGCGTTTTAGCTAGTTTCGAGTCAATGCGACCCGTTATGTGACTTGAGCATTCTAGCTCTAGTCTCTTAACAATTTTTTTATTAATTACTTTACCCGACCTGTTAGGAGGCATTATGCATTTGAGTTCATACCTCTTATTTTCTTATATTACCAAAATGATCAATTATTATAAAGAACTCATTTCTAAATCTACCATGGAGGTAGTTTTGCCCGAAACCATATCCGGGGGCGTTTTAGTCAATATTAGTCATTTTTTGAACCATTTTTTTAGAATTTTAAATGAAAACTACGGGCACATTTAGCTCATTAACCCATCTAAATTTATTATGTCCTTAAGGACATAAAAGTTTCCAATGGTTTAGTGGTTTGAAACCCATTTGGTTGAGATTTCGCATCGTAGACATGTTATTGGCTTTAAAGGCCATTTTACCCAAATACTAGGTATATCTCACTTGAGTTAGTCTCTGTCACACCCGACCCGCAGCGGAATAAGAGTCGGGGCATAATTGGGTTATCACCAAAGCTCATGATGTTTACTAAATTGTTTCATATTTATTAAATTCAAATTACAACTTAAATGTTCAAATCAAATCCATACAATTACAAGGAAAATGAAACTAAGTAAAACAATCCAAAGCTTAAACTGATTTATTCTTCTAAGCCTTCCTATGTGTTTCTTGCCTCAACTGGATCACCTGTATCATGTGTAAAACGGGGGATGTTTTGGGTCAACAAAAGTTGGCGAGTGAACCTTGAGAAAACATTGTTATTAATTTCTTGTTGTATTTAATATTGAAAATTTGTGCAATAATCACATGTGAGCAAACATATGTATATAACAAAACACAAACCACATTGGATGAGTAAATGACATAAATGATGATGTATATGAGATCAAGGCTCAATCAAACGGAGCCGATCGAATGACATGAATGATGATGTATGTGAGATCAAGGCTCAATCAAACGGAGCCGATCGAATGAGGCACCTGATACTCAACCCGTATCCCACGGGGAGCTGATGGGCCTAATGAAATGCATGTACTGAAAATGATAACTTCAATCTAAACATAATTCACACAACAATTGATACATACACATTTGATCACGGATATGATGGATGCACAAGTGTTTAAATATAATAAGGAATTAAACGACACATGATATGTCACACCCCGACCCGCAGCGGAAAAGGTGATCGGGGCATGATTGGGTTATCATCAAAGCTCATGACATTTATTATGCGTTTCATATTCTTTAATACAAATTAAGTGGAAATTTACAATAAATGTTACAACATGTTCTAACTAACAATCTAAACGTCTTTGTTCTCTTCTAAGGCATATCCTATGTTTTCCTTGCTTCAACCTGTTCACCTGTATCATGTGTAAAAGGGTTTTTGGATCAACATAATGTTGGCGAGTGAATCCTATGGAAAACATTTGAACAAATTTATTTAAATTGATTATGAAATATGTGCACAACCAAACATGAGTAAAAATAGATGTAAACTTAATCAACAATCATAAGATATTAAATGAAACACACATGAACAATAATGGAACATTTAGAGGCACGTGATGCTCAACTCGTCTCTCACGAGGAACTGAGGGGCCTAATGAATGAATTGCATAACATGATAATATGAATGACACAATACAACCAATATAAACTCAATGATACACACATGAAAATCATGAATTTGATTTGAAGCACGCGTTGTTCATCTCGTCTCCCACGAGGAACTGATGGGCTTAATGAATGAGTTTCATATGATTTGGCAAAAGGAAATAAGTAATCACAACAATATAATCAATCTAAGTTTAGATCATGATGTGGTATGGCACAAGTTTAAATAAACAAGTTAATTATTTTTATAACACATGACACACCCCAAAACGTGTAATTTAAAAGGGGGAGTTGTAAGATTCACTCACAGTGGGTGCGTTCGGTTGATGATGTTGAATGCACGCGAAGTGGTTTTAACCACGAGTGAGATTTAACCTAGATAAATCGCATTATGGTTTGGTAAGTAAACGGATTTTATTAATCTATTTTAGTAGGATTGTTGGGTGTATTTTTGTGAGTTTGAGGCTATTTTCTAACCTTAAAAATGTTATTTCTAAGTATTTTTAATTGATTTTTAATTAAAATAATTAAATAAAATAATAAAAAATTTGATTTTTTTTCTGACCGTTGACCGTTGACTGACGTTGACCTGACCGTTGACCGGTTCGAATCATGTATACAAGTGCGCTGAGTGAGGCTCGAACCCGAGACCTCTCGTACGCGTGCACGCAGCTCTACCAACTGAGCTACGTGTCTAACCCGTCATATATCCGATTTTAATTATATATATATATTGATTAGATTTAAACAGAAATCCTTTTATATTAAAAACGATTTAAATCCAGAGAACCGGTGCGCTCCACAGGTCTCGAACCCGGGACCTGTGGCTTAAACTAACACACAGTCCACCGCTGGACTGTGTGTTTAACATGTTATATATTCCAACTTTTATTATACTTAAATACAAATTATCTGTTTTCATTTCTATCTTTATTTAAAAAGGTTAATAATCGTCCGGGTCGATGCAGAAGACCGGACTCGAACTCGTGACGTGCGACTTAAACATACACACAGTCCACCGCTGGACTGTGTGTCCAACTTGGTTATTATTCCGATTATTAATATACTTAACATATACCTGTGGCGACTCCGGTTCAGTTTAACAAAAAAATGATTTTTATTAAGGCAGCGTGTGTGGAACCGGATTCGAACTCGAGACCTTTCTGTGTTTATTGTGCACACAGTCCACCGCTGGACTGTGTGTCTAACCCGAGTAATAAGTTGATTTTAATTATACTTATAAGATACGGAACTTCATCTTCTTCGATGAGTTTTAACCAGACTCGACAACAGACTGGTTCGAGGTTTAAAAACATGTTCTTTAGTGTGTTTCAGTTCATTATGGTGAGATATGAGTGAAAAGATAAAGATATTAGGCGAAGAGGTATACCGACTGGACTCTCTGTTTTCCAGCAGAACTCCGGCGACAGCAATAGGCTCCGGCGTCAGGTGTCTTGCAGCAGCGAGTCTCCGGAAAGCTTACAAAGGGTGCGGGTGACTTCGGTATAAGCTTAGGAGGTTCAATAAGGCTCGGAAATGATGAAACCGGTTTTCCGGCGACGAACAGATTAATTCCGGCGAGTGGAATTACGCCGAGAAAAGGTGTGGTTTTGAGCGAAAAGTTTTGCAGTGGGTTGTGGGTGAATTTATAGGGCAAATCGTCGAAGAACCTGGTCTGATTTCCGACTGTATTCGTAAATTATAAAAACTCCGGCGGTTATGACTTTGGTCGCGGACTCAAACATCGGTTATAACCGATGTCCTAATAATAGCTTACGTTATAACTGAAAACATCGTTAAAACTCGCGAGATTTCCGGAATTTCCGACGACTGAACTATTGGGCGCCGGTTTTGAATTCGTAAAGTCATGATATCAATTAAATGATTCTACTATTTAACAAACAAAACAAGTGGCGCAGTGGTTTGTGTGATGTGCGATAAGGCTGATGTTGAACCGGTTCAGACCCGGGTTCGAAACCCGGCAGAACCTATGTATTTTTATTTTGCGTTTTTTAACAGTTTTTCAAAAACTAATTATATATTCACGTATAATAATCGATTACGTATCGTTTAAAAAATATTTTGGGCATTTAATTCGCAACAAAATTTTTGACTGACTGTTCGGTTGATAAACGGAGCGGGTTTGGTAAATCCGTTTTTTACGGATGTTACATGATACACCCCAAAATGTGATTAAAACGGGGAATTGGTAGAGATTCACTCACATTGGGTGCGTTCTTTGATGACGTTGGATGCGCACGAGTTTTGGGATTTGATCGACGAGGAAAACTAACCTAAAATAATAACGAAATGGTTCGGTAAATAAATGGATTTTATTTGAGATTAATACTTTTAATTCATAATCTTAATAGGATTTTTAGATTTATTTTTGTGAGTTTAAGGACATTTTCTAACTTTAAAAATATTATTTTTAAGTATTTTTAATTGATTTTTAAATTAAATAAATAAATAAAAAGAAATAAAAATTTTGACTTTTTGACGTTGACGGTCGGACTGTGGTTAATTGTGCGCTGAGTGAGGTTTGAACCCGGGACCTCTCGTACGCGTGCACGAGCTCTACCAACTGAGCTACGTGTCTAACCCGAAATATTCTCTGTTTTAATTATACTTATATACTAATTAAGTTTAAATTTATTTGGTTTTTATTAAAAAGCATTTATATGGCCGAACCGGTTGCAGGGACCCGGAGTCGAACTCGGGTCCTTCGGTTCGTATGCGCACAGCCAACCAGTTGGGCTGTGTGTCTAATCTGTTTAACTCACGGATTATATTACTCTTATAAACATACTGTGACTTGTTCTGATTCAGTTCTAAAAATATTGGTTTTATTTCTGAAATTCGGTACGTTGTGCGATTCGAACTCGTGACGTGTGTGTTGTTTGCGCACACAGTCCACCGCTGGACTGTGTGTCTAACCCGTTTGAATATATGATTTTAATAATACTTATATTTATTCTCGACTTCATCTTCTTCGTTTACAAAAACTCAGATCATTGAGATCCGACTGTTTTGTTTAATTCGATTATCAAAACTTATAATTGGTTGGAATGTAATAGTTAACGAGATTAAAGAACAGAATGTACCAAAACAGTGCGTTTACTTCAGATTTCGGCAGGAGTCGTCGGCTCTGATTTGTGACTCTCGGCTGAGTGAAATGTTTGACAGTTTAGTTTCTTGTGTTATGAAATTAAGTTACTGCGTAAGAGATATCAAGAGTTTTTAGATGATTATACCGATCGACAGTGAGACTTTGATGTTTTAGTGAAATTCCGGCGAGTGTTGGATTTCCCGGCAGCGTAGTCTGGGACAGATTCTGGTTGAAGGATTGAAGTTAATATATGTCTAATAATGGATTACAAACAAAAGAGTCGAGAATTTTACCGATTTGAAGTAAGTCTCGGTTTTCCGGTGAAAGTCCGGCGACTGTAAAATATCTCCGGCGACGTGTTTTAAGATAAATTAAGCTTCGGAAACGATCGTGGTTCTGAGCGAAAAGATTCCCAGAGTGTTCAAGAGGGTATTTATAGTGAAAACAGGCTGAATTGAGTCAAGGTCCGCGAGTTAAGATTTCCGTCGGTTATGACGGAAATTGATTGCCGGCAACGGTTATAACCGACGTCGACATCAATTTGAGCGTTTTAGTCAAGACTGATTTGGCCAAAATCGCGGATTGCCGGATTTTCCGGTGATTGCGATTTCTGAGCGCGCGGTGATTCTCTGGTTTGAATCCGGGTTTACTTTAAGTTTTATTTATTTCCGTATTATTCCAAAGTAAAGTGTGTGGCGGAGTGGTGTGTTGTGTGTTTGTTGGAGCGGCTGACCCGGGTTCGAAACCCAGCAGCCCTATTTATTTTTTATTCTCTTATTTTTTTATTATTTATTAATTATGGTTTAAAATTCTAACAATGTTTATTAGTTATGTATTGTTTAAAATTAATATGAACATTAAATACGCAACGAAAATTATAACTGAATATTTTGTCACACCCCGACCCGCAGCGGAAAAGGTGATCGGGGCATGATTGGGTTATCATCAAAGCTCATGACATTTATTTTAACGTTTCATATTCTTTAATACACTTTAATGGAAAATTACAATCAGTATTACAACATGTCCTAAATATCAATCTAGGCTTCATTGTTTTCTTCTAAGGCATTTCCTATGTTTTCCTTGCTTCATCCTGTTCACCTGTATCATGTGTAAAAAGGGTTTTTGGATCAACAAAAAGTTGGCGAGTGAATCCTATGGAAAACATTTGAACAAGTTTATTTAATTGATTATGAAATAAAGTGCACAACCACACATGAGTAAAAATAGATGTAAACTTATTCATAAATCAATTTAATATTAAACAATACACACATGAACAATAATGGATCGTTTAGAGGCACGCGTTGCTCAACTCGTCTCTCACGAGGAACTGATGGGCCTAATGAATGAATTGCATAAACATGATAATATGAAAGACATAACTACAAACAATATAAACTCAATAATACACACACGAACAATAATGGATTGGTTTTGAGGCACGCGTTGCTCAACTCGTCTCCCACGAGGAACTGATGGGCTTAATGAATGAATTTCATATAAGTTGACAAAATGAAATACATAATCACAACAATATAAACAATCTAAGTTTAGATCACGATATGGTATGGCACAAGTTTAAATAAACGAGTTAATTATTTTGTGACACATGACACACCCCAAAACATGTAATTAAAAGGGGGAGTTGTAAGATTCACTCACAGTGGGTGCGTTCGGTTGATGATGTTGAATGCACGCGAAGTGGTTTTAACCACGAGTGAAATTAACCTAGATAAATAGCATTATGGTTTGGTAAGTAAACGGATTTTATTAATCCATTTTAGTAGGATTGTTGGGTGTATTTTTGCGAGTTTAAGGCTATTTTCTAACCTTAAAAATGTTATTTTTAAGTATTTTTAATTGATTTTTAATTAAAATAAATAAATAAAAATAATAAAAAAAAGTTGACTTTTTTGACCGTTGACCGTTGACCATTGACCTTGACTGTTTGACCGGTTCGTATGCGTGTATGTGTGCGCTGAGTGAGGCTCGAACCCGAGACCTCCCGTACGCGTGCACGCAGCTCTACCAACTGAGCTACGTGTCTAACCCGAAATATTTCTGTTTTTAATTATATTTATATATTAATTAGATTAATCCGAAAATCAACTTATTTCTAAAAAGGTTTTAATCAGTGACTCGGTGCGCTCCACAGATCTCGAACCCGGGACCTGTGGTTTATGTTAACACACAGTCCACCGCTGGACTGTGTGTCCAACTTGTTAAATAAACTGATTTTTATTATACTTAAATACAAACTAAGTATTTTCATTTATGACTTAAATAAAAAGTTTGATAATTGTTCGGACCGGTGCGGTAGTCCGGACTCGAACTCGTGTCCTGTGATTAAACATACACACAGCCCACCACTGGACTGTGTGTCTAACTTGGTTATTATTCCGGTTATTATTAAACTTAACATGTACAGCGGTGACTCCGGTTCGGTTAACACAAAAAAAAAGACATTTTTATTAAGGCAAGCATGCGTGGGACAAGATTCGAACTCGAGACGTTTACGTGTTTATTGTGCACACAGTCCACCGCTGGACTGTGTGTCTAACCCGAGTTATAACTTGATTTTAATTATACTTATATGTTACCGAAACTTCGTCTTCTTCGCCAGTTTTAACCAGAAACGATGACTGACTGGTTCGAAGTTTTAATCATGTTCGTTAGCGTGTTTCAGTTAATTACAGGTGAGATATAAATAAAAAGAAAGAAAAATTAGGCGTAAAGTATACCGACTGGACTCCTCTGTTTCTCCGGCGAAACTCCGGTGACAGCAAAAGATTCCGGCGTCGTGTGTCTTGCGGCAGAGAGTCTTCAGCAAGCTTGAAAAGGATGTGGGTGACTTCGGTATAAGCTCAGGGGGTTTAGTAAGGCTCAGAAGTGGAGGGTTCGGTTTTCCGACGATGTGCAGAAATTTTCCGGCGAGTGGAATTACGTCGGGTAAAGGTGCGGTTTTGAGCGAAAAAGCTTGCAGAGGTTTGAGGGGGTATTTATAAGGCAAGTCGTCGATGAATTTGGTCCGATTTCCGACTTGATTCAAAGTCATTACGTTTTCCGGCGGTTATAGCTTGTGTCGCGGGTTCAGGCGTCGGTTATAACCGATGTGGGTTTAAATGTTTACGTTAAGACTTGAAGAAACGTCCAATCTCGCGAGATCGCCGGGATTTCCGACGACTGAAATTTGGGCGCCGGTTTTGAATTCGGAAAAACATGATATGAATTAATTGATTCTAATAATTAACAAGAAACACTAGTGGCGCAGTGGTTGGAGAGTTGAGTGTTAAGTCGTTGACCCGGCTGACTGACCCGGGTTCGAAACCCGGCAGAAACATTTAATTTTTATTTCATTATTTTTAACAATTTTTCAAAAACAAATTATATATTCCAATATAATAATTAATTATGTATCGTTTAAAATTAATTTGGGCATTAAATACGCCACGAAATTTTAAACTTATTGTTCGGTTAATAAACGGAGCGGGTTGGGTAAAATCCGTTTTTGACGGATGTTACATATTTGATTAATAAACGAAGCGGGTTTGGAAAACCCGTTTTTCGACGAATGTTACAGTCTATTTGCCACATCTGGCCCAATCATTATTCGTCGGGCCATAAGCCTCTACCGAAAGTATAATCCTTTACACATACCTGACGCGGGTCAAAACAATGACCCGTTATTAATACCTTGCGATTCTATTCGCTAATTCATGGCAACACATGCCCGTACATTATGCTTACCTGTAAGTATGCAGCTTAACAAACAAAGCATCAAATATCTCATTCAAATGGTGACAACATCACCATTTAACCCGTTCAACCCGGTTGTCCATTTGACCCATTCATAGCTCATCCCTTTAGAGTTTCAATTAACCATGTATTGTTTATTGCCAAAAGGTGCATACTTACCATTTTACTCATTTGAACCATTATGGTTTACGCCATAGGGTTCTATTTTAGAAATCCATTGGTTTATCACCGAATCATGGTTACTTACCATTTTACTCGTTCGACCCACTTATCTTACCCATTTGACTCGTTTCATGGTTTTCGTCATGGGGTCTCATCTTAACATTTCTCCCTTGTCACCAACATTAGTTTGTCATAACTTTATCCATTTTGATTCGTTTCATGGTTGACACCATGGGGTCTCATTTTGACATTTTTATCCATTTACTTACCTTGCGTCCGTTCGAGTTTCCTCACGCCTTTGACCCGTTTGATCCATTTCTTTCCAACCTCCCACCTAGCTTGTCAAGAGTTAAATTATCATATAACATCCACAAGATGATTAGATTAGTTATCCTACATCATGACCATCACACCTTATGCACTTTTATACTATATCTCTCATTCAATTCTATTATAGGTCAGTTTACCAATTGACATACTTAGCCACGCTATTAATTCGACAAAACTCACTTAGTCATTTTATTGAACACTTGGTGGACAACATTTTTAGGTCACAATATTAGCTCGATTTTCCAACCAAAATCATCATGTATTTTTCAACTAAACAAGTTCATACATTCCTTAACATCTAGTTAACTCAAATTCTTTATTTATCAAACCAATTTACCAATTTAATCATACAAGAGTTTTAGTTTTATACCTAGATTAAAACCCACTTCATATCATGCATGAAATTGAATCTCTAAATTGTTCAAGTATGATGGTTATAAACATCATCAATTTCATCACACCATCAAACCCACTTAACATAAAATTTCATCATATGCAATGTCACCACATATCTCAGGTTTGTAGTGACTAGATGATAACAATTTGTGAACATGCAAGGATTCCACCCTAGATCATTTTCGGATATGGCTGAATTTGTACACTTGATCAAAGAGAGAACTCTTGTTCTCTTTCTCTCATCTCTTACCAGAGACACACACACACAGAGACATTGTGTGTTTTTGTTTTATTTAAGCTTTTAATCTTTTAACTTTTCATTTGTTCAACTTTAGCCCCTTAGGTTTAGGTTAGTATTTTGGTTTGTTCATAACTCACTTATTCTTCACTAATAAACAACTATATTAACTAGGTTAATATTCCTAGTTAATTTAGTAAGTTCGGGGAGGTTATAACTCGTTTTTATTTTAAGTCCTGATAACCCGACATTTTATAAACTTCTTTTACTTAAAAAACATTAATTTATCTTTTATTTAACAATAGGTTTATTTAATTAAATACTAATATTTACCGGGTTAACTTTTACCA
This sequence comes from Scalesia atractyloides, assembly GCA_947069175.1. Lineage (NCBI taxonomy): Eukaryota > Viridiplantae > Streptophyta > Magnoliopsida > Asterales > Asteraceae > Scalesia > Scalesia atractyloides. The sequence goes on along the minus strand of CAMTDV010000014.1, from coordinate 24,587,252 downwards.
CTAACGGTATTTTATCCACTTGAACGCAGTTAATTTGGTTTAATTACCAAATCCGTTTTTAGGTGTTACACAAAACACTTGACTTTGACTTTCGCCAACTAACATGTTTTTATACCCCTTTTGCTCAAAATTGGTACATGTTCAGTTTTATGACTTCGGCCCAAGTTGTGGGTATTGACCGAAATAATACTCTTCAAACTCTCGGTTAATATCATTTAGAAAAAAAAAAAACCCACATGTAATCACATGACACTATTTCTTTCAATCTCACAGTTTTTAATTATATTTTATTTTAACGTATTTAAATTGTCTATAATATTAGTTCTATGATTTAAAATTCTCAAATGTAATCATCCTTTAATAACAAGTTTCTTTTTGTTAAATTTAATAATATGTTTGGATTATATAAAAAAAATTAAACTTAAGAAAAATCACTTATAAAAAAATTCAATAAATACATATACTTTTTCCATTTCAATATTGTATCATTTGTTTAGCCCAAGTGTAATACATGCATCAATAGGCATATTTTCTTTTGTTGTGTGTTTCACGATGACGATAAATAAAAGTTAAGGCCAATCGCTATTAGAGTTAGTTTGTTTTAAAAAAAACCCACTGTTTTCACATGGTCTGTAGGTGACTTTTCCAGAGTCAAAAGTAGAGATGAAATTATATGTTAATTGTTGATAAAGATGACAATCGTATAATAAGGTGTATAACATCGAATGTTGTTATAAAAAAAGGGTAGATGCACGCTACCCCTGACCGCGGAAGTGATCCACTTCCCAAGCTAGCGGCCCAGCAACGCTGCTGGCGGTTAAAACCCTACCTATTGGGCATATAAGTTGAACCAGGATTCGAACCCGCCCATACCGGTTTGTAATGGGGGCTGGTGGCCACTAGCCTGACACCCAATGGTTCAATGTTGTCATCAAAGAACTTAGAGATTTGTATTTGTATTAGTATATTATATTTGTAAATTATAAAATGTAACATTAATTTATAATTTTTTTATTATCATGTAATGTAATATGTAAATATTATATTTTATTACATGGGTGTATAACTAGTTAACGTTGGAGGTGCACAAACCGGTTAATTTTAATAATAAGTTCGGTTAACCGGTTATACCGGTTAATTTGACTTTAACTGGTTCTGGTTAATGCTTTAACCGGTTATTTTTTTAACTGCTCCGGTTAATTACTTTAACCGGTTTCGATTAATTAACGGTTATTTTGTCTTTTTTTTGAATTTTTCGGTTAACCGTCTATCGGTTAAAAACATGTTAAAAGAAACCGGTTAATAACCGGTTCCTATACTAAATACTTATAATCGGTGACCAACCTATGGTTAAAAATAACCACAACCGGTTATTCCTAATTCGGTTATTAACCGGTTACGGTTTTCGGTAAAAAACCGGTTACGGTTAATTAACCGTTTATTTTGTGCACCTCTAGTTAACGTTAGCTGATATGATAACAAGATGTTTCACCAATTTAGCACCTCTAGTTAACGTTAGATGATATGATAACAAGATGTTTCACAACTTCTACTTAACGTTAGATGATATGATAAGATGTTTCACCAATTTAAACCGACAACTGGTTTGAGCTGCCATTAGCCATTGGGCCGAAGCCCATAACCTGGATGGTCCAGCAGTGCGAATCCACAAGCCCAATTCGTAAACAAACATGTGAGTAGAGATGGGCATAATCGGGTTTTATTATTACCCAGAACCGGTTCCAACCCGGACCCGGTTCTGCTTGGATGTCATTGGAACCGGGTATGGTGTGGAACCGGGTCCAGTTCCTACCCGGGTTCACACCCAAGAATATGGAACCGTGTAGAACCGGGTACGGGTATTATGGAACCGGGTATGATGTGGAACCGGGTATGGTGCGGAACCGGTTTCTGATAGTGTGGGGAACCGGTTCCTGACAGTCAAACCTGCCATTTACTGTTCAGAACCGGTTTCTGATAAATGTTACCGTTGGAACCGGTTCCTGATAAATGTTATCGTTGGAAACCGGTTCCTGATTAAAGTTTGTGTAATGTTTCTTTCTATTGTGTTTGTTATGTTTGATTTTTATTATTAGTTACATTGATAAATAAAAATAGTAACAATAATCGGTTAAAATTAAAAAACAAATTAATCGGTTACAATATATAAAAAAATTTAACCGGTTACAAAAAAAAATAAAAATTAGCTCAGAACCGGTTCCAGTAAGATTTTATTTCTTTGATCGTTTACTAGCGGCAGGTGCAACACTTTCCGATGAGTTTCTCTTCGGTGCTGGTACCTCGGTACAATCGTCGTCCGAATCGTTAGTCTCCACTTCTTCGTCCTCCTCTTCGTCAACAATTTTATGCTCTAACTCAACTTCATCTTCTAGACTAGTTTTATGTTGAACACGATCAACGGCATCCAAATGGTCCTTTAAGCATATTGCCATCTCTAGCGATTCCGGAGTTAGTCTTGTTCTTCTAATTGACAAAACCCTGCCACTAAGAGAAAACACACTTTCCGAAGCTACCGTGGAAGCTTGGACCGTTAGTATATCAAGAGCCATGGTGGCTCGAATCGGGTATTCGGATTCTTTCGATTTCCACCATGCCAAAACATCAAATTTCCTATACTCCTCGGTGGTCATAGTAAGCGAATACTGATTTTTTTATATCCCCCAAGTTCACTTGTTGGTTCACTACCCCTTTGTTGTCTAGCAGTCTCGTCTCTAACGACATTCAACATGGTTATAAGTGGATCCCTGCTTGTTTCATCATTAGAGGCCGTGGACCGAGACTCAAACAAATTTGTATGATTTTTTTCACCATATTTTTTAAAATAATGATCATAAAGTTTGGCCATACACTCATTGAATATTTTTTTTGTTTTTGCTTTTAAAGTTGGATCCTCCTCATGCATATCCAACTTGTCATAAATTTCATCAATTAAAGCTTCAACACCCGGTACGTTTAAAGTTGGATTTAAAGCAGCGGCACATAGAAAAACGGGTGGTAATTCTAAAAAATATTTTTTAAATTTTTGAATCATTAGTCTCGTCATATTCCATTATATGTCACTAGAATTTTCAAACTTTTTAAAATTAGTTGTTATCAAATACAATTGGTCCACAACTTTAGAACTAGTAGGATAATAAACACCGGAAATCAAAGTCGTTATAGTTTTAAAAACTTGTAAAAAAGTACTTAGGTTATTAATATTTTCCCAAGCCGTGTCGGGAAAGGGGACGACTAGGTACTTATCACTTAAAGTTGTATGAAAAGATTTTAAAGTGCCCATTTGCTTTATAGCCATTTCAAACATATGACAAGTTGAATTCCAACGAGTCAGTATATCCCAATTCGGTCCAATAATTTTTTGGTTGACATCTTTACAAAGTTTTATATGCTTCGTTAACGTTGAGTTTGATTCCTTGGCTAATAACGATCCACAATGTTTACATTGAGCTTTTTGCGAGCCGTCACTCATCTCGACCAACTCCCAATTGCTCCAAACTTCCTTACTGCGATTATGAGACAATGTTGCAACCACACATGGAACCGATTGATCTTGAGGAACATTGTTAACGGATTAGGAATTTGCGTTTTTGGAACTCTTTGAGGCCATTTGTTGATTAGAATGTGAAAAAGAACAAGAAAGAAATGTAACAAGAAGAATAGATATGAGAAATTGTGTGCTAAACAATAGATTTCTAAACAATATATATAGAATCGGTTCCAACGGTCAGGAACCGGTTCCAACGGTAACATTTTAACGGCTATAACCGGTTCCAACGGTAACATTTTAACGGGTATAACCGGTTCCTTCTAGAACTGCATTTCCGGGTACTGGTAAAACCGGGTACGGGTAGGAACCGGTACGACCCGTTTCAAATGGTAAAATTGTGGAACCGGGTTGGAACCAACGGGTATTTTGAAACCGGAACCGGTTCTACTTAATGTCGGATAGGAACTGGAACCGGGTCCAGTTCGGGTTCGGAACCGGTTTTTATGCCCATCTCTACATGTGAGTTCTCCGGTTCTTCCCCATAGTTCCGTCACACCGACACCCATATTCCTACCTTCAATTTCTTTTTTATTTATTTCTCTTCAGTAATTTCTCATTTCATTTCCAACTCTTGTCCCCTTTATTACACCAACCTAATAAAACAAATAAACCGATTAAGCCACACGAAAAGATAAACATCTCGCAATATTACACGTGTCAATACCTAACTGGATTATAAAAGACCGTTAGAATTGAAATTCAAATTCAAAACCAATATTAATATTGTGAGGGTATTAATTAATATCCCAAATAACTTACCATTCAACCGCATGTAAATTTAGCATCAAACATTCCCCATCCCCTTCACTTTTATATTCATTCATCCTTCTGCAACAATCACACGTTTCTCTCCTCACTTGATTCACGGTACGTTTCTCCATCTCCATTATCCAATCCAATCTTCTTAATTTCAACATTTTTCCACACGAACGTAAACATTCGTCTTAGATCTGTTCTATATTTGATCTGCATATATCTCCAATTCAACATTTGTATGATTTAGTTTTTTTAAATAGTTTGCTGTATGAATTATTTATTCGTATTTATGAACAATTTTAATCTGTTGAAGAATTTTTCATGATTCTGTTATGTACGGAGATGAATAGTTTTATCTGAATTGACGTATGGACACTGTTTATCTTAGATCTATTCGTTAATCTATGTAATTTTATCTGATTTTGTGCTTGCAATTTTGTTATTTGATGGACAGAATGCTAGTCTAGATGCTAACATGTAGATCTATTCAATCATTAGTCAAAACAAAAAAAATTAAAAAATGAAATAAAAATCACACACAAGCTCGCAACGAAAATAAATTAAGTTCTTCAGAACAGGAATGATTAAATGTGTTTGTGAATACATTTATCCTATTAGTCTGTTAACCGCAATTTGAAATGATGCGAGGAATAACAGAAAATGGGACGCGGTGTAAGTTGTGGCGGAGGACAGAGTTCTTTAGGTTACTTGTTTGGAAGTGGTGAAGAGGGTGCGGGAAACACTCAACCGCCACCACAGAACCCTGGTGAAGAGGCTGCTGCTGCAACCACTGAGCCAACTCCGGACGCTTCAGAGGCGTCTGATGTTAACACGGCCACTGAAACAGATGAAACTTCTCAAAAACCGGCTGAATCTTTTACTGTCATCAACCAAAATCCTAATCCTTCTACTCATGATGCGACAACCAACAATTACCACAGGGCAGATGGACAGAACTGTGGCAATTTTATCACTGTATGATTCAGTTTTATCGTCTACAAGTAGGGTTGTGAATTTCTGACACGAGGCAAACCTAACACGAAATTCGCAAGTTTTGGGTTTAGTCTAAACGGGACTTAAAAGCAATGTTTTAAAAACCGGTTTTTAAATTGTATCGGGTTATGCTCAGAAACCGGTTGAACCAGGTTGTACCGGGCGGTTCAACCGGGTCGACTAATTAACCCTATAAATCCATAAAATACAATATTTACTCAAAAAATAATCCAAAACCACATCACGTCATAATAAAAAACATTCCAAAAGTTAATCCATAATAAAAAAATAATCTAAAAATTCACTATTGGTACCTTTTTTGACGGTAAGTTTTACTAAGAAGGTAAACCGTCACCTTTTAGGCCTATGAAAGATTAATAGTCCAAATTTTAACCTTTGACCCCGGTACCGGTATAACCCAATTTATCGGCGGTACAACTTCTTTGCCGTCCCCTAAGTTTACCGTTATAATTCGTGTCGACTAAGCTTCCGACATCCGGTTTAACCAGTTTTTAAAACATTTTAAAAGAGAAACTTACATAACATTTTATGATTAAAATGTAATTATTTTATGTACATTGTAGTTGTTGCTGTAAATTTATTTTAGAACACTAATATGCGAAAACGACGACAAATATAAAAGTCGGGTTAAAAGGGTCGTGTTTTGGTCAACCCCTGAATATTTATGTTGTGTTCAAGTTCATATGTCTGACATGATTTTCTAAATTTTTTTTGGGTTAGAGTCAGGTTGGGCATGCGAACTCGCGAACACGACCTGTTTTGCACCGCTATCTACGAGTAAAATTTTAATTATCATATAGTCCTATAATTGAAAATACGTGTGTGATTTGTTTCAGGACCGACCTTCAACTAAGGTCCATGCTGCTCCTGGTGGCAATTCTTCCCTGGGTTACCTGTTTGGTGACGACAAGAAATGAATGATGGAGTTGCTTGTGCACGTGTGAGGTACAGCTGCCTCAACATCATGTAGTTTCATTATCTTATGCTAATTAATTAATTTCGAATTCCAGCTTATATGCTGCTGTCATTATAGTAATGTATCCTTCCTTGATGCACCATCTGAAAAAGAGTCATTTGGTATTTCTATATTATATAATAATGTTTGGTTTAATATATTGCTTAATGAGTGCTTAATTACATTAGATATAAATAATACGGAAAAAACTAAGGGTGTTTTGAAGGTTTGATACCACTAACAACAATGTAAAGAAGCTACAACATCTGGTTGAATCCATAACTCTAGGCTCTTCTTCCCTCTTTAATCCTTGAGTTAAATTACACGGATGGTCCTCGGGATTCATCAAGGACTATCTTTGTAATTTTTGAAAGTTATAAACTAAATCTAAAATTTACTAAACCATTAGGACCATCCCTGTACTTACTCTTAATCCTTATTGTGTACAAGATGGTCATACTAAGATCATTCACAACAACTCCATCATATCCCTCTTTTTTAAAATTATGGTATATATCTAAAAACCATCATTTTTCACTGCACCCCAAAACCATCAAATATGTACCCTGTTTTTATAATTTGAAAATTTATTACAAGTAGTTTTTTTATATACAGAAGCTACTATTCATCTTCTATCAAATTATTACGAGTGTATAAAAAACAAGATTATTAATAAAATAATTGTATTGTGAGTGACATCAAGATATAAATTGTGAATGAGATTTGGGTGATTTTTGTAAAATATTAGATAAATTTTAAAAAGTGTGATATTTTAGTTAAATTAAGTGGTTTACAAAATATGAGTGTCATAATCTAAAAGGTTTGCTTTCGAAAGTTTTAAATATCTTTTGTAAAAAATAATTTACAAAACAAATGTTATTATAAAATGGTTTATAAAATATGAGTGTCATAATATAATATATAAAAGTATGTTTGGTTGGATTAACAAAAACATTCAAAGAAAATAAAACTAATTGGCCAATCTATGACGAATCAATCATAAAATAAAATAGATTTTTTTTATGTTGATATACCCATAACGTAATAGTTTAGTGATATGATGTTATATCCTTATAAAAATAACATGGAATTAAATCCTTACAAATGTAAAAGTCATATGATAGATGTAAAAAAGTTGATATAACGTTCTCTTTGTTGTTATGGCTTAATATTGACATTTTAGAAAAGTAGAATACATAAAAGTTTAATGTCTTTAAATTACGTTTTAGAAAAGAAAAAAAATATTACTAGTAACTTCACCAAATTTTGTATTTGTCACAACAAAAATGATTTATTAAGTTACAATATTTCTAAACAAACTATTAGGATCATAGATGGGAACAATTTATTAAGTTACAATATTTCTAAACAAACTATTAGGATCATAGATGGGAACAACAAATTTTGTATAAGGATGTTCGATAAAAATAACATTATAAATAATATCTATTAACAAAGAATATCAAAATGCATACTTTACTATATTCACAAGTTATAAAAGAACATGGAAAATTTATAAGATACTACATCAAGATCATAAAAGAAGTCATAAATACACCAATTTTATTAATATAGGATGTCATACACCTTTCAAGAAAAAAAAAATATAGGATCTCATACATGCCAAGAACCGACTAGAAAGAACCTAGCTGGAATACAAAAGAGTTACATGAAAAGAAGAGGGTTTCGTGTTTCTTGTGATGCAGGTTTCTCCCACTGTCCTTATTATTTTCTGCGGCATCCATGTTAAGAGCGAATAAGGGTGGCACCTGTCATCTTGGATGGGAGGCGAGGTTTTACCGATTATTCCACTCTCATAACTTCGGACGGGTGGAGGTCGGGTTTTCGCGCATCTGGAGAGCCAAGGGGCTGGCGATAGTCTGAATAGTCGACCTTGGCCACAGCGCCTGGTATTACGGGGGTTGACACGTCATTCCTTACCATTCAAATAAAGAAAAAGAAAAAAAGAAGAGGGGTTTCAACCGGTCAATCAACCAAAAATAGCCTTATAGTTCCTACGCAAATACCAAAAAAGGAAAGAAACATTAACAACTAGGGGTGTTCATTTTATTCGAAACCCGAGCCCGACCTAATGCCACCCAACCCGACAAAACTATAAAACCCGAATTACCCGAACCTGATGTATCACAACTCGAACCCGATTGACCTTAAATGATTTCGTTAATGGATATAGTTTTGGTGATTCGTGTTAACCCAAAAACCCGAACAACTTTCAAACTCATATTAAAATCCCAGTGAATCCTACCTTGACAAACTTGATTGTGCACCTGTTGAAGTTTTGTTTTATAGGTTTTTATTTTGTCTTTTTTAATATGCGAACATATTCAAAGTCACATTAAAATCCCAATTTAGATATTTATACAATTGATATACTTCCATAATATACATTTACATTGATCATCTACGATATTATATTATATACCTCGACTTCTTCTAAAATTATATTAACGATCAGAGTATAAGACTCAAAACCTAACCTTACAATTGAGTTTCCTAACCGAATTATATATGACGTTCAAGTTTCAATCTAGTTTTCACCTCTGTTAAAGGTTTAATCTTTTCCTATTTATTCAAAATTAGAATGTGTTCTACATTCGTTTTACGATGTTTAACTTATTCAAGTTTAAGTTTAATACTCTAGAACTGATAAAATTATACTAACTGGATAAAACCCAAACAATTTAACCCGGACATCGAGGAACCGAGCCTAGAATGGTTTGGTTATCAGATAATGTTTTTAATTTTAAAACCCGAACAACTCGACCTAAAAACTCCAAAACCTGAAAAACACCCCTATAAACAACACAATAAAAATAAACTCTTCCTTTAGGGTTGAAACAAAAGAAAATTAGATTAAAAAAAAGTAGAAATTGTCATTGTTATTTGTATAGTATGATTGTATAATATTAAACAATGACTACTATATATTATGAACCTAAGACTAGATTATTAGCACCTAAAGACAACACCTCTATATTTCAATTCCATGAAGTAAAATATGTAAGTAAGCCAATGAGCTAGTGGTGGAGTGGTAAGAAAGAGATTTGGTGTCCCAAGTGACCCAGGTTGAATTCCTGCCCCTGGCATTTAGTTTCTGCGGCACCTGGTGATGATAGGAGACTAGGCAAGTAGGCAGCGATCGTAGTTCGATCCTTGAACTGAGCGGGTTTTACCTCACCGTACTGTCGTGCCTTCGGGCGAGTGTTCACGGGCTTTGGCCCTAGGTGAGGGTTTTCCCCGGTTCAGAAGGCGAGTGTATCCCGATGTGGTGAATTTCGCAAGTAACCTATTTGAAAGGATTCGTTGACCGTTCAGAAAAAAAATATGCAAAGTAGTGCCATGTAAATGAAGGAACTAGAAGACAATACGTCGATCTAAAAGTAGTATATATCAAACAAAGGGAAATATCTAAGAATGTCACTGTCTCTAACGTTTATACTAGTGGTTTTTTCTAGGCAGTGGAAATTCCATAATATACAGAAAGTATAAAATAACTATAATAGTATCAGATCTAACTAAATAAAAGTTATAATAGTATCATACTCGGATCGAAGCTAAAAACTATAAAAATAAATACCCGTATCGATATTGTTCGGGTGGTGTCAGTTCGGTTTTAAAATAATATTACAAAATTAAAAAAGTTTATTTAGAAATGGTGTATTTCACAAAAGTTGTCGCACTCCAAAAATAAAATCGTGATATACCAAAAAAAATAAAGTTGTGATATGCCCAAAATGCTAAAGACACCATTTTTTATCGATCGAAAACCAAATAAACGAATACCGGTATTGGTTTTGATAAATACAAATATCATCACTGATATTGTTTGGTATGTATCGGTTTGGTTCGGTAGTTGTACCCATACCCAGTATAATTTACAATAGCAAAAATAAAATAAAATACTATTTCTATCATACAACTTCGTTTCAATTAAATCTAAATCCGAATGTCAATAAAAACATAACTACGTAGTTAGATTTTTAAAGCTATGAACCCATGTTATCAGATAAAATTTGAATTATATGATAAACAAAACACTAGTAAATGTAAAATTGGTTAAAATGTATATTATTTAGGCTGAGAAGTGTAGTATAAAGCTCCTAAAGGCATTATAATGCCACGTATGCATCACATAAGTGAGAGACTTTAACTTGCACGGTGTGTGACACGCCTCTTTTAAACAATATAACAAAAAAGGAAATCAAAAAGAGAAAATCTGATTGGTGAGAATGAACGGTGGGACCCACATACATAACCTTTAACGTTCATTAAAGAGATGGATCCCCCTTCACACGCCACTCTCCCTCTCCATCCTTAACCCCTAGAAAATGAGGGAAGGGGTGCAGGAGACGCTATACATGGTGTGAGGTGTCATAGGCGTAAGTGTTATCTTATAGTTTGAGAGAAGGAATTAATACTTTAAAAAATCGCATGGTGCTTCAAGGACTTATTTATATATATAAGTAGATTAGAAAGGCATGTATTACACACGAATAAATATATATGTAATAATATGGATTTAAATATTATATAACAACTAGAAAATTAACCCGGGCGTGTTGCGCCGTGACTAACAAAATTGATATGTTGTTGATCAGATTCACATTTACAATGTGTTAAAGATGTTTTTGTCGGTTAAGTCTGTATTACTATCGTATACAAATAAGTAATTCACCAAACAAACTCAATACAATTAATGGTATCATAATTACTAAGTTACATGACTTGTATCCATATAAATAACCTATCGTATTAAGACTCCCACGTTGCGGTGGGGGCATAAAACCGTGACAAATAGCACTCATGCCACACTATATCCAACGACCACCAACATTGAAGTTGCAGCGTCTTCACGTGGAGAAATTAGACCGACATATAAAACATAGAAAATAATAACTAACTCGATTTAGGAATCGCGCATTGTGACGAACTTATTAAACGGGGAATAAAATAGACGGCGTAAAAAACACTGAACCACACACGTACGTTCGCCATTAAATCGCAAAATCTAGAACGAAGCATATAACAAAACGTAAAACAAATTTTTTTTTTTTGCAAAGTATGAAAAACATAACGGATCAAGGTTGAAAGTAAAAAAATTATGAGGTTAAATTGGAAAAACTAAAGCTTTTGGGTTAAAACTACAAAATCAAGTAGTTTTGGGTTTAAAATGAAATATCAAATTTTTTTTGCAAAACCCCCAAAACATGGGGTATAATCCTCAATACCTTATAATGTTGATAATTTATATTATGTAAATATTTTGAGTTAGTATATATTTGGAAGATTTGTTCAATGCGTTTGACAATTCAAAGTGCATCTATTACCATATTTTTTAGGAGGAACCAGTAAGATTATCGCGTCATAGTACGGGTTTCGAATGATTTGTATTTGGTTCAATATAGTAGCCGAAAAAAATAGGCTCGAAAGAATATCTACAGATGTTTTACATCTACCGAAAATCATAAAAATAAATTTAAATTGGATAGAGGTACGTACAGGTTCATTTTAAATTAATTATAAATGAAAATGTAAACACTATCTTTAATATAACTTTAATAAAAATTTACATCTAAACGTAAACCAACTTGAATTTATAGCGAAACATGCATAAAAATAAGCACACAAGAGAATATTGTTTTTTAAGTTAAAGAATGGTACGACGCCTTTTGGTGGTGTCAAAACGTAAAGTGACTCAAATTTTACGGTCTAATGAAAACATATTATATTTGATCTGAGTCGTTTCCGAACAAAATATATGTCAAAACGTAGAATACTGAAAACATATATAAAAATAAGCACGGAAATGTACATAAAAATAAGCACGAAAAGGTATTATATTTGACTTGACTCATTTCAGAAAAAAAATATATAAAATTTATGCCAAAACGTTGATCAACTGAAAACGTATTATATTTAACCCAACATATATACTATTATTTAACCCAACTCATTTTTGTGAAAATTTATTTAGGTTGAATGTAAACAACTTTAATTTATACCGACACGTATATAAATATATACACATAAATCTCGATTACAAATTATTTAAAAAGTTAATAGGTTGTAAGTGTCAATAGTTAAAACTGAGGGTAAAGTTTTAGAAAAAGACAAAGAGACAAAAAAAATTTAAATCATTATTCACAGATATATAGTTAGTTCATAAATTACAAGATTTTTTTTCTGACAGGTGAACTTCACAACAGACGGCTAATTCACACCTGCAAGACACAGGCCCGTCACCACTTATTACGAGGACTATGTTGTCTTAACCGGGCACACGCCCAGTCGAGAGGGGCGTTACGTTGTCCCCGAGAAAATTTCCAGCCCCTTGCCACATGAAAGGAGTTGCACTCTCCACAAGAGCCGACCCTCTTGAAGTAAATGTACTGTAGTAGAAGACTCGGATGGAATCAAGGAACGAACCGAAGTCCTTCCCTACCATTTCCAATGCATCAACCAGCTGACTACTGGAATGAATAATATTCCAAATCAATAGATTTGTTTTATTATTATCAAATTAAAATATTTGTCACATATGTGGAAAAATATGAAATATAATTTTCATTTAATTGAAATATTTGTCACATAAATGGGAAAAGTATGAAATATAATTTTCATTTAAGATTGACATGGAATGGAGGCTCCACTATGCCACATCAATGACACCTAAGCGACGGGCTCGTCTCCGAAAACGTTAACAAGTTTTGGGCACTGGGTGAGATAAAAATTCGGGCTCTACTCCCTTATAATATAAACTCATCAATCACATATATAAAAAGTAAAAACCTGTAATATGATGATATACCCGGGGATCACAATGTAATTTTTATACATAAATTAAAAAACAAGGTAAAATTTTATAATAAGTAAATAATACATCAAAGTATACGACATTATATTTTATTCAACATATGCAATGCATGAGTTTTTTCTTAAAGATATATTTTTATATATAAAATTATATTTATATAACCCGTATAATACACGAGGTTTTAACCTAGTTAATAAAAAGTTGAAGCGACGTGTAACTATATGATTTTTAAGTGTATAGCAAAAGAAAATAAACCTTGATCTTATTATGCTTTTCAAGCACTCGGTCTTGCAAGTAAAAAAATTACAAATTCTTATTAAGTTTTTTAGTTGGGCCATAGACTAAATAAGTTAAAGCCCATTAATAGAAAAGTAGGGCATACACTTTTAATACTTAATCTTATTTGGCTAAGCTTATTTAACTTAAAAAGACTTTTAGTGAAAAGTTCTTATTGACTTATGAATTTTTTAAAATTGTTTGGATTAGCTTATGGGTTAGGAAAAGCCAATAAGTTAATAAGTTGCTTTTTAAAAATGGTTAGCTTTTTCATGTAAAATACTAAAAATCTCAAAAAAGCTACAAAATTCTAGCTTTTCAAAACTGACTTTTTCCTCATATTGAAAAGTTGTTTTGAAAAATCATTTTCAATTACCCAAACAATATTTTAACTTATTTGCTTTTTGAAAAAGCCAATAAGTCAATAAGTTGGTTCAAAAAGCTTAGCCAAACATGCCCTTCATCTTCCAAAACAAATTAGAACAGCACATCACTAAACTACTAAACTAACATCGCATCTCGCCGGAGAATAATATTTGAATATAAGCACCTCGTTACCTCCTCCTTCTTCTCTATTTTGCTATCAATTAGGCCGACATATGAAGGGTCTAACGTATCAATAAACGTAACATTTAGATCTTTGTTTAGTACGAAATTTGATCTGTCGGAGGTGGTTCCGCCACTGCCGGGCCCCGTGAAGTTTTTGCCCTAAGCGGTCGCCAACCCGGCACTTGCTCAGGGCCGGCCCTGCTAAGCTACATAAGCTCATGTAAGTAATGACACCAGTTCTTTAACAATTAAGAAATGATAAAGCCTCACAAGTCACAATGGTTAATGGTACTCCCCATTATTGATTTAGAGTAAATTTCACAAAGTCCCTATGGTTTGACAAAGTTTCAGCTTTACTCCTCAACTTTCTAAATTTACACCCCAAAATTAAGACCAACCTCTCGTTGAAGGTGGTGGTTGATTGCAAAAGATGATTCCGGTGGGTAGTTGGTTTTGAGAACATGGGTGAACTTGGTATGGTTGATGGTGAACAATAATGACTGATATGCAGTTAACAGTGGCGAAACTGAAAAACGTAATGGGTTCGGCCATAGTGTTATACGATATAGCAGTGGTGAATGATGATGTTTACCGGTGACATAGTGTTCTATTTTTTTAAGTATAAGGGTGTTTTTGTAATTTTACATCGAACTAATATCCATCCAATCGAGGGACCATCCGAGTTATAGTCGAGCAAACCACATGAAGCGAGAGTGTAATTTTAGAAAGTTGGGGACGAAATGTCGAATTTTGACAAACTACAAGGACTATCCGTGCATTTTACTCATTGATTTAATATTGATCTTGGCCCCATAAACAACTAGTTTTTCCTCGTTATTGGGCTAATGAAGGAGATAATTTTGAATTGATGGATTATCTATAAAGTTTAAATAGGTTAAAGATAATTCAAGTGGATTAGATAAATATTGGTTTATTTATTTTGAATTATATGTTTATTAGATAGGTTTATTTTAATATTAAAAATAACGTTTCAGTTGGGTTAGGATTTGAATAAGTCTAGTATAAATAGATGGTTAGGGTTATTGTGATAGGTTTGTTCTTGGTTTATAATATAAAGAGTCCAGTAATGTTCGTTTAATCTCATATTTATTGTGTTTGATTAAGGGCCTGATTTTCACAACGAGGGACTCCTACCATCGGGCCAACAGAAAATTAAAGAGAAGCGGAAAAGAGTGAGTATACACATTTTTCGGTATGTTAGAAATATAACTTCGTGTCACCTAAGATACTTTTTTTTTTATACATTGGATGGATAAATAGACTGATGACTTTAATAATGCTATACCTATCCAGAAGAAGAAAATAAGAGTGATAATTTAGTAAGATATCAACAAGTTTATTCTAAAAAAAAGTCAACTGTTAATAAATAATTCTAATTAATATCATATAACAACATCTCATCCTCTTTTAAATAATTTTATTTAAATTATAATAGTTGCATAATGATGATTCCACATTTCTTATAAAACTATTACATTTTAAAACCTTATTATTATAACATTTTAATGACGAAAACTAGCAAATATAAAAACGAATATAGCATAATTTAAAGACCCAATTTTTGAGCAATTTTCCTCTTTATTTTTTACAACACTTGTTTCTCTTTTCCGGGAACTAGTCGATGTTCGTCGAGACATTGCGATTCGAGAATCTCCATCGCTTCATAGTCAAACTTGGGTTCGTCATTAATATTAATTTGGCTGGGCATCCAAAGAACCGACACTATGTTCGACCGACTCGGATGTTTGGACCTTTGCTCTCACCACCTCGTTAGGAATTTGCACCACCTTCTTTTGTCTTGTTGACATAGCTACTGCAAAAAACCTCCACCACTCACCCCACTTAGCCGGTTTACATAAGCATTATTGTAATAACAACAAAACACAGAGATCTTGCTATTCATCTCCCGATACTTTGAGCCCATTGAGTTCACAACTCAATACAATTCTTTTTGCATCAAAGCATGAAATTTAGAGGAAACCTTCTTCCAAAAGCCTTCCTACTTTTAATTGTTACCTAAAAAAATAACAAAGTATAATTAAATAATGATTTATATTGAAAAAATATTAAGAAAGTATAAATAATAAAGAATAGTAAACCTATGACCAGACACATAAAAATATTGCTCCACGCCCCTGCTAATGCCGTCTCTTCGATCAATGTTCAAGTTTAACCTCTATCAGTGGTTAAATTCTCTTGTTTCAGCTATTTCAAACGCTTCTTTTTAGTTGTTTTCTTCGAACTTTGAGGTTGGGTTTCGGGTACAACTTCAACGTTCATCCAAATTGTCTAATGAAGGGGTATCATGTGTCAGTTGATTTTGCACTTTTGAAGGTTTATGCGGTTGAGTAGGCCGACTTTGGCTTTGTTTTTGTTGGAGCATTTGAATTTGTTGTTGGAATTGGATCTGTTGAAGTTGAAAGAAAGTATTTGGAGGTCAGGTTTGTGGAAGTTGCATGAACACGTTAGGAACTTGATTGTAGCCCACAAAAGAATATTGTGGTTGAAGAAACACCATATCTAAATGACCAAAATCAATTTAGATCTGAGGACATGGTTTCCGCATAAAATGGTTAGTCTCTTGCTTCGTCGTGATCAGTTGAGCTTCGCCTATGATCGCTGCAAAACAGACAACGCCGTTAGCCTCGCAACAGGGAGAATGGGGGCTCTCTCCGTGACCACCCTCCAGCGTGAGAATAAGTACAAGGATCGGAGAAGAAGAAGTAAGTGTAAGTAAAGTTGAGTGAGAGTAGATGATTAACTTGTACCTCAAGTCTTCTATTTATAGCCGGATGTTTGGGCGCCAAAATCTAACGAAGAATTAACGTAATCTTTATTTCCGTTTAGCAGTTACGTCTCCATCCATGCACACGGATCATATATTGATCAACGAGAGGGGAGATCCCACGTGGAAAGTGATTTTGATCGATCTCACATAAGTGGTGCTGATATCATGTTGACGACTGATGTACTAGATGCTGCCATGTCACATTCGGTTATAACCGAATGAAGATCTGCACGATGGTCATTTAATGTTTCTAGAAGATATGCAGCTGTGGATCACTGATCCTTTTCCACGTGTCCAGTTTGTTACAACAGAAAAGATTCCTTTCAGGTTTTTATCTTATCATTGCGTGGCCATGTCTATATACCAGACTTACGGATTCACCACTTCTCCTAACTCAAGCTTAACTGATCCCTTGCGCGTCGTGGCGCAAGGGTGTTAAATGGAGTTATGTTGCTTTTTGGTATGCGCGACTAACAAGAACTGTATTTTATGGTTATTATACCATTGCGTGGCAGACGCAAGTTCCTGATTCTTGAATTGTATTATTTTGGTGGTATGGTCATCTGTTGTAACATCTTCAAAATTTTTATTTATAAAAATTTAAAATAAAGTATATAGAAACTTATATTAGTAAACGGGTAGAGTAAGAGTAAGTTGACTGTTAGAAATATAAGGTGTTTAGACGAATATAGTAACCATTTAAAAATAATAAAAATACATTATATTTAACCTTACTTCGTTTTTAATGAAAATTAGGTCAAATTGTAGATAAAAACATGCTTGTTCTAATGGCATATTCATTATTTTATAAAACATCATATTTTAAAAGTTATAAGCGATAAATAAGTTGAGCTGCTTAATTAATTATAATGTATATAATAATAAAATAATACGTGGAATGCATAGTACATACAACATGAATGAGTAGCGTACGTGTCCAGGTAATGTCGTGAGCCCCAAGTTCAATTCATAGTATAAATAGGCTATTTCCATCAACATTTCAATTGCTCCTCCTTCTCGCCTCCTTTCTTTCACTCTCGTCCCTTCTCTACTCTCTTATATATATACACCTCATTTTTCTTACACCTATAATACTTCAAACCCTGCCTCGTTTTAAGTGTTTTAACCGTTGATCATTAATTCACTATCCTACTGCTCGATCTAGAATCGCAACGCATGCCTAGGCTCTGCCCGATTATGTTCGTTGGAGTTTTGTCGTGTATTGTATGGACACCCTACCGCTTGATCTAGAATCACCAACGCATGTCAAGGCCCTGCCTGACTACGAACGTTGGAGTTCTGTCACGGGTAGTACATTTAAAGTGACTTGGGTTATTATATTTAACACGAGTGCATTATATATTTTATTAAGAGCTCAGGAGCTATGCCCAAGATTATGCCAGGAGGCCTGTAGTTAGACCCTAAAGTTACCAGGCGGGTACAATCTCTTTTTGTAAATCTTTTTGTGAGTCAAAATGTGTTACCAAAACCTCAAATGTTTTAATTATGCTTAACAGTGATGGAGTATATGTATTATACAATTACTGCCGGTATGTTGGGGTTTTGTATACACTACTAGTCCACAGTCACGGGAATGTGACAGGAACCGTTATTGTTGGGTGACAGGACCCAAAGTAATATGACCCACCAGTCAGGATTGACAATACTGAATGAGCAATTGTGTAGATATAAACATTGTAAATGCGGATGCTCCTCAAATTTTGTGAAGTATAAATAAAACTTGTTTTGATTAAACTTGGATATACTCGCCAGTATTTCTTGCTGATAAAATGTTTTTAAAACGCGTTTCAAGTAACTTAATGTGAAGCTAATAGAAGCCAGCGGGAGAGCACTAAAGACTTAGAAAAGTGACTATAAAAGTTACCTAAGTAAAAAGGAATTTATGTTTTCTATAAATAGGGTTTATCCCTACAGATGTATTGTGCTTAAAACTTGGGTTTCATCCCATTTGTTTAATATAAAAGTCGGTGTTTTGAAACTCTGATAATGTATTTCCTAACTACGGTCCCGATGAATAAGTTTTCCGCTGCCAAAATATATAAACACCGGTAACCACTTGATTGGTTCACGGCTCCCGCTCCCAATGTGGGTACGGGGGTTGTGACAGAAGGTGGTATCAGAGCCACTGGTTTAAGCCATCTAGGTGTTCTTTTAATACCTAAAGTTAAACATCATGTTACGAAATTAATAATTTATGTGTTATTCTGTGTAGATAAATCTTAATATTTATGTTATGATTTATATGTTTTAAGTTTACAGTACGAGTGGCCAATATCTAAATCTTACAATCATGTTTTGGTTAACATTATATATAAAGTTGATCTATTAATAATGTTATGTCTTGTTAATATTGAATTTCATGATATATAACATATACATTAAGAAATATTTTATAAAATAATATAATAACCTAAATCTATTAATATATTTATATTAATATAATAACATGAAAGGTAATATAAGTTTCATAACATTATATTAATGTTATAATATTAGTATTAATATAATGACTTAGTATTAATATAATGGTGTTAAGATATATTAATGTCAATATAAATATAAGATAACACAATTCAGCTATGATGTCTCTAGACATCATAAAATAAGATATTATTTGGTACAAATAATATGTTTTATGTTAAAAAAGAGTATAACGACTAATTACGTTATTTATGGGAATAAGGTTAATGGTTAAAATAACAATAAAGCAATTGTTTTAGATATGATTTTTGAAACTTATTTGAAGAACTAAGAATATTCAAAACGGATTTTATTCGTACAAAAGATATCATACGAGACATTATGGAAAATTATAGAAAATTATAGAATACTCAAGGGAAGTAAGTTAACAACTACACTTGATAGCATGTAACGAGGGATATTACAATGACACATATATAATAACAAAACCTATTTTTTTAATCAAATGAGGGGTAAATGACTTTCCACATACCTAGTTACATATTCCTAAATCAAGCAAGATCATCACTTACAAGGACAATTCAATATTTTACCAACAGAATTTATGTTTCTAATGTTAGTCAATTACAGCAAAAAAAAAAAAAAAAAAAATAATAATAATAATAATAATAATAATAATAAAATAAAAATAACATTGTATTTTGAGGGCTAATTGTGATGAAAATTGGTTTTTAGCTATATTATTTGATTTTATAATTAATTTTAAGGTGTGCGTATTTGGTTGGACGCGTTTTGATATAAATTTTAAAATCATGTCGGGTTAGACAATATATTTTTTAGTTTGAAACACATGTTTATAATAAACTATTTTTCGGTATCATAAGTTGTAGCGAACACCCGTGTCGTATGGTATTGTGATGAACCTAAATGATTCCAACCAACATGGGTACCAGTATCGGAATTATTGAAAGTGATTCTAATATTTTTTATGGGTTTTTCATCAATGATAAACACGTACCGTTATCTTCTTTTGACAATCAGTAAGTTTGTGGGTATATCATGACTTTATGTTTTAGGTTTTCCCTTTTGGTCTCTATAGCAAGTATTGGTAACATAACAAACCAAATCAATACTGAGCGAATTCTCGCAGCATAGCGCGGGTGAATCCCACTAGTTATTACTAGTGTATTAAATATTATAGTAGTATATGTTCGAAGATACTATTAATTATTTTATATCAATCAAAAACCATATAAACGAATATAGTTAATGTTATAACATTTTGTATAAAAAGGACCAATTAAAAGGTTCTTCAATATATTTGAGTAGAAACGAGTTGAAACTTTCCTATACTCCTTCAAGTTGTTAACTTAACATTTATATTCAGTAAATCAAAAATTTAGTTTTATATTATTATAAGTATCAATTGCTAACATATGTTAACGGCAGTTAAGTTGATGCTTTTTCTACTTTGGCTATATAACTTCTTGCCCTCTCATTCTGGACACATTATTTTATTAAGGGAAGTGGTGGTGAAAAAATGATTACTTCTATCTAAGTTAAAAATTTGAATCAAATTAATATTTTATAGTCAAAATTGTAGATGAACGGTTACATTTTTGCAAACATTTGTGTGAAATCTATCGTGTTCAAAAACTTGATCTTCGACATATCAGTATAGAAAAAAAAGGTTTTATTCTAAATAAAGTATTTTCTTTTATAACTTATACAAGTGTTGAACCAGTACCCTGACGATCCAAACTAATAATGACTGAATGCCTGCCGCATAGCACGGTGAATTCCACTAGTTGAATTTAAAGAAAATGTATGTTCAAAAGATTATTATATATGTTACATATAAATAATCATGTTTTTATACTCTATCATCTAGAATATTATACTTAATAATAAAAGTAATAATTTTTATTTTATAATGTATTATAAAAGAAAAGAAAAGATGGGTATGATGGTTTGTACATGTACACAAGAGATTAGATAATTAAAATTTTAAGAAGTAAAAGATATTAAAAACTGAAAACATCTTTTTTTAACCAACTTAAAACGATAATGTAGAATTTATTTATTTATTTTACCTAACACGTTAAATTTTCCTAAACATTCTAGTTATTGTTTCATTTCAAAAGCTAGAGTTACAATAAATTCCCACAAAATAATAATAATAATAATAATAATCATATTTGACTCAAATGTGTGTTTAAACATTTGTCCTTTATATAGCTTTATTTAAAAAAAATCAAATTACAATTTTATATTGTAATACCTTTAAACAAATTTCTACTGTTATTCTTTGAGATATATATGTATGTTCTAATACATGTATATTACTTAATTATCTAATGTATTTAGAATCAATTTTATAAATGTCAAACTTTGTATTACCTATTGTAATACTTCTTTGAATTAATAATAGAATATATATTAAAAGTTAAGTTTTAATATTTTAAACCAACATGGTTCAACCCACTAATTAAAAATGAAATTATTCAAGGTTTATATTTTGATAAATTTATTTCTTTTATTCCAATATTATATTCAATAAATTTAAAAGAAAGTATATTCCAATATACTATTACTATTTTATTATTATAAAAGGGTAAATAAAGTTATGGGAATAAGCTTGATAATTGGTACCATTGGTTTTGTAGTTGGATTTTTATTAAAGATATTACAAAATAATTTAGTTTCATAAATATATATATATATATATATATATATATATAACACATACATTATATATATATAATACACACTATGTAAGTTATGATATTAACAAGAGTCTTGAAATTATATAAATGCGTATACATAATAGAATTTCTTGATGGTATACACAATATAATAATCAAATACTTTTGTAGATAAATATAAGAAAAAAAATATCAATAGTATTTCATATGAAAACATTAAGTTATTTCATGAAACGTGTTATGTTCTAAAAATGTCATCTGTCTGAATAAAACATTACATGCAAAGGAATCTAATGTTGTATAAGCATGAATAGAGTTCGCTATAAGCATACTTATCACAACGAACCTAGCCACAATATCAATGAAGATGATGATATTTTATCAGAAGTCCATTTTCCAAACAAAAGAAAGTCACAACCATAACAATATCTATGCTTCAACCAAAGAGTTAGGATATTGATATTTACTGATAACACCCAAGATAGTATTTAGACTTGAACTAATGCTTAGTATGAAATTTCGAGATAAGCTAACTACTTGCATAGATAAAGTGTGATGGATGTTGGTATGCCGTGAGGATAATAACTAGAACAGTGCAAGTATGATAAATAAGCGATAACACCTGGCCACTATTATTTCTTGTTTATTAGTACTACTCGGTTCTAGAATATGATCATCATGAGAATACTAATTTCCTTGTTTCTTGATACAAGCCTTAATTTGTGATGCACTTTTAAAATTATGATTTGAGAAAATTCTATTTACGGGAGAAACCATGATAATTACCTCTCCGGTAATACTGGGCATAGTGTGGTAGACTCTCCAGCTTGTCCGGGTAAGATGGGGTTACCTCTCCGGCAAAACTGGGTATGGTGCGGTAGACTCTCCAGCTTGTCCGGGTAAGATGGGGTTACCTCTCCGGCGAGACCGGGTTAGGTGGGGTATATGCTATGTTAATGGAATTCCCGAAATAGTACCATGACCTGACATCTGACCTGTTTTTGGAAATATGAATCTATTGAATACATTGATCTTATGAAGGGTGTGTATATTACAGTATGAGCAATATATGAGTACATAGATATGTATATCTATAAGGAAATCCAAAAGGCCGTAATGATTAACAATTAGGGGTAAATCCGAGCATGTGTCAATAATAATTTTAGATTTATTTATCAGGATTCTCTCGTATACATCTATCAAACACTATTTCATTTGATCATCCGTCTCGTAACTCGTGTGACAAGATGAACGACGAGAATCCTATAAGTTGGGACGCCATCGAACGTATAAGAATTCCCCTTGATATTTTCAATGCATTAGGAAACCTGTAACTAAAAGTTGTGCTAGGACACAAAACATCTAAGAACTTTGTTAATAAGATTAATTCCACCTTCATTAAAAAGATAAGAATCTCAAAAGCTAGGGAATAGTTCTAGTCAAAGAAAGTAGAATTCAAAGCAAGGACCATAATATACTTAGGAACTTGGATCAGTGCTGAGCTAACAGTGTTCCTCGATGTTTCATTAAATCTCGAGGACGAGATTTAAAAGAAAGTGGGGGATGTAACATCTCCAAAATTTTTATTTATAAAAATTTAAAATAAAGTATATAGAAACTTATATTATTAAACGGGTAGAGTATAAGTAAGTTGACTGTTAAAAATATGAGGTTTTTAGACGAATATGGGAACCGTCTAAAAATAATAAAAATACATTATATTTAACCTTACTCCGTTTTTAATGAAACTTATGTCAAATTGTAGATAAAAATATGCTCGTTCTAATGACATATTCATTATTTTATAAAACGTCATATTTTAAAAGTTATAAACGATAAATGAGTTGAGGTACTTAATTAATTATAGTGTATATAATAA
This sequence comes from Scalesia atractyloides, assembly GCA_947069175.1. Lineage (NCBI taxonomy): Eukaryota > Viridiplantae > Streptophyta > Magnoliopsida > Asterales > Asteraceae > Scalesia > Scalesia atractyloides. The sequence continues at coordinate 24,563,464 of CAMTDV010000014.1, read as the reverse complement.
TAAAATAATCATAATCAAAACTTACATATTTGAATTCTAATTTTGCATGAATGGAGTACGTGGAATGCATAGTACAGACAACATTAATGAGTAGTGTACGTTGTCCAGGGAATGTCGTGAGCCCCAAGTTCAATTCATAGTATAAATAGGCTATTTCCATCAACATTTCAATTGCTCCTCCTTCTCGCCCTCCTTTCTTTCACTCTCGTCCCTTCTCTACTCTCTTATATATATACACCTCATTTTTCTTACACCTATAATACTCTAAACCCTGCCTCGTTTTAAGTGTTTTAACCCTTGATCATTAATTCACTATCCTACTGCTCGATCAGAATCGCCAACGCATGCCTAGGCTCTGCCCGATTATGTTCGTTGGAGTTCTGTCGTGTATTGTATGGACACCCTACCGCTTGATCTAGAATCACCAACGCATGTCAAGGCCCTGCCTGACTACGGACGTTGGAGTTCTGTCACGGGTAGTACGGTTAAGTGACTTGGGTTATTATACTTAACACGAGTGCATTATATATTTTATTAAGAGCTCAGGAGCTATGCCCAAGATTATAGCAGGAGGCCTGTAGTTAGACCCTAAAGTTACCAGGCGAATACATTCTCTTTTTGTAAATCTTTATGTGAGTCAAAATGTGTTACCAAAACCTCAAATGTTTTAATTATGCTTAACAGTGATTGAGTATATGTATTCTACAATTACTGCCGGTATGTTGGGGTTTTGTATACATTACTAGTCCACAGTCACGGGAATGTGACAGGAACCGTTATTGTTGGGTGACAGGACCCAAAGTAATATGACCCACTAGTCAGGATTGACAATACTGAATGAGCAATTGTGTAGATATAAACATTGTAAATGCGGATGCTCCTCAAATTTTGTGAAGTATAAATAAAACTTGTTTTGATTAAACTTGGATATACTCGCCAGTATTTCTTGCTGATAAAATGTTTTAAAACGCGTTTCAGGTAACTTAATGTGAAGCTAATAGAAGCCAGCGGAGAGCACTAAAGACTTAGAAAAGTGACTATAAAAGTTACCTAAGTAAAAAGGAATTTATGTTTTCTATAAATAGGGTTTATCCCTACAGATGTATTGTGCTTAAAACTTGGGTTTCATCCCATTTGTTTAATATAAAAGTCGGTGTTTTGAAACTCTGAAAATGTATTTCCAACTACGTTCCTGATGAATAAGTTTTCCGATGCCAAATTATATAAACACCGGTACCACTTGACTGGTTCACGGCTCCCGCTCCCAAGGTAGGGTCGGGGGTTGTGACATCTGTGCTGGCGCAAGGTTTTTGAGACCATACCCTTTAGTGGTGTTGACCACATCGGATCAACCGGTGGCGATTAGCCAGGTGACGTCCACGGGGTTTGTGGCGGGTGGTTTGGATCCATGGTAGTATTTTTTTCTGGTGAAGTAACATTTTGTAGAGATATTAGAGATTTGAAGAGATAATAACTAGGTTTATATTTTTTTAAACAAATGAGCAATTGCACAACGGTCATCTCCTCCAGATCTTCTCAATTTGCTTTGTGGTTGTCATGGTTTAATGCACGCGCAACACGTGATTGGGGGGGGGGGGGTTGTAGCATTTGAACCATGGTCCTATGTGGAGGACAATCACGACCCAACCAAATGCCCCCCATAATCCATAGCCTTAGTGTTGACAATCACGAGGTCATGTTTAGCCTGTCCCAAGGTTCCTTCCACGTGCGCATGAACATTGATCTCAACAACACGAAAGATGAGTTTGTTCCCGATGAGAAACTACCACGTCCAATCGGGAGGAACAATAAAGCAAAAATAAAGTGGAAATGGACAAACGAAGTGGCGTCAAGGCTAGTGTCAAATATCGCGAAACTTGTAGACTTAAGAGAAGGTGGCAACAAAACTCCAATTCCTAGTTGCTGAATATGCCGACCTCAAATCCGACCCAAAACGCTCGTGAGTTGTTTGAAGCGGCAAACGATGAAATTGTTAGGAATACTAAAACAATAAGTTTTTTTTTTTAATTTAAAACTTAGCAATTGTGGTTGTTTTTAAGCTTTTAATGTATTTTTAGTTATTTAATTGTATTTTTAATTTAATTTTTTATATTAATTGAGTTTTTTTATTTTAGTATTATTTTTTACATATATAATTATAAGTATTAAACATAAGATTAAAATTAAAAAAAAAAACAAAATCAACGATTAACATATGATTGGTTAAAGACCTATCCAAATCTCATCACAACAACCTAATTTAAAGCTATACGGAGGTAGAACAAAGTTTTCCTACGTGTATAGCGTTGCGACATCACATAGACAACAGTTTTCTCCTTTAAAACCCATTTAACGCACCTCCTCAACATATAGTTTTAGGTGTGAATCATGATTTTAAGTCATCGCAAGCAAAAATTAAAATAAACAACACACATATCCATCACAATCATGCACATCCATGCATGCTATGTGTAATCTATCTGTGTCAAGAGTAATATACCTGTAGCTTGCTATTTAAAATAGAGTAAATTACGATTTTGGCCTTGCGGTTATATTACTTTTACTATTTTAGCCCAAAATTGAATTTTTTTATCATCTGAACCCCATCATCCTTTTATCTAACTGTTTTGGCCCCTGCTTCTAACTCCATCTATCACCCTGGTTAAAAGATGTCACGTGTCCTCACATGAGGGGCAATTTAGTCAATTAACCTAAAACCCTAGAACCCTTTATATATCACCTACCTCCCCCTCATGTGCGTTCTGAACATCATCTTCTCCATCTTCTTCTTTAAACCTAAAACCCTAATTCCACCCGTTCAACATCATCTTCTCCTTCTTCAATCTTTAAATCTAAAACCCTAATTCCACCATGGTGATTTGCAGATGTGGGTTTCAAACGGTGATTCGAACCTCCCATACTGATGCGAACCCTGGAAGACAATTCCACTACTGCCCACGTCGGCTAAGGTCCTAAACCTTAAATTAGTTCTAACAAAGCGACCTAATTAAAGAATTTGCAATTTCAGGGTATGAGAGGTTGTGGTTTTGTTGCTTGGGCCGATCCCCCCATTTAAAATATTAACTATCTTAAACTTGCTGCTATCCGAAGACTCCCAATATTATATACGTAACGTTAGTAAAACTGAAAATTTCGATTTTCATAGCATACTGAAACATTCAGTTATTACAAACATGCTAGCACACGAAGCAACAAAAAAAACCCTCACTTTTAGCAAGGCTATTTATAGGCTAGAAGGATTGATGGGGCATACTTTTCCTATATCCGGGGGATAGAGAGATTGCTTCGATAACAAACATTAAGTTATTATTAAGAATACAAATAACCAGTCCAAATAGTATTTCAAATAATATTACTTAATATTGCCTGCTGAATACAAAGCTAATTTTACATACAAGGTACTGCACAACCATTCGCATGTAATACATGCTTATTGTATAATAAGAAGAGGGTAAAAGAAGGTGTTTATGTAGTTACATAACCAACTTATATATCATAATAAATAAAATATCTGATAAAGAGATAATAGTATTCACTTTCTTCTCTATAATTAACAACCACCGCCACCGCCTCCACCACAACCACCTCCTCCTCCGCCACCCCCGCAACCTCCGCCTCCTCCGCCTCCACCAAAAAAGAAACCATCTGAAGAATGACCATGATGACGGTGTTTCTTATGCGAACCATGATCATTGGAGTCACCACATGCAAATATAATCATAGACAATACAGACATAGACACAACAATCATGCACAACATGAACACGATATGTGGGCTCTCGAACTTAAAAATTCCTGCTCCTTCACCGCTATCAAGACCAATTAACCGAGCCATGGTGATAACAACTCTTAGTGGAATGGAAAAGGGGTGATGGGAAGAGCAACTATAAATATAGATTGAGTTTGTTACTTTGTATATTGGTTGGAATTTATAGTGTTGGAAGATTGACTTAGTCATGGAGTCAATTACTTGTGTCGAAAGTAATCAAATTTGACTTGTATATATGCCAATAGGAAAAAAAGCATGAAAGCTTCATTAGGTTTGACTTTATTTGCAACACGTAAGTTTAATTTTAAGCTTGTACACCTGGCCATAGCAAGATTTATAATATGTAGTGGGTTTTCCTGCTCTTCGTGGCGGTTTTTAGACCAATATCGGTTCGGTTCATTATGATTCCGATATGATATGGGCATTCAATATAGCAACCGAAAAAGCTAAAAATATACACATACCGGTTATGAATAGTAGCAATCGACAACGGTTTTAATAATAGGTTCGCTTTGTTACGACACCTGTAGAAACATCAAGAAAAACATAAAAATGAATACCAATACTGATGCGGTATGATATTTGTTTGGTTGACACTTTTTAAGAATTTAACATAAATACGTAAGCATATATATTATATTCAGTGGCGAAGCTTGATGTTTTCGACGGGGGGTCGAAAATGTATATACCAAAAAATTTCTATAGAACCGGGGGTCGAAAACGTATATACCCTAAATTTTCTATACGAAAACTACATATAAAACACTATTGAGCGAAAATTTCGGGGGGTCGGGCGCCCCCCGGCCCCTAACAAAGCTTCGCCCCTAATTATATTATTTAAATATTAAAGTAGTTAATTATTAATATTTTTAATAATTATATATTTATAACACCAAAATAGTAACAGATCATTTATATACAGGTAGGGGTGTAAACGAGCCGGTGGCACGCGAGTTACTCGAGATCGGCTCAAGAAAAAGCTTGAAACGAGCCGAGCCTTATAAAGCCCGAGTCGAGCTTGTCCCTAAAATAAAGTTCGTTTGTTTATCGAGCTCGAGCCTCGCCTGTGAAGCTCGTTAGGCTCGTATCACTTATCGAGCTCACGAGCCTAAAAAGTCTATTATTTTCATTATTTTTATTTATGGGAAAGTTCTTGTACAAATAAAGTTAACATACTAAACGTACGAATAGAATGAAAAAGCAACAAGCACACACTGGCATTTTTGTAATTACCTGCTTGTAGGATGATTATCAAAATTACTCTACAAATGATACTGTAGAGTAATCTTGATCTTGTAGAGTAATTTTGTAAATATTCTTGTAGAGTAATTTTGATTTTGTAGAATAATTTTGTAAAATGTTCTTGTAAGAGTAATTTTGATAAAAAAACTATACCTAACAAAAAAAACCTAACCCCCCACCCACCCTAAAACTAAAAGTTAAAAACTAAACCATAAAGCTAAACCCCATAACTAAATGCTAACAAAATTAATCTACATGATCATTTTACAAAATTACTCTACAAGAACAATTTATAAAATTACACTACAAAAGATCAAAATTACTCTACAGGATAATTTGTAGGGTATTGATAGTTATGATAAGAATTAATTACATGATCATTACAAATTACTCTACAGAAAATTTAATACACTCAAGATCAAAATTACTTACAATAATTGAGGTAATTTGATAGTTATGAATTCGAAAATGCTGCTTAATAAATGAGCGAGCCCGAGCCGAGCTCAAAGCTTGATAAAATACAAACGAGTCAAGCTCGAACCCGAGCTCTCATAAGTTAATCGAGCTCGGGCTCGGCTCGACTCGTTTGACCCCAAAGTATAACTCCTACGCTTGGTAACACATATCTTCTAGATATATCTAGAATCCTGTTTAACTGTTTTACATTACTTTTTAACAATTCAAAACACTATCTTAGACAAAACCACTAACTGATTTTCATAAGACCATTACCTCTCCATTTTATCCAACCAATCTATTCCTTTTTTTTTTCCTTCCAACTGATAATCGACGGGTTTCAAAGAGAGAGAGAGATCCATCTTAATGGGATAACACCGATTAAAATCAAGTGTTTTTAAATTTTAAATATAAACTAACTTCAAGTCTTTAATTGCATAAATATATGTAAATTCAAACCGTGATTTTCCTATACAAATATCACCTACACCTAAATTCAAACCATGATTTTCTTATACAAATACCATTGATCATTATCAAGTAGGTTATCAATTAATCATTAACTTTAGAAGAAAATAAATCCATCAAAATAAAGACAATGAGACTCTTAATCGCTTATCACATTGATCATCGTAACTTTATTATTTTCATATACAAACATACAAAAGATTGAAAAACTCATGAAGATGAGTAGTCTAGTATATCTAAAATTAGTATAATCGATACATATAATTTACAATTAAAAACAAACTTAATGAATAGTAACATAATATTATAATAATATACACGTTTTTAATATATCTTTTTTACAGTTTATTTTACTATCATATTATAATATAATAATTTACATTTTACATATTATTAAAAACAAACTTAATGAATAGTAACGATATACACCGTTTTTAATATATTTTTTTACAGTTTTACTATCATATTTACATAATAGTATTTAATACTTTATAATTTAAGTTGGGTAAGGTTTGTGTTAACGGTACTGGTATAAAAATACCGGTACGGTCCGGTTCGTTATCGGTACATGAAGTTAAAAACCGACACCAACCTGGTATAGAAAACGCCAAAAGTCGGTACCGAAATGATTTTAAAAATCTTTTAGTTCGGGAAATTCGGTACTGCTACCCGGTACCATTTGCTCATACCTAATCACGGGTACCGTACGAACAACGGTATCGTGCAACTTTTTTTTGTTGATTTTCTTTGACTTTTTTGGTGCCAACCGATACCGAATCGGTACTGGTATCGAAAATACAGGTAGCCACCAAAAGTCGGTACCGAAGTGGAACTTAAGATCTTTGGTTTGAGAAATTCGGTACCGGTATCAGTATCATTTGCTCATCTTTGACCACGGGTTTCATACGAACAACATCATTACCATACAACTTTTTTTATTGTTTTTCTTTCGGTTATCTTTTAGTGTTTTTTTTCTATATTTTCTGTTTATTTTTGTCAGTTGTTCGGTGCGCAACGCGCTCTTAGTGCTTTAAATACATGTAAACAAAGACTAAATAACAAAAGGAGTTCCCCGCAACGCGACAATTATGAAAAAACCTAGTTATTTTAAAGATTGATGTCCAACCGTCTATGAAACTAGATCGTTTATTGTTATAAAATTTAAATTACTATAACATTCATCATACAGTAACTTTTTCTTTAGCTAAAAGACCATTAGTGCAATTTATTTACCTACATATACATTTAAACCTTGAAATGAATAGTGCCATCCAATTTACAACCTTGAAATGAATAGTGCCAGCAAGTTTCTGCTATACATTTACAACCTTGAAATGAATAGTGCCAGCCCAATTTTACAACCTTTAAATGAATAGTGCCAGAAGCTTGTCTGACACTTTCTATTGGACTAATCAGTTTATAATTTTCTACTCAATTTAAGATTACGGTTTTCTCCTGAGTTTACAACCTACTATTCATTTACCTAATATACATTTACAACCTTGAAATGAATAGTGCCATCCAATTTAAAACCTTGAAATTGAACGTTGCCAGCAAGCTTTCACCTCTATAACATTTACAAACCTTGAAATGAATAGTGCCAGGCAATTTACAACCTTTAAATGAATAGTGCCAGAAGCTTGTCTGACATTTTCTTATTGGACCTAATCAGTTTTATAATTTTCTACTCAATTTAAGATTACGGTTTTCTCCTCAGTTTAAACCTACTATACATTTCCAACATTGAAATAATAGTAGGTTGTAAAATTCAGGAGAAAACCGCTTATCTTAAATGAGTAGAAAATTATAAACTGATTAGTCCAATAAGAAAGTGTCAGACAAGCTATCTGGCACTATTCATTTAAAGGTTGTAAATTGCCTTGCACTATTCATTTCAAGGTTGTAAATGTATAGCAGGTAAAGCTTGCCTGGCACTATTCATTTCAAGGTTGTAAATTGGATGCCACTATTCATTACAACATTAAAATGAATAGTGTCATGCAGCTTGCAGCTTGCCTGGCACTTTCCTATTGGACCAATCAGTTTATAATTTTCTACTCAATTTAAGATTACGGTTTTCTTCTTAGTTTAAAATTACGTTTTCGCCCCCAACTCAAAATAAAATTATGCTTTGCCCCTATCTAAAAAATTTAGATTTTGCCCTCAGTTCAAAATTACGATCTTATCCCCGGTTTAAAATTACGATTTTGCCCCAAATTCAAAATAGAATGATACTCTTGCCCCAGCTAAAAGTTACTATTTTGCCCTCGGTTCACAACTATAATTTTGCCCCCCAGTTAAAAATAAAATTATGGTTTTGCCTCAAGCTTAAAATTACGATTTTGCGCTCACTTAAAAAATATGATTTTGCCTCCGTTTAAAAAATTATGATATCGCCCTCAGTTCAAAATTACGTTTTTACCCTAGTGCAACATAAAATTATGCCTTTGCCACAAACTTAAAATTACGATTTTGGTCTCAGTTCAAAAATTTGATTTTTCCCCAAGTTCAAAATAAATTACGGTTTTGCCCCAGGCTTAAAATTACGATTTTTCACTTAGTTCAAAAATATGATATTGCCCCCGTTTCAAAAATTATGATTTCACACTCAGTTCAAAATTACGGTTTTACCTCAGTTCAAAATAACATTATGCTTTTGCCCTCAACTCAAAATTATGGTTTTGCCCTCAGTGCAAAATTGTGATTTTCCCTCCGTTCAAATTAAATTATGTTTTGCTCCCAGTTTAAATTTACGATTTTGCCCTTAGTTCAAATTTATAATAAGATTTTACTCCAACTTCCAATTTACGAATTTGACCCTTCGCAAGTAGTGCCATCACTTTAGCTTTTGACAAATTACGATTTTATCTTAGTAAAAAATAAAACTTTGCCCTTAATTCTAAATTACAATATTGTCGTCGTTTTAGTTTTTTTACCAAAACTATAAAAGTGTTTTGTTTTAGAGTTAATTACTGTTTTCGTCCCTTTGGTTTGTCAAAAATCACTATTTCAGTCCATTAGTTTAAAAATTGCGATTTCAGTCCCTGTGGTTTCATTTTCGTAACCATTTCAGTCCACCTCGCAACCATTTCAGTCCCTGTACTTATAGAATAAATGGATTGAAGCGGTTACGAAAGTAAAACCATAGGGACTGAAATGGTTACGAAAGTGAAACCACAGGGACTGAAATCGCAAATTTTAAACTAATGGACTGAAATAGTGATTTTTGATAAACCACACGGACGAAAACAGTAATTAACTCTTTTTTTAATTGGTTGACACGATTATTTTTTTTTCGTGTCAAGGTGGTGCCTAACACTCGCTCATTAGTCCTGACAACTTACAGTTTTGCCTTGAGCTTAAAATTACGGTCTTGTCATCGTTTTATAGTAGTGTTTTTTAATTGGTTGAGAATTATTCGGCCATCGCCCCGCAACGCGGGCGGGGCTTCAACTAGTTATATATATACATATTAAAAACAAAACGAAATGAACAGTGACTATAATATATACAACTTTGGAGGAATAGTGCCATGCAGCTGGCCTGACACTCCCCCATTGGACCAACCGGTTATTATTTTATTACGCTTTAAAATTACGGTTTGCTCCCATTTTAAAATTACGTTTTCGCCCTGTGCTCAAAATAAAATTACGCTTTTCGCCCCAGCCAAAAATTATGATTTTGCACACGACTAAAAATTACAATTTCGCCCTCAGCTCGAAATTACGTTTCCGCCCCTGTTCAAATGAAAAAAAAATATGTTTTCTCCCCACCTTAAAATTACAATTTTGCCCTCTTTTCAAAAATAGACTTTTCCCCGTTTAAAAAGTTATGATTTCGCTCTCAGTTAAAAATTACGTTTTTGCCCCTGTTCAAAATAAAAGTACGCTTTTGGCTCCAAGTCAAATTTACGATTATGTTCCTCGCTTCAAAATAAAATTATTGTTTTGTCTCCGGCCAAAAATTACGATTGTGCCTTAAGTTTAAATTTATATTACTTTATTGCTCTAAGTTCAAAAGTACGAATTCCCCTTGCGCAGATTTGCAATTTTGCCCCTGGTTTCAATTTCCAGTACTGTCATCACTTTAGCTTTTGGCTAATTACGATTTTACACCAGTAAAAAAATATAACTTTCCATTAGTTAAAAATAACAACATTGCCATTGTTTTAGTTTTTTTTAGCAAAACTACAAAAGTGTTATGTTTTTATCGGTTGACTCGATTTAATTGTTTCCGTGTGAAAGAGCTGCCTAACACTCGCTTATTATTCGGCCATCGCCCCGCAACACGGGCTGGGCATCAAGTAGTTTGAATAAAAGAATAATACACCAATTATTAGCGCAATTTGAATAAAAGAATTTAACAAAGAGTATAATACACCAATTAATCCCTTTTATAAAAAAATAAAATCCCAATTAGGATAATCATCACTTAATTAACAAACCATTTATAAAAAAATAAATCCCAATTAGGATAATCATCACTTAATTAACAAACCATTAGGCTTCACAGCTTCTTGCAATTGTGCTACAACTTTCAAACCTCTACAAACGGTCGATCAACACTTTTGTCAGCCAAACAACCTTCAACAACCTTAACAAACTCTTTCAAACTTTCAGCCGCTATCTTCCCCTTCAAACTAACATCAACCGTCTTATAAACTGTCCCTTTCACAATATTACTCTTCACCCAGCTTTTCAAAAACACTTGATCTCTTTCAACCGTTTGATCCTCTATCTTCCGACCACACAACACTTCCAACAACACCAAACCGAATGAGTAAACATCAGACTTTTCTGTGGGTTTGGTCCCATTGGCAAACATACATTCAGGATCCATATATCCTATGCAGCTGCCCAGAACGCCAGTTAGATTGGCTGCAACAGCGTAAAGTGGACCCGCCTTCGTTAGACCGTAATCTGAAACCTTTCCGGCCCATTTGTCGTCTATAAGAATGTTCCCTGGGTTCACATTGTTGTGAAGGATTGTATGCACACCACCTGTTTGTAGAAAGTCCAGACCCTGTGCTGCATCAATGCATATATTCAGTCTTTGTTTCCATGTGAGCGGGTTGTCGTTTTGGGCTCCGTAGAGGTGACTGCGTAGGATACGGTTAGGCCTGTATTCGTAAACGAGGATAACCTCGGATTTGTGGTAGCAATATCCTATTAATGGGACTAAGTTGGGATTCCGGAGTTGGGATAATGTTTCAATCTCTTTGCAAAAGTTAGTCATGAAGTCGGTTTTTTTCGACCAGTTTTCAATCAGGAATTTCTTGAATCGTTTCATGGCGACCACTCTGCTTCCGTAGTCGATGTAAGCTTTGTATACAATGCTGAAGTCACCGTGCCCACGATTAGGCTTTCGTCGAAATCGTTTGTGGCTGAGTGAATTTCCGAGAGAAGGAACCGACGACAACCATCTTCGTATGTCTTTGAGCTACTTACGGAGATAAATGAATCCATTTTTGCTGTTTTCACTCAGTTCCAAAGCAAATCCCATGTCCAACTCCTGAGTTTTTTGAGCTTCAGGCTCTTTTTACTCGCACTTGATGCTGATTGTTGTTCTGATCGTGGTGAGTTAGAAAACGAAAGGGTACCGCTATATACTGGTTCTTCGGGTACGGACCAACCTGCGGTTTCTTGCTGCTCAAGTGCGAATTCAAGGCCTGAGATTATGTTAGCCATGCTTGGTCTTTTTTTCGGTTGATTCTCCAAGCATTTTTCTGCTAAGTTGATGAATACTTTCAAGCAATGAGGTGAGATTTCGCCTCTTATACATGGATCAATAATCTGATCAAGTTTCCCCTCTCGAATGCTCTGTCGGGCCCATACAGCAAGGCTGCGTTGATCTTCCTCAAGCCCCGGATCCACAGCTGGTCTCCCACATAAAACTTCAAATAACACGACACCAAACGCGTAAACATCAGATTTTCTTGATAGTTTACGTGACAAAAAGTAGTCCGGATCCAGGTATCCGACGGTGCCTTTAATGTTTGTGCTAACATAGGATTTCGCCAACATTTGCGTCGTGTGTTTCAATTTTCGCTAGTCCAAAATCCGAAATCTTACCGACAAAATTCTCGTCTAGTAGAATGTTGGATGTCTTCACATCACGGTGAATGACTCCGTGATGAGTACCCGATGTAAATAGTCCAGTCCACGGGATGCACCGATGCAAATCTTGAGCCGTTGTTCCCACGAGAGTGGTGTGAAGCTGCTATTATCATCTAACCCGAGCTTAAAAAGATGCTCAGCGAGCGTCCCATGAGGCATATACTCGTAAACAAGGATCATCTCAGTTCCATCATCACAGTATCCAACGAGAGAAACAAGATGATTATGGCGAAGCCTCCAAATCATTTGAATCTCCATCCAAAACTGAGAGCACCTTCTTGTGATCTTGAACTCATTCGCTTTATAGCAACAGTTTTTGCCCCATCATCAATCACACCTTTATACACCGTTGCAAAACCGCCCATGCCTATTACTAATGCCTTGTCGAAATTGCGGGTTGCTGCGTTGACCTCTGCAAGCGAAAAACAACGACAAGAATCATCTGATGGCGATGATGATGGCGATGGTGATCGTATGTTCTTCTTCCCGAGCTTTTCCTCCCAAAACCATCTTTGAACATACACTATGATGTTCAATGTGGTGATTAAAAAGATAAGTTTCGTTGCAGCTGTGTTTAAGGTGCCAAAAGCCGGCAACTTTGGCATCCAGTTTGATGATGAATGTAGTTCAAATTTCGGGTTTGAACCTGCAAGACTATCGTCGGGGTTACTTAGTTTAAAAACCTCCAACCCGCTCAACGTTCCTTCAACCAACTGGCTCTTTGAGAATATAACAATCACAAGATCAGACTTACCGTTTGTTTTATCGCCTCTCATCGTTGCCACTTAATCTTTGTAAACAGCAACCCCGTACCCGCCACCCCAATTGGTAACATCAGCGTTTGTCTCGGCTATCTGATTGTTAACCATGATCCCGAATGCCTCTTGACCGTTTTTAGTCTTCTTTTCCGGTTCGTGTTGACAAAAATGGAGCCCTAACAAGGTACCTGAATCCTAAATCCACAGGCAATTTCCATGTAAAAGTTGTTGTTTTCTTGATGTAAGATGATCTTGTTGACCATGATGTTTGGTAAACCTTAAGAGGTGCAGTGATAGTTGGTATCTTGGTGTATTTAATCATACCAGTAGCATGGTACACCTGGAATTTCTTGTTTCTTTCCAGCAGGTAATCCGAGTCTTTCGACCATCGTCGAAACATACCCGTGTCCTCAATCGGCGAAACGGAACTTCCACCGATGTTTAAACGGTGAACTGTCTCGAGCGCGGTGTTGTTGTCGATATAAAACTCGTACCTTTGAGGGTTAACCACATTGGCTCCCAGTTCACCTTCGGGTGTGTAATAGAGACCCGAAGGCATGGAAATGATCTCAATCCCGTTCACAAATGCGTATGCGTTTTTGTTAGATGGAGAGATCGTTATGGTCAGTTCCCGATTCTCTTCAATGCTGACACAAAATTCTTTAGAGAATGAGATTACACCTGGTGCACGGGCAGTAATCGAAGCACTGAAGTTGTGTAGGAGCTTGTACGTCCAGCTTTTACCGTGAAGAAATCGGTAGATGTTTCAAACCCAATGTAAGAAGCGGGATTGAAGTGTAACCGGATGAATTTAGGACCGGGATGGAGTTTAAACGTGTAGTAGAACAGGGAACGGGAGGCTTGTGCCGTTAAGTATGGAACTGGATCACCCGAAAGAGATGTATGGACCGCTCTCGAGCTTATCGAGCCACCAGCTTGTTTTCTCGAAAGGCTGAACTTGGTACCAACATCACCTGTCCATTCGCGTCCATCGAGTGCAGACGTGTTCCCGATCGATCCACAGTTAACCGCAATGTCGTCAATCGGGTAATAAGGAGCGGGTAAATCCCCCTTGACACTCAAAATGAAAGGAAAAATGAACACAAAAAAATAGAAGATTTAGGCACATTTTAATGTGTTTGTTGTGTATGTTTTGATGGATGAACAAAGTTTTTGGGATTCTGTTAGCTTACATTTTAGAATCTGGATCAAAGATTGAATATAAATTATGGACGTGTGAAACTGTTGTTAAGAATAAGAGACATGCCTCGCACAACTGTCTTCAAAATACACGTTGTCTAAAGGTTTGAAAAAAAACGTAAGTCAATTGGATTAACAATAAAATATCGACTCATGTGAATAAATTAAAATTGTTGGATTCAGCCATAAAAATAAATGATATTGAAGTAGGGTTTTCCTGCCCGCTTGCGGCAGAAAATTCATCTACGAACCAAACGTTAAGAATGGTATAAAGTTGCAAAATAAAAATGTGTAAAACAAAAAAAAAACGTAATAAAATGCACCAAATAGAAGAAGAAAAGGGCGACCTGGTTCCTATGGTGTGATGTTGCGACCCACATGAACAAACTAAAAAATGGTGGTAGTGTCGTGGTGTTAATGAACGAAAGTTATAAAAGAAAAATAAAAATGTATAATTAAATGCGTATGCTATTTATTGTGTAATTGTTAATTCCAAACTTAAAAAAATGTAGCATTGGAGCAACCATATAGTAATTAAGTTCAAATCATTAGTATTGTATATCCTATTGTTAATTTCATACTTAAAATACATAATATATATTATAACATTGGGTAGCTACACAATCATATTTTTGTAATTAAGTTTAAATTAAAGGGTTGAAACTCATAAATAAGATGAATTCAAGGTTATTATTCTCTTAATTTGATATGAATGAAATTACCAAAATGACCTGTATAAGGAATTGAGTTCCAACATGCAAAATATATCATGACATTTCTGTAATTATATATTATATATATTTATATACTAAAACACATGGTCGGTGACCACTATCAAATTACAACACTGCCCTCTCTTTTATTTAGTAATTCTTCGTTCGATTTTGAGCCCATTTCATCTAATTACGATATTGTTCTTTATTTTTATGTGTTATTAACTTAGCTTCTCACTATTCTCACACCTCTAAAATCTTATTTTCACACCTTTATATGTATACATACGGACCGTATAACTGATTGTTACAAACAAAAAGAATGTTACAGAGTGTTTTTTTGTCCCCATGTATACGGGCCGTATAACATTATACGGCTATATGGCCCGTATAATGTGTTATACGGCCCATATAGACTCAAACTTCATATAATGTTATATGACCTGTAAAATGTTATACAACCCATATGTAATGTTATACGACCTAATATGTTCTTCATGTATACAAGCCGTATAACACTATACGACCAAATATTTCTCATGTCAGATTATTTTATATGGACCGTATAACGTTATACGGCCAGTATACAGGGTGTGAAACTAAGATTTTGGGGCATGTCTTTATTTGGACCCTTGATTTAAGACTAGAAATTTGTTAATAATTTTTAAAATGTCTCTAACGAACCGAACAAGGTCAATACCATATCTTTTTTACTCCTTTCGTTTGTTATGAGAATCGCTTCAATAAGTACAAACACATGGCTATGGTTGTTGAAAATAAATTATGGTTTTCGATCAATATAAAATACGTACAATGTACCTTTGGGTATACCATGACTTTATTTTTGGTATTTCTTCTTCGGTTGCTATAGCGAATGTCGATGCCTTGACAAACCAATTAATACCGATTAAGTTCCTGTGCGCGTAGCGCGGGGTAAACCAACCGGTAGAAACTTAAAAGCCATGGTTGGTATCTTGATGAACCATGCTATTAAGTTTTCTTTTATTACCCTTAAGTTTATAGATTTTACACGTTCAACCCTAATCTTTTGGTAAATGACACATTGACCTCCAACTTTTGGTATTTAACAATTTTGACCCCCTCATGTATTCCTACTTAATAACTTCACACTCATCTTCTCCAACACTTCAATTCTTTTGTTTAAATTACTTTAATTTAAGACTTAAATTGCAATGTGAGTGACATCATACTCTTTTTATCTATGTCTAACTTCGTTAATGCCACTAACAAATCGTATGTAACAAAGTAAAAACGTGTCACGTCGTGTGTGGGCACCACACGTTAGTATTATCATCGTAATGCGTATAACGAAGTCACAAACGTGACGTTGCCGTCGCAACGCGCGACAATGGGTAAAATCTAGTATATAGTAAATTACATCTACTAAGCTACAGGAATACAGTATTTTACAAGTTATAAATCAGAAGGTACAAGTGGATTAAGCATATATAGAATGACTTTTAATTTTAAAAAACAGTAGTAGGTGACTCCCTTTCCACCGCCACACAATTTTCCTTCCTACTTCTCAAATCTTCTTTTGGATTTCGAATCTTATATTACTTCACAATCGTCTACATCTCAGCACCGTGAGGCGGATAACGTCAAAAAATTCGAGTCCAGTTTTTTTTGAGAAAAGAGCGGTTGCATGATCGTGGGATTGATCGATGAGTAAAACGGTGATGGAAATCCGCGTTTGACGGTCTGAAAAGGGGGATCGGTTCCGAATCTCTGAGGGCGGTATTCATCAGCGATTGGTGGTGTTTTACTGTGGTTTAGGGCCGTGGTAGGTGAAGTCGGTACTGAAGCAATCAATTGAAGGGGAATCTGAACCATGGCGATGATTTTTGTGGGCGATAGTCTTCACTTCACGTTGTCGACGCATAATTAAGGTACCCACCTATCAAAGAGCTAGAAGGCATATAACTGTTTCATTTATAACATTTTTTTGTTGGTGCAAAAAGGATCTGAAACAGAGATGGTTTGTTTCTTTCAGGTATGTCGCAGTAGTTATAGATATGATAGAAATAGAGGTAAGGATTTCTGCCCTTTATATCATTTTGAGTAACTATATACGTTCTACCAGTAGTATTTGGTTGGTCAGGGAAATATTGCATACAAGGGAAGATAATGGAATGAAGTTGTAACCTATTAAACTGAAGCTATTAAGTTGGATGAATCTAATGCTACTTTCTACTTCAAAAGAGCAGTTGCCGACTTGGAATTACGATGGTATGCTTTCAGTGTCCGAGTTTTTTTTTTTTTTTTTATTATAATTATGTTTTCTTATAACTTAGTGTGTAAACTGACATCTGATGGGTATATATTCCAGCTTTCAACAAGAAGAAGGTTAGCAATCACACAAATTATGTTGTTGGTTAGGTTGTGTTGGATGTGTGTTTATTATTAGTTTTTTCTTGATTATTTGTTAAGGTTATATTCTATCTTAACTGGTCAATGGATTGGCTGGGTTGGAAGTTGCCCAAAATGGCTTTATTTGAAAAGACTATATAGGAGTATTATACGTTTATATGTTTCCATTTCATACTTTTTTAATTTCATCACATTACCCGTTTGACCCATTTGATTAGTTATCTTTACCATGTCTTATTGTTTTTACTCATTTGATGAAATACAATGTTTAGATGGTGCAAATCAGGCAAGTGATGGGTCAGGCGGGGTCTTAGATTCTTTAATTTTGCACCCATTGTTTTTGAATTTTCATTTGTATTTCATTGTTTGTTTTACAGCTCCTAGAAGTAAACCCGTATGACCCTTGGAAGATAAGAAAAAAGAGAAGAGCGAAATATAGTGTGAGAGTGATTTGTATAGGCTGTGATGATCATTACCTTGAGCAAACATGGTATTTACATTGCTTTGTGGCCATAGGTTTGGACTGAGGTTCTATTCTAGGAATTTTGCAGTCAACATTTTGGATCTGTGCAAGAACGTATGATATCTTATCCTTTCTTATGTACCTTTGTTAATTGTATTTATGATTTGCTATCTTATATCTATATCACTATAAATACTTGCATAAAAAATCGTCCCTCGCCGCAACGCGCGACAGGGAAAAACTAGTATATATTAAATAACATCTTCTTAGCTACACTGTATACAATGCCCTTCTTTTTAAATTTTATTACAAGAAAGCCATTGGATATTGTCAAACTGTGGATCTGGTGAGGTGAGGGAAAGGGAAATCATTCACTGGGAAATGTCAAAGAACTTCTGATTTATTTTATACTCTACAATGTTGTTCACTTCCTAAAACCCAATCCTTTCTCATAATATCATGCTCTTTACCAAAATCAGTCTTGCACACAACATTCTTCTTCTTCACTCTCTTGGCTTCAAGTCTTTGTTGACTTCTGTTCAACCCTAAGTCGATCCCCTTTGCCCGAATAAGGGGGGAAGGGCTCTCAGGCGATGGCACGGCGGTGTTGGTGGGAAGGAGCCGGAGGTAGGGGGATATAGAGAGAGACTGATTATCGATGTAAGATATAGATGTTTGAGAGGTTTTTGATGCTTCATATTAGTGCCTTGATCTCCGATTATTTGTTGAAGAAGATAAGATAAGCAAAGGGAATTTGAAGAAGATGATTTATTAATCGGGGAAATCTCAGAAATAGCCTTGACACGGTCAAAAACTCCAAATTAGCCACCGGTAGCGTCTTGTTTTGACGCCAACTTTAGTATGTAGCGTCTCAAGATTTGACCAATGGCATGCCGCCACGTGTCCGACCAACCTGTAGCGTCTCAGAATATTCAAGAGTCTCAGCTGAGACGCTTCCACTCAGCTTGAGACGCTTCAGACGGCTTCCCCCATCTTAGCCGGCTAGCCTGGCTGAAGCTTCTCACGTTAGCTTGGCTTCACCAGTTAAGACGCTTGGACTTGCAGTTAAGACGCTTGGACTGATTTTAAGGGGTTTCCCGCTTTCCAAGGTTCTTTTTAAGACGTATTAGCTATTTTAAGCTTGGCTCCAAAGTTAAGACGCTTGGACTAGCAGTTATGACGCTTGGACTGATTTTAAGGGGTTTCCCGCTTTCCAATGTTCTTTTTAAGACCTTTTAGCCATTTTAATATTTTCTTAGGCGGGAAAAATTTATGTAAAGTTCTGTTTTGACAGGTTATAAATAGGGATACCCATACGTGCATTTGTTTAAGTGATCACGAAAAATGTCATCGACCTTCAAATACCTGTTCTTCGGTGTATAACGTTTTTTTTTTTAAAATGGTTCAGATCAGTGCAATATTTACAACGTGTTCTTGAGTTTCAGAATGATGATGTTCACTTTCTTTCCGGTGGGCTCGAATCAAAGAAAAAATGATGTATTTGTCATTTTATCTTTAATATATGTTCATTGGTTGAAGTGTATGTCATGAGGTTTACCTCTTATCCCCTATTGACAAATAAGTAAGATTTGTCTTTTCATGTTATATCCTTCATTCTATAATATTTTTTTTCACTGGGTGAAGTGTCTATAGAAATTTATGTGTTTATTTTTATTTTCCAGGTTTCATTAACCGAACTCATACGTTACGGGAGACGGAGAACATAGATGCCCCCTTACACGTGCTCGGATCAATGCAAAGGGTTAATTGAAGCATAAAACGTGTTAATTATTTTTTAAAGTCGCATGACGAAGTTGAAGATCAAAAAATACAACAATTATCAAATGAAACTTTAGACTTTAGACATATATCAAATATACTTTAAAATTTGCTTAGTTTAATGTACAATTCTATGTTTTGTTATATATTTTATTTTAAGGGTGTGTATGATTGTCAATTTTAACGATTTTATCATTGTGCAGTGATTTAATTATGATTTGAATGTGACTAGTAACTAGTAATGCTAGCCTTCCACTCCACCTTTCTATATATATGTTCATGCACAAACCCAATTCACTCAAACTTCCTAATTAAAAGTAACCACAACCGTTAACTTTCTTCCTCTTCCAACTCCATTAATCGTTATGGCCTAACTCGTGGACAACCGAAGAGGATATCGCTTTGTGCGAGTCTTGGGTCGAGGCCTTTACCAATCCACCAAGGCGTTCACAAGGTGGATTGTGGAGGAAAGTGCTCCAAGGCTTCACTGCCCAAGTCGGTCCCCACAACCGGACCGTTGATTCTCTGTGTTCACGTTTTAGAGTTATTCGATTGGACTGCGAAAGGTTTGAACATATTCATAATGCGGTTGAGAACCTCGATGGTGACATTGCTGAAGATGACATGTTGCAAGTCGCTCTGATCAACTATCGTCACCAAGTGGGACGGGATTTCAAGCACGTGTCTACGTGGGAAAGTATTAGGATTTTTTTTCATAGATTAGGTTTATTTTATGTTTGTTTTTATATAATGTGTATTATGTGTGTTTTTTTAATATATGTACTGTTTCTAAGTTTTATTATATATATAAATGCTATTAGTCTATTTTATCTTACAAAAATTATGTCACAAAGAAATGACTAAAGGTAAAATTAAAAGAAATGACCAAAGGTAAAAATTATCAGCGACTGTTCAAACATTTTTCAAAATAAAGGTTAAAAAGTATTCAAAGAAATGACTAAAGGTAAAAATTATCAGTTTTCTAGGATTTAACACGTGAAATTCAAATATTTTTCAAAATAAATGGTTAAAAAGTATTCAATTTCTTAAATTTTATAATTAAAAAGTTAAAATGTATTGACAGTTTTATGTTTGAAAACGTTATACCGGACCCACTGTTTCACACGTTTTACGGGGCTGTTGAAGACGTTATAGGGGATTGTTCAAGACCTTCTAGGGGACTGTTCAAAACTTTATACCGGACCCACATCTACTTATATATAGAACTTTAAGTTGGTGATTTTATACACACAAACCATCCAACAGCCATTACATCATTATCAAAAATGTTTTCCTCTCTCCATTACATTTTTACCTTAGACGTTTTCATGTATCACCGGCTAGTAAAATTCAAGAAACCACACGAGTTTTTTAGTCTAAATGACGTGTTTCTGAGCTTTAACTCGCAACACCACTTCTGATATCGTTTCTCATATTGGGGTGCATTTCTCTCCCGAGGCGTTCTGTCTACTAGCTCATTCTTTCAAAATTCTTCATCGTTTGGGATAGATGGAACGTACCAGTTCAAGACGCATCTTTATCATTGCTATGTGTTTTGATGCAAATTTCTGAAGCAGAAATAGGTTCACTCCTACTTTATAATTTTTTTTTACTTTTTTCCTGCTTAGTCGCTAGCAGCTATTCGAAGACGATTACTACGATCGGAATCAGTTTTGTTAAGTCTGTTTATGTTTAAATGTATAAGTTCATTTTGTTAATTGCAATGTTCTTTATGTAACAGTCGGCAGTGTGTATATATATCTATATGAATCAGTAATATTTAATCTATAAATTTAAGGACAAATTTAATGATTAACATACCCGACGCAAAGTATTTATTAAATTAAAAATAATTGAACTAAACAGCATTTGGACGGGGTAAACATCGCCAAAAATACAGTTTTTCAGCCATGAATTGCCTTTATGACAAACAGCTTTGAACGATGTGTCCGGTTATATTTATCGGTTTGTCGGTAACTAGATGTTCCAAAAGCATACACATAAAAGACTGTTTCGTTCCCTGCTATTGACCCGCTAGATATCACGTAGTCGTCATTTAGCTCGACTGAGATGCATTTTTCCGGTTTGCCTGTTTTTTTCCAATATCGTAAATGCACAAATAAAGCCCCTAAGTAAACTTTGATCTTCGTCAAGCGATGGTGAATAACATTTCTGTATTTATTGCCCACACAAACGTCTTCACATGGGTAAAATATCAACACTTGGGACGCTAACTCTAGGCGTGCTAGTAGCCATTCATTATTTTCCAACAAAAATGGAAAGAATTTAAGAGCCCATTCATATGGTTTCTGGGCCATGTATCGTACTGGCAGCATGCGGGATAAGCTGTGTTCAAGCTTTCAACTATTGCGGGGATGTTGTGTGGCCTTGTAACAGTGGTCATATTGGGCGAAATTCAGGTGTTATCATATGTATGCTAATTGAAAAACTAGCTTTCAACCGTTCTTTAAAATGGGACGAGGTAAACATAGAGGATGCTTGTGTCAGATATAGACGGTACATGGCTGATCAAGTCTACGCCAGGCGCTACACACCAAACGATTTCAGATGTGTTTGATTACACAATGTAAGATTTTATTATTGAATGAACTTGTACTTTTAACTGGTGTTGCGGTTACAATAATTTGTTTCATGATTTTCCAAATTCAAAATACAAAATAACTACATTGTTATTAAAAATCTGCTAAGTTAAAAGTTGGAAAGATGTCATCCCTAGAGTATCAGTACAACGTACATGACTTTCATGTTGGTGAGGATCAAATATTTCTCTCTTTCCCTTTTCCTTTACCTGATGATTTACGTGAAGGCATTTGTGATGGCATAGGATCTAAACAAACGTCGCGACGATGGCCGTATGACTGACACCGGGAACAATAAACCTGAACTGGTTGTTCACCACGTGATAAGATCCGGTTATTTTCTTGTGGCCGGCCAGCTGGACGTTTTGTAATATTGCGGCGGTTGAACACTTATAAGGCCTTCTGGTATCACCCACTCACTCCTATGAGGTAGCGGAATAATCGCCTATTCATAGGTTTTTTTTTGTATAATTCGTTTGAATAACAAGGGAATGCGTAATGGCTACAATCAGATTCACCTAGAAATCTTGAAACAACAATCACATGGCCACAGGGTAGACCAGAAACTTGCCAGACACGGCAGCTGCACGATCGTTTCACAAAATCAACAAAACCCCGTTTCTTCCCGTCATCAACATCATAAGTGTCTACACCGATGCCTGCTACAGTCCAAGTTCTAGAGCCTTCAATTTTCTTTAAAATTTTCTTCTGTGCCCACTGAGTTAGTAAGTGTCTCTCCTGGAGACCCTGCATTCGTCGATCATAAAACCATTTTTGTATAGACTGGCGGAAAAATTCAATAAGTTGGGTTATCGGCAACTTACGTGAATGTCTAGACAAAGAGTTAATAGACTCCGCACTGTTAGATGTCATATAATGATATCGATTGCCGGGACAATGGGCTCTTGCCCATCTACCAAACCCAAGATTAATTAGACCCTGACGTACTCTAGGAATGGCAAGACATAAGGCATTGAACGACTCGTTAAAGTCAGACATCCGATAAGATTTACATGTCTTCCACCAAAGCGTCTCGTACTTTTTTTTTGGATGAAGGTAAACATAGGTTCATCATTAAATGACGACAACACAACCCATGGTAGACACTTGGAAAAACGTTTTTAACACCTACGTGTATAGAACTCGCCCGGTCTGAAATTATCGCCATATCTGGTATTTCACCAACACACTGCTTAAGCTTTGAGAGAAACCATGTCCAAGAATCACCATCCTCAGATTTTCCAATTCCATAAGCAATCGGTAAAATCTGATTATTTCCATCCATACCAACTGCTAAAAATAGCGTTCCTTTAAATTCACCCTTCAGGTGTGCCGCGTCAATAATAACGACTGGCCTTAGAGTAAACATAAAGCTACGGATCTGCAAAATTAATAACAACAAAATAAGGTCAGACTTAAGTTATTTAACAAAAACAAATACAAAGAATAAGGTGTAACTAACCGATGTGCCTAACGCAAAAAAAAAAACCTTTTCAAAACGACTCTGGTCATCAACTAAGACGTGAGTAACGCTTCCAGGATTTTCAAGCTTCAAATTGAAACAATAAATTGGTAGCTCAGCAAAGGAATCACGTGTTGTCCCCCGTAGAAGTTCAAGTGCATGGCTTTTGCCACGCCAAGCCTGAAGGTTTGTTATCTCAACCTGGAATCTTTGTCTAAAATCTTTGACAATCTCTTTGGCTCGATAAATCCTACCACTGTCTTTTAGTGGTTCCTTTAGATAGTGACCCAAAACTTTTGGGTTGGCCTGACGATGATGCGGATGAGTTAGCGTCCTAGAACAAGTGTGATTGTCGTTCATATGTTTAACATAAAATAAACCACCACTATGGCCAGCGTATGCCCTAAAGCGTCATTGACAACCATCAACCATGCATGACACTTCGTATCTTGACTTAGATGATCGATCAACCTTCACTCAAAATGCTCTAGCAACGACTTCTTTCCTAACTCAAGCTTCATCTCTTCTTTGTTGTTGAATACATGACCGGGTTCAAACACAATAGATGAAGAACATGAATCTTTGAAAGAAGGGATAGATTTTTCAACAAATTTATTAGAAATCAGACAATCATTTTTTAAAACATCAACATTTTCATTAGTTGAAATATTTAAATTAGGAAGTTTGAAATGGTTTAAAGAAGAAAACCCGGATGAACCAATACCAGACTCTTCAATAACATACAATTTAAATATTTCAAAAGGATTCTGCATCGCCATATTAAACAAAAATGTAAGATCTCGATCATTAATTATATCGATCGGATCAGTAAACGTAGACATCCGGTATGAAAGCCGTGTAATGTTAGGAATATCACACATCGTATAAACATAATTTAAAAAACTAAAATAAGAATGATTTTTTTCAATTACTAAGCCACGCCTAATTGCATCGCCATCAGCAACATACTCAATGTTCCCGTTAACGACGTCCTACTTCCCCCGGTATAGACAACAAAATAACTCTCATATTGTGAGTTAATTACTAAAAAAACAAGCACGTAATTTTAAAATTTATCAGGACTAAATTTGCATATGGGTATTCCACAACATGCCAAAACAATATTTAGATTTATAAGGGAGGCCCCTTTTTGGCTAAAACGTCTTAAAAAGAACATTGGAAAGCGGGAAACCCCTTAAAATCAGTCCAAGCGTCTTAACTGCAAGTCCAAGCGTCTTAACTGCAAGTCCAAGTGTCTTAACTTGTGGAGCCAAGCTAACGTGAGAAGCTTTAGCCAGGCTAGCCGGCTAAGATGGGGGGAGCCGTCGGAAGCGTCTAAAGCTGAGTGGAAGCGTCTCATCTGAGACTCTTGAATATTCTGAGACGCTACAAGTTGGTCGGACACGTGGCGGCATGCCGTTGGTCAAATCTTGAGACGCTACATACTAAAGTTGGCGTCTCAACAAGACGCTACCAGTGGCTAATTTGGAATTGTTGACTATGGTGGTAGCTTTTTGGGTGGAACACAGTTCCAAAAAGGGTGGGTGAAATATGTAGGATAGATAGGAGGGGACTGTAGTGGCCAAGTATAGGGTAGGTTTTGATGGATCACATGCTTAAGGAATCATCGTAACTATTTTGGCTTCTTTCACGGTAACACCGCCGCCGACCCCCTTTGTCGATCGGCAAAAACTGTGGGCTGCTGCATTTTTTACAGGCTCGGTTTTTCGAAGCTGCATTCGTGTCCGCAGGACGTGCACGAGCGTAGCCAAATCCCGGATGGTTTGCATCCCCTGCGTGTGGGTAGGACTTGTTGTAAAACTTGGCACAAACAATTCAATGGAGCGATAAAGATCTTATCTATAAACAACTCCTTATTTTGTTCCCACACCAATGTGGGACAAAGTAATATCTTTGAATTTTATGTTTTTTTAAGTTAGATTTTAATGTAATGGTTTTTTGAAATTAATTTTGATGTTTTAGTTGTTTTATTTAAACACACAATTTAAAAAAAGAAAAAAAAACAAATTTTTTTTTACCAATTTATGAAGTGTCTAACCATTGCCAACACTTTTGACCAAAAGTTTAAACACTTTAGGTAGATTGACGTGACACCCTCTCATTAGTTGATTTAAAAGTTTGCCACTTTCAAGTGTCTAACTACTCTCTTCACCCTAATAACGAGAGAATTGCTCGAAACCAACAAATGCAAGAACTTCATTTATCTTCATTCAAAGACCTTCAATTTGTGCCTTCAATTTCTGATAAAGGTCTTCCAATTTTTAATATATGAATAACACGACTACTTTTACAAGGAATCAACCATCGTGTTAACCAACTTACAAGTGAAAATAGGATTTTTCTTATTAGTTGTATTCTTTAATCGAAATTACAACAATTACAAGTGGAAATATGATTTTTCTTATTAGTTGTATTCTTTAATCTAAATTACAACAATAATACTTTTTAAAATGACAAAAATAATTAGTGTAATATGTAGAGATTAACTTATATGAGATTTCTTTTTTGACACTTTAAAATTTCAAATATTAAAGAATTGTTCTTATTCTTTTAATTCTACATATATATTTTTTACGAAAGTTAAATTTACAGCTTAATTTAATTCTTTTCCTCGACATTTTGGTATTTTTTTTTTGTTGAAAGTAGAGTTGTGACGTTTTTTTTTTGATATTGCAAATTTTCAGTGCTGTCTCCCCTATTTTGTCTACATCTCGATAAGGTTTTTTTTCTGATACCGTGTTATGAATAGTAATGTATAAGTAATCGAAGCACAAACGTAAATGATATCAAATAGAAAATGATTCGGTTTAATGCGCTGCAACGCGCGCAGGTTAAAACCTCGTTAAGTTTAAAGCAAGGGGTTGTTCTTTAATATATTATATAATATATAATATATAATAATATATTATATAATAATATAATGGAATAATGGATTTTAATAATCCAAACTTTTAGTAATTGCCCGAAAATGGTCTCAACTTAAAAAATAACCGGTGGTGGTCTCAACTTTTCATATATTGTAAACCAATAGACTTTTACTAAAAAAACCTTAATTTCTTTTTATCTCCTTATCCTTTTCGGCAACTTTTTCGTATAATGTAAACCAATAGAGCTTTACTAAACTGAAAAGGATAAAGTGACAAAAAGAAATTAAGGTTTTTTTTTAGTAAAAGTCCATTTGTTTACAAAATGTGGAAAGTTGGGACCACCAGCAGTTATTATTGAAGTTGGGACCGTTGCCGGCCAACGACTAAAAGTTTGGATTATTAAAATCCATTATTCCTAATATAATTAGATGGATAAAGTTCCTAAACAACAAAATAAGAGTAAATTGCCATTTTAGTTTCCGAGGTTTGATCTAAAATGCCACTTTAGTTCAAATCGTTTTTTCTGCCATTTTAGTTCAAATAGTTTTTTTTCTTGCCATTTTAGTCCCTGACTTTTGTTATTTTTTTGCATCATTCAACTCACTAACTCCATTAAAAAAATTTAGTTACCTTAGGTGAATTTTGGTCAAGCCATATTTTTCTTTCTTTTTTTTTTGGAGGTGCGATGGTATTGGGATGGTGGTGTGCCAGTTTACAGTGCAGATGATGATGGTGGTTGCTGGTTTACGATGATGGTGAAGGTGTTGGTTGATGACGTGGGTGGCGGAAAAGTGGTCGGTAGTGGTGTAATTGGTGGGTGGTGATGGTGGTGGGGTGGGTGGGTGGTGACAGAGCAGGCATGTGGTGGCGATGATAGAAGGTTGTGATGGGTTGGGTGGTGGGAGGTGGTGGTCGATGAAAATGGCAAAAAATGACAAAAGTTAAGGGACTAAAATGGTAAAAAAACCTATTTGGACTAAAATAACATAAAAAAATTATTTGAACTAAAGTAACAATTTGGGTTCAACATCAAAGACTAAAATGGCAATTTACTAAAATAACAACAAATGAATGATGTTGAATCAATGGATAACGGTTGTGAAATTATTGGCCAATCGAGTCCAACTAAGAGGAATGCAACATTGTGCTAGGAGTCCATATGAAAGCGTAAAAGAGTCAACAAGCTTCCAGTTGATTTGATTGGGTTAACTGCAACAACCCCGTCATTGGTTGGAGAGGTTTCACCGCAGCTCTTGATTTCTTCATTAATCAGCTTCGTTTGGCTTGTTTCGTTCTGATTTGTCTTGAAATATCAACTAAAAACTGAATTAACTGAAAAGCGAATTAACTAATTTTTTCAAAAAAATTTGCTGAATTGAACCGAATCATTCATATTTTCATATATTTCTAGCTTTTATACCTCCAGTTCATATATTTCATATATTTATACTTTCATTTCATGTATTTATACCTCAATTTTATATATTCCTAAGTAAAAGTTTTAGCCTAAATTTGAATTTTGCTATTAACTGAAATTAAATGAACCAAACCAAAAACCGTCAATCTAACCAAATAAACCGAAGTGATTAACCGAAAACCGATTGGTTAATAAAATAGACTAAACGATAATTTGGTTTCGGCTTCGGTTGAGTATAATAATTGAACCGACCGAATTATACACAACACAATGAAATGGATTACCTGATTACATCGCTTTTGATGTACATCGCATCATTGTGATAAATATACATCAAATGTGTTGTGTCGCTCTCACCATTTGAGATGAAATAGAGGGCTCATTCAATTTTTATAGCGGTTTATGGACCCCTATACTTAATAAAGATTAAATTTGGCGGGTTACCTATAACAACAGTTGGTGAAACGCTACTTTTGAGATAATCTGGCTGATTAATCTTTTTTTTTTTAAGTTGTATTGGAACTAGTTTTGAAAAGATTCTTGATTATATACATTGGGTCATTTTTTTTGGACGGCAAACAACTCACCTGGCTAGGACCGCGGCCAACGACCTAGCCCCCCCCCCCCCCCGAATTTGAATCCACATGCATGCAGGTTGTTTTGACCCTTCGCCCGGAGGCTTTGCATAAATTTGCATGCCCCGTGATTCGAACCGGCGTCACCCGGGCAGGAACCCCGAAAAAAAAAACCTTCCCACCTCTCCACAAACCAATTGGTCTGTGGGTCATCGGCAAGTTACATTAACTGCTTCCACAAACCAAGTGATCTGGGGTCATTTATAACGGTTCCTTAACTGCTTCAAAGGCTTTCTTTTTGTTCTGATGAGAGTGGTGGGAGTTGCATGTATAATAATATAGACTTTCAACTAATCTGTTATATCAGTAATAACTTTAAAGTTTAAAACAAAATAAATAATCTTAATTAACTTATAATTTATATTTCAAATGGCATTTAGTCTAATTTTGATGTGTTATATGATATTCTCTTGCCCAAAAGTCGAGAATTCAAGTTTCGATGTAGATTAGATGGGAATGTGTGATTAGTTTTATTCACAAATCTCAGCCACAAACTTTAAGTATCTAATTATGATAAAATCATCAAGGATTAGGCTACGGGGTATGGTGGGGCGGGGGTTTAGGACATGGGTTGACACGTGGGCTGGGTGAACTCCACTGACAAGACTAAAAAAATTGGGGGTATGGTGAGGCTTGGGTTTGGGGGTGGCTTGGCCAAATTACTTTTTTTTTTCTTTTTTTTAAATTGATAGATAATATAGGGTAGTGTGCATCCAGTGGCCACCTGCCAACTCAGATGGGTAGCCCCCCAACGCCCGGGCTGAAACCCACACTAAAAGGGCCAAACCCAAATCCAAGCCCACCCAGGGTTGTTACATGGGCGTTTCCCCCCAACCCACGACCAAACCCCCACCCCATACCCCATAACCTTATGTCATATATGTTTAGTCTAACTTCTAATAAATGATTCCAATTAATGTAACGTATCATACTCTACTTCTACTGTAATCATAAATCTTTACCTATATTTTCTTTTTATATTTTAACCTTTTTTTAATAATAATGAATATCACTTATTATGAATATAAAAATATTTCTTTCCTATTTTATAACAATGAATACCGAAATTTTTGGTAAGTTAAAAAAACAATATCATATTTTATTGTTATTGATATAATTTTAAATTCATACCTAAATTATTTCCAAACTAATTTTTGTTCTTATATATACTTTTAGTTTTATGATTTAAAATTCTCCTATGTAATTCTCCTTTAGTAAGAAGTTTACCATAAAATCAAGTATTTTTTTATCTTTAATATGACTACCATATTGCTATTCTTTTTTTTTATTTGTAAAATTGACTTTTAAAAAACACAATTTATAATTATGCTAGTTATATAGTTAGAATGTGGTTGTATAAAAAATGTATTGTGTTGATTTTAAATCTATACGTAAGTTCTTATTTTGTTTTGTAATTTTTATGTGTTGTTATTTTTTCATTTTGTGTTGTTATTGGGAGCCTATTTGGAATAAACTTGTTTTCCCTACTTATGTAATAGTATATGTTATTTACAAAATTAAAACAAAAACATGAAATTGTGCTAGTATGTAACTGTATGTGCTCTTTATATAATAAAAAAATGAAATCGAGCTAGTTATGTAAATAGTATTTGTTGTTTACAACTAAAAAAATGAAATTGTCCTGATTACGGGCTAATTAATGTGTTGTGCTGACAGTTGTGTTACTGTGCTGATTGATGTTGACGATGTGCTGATTAACGTGTTGACGATGATGCTGATTACGGTGCTAATGACGGTGCTGATTACGGTGCTGATGATGATGCTGATTACGGTGCTGATTCGATGATAAAGAATAGATTAGGATATTAGGATTTTAATTAATTTTGCATGAATTTAGGGATAATATAATTGTTGTTTTTAATTAGATATAAATAAAAGGGTATAAAAAGCCTAAAATATCCTTAAATCAATTTTTTAATTAAGGATACATGCCATTAAACTATTGGTTCTTACCGTTTGTATAAAAATATTTGTTTTTATACGATCATATACCTCATGTTTCCATAGCCATACAATTCAATATCCTAATCGGAATTCAGATGGATTTTTCTTCACGTACATTGCAATTGAAAGCGACGTAAAGTATCTCCCGAAAACAACGTGTTTAAGACCGGAGTAGACTCCTCCATCTAATCGTTGAAACCAGAGATGTCATCGGCTTATTTTAAAGCATGGAAAAATTTGTGACTGACCATACCATTCTTAATAAGTAAAAAGAAGCTAGAGCCGATAAGATAAACCATTGTGTTTCTTTTAATCATGAATTTAAAAGTTCATAAAATTTAAAAGTTTATAAAAATATCTAAAGCGAC
This sequence comes from Scalesia atractyloides, assembly GCA_947069175.1. Classification (NCBI taxonomy): domain Eukaryota; kingdom Viridiplantae; phylum Streptophyta; class Magnoliopsida; order Asterales; family Asteraceae; genus Scalesia; species Scalesia atractyloides. The sequence goes on along the minus strand of CAMTDV010000014.1, from coordinate 24,532,753 downwards.
AATATTTAAATCTATGACGTCAAAATGGTGAATGTACATGGCTAGATTTTTATTTTCATTGTTCATCACAAATATGGTCCCGTTAAATTATTTTCTATAAAAGACTATTCCATACAAATTATTAAATTAATATCCAGTAAGTTCCTACACTGCAAAACATATACGAAACTTTGGAATTATTCTTGGAGAAGACTTTCCAAGTCTACTCTTGAAGCAAGCAGACAATTCGGCCACCGCTGTCTGTTACTATGAGATTTCACTAAAAAAAACTTGCCTAGTTACATCAAAACAGAAGGTAGACAGGCAGCAAGCTGCGTCGTCACCCTTTTCTGAATTACAAACCTCCAAAGACAAACGCGTTGCGGCGGGTTCGAAACTGGATCTGTACCATCTAATGAAAATGTATTGTATTTGACCTGAGACATTTCTGAATAAAAGTTACGTCAAAACGTAGACAAATTAAAAACGTACATAAAAATAAGCACGAAAACGTATTATATTTGATCCGACTTATTTGCGAAACAAATTTAGGTTGAAACATTAACCAACTTGAACTTATACCGACCGTACATAAAAACAAGGTACGTAAGAAAATCAAGTTTTTTTAAGTTAAAGGATGGTATGCCGCGTTACGATAGCAACGAAACCTAAAGTAACTGGAATTTTTACCATCTAATGAAAGCGTATTATAGTTGATCCAACTTGTTTTAAAACAAAATTTATGTCAAATTGTAAACCAACTAAAAATGTACATAAAAAACACATATTTGAGCCTGCCCATTTTCAAAAAATAATACATTGAAACATAACAAAAATAATACATTAAAACATAAAGCAACTTGAATTTACACTGATACGTACATAAAAATAAGCACGTAAAAATTGACTAAAAAGTCTTTAGAAAGTTGAAACTTACGTTGAAACGTAAACACAAAAACATATTATATTTGTCCTGATTCATATTTTGGAAGAAACTTACGTTGAAACGTAAACAAACTTGAATTATATTGGCACACACATAAAAATAAACACATAAGAATATAATGTATTATTAAGTTAAAGAATGGTACGGTACGTTGCGGCGTCGTTGAAACGTAAAGTAGAATTTATAGTGTCTAACAAAAATGTATTATATTTTAATTTTATAATGTTTCATTAAGTTAAAGAACGGTACGATGCGAAAATGTATTATATTTGATCCGACTGGTTTTCCAAAAAAAAAGTTCACGTCGAAACGTAAATCAAATTGGATTTATACCGACACGCACGTAAAAATGTGTACGTAAAACTCGATTACAAAGTGTTTAAAAAGTTGAGGTGCTGTTAGCATCAATGCTCAAAGTTGAAAGGTAAATATACACAAAAGAGAAAAGTTACAAAAAATAAAAAGAAATAAAGGTGAAAAGTCTAAAAATGAAAAAAATAAAGAAATAAAGAGGAGGCGGCTACTACAGCACATTTATCTTTTTATTGTAGGAGTATATTGCGTAAGTGAAACTTGATTATAAAGTGTTTAAAAAGTTGAGGGGTTGTAAGCATCAATGCTTAAAGTTGAAAGATAAATACAGAGAAAAGTTAAAAAAAATAAAAAGAAATAAAGGAGAAAAGTCAAAAAAAGGAAAAAAAAAATAAAGAAGAAGAGGCGGCTGCTACTGTACATTATTCTTGTTATTGTAGTAGGAGTATAGAATGTAACATATAATTATATTTTATTGCATAACTTTTTGTTTCTAATTAACCGGGTGTAGTATACGTGTTTATAACCTAGTATTATGTTAAAAGAGATCAAAATTTATCTCATAAACTTTCATACCATTAAACCCTAAGGCAGCGAGCTTTTAAGAGCTTCTAACTTTAAGCTTTTAAGAAAAAACTCACACTCAATAAAAAACCTTGTTTGGTTGAAGGAGTTTGAAACTTTTAGGTTAGGAGCTTGAAGCTTTTCGTTAAAAGCTACTCCTAGTAGCGTTTAGAAGTAGCTACAAGCTTTTAGGGAAAAAATGACTATTTTAACCTCTAAAGATAATAAAATTTTTAAAGCATCAACTTTTTAATGTCCATTTTGATCTTTTATATATATTTATTAAAAGCTCCAGCTACTCAGCCAAACACCTATACCTAAAAGCCATAGCTACCAGCTTCCAGCTTCCAGCCTCCAACCACCAGCTACTTTTGCCAAACATACCCTAAATATATCTAAAAAGCTACAGCTATTAGCTAACAGCTACAACCTCCAAGCTCCAGCTACTAGCTTCTATCCTCAAGCCACCAGATATCAGCTACTTTTGCCAAACATACCCTTAGTTACCACTCTAAAAAATAATTTAATTAATCGCTCGACCATAACAAAAATATATAAAACAAGTGATTTACATTTTATACCATTTTGATCACAGGAAGTTCGACAACCGCTCATATAATTTTGATTCGTTACCCTATTTAAACTTTTGATAATATCTGCTATTATTACTTTTGTACAGAAACAAAAAGTGAAACGAAGTCCATGTGCACTGGGCAGAAGGTTACAAATTCACGTACCCCATTTATTAAAGGATCGACAATAGCATTTAAAAACGTTTCTGCATGCCCCCATCCAGGGCCCCAACCACTAACCGAGAATGCAAGCGTCAGTTCTTTATAAGCAATGACAAAAACCAGCTGATCATTACAAGATAACCAAAATGTTCAATGCCGGACGAAGCCCGATCTGCTACACTACTGCCATCGTTTGGCTATCAATCATCCTCATGCTCGTAGTTATCAAAGACTGTGACGGATCAGCACCGTGCAAGGCTGGAACCACGAGTTATAACAGTCTGAAACTTATGAAACCGGGTTGCAACCTAGATTGTCAGGGCAAATGCTCTACTGCTCCTGCTTCGCTTGGAAGATGTGGTATTAAAGACGACGGATCATGTTACAGGGATCCAAATGGTAAGGTGGTTGCTTCAACACTTTAACTTGTTATGTATTAGTGTTGCTTTTGGCTGATCGTGGATGGATCTTGCATGTGATGCTTTGTTTTACCAGTTAATTGTTGAATAATAATGGTGATGTATGTATGAGTTTATGTAAAAGAAATGCTTCACAACGTGATGATAAAACATTATTTTCATATTATTCTCTATCTAGGTATTGTTGTGATGATAAAACATTATTTGCATATTATTCTCTATCTAGGTATTTAGACCGTTGGGTGTGGGGGCGTGGTGTCGGGGGCTTTGCACGACACGTGACAGAGGTGGGCTCCATCAGACCACCCAAAAAATAGTGGGGTATGGAGGGGCATGATGTGACGTTGAAGGGCAACCCACGCCCCCCACCGAAACACACACCCCACAGTCAGGGGCAAAAGGGATCCGAGTGATAGCAAAACAGTTGGTTTATAAAACTAAAGCTATATAGACTCCTTCACACGTGATATTTATTAAAAAAAAGAAGAAAAATTAAGCCCAACGAGAATGGGCATTAGGTCATCACCCACTCTGCCTTAACTCAAGCTGCCTTGTATGTTATACAAGTCGCATAATTTATATATGAAGAAATAAAAGCTATAAAAATATATGCAAATGACCAATATTAATAACCGACTGTTTAATCTATGCTCTTAAAAGCAGATCGGCTATGAAACTGGTTAGTTTAAAGATTTACTAGCTGAACCAATTTAAAAACCCTATAGCATCATCATTAATTAAAATTTGAAGATTAAAAAACGTTATAAAATGAAAGTAACATATTTTAGCGATTTTCTTGTTTTTATAAAGTTTAAGTGAATTTTTAAAAAGTTTTATTTAAATTTTTATTTTCTTTAATCTATGAGGTCGATTTTATTATCCATTGAAAGGTTTGTCAAACTCGAAAGCCGTTCAGTCGATAAAAACAATTTAAAGAAGAAAACATAATATACAATACTGGTATTGAATGTTTTTGTGTGTATAACGATTCAACATGTATATTTTTATTAAAAACAATTAAAGAAGAAAACATAATATACAATACTGTATTGAATGTTTTTGTGTGTATAACGATTCAACATGTATATTTTTATCCAGGCTAGTCCTATGGTTTGGAGACCCAAGCCCTTTTGTGATTCAATTAAAGTTTATTGTTTACGCTTTTTTGCATGACCAGATTTAAAAGTTCGGATTTGATTTGACATTGCCGAAAATAAAAATCTATTAAGAGATTAACAACGAGCCCTAATTCCTAAACACCAAACTAATATAAGCAAACAAACAAGTCCTAAAGGCTTAAACAACTTAAAATCAGCAAAAACACCCTAAACAACAAATGAGGATATCTAACCTTAGTGCCACTAGGGGTGTAGACGAGCCAATCCATGCGGAGCCAGCCTATGCTTGAGCTCAAAGAAAACCGAGCCGTGCCTGCACGACTCAACAACTTTTAACGAGCTGAATGTATAAGGTCGAGCTCAGCTTGAAAAAAACTCAAGCCAGCTCGAAGCTCATTAAGCTAGCTCAAGCAATGGCCCATAAGAATATAAAATAAAGATTGGCAAAGGGGTCAGTTTGAACTAATATAAACTTTAACTGAGGGGGTCTTCATTTATAGATGGTCTCACTCAATGATTTTTGTTCAAGCAGCAATGTGGGACAAGCTTATATCCCAATCCACCCTTTTCTTTTATAGTTAATCCAACATTTTCATATATTAATTCACGGCCGATGTGGACTTCTTTTTATCAAAACCTGCATATTAATTTATGGATATGCAAGGTTGAACTTTCTTATGTTTGGCTAAGATTTGTAAGTACTAGTTTTTTCATATAACTTTCTTAAACCTTGCTGTAAAAATTTTGGCCTCCGGTTAGTTGTATCCATAGCCATACAACTTAGTCTAAAACTTTGGTATTAAATAAAGTCAAATAGCTTATCAACAACGCAGCCAATGCTAGAAAAAGTTATTAATGTGGAAAAATATCGTCGATGAGTGGTTGAAGCCGTGAAGGTTACTACAAAGATAAACGGTAATTAAACAAAGAAATCACCACTTCCATTTTCAAACTTGATTCTACTTTCTAATGTCACTTACTATTACAAAGATAAACGGTAATTACATAAAGAAATCACAACTTCCATTTTCGAACTTGATTCCACTTTCTATTGTTACATACTAGTACTTGTTCAGTGACCAGTTTGTTTTTTACTACAAAGATAACTTCAATATATACACACACATGTATATATAATTAGCCTTTAAACATAACGAGCCCAACGAGCGAGCCAACAAGCCACCTAGCGAGCGAGCCACGAAGCGAACCTACCTTGGCTCGGGTTCGGCTCGTTTACAAATCGAGTCGAGCCGAGTCTGCTCATTTAAAACCGAGCCAATTTAAAACCGAGCTTTTCTCGAACTTTTTTTGACTGAACTTCGTGCGAGCCGCGAGCTACGAGCTTTTTAAACACCCCTAAGTGCCACACTGCCATATTCTTCCAAATTCCAAGTCAGCCACAAGATTAAATCGCAAAACTGAGTTCTAAGCTAGCTACAATATCAAATTGACAAATATACTGTTTAGGGCTAGAACGCGACACTGCCACTGTTTTCCAAACCAGAATTAAGATGAATTGAGTACATAATGTTTTGAAAATACATGATTAATGTAGATTAATTTAACACAATGGAATTGTACTTGAACTATTTCGCACAAATCACAAATCGCAAAACCGAGTCTTTGAGTTCCAAACTGAGTCAACTACAATATCAAATCGATAAGTATATTGTTTAGGGCTAGAAAGCAACACTGCCACTGTCATCAAGCAGAATTGAGATGAATTGAGTACATAATCCTTTGAAAATACATGATTAAGGTGGATTAATTTAACATAATCGATGTATACCTGAATTATTTTGCACAAATTGCAAACCCGATTCTTTGAGTTCCATACCGAGTCAGCTACAATATCAAAGCGCTTGAGTTCCAAACTGAGTCACAAATTACAAAACTTAGACCGTGGGGTATGGTGGGGCGGGAGTTTGGGGCATGGCCCGACACGTGGACTTGGGGGGGCACCGCTGGTCCTACACATTTTCGGTGGGTATGGTTCTGCGTGGCTAGCCCGCGTGGCTTGGCCACGTATTATATTTTTTTTATTTTATTATAAATACACACATGATTATAAAAAGCCTAAAATTATTATTAAAATTTCCTAAAAAAATACAAAATCCTACCAAAGAAAGGCTTACAAATCTAAAAAAAACATAATTAGGCATATAAAAAAACCCTAATTATGGGTTAGGTAGTTTGCGAAAGTTTCCGGCCAGTAACGCGTCTCACCGGGTTGGCGGCCCTTCATCGCGTCCACGACGCTCGTTACTAGTGCTATCTCTTCCTCGTTCCTCCATGAGGCCATGATTTTCAAGTGTGGGTAGCGGGTTCAGGTAGCCGATGTGAATGTTGGGTTAACGATTTGGGAACTTGGGGTAGCGGTGGGTGGGTTTTATAGCACTTGGGGTAGCCGTTTGGCCAAACGGTTGTTTTTTAAATTTGAAATCCTAGTCACCACCCGCCTAGCAAACCCAGCCAATAAGAACCGGCAACGCAGGACCGTTAGGGTCGCCCAACGCTCGGCCTAATTCCCCCGCTCAAGGGGCCACGCCAAATCTCAAGCCCATCCGGAGTGGTGAAGCGGGCGTTTCTATCCAACCCAAGCCTAAACCCTCCTCCCATACCCCATAGCCTTAGTTTGTGTTTGAGCGTTTGAGAAATTGAAGACTAATTAGTATGTAAATCTAAAATAGTTGTTTTAGCTGTGTGCACTCGAGATTCAGATGCGATGATTAATGATTACCCCAAATCTGAATTCTGAAATTCCTAAAGTCCGCCCTACGACCCTAACTGCCATTTATTCCATCGGAGGTTATTTAAACGACATCACAGATTTCGAAGTTCATCAATTAGCTGCACGTCTTTCACGTTTCTTTATGACATGAGACTTAGGTTTAGCAAATCTCAGTGTTTGGAGGATTGGGCCTGGGCTGTTTAGTGTAATATTGCATATAGGCCTAGTATCATAAAAACATATCCGAAATTTGAAGGTCTATCAATTTTGGTGGCCCTAGGCCTGTGCCTAGGGTCTAAACCGATTGGGCCGACCCTGTTTTTATCTAATAGAGATAATACAAGAAGATATATTAACTAACTGCTAACCGATAAGCGTTTATAAACCAAGAAATTAAGCATTGAGGTCGGATAAAAAACTAAAGAAATTGAAATTATACCGTATAAATTTAAGAAAAGGAATCGAACCCGGTTGGTTATTTTAGTGGGGTTTGACCTAGCCCTTACACTACCCTTACCTTTACATCCAGACTTAGCATCGTCAAAACGTATAGTAACTCGTACGTCAAAACATAGACCAGTTGAAAACGTACATAAAATTAAGCATGAAACGTATTAGATTTGACCCAAATCGTTTCCGAAAATTATTTACGTGGAAACTTGAATTTATACCATATACGTAGAAACGTGAATTTATACCAATACGCCCATTAAAAATAAGCACATGAGGAATAGCGTTTTTTTTAATTTACGCCAAAACGTAGACCAGCTAAAAACGTACATACAAATAAGTATGAAAACGTATTACATTTGACTCAACTCATTTTTGAAATACTTTAGGTCAAAATGTGAAGTTGTACCGTTTATGTTGAAATATAAATTTATACTGATACGTCCATAAAATTAAGCACGTTAGCAAATAGTTTTTTTTTTTAAGTTATAGAATGAAAATATGAGAGGTAAACTTGAAACATTAGAAACTTAAACGACACTTTATAAAGGTTATAGAAGCGTAGGCGGATAAGTGTAACATTTGTCAAAAACGGGTTTTTCAAACCCGCTTCGTTTGTAATCGAATATCAAGTTATAAATGTTTCGTTGCGTATTTATGTCAATTTTAATTTTTAATGATGCATAATTAATAAACCAACTAGAATATAAAAGTTATAAGTGATAAAAGTAAAAATAAAATAAATAAAATGAAAATCAGGCTGCCGGGACTCGAACCCGGGTCAGCCGGGTAAGCATAAGACTTATCACACACACATATAACCACTCCGCCACTTGATGTTTTCTGTGAATTCTAGGAAACAATTAAATCTTATGTTCAACCATGAATTGATCTGTTTACGCTAACTGTAACCGAAATCGGTCACCAAACGTCCAAAAACGTTTGATTGTTCGCGGTTTACTGATTATAACCGATACACCGACACCTCCAATCAATTTAGCTTTGAATGGACTTGAATTCAAGAGTTGATCGGTTTTAATAACTGAAAACCTGCATTTTCTGAATTACTCCAATCATAGACCCCTCTCGCGACTCAAATACATCTGCAGACCTTCAAATTTCACTTTCGCACTACTTTCAGTTCGTCGGAAAAGCTATTTGAACTCGCCGGACTTTCGCCGGAAAACCGTGTTTTCCATCAAATCAGTAAGTCTCTCAATTCTTTCATCGTCTATCAGTTGTTAAGCTGTTGCTAACTCAAACCCTTCAATCGGAATCAATTTCAGACATTGATATCGGATAATTCACTCTCGCCGGAAAACTGCTGAAAATTCTCAATTCTCGCTGTGAAACGGTATAGCTTTCTAAACCTTCTGGTAATCCTTGTTCAGTGCTTCAATTCCGCATTTAGCTAATCAAATTGATAATCTGTCCGCTCAGACGAAATCCGTAAAAAACAGAGCCGACGACTTCGCCGGAATTCTGAGATAAATCGTTTCTCCGGTATGTTTACTTCCGAAATCTTTTCTGCCATTTCATTTTAGTCATTTGAATGTTTGTCAATCGAATTAATCAAGAATCAGTAGAGTATTCATAGTCTGTGATTTTGTAATGAAGAAGACGAAGTTAGGTTGTTTATAAGTTTAATATAATTTGGATATTATTTCGGGTTAGACACACAGTCCAGCGGTGGACTGTGTGCGCACATATATCACACGTCGCGAGTTCGATCCTTGACACACACGTATAATCTGTAATAAAGATGTTTTATTTTTCTAACTGAACCGGATTAACTTACGTTAGATGTTAAGTATAATAAAAATCGGTATATTAACCAGGTTAGACACACAGTCCAGTGTGCAACACTAACCCACAGGTCCCGGGTTCGAGACCTGTTGCACGCTCCGGTTCGATGATTAAAACACTTTTTGAAAATAAATTTTTTTTTGAATAAACTAAATTAGTATATAAATATAATTAAAAACAGAATTATTTCAGGTTAGACACGTAGCTCAGTTGGTAGAGCTGCGTGCACGCGTACGGGAGGTCTCGGGTTCGAGTCCTGCCCGGCGCATACATGCACACAATAGAACCGGTCAAACAGTCAACAGTCACAGTCAAACAGTCAACGGTCAATGGTCAACGCAAAAGTCAACATTTTTTATATTTTTATTTATTTAATTTAATTCAAAAATCAATTAAAAATACTTAAAAATAATGTTTTTAAAGATAGGAAATAGCCTTAAACTCACAAAAATATATCTAAAAATCCTATTAAAATTATTAATAAAATCCACTCATTTACTATACCTTCCGTTATTATTTAGGTTAGTTAATCCTCGTTGATCAATCCTTCAAACTCGTGCGCATCTCATCATCTCCAACCGAACGCACCCAATGTGAGTGAATCTTTACAAATTCCCCGTTTTAATCACGTTTTTTGGGGTGTATCATGTGTCTTACCATTTATTATATTTAAATCATTGTGCATACATCATATCATGAACAAATGTGTATTCAGCTTGTATCAACTGTTTGTGTGGTTATTGTTTAGATTTAATTTATTATTTTCAGTACATGCAATTTCATAGGGCGCCGCTCCCCATTACATTATGAGCGTTGAGTAGTTCCCCATTACATTATGAGCGTGAACTGGGCGTTGCCAACATACGATCGGCTCCGTTTGATTGAGCCTTCATCGCACAGACATTCATCATAGGCCGTCAGTTCCCCATTACATTATGAGCGTGAACGTGACGTTGCCAACATATACAGTTTCATTCATGTTGTATATTCATGCAAGTTCATATGTTATTGTTATTGTTTGATTAATTACATTTGCTCACATATGACTATTGCACAATTTTTCCTTGATAAAGATAACAAGAAATCAATAATAAATGTTTATCTAACAAGGTTCACTCGCCAACTTATGTTGACCCAAAACCCCCATTTTTACACATGATACAGGTGACCCAGCTGCAGCAAGAAACACATAGGATTGGCTTAGAAGAATAAACTGGTTTAGAGCTTGGATTGTTTAGTTGATTATTTTTCTTTGTATTTGTATGAACATGTTTGGATTATTGAGAATGTAATTTTGACTTTAATAAATATGAAACATATTAGTAAATATCATGAGCTTTGGTGGTAACCCAATTATGCCCCGACTCGTATTCCGCTGCAGGTCGGGGTGTGACAATAAGTGTCATACAATTCAATATTTTTTTAATTAATTTTTTATCACTTTATGCCCTCAAAATAATGTCATTTTGGTGGGGTCGCTACACTCCAAGTCTGCGAGTTGAGATCCTGTACAAACAGTCCTAACTGTAATAACCGTAAGAATAAATCTGAGTTATTGATAGTTTACATCAAGGGTTTGGTATTAATCACAAATAAAACCCCTATAATTAATAATTAATAGTATTAAGTTACGGGTATTTTAGTTATTAGTCACTTCTCATTAAACACTAATTCTACCAAGTTTTTTAAACTAAAATAACTTTTATATACTTCATTATTTTTGAACAAAAGTTATACCATAAAATCAAGTATTTTTTTTTTATCTTTAATATGACTACCATATTGCTATACTTTTTTTTATTTGTAAAAGTGACTTTTAAAAAACACAATTTATAATTATGCTAGTTATGTAGTTAGAATGTGGTTGTATAAAAAATGTATTGTGTTGATTTTAAATCTATACGTAAGTTCTTATTTTGTTTTTAATTTTTATGTGTTGTTATTTTTTCATTTTGTGTTGTTATTGGAGCCTATTTGGAATAAACTTGTTTTCCCCTACTTATGTAATAGTATATGTTATTTACAAAATTAAAACAAAACATGAAATTGTGCTAGTATGTAACTGTATGTGCTCTTTATATAATAAAAAAAATGAAATGTGCTAGTTATGTAAATAGTATTTGTTGTTTACAATTAAAAAAATGAAATTGTGCTGATTACGGGCTAATTAAAGTGTTGTGCTGACAGTTGTGTTACTGTGCTGATTGATGTTGACGATGTGCTGATTAACGTGTTGAGATGATGCTGATTACGGTGCTATGACGGTGCTGATTAACGTGTGATGATGATGCTGATTACGGTGCTAATGACGGTGCTGATGATGATGCTGATTACGGTGCTGATTCGATGATAAAGAATAGATTAGGATATTAGGATTTTAATTAATTTTGCATGAATTTAGGGATAATATAATTGTTGTTTTTAATTAGATATAAATAAAAGGGTATAAAAAGCCTAAAATATCCTTAAATCAATTTTTTAATTAAGGATACATGCCATTAAACTATTGGTTCTTACCGTTTGTATAAAAATATTTGTTTTTATACGATCATATACCTCATGTTTCCATAGCCATACAATTCAATATCCTAATCGGAATTCAGATGGATTTTTCTTCACGTACATTGCAATTGAAAGCGACGTAAAGTATCTCCCGAAAACAACGTGTTTAAGACCGGAGTAGACTCCTCCATCTAATCGTTGAAACCAGAGATGTCATCGGCTTATTTTAAAGCATGAAAAAATTTGTGACTGACAATACCATTCTTAATAAGTAAAAAGAAGCTAGAGCCGATAAGATAAACCATTGTGTTTCTTTTAATCATGAATTTAAAAGTTCATAAAATTTAAAAGTTTATAAAAATATCTAAAGCGACAATATTTAAATCTATGACGTCAAAATGGTGAATGTACATGGCTAGATTTTTATTTTCATTGTTCATCACAAATATGGTCCCGTTAAATTATTTTCTATAAAAGACTATTCCATACAAATTATTAAATTAATATCCAGTAAGTTTCTACACTGCAAAACATATACGAAACTTTGGAATTATTCTTGGAGAAGACTTTCCAAGTCTACTCTTGAAGCAAGCAGACAATTCGGCCACCGCTGTCTGTTACTATGATATTTCACTAAAAAAAACTTGCCTAGTTACATCAAAACAGAAGGTAGACAGGCAGCAAGCTGCGTCGTCACCCTTTTCTGAATTACAAACCTCCAAAGACAAACCCGTGACCCCCCCCCCCCTCTAAGGCTGAACAATTGTTGTGGATGACCCATTGGACTTTGGTCAAGAGGTGGATAACTTCTGACGCTAGGGAGACTAATGTATCAAAGACAAAAGGGAAAAAGACATGCTTGTTCTCTGCGCAAGCTTTAGCGTGCTTATCCACTTTCTTTGATTCTGCCTTTCTTCCTGCTTGTCCAGCTACAAACCGTTTTCCTTAAACCAACTAAAGGGGAAACCCCAGTGAGATTCACACAAGCATGTTTCCTCCCAGCCCAATCAAAGACGAGTAAATTCGCTGATCGCAGAGTTGATCTCCCTTCCATAGGATTTGTGAGGAAATTCACAGGAGCCCATTTCTTAGCAGAAATCCCAGCTTCTTAGGATGTCTCACAAAATATCCCGCATCTAGTCATGCTGATATTTGAACACAGGGAGCTCTTTACAATGAATTGCGTGCTCCCCGTATTTATCCATCATACTATTCTAAAAGCATTAGTAGTTAATTCTTTTCTATGATTATTCAGCCATCATACTATTCTAAAAGCTACAAACCCGTTTTCCCTTACTATGATTTGTTATTTATAAAAGCATCGGTAGTTAATTCTTTTCTATGATTATTCAGCCATCATACTATTCTTAAACCACCATGTTAACGTTCAGTTTGCCCTTCTTTTCTGTGCTCCTTCTCTTCGCCTCCTCCACCACCACCACCACCACTGCACAACCATACAACGCTACCGATCGCTTCTTCCTGGACTGCGGTTCATCGTCCTCCCCCATCGATTATGACCGGAGATGGGAGGGTGATCAGAATTCCAGATTCTTGCCTTCCAACATCACCAGTTCATATTTGTCCAAACCCAACTACCTAGATCCTTCAGTACACCCAACACCTTACTCTACTGCCAGAATTTTTACCACTTCTTCATTCACTTACAAATTTCCAGTCACCCAAGGGCCCAAATTCCTCCGCCTATATTTCTATCCCGCCTCCTATTCTGACAAAGATCCAAGCCAATCTTATTTCTCAGTAACATCCAATGGCTACTCTCTCTTAACCAACTTTAGCGCTTTCCTAACCGCCTCCTTTCTGGGTAAGACCTACTCCAACGCAGGAGTCCAGGTTCCAAGCTTTGTCAAAGAATTCATCATCTATGTAAGAGATACAAAAATCCTAAACGTTACCTTTACACCTGCACCCAACTCATATGCTTTCATCAATGGTATTGAAATTGTTTCGATGCCAGAAAATCTGTATTTTAGAAGTAGCGATTTGAACTACGTCGATCAAGGGATAGGGCTCATAATTGATGAGAACAAGGCTCTTGAAACTTTATATCGGCTAACCATGGGTGGGCCACAAATACTGGATGATACCGGTATGTACCGGCTATGGAATCAAGATAATAATTACATATACCCAGAAACAAGTTGGGTGCTGCCTGTTAATAAGACTCCCATTGCTTACACCTCTGAGACCCCGAATTATACGGCACCTGATCAAGTGTATGCTACCCAAAGGAGTTTGGGACAAGTGGCTAAGAATCTAACATGGAAACTTCCTGTTGATTCGGGTTTTATTACATGTTCAGGCTCCATTTTTGCAACATTATACCGCAATACACCGAAGAACGTCAAGTGCTTTTTACGATTTTGATTAATAACATAATTAAAGAGGAGAAGGCTGATGTAATCCGATGGGCTAAAGGCAGCGGGCATCCTGTATTCAAGGATTACATTGTGTTTGTGAATGGCTCAGATAACCAAAGAAGCAAGCAAGATTTGTTTCTCGTTCTGGGTCGGATCGACAATATTTATGGAATACGTCTTGATGCTTATTTGAATGGTTTGGAAGTCTTCAAGCTGAGCATGGATGGAAATCTTTCAAGCCCAAACCCAGAACTTAGTTCTACATCCCCACCAACAGGGCAGACAACTACTGTAAAAGGGAACAAAAAGAAATCTCCATATGCCGCGATAATTGGAGGCATTGGAGGAGCATTAGTCTTATTGTCTGTCTTAGTTCTCATAGTTTTCCAACAACGAAGGCGAGTCAAACACTATGGTGCCACTGATGACAAGTCATCATATGGCCCGGCAAATAATGAAGCCAAGTCTTCACATTCATCACTGCCATCAGATCGATGCCGTCGTTTTACACTTTTAGAAGTGAAAGCAGCTACAGGTGAATTTAATGACGATTTCGTCATAGGCATTGGAGGGTTTGGTAAGGTATACAAAGGGTACATGGACGACACTGCAACCGCTGTTGCAATCAAACGACTCAATGAATCATCCAATCAAGGTTTTCAAGAATTCCATACTGAAATAGGGATGCTGTCTAAACTACGCCATGTCCAATTAGTGTCCCTGATTGGATACTGTGACGATGAGGGAGAGATGATACTGGTCTATGATTACATGGCTCACGGGACTCTACGCGAACATTTGTACAAGACAAACAACCCTCCTTTATCATGGAAAACACGTCTCCAAATTTGCATTGGTGCAGCCAAAGGGTTGCATTATCTCCACACGGGTGCGAAACGTGCAATCATTCACCGGGATGTCAAGTCCACAAATATCTTACTGGATGAAAATTGGGTTGCTAAGGTGTCTGATTTTGGTTTGTCGAAGCTAGGCCCTAGTGACCAAGCACAAAACCATGTTAGCATGGTGGTGAAGGGTAGTATCGGGTATGTGGATCCCGAATATTACCGAAGCCAAAAGCTAACGGACAAATCTGACGTGTACTCATTTGGAGTTGTTCTGCTTGAGGTGTTGTGTGCAAGACCTGTAATGATTCTAGCGCTGCCCAAAGAACAAGTGAGTTTGGCAGAGTGGGGGAAATCTTGTTATCAAAAGGAGACTCTAAACCAAATAATTGATCCAAAAACTTAGTAGCGAGATTGCACCCGAGTCTTTAAATCAGTTCGGAGTGGTGGCAGTTAGTTGCTTGGAAAGGCATGGAACAGAAAGGTCAACCATGGATGAAGTAGTTTGGGGACTAGAGTTTGCGTTGGAGCTACAAGAAGCTGCTGAGAAAACGGTTGGTGAAGCCGAGTTGGAAAATCAAGAACCTCCATTTCTGAGGCAAGGATGGACAACAACAATAACAACAGATGATGATGATTCCGTGTTCACAGGATCAAGCGTGATAAGAAATGGCACGACATCTATCAGTAGCAGCGAGGCAGGGTTCAAATCAGATACAGTTTTCTCTGAGATTCTTAAGCCAGCTGGAAGATGATATGAAAGTTGGGATTTTACAGCTAAACTATGAATGCATTATTAAAACATGTGTTAGTTTATTTATAGTTTTTGTGATTGCATTAGAAGAATAGTGAGTAAATTATATGTAATTTGTGTAACTCCTTCCTTTTACATATCGATGTTTAATAAGCACCATGTAATGATTAAACTTCATGCAGTTGTTATATCTTTCATGCTATGCGTCCCTAAAACGTAAACCCTTGTTATGCCTTTAGTAATCAAGGTGTTTTTATTATAAATTCGGTTGCCCGTCAAAGGTGAGTTCTAAGTAGGCACACATGACGTGTACGCACACAAACAAACACTGATTGAAATGAAAAAGGACTTTCCAGGTGAGCCAGAGTTTGATCAAGTCAAAAGTATAATCTAACTCTGGTGTCATGAAGGACAGCGAGACGCCTCTTTGCCGGACGTACTCTGCCGTCAGTAATCCAGAAAAGAAAGCTGGAAATTAATTATTTTTTATAACTTTATTAGTTTGAGGTGTTATTTTGAATCTTGATATTTTCAATGTTAGAGTAAGATGGTATTTTAACATGAACTTAAGGGACGTCCAAGTGCAAAAAAAGTGATAGGTGATTATAACAGGTAATATCTACCAAAGGATTTAGATCCTAACAATATCAACATGCATATAAACTAAATTAAGGAGTAGTTTAGCCAAGGGGCTCTATATATTATCCATTTGTGGGTGGCTATAAATATCCACCTCGTGCACGTCATGTAGTGCCAAACAACATATGCTACAAGTTCATAAACTAATATGATATCAAAAAGTTTTTAATATACAAGCAACTTCGCAGTCGAATGATACACATGCCTTTTTCTTTATGTATGGATATTAAAATTACGCGTCGCTTAGACTGTGGGGTATGAGGCGTGGGTTGGGGGGAAACGCCCATGTGATCATCCCGGGTGGGCTTGGGTTTGGGCGTGGCCCTTTGGGCGGGGGTTTCAGTCTGGGTGTTGGGCGGGGCTACCCATCTGAGCTGGCGGATGGACATTGGGTGCACCATACCCTATGGTTTATCCATTAATTTAAAAAAAAAGAAAAAATAAAAGGAATTTGGTCAAGCCACGCCCAAACCACGCCCTACCATACCCCCATTTTTTTTGGGTATTGCCAGTGGAGCCCACCCAGCCCACGTGTCAACCCATGCCCCAAGCCCCCGCCCACCATACCCCACGGTCTAAAGGACGTCTATCTCGATATGGGACAATTGTGTTGCACTTATTAATAACTGGATTATTCCTATTGGCTTGTAGCAAAACTTAGAAGACTTTTCAAGCAGTGGCGGATCCGGAAACTTTTTGCAAGGGGTTCACTTTTTAAAATTTTTCAATATCATATGTCCGAAGATAAAAAATACGGGTTGGTTCGACGGTTCGGGTCGGGTAAGGTTCATCTTTCAACCGCTAGTTGTTGCAACCGATAAAACTAGTGACGAGCAACATAATCTCACAAGCCAGTTGCTCGGGATGGTTTCGCGGTGGAGTTGGCATCCGAGTGATATTGCGGATAACACAAATAGTGGGTGGTAGTAGTCATTATCTTTCACAAATTATGCAGAATATGCAGCATGTTGGTGGTATGGTTGATGGGGATGCTCAAGTTGATGGACATAATCTAGATGTTGAGTTTATTGTAGATGGGTGAAGAAGAAAGAGTCTAATAAAGATGGATTGGTTGTGTGCATTTGTTTTTTTAACGAAACCGTTAAATAATTAGGAACCAATCCTCATTTATTTGTCATTTTTCCCTTCGGTGTATGTTCCGATGTAAGTTTATATATCCCGCTTTTCTTTTACCTATGCATCCAAAAAATTATGCTTTTAAAACCCACAGTAAATATGTTTAAAATTGTAATTAATCATGCCAACAAAAGTTTACTTCGAATTCCATCCAAATAAGACCAGCACAGCGCATACCTCTAACGAGTGGTAGGCTAAAATATTGGGAAAAAAGTGTTTAACCGGAGTCGAACATGTGACCTCAAATATAACAGCACACATACTAACCGGCTGACAAGTCCACACTTTGTTTACAAGATTCCTTTGCAAAATATTAAAGGATTCCTTCAGAATTTTGTATATACCTCGACACTATAAATTACGAACTGAATGGGTTCCTGGGAACCCCCTAAATGGATATAGATCCGCCACTGTTATCTAGTCAAGTAGCCAATCCTCTCAGTTTTAAATTTTATCTACAACTAAGTATTTTAACGGCACATGGCATTATAGCCTATTGTCATCTTAGGGATAAGGCTTAGTGACCATTAGGTCTGGGTCCGTCAGTAATTCAAATTTTGCCAAATCTAAGTGAATCAACACGCACAAACCACAATAGCCAAATCTTGCTCTAACGAACATGCGACTCTTTCTTTATTAATCACTTAAGAATTACAAGAAACAAATGAAGGCAGAGAACTAAAAAAACTATATATAACCTATGGGTCAATATTTTTACCCTCACTATAGAACCTATTTGTAGTAGACTCAAATTTAAAATCAAATTCAAATTCGAATACTAATCCGATATTAACACACATCAATCAGATAAACATATAACAAACTTTAGCTCCAAGTTTCTTTAATAATAATAACTAGATGGAACCCCCGTCGCGTTGTGGCCGGGGGCTGACAAATTATGAACGTATACAAACGCTAGATGGAAGCCCCCCTGTGTTGGCAAAGGAATGTTAGACATCGTTAAACATTAACCATGTAAAGCCTATGACATTTCAAAATTTTAAAAACATCAATCAAGTTGAATTGGACATACATACAGACATGTTCATAAGGAAAACAACTGATCAAACAGTCGGTCGACCTTGATTTGCAGAATACATCCAAGGTTGCATCTGTGAGACAACATGAAACTGAGAAGACACGTTGCTTGCCCGAATGACGGTGCATTGAACTAAGACATGCAAACTGCGCCAAGTTTTGCATAAGTCAAAGAAATAGTAATACTCGGTACCTACAAATAACCAAAAGTCACCACTAATACCGTTAAATATTTTTAGAATGCACAAATTTAGATATTAATGAAACTTTAGTAGAAAGAAAAATATAATACATAAAACACGTACCTTCTTATCAAGATGGGTAACAGCAACCCAAGCATCCAAAGTTTTCAAGGTACATTCTCTCATGTTCTTTTTATTGTCACTGAGGCATTTGACAACATCTGACAAAATTCATTGCAAGAAAAGCATATATTACAATTGTTAACTCCATTGTTTATAAAGACCGAACTTATTTTTATATAAATGGAGATTGGGCGTATCTATTGATCTTTCTGGACTTCTCTATCGCAGGTCCGATAGCAGATGCAAGATCATTTATAGAAGTCAGAGTAGCCATAACTGAGTTTTTGTTGCTATCATATAACCGAGCTCTAAGAACCCCATAAAATTCCACTAAGAAAAGATAAAAAGGTGTAAAAGACGAAACCAACCGACATTAGGTGCATTTATACACTCCTAAAAAGTATATCTAAAAAACACAAAGGTACTTGTTCAAGCGGGCTGAATACGCTTGTTAGCAGCTTCCACAATTTTATTCACTACTTCAATAGATTCGAGAAGAACCAGACAAAAACCAAAAACAATGTCAAAATGGATGTTTTCTTATTTATTAATTTAAAAAGGTAATTATAAAAGCATCATCACCTTCCAAATCCTTTAAGAAGAGGCTGAAGAGCTAGGGTTATGTTTCCACTTATAGAAATATAATAATCATCCGGAGCTGACGTAACTTGGGCTCATCATCTATACTCATCTGAAAAAATCAAAGAACCTAATGGATCTTACTCATCCTTGATTGCTACGAATGGTAATTATATTCTAGTCAAGTTTAGAAAGTTTTGCTGCAGTTGATATATCATTAGACTTTTAAGTCAAAGAAGTAGTGAAGCAGTTGACCGATTCAGATAAGGAACATAGAGATCATTAGCATAAATTTAGTCATCCTTTTCGGGTAACTGGAACAGCAAAAGGACCAATACCTGCAAACATGTCACATATTATCTCTACTTGGTCAAACTTGTTGACCAGCCTTATGTGTTCATGCTCCATTTTTGAATTGCAATATACTAACCCATAATCCAGCTTAAATGTTGCACCATATTGCTTCACCTCTGTAGCCAACTTGGGTTTTCCTGATTATTTTATTTCTATCAGGAAAAACATAGTGTTTTTTTGGCTTCAAAATACGATAAACTTTACAAAAAAAAGTCGAACAATAAAGTTATAGTATACACACCCATTCTCTTGATTAGGAAGGTCAGTGACAAACTCTTGCCGGTAAAATAGTAAATTAAATAGATAATTTATTAGGATACGGATCAAACATACCGAAAGTCACCCCACCAGTTGTACCAAGTCTAGAAATAGGGCCAAACTCAAACTTAGCAATGATTAACATTGGTTTACTTGCAATGTAAAGGAACTTAACTAATAGTTAACCATAAAAAAGACATGTAGGCTTGACGTGCACTACAAGAAATAAGACTTTTAGCGACTACAAAATAAAGACATTTCGCGACTAAATTTCGTCGCAATAGGTTATAATGGCGAAACTTGGTCTCAACAAGTTCGTCTCTATTGCTCCGTCGCATTAGGTCAAGTTTTTCGTCGCTATACATGCGTCGCTATAGATTGGCCTATGGCAACTAAATTTGGTCGCAATAGGCGTTTTGCTGAAAATATTTCAGTTATTAAAATTAATTTTAACATTAAAAATTAAGACCTATAGCGGCAAATTTTCGTCGCAATAGGTGTTTATTATTTTTTTACAATTTTACCTATAGCGACAAAACTTGGTTGCAATTGGTCAAAAGAAACTTTTTTTTTCCAGATGTTTTCAGAAAATAAAACTGGAAAATCCAAAATAACTAAACTATAATTTTTAAGGCAAACTAAATATAAAATAACCGTAAAACTCAAAATATTTACAATTTGCATCAACATGGTTCAAATACCCATTCATCCAAATAAAACCAAACTAACTAATCATTTTCATCATACGGCTTGGGCTTCTGAATATCCTTTTAAACCTCAACTGGTAGCATGATCCATGATCTTAACATAACCACACCCTCTATTGGATTGAAACATTCCATGCATCATCCAAAGTGATTTGCCATATCCCTAATTAAAAACAAACGTGTCATAAGATCAATGTTTTGTTCCTTCATAAATCACTATGTAGTAGAGGTGCCAAACAGGTTAACCAGGCGTTTAAAATTTTGAATGTTTCAAAGACATAAACTTTTTTATTTAGAAGAAACTATCTTGTTATAGGTTTCATAATAATACTTAAAGCATCTATTATTTCCATAATACAAATATAGACAAAAAGTGGTGCACAACTTGAACCGACCCGCTTGGACGTGTTACCTTACTGAATACACACAACTGCTTGGAGAGAGAGAGCTTATACTCTAACCACTTCGTCTATAACCAACAAAAATCCATTCTAGAGTTAGATGGAAAGCAAATGCCCAGCACTCATAAGCTTAATGGTTTTATCAACTACAGGTAGACCAAACACCCCTAGCACTGAAACAAAAAAAAACACAATATGGCAAATAAACATTTGATTTTTTACATGTAATGTGTTAGTACATAATGTCTATGTCTTAGTCTTGGATCGAGTCTGTTTAGATTGGGCTAGATTTTGTTAGAATATGGCGTATTTATGTAAATGCTAGGACAAGTTCGCCCGGAATACAATGTTGGAACAAGTTCGCCCGAACTTGTTACCCATCCCAAGCGAACTTGCACTAGTATATATATGTGCCTTGAGTCTTTCATTTGTAACTTTTGCAACTTTGTGACAACAGAGGCGAAGCTCTGTCCGATCCAGATCTTACATGTAATTGGACTTAGTGATCAATAAACAACAGTTAAACGAGTAATCTTTGCATATTTGATTAACACGTCACATAGTTTCCGCCTATATGCACGTTAGATACCAAATTAGGTTCCTGTGCTAATTAAGGAGCGATCTAACAAGTGGTATCAGAGTCACGGATACCTGATTTGGTGAAATCATTGCAAGATCTACTCTATTTCATCTCATTTCTACCTTTTTTCTTCATTTTTTCATGAAAAACAATGAACCTACGGATAAAATTTGCTAATTTTTGAATATGTCACGTAAAATACACTAAAGATAAACCCCTGAGAGTTTAAAGACCTAATTCAAACGAATTGATGTCGAAAAGTTGAAAAAAACATGTTTTGCAAACTCTGTGATCGAACTTGTGATCAAGTTTTAAAAATTCACAATTTTTAATCAAGTTCGCCCGAACTTGATTGATTTTCAAGACTTTTAGTATAAGTCCGCTTGAACTTGCTTATTTTCACTCAATTTTTATCAAGTTCGCCCGAACTTGATTAAAATTTTTGTTGAAAATCTATACAAGTTCGCCCGAACTTGCTTACTCTCTTGAACGTCTTAACAAGTCCGCTCGAACTTGTTTCAGGGTGAAAATTTTCAAAATCTAAACACAAGTTCGCGAACTTGTATGAAACAAAAATCTGATTTTTCCTACTGCACAAGTTCGCCCAAACTTATCAGTGTGCTAATCATTTTTCGAAGTTTGTGAACGTGTTTTCAGCGATTCTCGTCATTTTTTCCACGATGGAAGAAATTCACAGTACGTTTATGACGGCTTCAGCATTGAATGCTCAAATGGTGAATCAAGTTAATATTGATAACGAGATGGGTACGTCTGTGAAGCCACTGAAACTCATGTGTATAGATGAATGCGAGGGGTGGAAAGAAAAGTTTACGAACTGGGCTCAGTCTACATATTTTCACAGCTGGGTTGCAGTAGAAACTGGCTACACATGGCCAAGAGATGAACATGATAATGTTATCGATATAAGCAAGTTTTCTACTGCGCAGAAGGATGCATAGTAGCTAAAAAGAAAATGATCAGCTTGATTCAGCAGTCTGTAAAGGAAGATATCTTGGTGTTATTTCCAGAGTACAAAACTACACAAGATCTTTGGAAATCTCTAAAGAAAGTATCAGGGATGTGCAGAAATAGTCAAGAGCAAAAAGGCGTCAATCATGAAGGAATTTGATATATCTACAATGATCAAAAGCGAAACGATGAGACAAATGATCGAACGTTTTTGTCATTTGAAGGTGATTATGAGGAGACATTGTCTTGAGAAGACGGAAGAAGAATACATTGATAAATTGGCTGACGCTTTGAGTGGACGACTTATCTCATGGTGCTCAAAGAAAGTCCAAGCTGGGAATTCTTCAAGTTATCCACTTTCATTGATAAGTTGGAGGGGCACGAGATGGAGTTGTTAAAGATCGCCAAGTCAAAGAATTCAAATGTTGGTCAAGATGTAGGGCTTTACTACAAGACAGGAGCTCAAGAGAATATCTCAAGCCCAAAGATCCAAACTTCTTTCAGTGCGAATCAGAATTCCTCTCGAATCATTCGCCACAAAGTCAGACTCAATCATATCCGAACTATGATCAGAGTTCTTAGAATTCATCATATTCAAGCACGGGTTCTAATTCTTCATTTCAGAATCAGTCAAATCAGAATAATCAATCAAATTCTGATCCAACTGTGTTTAAATGCAACATTGCAGTCAATTTAAGCAATGTTGTTTCTGAACAAGTGGCCAAACAACACATGGTACTTCTTTCCACAGTGTTGGAATCTTATGAAAGTTTGGTGGCCGGGAAGATTGGTAATCCGGAAATGACTGCATAGGATTATGATCAAGTGGATGAAGAAGAACTTGAGCTGATGGACATCAAATGGTCCTTAGCCTCGATTATTCGGAGGGTTACTAAATTTGTTGCTCTAACCGACAGAGACATTGGGAATTCAAGCAACAAACTGGGCTTCAACAAGATGAAAGTTACTTGCTTCAGATGCCGGCAAAAAGAGCACTTCAAAAGAGAATGCAAGAATCCAGAAGCGAGTGGCAATCAAAGTCCATTTGGAGGTGGCAGTGATTATTACAAGAAGTCGCTACAATACAAGCCATTCCCAAAGAAGACTCAAATTGAAGTTCAAGAGAAACCATCTAACAACACATAGAAAGCTATGGTTGCTTCGAATGAAGATGATGGTTTTGACTGGAATTCATACATTGGCAAAAAGACTGGGGTTGCTCTAATGGCCGAAATCATGGAAGATACATCTGCTGAGGATGCAGCTATGGAAAGCGCAATGCTAGAAGAATATTTGCAACAAGCAGAAGAAGAGGAGATTTATCATCACATAAGGATGCAGAGTGTTCTTTCTCCTAACATGACTTCTAGTTTTGCAGGTTGCTTTGGTGATACAACATCTTCGGAGCATGTTGCTGAGGAGAAACCAGAAGTTGAAGAAGTCATCAACGTGACTAAAGAGATGAATGAGGAAAACCTCACGGAGTTCGCCAACAAAGCCATGATGGAAAATCTGCAAAGGCATGTCCAGAGGTAAAAGTTGTAGAAAAAGAAGTTGTCAAAGTGAAAATCGTTGAGGTTGAAAAACCTTGTACGAAATGTACCGAGCCTTGTCTGCAATGCGCCGAAAAATCTTAAATCATAGTTGAACTAAATGTGCATAATAACAATTTCAAATATGCTTATCGCACAATGAATGAAGCATATGATAAAATGAAAGATGATAACAGCATGCTTGATAATAACAACATTGAACAAATTGACACAGTGAGAATGTTAAAAGCAATATTAATGGAAAAATAAAAAGCTATTAACACTTACATAAACAACATTGCTGAAGTAAAACAAGAGCTTCAAGACATGAAAATCGAAACCGAAAGGGTAAGACAACTTTTGAAGAGCTATACCACAAATGCTTACGTCATAGACCATATTCTTCCAACGATTCCATCGGAAGAAGATGTTCAGAAATCAAAAGGTAAGAAACGTGGAGATTATAGCAATGTTCCACCACCCTTGTGCGAAAAGTATTGTCGCAAGAAAGCTGAAGGGATGGATAAGGCGCTTAACATTGAACTTTTAACTGAAAAGAAAAATGAGCTGCCTGAGAACATTGATATAACCTACACAAGCGATGATGGCGAAGCATGGTTAAAAATGTTGTTGAAACTGTGTTGAGTGAATCTGAATGATGGCAGCTTTGAGAGCGCCAACTCGAGTTCGAACAATTCTGATTCACAATCTGAAGATGACGATACATCATCGGAAGATAGCCTAAGTGATGATCCGAACGTTGTCATGTACAAAGTTAAGGAATTTGATAGACTATATTTCGACGATAGCTTTCCGATTCGGAATATGAATGAAGATCAGCTTGATAAATTTTTCAAACTTGTTGAAGTATCATCAGAAGATTTAGAGAAAAATGAAAAGAAATTTTATTCTAAACCTAAAAGAAACTATAACAACTACTAAAGGAATAGTGGTGACTTTCCTGAAAACAGGAGAGCGGGTTTGGGTTTGGAGGTTGAAGATGAATCGAATAAGAAACAAAAGTCACCATTTCACGAATATAAGAATAAAAACATGGCTTTCGTGTATGGGACGAGTACGGTTCATGAAGAGAGTTTGATTGGAAAGCAATCAAATGATGAATTCAAAAAGGAAAAAGAACTTAGGGATAAGGCTAAATCCGCAAGTGGAGTGAAACTCACAAGTGGACATTCTCATGATAATCAGACTTGCTTCAAATGCAATGAAGTTGGTCACATTGCATGCAAGTGTCTGAAATCTAAGCCTGTTTATCCTCAAATAAAAACAAGTTCAGATGTTGAGAAATCTAAGCAACCAGAGATTGTAAAAACAATGAATCTAAAATTGAAGTTTAACCTAAAACTGAATCCAAGTTTGAAAATTCAACTTTTGAGAAAGGTGAAACTTCCAGATCGAACGGAAACAAAGATTCAAGGTTTTACATAAAGAAAGCAAGAGTTAAATCACAATCCTGGGTTGCCAAAAAGAAAACAACAACATCTGAAGTTGCAAAGTCTGAGTCAGTTGAAACCAAGGTCGACAAAGTGACTGATTCAAAAGATAAAATTGAAACTGTTAAAGTTTGTCAAAAACTTTCAAAAGATAAGAAAAAGGTCAAGTTTGAAAACGATAATGTCAATGAAGTCTTAGATGGTGAATTTGAGGATGATTATGAAGTTTATTATCCCAAACCCAAGACCAAAAAGGCTTGGGTTGCACTTTTTCACTGAATTGTTAATGTGTGCAGGGGCTCCAAAGATCCATATTATCAAAGTGGATTCTGGATAGCGGAGCGTCAAGGCACATGACCGGGATGAAAGCACTACTCTTCGATATCAAAGTGAGTAATGTAGGGTATGTAGGCTTCGCTGGAAATCAAGGAGGCCGGATTGTAGCTGAAGGAAAACTTTCGAATGGTGTTGTGTCTTTTGATCGTGTTAACTATATCGCCGACTGGAGAACAATCTTCTCAACATTTCACAGATTTGCGACAAGCAGTTCATAGTTCATTTCAATGATAAGGAGTTCATGATACTGAAGCAGGGCTTCAAGATTCCTGATGAGTGGATACTAATGCGCGCTCCACGCGAAAATGATCTCTATGTGTTAGACATGGGTGTTGCTACTACATCATCGAAATCAGCTCAATGTTTTCTCACAAAAGCCACAGAGAAGGATTCGATTCTATGGCACAGGAAAATGGGGCATATTCATCTGAGGAAAATGAACTTTCTGGTTCACAATGACTTGGTCGAAGGAGTAAATCTTCGATGGTTCCATATGACAGATCATTGTCTTGAATGTAAGAAAGGGAAGCAGATTAAAAAGTCACATCCTAAGAAGATTCTTAACTCCATAAAGTTATCACTTGAACGTCTACATATGGATCTTTTCGGTCCGGTAAACGTCCGAAGTATATCAGGAGATCTGTACTGTTTAGTCGTCACAGATGATTATTCTCGATATTCATGGGTTTTCTTTCAAGAATCTAAAGATGAAACGTTCGAAAATCTTGTGATTCTCTTCAAGAAACTTGAAAATTTATATCATCTCCCTGTTAGACGTATTCGAATTGATAATGGCACGAAGTTCAAAAACAACAAGATGAAAGAGTTTTGCAACGCCAAAGGAATTCTGCATGAATTCAGTGCACCTTACACTCCATAGCAAAATGGCGTAGCAGAGAGGAAGAACAGAACGTTGATCGAAACAGAGGAAGAACAGAACGTTGATCGAAACAGCGATAACTATGCTTGCTGACTCAAAGCTTCCTGTCAGCTTTTGGAGTGAGGCGGTTGCAGCGGCATGCTACACTTTAAATAGGGTCTTAACTGTCAAACCGACCAAAAAGACATGCTTCGAGATGATTAACCTGAGGAAACCAAATTTGAAATACCTAGAACCGTTTGGTGCACCGTGCACAGTGATTGATTTGGATGGTAAATTCGGTGCTAAAACGCTTGAAGGTTTCTTTGTCGGGTACGCTAGTCCACTCAGAAGAGTTTACGTTCCTACTTTGAGAAGAGTGATCGAAGCACAACACGTTGATTGCTTTCAGTACACAACTCCTATTCAGAGAAAAGGCGATGCGTGGTTGTTCAATTATCAAGATTTGTGGAAGTCATTCGACTTGCCAGAAGAACCGTCTGAAGAAGAACTTGCAACTCTTTATTATCTTCAACAGCCGGCTAGCCAAGAACAGATTCTAAGGCCAATTGTGGTTAATCAACCCACGGTTGGTTCTACTTCGTCTTCTGGTGCAGGTCCGAGTAATAGTGGTGTTCCGGTTGAACAAGTTTCTGAAGCAGAAGAAACACCTACTACAACTCCAGCAAATGTTTCCACTGAACCAGGAAATGCAACTACAGAGCCCATTATTCCTCAGAATCAGAATTCCGACTCTGATGAAGCTCCAACTTTTGACGATGATGGAGAATCTTCCTCTGATGAAGAATCCGAGCAGATATCGAATATGTTAAACCAATCTGCTGGCCCTAGCACTCAAATCAAAGCAACATCTAGTACTCCTGAAGTTGATTTGATCGTTGATCTGAATATTTAAATTCAGAATAGCTCAGTTGATGTTCCCAGCGAGGAGATGCCACGATCTTATTTATATCACCCTTCAACAAACATTATTGGAGAGCTATAGACTGGTGTGAGAACGAGAAACCAAATCAACAAAGCTTTAAGTTGTTTCTATACTCAAGTGGCTCTTACTCAAGACTATTGTTATTATTCATGTTTCATATCTCAAATCGAGCCGAAGACTGTGAATGAAGCTTTGGGTGATGACAACTGGGTGATGGCAATGAAGGAAGAGTTGTTACAATTTGAGAAACTGGGAGTCTAGAGATTTGTCGACTTACCACCAAAGCATAAAGCGATAGATACGAAGTGGGTCTTCACGTGTAAGAGGGATGATCGAGGTGTGATTGTAAGAATCAAAGCTCGGTTGGTTGTCAAAGGTTTCCACCAGCAAGAAGGAATTGACTATACAGAAGTCTATGCATCGGTTGCACCTTTACAGTCAATCCCTATTTTCCTTGCATTCGCTGCTTGGAAAGGTTTTAAAGTGTATCAGTTAGATGTGAAATCCGCATTTCTCTACGGTAAGCTACGCGAGCAAGTGTACGTCGGCAAACCACCGGGGTTCGTCGATCCGCTGAACAAGGACAAAGCCTTAAACGGATTACATCAAGCCCCGAGAGCTTGGTACGAGATGTTATCTCAACATCTCGTTGGAAACGGCTTTACAAGAGGCACAGTGGATAATACATTGTTTACCAAAGAAATCGGAAGTCATCTAATCATCATACAAATCTATGTGGATGATATCATCTTTGGTTCAACGGATGATAGTCTTTGCAAAGAATTCGAAAAGATCATGAAGAAGAAGTTCGAAATGTCTTCTATGGGCGAAATGAAATTCTTCCTCGGGTTACAAGTTGTTCAGTTACCAGACGGCATATTCATTCATCAAACAAAGTATGTTCACGATATTTTGAAGAAATTTGAAATGGATAGCTCGAAGCCGCTTTCGACTCCTCTGGCGCTGAATCACGGAATTTGCATCGACGAAACAGGAACCAAAGTGGATGATACGCTCTATCGGTCGATGATAGGATCTCTTATGTATCTGACGGCATCTCGCCCAGATATCATGTATCATACCTGTCTTTGCGCGAGATACCAGTCCGGTCCCAGAGTGTCGCACATGCAGATAGTCAAGAGAATATTCCGTTACCTGAAGGGATGTCCAAGCACCGGCTTGTGGTATCCAAAGAACGATAATTTTGATCTGACGGGATACGCTGATTCGGACTTTGGGGTTGACAAGCTGAATACTAAGTCTACGACGGCTGGTTGCCAGTTCTTTGGAACTCGATTAGTAACGTGGCAATGCAAGAAACAAACCACGGTCTCTCTTTCTACCTGTGAGGCAAAATACATTTCTGCTTCCAGCTGTTGCTCACAAATCCTATGGATTCAACAATAGACGAGGGACTTTGGATTGCAATTTCTTGATACGCCTTTATATGTTGACAATAAGGCAGCAACCGACATCACTAAAAATCATGTTCATCACTCTCGAACTAAACATATTGAAATTCGTTATCATTTCATTCGTGACTGCTATGAAAAGAAGTTGGTGCGAATTGAAAAAAATCCACAACGATGAACAAAAAGCTGATTTTTATACCAAAGCTTTTCCTTTAACAATATTTAAATATCTAATGAGGCTTAACGGTATTAAAAATTTGTTGACAGGTGTGGAGGCAGAGGTTGAATATGGATTGGACGACGAGTTCACGTGATCCACATTGGTTTATCTATCTTTTAGTTTAGTATTTCTTAAAAACTAAAATACATAAATATGTTTTTGATTTTAGGGGGAGAAAATTATGAGAAAATACAAAAACATATGAAAAAACAAAAAAGTACAAAAACATTGAAAAAGATAAAAAGAATTTTGTGTCACATCAGTGGACTATTACAGTATGCTAAATGATTGTAAAGTTTAAAAAATGATACACAAGTCTTACTGCGGATGTGTCGATAGGCTTTACATATTCAGTAAATTGTTTCCGGGATATAAACTAAATTTTACAACAGCTTAAACTTGTGGATTAACATCTCTCGAATATATGGACTTAGTACTCCGAAATTTCGTTTGAGAGATTGCCAGATTCTGAGATACGAGGTCTTTATAGATGATTGATATCTGGGGTATTATACAAGTTCTTCTGATTTTGCGGAAGCAATAGTCTAGAACTTCTATAATGCTTTTGCTAAAATTGAAAAGAATCGAAAGATCTAATCATTTGCAGTGCTTAAAAGATTCCTTAAGTGGAACACACTTTATAGTCGAGCCTTCATCTCTTTGTCTGTACGGTAGTACTAACTTGAGCTCTCAAGGCCTCGCACAACCCAGATACAGATATCAGTTACGCTATATTCACCTGTTAGATGAAATCTAGGGAATCTTGATACGAGAGTATATTCTGAGATGGGAACCATAGTTGAGTCAAGTTTCATAAGTCTACATAAGATATCTTGGAACAATTGAGAAATGTGTCAAAGTTTTAAGTAGACAAACATATCAAAAATCTAGGTAAACGAGTTTAAAATTTAAAGTCATCAAAAGGTCAATGGTAATGGTGATATGTCTCAATCAACTGATATGATCCTTAGACACGAATTCATAAAAATATGTCTGTAAATATGTTTGTACATAGTTTACTTTCTTTACAGATTAAAACCAACAAGATTTTCAGTGTGTTTTAGCATTAACTTGCAAAAATCCAAAAAGATTTTGTTTATACTTTAGTTTCAACAAGCCAATGTTAGAGAACGGATCTTCGAAGTCTGGTAAGGTGCTAAACTGGTGGAAATCTGATTGACAATGGGCTGGGAGCTAATCTGTAAAATCTGATAAGCTAAAAACGATTAAAAGTTCATTAATTTGAATCTTGAAATTGAGAAAAACCAACAGTTTGTTCCTAACGGGTCGAACCGAGGTCATTAACTTGGACTCGACAGACAAATCGGTTAACCAAGGTCATTAGCTTGGACTTGGTCAACTGATTGGATTGTTAAAACTGGTAAAAAATGAAAAGTTCAAGGTCTAAATTGAAAAATTTGATTTTGGGTTGATCAAGTTCGCCCGAACTTGTAGTCAAGTTCGCCCGGACTTGTCTATGCTTATAAGTGTTATCCGATGGCAAGTTCGCCCAGACTTGTACTAATCTTAACTGATCAGATTTACAAGTTCGCCCGAACTTGTTAACTATAAATAGATGACAAGTTCGCCCAGACTTCATTACCCGGTTTCACAAACTCTGAGCGAACTTGAGGCGATTTGGAGCGATTTCAAAATTGGCAAACTTGTGTCGAATTGCTGCCCGATTTTCAAGTGATTTTTAGTGATTAGCACACTAATTATCATCGCTATGGTGAGTAATTCGTGATTGGACCGTGAATTGATGGATTTTGAACGATTTAAATCTGAACTTGTTGATTGGACTTAGTATAGGATGTTTAAGGATGAATTGGACCGTGAAATGTGATAAATAATGATAAACGACCTTAAACGTGTCATCAATTTGGATCGGAATGAATGGAACATGTTGTTGCAGGTTGTCATGAAAGAGATGACAAATTCGCCCGAACTTGTCAACTGGTTCTTTGAACCAAGTTCGGCCGAACTTGTCCTCAATTATAAAAACAATGAATGTCTAACAAGTTCGCACGAACTTGTTTAATGATTTTCAAATATCATGAGTCCTTGACAAGTTCGCCCGGACTTGTCTGAATCTGTTTCAAAATCATAAATCTTAACAAGTTCGCCCAAACTTGTTTAAGAATTAATCAAATTATTTTGGCAAGTTCGCCCGTACTTGATAGAAATATGATGTTTATTTGCATATCAAGTTCGCCCGAACTTGATGTATGTTTTGGCAAAATTTGTTGAAATTGCTAATTTTGTCTCGATCTTCGTGTTTGCAGAATATCCAGCTCTCTTTCAACAAATTTCACAACACGTGCATAACACTCGACAAGACTGTCTGTCCATCTCTTGAAGCATATGACAGTATTCTTGCTTTTATGGAGCGTATTCCAATTCACAAGGCGATTACGGAAAAAACAGTGGTTTATAGGTCGCACGTATACAGATTCTGGAACGCAGCATCAATGAATGAGGATGGCATAGTGATTAAATCTGTTGTTCATGACGATAATGAAGATAAAGAAATTACAGTGAATGAAGCAGATATTTGTAAGGTGCTGAATTTCAATGACGAAGCAGATGATCCTATGATGCTCGATGAAAGAATGGTACGAGGTTGTTTCCGAAGGATGGGATACAAGGGGCACGTGAACGAATCTACTTTGAAGAAAGCAGGAGTTCCGAATCCTTACAAGTTCTTAATGCATGCTATAATTCACGCGTTTAGTCATTGTAAAGCGGGATTGGATGATGTACAAGATTATATGGCTTGTATAACCACAACGCTCGTTCTAAACAAGAAGTTCAACTTTTCAAAGCTTGTATTCACGCACATGAAGAACATGGGATCGAACAGGCTTGTTATGTATCCGAGGTTTATACAGATGCTGATCGATGATAAGTTCAAGAAAATCGCAAAAGATCCAAATGATATTTTATATCTTAGCCACATGGGCGAAGTCACAGTGAAGAAGCTTATAACGTTTCAGAAACAAGCTTCAGCACCGGTTGCAAAGCCTTTATTTGGTGCTATAGATTCTGCTGATTACATTGCTCCACCAGAATACAAATGGCGTAAAGATGATAGTGGTGACGAGAATGAAAAGAATGCTGAAATAGAATGGTTTTCGACGTTCAAAGAAAAGCGCAATGACTGGTTCTTGAAGAAAGTCGTTGAAGATAAGAAGAAAACGTCACGAAAAGCAAAGAAAGTCGAAACAATGTTGATCGACGAGGATGAACCTGAAAATGTACAAACTGAAGCTGGTTCAAGTGCTGCAGTGAATATTGAAAGTCAAGAAATAGAAAAGTCTACACAAGAGGATGATGTGATCTCTACAACATCTGACAAAGATGAAGATAGCGATGATTCTCTCGAAAAAGCAACAAAGAAAGATATCGCTGAAAAAGAGTCAGAGAAGATAAAGAGTCAGAAACTGATGCTGACTACGAACCTAAAATTGAAAAGTGTTCTTATGAGGAGAGACCGAAGAAAAAGGCAAAACGTGTTAAGTCTTCTGTAAAAGATACATCATTGAAGACTACAGGGTCTCCAAGTACCAAAGGCAAGAAAGTCCAAAAGCCAAAAAGTAGACGTTATGTTGGAAAGAAGAAAAGCACAGAAGTCCCACAAGAACCTTCTGGTGCAAAAGAATCAGGAGTTACACAAGGACATCCTGCGGCTGAAACGATTCAAACATCTAAAGTTAAAGAGACTATTATACAGACAAGAGTTACACAAGAACCTCCTGAGCCTGAATTGCTCAAAATTCCGATCAGTATGTCTCAAGATCCTCCAACAACTTCTCAACCTGAAAGTTCTATTCCAAAAGAAGTTCATACACCAAAGAGTACACCGAAATCAATGCCAAAGACGACTCCAAGGTCAAAGATTTTTGGAGATATGCCTGAAGGGCCGATTACTTTGGAAGATCTGAATGATTTCTTTCCTGATTTGAATGTTAATGAACTAGAAAGGCGAATCAAAACTCTGGAAGATAAAGTTGCGAAGAATGAAGCTGAGAAAGATGCGTTAGAGCAATTGGTAAAGCAGAGTGAAGTCGAGAAGGAAATTTTGAATGATAAAGTCAAATTTTTGGAAGGTGATCGTGGTTACTTGAAAGCCTTAATTGAAAGTCTGCAGGATGCAAATGAACGATTACAAAAGGAAGTTGCAGAATTACGATCGGAAAGGGATTTGAATGACAGAAGGTTTTCTAGATTAAAGAAAGTGTTATCCAATAGTTTGGGGATTAATTTTACTGAAGAATATGCTCGATTAGATCTGCAAGAAGCAAAAGAGAAAGCAGAAAAAGAGATTGCTGAACAGAGTAAAGGCAAACATGTGATCGAAGGAATGCTTGAGACAACAGAGTCAGTATTTGAAGTTGTTGAAACGCCAAAAGCTTCTGAGTCCGAGATTGTACCAGAAAGTATTCTAGAGAAAGAAACAGAGCAGAAAGACGATGAAGAAGCTGAAGACAATGATAATGATGATCCTGTTGATGATACAAAAGACGACTCCGATAATGATGATGGAAATGATGATCAGGGTGGAGTTGGTCTGAAAGTTGTGGATGCTAAAGTGTCTAATGAATTTGATTTTTCTTCGTTGCTGAATGATGATACAAATATAATGGAAGATCAAAGTCAGGGGGAGCAGAAAGGGGCAAACGGGGCAAACTACTGCAATGCCTGTTGCTGCTATACCAACAAAGCCTATGATATTGATGCTAGAGCATAACGTCGAGGAAGGTGAATTTATTCACAATTATTCAAAGGAAGATCTAGCAAAGCTGCTAAATGTTGATGCTGAAACGTTTGATTTCGATTTCGAAGAAGATGTGGTGAACATAAATACATTCGAGCCAAACGAGTACTGTTATAAAAGAAGGTCTGATGCAGACGATTATACTAAGGTGATTATTGAAGATTGGTCGTCAGATGATGATACAATTGAAGTTGAGAAGTACGTTGGTCAGAATACAGATAGTTTTCCGAAGAAATGTATGAGCAGCTTAATGAAGATTTATTGAAAGAGAAAGTAGCTGTACGAGAAGGAAAAGTGCTAAAGCCGATGACAAAGGAAGAGATTGCTAAAGCAAAGAAGTCCTGGTTTAAAGAGATTCCGAGAGAAAGAAAATCCAGACGTCCATTAGCATTCTTTACCAGAGATGCAGATATATCATTGGGTGACATACTTAGTTGGGGTTGGTTGAAAGAACTAAATGTTTACGCCATCTAAAGAGAATATGGGGTACAATACTTCCGACATATGGCAGATTTTAGTACACTTCTGTATTGGGATGTAGAGGAATTGGTGCAGACGAGGAACATTACTTATCACATGAAGTTTATTGATCAATTATTGTGGAAGATGATTAAATTTGAAGCGACGTAAGGGTTCAAGTACCGGAAACCGTTTATACAGAAGCACAGAATAAAAACAGACAAGAAAACGGGAATAAAAGACATAACGTTGGTTATGAAGCGTCTGCGAGCGATGAGAAACATGCCCCTGATGCCTATTGAACAGGATTTCAATCTATTGTTTAAGTGGTGGCAAGTTGATCCTACAACGTGTGAAGCTGTGATAGTTTTGAAGTTTGAAGAGCACTTGGATATTACGAAAGAAAAATCAGTTGAAGTGTTTCAGAATGAAGGATTGAAAGGGTTTTGGAGGACGATACGCATACTAAACCCGATGTGGCTAGAGAATTGCTTGAAGGAGGATATTAAATGTTTATTCTTCAGCAAGATATGTTATGAAAATCGTGAAGAAACTCAAGCGATGCAGTATCAAAGAATAGTGAATGTTTGTTACACGCATGGTGTGAATTCTGAAGAATATGGGAATCCAGTTGGAGAGAACTTGAGCGCTGGGAATCCAGTTGGAGAGAACTTGAGCGCAAAGAGTTTTTGAAGAGAAAGAGCGATTAGAACGTATACACGAAAGGGGTAGAGAGGCAAGGTTGAGACGTTTTCAGTTTATGACGAAAGTGCCGCCTACTGACCAAACGCCAATTCCAGAGCAAGAACGTAGAAATAAGCCCTACAAAAACTTCTTTGGATGCTGTAGATAAAGATAGAGCTTTGAAGACTGATCAAGACGAAGACGATATCCAAGGGGGAGTCTGTTAGTACATAATGTCTATGTCTTAGTCTTGGATCGAGTCTGTTTAGATTGTGCTAGATTTTGTTAGAATATGGCGTATTTATGTAAATGCTAGGACAAGTTCGCCCGGAATACAATGTTGGAACAAGTTCGGCCGAATTTGTTCAAGGCAAGTTCGCCCGAACTTGTTACCCATCCTAAGCGAACTTGCACTAGCATGTATATGTGCCTTGAGTCTTTCATTTGTAACTTTTGCAACTTTATCACAACAGAGGCGAAGCTCTGCCCGATCCGGATCTTACATGTAATTGACTTAATGATCAATAAACAACAGTTAAACGAGTAATCTTTGCATATTTGATTAACACGTCACATAGTTTCCGCCTATATGGACGTTAGATACCAAATTAGGTTCCTGTGCTAATCAAGGAGCGATCTAACATAATGTATTTGACTAGGAAAGTAATATAATAAATAGAATAAATCAATAAATAAATAAAATGCAAGGGCATGCAGACACTGAGTTTCCATTTTATAATGACAATCCACAAAAAGAAAAGAATTAACCAGGTTAAACGGGTCAACAAATTCTTACCCCAATAAATATCAGATGAGCAAATTTAATCAATTTGTTTAAGAGGTAACAACCTGTTGTCTTTTAGAAGTTGCAATTAGAGAGTCTGGATTTAATGCATCTTCTGTAACAACCTTCTTTTTATGTATTTCAATTTCATTGAGTTTGTCCGTTTGACCCGTTAGGAATAAGTTTAACTCAAATCGACTCATTCAGGTAAATAGGTAATGGGTCAAACTTATCACAACTAGTTAAAACCCCTTGCAATAAAGACCTTTCAAAAATAATACCTCAACTGCCGTGGGATGTTCAGCTTTATTCAGCTTAACTAAAAAAGCATACTAAACAATGATCTTCCTTTATTTTGCAATATACTAAAGTCTATAGACCATTCTTTTAACTAGGGATGATGATAGGGATCTATTCGAGGTGAACCAATCTCCTAAGATAGGGACCTTTTGAGCGGGTTTAACAGCCCTGTGCGTGCGTCCATGGTCTTTGACTACTCTAGCTGCAGAAAGAAACGTGGATATAATCAAGGTTCAAATGATAGCATAAGCTTATGATTCAGAAATATAAATCATTGAAAAGAATCAAACCATGAACCACCTCACCAAACTTTGCAAAGTATTCTCGACGTACTTCGTCAATCATGCGTTTGCAAGACCTGGTTAAGAGCAACAAAACCTCACTTAGATGCCTATAGCAGCACTGAATTGAATGTCACTATAATGATTATTGCATCATGAATGAAAGCAAAACAAAACAAAGCATCAGACAACCAAAAGGCATGAACTCAAACACCATAGGCCGTTTGCCTGAGTCCCAAGCTCAAATTCCCTAATCGGCTAATCTTGAGCCTGATTGTGTACTGACCGTTTCCCCAAATTCCGTGATTATATATGATTCTACTTATAGCAAATATTATAGAAATCTTACAACCCGTAATCAATCTCAAATGCACCAAATTTTATTAATACAATCAATACTAGAAAAAACTCATATGCAAGATAAATCAACAGTATTGCTTTCATTGTTTATCAGCAAAAAATCAATCCGCTAGATGAACAGTGTATCCATCTTAATCGATTAACACGCAATGTGATGAATAAAATAGGGCTAAAACCAGATATATATGCATACAAATACAAACGACGAAAAATATATAAAGATTAGAGTAATGTAAGATGAAATAAAGAAGTGGAGAAGAAGATTTGCCTGATGGGAAGAGATTTGTTGAAGGTTCAGCAGTTCAATTTGCTGATTGGCAGTAGAAAGAGCGGAGAACAGTTATCGGAGGCTACGGAGACTAGTGGCCGCCACCGTTGGTACCGTCTTACAACTAAGCTCACTGAAGTAGCGCGACGAACCCTAATAGTCCCAAAACGAACAAAAACCGTTGCAGCATTTTGTTACTTGCCGGAAATCTGTAAATAGATAGAACAAGTAAACCCTAAACAAACGAAGACGACTTAAAAGAGGGATGGAAAGCAAATGCCCAGCACTCATAAGCTTAGGCGGTGGTTTCTTGCCGGAAGAGAGAGATGGAACTTAGGGCTGCGTTTTAGGGCTGGAGCAGGAAATCAAAATAGAAGAGAGAGATGGAACTTAGGGCTGCGTTTTGGGTGTGTTTTGTTAATAGAACAAAAATGCTCTGAGCTATGGAAACCATATTTTGTCGCGATAGGTGTACAAATATATATTTATGTTTTTTTTTCAATTTTCTAACTATTTGAGTTAAATCAAAATGAAAAAAAGATGTATTTTTTGTCTATTGAGACGAAATTTTGTAGCCACACATGTTTTGCCAAGCGGGATAAATTCCCTCCAACCCCGCCAAAGCTATAGGGATAAAATTTAGTCGCTATA
This sequence comes from Scalesia atractyloides, assembly GCA_947069175.1. Classification (NCBI taxonomy): domain Eukaryota; kingdom Viridiplantae; phylum Streptophyta; class Magnoliopsida; order Asterales; family Asteraceae; genus Scalesia; species Scalesia atractyloides. Next base: position 24,494,925 of record CAMTDV010000014.1, on the reverse strand, counting down.
GGGTCTGGAAAATCAAATTTTGTGAAAACCTTGTAGCAACAAATTTTGGTCGCTATACATGATCTGTTGCGACGACATATTTCGTCGCTAAAAGGTATGTCGACATACCAAAGTTCTTAATACTTTCTTGTCGGCTCCTCCCAGTGAGTCAACATACTAGAACTTTTCTTCTTTTTTTGTTAATAACGGCTAAACATCAATGTATTTTTTTGGTGGATAGGGACAAATATCTCATTAAAACTAATATCAGCACACTCAAATATATAAAAACACATCATTTATATAAAAAATATTAATTAAGAAGGTTACCTTGTCACAATAAAAAAGACAGTATCCCAACTTCTTCTGGGTAGTCCATCTTCTTACTGAATTATAATCATAGTCGGTCCTTCCACAAACTAACTGCCTAATGAATATATATAATTGCAAACATTAGCTTTAGATATACCCACTACAAAATTGCCAAATCAAGTAACTGGAAAGATTACAAAGGTTCTTGATTAACCAGCCTTCATGTAGAAAGATGTGTTGAAGAAATGGTACTTCAAAAACTTTTTGTGCTCCCTATGTTCTCTCTCTTTCAGCGACTCAAGATAGACATTGACGAATCGGTGATCAAAACATTGCATCGAAATACACTACACTGACCCGAGCTTTAACTCCAACAAAGCCGAACAATCCGCGTAATTGATCAAAACATAATGTTTTTTGGCTTCAAAATACAACTAATTTGGCGATTTGTCCTAATGTTTTTAGGATTTACAAGTAATATTCGTACTTACATACTAAAGATTAACTATCTCTCTCCCATAAATCAATCGTAAATAGTTATTCTAGACATTCAAACCTAACTTTTCTGGAAAAGAAAACAGTTGTAAAATTTAGGGAAAAAAACCTCGATTGACAGTCAAATGCCAAACATTATTTGCAAACTTGTACGTATAGATGTGGTAAGAGATCATGATTACCTTATGTATGCGCATATTTATCATCAGGAGAAGTTTGTCGGAACCCTAAGCCGAAGTTGTTGTCTCTTTCTGTCTCTTACACCACACTCTGCTTTTCCCGTGTCATCAAAAGGAGTTTCTCGGAACCCTAAGCATCATGAGGTGGTGGTGCCGCCAGTGGCAGACCAGGAATTATTTGTTGGGGGTATGGATGAGGTGTTCAACCATATTTCAAGGGGTGCGGTTGGAATTTTTGCCTAAAATATACACTAAATTTTATTTTTCAAGGGGTGCGGCCGCCCACCTCGGCCAAGTCCGCCCCTGGGTATCGCTGCGGCGGAGGCTAACTTGGATTTGACAGAGGGCATGCCGGAAAACAACCGTCGCATGATCTCTCTCTGTCTTTCGAATCTTCTCTCTCTTTCTTTCTCTCACTCTGTATCTGCTCATTAACCGAGACGATGAAGCGTGTAAAGTGAAACAAAACGTGACAGCAAGGGATAAAGTAAACTGATATGTGGAAGAGATTGGAGAAGAAAACAACAACCACAACCAAGAGTACAAACACATCTAGCAGGGAAAACGTTGAATGCATGCAATACAACTCGTTAATGCACAAGTTTGTTACTAATTGATATTTATATTATATAAATAAACTAATTGTTATCTTTTAAGATCTCCTCCATCTGCCCTATGAGATCAACAAAACCGCCCTTATCTCTAACGTTGCATACGTTTTAATATTCCTTCTCAACGTTAGCTTCCACTAGCCCCAAAGCATTACAAAACTTCAACTTAACCTTTGTCAACCATTTAGTAAACATATCGATCAGCCACATGGTCTTGAGAGTTCACACAGTTAAAATCGACTTCATTATTTAAGACATTTTCTCTAAAAGTGATAATGAATGTCAATATGTTTAGTTCTTGCATGAAACGTTGGATTCTCTGCCAAAACTATCGAAGACATATTATCATCATCGCTTGAAATTCTTGTGCAACTACACTGGACCGAGTTGTGATGCGTTTCTACGGACTACGACCACCTAATCTCGAGGATTGACTACGATTGACCTGTTGGAGATCTAGATCTGCAGGAAACCAGAATGACACTGCTGCTTCTGTGCTGGCGTCGTACTATAACCAGATAGACTTTCGCAAATGTCTGATATGTTTTATCGAGATTGCTTGGGTTCTTCGGTGTTCCTGGATTTCGCTATGTGATTCTGGTTTCTGAGTCCTGAATTTTAAATCAGAGCAAACAAGTATCCTAATAGTAGGCAAGTTAGTATTAGTGGGTAGTTATCATGTAGTTATTTTAATGCAAACTGATTTCATGAATATAGTTTGATAATCCAGATAGTTTGATGTAAATAATAGTTTGCATATTTGTTCTACTAGACTAGTTTAGATCTCAACTATTTTGTTTTTATGCCATTTATGTAGTATAATTTTGTTATCTAAAAGTGGCGGGGTCAATTCACTCACAGCCATAAAGTTTATGGTCCTGTTATTATTAACTCATTCAGATGGATTTTTCTGCATGTACGTTAAAATTGAAAGCGATGCAAAGGTATCTCTTTCTATAGTACAACTCCTAACGCAAAACGTATAACTCTGGAATTGTTCTTGAAGAAGACTTTTCAGGTCTACTCTTGAAGCAAGCAGATAAGCTTTCAGTGTGATCTGACCACTGCTGCTATGATTTATAAAAACACCACCAAATAATACTTATCTCAAGCACTCTCACTACTAATCAACCATTATGTTAACCTCCACTTTACCCTTCTTTCCTCTGCTTCTCCTCTTGTTCTACACCACCACTGCACAACCATACAATGCCACCCATCGCTTCTTCCTCGCCTGCGGTTCACCCACCGCCACCACTACTGACCACAGATGGGACGGTGATCAGAATTCCAAATTCCTCCCTTCCAACATCACCAACACCTCCTTTTCAGCCACCCCCTTACATCTGGATCCTTCAGTACCCTCAACCCCTTACTCTCATGCTAGAATTTTTAACACTTCTTCATTCACTTACACGTTTCCCGTCTCCGAAGGCCCCAAATTCCTCTGCCTCTATTTCTATCCAACCACCTATATTGACCTCAATCTCAATCCAAACCGGTCTTATTTCTCAGTATCGTCCAATGGCTACTCTCTCTTAACCAACTTTAGTGCTTCCCTAACCGCCTTCTATTTGAAAAAGACCAGCTTTATCAAAGAATACCTCATCTATGTTAAGGATACACACATCCTAACTGTTACCTTTACACCCTCACCCAACTCATATGCCTTCATCACGGCATTGAAATCGTTTCAATGCCTGAAAATCTCTACTTCAATAAGAACCTCAAATCTGTTGGGATAACTAACAGACCCGCTATTACTAACGAAGTAGCGCTTGAAAATATGTACAGGTTAAACATGGGTGGGGGGTATATACCCGGTGAGGACGGTATGTACCGGACATGGGACCAAGATGATAGCTACATATTCGGATCCGCATTTGGGTTGACACCTTCTTATGATCAGAAGCCAATTATTTATACCACTGAGATGCCGAATTATACTGCACATGAGCTAGTTTATCAAACCCAAAGGAGTATGGGCAATCTCTCTGACAAGTACTGTCACACCCTCAATTTCCACTTGCGGAGTTTTACCGCGAGGCGTGTGAACAAACCAGAATCTGAAACACTAGTACGTTGAACGACTCTACATGATTTGATTATACGTTTTCCAAAATCATTTGTTGTCGATTTTATATTACCAATATTTAGCATGAGTATCAGTTTTTAAAGTTTGAGCGGAAGCATAAATAAGTAATGATGCGGGCGCCAACACAAACGCCAAAACAACTTGAAAAATCCCAAAACAATATTAATAAATAAGACTCTATAATGATGTCTTGTTCAATGCATGTGCGTGCACCTAGAGCTCCTAGCGTCCTGAGAAACATGTAAAGAAACAAGTGTCAACATTAAAGATGAGTGAGTTCACGGGTTTTCATAAATTCGTTTGTTCGGTTATAGTTTGTTATTCCGTTATCCCCATCCCGGGATAACATATCAGTTCCATTATTCCAACCCGGAATAATAAGTTGTTACTTCCAATATTCCCAAACCGGAATATTAAGTTGTTGTTTCCATTATCCCCAACCCGGGATAATATGTTGATGTTCCAATATTCCAAACCCGGAATATTAAGTTGTTCCGTAATTAAGTTCAATATTAATGTATATAGGTAGCTAGCCTAAAGTCATGTCACTAAGTGTTCGCGATCGAAGCTGACAGTTGTGCCTCCGTTTTGCCAGGTCTATCACATGACCATGGCGATGTTAGGCCAATCATACACCCGTTGACCATACCCGGTCGGCTAGCGCGACTAGCTCGGATGGGGCTCGTCAGACCCAGTAGTACTACTTATAATTCCCCCGCTACTTAACCCAAATACTAACGATCCGAGGAGATTGTCGAGGACTTAAGTGATAAAGCTGCATAGTGACCATAACATTACATTAACATTAACTTAGTTACCGTATCGTTATGTGACGTTACATTCGTATAACGTAAAGAGTTTGAGTTTGAGAGTGTATACATGTTTCTCCCCCTGTTGTTTAAAAACCGTATAAAGTTAGGGGCTGTGAACTCACCTTTATTTGCTCGGTTAGTGTGGCAAAGATGTTATAAGAGATGGGACCGCTAGTTGCGTCCTTGAATAACTAGACAACAAGCCGAGATGTGGACAAGTGCGACTCGGCTGCTGCTTGCTGCGGCCGAGAGAAAGAAAAGAGTAAGGCTGATCCGCGACCGAAAGGGTGTTGATAAAGTGGCTGTTTGATCGAGATGATGAAGGAATGGGGGCTGTTTTGCGATCAATGAAGCACGAGGAAGCAGCGACGGCTGTTTTACTTGTTAGGGTTTTAGGAATTGTGGAAGAAGATGCATGTTAGTTGTATATATATAGGTGCAACTAGATGAGGTTTACGGTTCTAGATAAGTGTTCATGGCCGAGGGACTTGGATGGTTGGTTGGGTTTGATCTCGGTCGAAATCAGATTTGTTTTGGTTTGGGTTTTGCGGCCAAGTGGTTAGAATACTAAAGTTTAGGTTTGATCTTTGATTCTTGTTCTCCTTTGGCCGAAGACTTGGGTTCCAAGTTTCCTAGTTTCACCAAGAGTTCGGTTTGTGTTTGTGTCGCGGTTCGGTTCGTGTGCATATTTACAATAATTACTTTATAACTAAACAATCACACAAACACTCATCACGTATTCATTCCATGCACGTTTAATACTTAGCACATATATTATTCGACAAGTGTCACGTGTAAGTTATCCGAAAAACCCGGGATATCACAAGTACAATCTCACTTGGATACTTCCCGTTGATTCTGGATATTTTTACAATCTTAGGCTCCATTTATGCAACATTATACCACAATACACAAAACAAGGTCAGGTGATTTTCAAAGTCTTCATTAACAATCAAACTGCTGATGATGAAATTGATCTATTCACTTTAACACATGGTAGCGGTTATCCTGCATTCAAGGATTACGTTGTGTTTGTCAATGACCCAGATGGGAGTAGAGGCAAACAAGATTTGTGGGTCGCCATGCATCCTAATCCCAGTTCTCAGTTATATCTTGATGCTTATTTGAACGGTTTAGAAGCCTTCAAGATGAGCATGGATAGAAGTCTTGCAAGCCCAAACCTGGAACTTAGTTCTACCACCCCACCAACCGAGCAGATTACTGGAAAAAAGAGCAAACCTCCATATGCCGCAATAATTGGAGGTATTGGAGGAGCATTAGTCTTGTTGTCTATCTTAGTTCTCATATTTTTCCTGCAACGAAGGCGAGTGAAACACTACGGTGCGGCCAAAGATAAGTCATCAGACCGCCCAGCGTGTAGTGAATCGAAGTCTACACATTCAACACTGCCATCAGATCGATGCCGTCGTTTTTCACTTACAGAAGTGAAAGCAGCTACACGTGGATTTAATGATGATTTTGTCATAGGCATCGGTGGGTTTGGTAAGGTGTACAAAGGTTACATCGACAATGCTTCAACTGTTGTTGCAATCAAACGGCTCAACGAATCATCAAATCAAGGTCTTATGGAATTCCATACTGAAATAGGGATGTTGTCTAAACTACGCCATGTCCAGTTAGTGTCCCTGATTGGATACTGTGATGATGAGGGAGAGATGATACTGGTCTATGATTACATGGCTCACGGGACTCTACGAGAACATCTGTACAAGACAAACAACCCTCCTCTGTCATGGATAACCCGTCTCCAAATTTGCATTGGTGCAGCCAAAGGATTACATTATCTCCACACGGGTGCGAAACATGCAATCATTCACTGGGATGTCAAGTCCACAAATATCTTACCGGATGAAAATTGGGTTGCTAAGGTGTCTGATTTTGGTTTGTCGAAGCTAGGCCCTAGTGACCAAGCACAAAACCATGTTAGCACGGTGGTGAAGGGTAGTTTCGGGTATCTGGACCCCGAATATTACCGAAGCCAACAACTCACGGAGAAATCTGATGTGTACTCATTTGGAGTTGTTCTCCTTGAAGTGTTGTGTGCAAGACCTGTAATGATTCAATCGCTGCCCAAAGAACAAGTGAGTTTGGCAGAGTGGGGGAAACTTTGTTACAGGAAGGGGACACTAGAGAAGATAATTGATCCAAAAGTAAGGAGTGTGATTGCACCCGAGTGTTTAAGGCAGTTTGGAGATGTGGCGATTAGATGCTGGAAAGATCAAAGAAGTGAAAGACCTACCATGGATGAAGTAGTTTGGGACTAGAGTTTGCATTAGAGCTACAAGAAGCTTCTGAGAAAACGGTTGATGAAGTTGTTTTGGAAAATCAACTTCCATTTATGATGCAAGGAGGGACAACAACAACAGACGATGATGATTCTATGTTTACAGGATCAAGTGTGATAAGAAATGGCACGTCATCGATTAGTAGCAGTGATGCAGGGTTCAAGTCGGATACAGTTTTCTCTGAGATTCTTAAGCCAGCTGGAAGATGAAATGAAAGTTGGGATTTTAGAGCGAACCATACAAATATGTGTTGGTTAAATTTTGGTTTTGGCGATTGCATTACTAGAATAGTGATTAAGATATATGTAATTTGCATCACTCCTTCCCTTTACATATCTATGTTTTAGCGGCACCATGTAATGAATAAACTTTATGCAATTGTGATATTGGTCGTGATATGCATCCCTAAACCCTGACATTTCTTCTAGTAATCAAGGTGTTTTTGTTTTAAATCCGGTTGGGTGTGTCACTAGTGGTTCCGTGTGGGTTGGCTGCTTTGGTGTTCTAAGTAATCCCTAAAAGAAAGCTGGGACTTAACTGTTTTTATTTCATTATTAGTTTGAGGTGTTATTTTAAATAGTGTGATAGACTGATAGGTAAGTAGTTAAGTACTTGTGATTAACTAAATATGTAATATCTACCCAAAGGGGGTTTGGAGCCCATAGATATCAACATGTGTAGTAAAGGTGGTCTTGTATAAACTAGTTGAGGGTTCTATTTCAATAGTTAATACTAGCGTAAATTAAGTAGTAACTTTATAGGGTGTATGAGTTAGCGGTTCTAAAATAATTGTAATATCTTAAATGGTAGGATCAAATGTAAAATCTTAGTTTAGACAAGGACTCGATTAATTTATTTAAACTACTCTCACTTGGATCTATTTTAACTCACCGCGTGCACGAACATCATGTAGTATATTTGCTATAAGTTATCAAACTATATCAAAATGTTCTTAATTACAAGCAACTTGGCAGGTAGTTCAAAAAAATATTCATGCTCTTTTCTTTATATATGAATACTAAAAGAACAGGTTTTAATTCGCCATTGAAAGAAAATCCAAAGGACGTATATATCTTGTTATTGTACAATTGTTGTTGCACGTATAGTTAAACACCTTTGTGTGTGTGAATGTGAATGTATTGATTTTGTATAGAATAAGGTTATAAGGGTTGGATATTTAGAGAGCCCGTATATACAAAAAAATAGCCTCTGATCATGACTATTTACAATATGATCTAATATTTCCAGCAAGCTAAGGGCGGGGAGCGACCTGTAGCTTGGACTGTAAGAAGTCTTCGGCTATTCTGATTGTATCGTTGATATTTAGTTGGCTAAGGGAACCACCATTTTGTCTTGTCTTGAGTAGATCAACACTTTCTCATGGCTTGAGGATCATGCACGAGGCGTATGATGTAGACATGACCTGTGTCTTGAGCCGCAACTTGACTTTTCTCTTGATTTTTCTTCCTCATTTTGCGTTAGTTTTGTCATGAAAATCCAATATAAACAAATTTAAGCCAATTTTAAATATTTCTTTAACAAAACATAATAAAAAGTGAGTGTAATATGATATACAAACATATGCATTTTAGCTCATATCACCCACATCACCCACCTCCTTTTTTCTTAATCGGTTCTATTTTACACCCTCTCCATTCACACACACACTTCACTAAACACTTTCATTTTATGGGGAACACTATTCCGACCACCATACCTGCGACTCGTCTTCTTCCTCTCCCACTGAAACCATGCCTATTAGAACAATGATCACGAATCTTCTCAGAGCTGTAAGAGGTATAATTCTAGTCCACTCGTTATGGTTGAGTCATTTTGAAATATCAGTCACTAAATGTGATGATTTTGCATCTAGTTATAGGCTAGTAATCATAATTTTGGATTGATTTGTTAATTTTGGATCAATGTGATGAGTTAAGGGTTTACTGTTCATGAACTATCAGGATTTAAGGGTTTAAGGGATCAGGTTACCGTTATAGTTTTGGATTGATGTGTTCATGAATGATCAGGGTTTAATTTAAGGATCGATATGTTTAATTATGGATCGGTGTGTTAAGTTTCTAGTCACTGTTCATTAACCGGCTTAATGTTGTCATTGTTCTGTATCTAGTTTAATGTTTTATGTTTGTAGTTGAAGTGAGGGTGGTTGCCATGGTTTTTGATCACCCGATCCTAGAGATGCCGATCCTGGACCTGGATGGCATCAGGACCAGTTATCCAAACAGTAGGTTAAGTTATCTAAATTATGCTAGTTTATTGATGATGTAGACAATAGGTTAACTTATCTAAATAGTAGGTTAAGTCACTATTCAGTAGGTTATCTAAATTATGCTTGTTTATTGGGTATGTATGTAATGACACTTGAAGAATTTGATGACTAAATTATGCTTGTTTATCGATGATGCTCGTTTATTGATGATGCTTGTTTATTGATGATGATTATTTATTGATTATGGTTCTTTATAGATGACAGAATGGCGAATTTGATGACTAAATTATGCTTGTTTGACTTAATTATGGTCAAACAGTATGCTAATTCAACTAAATTGTGAAGTCAACTGTATTAGATAGTATTGTAAAGTCAAACTAATTAACTCTCAAACTGTGAAGTCAATGTGCATTAACATAATTGCCTTGATGTAGCATTGTGTATTAACCAAATTGCCTTCATATAGCCTTGTGAAGTCAATGTATGTGTTTGGATCATTAGATAGTCAAACTGCATTAACAGAATTGGCCACTATTAGATAGTGTGTGTGTTTGGCCCATAATTAACAGTCAATGTATGTGTATTTGGATCATTAGATTGTGAATAAAATAGAATCGACCATTTAACTTTGAATTGGCCATTTGATTAAGTGAATCAAGGCTTGAATTGTGAATCAAACAGAACTGACCATTTAACTTTGAATTGGCCATTTGATTATGTGAATCAAGGCTTGAATTGTGAATCAAATCTTGAATTGGCCATTTAACTTTGAAGGGTTAACCTTAATGGGTCATTTGACAAACATAATTTTGGCGGGAATCATTAACTTGATTTAGTGACTGAAATGTCAGTTATACTTAGAAACCACATAGTGCAAAGAAGAAAGGGTATAACTGCCATTTCACAATAAACCAAAAAGAAATATGATGTTATCAGACAACAGGGTTTAACACGATGCATTTTGGAATGAAAGAACGTAAAGTTGATAGATTTTCAAAATAGGGTTTAAAGTTGACACCGTGTATCAACAACCAGAGTCTAAACTGCAGTTTACGCTAAAAATAAGAAATCAAAATTTTGCAAGTAAGTAACACTGAACAATCGTGAGAATTTGGTCTTATGGTAAATTGGTATGTCCTGAAGACAGAGATGAAGAGGAAGCCATCTTGATCGGTTCCCGTTTTGGGTGAGCAGTTAGGATGGAGATGATTGATGATAGTAGTTAGATCACCAGTTGAATACGAATTCGGTTATTATAGTGAGGGAGGCCAAAATTTAGAGTGTGTATTTAGGGTTCCCAATAACCTGTATTTATATGCTTCACCCAAGGGGAAACCCTAATTAACTAGTACAGGCCTTTATGTCCATCAAATAAAGCCCAGTTAATTTTATAGGGATATTAAGGTAAATGAATCTGATTATTAGATAAATGATCAATAAGGGCAACAATAATTATTTATAAAATAATTTACGCTAACATTCTCCCACTTGGCCGAGTGATCATTTATTATGAGTATTAGATAAGCATGATCAGGAGTTAATACTCATTTTAGCTTTAAACAAAAATTGTAGCAGAAAAATACAGTCGTTGAGTCAGTTATTCAACTCAGGACCCCCATTAATCAAACTACAATCCCAAATTTAAAACCTAAGCAAAGTAAGGATCAATTTACAAATAAGCCCTTAAACGATGATTTGTATAATAATAATCTTTATGTCATTAGGCTAGCGAAGCATAGTTAGAGACAAACAAATCAAATGAGGAAATTTTATCATTAAAACGTAAGTAAGTACAATATGCATTTAAATAAGGTCTTTACAAAAGCCCATCTTCAAAACATGTTCTTCGAATACTTTAGGTGGGAGACCTTTAGTCATCGGATCCGCAAGCATATTTTTCGTACTTATATACTCAATACAAAGCTTATTTTCCTCAACACGTTCACGTACGAACAAAAACTTTGTATCAAGATATAATCCAGCTCCGGTCGAACTGTTACTGTTCGAGAAGTTAACGGCAGCTGAGTTATCACAGTACAGCTTCAATGGTCTAGATATGGAATTAACAACTTTGAGTCCAGTAATCGGATTCTTTAGCAACATTCCATGACATGTGGCGTTATATACAGCAATGTATTCTGCCATCATAGTGGATGTTAAAGTTAGCTGTTCTTTATGACTCCTCCATGAAATAGGTTCACCGGCTAATATAAAGATATACCCTGAAGTGGATTTCTTGTCATCTTTGCATTTAGCAAATTCAGAATCAGAATAACCAACCACTTCCAAAACGTCACTTCTTCTATAAGTCAGTTTATAGTCTTTCGTCCCTTGAAGATATCGAAGTACTTTCTTCGCTGCTTTCCGGTGATCAAGGCCAGGATTAGACAGATAACGACCTAGCATCCCTGTAACATAAGCGATATCTGGACGAGTGCAGACTTGAGCATACATGAGGCTCCCAACTACTGAGGCATAAGGTATCATTCTCATTTGCGCCTTCTCATCCTCAGTTTTCAGACATTGAAAAGAACCGAAAACATCTCCTTTAACCACTGGAGCTACAGAGGGAGAGCTGCGTTGCATGTTATATCGACTAAGGACACGATCAATGTAAGCCCTTTGTGATAAGCCCAAAATTCCATTGCTTCTATCTCGATGTATTTCGATGCCAATAACGTAAGAAGCCTCTCCGAGATCTTTCATGTCGAAGTTGTGCGAGAGTAAGCGTTTCGATTCATGCAACATATCTAAGCTATTACTTGCCAATAGAATATCATCTACGTAAAGGACAAGTATAGTAAAATTGCTCCCACTCATCTTGAGGTAGTTGCATTGATCCACTTGGTTCTTCCTAAAGCCTTGCGTCTTCATGACTTCATCAAACTTAAGATACCATTGACGTGATGCTTGCTTCAAACCGTATATGGATTTCTTCAGCTTGCAGACAAGATGTTCTTGACCTTCAGGTTTGAACCCTTCAGGTTGCTTCATGAACACGTCTTCATACAAGTCTCCATTGAGGAAAGCAGTTTTGACATCCATCTGATGTAGCTCTAAGTCAAAATGAGCTACTAGGGCCAAGACGATCCTTAAGGAATCTTTTCGAGAGACAGGTGAAAGGGTCTCTTGATAATCGATTCCCTGTTTCTGAGTGTAGCCCTTTTCAACCAATCTTGCTTTATATCGTTCAACGCTTCCATCTGGATTTAGCTTTGTTTTGAAGACCCATTTACATCCTACGGGTTTAACACCGTCGGGTAATTCAACCAAATCCCAAACGTCATTTTTCTTCATGGAGTCAAGCTCATCAACCATAGCTTTGTTCCATTCAGAAGACTGATCGCTACTTATGGCTTCATTGTAAGAGGTAGGATCGGTAAACTTTCCATCATCTAATACGGCTTCAGCTAGGTAGGTTTCATAATCACAAAATTAGTAGGCCTTCTCGCCCTAGATGACCTCCTAGGATGATTCTCAACTTCGACATTTGAGGGTCCTTCATTCCCAGGTACATGTGGAGCAACATTTAATTTTGAATGAGTTGGAGGTGGTGCAGTGACATGCGGTGCAGCATCGATTACAAGAGGAGTAGAAATGGGAGGTAATGAAATGGAGGAGTGTTCCCCCCCCCCCCGCGTCTTGTACTTCTTGCAAATCATTGTAAGGATTTTCACTGCTCCCACTGACCTTAAAGTCCTCAAGAAACGCAGCACGTTTGGTTTCTACAATACGAGTAACACGGGAGGGACAATAGAATCTATAACCCTTCGGGTGATCCGGATATCCAATGAAGAAACAACTTGTTGTTTTCATATCCAGTTTCTTTAAGAAAGGGTTATAAAGTTTAGCTTCGGCAAGGCAACCCCATACTTTCATATATCTAAGACTCAGTTTTCTTCCTTTCCAAAGTTCATAAGGAGTTTTAGGGACAGACTTCTAATAAACTCTATTGAGTATATGAACAACTGCTTTTAAGGCCTCGGTCCAGAGGAATAAGGGCAAACCTGAGTTGGCTAACATACTGCGTACCATGTCCATTAGGGTTTTATTTCTCCTTTCAGCAACACCGTTCTGCTGAGGAGTACCGGGCATAGTATATTGGTTCACGATCCCCTGGCCCTTACAAAACTCATAAAATGGACCAGGAGCCTGACCCACGTCAGTATGTCGACCATAATATTCGCCTCCTCTATCTGATCTAACAACTTTTATTTGACGGTCTAATTGTTTTTCAACTTCAGCTTTATAGTCTTTAAAAGTTGTGAGAGATTCAGATTTTTCTTTAATGAGATAAAGGTACATGTAACGTGAATAATCATCAATAAACGTGATAAATGAAGTGTGTCCAGTTATACCAGTGATGTTATAAGGCTGCTAATATCAGTATGAATAAGTTCTAATAAATTAGAGTTCCTAGTGGCACCTTTCTTATTCGCTGATGTCATTTTACCTTTAAGGCATTTGACACACGTTCCAAAATCATTGAAATCGATAGGTGGTAAGACCTCATCCTTCACGATTCGAGTTAAGCGTTCTCGTGAAATGTGGCCTAAACGTTGATGCCACAACATGGATGAGTTTCTAAGTCTCGTTTGCGTTTTCTCTTTGTTAAGTTCTCATTAATATTATATGATAACAAAGACTTGGAAAAATCATCATCTAATTCTAATCGATAGAGACCACCATCCAAGAAGCCATAACCAAAAATTTGAGAACTAAAACTGATAGTAAGTTTGCCATGACCATGAGAAACAAGAAAACCGTCTACGTCTAACTTTGGTCCTGATACAAGATTCCGAGTAATCTCAGGAACATATAAGGTATCATAAAGTTTAATAGTTAAACCAGTTTTCATAACTAAATCTAATGTTCCCACGGCCTCGACTACTAGCGGTTTTCCATTTCCCAGCTTAAGCATTCTTTGGTTTCTTTCCAGCTTCCGGATTGTACGGAATCCCTGTAAGGAATTGGTTACATGAACCATAGAACCAGAATCAAACCACCAAGTATTAGATGGAACATTTAATTAAAGCACTCAAGTATCACGAAAAGATTATCACCTTTCTTGGCTAGCCACTCCTTAAAGTCCGGGCAGTCCTTTTGCTTATGTCCTACCTTACGGTAGAACTTGCAGTGAATCTTCCCTTTGGAGTCATTAGAGCCAGAAGCATTTGCACCTGCATCCCGCTTTTGGACCTTTGCATTAGGCTTCTTATTGTAGTTCCCCTTCCTTTTCTTCAAGTCACCAGTCATCAGGTAAGCAACATCGGCTTTCTCCAGTTTCAGACGTTCTTCCTCTTGCACGCACATGGCAATCAACTCGTTCATCTTCCATTGTTCCTTCTGAAGGTTATAGTTGAATTTGAATACTTCATAAGATGCGGGCAGAGAAGTCATGATAAAATGCACCAAAAAGGCATCACTAATCTCCATGCTTAATCCCTTGAGCTTTTGGGCCATGTCATTCATTTTTAGGATGTGCTCACGAATCCCACTGACCCCATCATACTTTGTAGCCACCAATTTCAAAATGAGGGTGCTGGCTTGCACCTTAGACGTCCCTTGGAATTGAGTATCCACATTAGTCAGATATTCCTTAGTTGTTTTAGCGTCAAGAATGGCTCCCCTGATAGCAGGACTTATCGAGTTTTTCATGAAGATAAGAGACAGGCGATTAGCTCTCTCCCACTTTTGATGGAGTAGTTTTTCTGCTTCAGTACTCTTATCAGTAAGAGCAGGGGGAGCATTTTCAGTTAGCGCACAGTCAAACTCCAAGAGTGCAAGAGTAAGGTTAAGAGAATCCTTCCACGAAGCATAGTTCGCACCAGTCAAAGTATCAATAGCCATAGCAGGTGCTGATAGTGGATTAAAATGAGAAGAATAAGATACATTGCAAAAGAAGAAGTTAGAGTGACTTATGGGTAACCTAAAACTAAGGCAGGCAGAAATCCAGACCATTATACCAAGGAAGCTATGATAACGTTATTTATACACACCAATTTTAAATAAGGTTCTACTTGAATGACGGTTTCGCTTTGGCTATGGCCAATCATACAAGTATTATGAACAGTTAGGCTGTGCAGATTAGATGTAACACATCACCTTTGGGCAGAAGTTGAAACACCATAATTTTAGGCACAAGTCAAAGTTCGCGAGACATGAGTGTAACACATCACCTTTGGGCAGAAAATGAAACACTTATGCATCTTAGGCAGAAGTCATGTGTATATCATATGAAGGAATATAATAAGGCAAGTGCTACACTATGCTTGTTCATATAATAAGGATATACACCTAAGTGACTATGATTAAGTTCACTAAATAACGCCACAAGTAAACACATCATCTTTGGGCAGAAGTGAGAACTCGAAAAATGTTATTTTAGTTAAGCAAATTTTTAAATCAATCAAAAGAATTAGTTGAATGATTATTTAAAATTAGGTTTATAAAACATAATAGGGTAAGGTTTTATAAAACAAAAAACAACGTACAAAATGGCTTAACGTACACGATTTAATTCTACAACATGTGATATGTAAATATAACATGCGAAAAAATATATGCGATTTCATAAATAATAATGTGCATATTAAAGTAATATGTGAATTCTAGAATGTTTAACATTGTATTTTATGAATAATAATATGAACAGTAAATTAAGTAACATGCAAATTCTAAAACTTTAACATGCGAATTCAAAAATAAGTTTAATATGTGAATACCATATGTATGAATTCAAAATAGTATGCATTAGGGTTTGTGCAGCCGCCGTATAAAAAATAATTAATTTTAATACGAACCAAAATTTGTTAATATATTTTGAGATTCAAGAAACCCATTCATGCTAAACATGATTATATCAATTGAATTAAAAACTTAGTTTTTTTTTCAATTCCAAACATAAGGGAATTTTAAGAATTGAGTAACATCGCTCTGATACCACATGTTAATCAGTTCTTTTAAGATCTAATGAAAAACACTTTAGGGTTCTTGATATACCTGACAATTCAGTAGTGGTTAGAGATGAAGAGGAAGCCATCTTGATCGGTTCCCGTTTTGGGTGAGCAGTTAGGATGTAGATGATTGATGATAGTAGTTAGATCACCAGTTGAATACGAATTCGGTTATTATAGTGAGGGAGGCCAAAATTTGGAGTGTGTATTTAGGGTTCCCAATAACCTGTATTTATATGTTTCACCCAAGGGGAAACCCTAATTAACTAGTACGGGCCTTTATGTCCATCAAATAAAGCCCAGTTAATTTTATAGGTATATTAAGGTAAATTAATCTGATTATTAGATAAATGATCAATAAGGGCAACAATAATTTTTATAAAATAATTTACGCTAACATGTCCTCCTAGTGGAGACGCAGGTTCGATTCTCGCTTGGGCCATTTTCAAGGGACATCTGGGTGAAGGGGCGAATCGGGGCTTTAATTCCAGGTTTGAACCTCACGAGGGGCGAGGGTTTACGGACTTCATCTGGTTCCCGCGCATGGGGGAGGGGCACGGTCTCATGGTGGTCGAGGAGTCGACCTTGGATATAGCCCCAAGCAGGATAGGTTTACACGTGAGATGTTTACACGTGAGATTCTTAGCCCTTAAATAAAAAAAAATAAAGCTGAACAACATTGATGATGTATTTTTTTTAATCGTCCTCAGCCAAATGAATACATCAATAATTTGGATGTTTGTTCTGATTTGTGGTATAAATATATGTAATAAAGGTAAACTAAATTGGAAACAGTAATGTGTTATTAGCTATGTTGGAAACACTAATATGTTATTAGATCTATAAATAAGGGGTAAACAGATCAATTTAGTCTAGTTAAAAAGAATGTTTAATTTAAGTGTTATTTACATCCCTGTGGTTTGTCCACTTTTGCCATTTCAGACCAAATTTCAAAATTGTACCATTTTCCTCCGTGACATTCTCGAAACATGCCATTTCAGCCCATAAAAGCTAACTGGGTTTTTTTTAACTGGAGTTAGTTTTTGGACTGAAATGACACGTTTTGAGAATGTCAGGGGGAAATTGGTACAATTTTCAAATTTGGCTTGAAACGGAAAAAGTGAACAAACCAAAGGGACGTAAATGACACTTAACGCTTAAATTTAAGTTGTAAAATAAAAATCTGTTTGCTGCTAATAACTTGCATTCGTTTACATTTTTAAGAAAATTGAATATACAATGGTGTTTACCTTTTTTGCTTCAACATTTTGACATAAATTTTGTAAGATATAGAGTAAATGGAAGATTTTCTTTTCGTGGAGTACGCTATACGAGTGTCGATACGTATATGACGAAGCAAACTGATTTCAACCGAACAACATCGATGTCGGTATCAATATTATCAAACCGGTACCATTATTCGTTTTAATTGTCGATATCTTTTTGCCATATCATGAGTTTTTGCGGTTTTTTAAATTCAGTCACTATAGCAAGTAACGGTACCGTAACAAACCAAATGAATCCGGCCTGCACTTTATGTTTAGGGAAAGCTACATGAAATAATAATTTTTACTGAAGGAAAATGATTGAAAATTTTATCTGAATTTCTGAATGATGTGTTAGATTTCTTTATCTTCATAAATTAAAAAGAAAAAATTAATTATTTGATGATTTAAAAATTAGGAAGTTTAATAGATTCTTTCTCTTCATAAATCGAAAGCAAAAAAGTTAAAATTGAGGAATTTTAATATAAATTCAGGAGAAAAATAGAGTTTTGTTTGATCAAAATTTCTCTATTGACTTGATGCCCGTTGAGGCGCAGTTGGATTTGCGTAAAGATTTCAATATTATTGTATAACGTTTCGAGATGGTTTAATGTGCCCACAAGGCGCGCGAGCCTAATACTAGTTCTTATTGTAGACTTGTATCTCATATATATATTCCTCAAACGAATGTGTCATGCATGGTATAGGGCAGCCCCAGAGGTGGGCGAGCCGCAATTCCAGCTGAGGCTCGTTTTTTCCAAGGGCCGATCAAATTCCGTAAGCAAGATCTAGTGATGACTTTTCTTGATACTTTTACACTTAAACTACCATCAGTGTTGAAAGAAAAATAGAAGTGAGAAGGCAACGACTCCCTAATCTGTTCCTCCGACACTGTGCAACGTCTTTGCTAGTTCCGTTATTAGCTATTAGGGGTGGATAAAGACGCGTTCCGGGAAGAAAGAAAGAACAAAGGCGTCCAAGTGGTGACTTTTATGGCGGCTTGGGTTTTATGGAAAGCTAGGAACAAGGTCATTTTTTCAAATAAGGAAATCAAGATTGCCAAGCTAAAAGAAGACATTAAGGCGCTAGGGTATCGATCTATGTTTAAATCTCTCACTTGGAAGGAGTGGTGTAGCTTTTCTTTGTAATAGGTGTGTTTTGTCGTTTGGCCCTAGCGATTTGCGTAAGCAAAAAAGCTATCAGTGTGGATGACGAAGAAAGAAGAAACAAGATGGTCTATTTACTTTCTTTTAGTATGTGGGCTTTCTAGTATTTCGTTTGTGGCCCAGTTCAAAATCCATATACAAATAATTATTTATTCAAAATGCTAGTTAGGCTTGAAATATTTATACATTATTTAATAAATTCTAATAAAATCGCTAATTTTTATAGTCTCGATCTCGGCTTTTCCAAAGATTACTTTAAAGAATTCAACATTATTCAACAAAATTTTTATAATCTCGGCTTTAGTTTCTTTATAGTTTCATTTTATTTAATTAGTTACCGATACATTATTACGTATAGATGTAAGTTACATCGGATGTAACTTTTATAATATGTGTGGTATTTGATAGTTGTTATGTATTTTTTAAAATATACATTGAAAATAAATTTAAGAGTAAACTGCCATTTTGGTCCCTGTTGTTTGACCAGTTTTGCCACTTTAGTCAAAATCTCAAAGTTTTGTATCTAGATCCCCGTGGTTTCATTTTTGTTGTCATTTTGGTCCAAAAGTGAAATCAGGTCAGATTTCTCAAATTAAATCCTGCTACTTTGTCATTTTCCTCTGGGGTAAAATGGTCATTTCTGACTTTTATTATAACAAATTTTAATTAGAATTATAAAACTAAACTCACCACCTCCTCCACCTTCACAACCTGCCACCACCTCCGCCCCACCACCACCTCCGCCTCCGCCATCTAATCACTTGCAACTTCCCCATTTTACTCTCTAAAAATACCACCACCGCAAACCATCACTATTGTACCACCACCAGCCGTTGTACCACCACCACTACCTGTTAACAACCTGCTGTACCACCATTAAATAGTTAAAAGCTAGAAGTTTTTAAAACTAACATGAAAAAAAATAACACTGTAGATCACGATTGTCCATTTCCTTGTAGATCTCGAATGTCCATTTTCTTCTCTTTTTCCACCATCTCAAAACAGATTGATCCATTAACCTCATCAGCTGAAGCCTGAAACTGAAACCCCCCAACAATGTCTCTAACTCTAAAACCCATCCTCCAATTCCCACTTTCCTCACCACCACACCACCACCACCACCACCACTGTCCCACCATCGTAATCAGCCTCTCCCGGTGGAACAACCCCAACTTCTTAAAACACACCCACCACAAACTCACCCAAAAACAATACGAGGACCATTACGCCTCCACAAATCCACCGGCACCCCTTCAACCCCCTCCCGTTCCTCCATCCCCGCTAAAAAATCAAAATACTCCAAACCCCATCAAAACCCCAATTTAAAAAACTCTAATAATTCACACCCTGCAACCATCACCTAGATCTATTTCTCCCAGCAACCTAGAGAGAGAAACACCTAAAAACCCTCAATCTAGAGAGAGAAACCTCTCAAAAATATCAAAATCCACCGACCTACTCATAATCTTCGCCACAATCCTTATAGGTATTAGTAACTCTGGTGGTGGATTCGAGAGAGAGAGAGAGAAGGGAAGAAGATGTGGTGGTGGTGGCAGGTGTGGTGACGAGGTAGTGGTGCGGTGGTGAGAAGGGGGGAGGAGGTGGCGGTGATGTTGCTAGATCGAGAGAGGGAGGGAGGAGAGAGAGATAAGGGGTGTTTGTAGAGAGAGAGAGAGACAGTAGTTTCTTATGAGAGAGAGTGTGTGTAGTGTTTATATATATTTGCAGTAAAATGACCATTTTGCCCATGAGGAAACGGACAAAAAATCAGGGTTTTTTTTGAGAAATCTAACCTGATTTTATATTTTGGACTAAAATGGCAACAAAAATGAAACCACAGGGACCTAGATACAAAAATTTTGAGATTTGGACTAAAGTGGCAAAACTGGCCAAACAACAGGGACCAAAATGACAGTTTACTCAAAACTTAAAATTCCCTAAAAACATATATTGATGGTAAAAATATATATCATGTAGTTAACAAGTTAAAATTGTTATATGGGTAACATAGTACATCAACAAAAAAGAAAGGATGTAATAAATTACGTTGCGACCCGCCAACTCCCAGTCATATTAGTTTATTGTTATAATGTTAATCGTCATAAAAAAAATTAGCTTATATGATTCGTAAGGGGCCAAGGGCCTTTTTCGGTTCGTACAAGTCACTTGAATCTTCAGGAACGCCTCTAGCATGGTACATATATTTAACACATTACCGAGGCTCATATTTCACAGAGAAAAATTATATATTCTCAATCTCATGCTAATTTAGATGTCGATTATTTTTGTTTTTATATGCCTCTAGAAACTAGATAATATTGTTATTTTGGCGGGGTTAGTTTACTCCATAGCCATACAATTTGTTCCTATCTCATCATTGACTGGTTCAAATGGATTTTTCTCCCAACAGACTATAGCGCAATTGTAAGTGATGTAAAGCATCTCCTTTCAATAATATTAATAAAACCGGCCGGACTAGACTACCCAGAGCGGTTGAAACTGAAACCAGCAACGCCACAGGTTTATTTTAGAACATTGAACAGTCTATCACTGGACCGGTCGAAAATGGCCGGATTTGTAACAGAAAAGGAAACGAGATGAACCGATGCCTTTCTTTAGATTTCTGTTTCATCATTTTAAAATTTTAATTATATATATATATAGGATAATGCTGGATAGAAAACCATGGAAACTCAATACTTGGTCCACATTGTGCCACGTGTCCACCCTTTATCTCTCCTACTTTGTGTCTTTTTAGGGCATATATGTAATTTAACTTACCCTTAAAGATTCTTTCCCCCTTTTGTACCCCATATGTCACATCAAATCTTTAATTCATCATATCTTTTATCTATTTTTCATTAAAATAAATATTCTTTTCAAAATTTCTTCATCTTCCTAAAGAGCTTTAGTTCCACCATTAATGTACCATGGAGTATCCACCAACAATTGACTTCGAGATTGAGATCGAAGATGAAGGAAATGTTCCAGGTTTGTTGTTTATCTTGTGGTGTTTCTCTTCATTGTACAAGCATGTGTTCCAGGTTTGTTAATGTTCATGAAGAAAACGTTCCAGATGGTGACTCGTTGTTTGCGTTGACTATGTTAATGTTTATGTCATTCTCTTTATTGTATCCTTAGTTGATGTTTGTTTTTTTTTTCAGCCGATACACATGCTGCTTCGGATGAAGTCCGTTATCCAAAAATGCCTTCCGATGGTTCTAGATCTAATTAACTGTCTTGTGATGGTTCTGGGTCTAATCAAATGTCTTCTGATGGTTGTATCTTTGTCTATTTTTTCTTTTCTTTTTATTATATTTTCCTGGTTCTACATAATGAAGAACGTGTTTTTCATCATGTTTATAAAACCGGCAGATTTCGTTGATAATTATCTTGGTTTACATCGTCATACCCTAATACATGTTACACTTTATACAATTAGACATAGTCATACAGTTTAAATTTTTATACTTATGACGTGTTTAACACATGCCCGGTTTTTTATTTTTAGACGTCTAATAATCGGCACATCTGATTTTAGAAATGAAAAGCCAAGTTTGTCTTACAACACAACCAACGTAACACTTGTTATAGTCTGAACTCTTGTTTCACAGCTAAACCAGAGTAACATGTATGTGTTTAAATGTTACATGAAAACACATTTTTATAACACTTTTTTTTCCATTATTCTCTTCATTGTATCCTTAGTTGTTTTTTTCATTTTCAGCCGAAACACATGCTGCTTCCGATGAAGTCCGTTATCCAAAAATGCCTTCCGATGGTTCTGGATCTAATCAACTGCCCTGTGATGGTTCAGGGTCTAATCAAATGCCTTCTGATGGTTGTATCTTTGTCTGTTTTTCTTTTCTTTTTATTGATTTTCCTCGTTCTACATGATGACAAGCCCGACACAAAACAATGAAGAACGTGTTTTTCATCATGTTTATAAAACCGGCACATTTCGTTGATAATTATATTGGTTTACATTGTCATACCCTAATACATGTTACACTTATACTATTAGACATAGCCATATAGTTTAAATTATTATAGTTATGACGTGTTTAACACATGCCCGATTTTTTTTATTTTTAGATGTCTAGTAATCAGCACATCTGTTTTTAGAAACGAAAAGCCAAGTTTGTCTTACAGCACAACCAACGTAACACGTGTTATAGTCTGAACTTATGTTTCACAGCTAAACCATAGTAACATGTATGTGTTTAAATGTGACATGAAAGCACATTTTCATAACACGTGTTAGATGTTACATGAAAACACATTTTTATAACACTTTTTTCAACGTAACACGTGTTACATGTTACATGTTGTTATAACTTTCCATGCATACGCATTTTTATAAACCTGTAACATGTGTTTTTGTTTATGCAGAAACAATGCCACCGCCCTCTGTGTTTCATTCCCTTGCAAGCAATTCATTCACAACACGAGTATAAATTGTATAGGACCCGTCAGTGCGTATAGATGTCCCGTGCCACTAAGAGTTGGTCATCACATTGTTAATGGGACTTCTGTTGACTTTAAGATTTTAAGCCAACATATAAGACAGCAAAGGCAGCCGCTGAACAGCGAAGGCACACCGTTAATGGAAGCCACTTCAGCTTTTTGTCTTACTGCTCTGTGTTTTCGTTGACTAGTACTATGTAATTTTAGACTCTAATTATTTTGTTCGTCAGGTGTTGTTAAGACTTTTTGGGCGTGTTGAAGTCCACTTCAATTTTTTGTCTTGTAGTCGACCTCTTCTGTAACTCTGCTTTTATTAAGTTACTAGTGGGACCCACGCATCCATTTCTAGTAGTTTTAACACACGTTATAATAGAGTCTCAACACATGTCATATCTGCTAAACAGGGTTTTGTATAGTAACCTGCCTGTATACAATAAATGACATGTCAGGTTACAAAAAATTATAACAGCCGCTTAACACATGTTATGTATCAACACATGTCAGTTTACAGCTTGGTGTTTCTGCATGATCACATGTTAACACACGTTATATATCGTTCGAAAAGGGGCGTAACACATGTTATGAATCAACACATGTCAGTTTACAGCTTTGGTGTTTCTGCTGCTGCGTGCACCACTAACACATGTAATACATGTACTAACAACTCTCCCCCGGTACAACGTGACCTATTCAAGGGTCAGTCATTATCTATCGAGCAATCCATTCGGGCTTGTAGACATTCTTTCGACGTCTCCATCAAAACAAACCTCTTAAAATATGAAACAAAAACCAAGTGATTACATAAACCCAAAAATAATAACCAAGAGAAACAACCAACTCCAAATTAATTTTAGACTCTAATTATTTTGTCCGTCAGGTGTTATTAAGACTTTTTCGGCGTGTTGAAGTCCACTTTAGTTTTTTGTCTTGTAGTCGACCTCTTCTGTAACTCTGCTTTTATTAAGTTACTATTGGGACCCACACATCCATTTCTAGTAGTATTAACACACGTTATAATAGAGTCTCAACACATGTCATATCTGCTAAACGGGGTTTTGTATAGTAACCTGCCTGTATACAATAAATGACATGTCAGGTTACAAAAAAATTATAACAGCCGCTTAACACATGTTATGTATCAACACATGTCAGTTTACAGTTGGTGTTTCTGCATGATCATGTGTTAACACACGTTATATATCGTTCGAAAAGGGGCGTAACACATGTTATGAATCAACGCATGTCAGTTTACAGCTTTGGTGTTTCTGCTGCTGCGTGCACCACTAACACATGTAATACATGTACCAAAAACTCTCCCGCGGTACAACGTGACCTATTCAAGGGTCAATCATTGTCCATCGAGCAATCCATTCGGGCTTGTAGACGTTCTTTCGACGTCTCCATCAAAACAAACCTCTTAAATATGAAACGAAAACCAAGTGATTACATAAACCCAAAGTGATTACATAAACCCAAAATGAAAACAAGTAATTATCAGCCCTTTGAAAAAGCCCTTTTCATAATTACCAGCCCGAGCAGATTCAATCGTAGCCTACACATCCGTACTTTTCATCATAGTTATAACTTGACAAAAAAATACAGATACTATAGTGTGTAATACCAAAAAACAAAAAAGGAAAACATACAAAAAAAATAAAACATACATCCATAACCTTTAATTGTCTTCACGACTCCATCACACATCAATAATTACCCAACGCTCTTTGTGTTGGCCCAAATCCACGTTGATGCTTTGAAGGTCCTTCCTGGCCACAATTCGTGTTCCTATCATCGGATATAACAACACTATGTCGTCTGGTACTTTTTTGCCCTAATTTATTTCTTCTGCTCCTATATTGTAAAAAGCAAGACAAAATTAGTTTCCATATTCGCAGCCAAAAACCCCTTTTACAGGGACGATTGCACAAAAACTATAACCCTAACCAAATATTACGACTACATTGAACGCGAAATCGATTACAATAACTTACCTTTTACTCGACCCTTCATCAACAACACAAACAATCAACGATTCAGGTAAAAGTTCAAGAAAATATATAAAAAGCAACCACTTTTAAGTGAGGGAAGAGACGATGACGAAGCTTTAGGGCTTGTTTGTCCCGGATGTGGTGTTTTTATGCAAGATGGTGATCCTACTCAACCTGGGTATTATCAGAAAAAGAAAGTGGAACTCATAGATAGGTTTGAAGATGAATTTGTTTTGGATGATATAGAAGGTGAGTTAGAAGATATTGATAAATGGAAATTTTCTATTTTGATTAGACATGTACTGCATTGTGCAGTACTCTGCGTATTCCAAAGCCCCAAAAAACCCTTTTTCCAATACCTAAATTTCCCATCCACTTGTACTTTATGTACTATAAGAATTAATTAAGATTTAATATTTACCCAAAAATATGATAGCCATTGATCTAATTAGATGAAACACAATCAATGGATGATATTGGGTTTCCAAGGTTTTCTCAAATATTTAGGGTTTTCTATCTAGCCCTTCCCTATATATATATATATATATATAGTATAATAATATGAGATAAAAACCAATTTTAATGAGAAAACTTAGGAAACTAAAATATGTGGTCCACATTCATTCACATCACTCCAATCTAATCTAACCTTTAAGGGTATTTTGGTCTTTTTATATAGATATTGTACTTTTCACCATCTCCCCATTTCCCATGCATCATCATCTCGATTACCCCTCATACCCAACCCAACAACTTTTTGTCAATCTTATCTTCTTTATACAACCACTTTTCATACTCAAAACCTCCATTGTTCTTCTCAAAATTCCATTGTTCAGTCTTCTTTGTTCACCGTGTTTCAATGGCTTATCCACCTGAAATAAGCCAAGATCTTCCTGCATACTCTCCCACCAATGTTATCCCGAATCGCTTTATCCTTGATGAAACTTGGGCGTCTCACATGCATCGTGGTTCATCTTCTTCAGGTTTGTGTTGTGTTTTTTCTTTGTGTGTATTGTGTTTTAATTTTCTACTGGTTTTTTTCCATCCCTATTTATATGGTTTCCTAGAGGTTGTTTTGTTTGTTTTTTTTTATCATGAAGCATAAATATAATGGACTGTTTTCTGACAGTTTGAATATTTGATCTTTTTCACATGGTAGGACTTTGGTTTTATGTTTTAAACTATTTTTTAACTTTTGAATGGGTTTTATGTTGATTTGTATCTTTGATTTTGTTTATATGATTTTGTTTATGTTGTTTTGTTTATCTTTTGAACATCTGTTTATATGATTTTTGTTCTGTTGTTTTTTCCTGTTCATATGAATTTTGTTTATCCCATGGTTTAATTTTTTTGTTTACTAATGATAACCAGGTGATGGACATGTAAGAGGTAAAAACATCCGATCAGACGTAGCTGCATCACCCAGACGTTTTCAGATGTATCCACCAACTGAAAAGGTTTTACACTCACCCATAAATGTATCTGATGTGTCATTTTTTATGTTTTAGCTAATGTTTGGAAACTCCTTTTTTTCCTAGATATGTGGAGCAATGATGAGTCTGACGAGGCGTCGATGCGAACTGCATGCACTAATGACAAAGGAAAATCCCCACTAATCACTCCTGATGCCCGTGAAGGTATCAATTTTCATTTAAAATCTGCCTCGCATGTGAACTGCATGCATTTCTCCAACAATTAAGATTTTAAAAAAATGGCTAACATAGAAAAATCCATTGGTACCACTGGCTATAGTCATGCTTCTTACTTATTTGATAGTTATGTAAACAACCGTTGTAACATGTGTTACAAAAAAGAATCATAAAATGTTACATGTGTTACACAAAAGTTTTTCACCTACTTTACACCACTCTATTACCTTGATTAAAACAGGTATTAGTGAAAACTTCCACTTTTTAACACTTGTTTTTTTTAAAGTTATTTAAAACAACCGTTGTTAACGTGTTATTTTTATAACTTTTACTCCGTTATGATCCTTTTTATAATCACAAAATAGCACTAATTAATGCACGTGTTAGTTACGTAAACAACCGTTGTAACATGTGTTACAAAAAAGATTCATAAAATGTTACACGTGTTACACAAAAGTTTTTCACCTCAGGTTTTTACATACTTCCACGTCTCTATTATGTAGATTAAGACAATTTTTTAAAAGCATCCACTTTGTAACACTTGTTACTTATTTGAAATTTCTTACAACGTGTAACCCCCGAGCCCTAGTGTTACGTTTAAAACCAAATTAAAGAACACGCAATAGTAACACGTGTTACAATGGTGGATCAATAGAAAAACCAAATTTATAACATAATAATCCCCCCCCCCACATTAATTATCTCATGTGTTCACAAAAACAATTCATAAAGAAAATAACTATAAATACAATGTAACATGTGTTACCCTTTAAAACATATGATCTGTGTTTTAAACGTGTAAAGAATCTAACACGTGTAACCCTCGAACCCTGTAAAGTGTTACGTTTAAAAGAAATTAAAGAACATGCAATTGTAACACGTTTTACAATGGTAGATCAATAGAAAAACCAAATTTATAACATAGTGATCCCCCCAGTAATGATATCATGTGTTCACACTTTAAAGAAAATAACTATAAATCCAATGTAACATGTGTTACACTTTAAACCATATGATATGTGGTTTGCACGTGTAAAGAATGTAACACGTGTACCCTCCCCCCCTTTCCGAGCCCTGTACAGTGTTACGTTTAATAGAAATTAACGCGCAATAGTAACACGTGTTACAATGGTGGATCAATAGAAAAACCACATCTATAACATAGTAACTTCCCCCTCAGTAATGATATCATGTGTTTAGAAAAACAATTCCTAAAGAAAATAACTATAAATCCAATGTAACACGTGTTACACTTTAAACCGTGGTTTTCACGTGTAAAGACTACACCACGTGTAACCCCCTAGCCCTGTACAGTGTTGTTACGTTTAAAAGAAATTAAAGAACATGCAATAGTAACACGTGTTACAATGGTGGATCAATAGAAAAACCAGGTGCTCAAAGTCTACGTAAAAACTAATGTGGGTAACACATTTTTAAATTGTGTACGTATGTAACTTCCCTTTCTTCTTTTACAAGTGATCATCAGGGAACGCCCCGTTACTACGTAACACAGACCCCAGAAGGAACCAAATTTTGGACTCCTATTGTGGACGCGGAGTTCCATCCTGTTATTGGAAAATCATACGAGACTTTTGAAGAAGTAGTTGCAACGTGTTACAGACGTGTAACAGTTTTTACATGTGTACCTGTGTGCTACCAGAAACTGTTATGAATGTAACACGCATTATCCGATTGTTGTTTTTGTTGACTTAACATACTTTCCACAACTTATATTATTATCACGGTCCTCGGTGTGTTGTCCCTATGTTATCTTATAACATATCCTGCTTTCATGCAGCATGTATTTTGAGTTGTAATATGACAATGGCATGGTTGCCCTTTAACTTATGTTAATTAATCCAGGCTTCAAACATCATATTGTGAATGTAGTCATAAAAAATGGCATTTTAGATCTTTATATTGTTACATATCTGAAGCCTTGTGCACCTGGAAATATACACTGTAACTCGTGTTACCATTTATCATTTCCGTAGTCATACACAAGGAGCCTTTTTTATCTTTATTTCATTACCTTGCTGAACTCACTCACCCCTCCCCCCCCTTTATCAACGTGTACTTGTTTTGGTGCATTTAACGGATGCTACTTGTTAGTTGCACAACGAGTAGCACGTGATAGAACTATGTTTAGCGGGAAACTGAGTATATGACCATATCGTATTCAGATACTAAGCCCCAGACGTCCGTGATTTTACACAAACCCTGTTTTTATGTTGAGTAACACACGATAGAAACTATGTCACATACTTTTGATACACTTATTAGACTTGAACGCTTGTCGTTTTGTTTTCATGCATCAACATAACTAATGTTGCAGAAGTTTAACCTTGACACACATGTAACACATGTTATATTTCACCAATCATGTGTTACATGATTAGACTTGAACAGGGTTCCTATTAATCCACCAATCATACATCCAGGGATTACATTACTCCTTCACATTTCAACAAAAGAAAACCCCATTCAGGTAATCCGACATTACAAACCCACTCTCATTTCTATATGTAACAACATTTACAAACAAAATATAACTTTTGAACAGTCCTTAACAAACCAAATTCAGAAATTAAAGAATAGTGAAAACAAAATTTTATCTATCACAAAAACAGAGAAATCCAAACCAACTGAAAACCTAACGACTAATCTTTAAGGTTAAAAAAAACAAAATCGCAAACAATAATCACCAAAAAACTCGAATCGCACATAACATTTAGTCGACATATAAACTTCACTTACTTTGAACTGGATTTCATACACTTCCGGCTTCTTTTACCGGAGGATAACAACCGGAATGTTGCCCTCATATCTCGGTTTTTCTTCGAAACAAATTGTTACCATCGTAAAACCTCTCACTAGTGACGATCGTACAGCCTTCTTCTACCTTTGCTCAGTCTCTCGCCGGCCTCTTCTCCTTCTCCGTTTGGGGTTGCTCTGGTTTTTCAGAGAAAGATGGAAGAGAAAGAAGTAGAGTTTGTGTGATTATGACTGTTTGAAAATGTTTTCTATTGATGGGATCTTCGAAGATTTTGCCGCCTGAACATGCAGCCATACAGTCAAATCCCAACACTAAATTAATATATACCTTGTACTTTGGTTGAAATATTATGGACAAATCTACCCCTGATTGCTTTTCCAATGTAATAAAAAAATGATTTAAGTCTTTCTTTTTCTCAGCCATTAGATTATCTTGATCAATGGTTCAAAACATGGTTTTCTTAGTTTTCTCACTAATAAATGGTTTTCTATATATATAACACCCCGAAAACGGGTTTGGTAATCAAACCACGTTAATACAAAAAGACGAGTAAAGTATCGTTAGTGGTAAAAAATTAACCCGGTAAATATTAGGATTTTAAATAAATAAACCTAATATGAAATAATAAGTGAATGAATGCTTTTAAGAAATAAAGTTTATAAAAGGCCCGAGTTGATGAGACTTAAAACAAAACGAGTAATGATCTCCCCGAACCCACTAAGTTAACTAGGAATGTTTAACCTAGTTAATTAGAGGGAATGTTATTGGAATTAAGTGGGTTGTGGCCTACTTAATAAACTAACCAAACACGAGGGGCCAAATTAGGATAACTTGAAAGTTTATTTAAAAAAAGAAAATTTAAAACAAAACACACACATATGTGTGTCTGTTCGACAAGAAGATGCTCCCCAGGAGCTCACAACCCTAATTTCAACAAAATCATCAAATTGAAGGTCAATTCAAGACCCGAATTGATGCATGAATGCATATAAACGATCACCAAGTCAAGGGGATCATAAGGTATGTAAAATTTTGACGATTTGTGAAGTTGTGAAATTTGAGGAAACATCATAATCGCGAATTATGTATGGATTATAGAAGTTATGGCTGAATTAGTGATGTATACTTGCTTAGGAACAAAACCCTAAGTGAAAATTATACATATGAAGCTATGAATTGAATGTTTAGATGATTTACCACATTAGGATCAGTGGGTTTGGATCATATGATGAAATTGATGATATAATTATGTTTAGAATCATCATACATGATAGTAATAAGGAACTACTTGAACAAATTTTATGTTTGAGTATATAATCATACTTACTATGAAATGGGTTTTGTATGATAAAATGAAAATGATGATAGATTCATGTTAAAACGATGTTTGATATCATCATGTGTTAAGAATGATTGATGTAATGATAATATAATAAGTTATGATTTCGATAACTTGATTTAATAAGTAGCTAAAATGGTAGCATAAGAATAATGCTTACCGGATATTTGACAGTGTACTTAAACGAGTAGTTGAGCTACATCGTGTAAATACTTATGTGAATAGGCAGTTTGACTTTAAAAGTCAAACTAACCAATGATATGATCGAATGATAAATTCGATATGAAATCGTAGGATGGAATAGTCGTGAATGATTATGACTAAGCTAAACATCTTACGAACTACAATGATAGTTTGACGCTTAACAAGCTAGGTGGAAGCTTGGGAAGGAAGCGGGTCAAACAAATCGAGTGTGAAGGAAAAGCATAATTCGGATGTAAGGTAAGTAAAGCTTACACCCTTCTTATAGAATACTCATTATTGTATGGGTTACAAATATGAATAAGGCAAATTAATATTCCAATATGATGTTCCGACGAAAAAGGATTTGGATCGGAACAAGTGAAAAAGATGAAAAACCATAATTGATGGTAAAAATGGTAAAACGGTGAATTAGTCATGAAATGACGAACATACAATGAATTTTTGAAATGTTACCTTATGATGTAACTCATATTGAGAAAAAGGGTAAATTGGTAAATTAGTCACGTGTTGACGAATGTAAATTAAGACTAAAAAGGTACCCTATGGCGTAAGCCGAGATGGGTTAAAATTGTCAGAAAAAGGATTTAAGAGATACGACCTTATGGTGAAAATCCATAATGGGTCAATGTGTGTTTTGGTAAATAAATACCATGTGGTTTATGAATATAAAATGTTTGGCCATTTAGACCAAACGGGTCAAATGGTGATGTTAACACCATTTGACAATAACAACTAATAAGTGCTTGTCGAGTCTTATGCTTACAGGGTAAAACAACATACGGAAATTACGTTGTTATTAGTTAGCAAATTGTTAAGGCAAGGTATTAAAACGGGTCAATACTTAGACCTGAGCCAGGTATGTGTAAATTATATTATAACTAGATGGCGCGATTTTGGTCAAACTGTCGATGAAAGTCCTTTGTCGTAAAAGGAGGGACTAAAGTGACCAAAACGCCCTTGCTCGATAAATCAAGCAAACAACCCTTATGGGTTGTTTAGAAATAAGTCATTTGATCAAGTAAATACTTAGGATAAGTACAAAAGCGAAAGGTATGATTCTTGTGAGTCAAATGCCTTAAAATGCGTCTTGTCGTAAAATAGTAATCCGAGGGATAAAAATCGAAACAAATAGTTTCCACATTAAAAATCCACCACAATTATAGTTGTGGTGGAAGATTATTGATAAGAAATGCGGTAATATAATGCTAGAAGCGAATGAAAGTGAATTATGCGGAAAAGTGCTCAAATACTCTTAACGGGTCAAAATAAGCATCTAAGTAAAAACGAGTTTAAGAATGTATATAAACTCGTAAATTGAACCCAATATGATAGATAACATTGAAATTAAGAGGTTCAAGAGAAATTGGGATCGAACAAACATGTTCGTTTGATAAATACATGAACGGGTCAAAATTTAGTGAATATTATAGCCGAAGGCTTAAAAATCTCAAATTATGTTAATCCGGATGTCGGGTTTTGACTCCACATGATGAGAAATCAAATTACGATCACGAAGAAAGAAACGGATCGTAAAACGGATATGCATTTTAAAAGTTATGCAAGTTTTTGTGCATAACAAGTTTGAGATAGGATTGCTGAGAATATGCAGCACCAGTTCAAAAACTTTTTGTCAAAAAGGGGGGGGGGTGGCGTACGGCGACGCCCCTAAAACGTGCAAAAATAAAAAAATTGTTTTCTTGTTCGTTTTAGTCTCCGGACTTGATTTAAACACCTACAAACTAAATATGACTAACTCATATCATGTTGTATGAAATGTAGGTATATTGTAAGGTACCGGAAGACGATTAAGCTCAAAGAAGAACGGAACACGATCAGGATACAAGCTTCCGCACTTTGCATCGTCGTCATCTTTAAATGACGAATTACTTATGTTGTTTTGTATTGTTTTAAATCTGGAAATGTTTTAATAAACCCGCATTTTTCAGATGTATGTGTAATCGTAATTACATATTTTTACTCGAAATCTATATAAAAATTGTTAAATAGAAGTAAGGGTCTTACAATATATATATATATATATAGGGATCGGGTCAAGAGAGAACCAAGCCGAGTTGCGAGAACCGCGACCACCAATAATATAATGACAACCAAAAGGGTATTATAGTCATGTAATCAAAACCATCAAATCATCTCTCTCTCTCTTCATTAAAGTCACTTTTAAAGTTTTTTCAATTTCTCTCACCTCTTTTTATTATTTTGTAAAAAAAATTATATAAAACTATTTGTAAAAAAAAGTTTAAAAACGGGCGTAAAAACGAGACATAAAAACCGGCGTAAAAAAAGTTTAAAATGCACGCGTCAAAACCGGTGTAAAAAATTTTAAAATGCACGCGTAAAAACCGGCGTAAAAAAGTTTTAACCCGGCGCGTAAAAAAAGTTTATAACATGCGCGTAAATAAAGTTTAAAATGTACGCGTAAAACCGCGCGTAAAAAAAGTTTTATACCGGCGCGTAAAAAAGTTTAAAACCACTCGTAAAAAAAAATTAAATCGGCGCTTAAAAAAGTTTTTATACCGGCATGTAAAAAAAGTTTTAAACCGGCGCGTAAAAAAAGTTTTAAACCGGCGCGTAAAAAAGTTTAAAACCGCGCGTAAAAAAAGTTTCTATATCGGCGTGTAAAAACGTTTTAAACCGGGTCGTAAAAAAAGTTTATAACCGGCGCGTAAAAAAGTGTAAACCGGCGCGTAAAAAAAGTTTTTTGAACCGGCGCGTAAAAAAAAGTTTTAAACCGGCGCGTAAAAAAAGTTTAAAATCGCGTGTAAAAAAGTTTATATACTGGCGTGTAAAAAAAGTTTAAACCCGCGCGTAAAAAAAGGCGCGTAAAAAACGGGGCATAAAAAACGGCGCAAAAAAACGAGGCGTAAAAAACGGTGCTAAAAGACGGCGCGTAAAAAAATCGGGCGTAAAAACGGGCGCGTAAAAAAACTGAATGTAAAAATAATGGCTTGTAAAAATGTTTTTTTGTAAAAAAAATCTTGAAAAACTTCGTTTTTGTTAAAAAAAAACGATTTCAGAATATTTTTTAATAAAATAAATCTGATTTTAATAAAAAACAATAAATATAATAAAACAAAAGGTAATAAAAAACAATAAATACAATAAGACAAAAAAAACAAATTTACCAAACTAACCTTTTGGCATTAAAATATAAAAAACATAATAAGACAAAGGGATTTAATTTTACTTTTAATCTTATACATCTATCATCTAAGATCCAATGGTTAGAAAGTGGTTCTCACGGTTCTCGCAACTGGAGGTGGTTCTCATTTTACCCATCCCCTATATATATATATATATATATATATATATATATTGGAGGGCTCAAACGAGAAGAAATTTTTTGTAAGAAGAAATTTCAACCAATAAGAAATTTTCTTCTCAAATGAACCTTCCCATATATATATATATATATATATATATGAAGAGAATCATGAGAAAGCTAGATATAAATGAGAAAATTATAAAAGTAACTAAAAAAGCAAAAAAAACATAAGAAACTTACAATTTTTTTTACAATTTTTATATAAAAAATCGTTGCTTTTCATGTATAGAAAAACTTTTTTCAAAAAAAAAAACTTGTAGTGTACATGTGCACTATATGTGTACTACACATGTGCATTATATGTTTTTTTTTATTTTTTATTTTTAAAATGTTTTTTTATATAATATATATAGTGATTTTTTATTAAAAAAATAAAAAAAAAATTGATATGTTTTTTTTTTGCTTTTTTAGTTAGTTTTTTGGTTTTCTGATTTAAACTAGTTTTCTCATGATACATCCTCTTTATATATATATATATATATATATATATAATATATATATATATATATATATACATAGTAATAATATTTGAATCGATAAAAATTATAAACTTAAAATGGTTGTACATATATACATACCAATGTTTTTAGATAATAATAGGTATTACATATTATTAAAAAGTGCATGTCATTTTTTGTGGTACCACAAATACCGCACAACGTATACATAACTTCGGAATTATTCTTATAAGCTCTAGAGGAAGACTTTTCAGGTCTTCGGTTGAAACAAGTCTTCCACTGCTGCAGTGCTGCTATGATATATTATTTATAGAAAAACACCAATACTGAATACTTTTCTCTAGCAATTTTTACATCGCTCTACAACCATCATGTTAACCTTCAGTATACCCTTCTTCTCACTGCTCCTCCTCTTCTCAGTCACCACTGCACAGTCATACAATGCTACCGATCGCTTCTTCATCGCCTGCGGTTCGCCCTCCTCCACCACCAGTTCTGTCCCGAGATGGGAGAGTGATGAGAATTCCAAATACGTGCCTTCAAACATCATCACCGCTTCGTTTTCGTCCCACCCCTTCCAACAAGATTCTTCGGTATCCGGAGGCCTCCCTTATACTTCTGCTAGAATTTTTAATGTTTCTTCGTTCACTTACACTTTTCCGGTGTCCCAAGGACCCAAATTCCTCCGCCTGCATTTCTATCCTGCCATCTACTCCGACCTCGAACCAGAACAGTCTTTCTTTTCGGTATCATCCAATGGCTTTTCACTATTAACCAACTTCAGTGCTTTCCTAGGCACCTCCTATTTGAAAAGGAAAAGCTTTGTCAAAGAATTCATGATCTATGTAACAGATACACAATTCCTAAACGTTACCTTTACACCCTCACCCAACTCATATGCCTTCATCAACGGTATTGAAATAGTTTCAATGCCAGAAAATCTCTACCACAACTCTAAGAAACTGAAACCTGTTGGGATAGCTAGCGGACCCGGTATTGACAACAAAACGGCGGTTGAAAATATTTACAGGTTAAACGTGGGTGGGCCACAAGCACCTGGTACTGAAGATACTGCTATGTACCGGTCATGGGATCGAGATGAAAATTACATATTCGGAGCAGCAATTGGATTGATGCCTTTTTATCGTCAGAAGCCAATTATGTACACCACAGAGACGCCGAATTTTACTGCACCTGAGATAGTTTATCAAACCCAAAGGAGTATGGGCAATCTCTCTGACAAGTACAATCTCACTTGGATACTTACCGTTGATTCTGGGTTTTATTACTATTTCAGGCTCCATTTCTGTAACATTATACCACAATACACCAAAAGAGGTCAGGTGATTTTTGAAGTCCTCATTAATAACCAAACTGCTGATGATGAAATTGATCTGTTCTACTTAACTCAAGGTAGCGGGTATCCTGTATACGAGGATTACGTTGTGTTTGTCAATGACCCGAATGGAAACAGAGGCAAGCAAGATTTGTGGGTCACAATGCGTCCTAATCGTGCTTCTGAAGAATATCTTGATGCTTACTTAAACGGTTTGGAAGCCTTTAAGCTAAGCACGGATAGAAGTCTTGCAAGCCCAAACCCAGAACTTAGCTCTACAACCCCGCCAACCGGGCAGACAAGTACTGGAAAAAGGAACAAGAACAAACCTCCATATGCCGTCATAATTGGAGGTATTGGAGGAGCATTAGTTTTATTGTCTATTTTAGGTCTTATAATTTTGCGGCAACAAAGGCGAGTCAAACACTATAGTGTGACCGAAGACAAGTCTTCACATTCAACACTGCCATCAGATCGATGTCGTCGGTTCTTACTAAAAGAAGTTAGAGCAGCTACGAATGAATTTAATGACGATTTTGTCATTGGCATCGGAGGGTTTGGCAAGGTGTACAAAGGGTACATAGACAATGCTGCAACCGCTGTCGCAATCAAACGGCTCAATGAATCATCCAACCAAGGATTTCAAGAATTCCATACGGAAATAGGGTTCCTGTCTAAACTACGCCATGTCCAGTTGGTCTCCTTGATTGGATATTGTCAAGATGAGGGAGAGATG
The DNA here is from genome assembly GCA_947069175.1 of Scalesia atractyloides. Lineage (NCBI taxonomy): Eukaryota > Viridiplantae > Streptophyta > Magnoliopsida > Asterales > Asteraceae > Scalesia > Scalesia atractyloides. The sequence continues at coordinate 24,458,226 of CAMTDV010000014.1, read as the reverse complement.
ATACTGGTCTATGATTACATGGCTCATGGGACTCTACGGGAACATCTATACAAGACAGACAAGCCTCCTCTTTCATGGAAAAGACGTCTACAAATTTGCATCGGTGCGGCCAAAGGTTTACACTACCTCCACACGTGTGCAAAACGTGCAATAATTCATCGGGATGTCAAGTCCACAAATATTTTACTGGATGAAAACTGGGTTGCTAAGGTGTCTGATTTTGGTTTGTCAAAGCTAGGCCCTAGAGATCAAGCACAAAACCATGTTAGCACGTTGGTAAAGGGTAGCATCGGGTATGTGGATCCAGAATATTACCGAAGCCAACAACTCACGGACAAATCTGACGTGTACTCATTTGGAGTTGTTCTCCTTGAAGTGCTGTGTGCAAGACCTGTAATGATTCAAGCGCTGCCCAAAGAACAAGTGAGTTTGGCAGAGTGGGGGAAGTCTTGTTATAGGACGGGGAGCCTGGAAAAAATAATTGATCCGAAGGTGAGGAGTGTGATTGCACCCGAGTGTTTACGGCAGTTTGGAGATGTGGCAATTAGATGCTTGAAAGAGCAAGGAAGTGAAAGGCCAGCCATGGATGACGTAGTTTGGGGACTCGAGTTTGCATTGGAGCTACAAGAAGCGGTTGAGAAAACGGTTGGTGAACCCGTTTATGAAAATCAAGAACTTCCATCTCTGATGGAAGGAAGGACGACAACAGCAACAGAGGATGATGATTCTGTGTTCACAGGATCAAGCGCCATAAGAATTGGCACGTCGTCAATTAGTAGCAGCGATGCAGGGTTCAAGTCGGAAACAGTTTTCTCCGAGCTACAGAAGCCAGTTGGAAGATGACATGCAAGTTGGAAATTTTGAGCCAACCCAAAAGTCAATGTTCTACTAGAAATATCGGGTGATATTTTATATGGTATATTCTCAGTCAAGTGTTTTATCTTTTAAATTTTGATCATGATGATTGCATTAGTATAATGGTGATGATTGTATGTAATTTGCATGGATCCTTTCCTTTACAAATTGATGTATAATAGCTGTCATGTAATGAATAAACTTCATACAAGTGTGATATGGTTACTACTTAATACTCCCTAAACCATAATTCCTAACACTTAAATCCTGATTAAGTTAAATTAAGGTGTTATTTGCTTGGATTACCACTAATGGTTGTCAAATGAGTGATATATCAGTTGTTTACCGAGATTCTATTCTACGATACCCCTTGCGAGTTGCAAATCAACTAACATTGAAGCCGTTATCAGATTATATGAGTGAAGGTAATGCAACTCCTTGATCTGTCAATCACGATACATAAACTATACACACGAGACTTTCTTACCATAATCATAGGGTAAGATTATAATAATAAATATCAAATAACATATACACATAATTATGACAAATGTATTGATATTTTTGTTATTTTTTACATATATTATAATTTTTTCCCTCACAATCGGATGGGGAGGAGGGAGCAACCTTCAAACCTTTAGTAAAGATGCAGGTGATCTGATAGTATGACGGTACATGTAACTAAGACGCGAACTTGTCCGCGAGCAACCTTCTCTTGAACAAAATGGATATCCATCTCGATGTGTTTCGTATGTTGATTTTGAACCAGTTCATAGAATTAAATTATGGCTATTACATTATCACAATACACCAATATAGCCTTGTGAACCAGACAATGGAACTCCAAAAGGAGCTTGCTTGGCCAACAAGACTCAAAAACAACATTAGTGGCCCCTCGATATTAGGCCGGCCTCCACGCTAGACCATGACAAAGTACGTTGTCGTTTAGAGGACCCGTTGTTGTTTAGAGGACCAAAGACCAAGAAAAACTCAATAAACAAAAGGGAATAAGATGGGTTCAGAAGAACAATACCTTAAAAGCTTATATTCTACAAAATTAATTGAAGCAACCGAAACAAGCCTCAACTGTATGACTTTTTTCAAAGTGAAGTTACTTATAGGCTTTTTATTGATTTATAAGTTGCATTGTGAGTTATAGAAGCATGTTCTGTTAGATTATAAAGAACTTATATTAATAAATATATTTGAACTGGAATACACAAGTAGTAAGATAATCATTAAAATAATGATGTATAAAATCAACATAAGATTCTTTTTAAGGGCGTCATTAAATTAAACATTATTTTGAGTTTACTATAAAGAAAATGAACATATCATCTATTATCGTTTTATTATTTATATAAAAGTACACCCAAACAATGACTAAGTTAGTTTCTTGCGATCTTAACAGCGCTATAGATGTTGTCAAAGTTGGAGGGCTCATGTATGTCGAAGAGATAACAAAAGACTTACTGGCCATTCTTGATTTCCATAAGAATACTTGGGGCATGGCTAATTTCTTCATCACTTGCAATCGGCTCCGGTTACTACAAGTCAAATTTACAAAACAAGCATAGCCTAGCATACTACCAATGGAAGTCTAAGAACTATGATGTTTTGAATGGGATGGACACTTAAAGGCATGTTTCATTTAGATAGTGGTATTCAGTGTCACCTATGTTTGGCTTAAACAGTCTACAAACAAATAAAAATTTGTAAATATCATTACAGCAAAAATTAGTAACAACACATTCATTAAGAACATTATATTGATATGAGATTATCAGAAGAAACAAATACAATGCCACTCCTATGACGCAAAACATCGAACACCTAGAGTGCATACACACTGCACCTCCAAATAATATCCAATCCTTGTAAAACGTTGAATATGGATAGTCGGACGAATCACGTTAAAAAAATTAGGAACATAAGAACACATAAATTGGATTAGAAGAAAAAAACCATACCGGATTAACATCGGTAAAATTAGGGTGATGCAGAGATATTGAATAAGAAAATGTGTAAAACAGGACGAATCAGGAGGTTGCGTACCTTTGAGAGACAAGGTTTACATGAAGAATTTGACAAGATGGGTTTAACCTCCGTGAGTAGGAACGGCTTTACTTCTCAAACAAAGCGACTATTTATTTTTAAACTCGGATTTGACTCATACGAGGGGTTAGGTGAGGAGCCCGAGTTCCACAACTATAGAAGAAGAATAGGATGGCAATCGAGCACAAATCTAATGGGTAAATCTAAACCCTAACACACTTGGGACGGGTTTGAAGCCTGGCAATTGGGCATGGGATCGGGTTAGGATTGGTTTTTTTTACGGTTTAGGGGCTATTTGTTTACCTCTGAATGAGCCTCTTAATTGTTCAGAACTCTTATTAATGGTTCAGACTGTTTGTTTCGTAAGTAGATGTCTAAATGGTTCAGACATTTGCCTCTGAATGGTTAAGCATTATACAGAGTCTGAATAGTTAAGACCTCTAATCTGAATTGGTCAGACATTTGCCTTTGAACGGTTAAGCATTATACTGGCTCTTAATGGTTCAGATCTCTTACTTGTTTAGCACTTAATGGTTCAGACCTCTTACTAGTTCAGCACTTAATCATTTAGAAGTTGCCAAACGGCCCCTTAGTCCGGGTTAAGATTTCGTAATATACCCAATTACCCGATAAAGTGTATCCACTTACACGATTGTATATTCGATATAATTTCTTTTATGTGTTTAAAGTATCCAATCATAGCATTCACATCCCTTCCATCATTTATCTCCAGTAATTACACTAATAATCATTATATTTTCTATCATATTTTCAATTAAATAATATTTTTTATACTTTTATCATTTTATTTTCGCTCTTCCCCACTTTCAATATATATTAAAATATTATAGAAAGTGAACAGTGTCTACTCGAATAAACAGATAAACAGTTTTATTTTCTCTCTTCTCCACTCATAACCATCACAGCTACTACTAATAATATAAAAAGCGCACTCAAAAATATTTAGTGAAAGGGACGTGAATGCTCTCGTACAGTTCATAGTCACACACACCCGAACACAAACACACACTCTTTCACCATTCACACACCCGCACCCATTAAAAAACAAACACACTCTCTTCCATTTCACTTTGGTTTATCATCTTCCTCTCTTAATTGTTTTCTCTCTTTAAAATCCAAACCTTTACTAAAATGGAACAGCCACTAGCTAGCGACATCTTGTAATTCCTGACATTGTTTACCTCTCTCACTCACATCTGAAATCTCTCTCTCTCTCTCTTCCGGTCTCTAAACTCTCCAGCAACCAAATACTACAACACAATTCTTGTCGGCGACCAAGAAGAACACCACCACCGATTGATGGTTCAACACAATAGATGATATCTTTATCTACAATTTCATGCTCTGAAATCAAAATCCAACCACAAACCTAAAATGGAAATTACCAACTCCGGCGACCCTAGCCCGTTTTTTTGGTAATCCATTCGTAGATCTTTATTTTTGCGATCTCACAAAACATTTGAAACGACGCGTCCTCTTCGCGGCCATGGTGGACTCTTTTTCGGAAAGCTTTTTAAAAAAAGCTATATAATACTGACGTGGTTCGCTATACTTATAAAATGATGGTTATTTTTAGGTTGTTTTATGCACTAGTTCAAATTTTAATATTTATTAAAAGCACGTTATAATACGATCACATTACAACTCACGTTGGGCAAGTGCTCCTATCGTTTGCGTAATATAGTGATGGTAAGATACTGAGGTCATCCAAGGATACACGAGTTTTAGTACTGAGTCGTCGTTAACGTCTAACCAAATCCAAAGGTTGAGTTTTAAGAAGAATAAATAAAAATAAAATGAAAAGAAAAATAAATGGCTCAAGAAGAATAAAAAGGGTAGCGATCAATGATAAGAAAATGGGTGTTTAGGATCCACTTACCTCTTGATGCTTTGTTAACTAGATCGGACCAAGGGATTGCAAGGGCTCGATTGTCAAATGAGGGACTATGTGTGAAAACGCGTATTATTGTGCAGTATCTAGGTCGGAATCCTAATATTAATTAATTAAATAGTCCAAGGGATATATGTTACTTGTTTCTATTAGTCCATCGGTGAGTCGTCAATTCCCATAAGGTCGTTACTTTTATATATATATCAAGTCCTTTACAATTTTGGGTTATCTCCGCGCAAAGGCAAAAGCTTACCCAACCTGAAGTCCCATCTAAAACCTTTAACCTCTGCTAAGAGCATCAACGTATTTTGACTCTACATATACATAGAAAACATGAGCAACCCAAGTTAATAGTGTCGCAAGATTATTGGTAGATATTAAGAATTAGGCGGTAATGGCGACACTACTATTTCACTCACTTTCAATAAACTGTTTTAATTAATTAAAGTCATTAACACACACACACCCCCCTTGTTTACCCATGATCTTCCTTAGTTAGCTTGAAATCAAGGGGATGAGTTTCCCCGAAACATCCTCAAAAATCTTGTCAAGAATAGCCATGGAAGAAGATATGATGAACTTGTAAGGATTATATAAATGATAAAAAGCTTGATTACACTAATGATTCTTGAGTTTTCCTAATGATTACAATGATTAAAGAGTGTGGTTAGAAGAGAAATGTGTGGTGGAGGAGGGGGGGGGGGGGAGAATGAGCATATGAAAATGGGGGAAATGAGCTTCTATTTATAGGCATTTGCAGGCGAGACACGGGTCGTGCCTGGTCATATACTAAGTAACTGAGGCATCGTACACACAAGTCGTGGTCAACTTTTTAGGCCCCATTAGATCTTCCAAATCTTACAAAAGCTTTTATGTGTCTTGTACTGCCGAGGCACGGGACATGCTTGGCTTCTTTCGCCTGATCTTCATGCGGTGGGATTCTTGAGGTGTCCAGATTCGAGGCACGGGTGTGTTTGCCAAGGCATGGGGCGTGTTGACTATTTCTTCTGATTTTCTATGTTTTCGTCCGATTTTGCTTCCTTTGTTAATCTTTAGTTATTTTTTCCTGGAAATTTAATATAAACAAATTTAAGCCTATTTTGAACATTTTGTTAACAAAACATATTAGAAACTGGTGATGATTTGACATAAAAACATGTGAATTTTTGCTCATGTCAAATACCATGTTGTACCTTTTATTTTATTGCTTTTTCACCACTCTAAAAATGACAAAAACTTCGAATTGGGAGGGCGATCCTCCCGGTTAACTGATCGTACCCCATGACGGTGCATTGTAGCACAAACATTGTTTTTAGTGTGTGTGTATGTGTCTAATGGGTTTAAGCTCCATGTAAACGAGTAAAGTCAAGATTAGTGGAGTAGGAACTTGTTTATTAAATCTAAAACTTACCTTGGAGTACTTTTTTAAAACTCTGATTTGACTCGTTCACCTATACTATATTATAATACACAAGAATGATGGGATTGTATTTTTATATTACATTTTAAGAGTTTAAGCGGCCAAAATTGTCTTTTAAGAATTTTAATACCTTAATTATTATTTAAACATACATGCCAATTATGTGATGAAATACAAAAAAAGTAACTGAATTATACTGATTATAAATACCATACATTACAAGTTCAGTTGGTTTAATTAATAAAAAGGGACAAAGGTCCATAACCAAAGTGGGGATGGCACAACTAATGGCCTCCTCCCCAACGAACGCCACCTCCACCGTCAGTGAAATTATGTGCTTTTACGTGTGGCTATTGTCTTACCTTTGGTTACGCATATCGTTTTTATCTATTATATTTGCTATCATTCCGTCACATATTACAAAAATAAAGTACGATGGTGTGGGCTACTGTTTATGTAAAGATACATGAAATTTTGTGATCTTATGTGCGTATATTTTCTAAACTTTGGTCACACTCACACATATATTTTTTTTTCTTCACGACATTTGATGTCATTCCGTCACACAAAAAAACAAAGTGGGGATGGCATGACTAATGGTTATGTAAAGCCACATGATATTTTGTAATTTTGAATGTGGCTATTATCTAGGGCTGTTCATGAGCCGAGCCGAGCCGAGCCGAGCCAAGCTCGGGCTCGGATTTGAAACCGAGCTGAAAATCTAAGCTCGGGCCCGGCTTGGTTTTAAACCGAGCTAGCTCGGCTCGGCTTGGTTTGGCTCGATTTTATAAAGAAAAATTAATATATACCTCTTAAATTTCGGTAGCCTAAAATATTATTCAATACTTTAAGAGAATATATTCAAAATATGTTCAACCTAACATATTACAAACTAAAATTAAGTTCAACAACGCAAAATAAGTTTTAGTTTCAATGAAATACAATATTAGTCAATTAGTATGGTAATCAACCTTCAAATATGTCGTAGATATCAGATTACAAACCTATATAATCAGTTTTTTTGTAATATATTATAATGTATATAAAATAAAAATTTATTATAAGTAAAATAATCCGAGCTAAACCGAGCCGAGCTACAAAGCGAACCAAACCAAGCCAACTCGGCTCGTTACGAGCCGAGCCGAGCTAGGCTCACTTTCTAACCGAGCCAAGCTGGCTCGGCTCACTTTGAAACCGAGCCATATCAAGCGAGCTTTTTCCGAGCTAAATCCGAACGAGCTTCGAGCGAGCTCCGAGCTGCGAGCTTTTAGAACAGCCCTACTATTATCTATGTTTCGGTCACACATAATTAAAATTCCCCATGACATTTGCTATCAGTCCATCACACAAAACAAAACAAAATGAAGATGGTGTGGCTAATGGTTATGTAAGGCCACATGAAAAATTAAAATCTTTAGTATGCCTATTGTCTAACATTTGCTCACACATAATTATTTTATAACCATAACGTTTACTATCATTCCATCACACAAAAAAAACAAATTAACGATAATGTGGCTAATGGTTATGTAAAGTCACATGAAATTTTGTAATTATAAGTGTGAGTATTATTTAACCTTTGGTCACACACATTTACTATCATTCTATGTTACCGTTTATGTCGCAACCCCGACCCCACCCCGGGAGCAGGAGCCGTGAACCAGTCAAGTGGTACCGGTGTTCGTTAATTTGGCAACGGAATTAAACATCAGGATCGTAGTTAGGAAATAAATATCAGAGTTTCAAAACACCAAACTTTTATATTAAACAAATGGGGTAGAACCCAAGTTTCTATTACAACATATTTATAGGGACAAACCCTAATTTATGGAAAACATAAACTCCTTTTTATTTAGGTAACTTTTTAGCCCCTTTTCTAAGCCTTAAGTGCTCTCCAGCTGGCTTCTATTAGCTTCACATTAAGTTACTTGAAACGCGTTTTAAAAACATTTTGTCAGCAAGAAATACTGGCGAATCCATCTCAGTTTTATCAAAACAAGTGATTATACTTTACAGTTATCGAGAGCATCCGCATTTACAATGTTTATATCTACACAATTACTCATTCAGTACTGTCAATCCTGACTTGTGGGTCATATTACTTTGGGTCCTGTCACCCAATAGTAACGGTTCCTGTCACATTCCCGTGACTGTGGACTAGTAATGTATACAAAATGTCACACCCCGACCCGCAGCGGAAATAAGAGTCGAGGCATAATTGGGTTATCACCAAAGCACATGACATTTACTATTATGTTTCATAATTAAATGAAGTCAAAGTTACATTTTTCAAACCTCCAAACATGTTCATTCAATACAAGGGAAAATAACCAAACATAACAATTCCAAAAAAAACTAAATCGTTTTATTCTTCTAATCCAGGTCCTATGTGTTCCTAGCTGCTGCTGGTTCACCTGTATCATGTGTAAAATGGGAGGTTTTGGGTCAACATAAGTTGGCGAGTGAACCTTATTAGATAAACATTTGATAATGATTTTATGGTTAGTTTATCATTAAAATATTGTGCATAATCATAAAAGAGCAAATGTAAGTAATCAAACATTGGCATATAGCAGTTACAATTTTAATACACCATAACATTTGATAGCATACATGATCATACCAATATCATACGATAACTAACATAAATGAACTGTGCGCTCAAGGCTCAATCAAACGGAGCCGAGCGTATTGCATGAACTGGAAATGTAAATTGAACTGTGCGCTCAAGGCTCAATCAAACGGAGCCGAGCGTATTGCATGTATTGAAATGTAAAATGAAATGACCGATCAAGGCTCAATCAAACGGAGCCGATCGTGCGGGCACGCCACAGATCAACCGCATAATAAAATGGGGATCAAACTCAACCTCATGGATGGGGAGCTGCGGCCTCGGCAATTGTATGTACTGAAATAATAATTTGCATTCAATAATAACTACTTTAACAGCAACAAACTAATACACATGTCATGATATGATGTATGCACAATAGTTTCGTTATAATATGTAAATAAACAAAGACACATGATACACCCCAAAAACGTGATTAAAACGGGGAATTTGAAAGGTTCACTCACATTGGGTGCGTTGAATTGAAGATGGTGAGATGCGCACGATTTAGATGAGCGGATCGACGAGGAATACTAACCTAAATAATAATGGAAAAGTATATTAAATGGATGGATTTTATTAAGGATTTTTAATGGGATTTTTAGATATATTTTTGTGAGTTTATGGTTATTTTCTATCTTTAAAAATGTTATTTTTAAGTATTTTTAATTGATTTTTAAATTAAAATAAACAAATAAATATATATAAAAATATTATTATTTTTTACTGTTTGACCATTGACCGTTGACCGTTGACCGTTGACCGGTTCGGTCAGCGGTAAATGTTGCGCCAAGCGGGATTCGAACCGGTGACCTTCCGTTCACATGCACGTAGCTCTACCAACTGAGCTACGTGACTAACCCGTTAGAAACTCAGTTTTAATTATATTTATATACTTATTCGAATTAACCAAAAATTCCTTTATTTTGCAAAAACGTTTTAATTCCATGGACCGGTGCTTGTGACGGGATTCGAACGCGCGACGTGAAGTTTATTTTGCACACAGTCCACCGCTGGACTGTGTGTCTAACCCGGTTATATTCTTGATTTATATTATACTTAACAACTACCTGCTCTAACCCGGTTAGTTCATGATTAAAAAGGAATGTTATTACGTAAAGCGTGTGCGTAGTAAGGATCGAACTCGGGACGTGAATATGAAATTTGCACACAGTCCACCGCTGGACTGTGTATCTAACCCGTTTGTAAACCGGTTTTTAATTACTCTTATACTCTGATATCACTTCATCTTCTTCGTCGAATTACACGGTCAGCATAGTTCGACTGGTTAAGTTTAATTTTGTGATTTACAAAGTTCTTAGACACTAACAGTAATTCAAGAGTAAGGAATGGAGAGAGTTTAAAGAACAGAATTTACCGATTGAAGATAATCACAGAAATCCGGCGAAGGTTCGTCGGCACTGGAAATGAACTCCGACTGTTGAACCAATTAACAGTGTGGATCGATTAATCATAAAGTTAAATCACCTAAACAAGGTTTAAAAGGAGTGCAGGATATCTTACCAGTTCACAGTGGGATTCCGGCAATCTCAGGAACTTTCCGGCGAAGGTAAGATTTCCGATAAACGTTGGCTAAGATTGATTCTGATGATGGAGTTGTGTTAGAGATTGACTAATCACATGTTTTAAACAAAAAGAGTCTAAGGAATTACCGTGAGAATGTGAGTCCCGGTTTTCCGGTGATTTGCAGAAAAATTCCGGCGATCTGATTCAGAGAATCTTTCGGTTCAGAAACTTGACGAAAATGAAATTGAGTGTTGTTGTGATAGTTCTGAATCGTGTAAATGAACTGGAGCTCGAATTAAATCAGAAATTTATGAAGTTTTCGGTTTCAAAAGCCGAAATGATAAGGTTTAAAGTTAAATCAATTCTGACTTAATTGGAAACCGTCGCACATCGGTTATAACTGAAATTGTGAGGTAAACAATCGATTTAACGATTGGTTTGCCGATTATCGGTTTTCAGTTGTTAATATTGATTAAACTGAGTTTGTGTATAAGTTTCTTTTGTTTTCATATAGTTAACAGAAAATACATTGTGGCGGAGCGGTTTGGGGAAAGGAAGTTAAGTCTTGGCACTCAGCTGACCGGGTTCGAGTCCCGGCAGCTTCAAATGTTTTTTGTTTATTTTATTTTAACTTTTTATCAAATATAATTTTTATAGTTTAGTTTATTTATTAATTATGTAACGTTTAAACTCAAAATAATCATAAATAATTAATGTACTTTCATAACTTGGTACTTGATTACAAAACGGAGCGGGTTTTGGAGACCCGATTTTTACAAATGTTACACAAAACCCCAACATGCCGGCAGTAATTATAGAATACATATACTCAATTACTGTTAAGCATAATTAAATCATTTGAGGTTTTTGGTAACACATTTTGACTCACAAAAAGATTTACAAAAAGAGAATTTACTCGCCTTGAACACTTAGGTATTCCTACGGAGTTTCTGGTGACAATTCTTAATTACTTCCTGGAATTTCTATTAAAACATACAATGCACATGTGTTAGTAAATTAACCCAAGTCACTTTAACCATACAACACGCGACAGAACTCCAACGAGCTTAGTCAGGCAGAGCCTGGACATGCGTTGGCGATTCTAGATCAATCGGGTAGGGTGTTCATACAACACGATATAGGACTCCAACGAACGTAGTCGGGTAAAGCCATGACATTCGTTGGTCCTAAATCGGGTAGGATAGTGAATTAGTGATCGGGGTTTAAGATATTTACAGCGGGCAGCGTTTCGCAGGTTTAGGGGTTTAGGGGGGGTGTTGCGCGGAGAAACAGAGATTCAGAGAGTATACGATCGATTCAGAGGATCGAAAGTGAGCGACGATTTTTGTCCTAGGCTGCTCCTTTTATACCCGAAATTGACTTCCCCCGCGCGTCGCATGGGATGCCGGGTTCCCTCTCGCGTGGCGCCAGAGACACCTAGCTAGGCTAGGTCAGCCTGGTCACAAGTGTAGGGTTGCCACATGGCGCGAAACGGTGACACGTCACCTGGACGTCTCCCGCGTGTCGTGGGAGATGCCAGGGATCCTGGCGCGTGTCGCCTGGGACGCCCTGGTGGAATTTCTTCGTTTTTCGCGTCGGGTCTCGTGGTGCGTGTCCGGTTCGTCGATTACGGTTCGTTTTACTGGGTTTATGGAGAGTTGTTACAGTTTATATTTAATTACGCATTTTATTTTCAATTTTTTTCTTTTGTAAAATAATTAACATTAGAAAACCTAACTTACAAATTATATAAAGAATAACAAATCAGAATCATTACACCAGTTCCCAACCTAGATACTAAAAAATCCATGTGTTGGCTTGGTTTTATCTTCTTCTTCATTGCTTCTTTTCTCATGCCATCTATCGTTGTTGGTGCATAATTTCTGATTGATGATTATCAGTGAATGAAAGATTTGATGGCAATAGTCAAGGGGGAGTTTGTTGGTGCATGATTTGTAATTGTTGCTATGCAAATGAAGTTAAAGGTTAGGTTTCATGTGAAACCCTACGAGAGGTTTCATGCAAAACCTTAAGAGAATTCACTAGTGGTGACTAGTTAAATTTCATGACTTATCCAGACCGCAATATGTTGTAATTAGTGTTTGGGTTGTATAGATTTCTAAGGGCCCAAGTTAGAAAGCCCATAAGAAACCTCCCAACACTATAAATAGAGGTGACCTCTTCATTTTTTAGGATAGTTGTTGGTGTGAGTCACCAACCCTAGGCGAGCTCACACAGGGTTGGACAATGGGTGTTAATGTAAAGATATAAACTCTTTCTATATGCAATTTGTGTTGATTATTAATGAAACCAGTTTCTACATCTTCTGTCATGTTCGTTTTTGTTGTTTGTTTGGCTAATACCACCCGAACCCGATTTTGTTAAATTAAGAGTTATGTGAGCTTTGTTTATCGATTTGCGCGTACTTACACGTGGTATTAGATCTAGATTATCGAATCGGTTGTGTCTAACAACCAATCAATTCACATTGCTCTTGATTCGGGGCTTAGATCTTGAAATCCGATAGAAGATGTTAAGGTACGAAGAAAATGGGTTTTTGGTTGATTTGAGGCATTTTAGTGGGTTTTGGGGTGATTTGATCATGTTGGATTGTGTTTTGGGTGTTATTGGTTACGTTCTACTAGTGTTTTTGGTGGATTTCGTGTTATTTTGCAAGATTTGTGGATATTTCAAAGAACTTAGCTAAAGAACTAGGGTTGAACAAGGAAGAACTGATAATTCTGATCAAAGTGTAATTTTTTACTGTTATACCGAAATTTTAATAGTTTGACTGAAAGAGTACTTTCGGCTACATTGTTTTACCGAAGTTACCATCCTCGGGTTTTACGAAGTCTTGGGATGAAAAACAAGGTTGGAACGCCGAATAACTAAAATCTCCGTGTTTGAGGAAGTTTCTGTATATCGAATTTTCCTTCCAATCTGAAATTGCAGGGTTACCAAAATTTCCTTCTACACCGAAATTTCCTTTGATACCGAAATTTGTTTGGTTACCGAAATATCCTTCCATACTCAAATTTTGTTTGTTACAGAAATTTCCTTGGTTACCAAATTATCATTGTTTACCGAAATTTCTACCAAAATATCCTTGTTTACCAAAATTTCCACCAAAATAACATTGGTTAATTACCGAAATTTCTATCAAAATATTGTTAAATTTCCATCACTATTGAGAACTTTTAGCCACAATCAATAACATTGACCGTGACCGTAAATTACTTATAGTTATTGATTTTTTTCCTTTTACTATGTGGCTAATAAAGAATACTCTTTGGTCACACAAATTCGTTGTGGCCATATGTATTATCTTTAGTCACCAAAAACCTATTGTGGCGTGGTGTCAAAAAGTATTAAATGGGGTACAAATCTCCAAAAACCAGTTGACATTTTATAATATGTGGTAAGATGATGACTATATAACAAACTTTATTTAAGATGGGGTACAAATTCTCCATGTTGGGACCTCCTACTAGACATCAACCAGTTAGTAAACCTGACATGCATGATAAAAGACAGCAACACTAAGGGAATCCTAGTTTAGTTTATGAGCAACAATTAATCATTTTAGAAAAAGTCTGTAAAGATCGTTTTAGACTTGCTAGACATCAAATAATAATTGTCAATCGTCAGTCATCAACTATCAATACCAAACACATAGTTTTCAAGCGAACTCCACTAGCAATTGCTTGACACAAACCCAAACAAGTTTACACGGTATAAGACTCCATTTTCTCCACATCGTTACGCTCACAAGACTCAGTAGTACATTTTCATTAATAATCATCAAATTATTTTACATCAATTATCAATCATTCAGCTTTTAAGCTCTAATATTAAACGTGTGACATCAAGTAATAACAAGTAATAGCTAACAATCATTCAGAGAATGTAACACTCTAAGGTGGTATACATATGACCATACTATAAATTAGCAACTCGTTGTTGCTTATGGTGGTTGTACCCCAAGTATGGAGAGTTTTTTCGTAAAAAAATGATTTTTCACTTTTAACCCAAAGGTTTTCATTTTTTGCATTTTAACCTTTTTGAATTTTTTTAACTTTTTAAACCCTTTTTATTTACAACTTTGGTCCTCTATACTTTTCATCTTTCACGAGTTATTTGTTTTACGTTTCTTTCTATTTTTTGCGAGTTAACACGCCACAATGTGCTTGTGGGGTTCAATGTTTTTTGGTCCATTTTTTCACATTTGACAGCCTGTCGCAACGCGTCTATTTTCCCCTTCATGACAAGTTCGCCGCAACGGGTGAGTCCTAGATTGACTTTGTTATCTTTTCAACATTTTAATTTTTTGTCTAATTTCGTCTCATTAATGCACTGCAACGGGTGGGCTTGGTTCGATGATTTTACGTCTGTTTTTCGTTCGATGTTATTTTTTCCTTTTTTATTTGTTTTACTTTTTAAGCTTTTCTAATGTTGAGGGTCGCTGACAGTGATGTAGCATTGATGCTACTTGGCATGGTTTTACGAATGTTTTTAACCTATTAAGTTTGTTATAAATACTTTGTTTCAAGTTTACTACTATACTTTTCTTAAAAAACTAAATTTTTATGTGCATATTTTGTGTACGTGTAGGTTAATGTACCAACAATTGTATATATTTATAATATGATTATAACTCGATTTATGAGTACTTTTGAGGAAATTTATGATGGAAACACTATCTAAATCGTTCTTTTTCAGTTTTAAAATATTTTTAGGTCAAAAATAAAAAAAGAAGCAGAAGTTTCCAAGAAGCACACGCATGGACAAGAGTACTTTTGGAAGAATCAGAATAACTTGGTGGACAAGAGAAAAAACGGCAGGCACGCCCGTGCATACATATGCACGACCTTACCCCATAAAAGACAAATTAGATAAAGACAAAATCTCGAGACCAAAGTACACTTGTTGCTACCATTGTTGGGACACATCACCATGCACGACCGTGCATGGATTGGCACCCCCATGCCCAGGACCCCGAGAAAGAGAAAGGACAAATTCTCAAAGCTGAGTCTCAAGGACAAGCACGATCCTGGGCATCTATGCACGCCCGTACACCCCTACCTTTGATTAGCCTATAAATACTGACCTCATTTACTCATTTGAGGCATGCCCTTCTTTGCTTTGTTGTTCCTTGGCGTGCTATAGCCCCAAGGATGATAGATTTATGCCTCTAAGGCCTTTCTCTCTCACCTTTGAAGGCTCTAGTCACTTGGAGAAAGTGTGGATGATTCATGAAGCTTGACTAATTAATAGCCAAATATGTCACGATCATGATACTTCCTAGCCCCCTTTGCTTGGAAGTGAGATGTTGATCCTTAGGGAAGACCTCCATGCCAATCGAGACCTCTAATACGTTTGATAATCCATGTTAAGAAGAAAGCACCGTTAGATTATTTCACTAAATATATGTAGTAGACGAGAGTTGGGAGACACCTTGTTACACACATACCTGCACCTGAGCTATAGTTTGAAGATCATAAAGAGTGGTAATCGCCAATGGTAAAAGTGTTTCATATGGTTATAATCTCTATGTCTTCTCAAACTCTTGGATTAGTTAATCTTATTAATATAGTATTTTTATCTTATTTAAAGTGTTTATCTTTTACTAATTCTCGGTTTATTATTTTTTGTGAAAGCACTTTAAAACTAAATGAACTTAACATCGTAATTTAAATATATTAATTTAACCTAACTTAACTTGACTAAGGTGTGTGTACGGCTTCTGGTACCCGTAATCAAATTTGGTGTTCTTGATAACCTTGGGAGGTGAAGCTTATTAGTACACTCATGGCATGTAACAACCCATATACTAATAAGAGAAATCCAAACTTGGCCTATCAAGATTATTATTATTTTGTAGACTTCTAGTATTGAACCAGATTCGGGTCACAAGCTTTTGGTATCGAATCAGATCTTGGGGTAATAAAAGTCTTATGATATTTCATTAAGATCCTTTAGGGAAAGGTTCTTGTAATGCACCAAGGTCCTATTGGGGGCTAACAGTTAAGATAATAAATTAATGAGGGAATAAGGCAATCCGGTGGAATATAAGATAACCGGTGAAATGAGTCCTATTTGGCAACTTAATTAATTTGATCTCTAAATCACTTCGGCAATTGAAAAAACCCCAAAATGTGATCCCATTTGTTAAGTTTGAAATAAAGCAATAATTAATTAAGTTCTAAAAAGATAAAATAACCAAGATGGCTTTTAATCAATCTTGTTGTGGCATCGTTTACTAGTTGAAAGGCTAGTGAAGGTTCATTATGGACATATTTCCAGACTAGTCTATGGATACGTTGCAACAAGATTGAGGGATGTTGGCAACCGGACGAAGGAAGCCACATCAAAAATATGTAAAAGATAAAATCGAAGACTTACATATTTTCCTCATTTTATAGAATAAACTATGTTGATTAAGAAAGACTTATCTAGGGGTCCTACATTACTATTTTGGTCTATTAAACTAACTACAAATAAGATGGTCACAAAAATAATAAATGGGTGAGTAAGGAAGCGTGTTTCTTGGACGATACTTGGTTC
The DNA here is from genome assembly GCA_947069175.1 of Scalesia atractyloides. Classification (NCBI taxonomy): domain Eukaryota; kingdom Viridiplantae; phylum Streptophyta; class Magnoliopsida; order Asterales; family Asteraceae; genus Scalesia; species Scalesia atractyloides. The sequence goes on along the minus strand of CAMTDV010000014.1, from coordinate 24,441,282 downwards.
TTATCTAAAGGTATACTATACGGATGTGTTCTCTGCTCGCTGTGTGTAATGAGTTTAAATAAAAGTCATTTTTATAAATTCAAAACTAGATAATCGTGTTTGAAAGTTATTAAGTTAACGCAATTATGTGTGATCAATATTATTAAATTAATACACCTAATACACACGATATAATAGGTATAAATATGATTTGCTCTACGTTTCGACGTAAACTTTTTCTACAAATGAGTTAGCTTAAATATAATGCGTTATTGTTTAAAGAAACTATTTTTACGTGCATATTTTTATGTATGTTTCGGTATAAATTTGAGTTGTTCTACGTTTCTACGTTAATTTTTTTTGGAAATGAGTAAAGTCAAATATAATATGTTTTTGTGCTTGTTTTATGTATGTTTCGTAATTTTTGTTTCGAACCGATTTCAAACAAATTGTGGTTTCTTTTTCCCTCTTTTTTCAAAAGCTCTAATTAATTCCTATTCACTACATGTGTTAATTTTTCCATTATACATGTTACGTTTTCTATGTATGAGTCAGGTCACATATAATACATTATGATTCGATAGTATAAATTTGATTTACTCCACGCTTTGATCCAATCGCAATGATTATAAAGGTTACATTGAGTTAAATCGCTGAAATGCATATTTCATATGGTTAATGCATCACATAACATTTGGAGTAATTCATTCAATGTTTGCGATGGACCCACGCTGCAACGCAAGCTAGTCTTATTGCTAGTTAGCACAAAATAATAAAAAGAAGAGCATCTTGAACACACATGAAGTATAACTGTGTATACTGTAAACATGATGTGTTAACCTTCCCTAAACCCCGGTCAATCAAGTCAAACTTGGGAAAGGTTCACATGTGAAAGGGGTCAACCACACAAACTGCGAATACTACAAGTATTCGTGAACACTAGACCATTTGCAAGTACTTCAGGTACTCACAATATAGAGTATGCGGGAACCCTATCGTGCATAGTTTGTGCATACTGAACTCGACTACTCTAACTTTGTGCACATACTTAGTACATCGTCCGGTACTAGGTTGTTTGCGAGTACTTCTAGTATTCGCATCTCATGGACAACGATGACTATTAGCAAGAACCATTAGCGCATACATCAACTTTATCTTATTCACGGCACTCCTATGCAACCCACATAACCTAAGTTTGTCAACTTGCCAAAATTTAGCATTAGACCTGATTTTTGCAATACTGGCTATTTTGATCCCTCAACTTTTAGTGACCTGACAGAAAATCTGGCCAACAATAGAGACGAAATTTTGTAATTCACTTAAAAAAATAAAATAGGAATCAGTCAAAATAAGGGTTTTAGGTATGTAGCGGCATAATTCCACTATTATTTCATCCTAGCTTAGATTTCAGCTTTTCTTTTTTCTTTTATTTATGCCTAAATAATGTCATTTTGGTGGACCCATTGCACTCCATATTTCTATAGCCATACATTTTATTATCCTATATCAATTATTGACTCATTCAAATAGATTTTTCTTCACATACTTGAAAACGACATAAATAATTCCGGTTTCCAAAATCGGACTAGACCCGTCAGTCGAAATGTTTAAAACCGGAGAAGTCATCTATTTATTTTCAATCATTGAACAGTTGGCCCTTGAACCGGCTGGTTAATTTTACGATAGATAAAGAAGCTAGAGCCAGTGAGAATATCTTTTTTCCAGAACAGCGGAATCAAATTTTCATTAACACACCCGGAACTAAGAAGCTGCTAGAAACTGGAAAACATTACATCCAAATCTCCTTTTAGTCTACATCAAAATTATACCATATTCTCCAATCTAGTTTTTATTGCTTCTAGAGACGGTAATTTATAAAACAAATATACAGTTTAGATATAGTCTACAAAACATTTTAATCCACACAAATTAATATCTACTAAGCATATCACTTTCTATAGTACACCTCATCATAACACCACAATGTATACATAACTTTTGAATTAGTCTTATAAGCTGTTGGAGAAGACCAAAAGACTTTCCAAGTCTCCACAACTCCACTTGAAGCAAGAAGACAATATGACCACTACCCCTATGATATATACAAACACCATCAATTAATATTCTCTGATAATTCAAGCAATCACACTACTCTTCAACCACTATGTTAATCTTCAGTTTACCCATCTTTTATGTGCTCCTCCTCTTCACCATCACCACTGCACAACCATACAACGCCACCGATCGCTTCTTTGTTGCCTGCGGTTCATCCTCCTCCCCCACCACTTCTGACCCGAGATGGGATAGTGATCAGAATTCTAAATTTGTGCCCAACAACATCATCACCACTTCTTTTCCTTCCACTCCCTTCCAACCAGATCCTTTGGTATCAGGAATCCTCCCTTATACTTCGGCCCGAATTTTTAACGCTTCTTCGTTCACTTACAGATTTCCTGTCTCCGAAGGCCCGAAATTCCTCCGCTTATATTTCTATCCTGCCACTTACTCTGACCTCAAACCAGAACAATCTTTTTTCTCAGTATCATCCAATGGCTTTTCTCTATTAACTAACTTTAGCGCTTTCCTAACCGCCTCCTTTCTGGCTAACGCCCGCTTAGATGCAGGAGTTCATGGTCCCCAGGTTCCAAACTTTGTCAAAGAATTCATAATCTATGTAAAAGATGTACAATTCCTAAATGTTACCTTTGCACCAGAACCCAACTCATATGCCTTTATCAATGGTATTGAAATTGTTTCAATGCCCGAAGATCTGTACTTTAACTCTATGAACCTGATACCTGTTGGGATGACTACAGCACCGGATGTTACAAACGACCAGGTGCTTGAAAATATTTACAGGTTAAACATGGGTGGGGGACAGATATCTGGTAGTGGAGATACCGGTATGTACCGGTCATGGGATCCAGATAATAACTACATATACGGAGGAGCCATCGGGTTGACACCTTCTTATGGTCAGAAGCCCATTACTTATACCACGGAGACACCGAATTATACTGCACCAGAGCAAGTTTATCAGACCCAAAGGAGTATGGGCAATCAGTCGGACATGTACAATCTGACTTGGATACTTTCTGTTGATTCTGGGTTTTATTACAAGCTCAGGCTCCATTTTTGCAACATTATACCACTGTACACAAAACAAGGTCAGGTGGTTTTCAAGATCTTTATTAATAATCAAACTGCTGATGAGGAAATTGATCTGTTCCACTTAACAAAAGGTACAGGTTATCCTGTATTCAAGGATTATGTTGTGTTTGTTGATGACCGGTATCGCAACAGAGGCAAGCAAGATATGTGGGTCGCTATGCATCCTAATCCCAATACTGAAATATATTATGATGCATATTTGAACGGTTTGGAAGCCTTTAAATTAAGCATGGATAGAAATCTTGCTAGCCCAAACCCGGAACTTAGCTCTACAACCCCACCAAATGGGCAGACAACTACTGTAAAAAGGAACAAGAACAAACCTCCATATGCCGCGATAATTGGAGGTATTGTAGGAGCGTTAGTCTTGTTGTCTATCTTACTTCTCATAGTTTTCCAGAAACGAAGACGAGTCAAAGATTATGGTGCCGCCGAAGACAGGTCATCATACGGGCCAGCGTATAGTGAATCAAAGTCTTCACATTCAACACTGCCATCAAATCGATGTCGTCGCTTCACACTTAGAGAAGTGATAGCAGCTACAAATGAGTTTAATGATGATTTCGTCATAGGCAAAGGTGGGTTTGGTAAAGTGTACAAAGGGTACATGGACGATACGGCAACCGCTGTTGCAATCAAACGACTAAATGAATCATCCAACCAAGGTTTACAAGAATTCCATACAGAAATAGGGATGTTGTCTAAACTACGCCATGTCCAATTAGTGTCGCTGATTGGATACTGTGAAGATGAAGGAGAGATGATACTGGTCTACGATTACATGGCTAATGGGACTCTACGGGACCATCTGTACAAGACAAACAAGCCTCCTCTGCCATGGAAAAGACGTCTTAAAATTTGCATCGGTGCAGCTAAAGGGTTGCATTATCTCCACACGGGTGCAAAACGTGTGATAATACATAGGGATGTCAAGTCCACAAATATCTTACTGGATGAAAATTGGGTTGCTAAGGTATCTGATTTTGGTTTGTCAAAGCTAGGCCCTAGTGACCAAGCACAAAACCATGTTAGCACGGTAGTGAAGGGTAGTATCGGGTACGTGGATCCCCAATATTACCGTAGCCAAAAACTTACAGACAAATCTGATGTGTACTCATTTGGTGTTGTTCTACTTGAAGTGTTGTGTGCAAGACCAGTTATGATTCCCGGGCTGCCCAGAGAACAGGTGAGTTTGGCAGAATGGGGAAAATATTGTTATCGGAAGGGGACCCTGAATAAAATAATTGATCCAAAAATAAGGAGTGAGGTTACACCCGAGTGTTTAAAGCAGTTTGGAGTGGTGGCATTTAGTTGCTTGAAAGAGCAAGGAAGTGAAAGGCCATCCATGGACGAAGTAGTTTGGGGGCTGGAGTTTGCATTGGAGCTACAAGAATCTTCTGAGAAAACAGTTGGTGAAGCCGTGCCTGAAAATCAAGAATTTCCGTTTCTGATGCAAGGGGCGGCAAGAGCAACAACGCCAACAACAGACGAAGATGCGTTCACAGGATCAAGCGCGATAAGAAATGGCACATCGTCGATTAGTAGCAGCGATGGAGGATTCAAATCAGAAACAGTTTTCTCTGAGGTTCTGAAGCCAGCTGGAAGATAACATGTAAGTTGGAATTTTAGAGCCAAACCACAAACAATCAACGTTATATTGTGGTAAAATTATATGTAATTTCCAGGGCTCTCTCCCTGTGCATATTAATGTTTAATTGGCACCATGTAATGAATAAATTTCATACAATTGTGATATCGTTCCCTAAACCCTTGTTTCCTTTTCTAGTAATTAAGAATATATGAGTGCTCGGGTTACAACTGATTGGTGTCAAGTGAGATTTATATCAGGATTAATCTACAAACCGCTCACGAGTTGCAAATCATCTAACATTGAAGCCATTGACTGATTGTATCAAGATGTAAGTTCATTGTGTTGTAATGTAACTATGCAATTCATGAGATATGATACCAAACCCAATAATTCAGGTTAGTTTAGGCCACGGTACATTGGCGCTTAGGGTCAGGCTGTGTCAGGATATCCCATGGTACTTTGCTACGTGGCAAGTTGTGTGGATTGCATGTTAACAAAGGACCACCAATTACATCTCCGCAGTCACTATTATGATGGTTATACCACATCCAAAGAATTTATATGTAGTTTTGTTTTATACTAATATAAGCAGTGTAGTTTTCAAAACCTGACTGGTTGAACCAATAATTGACAGAAGCATGTGTGTATTCCCTGCCTCCTTTCCTTCGTCTCTGATCAGGACTGGAGGGGCCGCTTGCCTCAACCTGACGGGACTGGGGTTGCAGGCCCGGCTAACGTGTCCGGTCATACACGTTTTGAAGATTATTCAAGCAATCACACTATTATTCAACTGCCATGTTAACCGTCAGTTTACACTTCTTATCTGTGCTCCTCCTCTTGGCCTCCTCCACCACCACCACCGCACAACCATTCAAAACCACTGAGCACTTCTTCCTCGACTGCGGTTCATCCTGCACCACCACTTCTGACCGGACGTGGGATGGTGATCAGAATTCCATATTCGTTCTACCTCCTATTTCAATAAGACCTCAAACCAGAACAATCGTATTTCTTAGTTTCATCCAATGGCTACTCTCTCTTTACCAAGTTCAGTGCTTTCCTAGATGCATTTTGGGTTGACACCTGTTTATGATCAGCTGAAACCGATTATATATACCATGGGGACACCGAATTATACTGCACCTGAGCTAGTTTATCAAACTCAAAGGAGTATGGGGAATCAGTCTGACAAGTACAATCTGACTTGGATACTTCCCGTAGATTCTGGCTTTGATTGCAATCTCAGGCTCCATTTTTGCAACACTATACCACAATACAATAATACAAGTCGTAAAGTGGTTTTCACGATCTTCATTAATAATCAAACAGCTGACGATGAAATTGATCTGTTCTATTTAACCCAAGGTAACGGGTATCCTGTATTCAAGGATTACATTGTGTTCGTAAATGGCTCCAGTGGCAGCAGAGGCAAGACAGATTTGTGGGTTGCAATTCATCCTAGTGGTGCTTCTCAAGAATATCATATACTGGATCAAAATTGGGTAGCTAAGTATCTGATTTTGGTTTGTCAAAGCTAGGACCTAGAGACCAAACACAAAACCACGTTAGCACGGTGGTGAAGGGTAGTATTGGGTATCGGGATCCCCAATTTTACCGAAGCCAACAACTCACGGAGAAATCTGATGTGTACTCATTTGGAGTTGTTTTGCTTGAAGTGATATGTGTAAGACCTGTTATCAATCCCAAGCTGCCCAAAGAAGAAGTAAATTTGGCAGAATGGGGACTGGGGAAAATCTTGTTACCAGAAGGGGACCTTGAACAAAATAATTGATCCGAAAGTAAGGAGTGTGATTGCACCCAAGTGTTTAAAGAAGTTGGAGAGGTGGCAGTTAGTTGCTTGAAAGATGAAAGAAGTGAAAGGCTAGCAATGGATGAAGTAGTTTGGGGACTAGAGTCTGCATTGGAGCTACAAGAAGCTGCTGAGAAAACGGGTGAAGCAGTGTCTGAAAATTAGGATCAACAACTTCCGTTTCTGATGCAAGGAGAGACAACAACAACAGAAGATGTGTTCACAGGATCAAGCACAATAAGAAATGGCACATCATCGATTAGCAGCAGCGATTGGGGGTTCAAGTCAGAAACTCTTTTCTCCGAGTTTCTGAAGCCGGCTGGAAGATGATACAGAAGTTTGAATTTTAGAGCCAAACCAACACAATTGGTGTGTTATTAGAAATACCTGGTGGTAAATTCTAGATTTTTAGTTCTCAGTCAAGTGCTTATCTTTTAAAATTTTATTTAATGATTGCATTATGCAATTTGCCTGAATCCTTTCCTTCACATATTGATGTTTAATAGCCATCATGAAAACAATTACTTCATTTAGTTATGATATCATCCATGCTATGTCCTAAACCCTAAACAATGCACACGTCATCATACGATCCTTATTATGTTTTCTAGTAATTATCGTGTTATCTGCTCGGATTACCACTAACTGTTGTCATGCGACAGATTTATACCAAGATTCAATCTACAAAACCGCTCACGCTCTTAAATCAACTAACATTGAAGCAATTGTATGAGTGTTTCCAGATGTATGTTCAAATGTTGGGATGTAACAGATGAAAATATACAATAAAGATAGGAAATACAAAAAAAAATAAAAAATTCTTAGGGTAAAATGTTGTGTTCTACAAAATGATTAGATGTCATCAAAAAATCCCAGTTGATCCTTTTTTTATATGTTGAATGGCCAATCCTGTACATAATCAGTTGATCATAACTTCATTTTAGTCAATTTTCATAATATTCTTTCTTCAGTGGCAACATGAAAAGACAAAAAAGGAGTTTGAAAATCAGGCAAGTAAGTTGGCAGTATTTGGAAGAGGGAAGAATTGTTATCTTTCTTCTTAAAACTTAATAAGGACATCCATTCATGAATAAACGCAGTCAACAAGTCAAAACTTGGTATGGCATATGCAGGGATGTTTCCTTTCATGGGTAAATATATTTAACATTATTGAATATCTGTATTTTTTAAGTCAACAAATATGTCTATTTTGGTGATTGTCGCCCGCAGACCCCACTGTGGGTTTAAATTCGTGCAAGTCGAGGTTAATTAAATGGTATTTTAGGTAAAAGAAAATTGCAGTTCATATAGAAGTTCCAACAATACCAACAGCCACGTAATGATTCAAAACAGCATTAAGAAGTTCAAAACTTCAAATATCAACACTAGAAGTTCTAGTATTGATAGTATTAAAAATAGCATTAACACAGGTCCAAGTCTCCGGGTCAAACGGTTTCAGTCTAATGATCTACATAGGTGGGTTTGGGTGTTCATCAAATCGAATAACAAATTTTTGAATTGTTTTGAATATTTCTATTTTTAATCTGAATTCGTATTCAATTCGATTCGTATTTGAAACTCGAATTCGAACCGAATTCGAATGAATTTATTTTAATTCAAATTCACCATAAACAATACATTATTTTACATCCATTCTTTAAAACTACTACAAACTAACTATATTTAATATAAAATATAATAATGTGCAAAATTAATTAACTATCAATACGTCAAAACGATAGATTGGTTACTAGTAGCGATTTAAGTTATGTAAAAATTTAGAAATAAATAGTACAGGCTATTTGTCATTAGGTTTGTTAATGTTATAAATAATTAACTCATCACTTATGGGATGTTAAATGTGTGTGTATGCATATTAAAAATTTATATATAATTGAATTCGAATTTCGAATAGAATCGAACTGAAAAAATAAATTTGTATTCGATTCGAATTCGATTACTAGACTCGAATACGAATCAACTCGAATTCGAACCTTGATAATCAAATTCAAATCGAGTCAAATTTTGAATTTTCCGAACACCCCTATAGGTAGGCAGTGTTGAAAGCTTTACAGAGGAGCGATTTACAGGTTGGAGGTTGGTCCTCGCGGACAATTTCAGTGAGTCAATGAGGGGAGAGTGTGTGACACATGAGCCATGAGCGACTAAGAGGGCTAACGGCTAGGTTTGAGAATCGAGAATTTTAAAGTTCACGAGTAATTACATCTTTTGTATAAAATATATAAAGCTTATATATAAGTTGAATTTAAATTTATGGGTAGGATCGGTTCAAAAATCCTAAGTTCATATTCCATTCCAAATCAAACCCGATTGAATACTAGACAACTGAATTTATTCATATTTTAAATTGATAAAGACCGTAGGATAGAGTAAAGTTATAACTTAAAAAGGTTTTGCAGATAGGAGTTTTCATAATTTGGTTGCTAACTTTTTAAGATTAACTGAATCTGGTAATTAAGATTAACTGAATTTGTTAATACCCATAGTGTGCACGTCACTTAGTGTCAAAAAAACATATGCTACAAGTTTATAAACTGATTTTATTGTCTTAAAATCAGTTATTAATCCACATCAACTTAAATTAAAACATAATTCAAATCAAAACATTATAAATCTATCAAAAAGTCAATACAAGCAACTTCGCAGGTAATTCGAATGATGCACATGCGTTTTTCGTTATATATATTTAAATGTAAATGACAAGTGACAACTGATTACGTCACTGAAAGAAAAATCCAAATGACGTCTAGTTGTGGTACAATTCCTTTTGCAGAAGGTATCAATCATTTTAGGTTATTCCTATTGGCCAGTGGCTAAAGTTAGAAGACTCAAGTCAACTAGCCAATCCTTTTAGTGATAAGTTTCAACAACCACCACCATATGTTTTGTGACAATACCTAGTAATATTTCCAACATCAACAAGGAGAGCTATCAAGCATTATGCCATTGTTGACCTTCACTTTACCCCTCTTTTCTTTGCTCCTCTTCTCCTCCACCACCACTGCTGCGGCCCACCATACAACGCCCCCCGACTATTACCTAATTGACTATGGTTCCTCCACCACCACCTTTTCTGACCGCATGTGGGATGGTGATGAAAGTTCAAACTTTCTACCCTCCAGCATTACCACCACCTCATTTTCATCTGCACCTCTTTACCGATATCCTTCTGTCCCTGAAACACCTTACTCCACTGCCCGAATCTTTAACACTTCGTCGTTCACCTACAAATTCCCGGTCTCCCAAGGGCCAAAGTTCCTCCGCCTCTATTTCTATCCCGCCACCTATTCTGACCTCAATCCAAACCAGTCTTATTTCTCAGTATCATGCAATGGCTACTCTCTCTTAACCAACTTCAGTGCTTTCCTAACCGCCTCCTTTCTGGCTAAGACCCGGTCCGACGCAGGAGTCAATGGTCCCCAGGTTCCCAAGCTTGTCAAAGAATTCATCATATACGTAAAAGATACACGAATCCTAAATGTTACACCCACACCCAACTCATATGCCTTCATTAATGGTATTGAAATCGTTTCAATGCCGGAAAATCTGTATTTTAACAGTAGCAACTTGAACTACGTCGGTCAAACAACAGGACCCGTAATTGACAACAAAAAAGCTCTTGAAAATATTTACAGGCTAAACATGGGTGGGGGACATATATCAGGTACTGAAGATACTGGTGTGTACCGGTCATGGGAACAAGATAATAGGTATATATACGGGGCAGCAACCGGGTGGACACCTATCTATGCTCAGTTGAAGCCGATTACGTATACCATGGAGACACCAAATTATACTGCGCCTGAGCTTGTTTATCAAACCCAAAGGAGTATGGGCAATCAGGCTGACAGGTACAATCTGACTTGGTTACTTTCCGTTGATTCTGGGTTTTATTACAAGCTCAGGCTCCATTTTTGCAACATTATACCACAATATAATAAAACTGGTCAGGTGGTTTTCAAAATCTTCATTAATAATCAAACTGCGGACGAGGAATTGATCTTTTCCACTTAACTCAAGATAGCGCGTATCCTGTATACAAGGATTACATCGTGTTTGTCGATGATCCGGATCACAGCGGAGGCAAGCAAGATATGTGGGTCGCTATACATCCTAGTCCCAATAGTGAAACATATCATGATGCTTATTTGAACGGTTTGGAAGCCTTCAAGGTAAGCGCGGATAGAAGTCTTGCTAGCCCAAACCCGGAACTTAGTAATGAATACCCACAACTAAGGCCTGCATCTCCTGTAATACAAAACACAAAGAAAACGGTGTCATATGGCCCCATTATCGGAGGTGTTGGTGGAGGGTTAGTCTTGTTGACTGTTTTGGGTCTTGTTGTTTTCCTGCGAACACGAGTTAAACACTTTGGTAAGGTTGGCGACAAGCCAACAAAATCTACTAAGACTTGTCATCCACCATTACTATTAGATCGATGTCGTCGTTTTTCACTTACAGAAGTAAAAGTTGCAACCTGTGAAATCGATGACAAATGTCTTATAGGCAAAGGAGAGTTTGGTATGGTGTACAAAGGGTACATAGACAACACTGAAAGCGTTGTTGCAATCAAACGGCTCAAGTCATCATCCAAGCAAGGTTTACATGAGTTCGAAACCGAAATATGGTTGCTATCCAAACTACGCCATGTCCAGCTAGTGTCCCTGATTGGATTTTGATGATGAGGGCGAGATGATACTGGTCTACGATTACATGCCCAACGGAACTCTACGGGAACATCTATACAAGAATAGCAACCCTCCGTTATCATGGAAAAGACGTCTTGATATTTGCATTGGTGCAGCCAAAGGATTGCAGTATCTCCACACAGGTGCAAGCCGTGCAATAATCCATCGAGATGTCAAGTCAACAAATATCTTGCTAGATGAAAATTGGGTTGCTAAGTTGTCTGACTTTGGATTGCCAAAGCTAGGCCCTAAAGACCGAACAAAAGACCATGTTAGCACAGTGGGGAAGGGTACCATCGGGTATATGGATCCAGAATATTATAGGAGGAGACAACTCACTGAAAAATCTGATGTGTACTCGTTTGGGGTCGTTTTGCTTGAAGTGTTGTGTGCAAGGCCTGTGATCAATCTAGGGCTACCTGATAAACAAGTGAATCTAGCAGAACTGGGAAAGTCATGTTATCGAAAGGGGACCCTGCATGAGATAATTGATCTCAACCTAAGCGGTGAGATTGCCCCAAGTGCTTAACGAAGTCTGGAGAGATAGCAATTAGTTGCTTGAAACACGAAGGAATCGCACGCCCAACCATGGACAAAGTGATTTGGGGACTAGAGTTAGCATTGCAACTGCAAGAAGATGCTGAGGAAACGGGTGGAGTGTTAGAAAATCAACAGCTTTCATTATCCATGCAAGCAGAGCCAGCCACAACCGATGAATATGTATCGCTGGGCTCAACAGGAATGGCAAAAAGACATGACACATCACCGACCGACACTTTCAGCGAGATATCACAGTCAACAGGAGGCTAATATATATTTACGGGTTTAAGACTCCAGCATCACAGACAAGCAATATTTTTGGTTTAAATTTGATGTCAATAGTTTTGTGATTAAATTATGTATCTCGATATCACTCTTTTCATGTGTAAAAATTAATTTTTAATTGCCATCATTGAATGAATATAACAGTTAACAGATCAAACCGGCTAATATACAGAAGAAGAGCCTATAAACTTCATGAAAAACGGGTGTGTTTGGATTAGCTTTTTTTTCGGGTAATGAGCTTATTGGAAATCAGAAAAGCTGGTGAGCCCTTTTTCGTCCATTCTTATGATTATAGGCTTAACTAAGTCATAAGTTCATCAGCCAGGAAAATAAACTAGTTAATTCAATCACCCGACTAGTTATGTAGTGACATCCTATGCTATAAACCTTCTAGGCTCTCTCAATATAAACAGAGCAATGGTTTGCAAATAGACCAAATCTGAGTGAATCAAGCTATATTTGAGGCCATTCTTTGATCGTATCAGTATATGCAGAACAAGCACTATTTTAAGATGGTTAGTATGTTAAAAATGTGCAATAAGGTAGATGCAAAAGAGCAATACCTTAAAAGGTTATTTTCTGCAAAATCATTAAAAGTAACCCAACCAAGCCTCAATTGTATGGTTTTTTAAGTTAAGCTATGATTTATAGGCTTTTTTTAATTCATCATGAGTTAAATTCTGAGTTATGGTTCACCAAATCATGCCTTAAAGACATGTTAAATGTCGGATTTAGATGATGTAACAATTAAGAAGCTTCTAGAAGCATTTTCTATTAAATTATAAAGAACTCCTATTAATAAATAATTTCAAATTGGAAAACAATAAGTAGTCATAATCTTTACAAGAATGATGTATAAAATCAACAGAAGATCCTTTTAAGGGTATCACTAATTACCTTGAGTTTACTATAAAAATAAATGCATCAGTTATTATTATTTATAAAGAACTATGCCCAACCAACTAAGTTAGTTTCTATGATCTTAATCGCTCTACAAATGTTGTCAAAGTTGGTGGGCTCATACATTCCAGAAAATGAAATGATAAAGACAGGGTTTGAAATTTAAGCAACTAAAATGGCCATATATGTGGAAAAAATGACAAAAGACTCCAATGTGTTGCTTATATATTAGCAAATGACTTACGCGTCATTCTTTATTTTTATAACATGGTATTATTCTTCATTAGTCTCTCGTTCAGATACACAAATACAATGCCACTCCTATGACACAACGTGCATACACATAAATTGGGAAAATAAGAAGATAATTAGTCGGATGTTCTCATTAACAAATTAGGAACATAAGAACACATAAATTACATTAGAAAAAAAAAACATACCGTATCATCGTTAAAACTGTTTTAACGATGATGCAGAGATATTACCAAATAGATTGATTCAATAATAAAATTGTGTAAAAACAGGATGAATCACAAGGTTGAGTACCTTTGAGAGACAAGGTTTACATGAAAATTTTGCCAAAATCAGATATTCAGTTGCATTCAATTTGTTAAAAACAAAAGGAACGTTCAGAGTTCTTTTCTATCCAAATTTGTAAAGATATAGATGATACTAGTGGGACTCCTCACGCCTAGCTAGGGCATTTAGTTGGATATCGATTTGATGCACACATCTATAGTATATTTGTTATAATACATAGTACCTCTTAAAATTAAGTTTTAGATATAAAACTAAGATAAACCCCGCCGCGTTGCGGGCGAGGCTCGTTAGAGAAACATCTCGTAAAGCACGTCTATTTAACCTTGAAAGTCAAACCGTTTCTTACGTATATGTGGAGGACTACTCTACAAATTCACCAAGGATTATGTTCATACTATTATACTATTATGGTCACTAACTTTATACGGAACGAAGCACCCAACATAGATCGTATCACACCCAAATGTAACTGCCACTCTTCCACCACCAGTATCTACAATACAAACGCTAAAGGAAAATTTAAATAAAATTGAATTTGCCAAACACTACAACTTTTAAAAGATGATAATTTTATCCTTATAAATAAATAAAGGATAACTTTATACGGAACGAAGCACCCAACATAAATCGTATCACACCCAAATGTAACCGCCACTCTTCCACCACCACTATCTACAATACAAACGCTAAAGAAAATTTAAAATAAAATTGAATTTGCCAAACACTACAACTTTTAAAAGATGATAATTTTATCCTTATAAATAAATAAGGATAACTTTATACGGAACGAAGCACCCAACATAAATCGTATCACACCCAAATGTAACCGCCACTCTTCCACCACCACTATCTACAATACAAACGCTAAAGGAAAATTTAAAATAAAATTGAATTTGCCAAACACTACAACTTTTAAAAGATGATAATTTTATCCTTATAAATAAATAAGGATAACTTTATACGGAACGAAGCACCCAACATAAATCGTATCACACCCAAATGTAACCGCCACTCTTCCACCACCACTATCTACAATACAAACGCTAAAGGAAAATTTAAAATAAAATTGAATTGCAAACACTACAACTTTTAAAAGATGATAATTTTATCCTTATAAATAAATAAGGATAACTTTATACGGAACGAAGCACCCAACATAAATCGTATACACCCAAATGTAACCGCCACTCTTCCACCACCCCCATCTACAATACAAACGCTAAAGGAAAAATTAAAATACAACTGAATTTGCCAAACAGTACAACTTTTTAAAAGATGTAATTTTATCCTTATAAATAAATAAGGCATAGTGTATACACCTATAACAATTTACAAACCTAAAAAGCTAAAGCACAAACACTAAATGCTTTGTAACACAAGTCATGCACAAAGTACAACCCTATTATGCTTTTTAGTATTGCAAATTATAGTAAATAAGTAATATATATAATATAATGCTTTGAAGACAAGTCATGCACAAAGTACAACCCTATTATACCTTTTAGTGTTGTAAATTATAAGTATATATAATAATACATAGTACCTCTTAAAACTTAAGTTTTAGGATATAAAATCGCTTAAATTACAACACCTAATACATATGACAATCGCATTTTAATAAGAGTAAATGTGTCTTTTTAATAATATTTACACTATTGCCTCTCAAAATTTACATTTTTCTCTCTTTATTTTTACCTGGGAATTACTCAATTTTATTTTTCTTTTCTTTCACTTATATCTTTTAATATATTATGTTTTAAAAAGTTCTAAACACACTGTTAAAATGTGCTTATTTTGATGAATTGTCAAAATAAATTTATTTTATATCTAGATATGAATTATAATGGACAAGTTATTCATACATTTATCTACAAGTCATTGATTCATTATAATGTACAAATCAATTAAACGATTATAATATACAATTTCTTAGTGCATTAATTTACAAGTTCTTTAATTCAAATTAAATAAAAATTTAAACATGTTAAACCGTAACCGTTCCCTCCAACTTTGGAATTAGTTAAAACCTTAGATTTTTCTCCCTTAACTTTACCCATGTATTCCTAAATTTTATTTTTCTTTGTTTTTTTCTTGTATCATGTAAAATTTATCCGTATGTATTATCTTGATATCAATTATAATGTACAAGTCATTCATGTATTCATTACAAGTCTTTTGACATGTTATAATGTATAAGTCAATTAGACGGTCATAATGTACAAAATACTAATGCATTAATGTATAAATCTTTTAAGCACCTTATGATTCAATTCAAAATAACTAAACATTAAAACATGTATAATCGTTACTATTCCCCTAACTTTGTAGTTAATTTAAAACTTTACCCATGTATACCTTAATATTTTTGGTTTTTCTCTTCTATCTTTTAGTTTTTTATGCTTTCAAAAATTATTAATATACCGTTAAAACATGCTTATTTTTATCAACTTGCCGTTGTAAATTTTATTCAGTATCGATATCTGAATTATAATGTACAAGTTATTCATGCTTCGTCTACAAGTCTTTTGATGCATTATAATGTACAAGTCAATTAGACGATTGTAATATACAAGATATTAGGGCATTTATGTATAAGTCTTTAAAGCACTTTTATAATTTAATTCAGATTAACTAAAATATTTTAAACATGTATAACTAAAAGCCTTCCTCCAACTTTGGAGTTAGTTTTCTCCCATTATCTATACCTGTGTATTTCTCAATTTTTTCTCTGTTATTCTCTTATATCTTTCAATATATTATGTTTAAAAAAATTCAGAACATATCATTAAAACGTGCTTATTTTTGTCACCATGTTGATATAAAATTTTATTCAATAATGATATGTGAATTATAATGTACAAGTCTTTTGATGCGTTATAATGTACAAGTCAATTAGATGGTTATAATGTATAAGTTATTTAACGCACTAATGTACAAGTCCTTTAAGCACTTTTATGATTTAATTCAAATCGTAATCGTTCCCTCCGGATCAAAACTTTGTTGTTAGTTTAAAACTTACACTTTTTTCCCCTTATCTTTACTCTTATATTACTCAATTTTATTTTCTTTGTTTTACTCTTATATTTTTCAATATATCATGTTTTCAAATATTATTAATATACCGTTAAAAAATGCTTATTTTTTTCAACATGTTGATGTAAATTTGTTTCAACTAGATATTAATATCCGTCGTGTTGCGGCCGGGTCACATTCACATATCAAAACGATACAAACAAAGTCCAATAAATCCATTTAGCAAGCCCTTATTATAGCACCCAACTGATACGGCATCGAAACCCAACCATGGTTTTGCAAGAAAGTAAACCTTCATGGAGGCGGTCAACCAGTGGCGAAGCTTGATGTTCTTGTGACTCAGGTTTGATTCTTACTCTCCTCATTATTTTCGGCGCATCCAGGTGAATAGCGAATAAGGGTGGTGCCAGTTCGACTTGGATGGGAGGCGAGGTTTTACCAATTATTCCACTATCGTGTCTTCGGACGGGTGGAGGTGGGGTTTCTGCATATCTAGGGAGAGCCAAGAGGCTGGCGACGGTCAAGTAGTCGACCTTGGCCACAACACCTAGTGTCACGGGTGGTTGGCACATCGTTCCTTGCGTTCGAAAAAGAAAGCAACACTTAATAGGCAATCATCAATCATCATAACAATCAGCTTCATCATGTAAACAAACAATAAAAATGTAAAAAAAGTATTAAATCAGCTTGTATATTTACAAACTCTAAAACTTAAAGGTACAACAACCCTTGTTATAGACACTTATTGCATATGTACAACTCACATATGCACCAAGATGTTACAAAGAATCAATAAGCTAAAGTTACAACTCTTTATGCCCACAATTATTTCTAATTGATATAATATAAATATTCAGATGTATAAGTCTTTTCATGCATTGTAATGTACAAGTCAGTTAGACGGTTATAATAGATAAATTATTAATGCATTAATGTACAAGTTATTTTGAGCACTTTTATAACTTAATTCAAATTAACTAAAAAATTGAAATATGTGGTATAACTGAAAGCGTTTTATCCAACTTTGCAAGTAGTTTAAAACTTACAATTTCCCCCTTTATCTTTACCAATGTATTCTCAATTTTATTTTTCTTTGTTTTTCTCCTAATCTTACAATATATATGTGTTTAAAGAACATACCCTCAAAAGGTGCTTATTTTTGTTGACATGTCGGTATAAGTTGCACAATTACTTACATTACCAATTTATTATGTCAGTCAATAAACATGTCCTTGTGACTCTAAAGATGACAACTCAAAGGAATTCTGAGTACCCGATTACATATTGTTACTTAATAAATTATAGAGTAAAGTACACTTTCAGTCCATGTGGTTTACACCCGTTCGCAATTTCAGTCCCTATTTTGAAAAACTCAACACTTTAGTCCCCAGGTATCCAATTGCTCACAATTAAGGGCCTTGACCAAATTTCTATTAGTTGACCGTTACTTTACCTCCATGGAGGGTAAGATCGCATTTAACAAAACTATCATATATCACCTACTATTTCAATCCTTGAACTTCTTTAGTAAGCTACAGATCAATCCCTCTTCTCCCCCTAAACACCCCCTCAACTTCCGGCGAGCTCAAACACCGGCGATTCAGCTCCACTATAGTCCGATTAGCGAATATGCGCAATACGCAGCGATACTCATCACTTTCCACGTCGTGGGTACGAAATCTTACTTGTTTTTTCACATACAAACCTTGTTTGAGTTGATTAAAATCTTAAATGTGGGTTATCTTTTTGTTCAAAGTAGTCGGATTCCGGTTCCAGTGACCCGTCGGTTTTTCGGATCCAATACCGAGTCCTTTTGAGGACCAGGAGGGGTTTCTGGGTTGAGCTATGTTGCCCGCCGTTGAAGAGGAAGTCGATCTGGCCTTTACGTAAATTATAGTAGTGTATAAGGGTAATGTTGATCAAATTTTTGGGTATTAGAAGTTAATGATCAACATTACCCTTTTTTGGGTTATCTATCAACAGAATTCATGTTTGGTTGTCTGTAAAACTTAATGTTAGTTTTAATGTTAGTTAGTATTATGTTTGGTAAACCTTAATGTTTTTGTACCTGTAAATCTTAGTTCATGTTATTAGCACATTCAGTTAGGTGCAGGTGACATTCAGTTACATTAGGCATTTAGTTGCAGTTGACATTCAGTTGCAGTTGACCTTAACATAAGGACATTAGGCCACTTCAGTTGCAGTGAACATTAGGACACTCAGTTACATTTGCAGTTGTCTTGTATTCAATAATTGCTTTGCTGAAAATGAACATTAGGCCACTGCAGTTGCAGTTGAACATAACTCACAGTTCATCTTTAAGTTGCATAATGACATCACAGTTCATCTGTAAGCTGCATAATGACATCACCGTTCATCTGTAAGGTGCATAATACATCACATTGCAGGTCAAACTCAGTTCATATTGTAATCTGCATTGAACTTTGAGTATCCCTTGTTTCAGTTGCAGATTGCAGTTGAAACATTTTGTAGATGGACATTTGTAGGCAAACACAGTTCTACTTGGTCCTTGTTTGCAGTTGAACATAATTCTACTTAAACCTGTTTATCCTTGTTTTAGTCATGTTATTACGTGGTCACAATCTTTAATTTTATGCTTAATTTGGCTTTATTTGAAGATTAAGAATTAGATTTGAAATGGAGGGAAACCATTTCAGGGACTGAAATGTTAACTATAAACTTGGGGCATTCTGGTCTTTTAACATAAAACATAATGGTTACTTTCCTCAGCCCTTAATTATGAGTAATTGAAGAAGTGTTGAGTTTAAAAATAGGGACTGAAATTGCGAATGGTGTAAACCACATGGACTGAAAGTGTACTTACTCTAAATTGTAAAAATACTAAGTTATATGACTCTATTTTTGCATTTGTGTGTACGTTTATTGAGATGAAACAATAGTTTATTACGTACTCGATAGTTTTTATATCTGTTATATTTAATTGACATGTGTAAGGTTAATTGAACGCGCAACGATTTAGGTGAACCTTCGAGTCGTCCGGCTAGATCTCCCAGTAATGGTTTGAAAACATTGCTTAAGGTTGTATTCCGCCGCGACGCGTGTACACCAATCATATTTTACAATGGGTCAGAAACTTTGTTTGTCGGGGTGACTGGATACCGACACTGGGATCAATTTCATATAGTCATGATACATCTAACATACATAACCTTATAGAAAGACCAATATCACCACATAACTAACATCATAACCAACCTGAACATACACGCATACGCATCATAAGAATTAGAATTGATCATAATATACTACTAAAATCATACAAATAATAAATCCATCATTAATCATAAAAAATCAACGAATCATCTCATCCTGACAGTTATACAAGAGTTTAGCCGACATAACAAACAAATTCAAAACAAAAGTCAAATTCATCATCATGAATAGAAGTTTAAAGACTAGCAAACTATAAAGATGAAGCTGTGGAACCAATTTTTTCTTTCCCATGCTTTTGATCATCAAGTCTCGTTCTCTTTATCTTCCGAATTGTCTCAACTCACTTTCTACAACCCTTTTTTCGCTTTTCTTCAAACTCCACTTGTTGTTTAGGGTTTCCATCACATTCATTTTATACCACGAACTAAACCTGGGCTTTGGCTTCCGTGTGGGCTGTACTCATGGGCCTGGGTATGACTGGTACCTTTTGACTAGCCCACTTTGGCCCAGATCCCAATGTGGATTCTGTACTATTTCATTTGGTGGCAGTTACGATTCATATCCACTGGGTGGTATATGGGTCCTAACTTCTCGAGTCTTCAGAGTCGTCCTTAATCTTTTTTCTGCCGCTTCATTTTCACCCTTTCATGTCCAAATTACCCTCTTTTCAATATCTCAACAAAACATCAAATACTATTTATTCTTACTAGATTTACAATAATTGCCCTTAAAACGGGTCTTTTAACACTAGAATATAACGCATCCTAGGGCTACATCACGTGCACCTAAAAGTTGTATTTCCAAATTTCATTTCGCGTAACTGTCTTTGTGGTGCACACATTTCTTGTGTAGTTTATGTTATACAGACATAATTCATGTAAAGGAAAATTGTATTAATAAAATAGACTTGGCTAAATGCCTTTGTTACAAGTTTGCGTGTGCCTTTACATATAACACTTTGTTAACTGAGTCGCATCCTAAGATCTAGGAATCCGCATGCCGTCTAGTTGTTCTAACGCGGAAGCACCTTTTTCGAGGACCTATTGAATTATGTAAGGCCCTTTCCGGTTAGGAGCCAAGTTCCCCAGGTGCTCGGCATTAGAAGCTTCATTGTTGCGGAATACATAATCCCTCACGGTCAACTCGTAGTCTTCACGTGCACGTTGTGGTATCACTCGAGTTTTGTCTTTTTATTTGCCTCTGTGATTGCTGCGAGTTCCCGCCTTTCCTTGAAGAAATTGAGATCAAGGTGTCGCTCAGTGCAATTGTTTATGTTATCACCCACAAGTACTCTAGGGGATGGTAGCCCAATTTCGAAGGGTATCACCATTCTAACTGCTTGATCAATCGTCTTCTTTATCTAAATATTGTAACATGCTGCAAGTCATAGATGACTCGAACTATGATGATAAACGCACCATTAATAAGCTATTTGAGTGTTAAACAATGATTGAACATTTAACTACTTGACGTTACGTCTACAAGGTTTTTGAAACTTATCAAATGTTGAAGTTCATCAAATTAAAATCAGTAAACCAATATATGTTTTTGAAAACCCCAGTACACCATAAAAATAAAATACTTATGGAAATCAAATCTTCAAAGAAAAAGGCAAACTTATAAAGAAAGGTTGACATGCAATCCATCATACTTAAGATCCATTATCAATATCATAAACTTAATTATTAAATTTTCAAGCCCATCACATGAAAATTAGTAAACCAACACATGTTTTTAAAAACCCCAAAAAACACAAACAAAAAGTATTTATGGAAATCAAACCTTTAAACAAAGCCATATTCGAAAAATAAAATATTCACATGCATCAAGATAATACATGGGTTTCGATAAACAAACCTTTCAAATAAGCAACCACAATGTAAAATAACGTTAGAAGCATCAACACGGATAAGAAAAAAAATGTCAAAATCATATCAAAAATCAACAATGACTAACAACAAATCTATATAACAATGGCTGGAACGTTATAAAAACACAGACACTAAACAAACCGCACATCTAAACACAAGCGCCCAAAACCTATTCGACGCACTGTAGAAAAAGCAAGGTGACAAATATAAACAAAAAGCTTTACCAACACAACCATCACACATACTTTGAAATACATTGTGGTTGAACTAATCCCAAAATAAAAAAAAATAAGACGCACAAAATTTCCTAAGAGGAGATAAATGAGGAAGAGAGAAAGTGAAGCATCTAAAGCACAAACCCTGGCGGGAGGAGATATAAGTGTGCATGAAGAGTTTGCGTTTAAGTTTTCTAACACAAGCCACATGTATACGTCACAAAGACCAAATGTAACACCTCGTAAAATCGTGTCTAATAATGTATTGACACGTGTCCCTAATCCTACTTATGCCTAAAGTTGGCTAGGAGGGACTATTCTTGCCAAAATTGAAAACTATGGATGCGGAAGGACTAAAAGTGTCAACATGCTAACACTTAGCCTCTAAGTGACCTTACACGATGTCCGTGTTCTCAATTGAGCCACTTGTTAGCCGTAAGAAACCGTTTGAGGAATTATTTAAAAGTTTGTACGACGAAGGGCTAAAAGCGTCAACATGTAAATTCTTACCTCTGAGTGACCTTTTAACGAATCGGGAGCTTATAATGTTGATCATACTCTTGGGAATGCCTAATAGTGGCCAAGGAAGGCTTCATATGCTAATTATAACATTCTACGCAAGTTTAGAGGTCAAAGGGGCTAAAACTGTCAACAAAATGAAAGTTTGTGGGTGTGTTTGATCAGCCACCACCGTATGCTACGCCCCCACCGTAGCCTACGGTGGGACCTAATGACAACTATTGTTGTTTTGTGCCTTGGAGGCCACACAAAGCTCCAAATCGCCCCATTTCGAAACCAGGGCTTCCAAACCACTAAGACACGTACTAGGACACTTGTAAGCCTCTCCTAACTCCCCTTAACACCTGTGATCACCTCCTTCAAGCTCCACAACTATAAATAGGGGTCTTGTTTCATGTAAAAACTTGCACCTCTTCTTGTTCTATCATTTCCTCTCATCTCCTGGAGATTCCCAACTGAAGGGAGCTTCCATTTAAGTTATTTTTCATCAAAGGTTCACTAGTAAGTGATCCTTTCCCTTGCATTTTTGTTTATTAGGCTTTTAAGCCAAAAGTCAAGCGTTATCGTAATAATGCATTGACTTTCGGTTTAGACCATTATGGTCCAGCCATAGTTCGAGACGAACATGGCTACGTGATCGTAATTAAGTAGGTGTTAATCCCTAAAAAGGGCACCTCCTAATTACCACGTTTGCTTAGTCAATTGACGGATCAAGGTTATTAATAAAAAGTCAAACTGGGTCAGATTTGAAAATAAATTCATATATGATAATGTAGGTGTTATAAAATATGTTTTAACACTTAAACAACTTGGTAATAATTATTAGAACATGTGTAAACATGTTCGGCTCATCAATTCCAGATTTAAGGTCAGTTCGCAACTGAAAGTCGTGAAGTTTGACTTCTACTTTGACTTTCAATTCTGATACGAATTAACAACTTAGGTTACTGATTCTAAGTTAAATTATGACCATGTTATGTTATAGTATAACCCTCTAGAGTTATATTACATGGTCATATAGTTATCCGGGTTTTTATTTCAAGTTCCGTTATTATGCCTAAAGTCGACTAAAATGCCCTTTTTTATAAAAATAAGGTTTTAACTATAAATGAGCATGCAAATGAGTTAAGTACTGATATATTAATATAATTAACATATCTTGATATTACAAATTTGGTCATAACTGAGTTTTGCTAAAATAATCGTAAATTATGTTTTTAAAGCGACCAAATCGCCCTTTTGCATATAAAATGGTTTAAACATAATTTCTTCAACAAAACTCATTACTGATGTAATATCATAAATGGGATTATTTGGGATATCAAATCATATTGTAAACTGAGTTTACACACAAGATCTTGTATTATGTCCTTAAATGACAATAACGCCCCACCGACGTATAAAATGGATTTTAACCAATATTTTATTACAAAACCTTTTACCCACTGATATGTTATATTAAATAAAATATTATGGTTATATAAACTTGGTCATAACTTCAGTTTTCATTAAAAATCTTGAATCTCGTCATTTAGCGACTTAATCGCCGTTTCGGCGCATAGTATGGTTAAAAACCATATTAGAGCATCAAGACTTGATACCTACTGATTTCAAAACTTATTTTAAATATAATTAAAGTAGGTACATGATCTAAACTCAGATTCCCAAATAAGTTGTCAAGCGATATGTGAAATGACCAAAATGCCCTTTCGAGGCATAGTTTGGTCTTAAACTATAAACCCCCACGTATAATTGATATCCTACTGATATAACATCATAAATCAAACATTTTTATAGAATGTTTATGACCATGACATTAGTTTACTTGCTAGCCCCTTTTACAAGTCGTAAAATGACCAAAACGCCCTTTTAGGCGTAAGCTGATTTTAAAACCATAACGGGCATACATGTTGATATCCTACTAATATTACAACATGCTTTAAATATAATGGCATATGGAACTTGTATACGACTCATCCGGTTATCCGGTTTCGCTTATATGCGTACGATTAAGACTACGTGACTAGTTTACGTAATTTAACCGAAACGGGTTTAACCTTATCATTTTTATATCAAAATCCAGAATGTAATATGTTTACCCATATTAAACAAGTCTTAGTACTTGTCGAGTTTAAACTACATTCTATTCCGGTCATCGCTTAATCTAGCGTTTAGTACCGTAAGTATCATTTTAAGCTAGCCGGTCCGAGTCTATGATGTAGATAGTACCCGTTAGCATTAATTGTTATTAATACCATCATTCCAGACTAAAGCCTCCTGATAGATTGCCAACTAAGGCTTACTTTTTGAATATTTGGCTGGGTTATTAATTTATTGAAGAATTAGCTCAGGTAAATACTTTTAACTTATTTTCCCTATACGGGCTTGGGATACGGTATAATAATACCGCTTGGTCGGGTGTGGGATCATGTTATCGCATTGTGATTTACTAAATCCTTATAACCCGTTTTATTCTGTAATGTTTGATAACTTAAGCATTGGGGGTTAACTCGACCGTGTCTGGGATATCCTTGGTTCATTTAAGTTACTAATGGCCACGACCTTAAGCGTGGGGTGTAGGCATACACCTGACAGATGCTAATGATAATAAAAATGTTGAATCCCATTGGTGGAATATTTAAGTGGTGTGTCAGTTAATCATGTTATTCGGTTTCTGCACCATATGTATTGACAAACATGTAAAACTGTAAACAGGGTCATTTGAACTATCCCAAGTTATGTGCCAAGTGCACCTAAAACCATTTTCAGAAATATTTTCAAAATAAGTCGGTTATTCGTATTTACCAGTAAAAACTGACGTATTTTCAAAAGATCAAGTTACAGGTGACAACGCGAAATAGGCTGGGAGCTGCTTGGTAGTAACATAAGACGATCTTGCAAGTCCTTAGTTGCCCGAAGTCTGTTGAACAATACTTTGTATATAGTTATTTCGATCCGCCTGTGGATCTTTCTTTACAAGCCTTGTAATTTGTATTCGAACTTTGGACACTCGCTTTGTAATAGTAATTTAAATCCAAGACTTCCGCTATACTGTGTTTGATTGGTTATGATGTTATCAACTACGTCATGATATTGCCCAACCAGGCCTACCAGATACACGTGGAAATAGGGGTGTGACACCAAAAAAGGACCAAATATGCCAAATCACTCAAGTTCCATACATGAAGGAGCAAAGGTACAAAGACAAACATGAAGGGCCAAATTCGGGAGGTGAATTCAACACAGACTTGGGATTTTAGTATATAGGATATATAATAGCATATAGTAATAGTGTACATAATTACAACCAAAAATATGTTTAATAACATAGGAGAAATAAAGTAAAACAAAGGAATGAGCATGGGAAAATTAGAAATTCCATAGACGGCTGCAAATGACCACTATTTCTAGTTTTGTCTGACATAAAGTAAAAAAATAACGCTTTAACAATTTGTACTATATTGCTTTTGAAACTTCTTGTAAACTACCATTTACATTTCATGCTAATTAATGATATATATAATGTAATATCATTGCAAAGGGGATTCTAGCCTGGTTGGCATAAGACAGTGAAAAATGGTGTCTCTTCTTATAAGACTAATGGTAAGAGTTTTATAATTGACAATGTAAAATTGGAAGTAGGATGAGAGGATGTGTGTTAATCTCATCCTGGTAGCATGACAACTCTTGTGGTTCTTCGAAAACAAATTCGTCAGTGTCGTTGTTGTTGGGAAACAAGCGGTCTCAAGGATCCCAACAACCCTCCCAAAGCTAACAATAGAGAAATATAACTGAACACAAGAATATACGTGGAAACTTCAAAACCGGAGAAAAACCACGGGCCTCCAGAGAGAAAGATCCACTATGCGACAAATTGTTACAATCACATCGACTAATCTCTCAAGCCCCCCTGCCCAATTACACCCACATTGTTAGCTGAGTTGGAGCTGCTTGCCGAATCTGCTCCACCTGAACAATTTCTCTTGACATGCCCAGACTGTCCACCCTTCCAACATATAGGAATCTTCTGTGAGTGTTTCTTCCCGTTCCCGCATATTAAAACGTTCCTTCTGAGGAAGTGTGACCGCTACTTCACAGTCTTTTCTCTTAGACAATAGCTTCTTAGTAACATCCGTGTGCTTCAGGGTTTGTTTCCCATACATTAGAATGGGCTTCATATGCTCATAGGAAGATGTCAAAGATGATATGAGCCTTAGTGATTTATCCTCATCTTCAACCTTCACTCCAAAAGCCTCCAGTTCTGACATGATATTATTAAGAACACTTAGATGATCTGAAATTTTTGTATCTCCATCCATACAAAGGGTATGAAACTGTTCCTTGAGATACAACGGATTTGAGATGCCTTTGCCTTGATACAACTGCTCAAGCTTCTCCCACAAATCCTTTGCAGTTGATATCCCATGCACATTTGCAAGAACATTTTTTGCTAGACACAAACGAATCGCACTTGCCGCTCTCAAATCCAAATCTTCCCATTCTTCATCTTCGTCTTTACTGGTTCCGCTAGAATCCTTGCTTGAAACAGGAGTCGGTTTCCCCTTCAACGCCTTGTGTAACCCAGATTGAATCAACACATCCTTGACTTGAACTTGCCACAAACCAAAGTTGATTTTTCCATCATATTTCTCTACGTCGAACCTCATGGGACTGTATTTCGACATCGTATCCGTATCTCCAAATACAATATTGTATACTAGAAAATATGCACCAAGCTTATAAGTAGTACACCCAACAAAGGATTCCCAAGAAAGAGAGGTGGGTCATAATGGACACACTTAAGTTCCAAGTCTTTGTTAGCCAGAACCTTCCCAGGACAAAATGCGTATATCCGGCCCGCGTATAATTCTATCGTATATGATGTAGAGTAGTAACAGATATATAAGATCAATCACGTTGATTCTGCGAATACCCGTGATGAACTTGTCCCAACCCCAAAATTCAACCCAAAGGGCACGGAATTTGAAGTGTAAGTTGTTTTCTTAAAACTGAAATCTGATCATTTCCTTGTCATTACCAACATATTAATAAAGTCATAAATTAAAAATGGGCCCCGAAATATACGTGGGCAAAAAACTAGAACAAAATAAAAGTTGGAAAAAAGCCCAAAAAACATAAAAAAAATAAAAACTCGTAGAAATAAGCCTTTTTTGGGCCCGAACGTTGACCCAAACCGCCTAAGGCGTTTGCAGCAAAATGGGATTTTTCCTCACGATCGTTTTGACTGGTCACACGCCCAAAACGGACCCCCGTAGCCCAAGTTAGAGCCATTTTAGTGAAGCCCCATTTGTTACGCGATCTTGGGCCTCCAAATATAACATGGCCTGCTCCTCCACACTTGGGTCCGCATCACGGCATCAGTATACAACACAGTTAACCGAATCCTCATTTCTGATGTGGAAGATCAGACTAAGTTGTAGCCACAGAGCATACTACGAACCTTTAAAATACCAAGACACCCTCCAAGAAAATCCGTTTCTGGTGTGGAAGATCAGGCTAAGCTGTAACCACAGAGCATACTACGAACCTTCTAAACCGAGACCGACCCCAAAACCTGGAGCTATGATACCACTTGTTGGGAAACAAGCGGTCTCAAGGATCCCCAACAACCCTCCCAAAGCTAACAATAGAGAAATATAACTGAACACAAGAATATACATGAAAACTCCAAAACCGGAGAAAAACCACGGGCCTCCAGAGAGAAAGATCCACTATGCGACAAATTGTTACAATCACATAGACTAATCTCTCAAGCCTCCTCTAGCCCAATTACACCCACACTCTCCAAAGTGTTTAACTAAAACCTTTCTACACTTTAAGATAAAAGAACTAGAAAAGAAAGAAAGAACCAAATACTTCAGTGTATTTTTGGTTGGGGCCCTTTGAAACCAAAGCCTTGGACTTCTTTTATAGGCTTGAAGTCCTCCAAAGTTTTCATCCTTGCACCAATGTGGGATGGAGACATTTTTCATATAGCCAAAAAAACCCAACAGTTGTTTAGGTTTAAATACGAACTAGCGTCCGACGCACCTTGAGACTCATGTGTGGTAGACGTTGACTTTGATAATTTAGACGATCGTCCTAATGATCGATCGGTAGTATTTGGGTTAAATGATGGTACAAGATACCATTTTGGAGATTGGCGAAGAAGCCCCCAAGAAGGTATCATTGAAAACTTGCATCCGTATTGGAGTCTAAACTCATTATGGACTGCGGTCATGACATCCAAATCGCTTGAACCACGTGTTCGTGGACAATTATTCGTCATGTTATTGTAAATACTATTGAAGTTTGAGACTTTGGTTCCCATAGCCGTCCACTTGCCTGATAAGAATCCGATGTGCGGTATTCACTGTGGTACACCATGGTGAAAAACTTCTCACGAATACGCTTCCAAAAAAACGACCGGCCTCTTGATCACTCCCTAGTAAAATTATTATAAAGTTACTTGAATAAAAACATTATCTAACCACTAGACAAAAAATATTATTATATTCAACAAAATAAATATAATACTTGACAAATACAAAATATATAACTTTACTTGATTAAAAGAATATTACCAATAATCGGGTCTTCTTGCCGTTTTTGGAGCACATTTTTGTTCCGAACCCTTCATACAGTGTCTCCGAGTCTTGGACAGAGTCGCTTGAGTTTCGGTTACGGGTTGGGTTTCGTATACACTTTAGGTATCGGGTATGGATTGTGAAGATTGTGGAGGAAAGGGGATCAAGGAGAATTTTGAGCCGAAGTTGGCATGATCAAATAGTACTCTACTTCACTCGTTTGGGGATTCATTTGGTACTGGTTCTCGAGGTCCATCACTTGATGTTGAGCAAAAAAACGGGTGATTCGGGCTAAACACGTTGATGTTGGAAAACATGGTGGTAAGAGAATTTTTGTAAAGATGGAAAAGAGGTCTTGTAGGTGTGTAAAACTAAAATGGTTGGGTTACATAGGTTCACATGGTATGGTTAGCATTTACGATAAACAAAAAAGTACTTTTTTTCCTTTTTTGAAATGTTATCGTTCAACAAACGGTCAAAAGCAAAGCCAATGCACCAACATGCATTGGCGCTCGCCAACTGCCCAACGAGCCTCCCAATAGTGTCACCCTTTAACAAGTCAGAATGGCATTGGAGGCATCATTATGCCTAGGTGGCATGAGACGCTACCCCACACGGGTTGGTCTACAGGGATTGTGACTGATTTTTAGTTATGATATTTCTGGAAAGGGTAAAATTTGCTTCAAATAATTCAAGGCTATTCTATAAAATTGTTTGATATTTCCTCGAAAGGGTATACACCAACGATTTGATTGGTCGAAAGGGTGTACACCGTTGATTTGATTGGCTTTCAATAAAATTGTTTGATTCTGTGTTATTTGGTTTTATTATACTATTCTATCACCCTTAACATTCACAATTGGCTCAGAAAATGGTTTTTTCTTCACGTGCATTGCAATTGAAAGCGATGTAAAGTATCTCCCGCTTTTAAAATCGGACTTGACCCGTCAGTCTGGTTATTAAAAACCGAAGACTTGAAGTCATCGGTTTATTATATAAAATGAACGGCTGGTTTTGTGATAGACAAAGAAGCTAGAGCCTTGAGATGATTGAGTAGTTATATTCAATAAAACAGAGAAGATTACTGACTAATGACAGGTAGACGAGCAATAAGCTGCGCCCAACCCCTTTTTGATAGATATTTAGTATGCATGTCAATTTCTGTAGTACAACTTGTAACAAAACAACAATTTAAGCAATCAGACAATCTGATCCCTGTTCCGTGATAAATAAATCACCCCATTGGTATATACTTTTCTCTAGTTATTCTAGCATTCATACTACTCTTCAACCACCATGTTAACCTTCTTCTCTGTGCTCCTCCTCTTCACCTCCACCACCACCACTGCACAACCATACAACACCACCAATCGCTTCTTCCTCGCCTGCGGTACACCCACCAGTACCATTACTGACCGCAGATGGGATGGTGATCAGAATTCCAAATTCGTGCCATCCAACATCATCACCACTTCGTTTCCTTCCACTCCCTTTCAACCAGATCCTTCGATATCCGGAAACCCCCTTATACTTCTGCCCGAATTTTTAACGCTTCTTCCTTTACTTACACATTTCCGGTGTCCCAAGGACCCAAATTCCTCCGCCTGCATTTCTATCCTGCCTCCTACTCCAACCTCAAACCACAACAGTCTTTCTTCTCGGTAACATCTAATGGTTTCACTCTGTTAACCAACTTTAGTGCTTTCCTAGCCACCTCCTATTTGAAAAGGAAGAGTTTTGTCAAAGAATTCATAATCTATGTAATCGATACACAAATCCAAAACGTGACGTTTACACCCTCACCCAACTCATATGCCTTCATCAATGGTATTGAAATCATTTCAATGCCAGAAGATCTCTACTACAACTCTAAGAATCTGAAATCTGTTGGGGTAACTAACGGACCCGTTATTGACAACAAAATGGCGCTTGAAAATATTTACAGGTTAAACATGGGTGGGGGATATATACCGGGTACTGATGATACTGGTATGTATCGACCATGGGAACAAGATACCAGCTACATATACGGAGCAGCAATTGGGTTTACACCTGTTTATGATCAAAACAAACCGATTATGTATACCATGGAGACACCAAATGTAACATCCGTCAAAAAACGAATTTTACCAAACCCGCTCCGTTTACTTACGTAACAATCAGTTAAAAATTTCGTTGCGTATTTAATGCCAAAATTATTTTTAAACGATACATAATTAATAAGTATATTGGAATATATAATTTGTTTTTGAAAAACTGTTAAAAATAATGAAATAAAAATGAAAGGTTGTAGACGGGTTTCGAACCCGGGTCAGTCAGCCAGGTCAACAATAACTTAGCACTCAACCCTTCAACCACTGCGCCGCTTATGTTTCTTGTTCAATATTGAAGACAATTAATTCATAACATGAGTATCGAATTCAAAACCGACGCGCCTAATTGCAGTCGTCGGAAATCCCGACTAACTCGCCAAGTTTCGACGGTTACTTCCGTTTTAACGTAAACTTTAATCTCATCATCGGTTATAACCGACGCCTGAACCCGCAACACAAGCTATAACCGCCGGAAAACGTAATGACTTTGAATCAAGCCTGAAATCCGACTCTATACATCTCGATTCCTCCCTATAAATTCACCCACAATCCACTGGTAGCCTTTTTGCTCAAAACCGCACCCTTTCTCAACGAAAACTCACTCGCCGGAAAATACCTGCAAATCGCCGGAAAACCGGGTTTTTCACTTCTGTGCCTTACTCTAAACACTGAACACTCAGAACTCATACCGAAGCCACCCACATTCATCTCAAGCTCGTTGGAGACTCTCTGCCGCAAGACACAAGTCACCGGAATAGTCTGCTGACATCGGAGTTCCGCCGGAGAAACAGAAGAGTCTAATTTCGGTATATCTAACGCTTAGTCTTACATTCTTTTCATTTATCTCACCTATAATTAATCATAACACACTAAAGAAACTTGATAAAATCGATGAATCAGTCGGACGTTAGTTCTGGTTAAATCCAACGAAGAAGACGAAGTTTGCTGTTGTCTATAAGTTTAATTTAAATCACGATATAACTCGGGTTAGACACACAGTCCAGCGGTGGACTGTGTGCACATTAAACACACTTACGTCTCGAGTTCGAATCTTGTCCCGCGCACCTTCGTCCTAATAAAAACGTTCTTTTTTTTAACCGAACCGGAGTCACTGCGTAAGATGTTAAGTTTAATAAAAACCGGTATAATAACCAAGATAGACACACAGTCCAGTGGTGGACTGTGTGAATGTTTAACCACACGTCACGAGTTCGAGTCCGGACTACCGCACCGGTCCGGACAATTATCAAACTTTTTATTTAAGACAGAAATGAAAATATTTCGTTTGTATATAAGTATAATAAAAATCAGTTTATTTAACAAGTTAGACACACAGTCCAGCGGTGGACTGTGTGCTAACCTAAACCACAGGTCCCGGGTTCGAGACCTGTGGAGTGCACCGAGTCGTTAGATTAAAATGGTTTTTAAAAATAAATGATTTTCTGTTTAATTCAATTAATATATAAATATAATTAAAAACAGAAATATTTCGGGTTAGACACGTAGCTTAGTTGGTAGAACTGCGTGCACGCGTACGGGAGGTCTCGGGTTCGAGCCTCACCCAGCGCACACATACACGCATACGAACCGGTCAACAGTCAAAGTCAATGGTCAACGCTCAACGGTCAAAAAGTCAACATTTTTTTTATTATTTTTATTTATTTATTTTAATTAAAAATACTTAAAAATAACATTTTTAAGGTTAGAAAATAGCCTTAAACTCACAAAAATACACCCAACAATCCTACTAAAATGGATTAATAAAATCCGTTTACTTACCGAACCACTATGCCATTATCTAGGTTAATTTCACTCGTGGTTAAAACAAACTTCGCGTGCATTCAACATTATCAACCGAACGCACCCAATGTGAGTGAATCTTACAACTCCCTTTTTAATTACACGTTTTGGGGTGTGTCATGTGTCACCAAAAATTAACTCGTTTATTTAAACTTGTGCTATACCATATTGTGATCTAAACTTCGATTGTTTATATTGTTTGTGGTTATGTATTTCATTTTGTCAACTTATATGAAATTCATTTATTAAGCCCATCAGTTCCTCGTGGGAGACGAGTTGAGCAACACGTGCCTCAAAACAAATCCATTATTGTTCGTGTGTGTATTATTTAGTTTATGTTGTTTGTAGTTATATATTTTATATTGTCAAGTTTATGCAAATCATTCATTAGGCCCATCAGTTCCTCGTGAGAGACGAGTTGAGCAACGCGTGCCTCAAAACGATCCATTATTGTTCATGTGTGCATTATTTAATATTAATTGATACAGGTGAACAGGATGAAACAAGGAAAACATAGGAAATGACTTAGAAGAAAACAATAAAGCCTAGATTGATGTTTAGGTCATGATGTAATATTGATTGTAATTTCCCATTAAAGTGTATTAATGAATATAAAACGTTAAAATAAATGTCATGAGCTTTGATGATAACCCAATCATGCCCCGATCACCTTTTCTGCTGCGGGTCGGGGTGTGACACCAAATTATACTGGACCTGATCGAGTTTATCGAACCCAAAGGAGCATGGGTAAACAGTCTAACAAGTACAATCTGACTTGGATGCTTCCTGTTAATTCTGGGTTTTATTACAGGCTCAGGCTCATTTTTGCAGCATTATACCTCAACACACAAAACGAGGTGAGGTGATTTTCCAAATCTTCATTAGTAATCAAATTGCTGATGATGAAATTGATCTGTTCCACTTAACACAAGGTAGCGGTTATCCTATAATCAAAGATTACATTGTGTTTGTCAATGACCCGGATGGCAGTAGAGGCAAGCAATATTTATGGGTCGCGATGCATCCTAATCCCAGTTCGGTTAAATATCAAGATGCTTATTTGAACGGTTTGGAAGCCTTCAAGGTGAACATGGTCAAAAGTCTTGCTAGCCCAAACCCAGAACTTAGCTCTACAACCCCACCAACTGGGCCGGCAACTAATGTAAAAAGAAACAAGAAGAAACCTCCTTATGCCGCAATAATTGGAGGTATTGGAGGAGCGTTAGTCTTGTTGTCTATCTTAGTTCTCATAGTTTTCCAGAAACGAAGGCAATCCAAACACTACGGTGCCGCCGGCAACAAGTCATCATATTCAACACTGCCTTCAGATCGATGCCATCACTTCTCACTTACAGAAGTGAGAGCAGCTACTAATGAATTTAATGATGATTTTGTCATTGGCATCGGAGGGTTTGGCAAGGTGTACAAAGGGTATATAGACAACGCTGCAACCGCTGTTGCAATCAAACGGCTCAATAAATCATCCAACCAAGGAGTTCAAGAATTCCATACAGAAATAGGGTTCCTGTCTAAACTACGCCATATCCAATTGGTATCCCTGATTGGATACTGTGATGATGAAGGAGAGATGATACTGGTCTATGAGTACATGGCTAACGGGACTCTACGTGACCATCTGTACAAGACAAACAACCCTCCCCTGTCATGGAAAAGGCGTCTCCAGATTTGCATCGGTTCAGCAAAAGGGCTTCATTATCTCCACACGTGTGCACAACGTACAATAATTCATCGGGATGTCAAGTCCAAAATATCTTACTGGATGAAAATTGGGTTGCTAAGGTATCCGATTTTGGTTTGTCAAAGCTAGGCCCTAGAGACCAATCACAAAACCACGTTAGCATGGTGGTCAAGGGTAGTAACGGGTATCTAGATCCCCAATATTACCGAAGCCAACAACTCACAGAGAAATCTGATGTGTACTCATTTGGAGTTGTTTTGCTTGAAGTGTTGTGTCAAGACCTGTTATCAATCCAAAGCTGCCCAAAGAAGAAGTGAATTTGGCAGAGTGGGGAAAATCTTCTTACCTGAAGGGGACCCTGAACAAAATAATTGATCCACATCTGAGGAGTGTGATTGCACCCGAGTGTTTAAGGAAGTTTGGAGATGTGGCAATTAGATGCTTAAAAGAGCAAAGAAATGAAAGGCCAGCAATGGAAGAAGTAGTTTGGGGACTAGAGTTTGCAATGGAGCTACAAGAAGCTGCTGAGAAAACGGTTGGTGAAGCTGTGTCTG
The DNA here is from genome assembly GCA_947069175.1 of Scalesia atractyloides. Taxonomy (NCBI): domain Eukaryota; kingdom Viridiplantae; phylum Streptophyta; class Magnoliopsida; order Asterales; family Asteraceae; genus Scalesia; species Scalesia atractyloides. Next base: position 24,406,191 of record CAMTDV010000014.1, on the reverse strand, counting down.
AAAATCAAGAAGTTTTATTTCCGACCCAAGGAGATACAACAACAGACGATGATGTGTTCACAGGATCAGGCACGATAAGAAATGGCACGTCATCATTTAGTAATACGGAAGAAGGGTTCAAGACAGAAACAGTTTTCTCTGAGATTCAGAAGCCAGCTGGAAGATGATACGAAAGTTTGAATTTTAGAGCCAAACCAACAAACAGTCAATGTGTTATCAAAAATGTATGGTGGAATTCTAGATTTTTAGTTCTTGGACAAGTGTTTATCTTTTAGATTTTGATTTTAATGATTGCATTAGTAGAATACTTATTAAGTTTTAGTCATTCGCATGAATCCTTTCATTTACATATTTTGTTGTTTAATAACCATCATGAACTAAATATACTTCATCCAATGATATCCATGTTATGTCCTAAACCCTAAACCGTGCACAACTCATCATACGACCCTTATTATGTTTTCTAGTAATTATCGTGCTATCTGCTCGGATTACCACTAACTATTGCCACGTGACAGATATATGCCGAGATTTAATCTAAATTTCCGCTCACGATCTGCAAATTAACTATCACTGAAGCCATTGTATGAGTGTTTCAAGATGTATGTTCACTATGTTGGGATGTAACAGATGAAAATATTCAAAAAAGTTGGAAATGCAAAAAACTTGCCTTGGGGTAAAATTTTGTTTATGTTCTACAAGATGGTTATTAGATGCCTTAAAATTAGCCCGGTTGATCCTTTTTGAAAAGTTGAATGGCAAATCCTGTAATCAATAGATCATAACTACATTTTAGTCAATGTTCATACTATTCTTTCTTTAGTGGCAACATGAAAAGACAAAACAGGGGTTTCAAAAATCAGGCAAGTAAGTTGGCAGTATTTGGAAGAGGGAAGAAAGGTTTTCTTTCTCCTTTTTAAATCTTAGGAGGACATCCATTTATTAATAAATGTAGTCAACAAGTCAAACTTGGTATGCCATATGCATCTTTTTTATGATTACAATTACAAACATATTTATTTTGGTGATTGTCCCACAAATATGGTGTGGGTTCAAACCCTTGCAAGTATAGGTTGATTAAATGATATTTTGAGTAAACAAATTGCAGTTCATATGCAAGTTCCAAATATACCATCAGCCACATAAAGAATCAAAATAGCATCAACAATTTCATATATAATACACACTAGCAGAAAAAGAATCAAATGACGCATAGTCTCCGGTGCAGATGATTTCAGTCTTAACTATCTACGTAGGTTGGCAGTGTCGAAAGATTTACAGAGAAGCGATTTACAGGTTGGAGTGTCGGTCCTCTCGGACAATTTCAGCGACTAGGGGTGAGGGTGTGTGACGCGTGAGCCATGAGCAACTGAGAGGGCGAACGGCTAGGTTTGAAAATCGATAATTTTAGAGTTCACATAAAAGTCACATGTATATAAAATAAATAAAACTTATATATAAGTTGAATTTAAATGTATGGATCGGATGTTCAAAAAATCCTAAGTTCATATTTGATTCTAAAACCGGATTCGGTTTGGAAGCAAACCCGATTTGAACACTCAACAACCGAATTGAATTTGTAATTGAATTTGGCTCAGTTAGAATATCAGTTTTTTTTTCCAGAATTTTGGAATAAAAATAAAAAAATAAGACAAAGATAAAGCGATAAAGGTTTTTGTAGATAGAAGTTTTCATAATTTGGCTGCTAAATCATTAAGATTAACTGAATCTGTTAATACCCATCGTGTGCACGTCACTTAGTTCCAAAAAAACATATGCTACAGGTCTATAAACTATTTTTTGTATCTAAAAATCAGTTATTAGTCCACATCAACCTAAATCATAATATAATACAGTTAAAAAAATAATAATTCTATACAAGCAACTTCGCGGTTAATTCGAATGATACACATGTGTTTTTCCGTTATATATGAATTTAAATGACAAGTGACGACTCGTTACATTGCTGAAAGAAATATCCAAATGACGTCTATATCTATTTATGGTACAATCCTTTAGCAGAAGGTATTAATCATTATAATTTTAATTTTGATTATTCATATTGGCCAGTAGCAAAAGTTAGATGACTCAACTCAACTAGCCAATCCTTTTAGTTATAAGTTTCAACCGCAACCACCATATGATTTGTGACAAATACCTGTTAATATTCCCAACATCAACAATGACAAACTAGTTGGTTACCCGTCCGTAAGCCGGGTATTTTAACTACATAATGACATAACTATATACACTGAGAAACATTCATAATGAATACGTAGTACATGATTTTGCAAATAATAAAACATTCATAATAAATACATGGTACATGATAATACAAAATAAAATGGAAATGTAACTCTAACGCTAAGAAACAAATTACCAACCATTAAAATAAGCATAATACTACTAAACCCATTTGGTGGCCGAATATTTAAATGTCATAATGAAATAAGTAATAATTTATTAATTTTTTGTATTCTAAAAAATATTTTATTTGTTTAAATAAGAGCGAAATTATATGGAATTTAGGTTCATATTTCATTAAGTGTGGAATTTAAGTCCATATTCATCAAATGTCAACAATTTAAAACTTGGTGCCTGTACTTACATAAAAAATCATCAAATGTCAAAACAATTTAAAACTTGGTGCCTGTAGTTACATAAAAAAAATAGTCTATGGGTTGCTATTGGGTCGAATACGAGTAGCAGGGTAATCCTGTAATAAACACATGGATCTTGGTAAGTTGGGTCATCCATACACAATTGAATGATAACCCATTTTAAAGTGCCACTGTTAATAACTCATTTTTTCTCTCTCGCGGCTCTAACCTAGGGTTTCATACACTTTTCTGCTGTCGTGTAAACTCCGGCGAAAACCCAAGATCATCTACGATCTACTTCGACGATGGTTGGTTGTTCCGTGTTTTATCGGCGCTGTATGTTCGTCTTCTCTTTCTCTCTCTGACATTTCTTCCCAAAAAACTTTAGGGTTTTTCAATGTTGTTAGGATTTGCGGTGTCAATCGGACCGCTAAAGGTATTATCTTCAATGCGTGGCTTGATAAACACTCAAATCGGCACTCTCTGCTTGTCTTACTCTATCCAGATTTACCGTAACATCATCGAAACTCCCTTCAATGGCCCTCGGTAAAGGTATCCGTTGATTTTCCATCCGATTGTCTTATACAATTGCTGTAAGTTGTTTATTTTTAGAAACTTAACTCGGGTAATTGCAGGGATATCGTTTCTGGATCTGGCCGAACAACAGGGGACCAATCTTCGTTGTATGATGATGTAGTTTATAAGGTACCCGTTAATCTAACATTTGCTACAGTTCTTAATGTAACTTGCTTACAATTTTTGGTTATCTAATTTGGTTTGTTTTATGAGAAATTAAGAACACCTTTGGATTGCTTCCATATATTTTTTGTTCCTCTTCAACAAATACTATAAGATGAAAGTTATATGGTTGTAATAAAAGAAATATTTGGGCCTTCTCCTGTTGTTTATTTTAATTTTTTTAGATGTGGAAATGTTGTAAAAATGTCATCTTTGAGTAGAATTGATTTATGTTCTAATTATGCTTTTATACATTTATATACTCTTGTTCTCTTCTGCTCAATTGATATCTTAATAATTTGGGTTTAATACAATGTCCATGTTTGAAGGTTGCCATGCATTGATATGTTATTTTCTTAGACTTCTACGTTACAATTCTTATAGTAATTCAAATTCTTGTGGTTTGCTAGAGTGATGTTAGTTATGCTTTGTATGCTTAAGTTCATTAGCTATACCGGTTTGCAATTTAGGGATGAACATTTGATACCGGGTACCGGTACCAGTTCCCGTTTTTGGTACCGGTACTGGTTCAGTACCAGTATTTACAGTAAAACACCGGTAAGTACCGGTACCGAACCGATGTACTCGGTACCGTTACCACTTTTCCCTGTTTTGCGGTATCGAACCGGTACCGTGCTCATCCCTTGTTTCCATATAAACGTGCTATTAACTGAAACATGTTATTAAGGTAATATTTTAATTCAAATTATTAGTTCAAAATAAATTGATTAGTGTTAACATGGGGGTAATTTAAGTTACATACTGTATTTAAGTTACATACTGTTATTTTAATTACAACAGTTATATACACACACATGTTCTTATTCTATTTTGATGAATGATTTCCTTATAACAAAACAAATGTAAAGCTTTATATGTACACTGTTTTATTTGTAGTTACATTGATTAATTTTGTATATTTATTTAAGGAAAACCTATACATAATGATGTAGCAGTGAACTATTTTTTTCTACAATAATAATGTTTACCTTTTATAAAATGAGCACACCCTTTATATGACTTTATCATTGTGTATGCGCATATATATATTTTAGTTTGTTCTATTCAGTAGCTAACTTATCTTTTCTTATGCTATAGGAGTTTTCTAAGAATTTAGTTATTTTTTATGAAGGTATAAAACATATTGCAACTAAATATTTAGATTATTAATACAAATAAAACATAAAATAAAAACAACAAACAAAGCTTTAAAGCAAAACAATAGAATACATGCCTATTAGGTAGCCGACTTGACATAAACCTGGAGTAGCAAAAAGTTGATAGCATATGTGTAGTAGGAAAATGATAAGTTTTGTGGAATAGTTGGATCAAAGTATTTGATGGTTTTTTTATAAACAACTATGTGACAGTTTTTTCAAACCACCAAAGATATCTACCCCTAACCCTGTTAGTTTACGATTTTGATAGGAAGTTTGTTGCTTATTCGAAGAGAGATACAACTAATATTCTGTTATGAGATAAAAGTGGTATAACAATTTGTATATACCAACTCCACACTATCATTATCATTATATTTTATATACAAAATTTATTATGCAAATAAATTTGATCATATTATATTTTCTATGTATATATTATATTATATTATTATGCATATTATGTAGGTAAACACACACTTTTTTATTTTTAGTTTATGGGAATATATTACAGAATAGTAATCAAGTTTTAAAAGTGTTCTAATTTTGTCACTCGTATCGTTTTTGTCCCAGTTAGATAACTTAACATTCAAATCGATCCATATCCTTTTTTCAATGTGTCAAGAAAAAAATGGAGCATAAGATGTTGGAGTCGGATTATTTTAATATATGAAATTATTTTTATTTAAAATAAAAACACTTTAATCACATTAAAAATTAAAAAAACAAGTTAAAATCCGCGTCATCATTCGACGTTACCATCAAATGAAAGGAAAAAAAGAAACAAAAATTCACATCACCACGATTGCCTATGAAATGGATGAAAAGACCCTTAATTTTAATGAAAAACGAATGTGTGATTGGAACACTTTTGAAACTTGAGTGACCTAATTGGAACACTTTTAAAACTTGGTTACTATTTTACAAAGTTACCCCTTAGTTTTATTGATAATCTATCTAGTTTTTTTGTAGATATAACTGGAAATGGGACATGATTCAAATAAAAGAGATTTTTCCTACCCTACTTCATGGTTTCCTAAATAATAGGCAAAATGGTTGCAAAAACATGCTTACTTAAAAAGGAATTAAAATCTTTTAAAATCATATCAGCTTTTAATTTAGGACCTTTAACTTCCCTTTATATCATTGTATAATCTTTTTTATCCTTTTCTTTAGATCTAAAGATATCAATAACCTCAATATTTTGTTTTCTCTTTCAAAAACTCAATCCTAAAAACTGGTTAATTACCGAAAACATGTGCATAATTCACAAAAATAATTTTACCTCACACTAAACTCATGATGCATTTGAAATATGTATGGACTGAAATGGCAACCATACTCAATGATTTGCACATCATTACTATTTTCCTATAATTTGAAAAAAAAAACGATTAGTTCAGATATAATAAAAAACCAAACCAACTTTAGATACAAGTAATTTAGCTATACCTTGGTGTCAATAGGCGTAGGATGTTTTCTGAAGAAACTATTAGTGGTTCACTATTCTGGCTTGAAATTTGAATTAGTGACCTAAGAATTTAAGTGTTTAACGTGTTTATTATAGGAAGTATAAACTGTAAACAATAACTTAAAAAGTTTACCTTTATAAGTAGTGACTACACGAAGCAAGAAATTGATTATAGAATTACTGCTATTTGTTAACTGGAGCTTCAATCTTATTTGAAATGACTGGATTTGGATTGATTTGACTGTGGACAATTATCTCAACACTGTCAGCATGTATCAGACTTTACAATACATAATTTATGTTAATGAAACAAAACCAATACTTACCTTCACTTGCAGGTCATTTGTTCCATCAGTTGTTTAATCAATGTTGATGACTACACAAAGTAAAATACTGATTAAAGACGTGGTCTGTAAATCAACACGAAGCAAGAAGATAATTGGTATGTACCTTTTAGACTACTATTCTTGCTTCATACGACTTCGTGTTTATTAGACAATAATTCTAATAAGAACATCACTCTACCCTAGTTATATAGGATACTAAAAAATTCTGTAGTTAACAACTTAACATATGTACAACATTGTATTTGGTTTAGTATTACCTTCGTTGCATAGTTGGCTGCTTCGAATAGGGGTAGTCATCCATGGCTGCAAATCTTTGTTGTCTAATGGAAATGATATGTGAGCAAAGAATATAGAAGCTTGGGGTACGTATTATATAATCATCATACTGGGTAGTTACATCCTCCACTACTCCACTAACTTGTTAAAATAAAGGAACTTAAACCGTTTTTTTTTTTCAGTTACTAATTCTGTATTTTTATTGGCTTATCTTAGGAAACTACCGCTAACTGAATAATCATGAGAGAGAGAGTGTGAAACTGACACGAACTTCTGCTTCTAGAAGGAATTTAGTGAATTTCAACGGCTGAGATTAAAAGTTGATGACTTTAAATGGCTGTAATTGTCCCAAAAAGTAGTTACGTTTAACGGTGGCAATATAATATATAATACCTATTAATATTTCCAACATCAACATTTTTTTTTGCTCACCTTCAGTTTACCCTCTTTTCTTTGCTCCTCTTTTCCTCCACCCCCACCACGTTGGCCAAACCATACAACACCACGACTATTACCTATTCGACAGTGGTTCCTCCACTATCACCACCTTTTCTGACCGGATATGGGATGGTGATGAAAGTTCCAACTTTGTACGCTCCAGCATCACCGTCACCTCATTTTCATCCAACCCCCTTCACCTTGATCCTTTAGTCCCCAAAACACCTTTCTCCACCACCCGAATCTTTAACACTTCGTCGTTCACCTATAAATTCCCAGTCTCCCAAGGACCCAAGTTGCTCCGCGTCTATTTCTATCCCGCCACCTATTCTGACCATAATCCAAACCAATCTTATATCTTAGAAACATCCAATGGCTACTCTCTCTTAACCAACTTCGGTGCTTCCTTAACCACCTCCTTTCTGGCTAAGATGCAATACAATGCATGTGTCGACAGACCACTGGTTCCTAAATTTGTCATGTTAGTTGTGAATATTAGTTAGTATGAGGACCTAACTGTTAGCTAGAGGTCCCTATGTGTAATTATAGGTGTCCGTACATGTAATTAGTATTTTCTTGTTGGTCTCCTCCATTCTCAATAAATAGAAGAGTCATTTTCATTTGTACACACACCTTCGATGCCATGTTTGGGATTCTATTTAGAACCTCCTTATTAACTTATTAACTTTTCCAAAAGTCATTTATAAGAGGAAAAAGTCATTTTAAAAAGTTAATAAGTTAATAAGGAGGTTCTAAATGGAATCCAAACATGGCCATAATACAAGTTCGATCGGTTTTCATATCCATATCATTTACATGGTATCAGAGCTCAAGGTGCTCTAGCTCAATGGTGACCATTTCTGGCAAACTTTCGGACACCTCTATTTTCTGTTCTCGGGTACTGTTCATCGCATGTTACTGCTCACACGCTAATCCACACCTCCTCACCCGTCACCCAGTTTTTCAGATCCAACCCCATTCCGGCACGTTAGAACTCACCGCCACAACCACTAAGCTCGCCAAGGCCCGATCTACAAAACCCCCCACAACCGCCGCTCGAAACACCGCCCGACGCGCCCCCACGTGCCGGCATGTGAGCGCTCGTGACGCACTCTCCTGTCACCGCCCTTTTTGCAGCATTATCGGAATCTCATTCCGACCAAGCCCGTTTGGTTAGTTTTCTGATCTGAAAATCTTTTATTTTCCGCCTCGGTTCGCGTGTTCGGGTTTTATGGTTAAACATCTCTTCAAAAGGGAGGCAATCGAAATTACACCATTGCATGCACCAAGGAGGAGTGTGATTCGCTTCAATGGTTCTTTGCTTTTTGGTCATCGGGTTTCAAACCAACTCGGCACAACCAGGTACGCTTTCTATCTTTGACTTATCATGGATTATTGATTATGGAGCTACTCATCACATGATTGCGAATCAAGGAATTCTTAGTAGCCTTCATATTATCTCTTACCCACCGGTTAAACTTGAAGATGGTTCCTCGTGCCCTATACGCGACATTGGATCCATTCACAACCCAAATAGCCTAAAACTGTCTTCTGTTCTTTTTAATCCTAACTTCCCAGCCAGCGTGTTATCTTTTAGTCAGATTACTAAGCGGAATAATTGTTAGTTACCTTTTATCCTAATCATTGTACCTTTAATGAACTATGTACTAATGGAGTAATTGGTATCGACCTCGAATCAGGAGTCTCTATCGAATGTCCTCATTGTCGCATCCCAAAGCAAACATCTGTGAGTCTAGTATCTTTGAAACTCATTGTTGGTTAGGCCATCCCTCAACAGTCGTCCTAAGGCAAATGTGACATGGCATCTCTATTCCCGATAACTTCCATTTGTGAGTCATGTTAGCTCGGTAAACATACTCGACGTCCTTATCCCCCAAAAGTGTGAAGCCGGACCATTTCCATATTTGAACTTGTACATTCTGATGTATGGGGTCCATGTCCTGTTAAGACTAAATTGGGCTTTCAATATTTTGTTACTTTCATTGATGATTATTCTCGTGCTACATGGGTTTACCTATTGAAATCCAATAGTGAAATCAACTCAATCATTCGTGAATTCCATGCATGTGTCAAGACCCAGTTGAAAACATCCATCCAAACCTTATGCACCGATAATGCTAAAGAATATTTGTCCACCAATTTCTCTACATATCTCAAAACACAAGGTATGATTCATGAGACTTCATGTGCATATACATCCTAACAGAATGGTGTTGCTGAACACAAAAACCGCCATATGTTGGATGTTACTCGCACACTCATGCTTTAGTCTCATATTCCTCATCAATTTTGGGGTGATGATGTTCTTACTGCGGCTTATCTGGTTAATGGTATCCATCGTCCGCTCTTCATGATTAAACCCGTTCTCTGTTTTATTTCCTAGAGGAACTCTGTTTCCTCTTGAGCCCCAAATTTTTGGATGTGTAGCTTATGTCCATGATCATCGTTCGTCCGGAGTCCCTAAAATCAGCCCTCGAGCCATTCATTGTGTCTTTGTGGGTTACTTGCGTGTCCAGAAGGGTTATTGTTGTTATACTCCTTCTCTTCGATGATACTTTCCCAGTGCTAGTGCTGAAGTCACCTTTATCAGTTGCGCCCTTTCTTTCTATAATCTTTGATTCCGGTTTCTAACCTGTTTCCGAATTCTAATATACCCGAGTCTCGTATCATCCCTACATTTCCTGTGTCATCCGTTCACTCTACCCCTCCGGTCTTAGACACTATAGTTCCAACTACTACAGCTTTAGGCCTACTAACAGATCCTCTACCATTACTCTTCACATATGCTCGGCGAAGTAAGAATCAAACGTCAGCGACCCCTGACCCCAGCCTACCCATGCCTCTGGTACGTCCCTAACTCCATTTGCCATGACTAAACCTGACACAACCCCAAACCAGATGCTACCTCACCTACGCCTGCCTGTGATCCTCCAGGTGCACCATATCCCTATAAACATATTGCCTTCCGCAAGGAACCTAGAAGCTCCACTCGTTATATCATTCAGGATTACGTTGCGCTCATCTCTCTACCGAGTCTCATGCCTTTACCACTTCCCTAGATTCTTACCGGATTCTCAAGAATGTGATGACAATTGTAGCTCACCCAAGATGGCATCAAGCCATGGAAGACGAGATTGGGGCCTTACGGGCCAATTAAGACTTGGGATCTTGAACCGCTTCATCCTGGTAAGCGTGTTGTTGGGTTTTCACGTTTAAACTTAACCCTGACACTTCAACACTTTGGTACCACTTTGGAATACTAAAAATTCAAAACGTCCCAAAATTGTATCAGACCTGGAACACTAAAAACATTCAAAATGTCCCAAAAATGTGTCAAATACATTGGTAATCATGTGTCGAACTGCGGATCAGAAAGGGATGAGCTTCTAATCGTTAAGTTTTACTTCATAATTGGTTATATAATCAAAGAAATAAATGAGTAAAGTTATCCTACAACGTCTCCTAAATCTAGGAAGTGTACAAATACACAATGAATCGCAAAATAACACAATGCTGAGAAATATAACACGATAGCGAGGAAAAAAACATAATGAATCGTAAAAAAGACAAAATGATGCAAATAAAAAAAGACGCAATGTCAAATCAAAAGACAAAATGATCTAAACAAAAATTCTAAATCTACAAGGTAAAAATCCAAAAGAGAACCTAAAATCTAAATATTAGAGTTCGACGAGACGGTTCCAATGTTGATATAATGAGCTTAACCAGAGTTCGTTTAATACCCTTCTTGCGACTTCCTATTTTTAGGAGACTATGTATTTGAACATTCAAAATGTGCCAAAAATTATGTCAATTACATCGGTAATCATGTAGGCGTACCGCTGATCCGAAAGGGATGAGCTTCTAATTTTAAGTGCTACTTCATAGTTGGTTATATAATCATAGAAATAGATAGTAGGATATAATCATAGAAATAGATGAGTAAAGTTATCTTACAAAGTCTCCTAAATCTATGAACTGTACAAAGGCATAATGGATCGCAAAAAAACACAATGCCGAGAAATATAACACAATACCGAGGAAAAAAACACAATGAATCGAAAAAAAAGACACAATGACGCAATTAAAAAAAGACGCAATGCCAAATAAAATGACAAAATGATCTAAACAAAATTTCTAAAATATACAAGGTAAAAATCCAAAAGCGAAAAACCTAAAATCTAAGATAGTAAAGTCCAAGGAGACGGTTCGAATGCCGCTAGAATAAGCTCAATTGGAGTCCGCTTAATACATTTCTTACGACTTCTTATTTTTAGGAGACTGTATTTGAACATTCAAAATGTCCCAAAAATTGTGTCAAGTACATGGGTAGTTATGCGTTGAACTGCGGATCGGAATTGGAGAGCTTCTAATCGTTAAGTGTTACTTCATAATTGGTTATATAATCAAAGAAATAAATGAGTAAAGTCATCATATAAAGTCTCCTAAATATAAGAAGTGTACAAAGATACAATGAAACGTGAAATAACACAATGCCGAGAAATATAACACAATACTCAAAAAGACAACGAATCACAAAAAAAGACATAATGACACAAATAAAAAAAGACACAATGCCAAATAATAAAACTAAAATGATCTAAACAAAAATTCTAAAATCCACAAGGTAAAAATCCAAAAGTAGAAACCTAAAATCTAAAATAGTAGAGTTTAACGAGACGGTTCCAACGTCTTTATAATGAGCTCAATCAGAGTTTGTTTAATGCCCTTCTTTCGACTTCCTATTTTTAAGACTGTATTTGAAAGTTTCCAGTTATTTGATTTACTTAGAATATAAGTTATCTTCTAGTGATACTGTGGATGATTGTATTTTATATATAAACTAGGTTATGGCCCCTGTGTTACACGAGTTGATTAATGAAAATATATAATTTATTATTTGTAAATACTTATTATGTTTAATCTACTCTTGATAGTTATGATTAAACATATATGATAAATTCATAAGTGTCATTAATAACAGGGATATTGGATTTTATGTAAGACCCTGTTACGTTTTGGTCAAAAAGACGCAGCGGAAATGCGTACTGTAAAATTTCTTTTATTAAAAATCATTCCATCATGGTTAAGGTCTTCTCTATAGCAATTCTTAATCGATATCTACATTTTTCATTTCATTTAATACATGAACATATCATATTTAAATATCGCAAGACCTCACATTCCCGTACAATCCGTATTACAACTCGATCTTCATTCGCTTGCATCTTTAGATAATTACGACCCATAATTCGGCACAACCTGCATTTCACCACATACATTCACCTTATTAGTACTTGAAACATTAAACGATCTAAGTATATATAACTAAAAGATCACGTCGCGTTTCATCCTCCTGTATATTCCATTTAGATATCCTTCTGAAGTCAAGCATTTCTTTCCAAAGTCTATCCTTTGAGGAGTATACGATAATATACCTGCACTTCATTTCATTCTCAAACAATTCAGTTAACATATAATTTCTTATATATTAACACCATGAACTTCTTCGTACGAGTCTCATTGCTTTGGAAACGTATAAATTAATAACACATGTACACACCATGTAATCCAATTCATTCATGAATAAAAGACCTTCTACGAACTTACATACTTCCCTACCAAATCTCTTACATAAGTCCTACATGCTTACTTAGTTATTAAGTGCAATATAAACACAACATTATGTTTATATAATAAGAATCTTACTTATAAGACTTAACCAAATTGTAACAAACCATATTTACATAAGCTAGTGTCCTTGTCATGTCTTCGTACACGTCCTATAGGCTTCCGTTCTTACCCGAACCCTATAAAAACTTTAGTTTGGGCTTGGGTACCTTTGGGGAAGCTAAATGGGCCTTGGAATCAAGCAAAAATGCGAAAAACGAGTTTCCGGCAACTAACCCGCGTAGGCAGCAACATAATGCGTCGGCAGCAAAAGGAGGGTGCGTCGCCGACGCCCTCCTGTTTTGCTGTTTTTATGCTGTGTTGTTTCGCCGTTCGTACGCACTAAAACTCGCATAACTTTTGAACCGTTTATCCGTTTAGCCCCACGTTTCTTCCTACGTGATTGTAATTTGGTCCTCTATCATATGGACTCAAAATCTAACATCCATATTGAGGACATTCTTGACTTGTATGTTTTTGTCTTAATATTCATTTCCGAATTATTCGACTCGTTTACGCTTTTATCAAACAACTCATTTGTTTGAACTCAAAACCCACATGAACATTATAACTATAAAAGTTTTACATCCTTAGGAGTTTGTACTTAGGAACTTAAGCACCCGATACTCGGTATACATTAGACTCATTCCGATATAGAATTAAAACATCATTTCGACCCGATTGTTCTACTAGCGAAAATCATTGTTTTCATACAAACAAACCCTATTTAACTTCAATTATCATGCTTGAATAACTAGTATGTAATTTTACTTAAAACGAATATAAAGTGATTCCGGAAATCACTTACCTTATGCATCCGTGTTCGTATTCGCTTCCTTGCCTCCTCTTGACCCGTTAGCCTTTCGTGCTTGAGTCCATCTCGACATGATTCCTATACTTTCATGTCATCAAAATCACATTCTTGTTAGCATACACAATTGTGCATGTTAACGATCAAGTATGCAAATTACCAACTTAAAACATATGTCCATATCGATGTAGTCGGTCGTGTTAATGGTACCATAAGCACTTCGCACCCATGTAGTAGGGTACATATAACCTTGAAATCTCTAGTTACATATGTATACACACACAATCGATCTTACACATGCTAATTGTTTCTATTATCTTTCACTTGACAAACCGCACATAAGGCTAGTCACTTTAACAAAGCCACGACATCATTCTTTGCTAGCAAGGTCATATGTTATATACTTAGTGTAAATTCATTTCTAAATTACCAATAAGAGATTGGTCCATCACATGGTGTGCACCTCACCATTCAAGCATAGAGAACAAGCTCCTAATGCATGTTACTACCCAAATCATACCATCAACTACACCTTCTAATGAAATCCTTCTACAATGCATTTTTCATGCTTAACTACCATTACTTATGTCATTGTTTCATCCGACCCATGTTCGTCTATTGTTAGCATACATGTTTACATGTTATTGTCTTTTAGACATTTCATCAAGCACTTGGTGTTCATACAACATACTAAGCCTAGTGTACAAGCATCTAATGCACATCTTCCTATTTCTTGCATTTATTCAACAAATGCAACTAAACATCTATCAATTTCATATAATAATCGACTTGTCTAATAATAATTCATCACATGCAACATACTACATCAACAATTACACAACATTGAACAAGGAAGATTTACCCATATCATCATCCTTGCTACTACAAGTGGGTTTCACCCCAAAACATCAAATGACATCAAAATCTTGTATAATTCATGTTCCGTAAGATGATTCTAACATACATTCTTGCTCAATTCATACCAATTCATGACTTCATCATAACCCACTTCATACTAGCTTTACCAAATTAAATCATACAACTTACCAAGTGATTATTAGGGCTAGATGATGTTATTTCTTCATTCATGCAAGAGCTTGGCTTCCAATTTCTTCATCAATTTCTTGTAGTTGTTTGAGGAGTTCTCTTGCTCGTTCTCATGTATGTCGACACACACATATACACCCAAGACAACACACACTAAACTCCTGCTCTTTCTTTTTACTTATAAACTTAACCTAAAACTTTCACTTTTAGTCCCTCTTATTTGCCACTTGGTCACTAATGACACAACCTTCTTTCCTTACTAGTTTTACCAATCATTTAACTAGGTTAAATAACCTAGTTATTTTATTTCATACTATAAGACATGGACACATATCGGTGAATTTAAACAATTCGACTTTTTGGGGTGTTAAAAGTCTACCCCCCTTAAAGGAGGTTTCGTCCCCGAAACCTTTCTCATTCCTACTCCTACCTTTTTATTGTACTCCTTCAAAGGGCACATTTCATCACGATTACGTTCAAGATCTTGGCAAAAGGTTTTATTCATACCTAAACATGATTGTACGTTTTGCCCTTTCTTAAATTAAGTAATTACTTTCATAATCATGTAAGAGTCAGAATCTGATCCAGAGCTCTTTATAGTGTCGTTTTCATCTTATAAGGCTAGTTCCTTGTACACATCATCACTAGCGGTTCATTTATTTAATTTATTCCCAATGTACGCTAATGCTCGTACAGACCTAAGCTTTCGGCTTGCTTCTAGCTTTCTAATTAAGTATAACACATTCATACATTTAGTAATCGAAATAAATCGATTTATTTCATTCTACTCATATACGATCTTTTATTTTATTCACTATGAGCCATCCTTAACATCCCATTATTAATGTTACTTCTAATTACCTTCATGTCCATACGAGGATCAACATGTTATCATACGCATACTATAAACACTCAAAGACTTATAAATACTACAACAAAACCATCATTCTTATACTCACTTATTCGTACTTGACACGAAGATTAAGCATCATTCCACTGTTACTATTGTTACTTATACCATGCATACTTTTAGGTTAGCCTTAAATTATCTTTATATATATATATATATCACCTTACTACTAGCTCCCTTCACGCACTACTATTCCTTACCAAGCAAGTATGTTGCGTGAGTGCATCATGCGAGCGTTTTAACAGATACCCTACACTTTTACTCAAAAATTTGGAAATTCTTATCTTAATGACATAATTTCCTTCTTATACTACCATTAAAGTTAAACATTCAATACTCCAATTCTTACTTATAATTGCGAGCTAAACATTTTACTAACCTTGATTTCATTGCATAACCGATGACTTGTAACCCGAATCAGCCCGATTCCTCATGAGTTCATACAATACCCGGATTGATCGCATCCATTCATTTGTTGAGCTTCCGCTTGTGCGCATCTTTTCAACAATGTCTTTTCAGATGAACATGACCAACAAGCCCAACATCAAAGTTAGTAATTCTTAACGGTGCTTGTCATCTGATATATTCTCTCAGAATTTCCACAGTTACAATCGTTGAGGTACAGTGTCACCCGACGAACATTGTGAACATTCTTGAAATTTACTCCACTTAACAATACAATTTTGTATAAACCTCCAAGCGCACACATTTTTTTTTACCAACTCTACTAGTTTCATTACTCCGTGCATTCTACCATTCTTATTTACAAGATTGTCGATTAGCAATTCTTCTCAAATATTTATTTCGATTCGGTGTTTAATCACCTATTTTTCCTTCAAAGTTTTCTTACTTGCAAGCTATACTACTTTGCATCCTTTGTTTCTTACGTACTATTCTTACAACTCCTTAATTACTGTCAACTTATGCTGTTTGACTTATCAAAGTCAACCGCCATTTATTACTTATTGCTTATGCATTTTGAAGTACGCATTGTACTTACTTTCAATTCGAACATACTTCCAAAACGACGTTTCATAATTTTAGCATATATAACCAATTTTAGCACCACCATCATTAGCCACCACGACCAGCCGCCACCCACCTATTTTTTGGTGGTGGTGGCTGATGGTGGTGGTGGTGGCGGATGATGGTGGTAGTGGTGGGTGGCAGCTGGTAGTGGTGGCGGTGGTGGTGGTGGGTGGCGGCTGATGATGGTGGTGGTAGTTGTTGATGGTTGTGAAAGTTGGGATTATTAAAATCCAAACATTAAGTTTGTGCCACTTAAGCAGCCACATCATCAAATAACTAGGTTTGTGCCACGTAAGCTGTCACGTCAACAAAAAACTAACCCAATTAGAAAAGGATCGATAGAGGCCAAAATTCTTACAAGTTGAAATTGCCAGAGGGAATTTTTGAAGTTAGGATTATTATCGGCCAATTGGTGAAAGTTGTGATTATTAAAATCCAATATCTCTTAATAACATTGAATTTCACGGGACACGAACCTCCTAAAATTATAGAATAAAAAAAAAAGTAATCAAAATTCACACCAACAAAACTTGGGAAAAGTTGAATTAAAAAAAGGAATACTTTCCTTTTTCTGGCTAAAAACGTTTTTTCGACGATTGGAAACTAACAGCGTTAGGGTTTTGTTAGTCTGGGTCCATTGGAGTCAAATATGTTAGTTAATAGTTGGGACAGCCTGTGGTTATTTTTTAAGTTGAGACTGTTAGTGGCCAACAACGAATAGTTAAGATTATTGAAATCAAATATTCCTTAAAGAAACATGCAACTATTTTGATTTCTTTTACTCACTTTTACTACTTTGTGTGCGTCACTATTGAAAAGAAAAGTCTTGGTATCAATACATGTATCTCAACCCAATGGAAATTATCCCCATTTTATTTCTTTTATTATATAACTACGTGTATTGCACGGGTTGAATAAATGTAATTTTATATACCAAATAAAAAAAAGTTATATCTTTAAAAACCCTATGTATTATACAGGTTAATAAACATAATTTTATATACCAAATAATAAAATGGATAAACATAAATGAAAAACAAAACGGTAAAAGATAAAAATATTACTTGTATTTTCATTTATAAACATTAGTAGAAGCCATGCGTTACCTATGCTTATTTTATTATGATTCAATTTTATTAATCCCTATTATAAAGTAAAGACTGGATAAATTTAAATGGAAAAAATAGTAAAAGATAAAATTTGTAGATTTAAATAATATTATTTGAATTTTAATAACAAATATTATCTACATCTATTTGTTTAGGGTAAAAGATAAAAATATAAAATTTATAGATTAAAATAATATATATTTTATTTAAATCTTCTTAACAGATATTATCTATATCTGTTATTTAGGCGGAAAAAATAGTTGAGATTAACTCACAGAGCGCCATGTGTCCCCATATAATTTACTTTATTATATGTATAGATAGATTATTTAAGAGGTTTAAAGAAAAATACTTAAAGGCGAAGATCTATTTTCTACCAGGCAAAACATCTTTTCTATTAATTAAAGATATTCGATTTCTAATTTCAATAAAATTTAAGTTTTAATTTAAGTTTAATATGTCACCTCTTTCTTTCAAAGGAAAAGTAAAGCTAGATATCCATAGAGCATTTAGCACATCGTACTTTCTCACGTGTTAAGTTGAGTTGTATTTGTGACCACGCGTGGAACACCATGTCGGGTATGCTGGCCCCCGACATGGCTTTGCTCCTGGGGTGACTCCTTTTCCAATAGTTTTGTGAAACAATGGAGGGGTGGATTCAGGGCCATTTCCTCCTTTTTATGATGAGGTATGAAAAATGAAATGGCACTGAGATGATAATTTCTACACGTTAAAAAGTGATTATGTGCTCATCAGTAATTTTAGATACACTTTATTATATAATAATTATGCGACATATATTAGTTTAATCGGTTTTTATATTTTTGTGGGTGACTAAAGAAGTACATCGAAGTGATGCTATTATATCAATTTTAATGGTTAAATCATGTACCATGTTCAACATTAAAAATTTTATAATAACCTAATAAGTGAAATTAATTAAAATAGTTTTAACTTTTGAGCATTAACATAAATTAAAAGTTTCAAATAAAGAAAGAGAGTACATGTTTTCGTTGATGTGTAAAAGCAATTCATGGATTGATTTCATTAGATCATTAATGGCTTAAAGTTGCACTTGGGTCTTGGACCTTATTGCTTGGAATAATAGAAAAGAAAACAACAGCAACAACACCTCAGGAAAGATAGATGAAAAGAATGGCCCAGCAAATTAAATGGGCTGGATTATTGACTTGGTTATGGGCTGGATTATTGACTTGGTTTGTAACTGAAGAAATCAATATATTGGGCCAGACGATGAAGTGGTGTAGGGCTGCTGGATTGCACTAAACGGGCCGGAGAAAAAACACAGTCGAGAGGAAAAACAAATAAAGATAAAGATGCAAGGCTAATTTTAATGTCTGGTGTAAGGTTTATGTAGGTTTCACACAATATTTTATTTATGTATTGGATTTTATTTTATTTATGATGACAACCAGTTAAATCTGATTGACGTATTAGTTAATTTAAACGATTTGTGTGTTTTCTGAGTTCTATAATTTAAACGATTTGTGTGTTTTCTGAGTTCTATCTTTACAATTATGTTCGGTTGATGACAGAACCTAGAAGCGGTTTGGGTGACTAAGGAGGGTTGACTTGACACTACTAAATTTGGTAATTGAGCTGTATGGTTTTTTTTTTTTTTTTGAAAAGTATGGTTTGATGACAAAAACCGTCTTTGATTGCCATGTTAACAGATTTTCCTACACTATGTCCATATGGTGTCCAATTAATTAACTAGCTTTGTGTACATAGAACCTGAAACCTGGTCATCTTTTTCATATATATTTTGTTAAAATTAACTAGCTTTGTGTATGTAGAACCTGAAACCCGGTCAACTTTCTCATATATTTTGTTAAACTTAATTTAAGTTTTGTTTAGTTATTTTATTAGATTAATCTAATCCAAATTCAGTTTTAAATTAGTTAAGTTATTTTTTATTTAAATAATCAAACAAAAAGTGTAATACAAATCACATGGTAATCGTGGATTCGATACCCTACTTATCCTAGCTATATAGCTTATTTAGGTTTTTACATGACCCTAACAACATGTCACTGTGTGTCTGATCACCTTGGTTATATTAACAATCTCGTGAATGGTATTACCAAAAAAGAACTCTACAAATTCCCTAACATAAATTCGGTACTAAAATGGGGAATTTGAAAAAAAGGCTACTGATGTTTGTTAGTACTAAACCAAAAACCCTAAAAATAAATACATGTATAGATACTGATATTGCTATATTGGTATCAGTTTGATACGATATCGATATTCATTAAAAAAATGCGTATCCCTTATCCCTATTCGGCGTAGCTGTCGAGCTAATCAAAAGAAAATATTTTTTTACTTAAATCCAATACTAGTACAGGTAAGTAAGGTCGTATCCGCATGGAATTTGCGCCAGTGTAAAAAGATTTAACTAATGAACTACTTTAATCTAAATTGGGGGTTTGTTTCATTGTTTGAGAAAAACCACATTGTTAGGAAAAGTGTTATCAGAATGAGAAGTAACCCCACCCGGAATCCCGATTATCAGTTTAACACAAAAAAAAACATGTTTATTGATTCAAACACCACATAGACATGGCTTTAGACTTAATGACTTTGATTAACGGTTAGAAACAACTTTTTAATAATAATTATAGACATGGCTTTAGACTTAATGACTTTGATTAACGGTTAGAAACAATTTTTAATAATAATTATAACAACCTAACAATTCGTAAAATTATACCAGTTACCCACCAATTTATCAACCCGCTAACGATGCAAATAAATCACCAATACGCCTGATATAAATAATTCAAATATAATAGGAATATTGAATTTTAAAAATCCCAACTATTCGTCGTTGGCCGTCAACAGTCCCAGCTTCAAAAATAACCACTGACAGTTTCAACTATTGACATATTGGCCACCAGTGGACCCTGACTAACAGAACGCTAACGCTGTTAATCTTCGGCTGCCGGAATAAACGTTTTTACCGGAATACTCAACGTTTTCGTCCCAAACTTCTTTGTATACAGACCTTTAGGAACATTTTTCTAGTAAAAGCCCCATTATTGAAGTCGTTAGAAAACTCTTTTTTTTCGACGGAAAACTTTTTTTGGCTGGAAAACTCAACTTTTTGGTCCGAAAACTTAACATCTTCGTCCCAAACCTCTTTGTAACCTTATATCGGACTTTTATAAAACTTTTTCTGGCCAAAAACGGTTTTCCGGGGACCGGAGACTAACGACGTTAGCGTTCTGTTAGTCAGGTCCATTGGTGGCCAATATCAATAGTTGGGACTACGAGTGGTTATTTTTTAATTTGGGACTGTTGGCGGCAAACGACGAATACTTGGGATTATTAAAATCCAATATTCCAATATAATAAATGTTCACCAAAATTAACACAAGTAATCAAGAATGCCAGTTACAAGAACAAAAAAAACATAGTTTAATGTGAAAAACCAACATGTCCATCCGGAGAAAATCACAAACGAATTAGCCGCGCATCGTTGTCATCACAACTTCAACTATCAATTCAGAGTGATCTTGCATGAAGAAATCGGAAGATTAGGGTGTCAGGACTCCTAAATGCGAAAACGGATGAGATGTCTATTGAGAATTAGGTCAAAGAGCAAAATTTCCCGAGCAGACAATTTCCCACGCGTCGCGGGAGAGCCTTTTGGTCTGTCCGCGAGGTGCGGGTCTAGTCATAACAGGGGCCCACAAAACCGCGAGTCGTGCCAGCCTTCACTTGCTCCCCGCGTGGCGCGGCGCGAGGGTGACACTTTTACAGAATTCATGCTACAGCTCTCGGGGTGATCCGTCGAACCCGTTTTCCTCCTTGGATGTTCCTTTTACCTTGTCTAGCATAACCTATGAAACCCGACACAACATAAGTATAACATAAAAATACGAAACGAAGCTTTTAAAATTATACAATTTAATGTGTTTTCACAAAAACATCACTACCCGATATCACGTGGATATATATATAAAAGAATAACCCCAAACCAAACTTTTCAAGTAATTTAGGTTGATGTTCTTTCGCTGATCTGATTTGATTGGTTTTCAATCAAATTGTTTGATGGTATTTGGTTATATTAAATATTCTATCATTTATTAACTACCTTAACATGTAAATATTGTTTGATTATGTGGTATTTGGTTTTATTAACTATTCAATTATTTAACTACCTTAACAGTTAACATATAAATTATTGACTAATAAATGGATTTTTCTTCACGTGCATTGCAATTGGAAGCGATGTAAAGTATCTCCCGCTTTTAAAATTGGACTAGACCCGTCAGTCTGGTTATTGAAAACCGAAGACTTGAAGTCATCGGTTTATTATATAAAATGAACCGGCTGGTTTTGAGATATATAAAGAAGCTAAAGCCGTGAGATGATTGATGAACTGTTGTCATTCTTTTCATTTTAATGATTAAAGTTTGATTAAAAATCTAAAGTGGCAATTTTAATATCTAGCTTGCATGTCTATTTCTATGGTACACCTTACAACAAAACTAACTACACTGAACACTGCTCCTGTGATATATAGAAACACCAGTGGTATATATATACTTTCCTCTAATTATTCAAGCATTCATACTACTCTTCAACCACCATGTTAACCTTCAGTTTACCCTTCTTTTCTCTGCTCCTCCTCTTCTCCTCCACCACTGCACAACCATACAACCCCACCGATCGCTTCTTCCTCAACTGTGGTTCATCCTCCTCCTCCTCAGTCGCTACTGACCCGAGATGGGATGGTGATCAGAATTCCAAATTCGTGCCTTCCAACATCATCACCACTTCGTTTCCTTCCACTCCCTTTCAACCAGATCCTTCGGGACCCGGAACCCTCCCTTATACTTCTGCCCGAATTTTTAACGCTTCTTCGTTCACTTACACATTTCCGGTGTCCCAAGGCCCCAAATTCCTCCGCCTGCAATTCTATCCTGCCACCTACTCCATCCTCAAACCAGAACAGTCGTTCTTCTCAGTAACATCCAATGGCTTCACTTTGTTAAGCAACTTTAGTGCTTTCCTAGCCGCATCCTATTTGAATAGAACAAGCTTTGTCAAAGAATTCATGATCTACGTAACAGATACACAATTCCTAAACGTTACCTTTACACCCTCACCCAACTCATATGCCTTTATCAATGGTATTGAAATCGTTTCAATGCCAGAAGATCTCTACTACAACTCTCAGAAACCAAAATCTGTTGGGGCAACTAACGGACCTGTTATTGACAACAAAAGGGCGCTTGAAAATTTTTACAGGTTAAACATGGGTGGGGGATCTATACCGGGTACTGATGATACTGGTATGTGCCGGTCATGGGAACCGGATTTTAGGTACATACACGGAGCATCAATTGGGAAGACACCTATTTATGATCCAAAGGAACAGATTAAGTATACCAACGAGAACCGAGTTATACTGCACCTGAGCTAGTTTATAAATCCCAAAGGAGTATGGGCAATCAGTCAGACAAGTACAATCTGACTTGGATACTTCCCGTTGATTCTGGGTTTTATTACATGCTCAGGCTCCACTTTTGCAACATTATACCTCAATACACAAAAAAGGATCAGGCGAATTTCAAAATCCTCATTAATAATCAACCTGCTGAAGAAGAAATTGATCTGTTCTACATTACCAAAGGTAGCGGTTATCCTGTAATCAAAGATTACACTGTGTTTGTCGATGACCCGGATCACAGTAGAGGCAAGCAAGATTTGTGGGTCGCACTGCAACCTAATTTTGGTAAGTCTGAATATGTTGATGCTTTTTTGAACGGTTTGGAAGCATTCAAGCTAAGCACAGATAGGAGTCTTGCTAGCCCAAACCCAGAACATAGCTCAACAGCCCCACCAACCGGCCTGGCAGCTACTGTAAATAGGAACAAGAAGAAACCTCTATATGCCGCGATAATCGGAGGTATTGGAGGAGCGTTAGTCTTGTTGTCTATCTTAGTTTTCATAGTTTTCCAGAAACGAAGGCGATCCAAACGCAATGATGCCACCGACAACAAGTCATCAAAGTCTTCATATTCAACACTGCCTTCAGATCGATGCCGCCGCTTCTCACTTACAGAAGTGAGAGCAGCTACGAAGGAATTTAATAATGATTGTATCATTGGCATCGGAGGGTTTGGCAAGGTGTACAAAGGGTATATAGACAACGCTGCAACCACTGTTGCAATCAAACGGCTCAATGAATTCCACCGGAAATAGGGTTCTTGTCTAAACTACGCCATGTCCAATTAGTGTCCCTGTTTGTGTTGTACGAAGGAGTTCAAGAATTCCACGCGGAAATAGGGTTCTTGTCTAAACTACGCCATGTCCAATTAGTGTCCCTGATTGGATACTGTGATGATGAGGGAGAGATGATATTGGTCTATGATTACATGGCTAACGGGACTCTACGGGACCATCTGTACAACACAAACAAGCCTCCTCTGCCATGGAAAATACGTTTCCAGATTTGCATCGGTGCAGCAAAAGGGCTGCATTATCTCCACACGTGTTCAGATCGTTTAATAATTCATAGGGATGTCAAGTCCACAAATATCTTACTGGATGAAAAGTGGGTTGCTAAGGTATCGGATTTTGGTTTGTCAAAGCTAGGACCTAGAGGCCAAACAAAAGATCACGTTAGCACTTTGGTGAAGGGTAGTGTGGGGTATCTGGATACCCAATATTACCAAAGCCAACAACTCACGGAGAAAACTGATGTGTACTCATTTGGAGTTGTTTTGCTTGAAGTGTTGTGTGCAAGACCTGTTATCGATCGCAAGCTTCCCAAAGAAGAAGTGAATTTGGCACAGTGGGGAAAATCTTGTTACCTGAAGGGGACCCTGAACACTATAATGGATCCAAATTTAAGAAGTGTGATTGCACCAGAGTGTTTAGAGAAGTTTGAGAGGTGGCAGTTAGTTGCTTGGAAGATGAAAGAAGTGAAAGGCCAGCAATGAATGACGTAATTTGCGGACTAGAGTTAGCATTGGAGCGACAAGTAGCTGCTGAGGAAACAGCTGGTGAAGCCGTGTCTGAAAATAAAGAACTTTCGTTTCCGACACAAGGAGATACAACAACAGACGATGATGTGTTCACAGGATCAAGCACGATAAGAAATGGCATGTCATCGTTTAGTAACACCAAAGAAGAATTCAAGTCAGAAACAGTTTTCTCTGAGATTCAGATGCCAGCTGGAAGATGATGTGGAAGTTGGGATTTTAGAGCCAAATCAACAAGTCTTTATCATATAAATCTTGATTTTGAATATTTGATGATTAATTTTAGTAGAATATATAGTATGTAATTTGCATAAATCGTTTCCTTTACATATTGATGTATAATAGCCATCATGTAATGAATAGACTTCATACAATCTGTAACGAAGTCAACAAGTCAAAGTTGGTATGATAAAGATGAATTATTAAAGTGATAAAGGTATAAACATCAAGATAAAGATAAAGTGATGAAGGTAGTTAAAATCGTGGGTGAAAGTAAAGTTACATATATAAAGGTATTTGCAGATAAGATTTGGCTTTTAAACCATTGAAATTAATTGAATCTGTTAATATCCATCGTGATTCACGACAACACTTAGGCTATGTGTTATGGGTGCGGGATAGTAGCCAACTATTGATTAATCCTTTTGCACTATTGGCTAGTAGAAAATTTTTGAAGACATTTCATGTCAAGCAGCCTATCCTTTTCGTTTTAACTTTTAAGTTTTAACAACCACTATGATTTATACAAAAAGCTACTAAATATTTCCCAGACCCACAGGGAAAGCTATTAGGCATTATGCCACAGTTCACATTCACTTTACCACCTTTTCTTTGCTCCTCCACTTCTCCACCACCACCACTACCGAACCACCATACAACGCCACTGACTATTACCTCTTTGACTGTGGTTCCTCCACCACCACCACCAATTCTGACCGGATATGGGATACTGATAAACATTCCATTGTTGTACCCTCCACCATCTCCACCACCTCATATTCATCCACCCCCCTTCACCGAGATCCTTCGGTCCCCCAAATACCTTACGCCCCCGCCAGAATCTTTAACACTTCTTCGTTCACCTACAAGTTTCCGGTCTCACAAGGGCCCAAGTTCCTCCGCTTCGATTTCTATCCCACCATCTATTCTGGCCTCAATCCAAGCCAATCTTATTTCTCATTATCATCCAATGGCTACTCTCTGTTAACCAACTTCAGTGCTTTCCTAACCGCCTACCATTTGAAACAGACCAGCTTTAGTAAAGAATACATCATATACGTAAAACATGCACAGATCCTAAACGTTACCTTTACACCCTCACCCAACTCATATGCCTTCATCAACGGTATTGAAATCCTTTCAATGCCCGAAGATCTCTACTTTAACTCTAAGAACCTGAAATATGTTGGGATAGCTAATGGACCCATTATCGCTAACAACATGGCTCTTGAAAATATGTACCGGTTACACGTGGGTGGGGGATATATAACTGGTACTGAAGATACCGGTATGTACCAGTCATGGGAACAAGATATTAGCTACATATACGGAACAGCAATTGGGTTGATACCTGTTTATGATCCAAAGGAACCGATTATGTATACCTTTGAGACACCGAATTATACTGCACCTGAGCTAGTTTATCGAACCCAAAGGAGCATGGGCAATCAGTAAGACAGGTACAACTTGACTTGGATACTTCCAGTTGATTCTGGGTTTTATTACAATATCAGGCTCCATTTTTGCAACATTATACCACAATACAATAAAAGTAGTCTGGTGATTTTCAAAATTCATTAATAATCAAACTGCTGATGATGAAATTGAACTGTTCCAATTAACACAAGGTAGCGGTTATCCTGTAACCAAAGATTACATTGTGTTTGTCAATGACCCGAATCACAGCAGAGGCAAGCAAGATTTGTGGATCACAATGCATCCTAACCCCAGTTCTGAACTCTATTTAGATGCTTATTTGAACGGTTTGGAAACATTCAAGTTGAGCATCATTGGATAGCAGTCTTGCTAGCCCAAACCCAGAACTTAGTCGTGAATACCCACAGCCAAGGCCTGTGTCTCCTATAATTCCAAAGAAAACTATGTCGTATGCCCCTATAATTGGAGGTGTTGGGGGAGGATTAGTCTTGTTGACTGTTTTAGTTCTTGTTTTCCTGCGATTACGAGTCAAGCACTTCGGCAAGCCATTAAACTCTACTAGACCTGGTCATTCATCAGTACCATTAGGTAGATGTCATCGTTTTTCACTGAAGGAAATGAAAGTTGCTACCAGTGAATTTGATGCCAAATGTGTTATAGGCAGAGGAGGGTTTGGTACGGTGTACAAAGGGTACAATGATGAGGCTAAAACCATTGTTGCAATCAAACTGGCTTAACTCATCATCCAAACAAGGTATTCGAGAATTCAGAGCAGAAATTGGGTTTCTATCCAAACTACGCCATTCCAACTAGTGTCCCTGATTGGATACTGTGATTATGAGGGCGAGATGATACTGGTCTATGATTACATGCCCAACGGAACTCTACAGGAACATCTATACATGAATAACAACCCTCCTTTGTCATGGAAAAGACGTCTTCATATTTGCATTGGTGCAGCCAAAGGGTTGCACTGCAGTATCTCCACAGAGGTGCAAACCGTTCAATAATCCATCATGATGTCAAGTCCACAAATATCTTGCTAGATGAAAATTGGGTTGCTAAGTTGTGTGACTTCGGATTGTCAAAGAAAGGCCCTAAAGACCAAACACAAGACCATGTTACCACATTAATGAAGGGTACCATCGGATATCTGGATCCTGAATATTACCGAAGGAAACAACCACTGAAAAATCTGATGTGTACTCATTTGGGGTCGTTTTGCTTGAAGTGTTGTGTGCAAGACCTGTTATCAATCGAAGGCTACCTGATGAAGAAGTGAATCTGGCAGAACTGGGAAAGTCTTGTTATCGAAAGGGGACCCTACATCGGATAATTGATCCAAACCTAAGTGGTGAGATCGCCCCTCAGTGCTTAATGAAGTTTGGAGAGGTGGCATATAGTTGCTTGAAAGAAGAAGGAATTGCGCGCCCAACTATGGACGACGTGATTTGGGGACTAGAGTTTGCATTGCAACTGCAAGAATATGCTGAGAAAACGGGTGGAGTGGTTGGCGAGGCAATGTTAGAATATCAACAGCTTCCATTCATCATGCAAGAAGAGCCAGCCACGACCGATGAATATACATTACTGGGTTCACTGAAATGACAATAAGACATGACACATCATCGACCGACACCAGGATATTGCAGTCAACGTGAGGCTAATATAACTTTTGGGGCTTAGACTCCAACATCACAGAAATCCAATCTTTTATAAAGAAGGCTAATACAAATTAAATACGATAGATTTAGAAGAGCAGCACCTTAAAAGGTTACATTCTGCATTATCATTACAAGTTACCAAAACAAGCCTCAATTGTAGGATTACTAAAGTTAAGAAGCCCCTAGAAGCATGTTCTGTTAAATTGTAATTTGTAATGAACTTATAATAATAGATCATTTAAAACCGTAAAACATAAGTAGTTAAATTGTCATGAACTTATAATAATAACTAATTTTAAACTGTAAAACATAAGTAGTCATATATAAAAGAATGATGTTTATAATCCACATAAGATTCTTTTTAACGGCGTCATCAAATAAAACTTCATTTTAGGTTTACTAAAAAATAGTGAATGTATGGCCTATTATTTGTTGGGCGATTTGGTGTGGAGACCCGATCAAGGGAGTGCGGCCGGCCCTAGCCTTATGTAAGCCCACACGTCTTTATTTGTCAATGAAATTAGGGTTTTAATTTAGCCGGCCCTAGTTATCTCTATGTCGGCTTAGGTCTAACTTGGGGATTAAGTTTTCTAACCCTCTCTATATATAATGATTGCTTTGTGCTTGTAATTTCTTGTAGCACCTATATAAATAAAGAAACCCTAGTTGCAGACAATGCATGTAGGTTAGCGACCAAATCACTTTAAATCTTCGTTGTTTGCTTATTGCTTTAATGTATGTGTGTGTGTTCAGTTTTGTTGTTCAAGCCTAACATTATTATTTACAAAGAACCACACCTAACAACTAAGTTAGTTTCTTATGATCTTAACAGCTCTACAAATGTTATCGAAGTAATTGCGCTCATATATTCCAGATAGCTAAATGCCAAAGGTAGGGTTTGAAATATAAACAATTTAAATGGCTATATGTATGTGGAAGAAATGACAATTAAAAGGAGTTTGAGTTTCTATGAAGACTCAAGTTAAATTGTTTTGCACTTGAAAAAGAGTGAGGCATTGGTGGGCAATGATAGGAGACCTAGGGAAACCTGGGTTCGATCCTTGAGCCAAACGGGTTTTACCGGTAATTTCATCGTCGTGCCTATGGGCGGGTGGGTTACCGGGTTTTTCCCGGAAGTGGTGGTGGACGACTCGGGTTACTCTCGGAGTACTCCGTTTGTCCAGTGGATGCCCCGAGAGTACTCGGGATTGATTTGTTGGCCTTACAAAAAAAGGTGCTGCTCTTTTGAAGTAAAGTACAAAGGAGACTTACGTTTTTCAATGGAGACTCAAGTTCAATTTCCATTTGTATCATATTGGGGTGGATATTGGGCAATGATGGTGACAAACCCACCGAGAGGGGTTCAATCCTGAGCCGCACCCCGGTTTTCATCCGGCTGTTACTTCAGCGAGGCAACTCGTGTGGACGCAGTACGGTTTCCGGGGAACGTCGTAACCAAGTCTGACCAACCCAGCACAGGCCCGGTTAAGACAACGTAGTCTAGACAGATCTTGGCTATAGTCGCAGTTTAGGCGGTGTGACATTGGGTCACTCAAAAAGAAAGTCACCTTTCAAAAAAAAAGACTTAAAAGTTTTGCTTAGATATTAGGATATGACTTATTGGATATTCTCTATTTCTTCATTAGTCACTCATAGGGCTGTTCACGAGCCGAACCGATCGGATCTTTGCTCGTGCTCAGTTTGTTTACAAATCGAATCGAACCGAACCAAACCAAGCATTTTGTCAACCAAGCCAAAGTCGAACGAGCGTCTTTCAATCCGAGGTGATTTTCAAACGAGCGTCATATAACAAATAGAAAAACACAATAGGGCTGTTAGTTTTAGGAGTAAAGTACACTTTTCGTCCAATTAGAACACAAGTATAAACTTACGAAATAACAAGGAATAGAAAGAACACTCAACTAGTTCTACCGAGATCATCTGAGCGGAAAGATGAATAGTCGATAGATTGAAGCAGACCTCTGATCCATGAGAAGTTTGAAATCAAATGAACCGACTGAAGAAAAACTTTAGGGAGTTGGCGTCTTGGCGACGAAGAATTTGAATAATGATAGTTGATACAAGGTTTTAATTAGGATTATGTTCTTCTGATTGAATGGTGGGTTCACACCTGAGTATTGATCGACGCTTCACATTTCGGTATTTTTACATTTTGGCTCAATTACACTGGATTATTAGACAATGGAGTATTAGCCTTTAATTCTATAATTAAATGGGCTATAGTTGGATCTTGGACCAATCGCTGTTAATATGCGCCTCTATTTATTTTGTTAATATATACATATATATATTAAAAAATACGTCGAGCCAACTGAGCGGACCTTTGCTCATGCTCGGTTCGTTTCAAACCGAACCGATCCGAACCGAGCACCTTTTTTCAATCTAGCAGAAGTGAACGAACAAATTCCAAATATTTTTTGATCGAGCATCGAATGAGTCTCGAGCGTCGAGCAATTTGAACTGCCCTAGTCACTCACACTCGATGAGAGACTGGCTGCTAATCCAGGCATAACATTCTACAAGAACTATAATGTTTTTGAAATGGATTGACACTTAAAAAGCAGGTTTCATTTGGATTGTGTGATTCAGTGTCACCTATGTTTGGCTTGGACAATTCTCAAAAACACATAAAATATAGGTTATGCTAATTGCTACCAAACACATAAATTATAAACATATTTAGCAAACAAATTATGATTACAGCAAAAATTTCTTAAGACACACTCTACAAGAGCATTCAATTGTATGGGATGATCTGAAGAAACAAATACAATGTCACTTCTATGACACATAACATTAAACACCTAGGGTGCATACACACTAAACCCCCAAATAATATCCAATCCATGCTAAAAGCAGTCGGGTATTTATCAAATCGAATATTGTCACACCCCGATTTCCACGTGTATTCCGGTGGGCCCGGTGGGGAGTATCGTGACGTACAGTTGATATCATCATAACCAATTACAACACAGAGCAACACAACGGAAGGCTTGGAGTAATTATAAACTATTACAAACCATAAAGTGTCCAAGAGTTCGAAACACAAATATACATCAAGGCTTGTAATAAGATCCACAGGTGGATCGGAAATGAACATACACAAAATGATAACAGACTCTACAGGCTCAACTCCAAGGTCGCAATGTAACATCCGTAAAAAACGGATATACCAAACCCGCTCCGTTTATCAACCGAACAGTCAGTCAAAATTTTCGTTGCGAATTAAATGCCCAAAATATTTTTAAACGATCCGTAATCAATTATTATACGGGAATATATATTTAGTTTTTGAAAACTGTCAAAAATCACAAAATAAAAATAAAAGTATTCTGCCGGGTTTCGAACCCGGGTCTGTACCGAATCAGCCAACTGATTTAACTCACACACACAAACCACTGCGTCGCGGACTTTGTTTGTTATATAATAGAATCATTTAATTGATAAAGTGTCGTTACGAATTCAAAACCGGCGCTCAAACAGTTCAGTCGTCGGAATCCCGGAAATCTCGCGAGTCTTAACTACAATTTACGTTATAACGTAAACCATTAACCAGATATCGGTTATAACCGATGTTTGAAGTCCGCGACCAAAATCAAAACCGCCGGAAAATTTAAATAAACGAACACAGTCCGAAATCAGACCAAATACATCTCGTTTTTCTCCTATAAATTGACCCACAACCGACGACAAACTTTTTCGCTCAAAAATACATCTTTTCACGGCGTAATTCCACTCGCCGGAATTTCTCTGCTCATCGCTGGAAAACCGTTTTCTCCATTGCCGAGCCTTACCGAGCCCCTGAGTTTATCCCGGAGATACCCACGCCCTTTCTAAGCTTCCTGGAGACTCGCTGCTACGAGAAACTCATCGCCGGAGCTGATTTCTGTCGCCGGAGTTCTGCCGGAAAACAGAGGAAAGCGAGTCGGTATACCTCACGCTTATTTTCCTTTCTTTTTACTTCTATCTTACCAGTAATTAACCTAAAACACTAATGAAACTTGAATAAAAACTCGAACCAGTCAGACCCGATTTCTGGTTATAACCTGACGAGGAAGACGATGTATTTCCGTATCCTATAAGTTTAATAAAAATCAGGATATTAATCGGGTTAGACACACAGTCCAGCGGTGGACTGTGTGCACATAAAACGTTAAACATGCAAAGGTCTCAAGTTCGATTCCCGTCTCACACACGCTGCCTTAATAAAAACCATTTTTTTTGTTTAACTGAACCGGAGTCGCCACAGATATATGTTAAGTATATTGTTAACCGGAATAATAACCAAGTTAGACACACAGTCCAGCGGTGGACTGTGTGTTTGTTTATATCACAGGTCATGAGTTCGAGTCCGGTCTTCAGCACCGACTCGGACAATTATCTATTCTTTTTAAATAAGGCAGAAAAGGAAATAACTAATTTGTATTTAAGTATAATAAAAATCGAGTTATATAACATGTTGAACACACAGTCCAGCGGTGGACTGTGTGTTAGATTAAACCACAGGTCCCGGGTTCGAGACCTGTGGAGTGCATGTCCGAGTCGCTTAAACTGTTTTTAAAATAAAAATGATTTTCTGTTTAATTCTAATTAATGTATATATGTAATTAAAATCGGATATATAACGGGTTAGACACGTAGCTCAGTTGGTAGAGCTGCGTGCACGCGTACGGGAGGTCTCGGGTTCGAGCCTCACCCAGCGCACAACAATATGCCTCGAACCGGTCAACGCCAGTCAAAGTCAATGGTCAAAGTCAACTGTAGCAAAAAAAATAAAATATTTTTTATTATTTTTATTTAATTATTTTAATTAAAAATCAATTATAAATACTTAAAAATAACATTTTTTAAAGTTAGAAAATAGCCTCAAACTCACAAAAAATACACCCAACAATCCTACTAAAATAGATTAATAAAACCCGTTTACTTACCAAACCATAATGCGATTTATCTAGGTTAAATCTCACTCGTGGTTAAAACCACTTCGCGTGCATTCAACGTCATCAACCGAACGCACCCACTGTGAGTGAATCTTACAATTCCCCCTTTTAAATTACACGTTTTGGGGTGTGTCATGTGTTATGGAAATAATTAATTTATTTATTTAAACTTGTGCCATACCACATCATGACTTAAACTTAGATTGTTTTATTGTTGTGATTTACTTATATTCCGTTTGTCAAATTATATGAAACTCATACATTAAGCCCATCAGTTCCTCGTGGGAGACGAGTAGAACATCGCGTGCTTCAATTCAAATTCATTATTGTTCATGTGTGTTTCATTGAGTTTATATTGTTTGTAGTTGTGTCATTCATATCATCCTGTTTATGCAATTCATTCATCAGGCCCTCAGTTCCTCGTGAGAGACGAGTTGAGCATCGCGTGCCTCTAATTGTTCCATCATTGTTCATGAGTGTTTCATTTAACATCTTATGATTGTTGATCAAGTTACATCTAATTTTACTCATGTTTGGTTGTGCACATATTTCATAATCAATTTAAATAAATTTGTTCAAATGTTTTCCATAGGATTCACTCGCCAACATTATGTTGATCCAAAAAAACCTTTTTACACATGATACAGGTGAACAGGTTGAAGCAAGGAAAACATAGGATATGCCTTAGAAGAGAACAAAGAAGTTTAGATTGTTAGTTAGATCATGTTGTAGCAATCATTGTAAATTTCCATTTAATTTGTATTAATGAATATGAAACGCTTAATAAATGTCATGAGCTTTGATGATAACCCAATCATGCCCCGATCACCTTTTCCGCTGCGGGTCGGGGTGTGACAGATTGGTATCAGAGCCATGACTATAGGGATATAGGATAGGTTATTAGACCCATAGAGCCTATACTATAGTCTGCCTAAATTTTAAATTGATTAGGTGGTTACATACAAACTTGTGATATTTATTTGTTTCATATTTGTTTACATTTCAGTCAAACATACCTGCTCATATACATATTCATTATACATATATACATATTCATTATACATATATCGATGTTCATGTATTCAATTTATTTTCATACTCTCATTATCCAAAGATTTTATGCAATTTTCAAATCTTATCAAAGTAAGTTCTGCGACGGGCATGTAGTAACTGGAAGGGTACAAGTACCGGTAGTCGGAACGTCCTGTCTAGGCTGGCATTCGTATAAATCCAATATAACGGACCAGTTTGCCTACCTGGGGACCAACGATGAGAGTACGAAGGACCTATTAGGCCAAAGCATGCCACACCAAACGTCGTTCGAACTAACCCTACTTTGAGGTGTCACCGTGTCTACACCTGGACACATTCCGAACATCACACGTTGTATACATATTTCTCGATTTTCTCCGGGTTTTTGTGTACGCAACCAGGCAGAAACCGTGCGAACCATATGAAAAACCGGTATTCATGGGGGGCCGCATGATTACACAGGTAAAGTATGGCGGCATGACGGGCCTAACAGCGAGCAAAGCCCAAGACATCCTATGGATGTAGTATTTTTTTTGTATAATTATTTTATGAATGTTCATTCTTGAATGCGACCCATGATCCCAAAAGCATCCAACTCATACTTTTGTCATGTAATCCTTGTAGATGTCTTCTAACCTCGCCCGTAGGAAGACGAGAGCAAGAAAAGCCCGCGAACGCATGGCTGCCTTAATCGCTCAACAAATGGCTGCCGTAATACCCAACATTGTAATCCAAGTTCAACAAGCACTTACCGATAATCCTATCAATCAAGCAAACCAAAACATTTTCAACTCTTCCCCAAATACCACTAAATGCACCTACAAGCATTTCAAATCATGCGACCCTCCGAAATACAAAGGGACTGAAGGCGTCACCGCTCTCCTCCATTGGTTTGAAGAAATGGAGAACACTTTTCTAAATTGCGATTGCCCTGACGATCGCAAAGTGCGATATGCTACCGGTCGATTATATGGGATAGCACTTACTTGGTGGAACACAGAGAAGTCCAAACGAGGTGTGGAAGATGCTATGTCCTTAACTTGGAATGAATTGAAGGAAATCATGACCAGACGTTTTTGCCCAAGGAGCGAAATCAAGAAGTTAAAAGATGAATTTTACTCATTGAAGCAAGTGGAAGGAGACCACATCACCTACAACAAAAGGTTCCTCGAATTACATCAAATGGTTCCCAACATGTTCACTCCCCTCTACCGTTTGATAGAGCACTACATTCGTGGCCTTCCGCCACAAATTCAAGACCCTGTAATAAGTACCAAGCCTGCAACTTTGGAAGCAGCAATGGAGCTAGCAACAGAGCTCACCGAGAACCGAATCCGAAACAAAGACTTCAAGGAGGAGAAGAAGAAGGATAAAGAATCGACTGAAACCTCCGACTTCACCCAAACCGAATCCCCTTCTCAACCCAATCCTAAGAGAAGAAGAGTCGGACGACTTTTCGCTGCTACTCAACGAAATCCACCAGTTTTTCACGCCATACCCATCCGAGCTATCCCAATCACCCAAGTGGCACCCAACTCAGCTTACCCAAATAAGAAACCATATCTTGGACCTCACCATCGATGCAACAACTGTTTTTATCACCATCCCCATACCCTACTTTGTCGTCTATGTGCAACTTGTGGACGCTATGGTCATTTGAGCAATGTTTGTCGCACCTTTCAAGACCAAACCTTTTCCCCTACTCAAAACATGACCCAAACTTATCACCAACCCCAATACCCATGTTCCCATATGCTCGAGCTTGCTTCAATTGTGGCGACCCTACCCACTTTAGAAACACATGCCCTCAATTGGTTAACGTTATCAACACTCAAGCCCAATCAAACCCAGTTAACCAAGTAAACCAAGAAAACCCAACCACTATGCCACCAGCAAGAGAAAGAGTCTTCAATATCAACGCCAATCCTGTCGAAGATAATGACGGCCCAAACGAAGATACTCAGCTAGTCCTCTTCGCCGAAGATCCAGATTCAACTCCTATTGTTTAGTCTTATGTTTTTCTTTATCACATGTGTAGACTGTTAGAGAAATTATGGTATATTATATATTATATATTGTTTTCAGTATATGCTTTTGCCGAGGCCGTAGCTCCCCATCCATCGAGGTTGAGTTTGATCCCCATTTTATTATGCGGTTGATCAGGGCGTGCCCGCACGATCGGCTCCGTTTGTTTGAGCCTTGATCGGTTATTTCATTTTACATTTCAATACATGCAATACGTTCGGCTCCGTTTGATTGAGCCTTGAGCGCACATTTCAATTTACATTTCCAGTTCATGCAATACGCTCGGCTCCACCCGATTGAGCCTTGAGCACACAATTTCAATTTCAGTACATTCAATACGCTCGGCTCCATTTGATTGAGCCTTGAGCGCACAGACAATTTCATTATCAGTATCTTGTGGTTGTGGTGTTTGTAGTAGAGTCGCATCGAACTAACCATAACTTGCGGAGAAAGTCAATGAAAATTTGACAAAGATATGGTGGATACGCCGCTGGTACTTCCTATATATAAGTATTCTTGTCAAATGATCGGAGGCATTATCAGGCGGTTATGAGAGGTTCCATGCATAGGCTGTTTGTGTGGTTAAGTTATTCATTTTCAGTACATGCAATACGCTCGGCTCCACCCGATTGAGCCTTGAGCACACAATTTCAATTACAGTACATTCAATACGTTCGGCTCCGTTTGATTGAGCCTTGAGCGCACATCCATTTCATTTTCAGTACATGCAATACGATCGGCTCCGTTCGATTGAGCCTTGATCGCACATATATATTTCATTTCAGTAATTTATGTTTGTTGTATTGATTGTAGAGTTATAGGACTAACCATAATTCACTGATAAAACTAATGAAAATTTGGCAAGAATATGGTGGATACGCCGCTGGTACTTCCTATATATAAGTATTCTTGCCAAAGGATCAGAGGCATTATCAGGCGGTTATGGGAAGTTCTATGTAGGATTTATTACTTTCTTGGTAACCAATCATAACTTGTGGATAAAACTAATGAAAATTTGGCAAGAATATGGTGGATACGCCGCTAGTACTTCCTATATATAAGTATTCTTGCCAAAGGATCAGAGGCATTATCAGGCGGTTATGAGAAGTTCCATGTAGGATTTAGTATTGCCTTGGTTGGAATTTGTGTTACATTGATATCATCATGTTATTTAAAGAGATTGGATTGTGTTCCATTCCTACATAAACTAACCTCTCCATCATAACAAACGAGAGAGGAACTTCCATCATTCAAACATATATGCTATCAGAATGTGGATTCAAATATTTGCTGTTGTGTTTATTCATGTTCAAATATTTGCTGATGTGTTTATTCATGTTCGAATATGAGCTGTTGTGTTTACCTATGTTCAAATATCAGCTGTTGTGTTTTTATTTATGTTCCATATAGGTTGTAGTGTTAGAAGTTTTGCCTTAGGAAATAACCATACTTTCCCAAACGTATCAAAACTCTTATGCATGATATCATTTTTAGCAAATCATTTCTGCTTATCAATACTTATAGAGTAGGCAACAAAAATCGATTCCTGAATAGGGTACTTAACCCTTACAAGGAACGTTACCGCCTCGAACAAAAACTTAAGCCCTTATTTTGTTATGCATACAACTGTCAAACAAAACATCATCATCCTGTTAGTCAAAATATATCATTATTTAAATTTCGGGACGAAATTTCTAAAAAGCAGGGGATACTGTAACATCCGTCAAAAACGGATATACCAAACCCGCTCCGTTTATCAACCGAACAGTCAGTCAAAATTTTCGTTGCGAATTAAATGCCCAAAATATTTTTAAACGATCCGTAATCAATTATTATACGGGAATATATATTTAGTTTTTGAAAAACTGTCAAAAATCGCAAAATAAAAATGAAAGTATTCTGCCGGGTTTCGAACCCGGGTCTGTACCGAATCAGCCAACTGATTTAACTCACACACACAAACCACTGCGCCGCGGACTTTGTTTGTTATATAATAGAATCATTTAATTGATAAAGTGTCGTTACGAATTCAAAACCGGCGCTCAAACAGTTCAGTCGTCGGAATCCCGGAAATCTCGCGAGTCTTAACTACAATTTACGTTATAACGTAAACCATTAACCAGATATCGGTTATAACCGATGTTTGAAGTCCGCGACCAAAATCAAAACCGCCGGAAAATTTAAATAAACGAACACAGTCCGAAATCAGACCAAATACATCTCGTTTTTCTCCTATAAATTGACCCACAACCGACGACAAACTTTTTCGCTCAAAAATACATCTTTTCACGGCGTAATTCCACTCGCCGGAATTTCTCTGCTCATCGCCGGAAAACCGTTTTCTCCATTGCCGAGCCTTACCGAGCCCCTGAGTTTATCCCGGAGATACCCACGCCCTTTCTAAGCTTCCTGGAGACTCGCTGCTACGAGAAACTCATCGCCGGAGCTGATTTCTGTCGCCGGAGTTCTGCCGGAAAACAGAGGAAAGCGAGTCGGTATACCTCACGCTTATTTTCCTTTCTTTTTACTTCTATCTTACCAGTAATTAACCTAAAACACTAATGAAACTTGAATAAAAACTCGAACCAGTCAGACCCGATTTCTGGTTATAACCTGACGAGGAAGACGATGTATTTCCGTATCCTATAAGTTTAATTAAAATCAGGATATTAATCGGGTTAGACACACAGTCCAGCGGTGGACTGTGTGCACATAAAACGTTAAACATGCAAAGGTCTCAAGTTCGATTCCCGTCTCACACACGCTGCCTTAATAAAAACCATTTTTTTTTTGTTTAACTGAACCGGAGTCGCCACAGATATATGTTAAGTATATTGTTAACCGGAATAATAACCAAGTTAGACACACAGTCCAGCGGTGGACTGTGTGTTTGTTTATATCACAGGTCATGAGTTCGAGTCCGGTCTTCAGCACCGACTCGGACAATTATCTATTCTTTTAAATAAGGCAGAAAAGGAAATAACTAATTTGTATTTAAGTATAATAAAAATCGAGTTATATAACATGTTGAACACACAGTCCAGCGGTGGACTGTGTTAGATTAAACCACAGGTCCCGGGTTCGAGACCTGTGGAGTGCATGTCCGAGTCGCTTAAACTGTTTTTAAAATAAAAATGATTTTCTGTTTAATTCTAATTAATGTATATATGTAATTAAAATCGGATATATAACGGGTTAGACACGTAGCTCAGTTGGTAGAGCTGCGTGCACGCGTACGGGAGGTCTCGGGTTCGAGCCTCACCCAGCGCACAACAATATGCCTCGAACCGGTCAACGCCAGTCAAAGTCAATGGTCAAAGTCAACTGTAGCAAAAAAATAAAATATTTTTATTATTTTTATTTAATTATTTTAATTAAAAATCAATTATAAATACTTAAAAATAACATTTTTTAAAGTTAGAAAATAGCCTCAAACTCACAAAAAATACACCCAACAATCCTACTAAAATAGATTAATAAAACCCGTTTACTTACCAAACCATAATGCGATTTATCTAGGTTAAATCTCACTCGTGGTTAAAACCACTTCGCGTGCATTCAACGTCATCAACCGAACGCACCCACTGTGAGTGAAT
This sequence comes from Scalesia atractyloides, assembly GCA_947069175.1. Classification (NCBI taxonomy): domain Eukaryota; kingdom Viridiplantae; phylum Streptophyta; class Magnoliopsida; order Asterales; family Asteraceae; genus Scalesia; species Scalesia atractyloides. Next base: position 24,366,614 of record CAMTDV010000014.1, on the reverse strand, counting down.
CTTACAATTCCCCCTTTTAAATTACACGTTTTGGGGTGTGTCATGTGTTATGGAAATAATTAATTTATTTATTTAAACTTGTGCCATACCACATCATGACTTAAACTTAGATTGTTTTATTGTTGTGATTTACTTATATTCCGTTTGTCAAATTATATGAAACTCATACTTTAAGCCCATCAGTTCCTCGTGGGAGACGAGTAGAACATCGCGTGCTTCAATTCAAATTCATTATTGTTCATGTGTGTTTCATTGAGTTTATATTGTTTGTAGTTGTGTCATTCATATCATCCTGTTTATGCAATTCATTCATCAGGCCCTCAGTTCCTCGTGAGAGACGAGTTGAGCATCGCGTGCCTCTAATTGTTCCATTATTGTTCATGAGTGTTTCATTTAACATCTTATGATTGTTGATCAAGTTACATCTAATTTTACTCATGTTTGGTTGTGCACATATTTCATAATCAATTTAAATAAATTTGTTCAAATGTTTTCCATAGGATTCACTCGCCAACATTATGTTGATCCAAAAAACCTTTTTACACATGATACAGGTGAACAGGTTGAAGCAAGGAAAACATAGGATATGCCTTAGAAGAGAACAAAGAAGTTTAGATTGTTAGTTAGATCATGTTGTAGCAATCATTGTAAATTTCCATTTAATTTGTATTAATGAATATGAAACGCTTAATAAATGTCATGAGCTTTGATGATAACCCAATCATGCCCGATCACCTTTTCCGCTGCGGGTCGGGGTGTGACACGCAACTCCATAATGTCAACGCCCCGCAGCTTCCGGCCTATTTCGTACTTGTACCTGTATTTTAATCTTTGAAAATACGTCAGTTTACACTGGTAAATACTCTCAACCGACTCATTTTGAAAATCCTTTCCAAAATGGTTTTAGGTGCACTTAGCACATTTTATAAATAACTTGGGACAATAGAAATGACCTTGTATATAGATTTACATGTCAGGCTTTTACATATGGGGCCTAATACAAAAATCGAGACCTTATCGACTGACACACAACTCTGAACTTTCACATAGAAAGCAGATAGCAATTACACAGTGTATGCCTACATGCCATGCTAGATTGTTGTGGCCACTAGCACTTTAGTGAGCCAAGGATATCCCGGACACGGTCAAGTCCACCCCCAATGTTTTAGTTTCAGAAAAAACAGATCAAAACCGGGTTATGCAAGATTTTAGTTAATTATCACAATTGGATAAAACATAATCCCATACCCGATCAAGCGGTAATAATTTACCGTATCCCAAGCCCGTATAGGGAAAGTAAGTTAAGGGTATTTACCTGAAGTTAAGTCTTCGGAAAGTCAGAACTCAGCCACAGATCAAAGCAAGTACATGTACAATTTACCGGAAGGCGTTTAGTCTGGAGTGATGGTAATTATTAACCAATATTAGAATGCTAACGGGTCCTTAGTTAAGTCTTAAACTCGGACCAGTTAGTCTTACGCTAAAACAATACAGTATGATACGCTAGATTAAGCGGTGACTGGAATAGGATGTTAGTTGGACCCAACAACTATATAAACTTGTCTAATATGGGTAAACCAACAACATTCTAGATTTTAATATAGAAATGACAAGATTAAACCCATTTCGGTTTAAGTACGTAAATTAGCTACGTAAGCTTAACCGAAGGCACATAGGCGAGACCGGGTAACCGAGAGAGTCATATACAAGTTCCATATGGATATATTAAATATGTTATAAGATCAGTAGCTTTGCAAAAGATAGGCCCGAGGTATATTTAAAACCAAATTATGCCTTACAAGGGCATTTCGATCATTTTAAGATTTATAAAAGATGTTAAATATGAATCTGATGTCAAGGTCCATGTTAACTTGTAAAATATTTAATTTATGAAGTTATAACAGTAGGATATCAAATATATGTGTGCTTGATGGTTTTGAAACAATCCATGTCCCGTAGGGGTATTTTAGTAATTTCACACATAGCTTTGACGCCAAAATTGGATTCTGAGTTTGGGACTTGTACTTACTGTTAACATGTTGAAAATAAGTTTATAAATCAGTAGGTAGCAAGTCTTGGCTCATAGTTATGGTTTTAAACCATACTATGCGCCGAAAAGGCGCAAAAGTTGATAAATGCCATTAAATTCGATGTTTATGATAAACTGAGGTTAGGACCTGTTTTATATAACCAAAATATGTTATTTATCATGTTTCAATAGTAGGTAAAAGATTTGGTTATAAAAAGTGTAGTTAAAGTCATTTTTCGTAAAAAGGTAAATCGGTCATTTATCGGCAAATAACGAACCGTAGGTCTTCATTCAGGTTATAATATGAATGAACATCCCAAATGGTCCTACTTATTATATTACATCAGTAAATATATCTTTTTATGATAAAACCATGTTAAATCTTTCTAAAATGCCGAATAGGGCATTTTAGTCTTTTTGATGCCATAATTGCATCTTTTGTTAAACTTCGGATTAGAATCAGATTCTAAACATTGACATAATCAAATTATGTTTACTAATCAGTTTATGTTTACATGCATGAGTGTTTAAAATCATGATTTGCACAAAAAGGACCTTTTTGCAATGTTTATGTAATTTTAGCGGAACTTGTATGTAAACTCATATTTTGGATAAATTGAGAGACGTAACTTTAGGAGGTCATCCTATACCTAAATATGGTCTTAAAGTGACCAAAAGTCAATAGCCAAAATGGCTAAATCGAGTCAGAAGCGAAAGTCAAAGGAAAAGTCAAATATTGCGACTTAGACCAAATCTTGACAAGCCAAATCAGTTGGTATAGGTCCTAACACTTATTTTTATGTTGTTAGTGCTTCAAAACATATTATATAACATCTAGATTGTTAGTTATGAATTTTTATAAACTGGACAGTTTGACTTTCTTTGACTTTTAGTTTGACTCGTCAATTGATCAAGAATTCGTGGAAATCAAGAGGTGCCCTTTTAAGGGATTAACACCTACATCATTACAATCACGTAGCCATTTTCGTTACGACCAATGGCTGGACTATCAGGATTTAGATCAAAGTCAAGGCGTATTTACGACAAGACTTTGTTCTAAGCTAAAAAACTATAAGAAACCATCTTAGCACGAATTAAACACTTTTAAAATTATCCAAGTGAGTGCTAAGAACAGAAGGAATGCTTCAATGATGGCCAGGAACTCCTCTAGGTGAATTTGATGAGTTAAAGTTGCATGAAGGTTGGTTGCAACTCACCAAAAGATCACTTTAAAAGCTATGGATGATTCCAGGAGGATTGCCAGGTGTTGGGGGAAGTAAACAAGTGTCAAGGGACGTGGCTAGCATGCAAGGAAGGTGCCAAAAGCGGTAAGAGGTGGGAGAACTGAGTTCTGCCACATTTTGGTCGCTAGCAGGTCCTTGCGGACCGTATGGGCTTTGCCTTACGGTCCGTAAGGACCTTAAGCGCCCATAGGTTTTGTTTTCCTTACGGACCGTATGGCTTGAGCCTTGCGGTCCGTAAGGGGTGCCCAGAAACTTGGAAAGTTCCAAATCTTCATTTTAAGTCCCTCAACTTTCAACAATCGCATAACGAGGTTATCATTTATTATTTCAACGACTTTGGTCCCTCCTGTTACAGCACACGGCCTTCGAGGATTACCGGGACACGTGTCAGAAAAATATTGGACGTAAAAACACGAGGTGTTACATCCTCACCCCCTTAAAATAAATCTCGACCCCGAAATCAAACAAATATGGATACTTCTGTCGCATGACTGACTCCACTTCCCAGTATATTCGGGACCTCGACGGGCGTCCCACTTGACCTTTGCAATTGGCACATGTTTCCGACGAAGCTTTTTAACCTGACGGTCTTCAATTGCTATAGGTTTCTCAATGAAACGCAAGTTATTATCAATTTGCACATCGTCGTGTGGCATAGCCAACGATTCATCTGCCAAGCATTTCTTCAAATTGGAAATGTGGAACACATCATGGATTCCACTGAACTTTTCTGGTAGTTTCAACTTATAAGACACCGACCCGACACGTTCGATGATCTCCAACGGTCCAATTTACCTAGAGCTCAACTTGCCCTTCTTTCTAAAACGCATAACGCCTTTCCAAGGCGACACTTTTAATAAAACTTTGTCCCCTACCTGGAACTGAAGAGGTTTACGCCTCTTATCCGCATAAATTTTTTGCCTATCCTTGGCAGCCTTGAGACGATCATGAATCTGTAAAATCTTGTCCGTTGTCTCCAGAACAATCTCCGGCCCTGTTAGTTGGGCTTCCCCAACTTCTGCCCAGCAAACGGGCCCCTACACTTTCTTCCATAAAGGGCTTCAAACGGGGCAACTTGAATACTCGCATGATAGCTATTATTGTGGGAGAGTTCAACCAGAGGCAAGTGTTTATCCCAACTTCCTCCTAGGTCGATTACACACGCACGCAACATGTCTTCCAATGTTTGTATAGTACGTTCACTTTGTCCATCTGTATGTGGGTGGTATGCCGTACTAAAATTCAAACGCGTGCCCAAGGCTTGCTGAAAGCTCCTTCAAAAGTGAGAAGTATACCTGGTGTCTCTATCGGACACAATAGATACTAGCACGCTATGCAAGGATACAATTTCATCCACATACAGTTTTGCCCGTTCATCCAAACTGTAAGTTTCCTTAATGGGCAGAAAGTCTGCCGACTTAGTCAATCTATCGACGATGACCCATATTGCATCATTCCCATGATTCGTCTTTTGTAACTTGGTGATGAAATCCATCATTACACATTCCCATTTCCACATGGGAATTTCCAGTGGCTGCAGTAGTCCCGACGGTTTCTGATGTTCGGCCTTAACTTGCGAACACGTCAAACATTTAGCTACATATGTAGCTATAGATTTCTTCAGCCCTGCCCACCAATAATTGGGCCTCAAATTTTCGTACATTTTATCACTGCCCGGGTGAACGGAGTATTTAGAATTATGCGCTTCTTGGAGAATTAAATCCCTGAGTCCTCCAAATACTGGAATCCGAATTCGCCCACAGAATCTAAGGATTCCGTCATTTCCCGGCGTGAGTTGCTCTACTATTTTCCCAATTCTTCATTCGAAAGATTCACCTCTAATACGGCTTGCTGCTGAGCTTGCAAGATTTTCTCATTCAAGCTATTTCTCACTTCCATACTTTTGGCGTTAACCCGAACGGGTTTAACCCTTTCCTTGAGGCTTAAGGCATCGGCAACCACATTTGCTTTGCCTGGGTGATAACGAATTTCGTAGTCATAATCATTGAGCGTTTCCATCCATTGACGTTTCACATATTCAAATCCTTCTTGTTAAACAGATGCTGAAGACTTTTATGGTCAGAGTATATAATACATTTCATTCCATAAAGATAATGCCTCCATAAATTGAGCGCAAACATCATGGCTCCTAACTCCAAATCGTGCGTGGTGTAGTTTCTTTCGTGTATTTTCAGTTATCGCGAGGCATAAGCAATTACCTTTTCTCTTTGCATGAGTACACATCCCATGCCGGTATGTGATGCGTTACAATAGACTACAAAGTCTTCTATTCCTTCAGGTAAGGTTAATACAGGTGCATTACTCAGCTTCTGTTTCAAAACTTCAAAAGCTTCCTGTTGTTTCAAACCCCAATTGAACTTAACATCCTTGCGAGTCAAAGTAGTCAGGGGCGTAGCAATTCTCGAGAAGTTTTCAATAAACCTTCGGTAGTAACCAGCTAATCCAAAAAGCTATGTATCTCTGACGGGGTTTTAGGGGCTTGCCAGTTCATTACGGCCTCGACCTTAGCGGGGTCTACTTGAATTCCACGTTCACTGACAACGGCTCCTAGTATAAAATCAATTTTAAACTCCACTTGTCTGGCAGGAGGCAGACCAGGCAAGTCTTCGGGGAAAACATCTGTAAATTCAGAGATGACAGGCAGGTCTTCAATCTTTGGCTTTGGCTCATCCATGGTCACTTGTGCCATATAAATAACACAACCTTTCTTCAAACACTTCGATGCTTTGAGTAGTGATCCCTTTTCTGATAATCCATAATAACGATCTCCTTGTATAGTGAGTGAATCTCCATTTGGGGTTTTGATCTCGATGAGTTTCTCGCTACAAGATATATGGGCTTTGTTACTAGACAACCAATCCATACCAAGAACTACATCGAATCCTGCCAATTTCATTGGCAGAAGTGAAACAGGAATGGAATGATCCTTGATGGATATGGAGCATCCATCTAGAATCGCTGAAGCGGTCTCAATCGTTCCATCGGCGAGTTCTACATCATAAGTTACGTCTAGAGTTCTTATAGGCAAGTTTAATAAGCCACTAAACCTATGATCTACAAAAGATTTATCGGCTCCGGAATCAAAAAGAACTCTTGCGTAAACATCATTTATAAGGAACGTACCTGTTATCTCATTGTCGTCGTTCACTGCCTCCTTTACTTTCATCTGGAAAGCACGAGCTTCTCCCTTCTTCGACCCATCTTCCCTAGCAGCGTCATCTTTCTTGTATTTAGGGCAGTTAGGTTTGATGTGCCCCTTATCACCACAGTTGTAGCATGTGGCGTCCTTAAGATCCTTACAATCCAGGGCCTTGTACCCAAACTTCTTGCAGATTCCACATGCCTTGGACTGGGATTCATCCCGACACGCACCACGGTATCGTCGATTACATTTCCGACACTTGGGTCTATTATCCGACCTGTGCTGACCCCTGTTGAATCCAAACCTCCTATTCTTGTTTGACCGTTGATTCCGGTCATCCTCTCTTTTTCTCTTCCCATCATTTTCTGATTTTTCGGGTATTCGTCTCACATAGTCTTGGGTGAGGGAAAGGGACAGCTCAACCACTGATTTGTAGGTGTTAGGCTGAACAGCCTTAACCAAATTCCTTATCTCTAGAGCCAGACCATTAATGAAACGCGCAATGCGTTTTGGCTCAGGAGTGACTAGATACGACACTAATCGGGAATAAAAATCAAAATCAGTGACATACTTTCAGCAATCGAGATTTTTCATTGAGAGAGCTAAGAAATCCATTTCTATCTTCTCCACCTCGTGAGGTGGGCAGTAGGTGTCCTTAACCAGTTCCACGAATTTAGACCATCCCAAATTATATAGATGCACTTTTCCAGCTGATTGCATCAAAGCTTTCCACCAGATTAGGGCATTGCCCTTGAAAGACTGAGAAGCGAATTTGACAACATATTTTTCGGCATAATCACTGATGTCCACTATTGTCTCTATCTCATCCAACTATCTCAAGGACTCTACAGCTCCTTTTTCGCCGTTAAAGTCTCGCGGTTTACACGAGGTGAAATACTTGTATGTGCATCCATCCTTGGGAGCATTATCTTTGTCACGAATTTCTTTCTTCTTTACTTCACTCCTCACATTTGAGGAATGCACAAAACTTTCCCCTTTATCAGAGGGATGAGGCTTCGAGTTAGTCCTTGATAAGGTTCTGGAGTGCGTAGAGCTCGATACCTTAAATTTCTCAATTGCTTTCTCCATTGCCTTTCCCACGGTCGCGTCTATGCGAGCCTGGAAGTCTTCTTCATTCATAACTATATTTGCGCTATCATCCTTTTTCTAAATATTTACTTCGTTAGAGTCCGCCATCTTGCTTGAAACTATAATATTAATATTATAAATTTAAATTAGTCATACATGCTTGATTACTTGCATTGTATGGTATAATAGAGCCATACGAACTTGTAAATTTTATGGGGGTGTTTAAGTGTGCACGAAGGCCTATCACCAGGGACATAAGAATAGCGCTAAAGGCTTAGTCGAAACGACTTAAATCACAAAATGCTAAGATCACTAAAGGATCGCGAAACTTCGAGGTTCGAACGTAGTTTTATTATCTCGAGACAAGGGAGTCGTAGACTACAGCTGTCGATCGTCACTAATGGACATTATTATAGCTTGGAAGCATCACACCACTAATGGGTGTTAAGCAAAATAATCATCGCATTGATGATTGATCATAATCAAAATAGATCATATAGGTTTGGACGTAGTCCATTACTTAGATGGCTCGTGTGGTTCCTCAAGTCACACCTACCAAGAGGTTAATATTGTGAATATATTAACTTTTTAGAATAATCTCTTAAAATGATTTGATTAACTAGTCCAAATCAGGCAGACTAGGGAGGTTTAGAACGTAGTTCACCACCATTGGATAGAAGGGAAATCTCAACCTTAACTATCATGGTAGAAAACCATATAACTACCGTTTTGCTAGTTCGTGTGACCTAATCACTTGGCGGGTGTAAATCATCAAGAGGATCTTTTGGAAATATTTCGCAGATTATAAATTTCGAATTAAAATTGAGACGATCGCTTGAACAACTTGAAGAAAGGTATAACTAAATTTCCAAAATTTCATTAATAATAATAATAATAATGCGATACAATGGAGTCCCTAAATAGGACTTAAATAAAGGAAAATTGTCCTCGCAGGGACTATACTTGAAATAATTAAAATGTCCACGCAGGGACTAAATTTAAAGTAACAAATACAAAGATAGTTATGAATTTAATCCTTTTTTCCTCTTAGCTTCTTTACTAGCCTTTTCAACAGCTTGTTATTCTTCTTATTATCTTTAGCTGTTTGTTCCTGAAGTTCCTTGACCTTTTCTATTGCTTCAGTAAGAACTTCCATTGTTGGCGGCGGTTGCTGCGGTTGCATTTGAGATTGGGGTTGAGATGGTGCAACCAGATGTTGATAATTATAATAAGGATATCCACTTGGTTAATAGGGATAGGGGTTAGGATAGTGTGCATTCATGGCCATTTCTAGATACGGGTCATGAAGTGGTACATTATGACTGTGGCTATGCTCCGGCCAGGTAGAGGGTTCAAATGAGTTATATCCTGATGGGTTTGAATAAGAAAGAATAGGGTAATCAAAACCTGATGGTGGCAGTGGCAGTGGCAGTGGCTCACTTATAGGAAAAGATGGTTGAGACTCAGGCTCAACAGTTAGTTGTGGTTGGTTCTCCATAAATGGTGAAGTATGCGAGGGTCCACCCATTTGCGGGTCCTCGGGAATAATAGGGTAAGGGTTAGGTGAGAGTGACCCTACTCTCGATCCTAGGCGCACCGACATGCGCGCCCCACGCCTTCTTGGAGGTGGAGGTGGTAGTGGCTGCTCCACTATGGTTCTTGTGGTGGAGTGTGGTATGAAGGTGTGTTATGGTAGGATGGGGTATCATGGACTGGAGGAGTATTACAGAAAACGTATTGTCCCCATCTCTTCTCATAGCTATCAGTGTAATGGTGAAGGGTTCCATTGTATGAGTTAGAACCGCTGGATATGTCAATGGGGTGGCCCATCGATCCTGTTGCTGTCGGGTTTTGAATCTTCCTCCATAGGTTCGGGAGAATCTTCGGGTGGAGTTACCGAAAGTGAGCGAAGTTGTATATCGGTGTTATAATTTTCTTGAAAAGAATGGGAATGTGAATGGTAGGATTGATGGCTATTGTGTGAATGATGTGAATGATGGGAGTTTAACGGTGGCGAGTACTCATGAGGTAAGTTAGGGTAAGGTTCCCATGGTAAAGACGAATCGTCTGAACCTTCGTAGGGGTTGTACACGGGTGCCTTAGAAGGCCCTTGTTTTGAGGATCCACTCCTCATCAGTCCCTTTCCTTTTGCTCCTCTCGAAAATTTAGGCGGCATGATTCCTGCTTCAAAATAAGTTAAAAACACAAAACAAAGCAATATAATAAAAATAAGGAAATGAACAATTCCTAGGTCATAGCCTAGACTTGGAAGCCTAAGGAGTGTAATACTGTGTCGTTTGAGATCAAACACTAAACACAAGTGTTGAATTCCCTCAAAAGTTGGCTCTAATACCAACCTGTCACACCCCGATTTCCAAGTGTATTCCGGTGGGCCTGGTGGGGAGTATAGTGACGTACAGTTGATATCATCATAACCAATTACAACACAGAGCAACACAACAGAAGGCTTGGAGTAATTATAAACTATTACAAACCATAAAGTGTCCAAGAGTTTGAAACACAAATATACATCAAGGCTTGTAATAAGATCTATAGGCAGATCGGAAATAAACATACACAAAATGATAACATACTCTACATGCTCAACTCTAAGGTCGCAACTCCTTAATGTCAATGCCCCACAGCTTCCGGCCTATTTTGTGCTTATACCTGTATTTTAATCTTTGGAAATACGTCAGTTTACACTGGTAAATACTCTCAACCGACTCATTTTGAAAATCCTTTCCAAAGTGGTTTTAGGTGCACTTGGCACATTTTTATAAATAACTTGGGACAGTACAAATGACCTTGTATACAGATTTACATGTCAGGCTTTTACATATGGGGCCCAATACAAAAATCGAGACCTGATCGACTGACACACCACTCTGAACTTTCAAATAGAAAGCAGATAACAATTACCCAGTGTATGCCTACAAGCCATGCTATATTGTCGTGGCCACTAGCACTTTAGTGAGCCAAGGATATCCCGGACACGGTCAAGTCCACCCCCAATGTTTTAGTTTCAGACAAAACAGATCAAAATCGGGTTATGCAAGATTTTAGTTAATTATCACAATTGGATAAAACATAATCCCATACCCGACCAAGCGGTAATAATTTACCGTATCCCAAGCATGTATAGGGAAAATAAGTTAAGGGTATTTACCTGAAGTTAAGTATTCGGAAAGTCAGAACTCAGTCGCAGATCAAAGCAAGTACAGGTACAATTTACCGGAAAGTGTTTAGTCTGGAGTGATGGTAATTATTAACCAATATTAAAATGCTAACAGGTCATTAGTTAAGTCTTAGACTCGGACCGGTTAGTCTTACGTTAAAACAATACAGTACGATACGCTAGATTAAGCGGTGGCTGGAATAGGATGTTAGTTGGACCCAACAAGTATATATAAACTTGTCTAATATGGGTAAACCAACAACATTCTAGATTTTGATATAGAAATTACAAGGTTAAACCCGTTTCGGTTTAAGTACGTAAATTAGCTACGTAAGCTTAACCGAACGCACATAGACGAGACCGGGTAACCGAGAGAGTCATATACAAGTTCCATATGGATATATGTTTAAAATATGTTATAAGATCAGTAGCTTTGCAAAAGATAGGCCCGAGGTATATTTAAAACCGAATTATGTCTTACAAGGGCATTTCGATCATTTTAAGGTTTATAAAAGATGTTAAGTATGAATCTGATGTCAAGGTCCATGTTAACTTGTAAAAATATTTAATTTATGAAGTTATATCAGTATATCAAATATATGTGTGCTTGATGGTTTTGAAACAATCCATGTCCCGTAGGGGTATTTTAGTAATTTCACACATAGCTTTGATGCCAAAATTGGGATTCTGAGTTTGGGACTTGTACTTACTGTTAAGATGTTGAAAATAAGTTTATAAATCAGTAGGTAGCAAGTCTTGGCTCATAGTTATGGTTTTAAACCATACTAAGCGCCGAAAAGGCGTAAAAGTCGAAAAATGCCATGAAATTCGATGTTTATGATAAACTGAGGTTAGGACCTGTTTTATATAACCAAAATATGTTATTTATCATGTTTCAATAGTAGGTAAAAGATTTGGTTATAAAAAGTGTAGTTAAAGTCAGTTTTCGTAAAAACGTAAATCGGTCATTTATCGGCATTAAACGAACCGTAGGTCTTCATTCAGGTTATAATCTGAATGAACATCCCAAATGGTCCTACTTATTATATTACATCAGTAAATATATCTTTTTGATGATAAAAACCATGCTAAATCTTTCTAAAATGCCGAAAAGGGCATTTTCGTCTTTTTGATGCCATAATTGCATCTTTTGTTAAAATCTGATTAGAATCAGATTCTAAACATCGACATAATTATAAAATGATGTTTACTAATTAGTTTATGTTTTATGTTTACATGCATGGGTGTTTAAAATCATGATTTGCACAAAAAGGACCTTTTTGCAAAGTTTGTGTAATTTTAGCGGAACTTGTATGTAAACTCAGATTTCGGATGAATTGAGAGACGAAACTATAGGAGGTCATCCTATACCTAAATATGGTCTTAAAGTGACCAAAAGTCAGTAGCCAAAATGGCTAAATCGAGTCAGAAGTGAAAGTCAAAGGAAAAGTCAAATATTGCGACTTTCGGTTGCGAACCGATTCTAGACCAAATCTTGACAAGCCAAATCAGTTGGTATAGGTTCTAACACTTATTTTTATGTTGTTAGTGCTTCAAAATATATTTTATAACATCTAGATTGTTAGTTATGAATTTTTATAAAATTGGACAGTTTGACTTTCTTTGACTTTTAGTTTGACTCGTCAATTGATCAAGAATTCGTGGAAATCAAGAGGTGCCCTTTTAAGGGATTAACACCTACATCATTACAATCACGTAGCCATTTTCGTTACGACCAATGGCTGGACTATCACGGATTTAGATCAAAGTCAAGGCGTATTTACGACAAGACTTTGTTCTAAGCTAAAAAAACTATAAGAAACCATCTTAGCACGAATTAAACACTGACAATTGATTCAAGTGAGTGCTAAGAATAGAAGGAATGCTTCAATGATGGCCAGGAACACCTCTAGGTGAATTTGATGAGTTAAAGTTGCATGAAGGTTGGTTGCAACTCACCAAAAGATCACTTTAAAAGCTATGGATGATTCCAGGAGGATTGCCAGGTGTTGGGGGAAGTAAACAAGTGTCAAGGGACTGTGGCTAGCATGCAAGGAAGGTGCCAAAAGCGGTAAGAGGTGGGAGAACTGAGTTCTGCCACATTTTGGTCGCTGGCAGGTCCTTGCGGACCGTATGGGCTTTACTTGCGGTCCGTAAGGACCTTAAGCGCCCATAGGTTTTGTTTTCCTTACGGACCGTATGGCTTGAGCCTTGTGGTCCGTAAGGGGTGCCCAGAACTTGGAAAGTTCCAAATCTTCATTTTAAGTCCCTCAACTTTCAACAATCGCATAACGACGTTATCATTTATTATTTCAACGACTTTGATCCCTCCTGTTACAGCACACGGCCTTCGAGGATTACCGGGACACGTGTCGGAAAAATATTGGACGTAAAAACACGAGGTGTTACAACTATCGAATTCTCAAATTGCTCGAATCGAATTTTTCAAATAATTATTTTCACTTCACTTTTAAAATTATTTTTTATTTTTTTTACCGTCTAAGACATGGCAACTGGAAATCAGGTCACGACGCCCACAGAAGTTGTTGGACTATGCGCTTGCTTATGATCAACAAATAACCGAAAGGTTGGCGGACCTTACTAATAGGGTCGCAGATCAACGCCACCAGCAATCGGAGTTATAGTATAAAATTGATGCACTATATTAAGGTGTAAAGGAAATGCAACAAGTAAATTAGCTTTTTTATTATAGCTTTTTGTAAGTTTTGTTATTTACTATCATACAATCCATTGAAATCTTGTTTAGTGTTAAATATTTACTATGTTGTTTTAGCTAATGTAACAACTCTCAAAACATCCTACAACAACCCGTAATCAAAACCCCGAATATGTACCAACGAAAATCGAAATGGAAAAGAGTTAAAAAAAAATCATTGTCGCGAGACGCGACAAGACAGTCTTAGATTGTCGTGTGGCTGACTAAGCACACCTAAGGCCTAGCCAGTCACATGGCGCAACAGAGGCCAAATTCCATCGGATAAATATGAACTTTTCGCGTGTCGCGGAGGGGATTTTTTAGTTGGTCGTGTGGCGTGACAAAACCTGTTTTCAGCTATACATAGAGCAGTTCAAAGGCATTCAATCTTCAAAAATTGAATTCGAAAATTCAACCTCTATAACCTTTGTTTCTCAAAACTCTCGAATCCCTGTCACAGTTCCCGTTACCCTAATCGCTAAACGATACCTGTCTGATTGATGTGAAACCCTAGCAACGAAAAGCTGAAGTTCTGCCTGAATAAGGTGAGACTTTATACGTTGCGGTTTTGATCTCGTGATTATCATTAAAGTTTGATTTGGTTTCTTACATTAATACGTGTTACGTTTGTGTGTCTAGGAATTAGAGCTTATAACCAGGAGGCAGCTAAGATAGCAATGTGGGTCATTCTCTTTTATCATATGCTTTCAAAACCCTAAATGTTTTCCAATTATTACTTATATTTTAATGATTAAGTCTTTGTATTCTTATTGGAGAACTACTGGTGGTATGTGAGATTTTGTATACATTACTTGTTCTACTTTGCTATTTGGATAATGGGTTAGCCAAATAGTGATATGACCACATTCACAGGAACTTTCGAGTGATAAATATCATTGAGTAATTCTTTGCTATTGGACAATGAGATAGCAAATAGTGATATTGTAAGATATAAACAAATGTAAAAACCCTTAATGTTGTAATTATAAGAAATCTGCTTTTCGTATAATAGAATGAACTCACTAGTATTTTTCGTTGATCAAATGTTTTTAAAACGCGTTTCAGGAGATTTACTATGAAGGGAAGGAAAAGTGCTACGACACATTGAAGCTTAAATAAGTGGCTACGTAACCTGAATAAAACATGTTTAATAATTAAGGATTTATCCCCGTGAAAATCCTTTATATAAATATGGGTTTCATCCCACAGTTTATGAAATGAAAACTACGGTGTTTAAAAAAATATATTTTTCATGACACCCGGTCCTGGTGAAGATCCGGTGCAATGATTTTAGTAAACACCAGTACCACTTGCTCTACTCACGGCTCTCTCCAGGGTAGGGTCGGGAGTTGTGACAGATAATAATCATGATGTTGCGCGGCAACACGTGTGATCATACATCGAGTTTTACTCAAATTTCATTGAAAATCTACCTGCTACTTGACGCGAAGCAAACCGAGCTCGAGCAATGAATATAGCTGAAAATGAGCCAAGCTCGAGCTCAGACGAGCTTGAGTTCGACTTGTTTAGACCCTTATTCCATCATGACAAATAAAAGCCATAATAGAAAATAGAATAAAAAAGAAGGTATGTTAGTATTTAATAAACTATAACCCTTATATATAAGGATTCGGTTCAAGAGAGAACCAATCTCAGTTGTGAGAACCATAAGAACTCCTATCATCCAATAGTATATTTACATATCACCAACAACCAAATTAAATCAAAAGGGTATTTTAGTCTTTTACTTCCCATGTCACATCTTTTCTCTCTCTTCTATTTAAAATTCACATGTCACATTTTTTTTCTCTCTTCTATTTAAAACTCAACATGTCACATATTTTCTCTCTCTTCTATTTAAAATTCAACATGAGACTTCTATTAAGTCGTGATTTTTGGGTGAGTTCGTTTGGTAAGATCCTCAAATTTCGTAAACCGGAAATCGGGGTGTCGGGGGCGTAAAAATATGTTTGGCGTAAAAAAATTTGTAAAAAAGTTTTTGAAAAAGTTTTTGTAAAAATAAAATATTTTTGTTTGGCGTAAAATATTTTCTGCTTTTAGTAAAAAAGTTTAAACCCGTAAAAAAATTGTTTTTTTTGTAAAAAAAAAAAGATTTTGTTTTAAAGTTTAAAAACACGCGTAAAAAAAGTTTAAAACCGCACGTAAAAAAATTGAAAACCGGCGTGTAAAAAAGTTTAAAACCGGCGCGTAAAAAAAGTTTAAAACAGATGCTTAAAAAAGTTTAAAACCGCGCGTAAAAAAATTTATAGAACGGCGAGTAAAAAAGTTTGAAACCACGAGTAAAAAAGTTTAAAACCGGCGCACAAAGAAAATTTTAAACCGGCACATTAAAAAAATTTAAAACCGCACATAAAAAAAGGTTTAACCCGGCACATAAAAAAGTTCTAAACCAGCGCGTAAAAAAAAGTTTAAAACCGGGGCGTAAAAAAAGTTTGAAGCCGCACATAAAAAAAGTTCGAACCCGCACGTAAAAATGTTTAAAACCGGCAAGCAAAAAAGTTTGAACCCCGAAGTAAAATAATGTTCTTACTCATGATTCAAAAATAACATTAATTAAATCACAAACATTAATTAAAGCACAATGATTACAACTTTAAATACCAATCATCAAAGAGCTAAATAAAAATATCAATTTACCCTTATCCCACTAAAACAAAAACTCATTAATTAAAGTACAATGATTACAACTATTTTAATTTTTTTTTAATCTCATCCATTAAAACACTTTTGATCAATGGCTTATATTGGTTCATACGGTTCTAGTAACTCAAGGTGGTTCTCATTTTACCCATCCCATATATATATATATATATATATATATATATATATATATATATATTATATATATATATGGTAGGGATCTTAAGAGAAGTCCATCCTATTTGAGAAACTTGAGAAGCATTCTGGACAACACATTTTTCTAAGCTTTCCGTAATATACACATATGTATAGTTTAAAACTGACTATATACATATGTGTATAATTCGATATACATATATGTATATCGTTAATTTTAAACTGTACATATGTTATTACGAAAAGCTTAGGGAAAATGTGTGGTCCAGAATGCTTCTTAAGTTTCTCAATTAACCTAGTGTTTCTTACATGATCCTAACCCTATATATATGGGAGGGTTATCTTGAGAACGCTAAATATTGCGAGAACCGTGAGAACAAATGAAAAACCAATCAAAACCATTTTTAATACAAGCCTCAATGTAATTAAAATACAACATCAAAATAAGAATTTACAACATCAAATAATTCATTTCTCCCCTCAAAATCACTCTTATTAGATTTTTTACACATGTGTAAATATAACAATTTTACACATGTGTAAAAAAAATTATTTACGAATTCACGTAAATTTAAATGTGTAAATTAAATTTCTAACATTGTATTCGAATAATAATAATAAGTGTAAAAAGAAATTTTAAATTTGAACTGTTTTTGACTAAGTTCTCGTGGTTTTTTCATTCGTTCTCACGGTTCTCACGATATTTAGCGTTCTCATTTAAACTCTCCCCTATATATATATATATATATATATATATATATATATATAGGATCAAGATCAAGGGAAAACTCCTCCGAGTTGTGAGAACTTAGAGAACTCGACTTTCCCGTGCGAGTTTTGCCCCTATTTTTTCCACACTCTTAGATTAAAATGTTAGAAAACACTGTCGTAAAAAAAATTAAAAAAAAATCGAAGTGGTTTTTTTCGTAATATATATCACTTGCTAGTATTAAAAACTAGACTGCAATGACTAATGTTAAAGAGCTTATTTCTATTTCTATTGAGCACAAGCTAGCTAGGTAGTAGGTTGCCAATGAGCTAGTGATGGAGTCGTAAGGAAGATAAATAGTGTTCCAAGTGACCCAGTTTCAATTCTTGCTCTCAACATTTAGTTTTTGTGGCATCTGGTGATGATGGGAGACTAGGCGAGTAGGCGGCGATCATAGTTCGATCCTTGAACTGTCTCACCACACTGTTGTGCCTTCGTGCGAGTGTTCACGGGCTTGGGCCCTAGGTGAGGGTTTTCCCCAGTTCGGAAGGCGAGTGTATCTCGATGTAGTGAATTTCGTTAGTAACCTATTTGAAGGATTCATTGGCCGTTAAAAAAGGAAAAAAAGAAAAAAAAAACCTAGGTAGTAGGTTCCCAAAGTTGGTTAAGGTGCCACATTTACTTAACCACCAACTACCACGAGCAGCATTTATCATCATGAGCTGGTACGATGGATGTTTCAGTAATTCCCTCCACATATTTATATAGATTTCTCCCGTTCCAAAAAAAAAAACATATTTAAGGATATATAGATCGATCCATGAACAATTAGTTCTTCATATTTAATAATCATCAACAAGCAAGTAGTTAAGCTCCATCCTAAACAAACCAACAAATTAACCAAAATGTTCAATGCAAGAAGCTTCACTAATAGCATCCTCCTGATCACGATCATCAAAGACACTCACGGATCCACTGAAGCATGCAACTATGGTACAACTGCAGAGTGCCCAGTTTTCAACGAAGAAGAGCAAGAGTTTCTGATGGATACACATGAGCATAGGCTGGTTCTGGAGACTGCATATTCGAATGGTCTCTATTCTAATGGCGGCAATGGTAAGTGTATTAGTTATAAGAGTCTAAACCGTGGTAAGCCAGTAGCTTGTGGCACAACGGGTTGCTCCGGAAAACGGGTAATTGATGTCGGTAGGAGATGCAAAAAAAGCAATTATTCATGTAGATGATCCGGAGGGTGTGTAGTTCTTAATTTTATCTTTCTGGATTCTTGTGTGCTAGTATTGTTCTTGTGATCCTTAGTCTTGTTGCCACTTAATTGGTGTGATGCTTTGTCTTACAAAGTAGACGTACTTGTTGTCATTTGAAATAATCTTTTGTGGTTACATTTATTTGTAAGTAAAGTTATACATTGTTCCTGTGTTTCAAGAGTGTGGAGATGGAGAATGTTGATCATTTTAGAGGGGTTCAGATATTAAATAACTATTATGGGATATATCAGTTTAAACTATTATTAAATAATATTAACTTGTTAAAAAATACAAATATTAGTTACTTTTGTGAGAAATTATAGTTAGTGGCTGTTTGTGTAGCTTTTAATGAGCTTTTAATGGTTCAGATATCTTATAGTCTTACTGGTTCAGTACTTAATGGTTCAGATTGTTTGTTTCACGAGCAGATGTCTAAATGGTTCAAGTCAGACATTTGCATCTGAACGGTTAAACATTATACTGGCTCTTAATGGTTCAGACCTCTTACTGTTCAGCACTTACCCTTTCACAAGTTGTCAAACAACCCCTAGTATTAAAAAAATGATTAAAGGGTAAAATTCGATATTATTGAATCGTTTCCACAATGATTCATTCAACTACTCGTGGTTAACAATGTTAGCGAGCATAATTAGGAGATATACTTAGAAGATATTTCTGTGTATAATTCGTATTAATCTCCTAGAAAATAGGTTGTATTGTTTCCATATATCACTTGTATCCTTGTATTATTTATACCCTCAATCTTAATGAAAATGATCCATCGATTGATTAACTTTCATGGTAGCAGAGCACAGACGCGTTATACCCTAGCCGCCCTAACTTCTTTTTCGACCTCGGTCGCACAGTTCTCTCCGACCACAGTCGGACCACCCACCCTTGGTTGTTCCCCTTTGTCCCTCACTGCCATAGGAGATGCGACACCCCTAACACAACCGCGAAGCCAACCACAACTCCCCTTCATCCTGTTTATTCGGTTACTAACATCCAGCAAAAGGTTCGAGTTCTCAACGGTGTAAAAGTTTCATACACCTCATTGGTGCGCCTATTTCAGTTACATGCTCGCGGCTATTGGGTTCTTGCTCAATTGACGGCACGCCGTCACCCGCAGAAAACGATCATGCGTATGCTTCATGGCAGGAAATTGATTCAATCGTTCTTCAGTGGATCTACGGATCTATTTTGGATGATTTACTTGGACGCGTCCTTATTGCTAAATCCATGGCTTGTCAAGCTTGGATCCGGATTCAGAACTTGTTTCACAACAACAAGGGCACTCATATTGTTGCCCTTGAACACGAGTTTCTCATGACTCACAAGTCTCAACCTTCATTGGAGGCTTATTTTCAGCGTCTACGCGAACTCGCTGACCAACTTAACGATCTTCTTGACGTTTCTATTGATGACAAGGGGCTTGTCCTACAGATGGTCCGTGGTTTGCCAACAGAGTCTAATACTAAGGTTCACTTATCCACCAATCTCTTCTGGCCTGGGAGGAGGCAAGTGAGATGCTACTTGGAGATCAAAAAAGATGCAAGCCCGCGATCTTTTGGATAGAAATATTGTTGTTGCTGCTGCCCAAACACCAAACGCACCACCCACCAATAACCGCCTGCCCACTCATGACTCCACACCCAACCCACCCGTGACAATCGGCCTAGATCTAATCAACCCCAGACTCGAGGTCGCGGCCGTGGCCTAGCTTCCCGTAACCCTTCATCTCAGCCCAATAACACCAACCAATTGCGCTCCTATGGGTTTGCTTCTCCCCATCCATACCCATATTGGGCTCCCCCACCCTATTGGGCTCCGCCCCATGCCCCTACCCAACTACTTCTCCTTGGACCCAACCATGGCAACCATACGGGCCCACTCAACCTCTTGCGGGCCAGCAACAATCGGCCCAGCAGCCATCAGCCTCCAAAAGAGGGACATGCTACTATAACTAAGATAATCTCTTAAAAAACCCAAAGCGTGGAAATCATCAAATGATACGTAAATAATATGTCGGAACCACGTGATTCTATCTTGTCTATTTGTTTCTTTTATAATTTTAGTTATTTCTTTATTTTTATCTAAAAGCTTTTTTTCTAAAAATTTGATTAGATTAGACGTTGACGCTATTCCGGTATTAAAAGTTTTTGTGTCCTTGGACGACCTCGGTATCTTACCATCACTATACTACGTCAACAATGGGTGCACTTGCCCTAGCGTGTTGTAGAGAGTGATATTAGAATATCGTGTTTTTATAGATTTAAAGCTTGAATAAACGAGTGAAAAGTGCTTAAAATATATCTAAAAATATATAATCACGCTCAAACACGCCAAGTTTTTGGCGCCGTTGCCGGGGACACAAGGATTTTAAGAAAGTTTAAAATCGACGGCCTAATAATTTTTATTCTCTTTTATTTTTCTTGTTAAGTTTTTGTTCTTTTTCTGCATTTTTATAACTTTCTGCAAGTATAGCACAGACCGTGCCTAATCAACACTGGGCCGTTCCCGACTTACAGTAGCTAAAAAACAACAAAAACTTCCTCACAGAAGGTTCACACAGGGCCGTGCCACATCTGATCAAGCTCTGGCCATTTTTCTCCAATCCGCTTGCCACCACAACGATTGAATCCAAGAATCTCAGGCGATCGGTGTCCGGCGGTTCCGTCGTCGTCATCACCTATTTGTCTACCCTGTATTACCAGAAAAAACAAATATCTTCGTCATCTCCATCCACCACAATCACAACCCTTGCCTCCTGTAACCACCATGATTGTCACCATCGTTCCCTTTATACTCACCTTCGACACCATCATATAACCACAAGCGTTGCCTGCATCTTCATCACCGTTCCATTATTATTGTTGTTGTTGTTATTATTATTATTATTATTATTATTATTATTTGTAATATAATAAGTCTAAAAATGAAAATATATGTAAAATGACAATTTTACCTCTGAGCTTACTAAGTTTTTTAACTGGTGTTAGTTTTTTGGACTGAAATGACACGTTTCAAGAACCTCGGGTGGGAAACTGATGCAATTTTAATTATTGATCTGAAATGGCATAAGTGATCAAATCTTAGGGACAAAAATGACAGTTAACTCAATTCAAAAACTTCCTTATAGCTAATGATGTAGTTTAATGTATATAATAATAATTATTATTATTATTTAGTTTTTTACTTGACTAATAAAAAATTAATGAGGTGAACGCATCTGAAATCCTATTGAGAATGTTACGACCATAAGTCCATGTATAGTGGTAACACCCTTTATGGGGGGTTACGTAACAAATGACAAAAAAAAATGAATTGTGGGGGTTATAGAGGGGTGGGTCATATAATATGTGTGTGTAGTGGGGGATTATGTAGATATGAGGTTATATATTTTTGTATATATGTGTGTGTGAGAGGCTAATTGTTCACCCCGTTATAATTTCGCAAGGGATCCAGATTCAAGGGGTATAGCGCCCCTCGGACGGTGTGGGAGACGCCATAGCGCTATGGTGGCCAGTGGCACCATATCTTCCCCACTACGGAAAGTCTCTTTCTGTCGTACAATTTCTAACGCACAATGTATGGTCTACTGATAAAGCAAGCAGGCAAGCCTTTCAAATGTGACCACAGCTCCTATGGCTCATTATTTATAAAAAACACTAGTGGTTTATTCTTTTCTCTCATTATTCAACCAATCATACCACCCTTCAACAGTTGAACCACCATGTTAGCCTTCTTTTGTGTAGTCCTCCTCTTCTCCACCTCCACCATTACCACCACTGCTCAACCATACAGTGCCATGGAGCGCTTCTTCCTCGCCTGCGGTTCATCGTCCTCCACCACCGATTCTGACCGGAGATGGGACGGTGATCAGAATTCCAAATCCGTGCCTTCCAACATCACTTCCCCCTCCTATTCAGCCACCCCCTTACAACTGGATGATCCTAATTCAGTACTCCAGACCCCTTATTCTAATGCTAGAATTTTTAACGCTTCTTCCTTCACTTACACATTTCCGGTCTCCCAAGGCCCCAAATTCCTCCGCCTCTATTTCTATCTCACCACCTATTATGACTACGGTATCAATCCAGAAAAATATTAGAATTTCTCAGTATCATCCAATGGCTACTCTCTCTTAACCAACTTCCGTGCTTTGCTAACCGCCACCTATTTGAGAAAGGCTAGATTTATCAAAGAATACCTCATCTATGTAAAGGATACACACATCCTAATTGTTACCTTTACACCCTCACCCAACTCATATGCCTTCATCAACGGTATTGAAATCGTTTCAATGCCTGACAATCTCTACTTCAACTCTAAGAACCTGAAACCGGTTGGGATGACTACAGCGGCGCTGGAAAATATTTACAGCTTAAACATGGGTGGGGGGGGGGGGATATATCCAGTGTGAACGATACCACGGGTATGTACCGGTCATGGGAACAAGATGTTAGCTACATATACAGAGCAGCAATTGGGTTGACACCTGTTTATGATCCAAAGGAAACCGATTATGTATACCATTGAGACACCGAATTATACGGCACCTGAGCTAGTTTATCGAACCCAAAGGAGTATGGGCAATCAGTCTGACAGGTACGATCTGACTTGGATACTTCCCGTTGATTCCGGGTTTTATTACAAGCTAGGCTCCATTTTTGCAACATTATACCACAGTACACAAAAATAGGTCAGGTGGTTTTCACGATCTTCATTAATAATAAACTGCTGACGAGGAAATTGATCTATTTAACTTAACTCAAGGTAGTGGTTATCCTGTATATAAGGATTATGTTGTGTATGTGGATGACCCGGATCACAGCAGAGGCAAGGAAGATTTGTGGGTCGCGATGCATCCTTATAATAATAACAGTATCTACTCATATAATCATGATGCTTATTTGAATGGTTTGGAAGTCTTCAAGATGAGCATGGATAGAAGTCTTGCGAGCCCATCAACTGGACAGACGATTACTGGAAAGAGAAACAAGAAGAAACCTCCGTATGCTGTGATAATTGGATGTGTTGGGGGATCGATGCTTTTGTTATCTGTCTTGGTTCTACAAGTTTATAAACTAATTGTATTATTTAAATCAGTTATTATTCATCCAATTCAAACTTTTGTGAAAACCAATAGATTTTATTAAAAATCATCTGTATATTACAGCCCTACTGCGCAGGTAGCTCGAAAGATACACGTGTTTTTCTTTATGTAAGAATATAAAATGACAAGTGAGTCGGATTTCGTGAAAATCCAAATGACATCTATATTAATTTTTTTATCATTGTACAATTCCTATTGCACAAGGTATTAATTACGAGACAGGTCTTTTCCCATAAACATCAACTAGGTTTTAACCTCGCGTGCGTTGCGACGCGTTAAACCGAATTGTTCTCCACTGGATAACACATACATTTGTTTTTTGATTACTTGTATATTAGTATACATAACACGATCCTAAGAAAAAAAAGTTATATTAAAACCTAGAAAAGACGACTTATTAGAAAATAAAACGAGTTTAACTAGAATCAAAATCTTCAAATTTTCCTTCATAAATCAAACAACATTGTTAATCCCTCTTAGGCCACCCGGGGCGTCCCCCGTGGTGATATTTATAACGCGTTGAATGCCATCATATCCCACCGCAGACAAGATTGAACACGCGTGAACAATATAACTCGTTGTAGCCATGACGACGCGTTGTAACATATCGTTGTTAGTGGAGCATGATGGGTGGTGAGTGATGGGCATTTCCACTAAAATCCATCACTAGTGATGGAGTTTGGCTCGATGACGTGGCGTATGGTGATTGGATGTTGTGAATGAGTGAGTGATGGGCGCCCCTATCCCCTTATACAATATATGTCTCGTGTTCAACGTAAAAATAATTTATAAATATTCATTATTTTAATGGGAAATGTTGTGTATTATTGCAAGCGAAGGAAAACATTTTGTTTGAAGCTAGTAAGATTCCCAAGCTGCTACCTAAGGTTTCAGATGATTCTTTAGTTCGGTATAGTAGTCGAAAGAAAGATGTACAAAAGAATATTTACACATGTTTCACGTTCATCGAAAACCATAAAAATAAATTGAAATTGAAAAGCGGTAACGGCTAATTTTAAATTAATTGTAAATAGAAACGTAAACGATATCTTTAACATGAGTTTAATGAAAATTTATGTCTAAACGTAAACCAACTTAAATTTATACCGACATATGCATAAAAATAAGCACGTAAGAAAATATTGTTTTTTTAGTTAAAGAATGGTGTGGTGCGTTGCGGCAGCGTCGACACGTAAAGTGTCTCGAATTATACCGTCTAATGAAAACGTATTATATTTACCGAGTTGTTTCCAAACAAAATTAACGTCAAAACTAGACCAATTGAAAACGTATATAAAAGTAAGCACGAAAACATATTATATTTGACCCGACTCATTTTCAAAAAAATAATAATTTACTTCAAACGTATAAAAACTGAAAACGTACACAATAATAAGCATAAGAACATATTATATTTGACCAACTCATTTTAAAAAAAAAACTACGCTAAAACGTAGATCAACTTAAATTTACACCTACACGTACATAAATATACACACATAAAACTCGATTACAAAGTTGCTAAAAAGTTAAAGAGGTTGTAAGTGTTAATATAAAAAGTTAAAAGTAAAAATATAAAAAAAACACAAAAAGACAAATAGAAAAAAAATCAAAATAAAGATAACACTATTCTGATAGTTCCTAAATGATTAATTAATTAGCAGTTATACCCGTGCTTCGCGGCGGGATAACTTTTTTAAGTTGCTCGTTATGCCTAGTTGTTTATAAAATTTAAACATAGAAAAAAACGCACTTAACAACTACATTTTGAAAAGCACAAAAATATATGTAAAAGTGTATGCATATAATATGCAAAATAAATTCAAAGGAAGTCGTTTATCATTTAATTTGACCCGACTGGTTTTCGAAAAAAAAAATACGTCAAAACGTAAATCAACTGAAAACGTACATAAAAATAAGCACGAAACGTATTATATTTGATTTGACATATTTTCGAATAAAATTTACGCCGAAACATAAACCAACTTGAATTTATACCGATACGTACATAAAAATAAGCACGTAAGAAAATAATGTTTTTTTAAGTTAAAGAATGGTACGGCGCGGTGCGGCGGTGTCAAAACGTAAAGTGGCTCGAATTTATATCGTCTAATGAAAATGTATTAAATTAGACCCGACTTGTCTCTGAACAAAATTTATGTCAAAACGTAGATCAACTGAAAACTTAATGTATCTAACCCGACTCTTTTCGGGGGGGGGGGGGGGGGAATAAAATTTACTTCAAAACGAAACTTGAATTTATACCACATGTAAGTAAAGCAAAACACGTAAAACTCGATAACAAAAGTATTTAGAAAGTTAAAGGGTTATTAAGTGTTAATGCTGAAAGTTGAGAGAAAACACAAAAAAACAAAAGAATTATGGCGAAATGTATATGAACTTAAGTTTATGTCGACATGTAAATAAAAATAAACACGTAACGCTCGATTACAAAGCATTTAGAAAGTTAAAGGGTTGTAAGAGTTAATGATTAAAATTGAAGGTTAAAATTATAAAAAAAACACAAAAAGACAAAAAAATAAATAAATAAATAAAAACTGTTGTTTATAAAACTTGCAATTGTATATATGTATAATAATCATATCACATGCATGCTATAACGCTATTAAAACATTAAAATTAAATTAAAATACTATAAATAAGTAACAAGTTTTAGCTTGGGTTGGTTGTACTTTTAGCTTTAAGGGTTTTTCAAAAAAAATTGAATTATGTGATTCATCTTCATACACCCGTCCACACTTCCCCATCATAAAACCCTTCTTTCCTCATATATATACTTATAAATTTGTTACATTGAGATGCATAGAAGGATGTACTCTTTGCTTTTTGACGTTGGATAATGGATTAAAAGAAAAACAATGTTTTGCTTTTGCATTACACAGTTGCTTTGACGAGTGTAACCTTCCACACCACATCGATAAAAGGAGACAGAATGGAAGTCAAAGTGAGAGAGAGGCGAAAGAAATCTTTAAAATCTGGGCAGCGGGGATGTTGGAGACGTGGTGGCAACCGACGCGACTGCAGCTTCTCGGTTGGTTTAGCAACTCTCTCTCTCTCTCTCCGGCAATGCCTCCGACTTTTTTGCCGGTTCCGGCTTCTGTGATTTCCATCAGGTATATTATGCATAACTTCATTTGTTACTTAGGTTGAATTCTTCATCGAATTCGTTTTTGGTTATGTATCTGCAGCTGCTAATTTAGACTTGCATTCCTACTGGATCATGTTAATTTCCATGGTTTATCATGTTGTTTTACTTCATTGGAACTATTTTGATAGATTTGTAGCTGATTGAATAATAACATTAAGTTACATATTTACTAAGCACAGCTATAAAAATCCAAAAGTCAAAACTTACCGACACTGGGTTTTTATAAAAATAAAGATGAACTGAAAGTAATAATCTTTCCTCTTTCTTTGAGCTTACAGAAGAGAGATAAAGATAAATCACTATCAACGAGCATGATTACATCAAGTTTGATCATCAACAAACCAATAAATAAATAACCCACAAATGATTAGACAATCACATCAAATGGCTATTAAAAAGAATCAGAACTTTAAACATAAAACTAAAAAAAATAATAATAAAAAGACAAGAAAACAGGAGATAAATATCTGAGTGTAGAATTTTAAGATGGATTTACGCTTTTAGAGTGAAAGAGATAAGAGAGTCGAGGAATTTATAGTGTTGATTATACTACGTGGCTTTTTGTGTTGTTTTTTATTACATTTTTCTCTGCATGTTGCTAATAATCAATAGGTTGTCATGGAAAATTTCTTTGTGATATGTTCTATAGTTGGTAGCTCTTACATGTTTGTTTTATTTGGTTTCGTTTTTTAAACATTTTTATTTGGTTGTCCATTTAGAAACAGGAAGAAGAAATACAAGATGAGATGACCAGGACATTCTCATGTGCATGTGCAGCTGTGAGTTGTGTGTGTCCGCCACTCTGCTCGCCTCTGCATCATTGTCTGATCTTGATAATGCGATCAAGACAGAACACAGGTCGTTCTACAATGGGAGTTCAAACTATGACACAGCCCAGTACAATGAAGACATGATCAAATTCAGAAAAATGGCTTTGGGCACACAAGAGTAGGCCAACAATGAGTAGAACCAGCCCATAAGTGAATACAGATTGCACCCATCTGGGTTAAGTAGTGAAGGGTCGAATACTCGCGGAATGGAGATGGTTAGGTTGCGGTATGAAAATCGTGGCTTGAGCGAGGGCTTCTAATGATAATTGTACAAAAAGTAGGAAAAATTACAAGTTTTGTCCTTTATCTTAATACCACTTATCAGGCGGTGTCCTATTCGACGAATCTTGGCAGGTTTTGCCCTTTATAAGGAATATTGTTGCATGTCTTTGCCTTTAGGCCTAACCCAGTTAGATTTTCTTGTTAAATTTGGTCAAACAGGGGTAGTTTAGTCTTTCTACCCATTTATTTATAAATCTTTTTGTTAAATAAAACAAAACCTTTTTAATATATTAGAAAAGTAACATCTTTATAAAATAAAAATCTCTTATCTCTAAACACACACTCATAATACTCTCTCTCTCTCTATCTACACACAGTACTCTCTCTATCTACACACACTCACAGTACCAGCCACCACTGCAACTGGACCACCTCCACCCGCCACCACCTCCACAACCCGCCACAACTAACCCCATCGCACCACCTCCACATCCACAGCCATTTCTTCTGATAACCCTGACCCTAACCAACTGACCACCACAATCTAACCTGCCGACAACAACAATCCACACCTGACGACAACCACCAACAACACCACACCACCCTCATCTGACCACCAACAACCCACAGATCTGGCGTCTCACCTGCGTCTAACCGCCTAACCGCCACGTCATCGCAACTTACGTCTTCGTCATTTGTTACTGGAGCTGTTGATATGGTTTCCGTTGCGAATATTAACAACGATTCAAACTGTTCCGACGTTGAATTCTACTTCTTCGAGGAGGAGTTTCACCTGCAGCTTGCTCTCGCGATTAGTGTCACACCCCGACCCGCAGCGGAAAAGGTGATCGGGGCATGATTGGGTTATCATCAAAGCTCATGACATTTATTTTAACGTTTCATATTCATTAATACACTTTAATGGGAAATTAAAATCAATATTACATCATGTCCTAAACATCAATCTAGGCTTCATTGTTTTCTTCTAAGGCATTTCCTATGTTTTCCTTGCTTCATCATGTTCACCTGTATCATGTGTAAAAATGGTTTTTGGATCAACAAAAAGTTGGCGAGTGAATCCTATGGAAAACATTTGAGCAAGTTTATTTAATTGATAATAAAATTAAGTGCACAACCACACATGAGTAAAATAGATGTAAACTTATACACCAATCATTTAATATTAAATAATGCACACATGAAAAATAATGGATCGTTTTGAGGCACGCGTTGCTCAACTCGTCTCTCACGAGGAACTGATGGGCCTAATGAATGATTTGCATAAACTTGACAATATAAAATATATGACTACAAACAACATAAACTAAATAATACACACACGAACAATAATGGATTTGTTTTGAGGCGCGCGTTACTCAACTCGTCTCTCACGAGGAACTGATGGGCCTAATGAATGAATTGCATATAAATTGACAAAATGAAATACATAACTACAAGCAATATATACAATCTAAGTTTAGATCACAATATGGTATGGTACAAGTTTAAATAAACGAGTTAATTTTGTGACACATGACGTGTAATTAAAAAGGGAAGTTGTAAGATTCACTCACATTGGGTGATGTTGATTGCGCACGAAGTTGGTTTTAACCACGAGTGAAACTAACCTAGATAATAACATAATGGTTTGGTAAATAAACGGATTTTATTAATCCATTTTAGTAGGATTGTTGGGTGTATTTTTGTGAGTTTAAGGCTATTTTCTAACCTTAAAAATGTTATTTTTAAGTATTTTTAATTGATTTTTAATTAAAATAAATAAAAATAATAAAAAAATGTTGACTTTTTGACCGTTGACCGTTGACCATTGACCATTGACCATTGACTTTGACTGTTGACCGGTTCGTATGCGTGTATGTGTGCGCTGGGTGAGGCTCGAACCCGAGACCTCCCGTACGCGTGCACGCAGCTCTACCAACTGAGCTACGTGTCTAACCCGAAATATTTTCGTTTTTAGTTATATTTATATATTAATTGAATTAAACAGAAAATCATTTATTTTTTAAAAACGATTTTAATCTAACGACTCGGTGCGCTCCACAGGTCTCGAACCCGGGACCTGTGGTTTAGGTTAACACACAGTCCACCGCTGGACTGTGTGTCTACTTGTTAAATAAACTGATTTTTATTATACTTATATACAAACTAAGTATTTTCATTTCTGTCTTAAATAAAAAGTTTGATGATTGTCCGGACCGGTGCGGTAGTCCGGACTCGAACTCGTGACCTGTGTTTTAAACGCACACACAGTCAACCACTGGACTGTGTGTCTATCTTGGTTATTATTCCGGTTTTTATTAAACTTAACATCTTACACAGTGACTCCGGTTCGGTAAAAAAAAGAACATTTTTATTAAGGCGAGTATGCGTGGGACATGTATCGAACTCGGGACGTGAGCGTGTTTAATGTGCACACAGTCCACCGCTGGACTGTGTGTCTAACCCGAGTTATATCGTGATTTAAATTAAACTTATAGACAACAGCAAACTTCGTCTTCTTCGTTGAATTTAACCAGAACTAACGTCCGACTGATTCATCAATTTTATCAAGTTTCTTTAGTGTGTTATGATTAATTATAGGTGAGATAAATGAAAAGAATGAAAGACTAAGCGTTAGATATACCGAAATTGGACTCCTCTGTTTCTCCGGCGGAACTCCGATGTCAGCAGACTATTCCGGCGACTTGTGTCTTGCGGCAGAGAGTCTTCAGCGAGCTTGAGATGGATGTGAGTGGCTTCGGTATGAGCTCTGGGGTTCAGTAAGGCTCAAAGGTGAAAAAAACTCGGTTTTCCGGCGATTTGCAGGTATTTTCCGGCGAGTAAATTTTCGCCGAGAAAGGGTGCGTTTTTGAGCGAAAAGGCTGCCAGTGGATTGTGGGTGAATTTATAGGGAGGAATCGAGATGTATAGAGTCGGATTTCAGGCTTGATTCAAAGTCATTACGTTTTCCGGCGGTTATGACTTGCGTCGCGGGTTCAGACGTCGGTTATAACCGATGTCATAGTTAAAGTTTACGTTAAGAATAAAAGAAACCGTCCAATCTCGCGAGATAGCCGGGATTTCCGACGACTGCAATTGGGCGCGTCGATTTTGAATTCGATATTTATGATATGAATTAATTGTTTCCATTAATTAACAAGAAACACTAGTGGTGCAGTGGTTGGATGGTTAAGTGTTAAGTCGTTTGTTTGAATCGCTGGCTGACCCGGTTCGAAACCCGGCAGCAGCATTTTATTTTTTTTTCTTATTTTCAATACTTTTTCAAATATAAATTATATTTTCCAATATACTTATTAATTATGTATCGTTTAAAATTAATTTGGGCATTAAATATGCAACAAAATTTTTAACTGATTGTTCGGTTAATAAACGGCGCGGGTTTGGTAAATCCGTTTTTTTTTTACGGATGTTACAATTAGTGTGTCATTCGGATTGGCGGAGGCAGCGGCGCGTGAACCTTGTAACACCCCAAAAATGTCACAGCATAAATACAAACGTAATGGTGACGGAAGTTGGTGCCCATAAATATCTTAGTGGACGATGCATCGTTACTTTTGGACATTTTACTTAATTAAAACATTGTTTTCAAGTTTAAATATAAACTACAACCATAGAGTAGTTAAGCTGTTTCGATCCTTATGGATCTTAATACAGTCGGTCCCAAATAAGTTTTAAAAGTTCTCCAAAGTTTATTATTAAACAAAACATGCATCACAACCACAAGACACGCCAAAGATTCCCGAAGCCATGCTCAAGTACCTTAAGAACACGTTAAAATCAAGTGTCAACACAAAGAAGGGTGAGCTTACATATTCAAATTTAAAACAAGAAAAACTTTCTAATTATGTGTTTATTGTTAAAACATCCAAATAATATTTTCGAAAGTCAATTTATTTCCCTAACAAAATCCATGAGTCAACTGTCGCAAGCGTTTCCCCGAAACCTTCGGTCTAAAGCATCTTCCCAAGTTTTACATATTAAATTTATAGCATCAAATGTTCAGACTCGTATGTTTGCAAGACAATACTAACTATATATTAACAATAAGGGTATAATCAAGACTAGACTATAATAGAATATCAATTCGTCGTTTGACTTGATCAGAGCGACCGGTCACGACGGGGTAATCAACTCGATAGATCTACCAACAATTCCACGTGTTCAATACTTAAATGATTAAACAGCAATACTTGCACATGCGCCCATATCGGGCCATCTATATCACTTGCCTCATGAACAATATATATATCCTACTAAAATGATAAATTTAATATTTCATGTTGTACGAATTCCCCGAAGTCCGAAACGTAAACCATACCCGGTACTTACTCTCTTGAGACCGAGCCAATTCGTCACAACTTTAGATTTAAGCATTTTTAAATC
This sequence comes from Scalesia atractyloides, assembly GCA_947069175.1. Taxonomy (NCBI): domain Eukaryota; kingdom Viridiplantae; phylum Streptophyta; class Magnoliopsida; order Asterales; family Asteraceae; genus Scalesia; species Scalesia atractyloides. Next base: position 24,334,663 of record CAMTDV010000014.1, on the reverse strand, counting down.
TACACGGTCGTTTTCTCTAAAACACCATAAAATCCCCGTTTCATCCCCGAAACATGTTTATTCACAAAACCGTTTCTACCCGAAACATATTGATATCATCAAAATCATATATTTTCCATGAAAATATACATTTTATATAAGCAAAGGTATGTTTTATTCAAAAACATTTTAATACTTTTAAGGCGTGTTCTTCCCCAAAACATATACAAAACAGTAAAAGGAGGGGGTTTAGTGACACTCACCTTTGGGTGCGTAATTAAATTAGCGTGAACCACAATTTGATTCTACATGTCCTAATATACGTAGAACGATTTATCAAACAATATTTTACAAAATTCCTAAGTTTCTCCAATACTTAGAATTTTCACATAACTTTGAGATTTTCTCGAAAAGTCATTATTTTTTATCATGTTGGCATATACATATATATGAGTTCATATATATATATATATATATATAATATATATATATTTAAATTAATTTCGTGACTTGAACGATTTTATTGGTGACCTTAATATTATAACCGTTAACACTCCCGTTTATAGTACTATATATCTACGATTTGCGCGTCGTAATATATATACATAAACGTGCACATTTACACAATATCATAACACGCGAAATCTCGTTAAATCATACACTTTATCATTTTTAAAGCATGCATACATGAAATAACTTATTAAGTTAACTTAAGTATCAATTTTCATGCTCGACAAATAAGTTACACATTTAACGCGATTTTACCGATTCTACCGTTTTAATCATACAAGCGTACATGCATAGACTTAATTCCCGCTATCATGTCAACACTTAACATATTATCATATACACATATTTAAATCACATAATACATTTAAACAGATAAGGTTCACCCATGTACAACCCATCCTAGTGTATATTGAAAAATGCGTATTTTAGCGATTCGGTAACGTTTTCGGGCGTCGGAAGTCACATATGACTAACCAAACACCAAATAAACTTAATATAAGTTAAAATACTTATATTTATATCAAAAAATATCAGTTTAGTTATCGATCTAAAACAGTTTCGTAAAAACCTCTTAAAAGGCGATTTTTACCGTTTTACCTCATAGTTTTGCGTCAAACTTTACCATAACCATCCGAACTCGAAACGACATGATATTTTAACACAATACATGTTATTTACTGATAAAATGATGGTTATAATCAGATTAGCGCAGTTTTTGTGTAGTCACATAAATCATGCGATTTCACACATTTTACAACACTTTTAAGCACAAAGTACAGCATGCAAGCTAGCAAACTTTATGGCAAAGTTCCATGCTATTTTAACACTTAAAATAGTATTATTTTAGTGTTTAGGGCCTGATTAAAAGTCATCTTTTCATTCCATGCATTATTCTATTTCATGATCGTACGTACACATGCATGCCTAAGTACAAGCACTTAATACACACATATCACATCTTCATCAACATGCATGTACTCATATGCATCAAACATTCATTTATTTCATGTTCACTCATCCAAGAACATCATCATATTCATATTATCACATCAATTATTTCTCATAAATGCAAGTAACACTTTCATATTTATGAACTTAGACATAGCTCACATGCATGCATGTATACAATATAATATATACACATACATATATTCATATGTTTCCAAAATTCCACTTTTCATATACATCTTTTCAAATCACCAAAACTTTTTTAGAACATTCTAAAGATTACATGCATTCACCTTTTAACATCTTATCACACAAGAATCAATCAAATCTTCAAAACTCAAAATCTCAAATGTATATATACACATACATACACACGGCCATACATATATACATATACACCTCCACTTTCATTTTCATTAAAAACTCATTTGTTATTGTTTTTAAGTTAGTGAATCATCCAAGAACAAGAGAAACTCCCATCTTCATCAAAACTCATCAAGAATCAAGAACAAGTCTTTAAAGTAAATTTTTATACCTTCTTGTTTATGATGGGTTTTTTCGCAAGGTGTGATGGTTTGGGCTTGATTCTTGCTTGAAAACACCTTTGAACCTTCAAAACTACTTGAAATCACCTTGAAATGCTTATTGGTCTTCAAGCACTTAACTAAAAATGAAAATGATGGTGTTGTGGAGTGGTTTCGGCCGAGAGAAAGCAAGGAGAGAGAGAGTGATTTGTGTTGGTAATATTTCTTGGATTTATGAAGGATTTTAGAAGATTTGGTGGAAAGGTAATCATCATATACACTTTCCCATGCCAACACATGGAGGAGAGAGAAGTAAAGATCCCTATATGGCTGCCACCATTCTTCACACACACATATATACACGCCTATATACATATATATGTCATATATGTGCTTAAAACTGATATTTAACTAGATACCGGGTATTTTATCTAGCATTTTAATCCCGTTTTAACGCGTTTAAATTATTTTCAGCGCTCTATAAAAATAAACGCACTAAATTATTACTGACCAATATTTTATTTGCCTGGTCCGACTACTTGTCGGTAATTAGCAGTATGCGTGCTATGTTGCGTAGTACGCGCTTAAATTCGCAAAATATGGATTTTAAGCGTCTTAATTTATTTTTATCATTCTATAAAAATAAACTTGTCAAATTATTAATAATTATTAGTTGCCTTGGACTGGCTGTGTTGACAATATTTTGTCAGATACGCGCAGTACGCGCTTAAACTCAAAAAACAGAGTTTCTTAGCGTTTTAAATTATTTTCCTCACGGATATGATTAAATATATTATTTCAATCATGACGGACTATTTTTAGGATTTTAACATTATTCGGGCGGTCACCGACGTTCGTTTCACATTTTAACCGTTACGCGATAAGCGTTTATCTTAATATTGCCAACATAATTTTTATCAAACTTCGGATTTATCAACACATCAAATACCATATATAAACATCATAAATAATCAAATACAGCCTTTTATTCATTCATGACACGTGTTACATTTATACGGTACAGTCTAAATAGCCGGGTATCACAAACCTCACGCGTCAGAATCGGCTCAGGAGTTTCTGTCGCTTCAATATTGGGTATTTTGGTTATGTGTTTTTGTTAGTTGTGTTGATTTGGTATTTTGATATATGAATCTGTAAAGTAAAAAACGGTTTTCACTAATGGTACCCTATAGCATTTGTTTATAATGTTAAGATTGTTATGCTTGAGTTTTCTGTAAGGATTATGTCAGCTATTGTTTTTAATAAGTATGCTTTATCTTGCATCATATATGTAAACGCTGAAATTTGTAGTTCAATTTGACTTGTTATAATAGTCTTTTGTAAAGCATGATCTTTGACTTCAAATTCATAGTTCAATAATACCATTGCAGCTAGGGGTTTTCAGCGGTGGCGTAGGTATGTCGATGAGGAAACACCGAGATGTGGTGGTGGGTGGTCTAAGTGATAGAGAGATGACATTTTTATTTATTTAAAATGGTTCAAAATTTAAGTTATTTACATATTTAGTCCTTTCAGGTGAAATTACAAGAATGCTCTGATGTGCCTTGAACATGATCAGATTTAACAAAAAATCTAACTAGGTTAGGCCTAAAGGACAAGACGTGCAACAATATTCCCTTTAAAGGGCAAAACCTGTCAAGATTCGTCGAAAAGGACACCGCCTGATAAATAGTATTAAGATAAAGGACAAAATTTGTAATTTTTCCCAAAAAGTATGCTAATTTCTTTTGTTTATTTTTAAATTCGATATAATGAGTTCATGTACGATTATTGAAGTTGAAAGTGTCACACCCCAACCGATGGCGGAAACATCGGGATGAGACGAAATCGAGATTGCAAGAGACTTCATAACGCTATTTGTGTCAAGTATTTAATAATTATCCTTTTTCGTTGCTTGAATCAGATAATACAAATTTCGAATCACAACACGTATAAAAGAAATATAATTTCATTTCATTTCATAACAGTTTATTACAAGGTTTTGAAACAAAATACAACGTGTTTGAAATAAGATACGATACAACAAGTAATTTAAAGTTTGAATGTGTTTCTAGGCAATCCTACTAGATTCCTTGCATCATCAGAATTCCTGCAACATGTATTAAAAGCATGGATCAATACAAAAGTATTGGCGAGCATACAAGTTTGAAAATAGGTATAAGCATAAAGTTTGTCACAAATCCATCATGGCAATTTATATTCAAATTTAATCTAGCATACTTAAACAACCTAAGCATAACGAAATAGCATGGACATACAAATTGAAACTAGCAAGGATAACTAACATAAGCGTAATATATAGCATGTATGTACAAGATGAAACTAGCACGCATAACTAACATAAGTATATCGGAGAATACATTTGATTTCGTATAATACGGATTTTGTTAATTGATACATGTTGCACCCCAAAACGCGTTAAAGTGTAAAAAGGGTCGAGTATGCTCACAGTTTTGCAAAGTTTCCTTTGGTGATTCCTTGAAGAGTTGGAGGTTGGAGCTTCAAAGCTTCCTTTAAAACACTTAGTGTTTTCTTTTAGAACTCTTAGAGTTCTCTTCCATGCTTGGAAGATTTGAGAGAAGTAGAGAGGTTGAGAGAAGAATGGTTAGAACACTTAGTGTCCTTTTAGAATTCTTAGAATTCTTGATTTAGAGAGATTGAGAGAATTAGAGAGAAGAATGGTGTGAAGAAAATGGTAGAAGGAGGTTGGTATTTATAGGTAGAGAAGGTGGAAAAGGGTGAAATATGATTGGTTAAAGAAGGTGGAAGAGGATTGAAAAGATGATTGGTGGAGAAAGGAGGTGGAAAATGGTGAAATATGATTGGTTAAAGAAGGTAGAAGAGGATTGAAAAGATGATTGGTGGAGAAAGGAGGTGGAAAAGATGATTGATATATTTCTTGGTATTTTTTGAGTATATATTATGTAATTGAGTATATAAAAAGTATACTAGTATAATTCAAGTATTGATGATGTGAGTATAAGTATTTATACGTATAATTGTGTCGATTTGCGTATAAATACGTATTTAAAGAGTTAATTACTTTTTTCTTCCCTGTGGTTTGTCAAAAATCACTATTTCAATCCATTAGTTTAAAATTGCGATTTCAGTCCCTGTGGTTTCACTTTCGTAACCATTTCAGTCCATGTGGTTTCACTTTTGTAACCACAATCCATTTATTTTGTAAGTACAAGGACTGAAATGGTTGCGAGGTGGACTGAAATGGTTACGAAAGTGAAACCACAGGGACTGAAATAGCAATTTTTAAACTAATGGACTGAAATAGTGATTTTTGACAAACCACATGGACGAAAACAGTAATTAACTCCGTATTTAAATGATCGGTTGTGTGAATAAAAAATATGTATAAAATATGAATTTTATTATGATTAACGTCTCGAATTGTGATATTGAAACTAAAATACGAATGTAAGGTTTCTAAAATTAGAATACGAATACGAACATTTTTTTAAAATAGAAATACGAAGATACGAGGCGTTACACGAATAAAGATTAATAATATATATATATATACATATATTTTTGTTATGTTTTAACGTCTCGAATTATGATACAAATATTTATTTTCTAAAATAGGAATGTGAAAAGGCGAGGCATTACAGAAAGATTCAAAGGTTTTTGGTTAAATTGGTGAGATTTATGGTCATTTGACAGTTCGTTTGAAGGTTATTTTAAAGGTTTGACAAAATAACGTTAGCTGTCGTTTGGCATGTTTGTTGTCATCGGCACCATTTTTTTCGGCTTCTAGATGATATGTGGAAAATTATGCCACGAATAGTTATCCTTGCTAATGTGTATACACAAATAATCCGGATTTGTTATAATCCGTGCTAAATAAAGGCTGAGAGACGCAACGTCTCGGCTCGATTTAACGTGTTGTTTGACAAACCTATTACCATGATTTGATCTAAAACATAAAATATAATAATAACATATTACTAAAAGAAATGTTTTTCTTTTTCTTAAATTTTGTTTTTCTTTTTATGAAAAATATATAGAAAGTATGTAGCCTAAGATCTTTTAAACTAAAAATGATGATTTATTAAATTAGGACATAACGTGTTTTTATATTTAAGTTTCAATGTGTAGAATCGAGTTGTTACAACAAACCGATACACAACACGTGTAGATGTTGTATCCGGAAACAATCTTTCTTCTCGGTCTCATCCAACGGATTTTCTTTGTTAACCAACTTCAATGTTTTCCTAACCGCCTCCTATCTAGAAACGACCAGCTTTATCAAAGAATTCATGATCTATGTAACAGATACACAAAGCCTAAGCGTTACCTATACACCCTCACCCAACTCATATGCCTTTATCAATGGTATTGAAATCATTTCAATGCCAGAATCTCTGTACTTTAGTGGTGGTGGCTTGAAATACGTCGGTCAAGCTACAGGACATGTAACCGCATCAAAATGGTGCTTGAAAATATTTACAGGTTAAACATGGGTGGGGGACATATATCGGATATTGATGATACCGATAGGTACCGGCCATGGGAACAAGATATTAGGTACATGTACGAAGCAGCAATTGGATTGACACCTTTTTATGATACAAATAAAACGATCATGTATACCATGGAGACACCGAATTATACTGCATCTCAAGGGGTATGGTCCTAAATTATGTGTTTGCATACGCGACGACGAACAAGTAACACGCATGGAAGACCATACTCAACTTAAAATTAGTACAATACTTAGTCATTCTCATTCATTAAGCGCGAGCTTTATAAGCGCAAGCGTGGGGACACCAGCTAAGGATAGTATGCCAAGCTGTACATGGATAAAATTCTCAGCGAAACATGCGTAAGTTCGGTTGAATGAATCTATTATGAATTACGTCAATGATATATACAATCTCCAACATCCAAATTTCCTTGTAAGATGTAACTTTTTGGCATATTTAATAGGGTAGATCCATCATGAGGGTGGTTAAAGGACAAGTCCATATATGGAATTATTCCATACCTGATTGTGCCCACATCATAGTCCCTGTGATTTCTTTCCAATATACATCTCTACTTTCAAATAAAATTACTTGCATTCACACCTCTAAACAGCTAAATACACCACACATACCTGCAACACATTTTGACCCAAATCTTTTCATAAAAATTAACTTACCTTTGCAAGTAGAACAAATTGAATTTTGATCTCTCTGATCCGATCATTGACCTCCAAATTACGTTGTTGTGATCATAATGTTCAGTTGTTCAAAGACCGAGTTTCTCCGTTGTTGATATCCATGGTTTGAGACCGGCCACCGGCGGTTGTTCACTGTCAAGCTCGTCAAATGAAACCTGATTCTACATTAAAACCACCATGGTCTCTTGATTCAGCAGTTGCACCGCTAATCATCGTAGACTCGTCGCTCATCTACTTCACGTGATTCTTCGTCGATCTAATTCACCTGAACTCCACCAGACACCTGTGCGATCCACCCAAAAAATCAGAAGACGACACAGAGAGGAGGAGGCAAAGAGACAAAATGAGAAGAAGTTTGTACACTTTGGATAATATAGAGTAATTCGAATTGAACACAATATAGAATTATTTAGTTCTTTTACTTGACTAATAAAAGAATTAATGAGGTGAACACATGTGATAATGATATCCTATTGAGAATACTACGACCATAAGTGTCTCTTTCTGTTGTACAACTTCTAACGCACAATGATAGGTCTGGAATAATACTGTTGAAGCAAGCAGGCAAGCCTTTCAATGTGACCACAGCTCCCATGACTCATTATTTATAAAAACACTAATGGTTTATTCTTTTCTCCCATTATTCAACCAATCATACAACAGTTGAACCACCATGTTAGCCTTCTTTTGTGTAGTCGTCCTCCTCTTCTCCTCCACCATTGCTCAACCATACAGTGCCACCGAGCGCTTCTTCCTCAACTGCGGTTCAACCACCACCAGAATTAGTACTGACCGGATATGGGAGGGTGATCAAGATTCCAAATCCGTGCCTTCCAACATCTCTACCACCTCCTATTCAGCTACCCCCTTACAACTGGATGATCCTAATTCAATACTCCAGATCCCTTATTCTAATGCTAGAATTTTTAACGCTTCTTCCTTCACTTACACATTTCCGGTCTCCCAAGGCCCCAAATTCCTCCACCTCTATTTCTACCCCACCACCTATGTTGATTGAAAGTCTAATCATTCCCATCCTTAAAACTACAAGGGTTTATTAGTAATTAAAGAATAGTATGGCGGTTACAAAATATAGGGGCTGCGCTAGTCATTTCAGAAGTTATCAACCAACACCCCAAGGGGTGCGAAACCCCTAGGGACGCCTCCATTCAAGATCGCAGCCGTACACACACACAAGGAGACACATCTATTCAGCCTAAGACGCATCTACTCGATTGAATGGACAAGATTAGAAGACAAGAGACACACCTCTTCAAGTATGATCACAACCATTCGTTCAAGAGACATGCCTATTCGTGAAGAGACATGTCTCTACACTCGTGACTATAGGAAAACTATAAATAGGGATTAGATTCATTTGTACAATTACACTCATGCATATTTTCGATTCACACATACGATCATTGTAAGTTTACGATTCAAGTTATTCAAATTTTAGTTTATCATTTTGCGATTTGCGATCTAGAGATCAAAGATCAGTCTGGGCAACAATTGGTATCAGAGCATCAGGCTCTACGGCATCGCAGGGAATTCGCGATCAGGTTCTATCGTTCAATTCGCAAGTTTCAATTAAGTTATTAGTTTCGATTCGGGGATTTCGAACCAGGGGTTAGAAATCAAGGGTTTTGATTTCGGGGTTATAGTGCGAAGTTGATTGATTGGTTATTACGCGTTTCGGGATACTCGCGGGTTAGAAATAAGTTTGGTTGATTACAAGTTTGTCGAAAGTGAAAATTGTTCGGTCAGAAAATATGACAGGAGCGACAAGAGGGTCGAGTCCACAAATTGTAATCTAAAAGGAAGGAAGTTCTCTTTCCCAGTTTCAGTGTCCAATTCTAAAATCGACAAATTATACGGTTTGGGAAATTCGTATCAAAACGATTTTAGAAGCAAACGGACTATGGGAAACGATTGAACCAAGAGAAAATACACAGACAGATGTTAAGAAAGATAAGTCGACGATCGCTTATCTGTTTTAAGCAATACCGGAGGATGTTGTATTGCAAATTGTAAAACTGCAAAGAAGATTTGGGAAAATCTGAAAACAAGACACGTTGGTGTTGATCGGGTACAAAAGGCGCGTTGGCATACGCTCATATCAGAATTTGAGTTAATGCAAATGAGGGAAGATGACACTATAGACTCTTTCACCGCAAAGATAAATAGTGTTGCTACCCGGGCAAGTGAATTAGGGACAACGCTGAGTCAACCGACTCTGGTACGCAAACTCCTAAATGTCGTGCCAGATAAGTTTACCCAGATTGTCGCCTCGATGGAACAGTACTCCGATCTAGAAACAATGACGCTAGAAGAAGCAGTCGGAAGGTTAAAGACGTTTGAAGAAAGACTTAAGCAAAAGAAAGGTAGCCCGGGAGAAAGTCAAGATAGGTTGATGTTTACACATCAAGATAACAACGCGGGTAGAGGAAGACAGTTTGGAAACCGCGGGTGTGGAAGGTTCAACCCACCGTGAGGAAATTGGCGAGACAACAGAGACAGTCAAAGCACTAAGAATGAAGGATCTTCATTCAGACCTAGAGGTGGAAACTCTAAGAATTGGAGGAAGTTTGGAAGGAGCCAAACAGACCTGAGTAAAGTTCAGTGCTTCAAATGTCAAAAGTTTAGACATTACAAGAAAGATTGTTTCAAGAAAGACGTCGTACAAGAACAATCAAATCTCGTCGAGGAAGATGAAGCACCAGTGTTACTAATGGCGATTGAAGAAGAACACATTGTTCAAGAAAGGGTTCTGCTAAAGGTAGAATGCATAGAACCAGCAAGGTACGCCACGGAATATGAAAGTCTATGGTACTTAGACAACGTGCAAGCAACCACATGACAGGTATGCGAAGTCACTTCAGAGAATTAGACGAAAAGGTGTCAGGACAAGTACGTTTTGGTGACGGGTCGCACGTAGAGATTAAAGGCATAGGTTCAATACTGATGGAATGTCAAAACCAAGAGCAAAGGATTATATCTCAAGTATACTACATTCCAAGTTGAAGTCCAATATATTGAGCCTAGGACAACTCACGGGAATCGGTTGCAAAGTAAATATGGACGGAGATCTGTTAACACTCCGTGACAGAAATAGAAAGTTACTAATGCGAGTCAGGAGGACGAGGAACAGGCTGTACAAAGTAAAATTGAAGATTGGAAGACCAATCTGCCTGCTCTCAAACACAGAAGATTTAGCATGGTTATGGCATGCAAGGTTAGGCCATTTACACTTTGACGCTATCAAGGAAATGACTCGGAAGAACTTGGTACATGGAGTTCCCCAAATAAGTCATGCTAGTCAAGTATGTGATGCATGCTTATTAGGGAAACATAGTAGGACACCATTTCCAAACTAGGCGAAATTCAGATCCTCAAAACCTCTGGATTTAGTCTATGGAGACTTGTGTGGTCCTATATCCCCATCAACACATGCTGGGAGGAAGTATATATTTCTACTTGTAGACGATTGCACTCGCTACATGTGGGCATATTTGCTAACCTCCAAGGATCAAGCATTCGAAACTTTCAAACAATTCAAAGAAATGGTGGAGACGGAAACACGAACCAAGTTAAAGATGCTAAGGACAGATAGAGGAGGAGAATTCACATCGGCTGAATTCAACAAGTATTGCAAAGACAACGGCATAGGAAGACAGCTCACAGCGCCGTATTCCCCACAGCAAAACGGAGTAGTAAAAAGAAGAAACAGGACGATGTTGTCAACTACTCGCAGTATGTTAAAGGCAATGAACATGCCACAGAATTTTTGGGGTGAAGCTATACGACAAGCAATATACGTACTGAACAGGGTTCCAACGAAATCCTTGGTGAACAAGACACCATATGAAGCTTTGAAAGGAAGAAAGCCGAATCTAGAACTCCTAAAAGTTTTTGGTTGCAAGCATACGCTAAGATTTTACCACTTCAACAGAAGAAGTTGGATGACAGAAGTGCACCTATGGTTATCTTGGATTTGAAGAAGGATCGAAGACATTTAGATTATACGGTCCAGCAAAGAACAAGATTTGTGTAAGCAGATATGTGAAGTTCATGGAAGGTCAGCCATGGAACTGGAATAGCTATATGGAGACGGTAGATTCAGGAAATCCCGAATGGACAAACTTTTATCATTCAAGATGATGACAACCCTCCAGAATTAGAGGAGGATACGCCAAGTAGTCCAGGAAACAGTGGTCCACATCATGAAGATTCAGGAGTAGATCAGTTAGAGAATCTAGACTCCTACATGACACCACCAGCACACTCAAACAATCAGAACTCATCGGGAGGTTCAAACAGTTTGTCAAGTGGAGGTCCATCAACATCAGAAAGTACAACAGAGAGTATAAGCGATACTCAGTAAAGCTAAGAAGTCTCGAAGAATTGTATGAAGAGACAGAAGAAATTCAAGTAGATCCACACGAATTACTACTTGCTGAAGAAGAACCAAGGAATTACAAGGAAGCATCTAGTGACAGCAAATGGATTGAAGCAATGAAGGCTAGTTAGACTCAATAAACAAGAATAACACTTGGAGATTGACAGAATTGCCAAATGTAACAAGGCAATAGGATTAAAGTGGGTATTCAAGACAAAGAAGGATGCAAATGGAAAGGTCACTAGACACAAAGAAAAACTGGTAGCAAAAGGATACGTTTCAGCAACACAGGATTGACTTTGATGAAGTATTTGCACCAGTAGCATGTATTGAGACAGTTAGACTTATGTTGGCTTTAGCAGCACATCAAGGTTGGGAGGTACATCACTTAGACGTGAAGTCTGATTCTTACACGGAGATCTCAAGGAAGAGGTCTATGTCTCACAACCAGAAGGATTCGTAAAGCCAGGAGAATGAAGGAAAGGTTTACAAACTATCAAAAGCACTGTATGGATTAAGACAAGCACCACGAGCTTGGAACAGAAGTTAGATCAAACCCTAAAGTCACTTAACTTTAAGAAGTGCACTTTAGAACATGCAATCTATACAAGGACAAGTAAGACTTCTACACTGATAGTTGGAGTCTACGTTGATGATTTGATAGTTACTGGAACATCAAGAAAGGAGATAGATGTTTTCAAGTCTCAGATGGAAAACAAGTTTGAAATGAGCGATATAGGATTGCTAGCATACTATCTGGGAATAGAAGTTATTCAAGCAGGGGGTGAGATAGCCATCAAGCAAACATGCTATATCAACAAGATACTCAAGGAAGCTGATATGTTGACCTGCAACGATACAAGATTCCTATGAATCCAGGAACACAATTAACAAAGACTGAAGAAGGAGATCCGGTAGATGCAACGCATTACAGAAGCCTGATAGGTTCTCTCAGGTACCTACTGCATACAAGGCCAGATCTATGTTACTCAGTCAGTCTGCTTAGTAGATTCATGCAAGAACCAAAGGAGCATCACTTGAAAGCAGTAAAGCAAGTACTACGTTATATCAAATGAACGAAAGAGCATGGAATTATCTACAAGAAGCAAGGAGGATGTAAGATCACAGGTTATAGCGATAGCAGTTATGGAGTTAACACAGACCAAGGAAAAGGAACAACTGGTCTGGTATTCTACTTTGGAGATTCACCTATAACCTGGTGTACACAAAAGCGACAGACAGTGGCACTCTCATCATGTGAATCGGAATTCATGGCAGCCACTGCAGCAGCATGCCAAGCACTATGGCTTAAAAGATTATTAAGTGAGATTACAGGCTGGAAAAAGAGAAGATAACACTCAGGGTGGATAATGTTTCTGCAATAGCACTCATGAGGAATCCAGTCTTTTATGGAAGAAGCAAACACATTGATACACGCTATCATTTCATAAGGGAATGCGTGGAGAATGAGGACATCAATGTGGAATACATCAGTGGAGAACTACAACGGGCAGATATACTAACAAAGGCACTAGGAAGAGTCAAGTTTGCTACAATGCGAGAACTGCTCGGAGTTCAAGATCTGCAACAAAGTTAAGGATGTTCATGATTAGGGGGGTGAATGAAAGTCTAATCATTCCCATCCTTAAAACTACAAGGGTTTATTAGTAATTAAAGAATAGTATGGCGGTTACAAAGTATAGGGGCTGCTCTTGTCATTTCAGAAGTTATCAACCAACACCCCAAGGGGTGCGAAACCCCTAGGGACGCCTCCATTCAAGATCGCAGCCATACACACACACAAGGAGACACACTATTCGGCCAAAGACGCATCTATTCGATTGAACGGACAAGATTAGAAGACAAGAGACACACCTCTTCAAGTATGATCACAACCATTCGTTCAAGAGACATGCCTATTCGTGAAGAGACACGTCTCTACACTCGTGACTCTAGGAAAACTATAAATAGGGATTAGATTCATTTGTACAATTACACTCATGCATATTTTCGATTCACACATACGATCATTGTAAGTTTACGATTCAAGTTATTCAAATTTTAGTTTATCATTTTGCATTTGCGATCTAGAGATCAAAGATCAGTCTGGCCAACATTGATCACCACAATCTTAAACCAGAACATTATTATTTCTCAGTATCTTCCAATGGTTACTCTCTGTTAACCAACGTCAGTGCTTTCCTAGCTGCCTCCTTTCTAACGAAAACCAACACTGATGCAGGACTCAACCCGGTTCCAAACTATGTCAAAGAATTCACCATCTATGTAAAAGACACACAAATCCTAAACGTTACCTTTACACCTGCACCACATTCATATGCCTTCATCAACGGTATTGAAATCGTTTCAATGCCCGAAGAGCTCTACTTTAACTCTAGGAACCTGAAACCTGTTGGGATGACTACTGGACCCGTTGTTAATAGCGACATGGCGTTTGAAAATATTTACAGGTTAAACATGGGTGGGGGACATATATCTGGTTATGAAGATACCGGTATGTACCGTTCATGGGACCCTGATAATGATTACATATCCGGGGCAGCAAGTGGGTTGACACCTGTTTATGATCAGTGGATGCCGATTACATATACCTCAGATACACCAAATTATATTGCACCTGAGCTAGTTTATAAATCCCAAAGGAGTATGGGCAATCAGTCTGACAAGTACAATCTGACTTGGATTCTTCCTGTTGATTCCGGGTTTTATTACAAGCTCAGGCTCCATTTTTGCAACATTATACCACAGTACACAAAAATAGGTCAGGTGTTTTCACGATCTTCATTAATAATCAAACTGCTGACGAGGAAATTGATCTATTTAACTTAACTCAAGGTAGTGGTTATCCTGTATATAAGGACTACCTTGTGTTAGGCAATGGCAGCAGAGGCAAGGAAAATTTGTGGGTCGCGATGCATCCTTATAATAATAACAGTATCTACTCATATAATCATGATGCTTATTTGAATGGTTTGGAAGCCTTCAAGATGAGCATGGATAGAAGTCTTGCGAGCCCACCAACTGGGCAGACGATTACTGGAAAAAGAAACAAGAAGAAACCTCCGTATGCTGTGATAATTGGATGTGTTGGGGGATCGTTACTTGTGTTATCTATCTTGGTTCTACAAGTTTATAAACTAATTATATTATTTAAAATCAGTTATTATTCATCCAATTCAAACTGAATTAAAGATATAAGTTTGTGAAAACCAATAGATTTTATCAAAGTATTTGTATATATTACAACCCAACTTCGCAGGTAGTTCGAAAGATACACGTGTTTTTCTTGATGTATGAATATGAAATGACAAGTGACGAATGATTTCGCGAAAATCCAAATGACGTCTATATTTTCTTTAGTATGGTTATCTTGTAATTTTAAATTATTTTTTGAGTTGAAATTGTTTTATTATGGATTTATATGATTAACTAGTCAACTCGGTTGTAGTTGGTACTATCAGTTAAATCATTTTTTAGCTCTATCCAATACAGTTTCAAAATTGTTTTTAAAACATTGGGCTAAATTATTTGCATTGCAAATTAGACAGCAATGGCTAGCAAATCGTATCTTATCGTATTTAACATGTCTCTGAATGCGAATAACACAAGTATTAAACATAAATACGACTTGTTTAACTACTTTTTATCCCGTGTCTATAACACTGTTGTATGTTTTATATACAATGAACAAGAAATGATGGATCCTAGCTTTCTAGTTTTATTATTTTTCAGTAAACATTTTAATCGTGTCTTATCAGGCGACCTATTGCCACATATCGATTTTCATTAAACCTAGTGGTGCACAAAAATCCCAAACCTAAAAAAAACACGAATCCGGGAATTAAAACCCGGGCATTCCATACCTTAACCCGTACACCCTAACCGAGTAACCATGGTGTACACACTGGATATACATAACCATCTGAAAACCCAAACCCGGAACCGGTTATTTCCTAACCTGAGTAAAACAGGATACTCGGTTATACGCATACCCGGTACCCGGTTATTCCTATATCCGTACCTGGGTTTTTTTTATATTCTCACCGAGTTTTCCAATACATGGTTATACTTATAATGCATTTTTATGATATCTAGTCTTGTAATATTTTTAATTTCTAATATATATGAAGTTTTATGTTATTAATTTTAAAGTTTCTGTACAAAAATATGGAGTTGGAAACCAACAAAAACAAAAAAAAAATTAGATAAGTCACACAACTACGAAACCAGGTATTCCTATAACTGCACCGTGTTTTTCAATGCCCGTACAAGTTATTACAGTACCCGAACCTGAAAATAGGGTATTTTTTATACCCGGGTATAGAAAACCCGAACTCAAACCCTACCCGAACCCGGGTACACCAGGTACGGTTTTCCTAGCCAATAGCCGGACCCGAACCTGACCCAGGTATTGTCTATACCCAAAAAATCTATACCCGAGTATATACCCGAACCCAAGTATTCACAAACCAGATTATGTGCACCTCTAATTTAACCGTTCATCTGGCGCTGTTTCATTCCTAACTACGACATAAGTTTGGCCTCTGCCCATATTACATAACCCAATATTTAATGTTAATGACCCAAATAACAATGACTTAATTATATAAGCCCAAATGGATAGAGTTAATATTCCCCCAGCTGATGTTTAAATCCATGTACATATCTTATAGCATACAATGTATAAATAATATCAGATATCAATACTAGAAAAGATGAGTACCAGTGCCGGCTTATAACTGACAAAAAATAGTTGTCGGCATCTAATGAATGATCTCCGAAATAAAACCTCCTACCGATTACCTATGGCAAATTACATCGTGGTTAAATCGACGTTTACTGATTGAAACTTTTGGAGGGAACCACTTGATTGCAACGTTTTTGGAGTGAACGATGAACTAAAGGATAATCACTCATAAGATTTTGATTTGAATTACCACTCAGACTTTTAGTCGTTTGTCAATGCAGGCCCGACGTTGATGGACATGGACCATATGTCGGAAACAATGTCTTTAACTAGCTCAAAAACTCGACCGCAAATGTCAACCCAAGATCTATTAAACTAGGAGTAGTAATGTTGTTCCATTTCATTATCATTTACGTCTACCAACGAAGCCTCCTTACTTTATCCCATCGGTGTTAATTTGTTTTGTGTTAATTAAATGTTGGAAGTCACTGAATTAAAAACACAAAAAACATGGTCTTTTAGAGTCCTCTTCTTTGTTTAAGGTTACGTGGTTTATACATTGTAAATCACATGTCTTAATAAATTGTTTGTGGTTGTTTTTCAACGAGTTGATGTTAACCCACGCGTTGCGACGGGATGTTGATTATTAATATAACATGCTTAAGTTGGGATATATCCCTTTGTTTAAAAAATGCGTGCGAAGATTAAAAATTGCTTAAAGAAGGCCCTATCTTTAGTTATAAAAGGTTGCGACTGATCAAATGTTCGTTGTAAAACACTAAAATGATGTGTCGCTTAAAGAAGGCCCATCTGGTACATATTTAAAGACCACCAACCATTCAACTATCACACCGATCGGTACACGTGTACTCATGAAACAACTCATTGATTTTAATAAAATTTTGTTTGAAAATAATGAACCATCGCATCTGTTAACAATATTGATTCATTTTTTTCACATTTTCATCTATATATACAAAAAAACAACTATTCAACCACAACCACTGATCCGATCGTTACACTGGTTCGCATGTTGATTTAGTTTTTGTTTGAATAAAATAAAGACCATCGCCCCTTCATCAATTCAATTTTGCATATCTTTGTGATTGCTATCCGCTTCCATTTAAAAACATGGTATATTATGAATACTTAAACAACCCATTTAATCACATAATCCCATCATGTTCTTCCGATCTAATCAAATCAATCCATCCGTTCTTCGGTTCTAATCAAATCGAACCATCAGTTAGCCGTTGCCAACATTCTGAACAATCCAACGGCAAACGGACTTCACATCCACCCTACGTGATGAACATGCTAAAAAATCGGACAACAATGGACTTTACATCCAAACCGACGCACTGAACAAAAACATTAAAAAAAACCCTCAAAAATTGTCACATGAATTAAAAACATTCAAGATTGGCAACCAAAGAAACGCACCGCTCGGATTGTGAACCAAATAACGCACCGTCGTTGAATTTTCTTTCTTCTGTGTGTGAGTTACACCTAGTATATAAACAAAAAAAGAAAAGTATCATATGTATACAAAGAAACGTAACATTTTTACAAACTGGGTTTCATTGTCGTGCTTTACACATAATGAATAACATGCAGATGCATACACGTTTTTTTAGTTTGTTTTTAAAATTCTCCTAATGTGTCCAGTATCCTTTTGGAGGCTCTTATATGTGTATTCATAAGCATCCTTAACAACTTTTATCAAGTTCCGTGGATTTGGAATCGGACTTAAAAACATGGCATCATGAAATCAATCACAAAATCATATAGGTCGACGACAAAATATCAAATTAAAAAAAGCATATCCCCAATTTAATAACAAAATATCAAAACTCATAAACATATATCCCCAAATTTAAGCGGTTTCCTAACAGATCTAACATAAACGGTGACGAAAAGAGATAGAATCGGAATTCTTTATCTAATTGCGACAATAAAAAGGAGAAAAAAAACATGGGAACACATATGCTTGAATCGAATTCATAGAGTTTATAAATGTAACCGTCGATGTGGAACATGAATGATGCATTGGTTTCGACTTGTGAAGCGGGAACGTGGATGTTACCGTGATGTCCTGTTCTATGTCTTTAGATTTCTTGCTTGATCAAGTATTTGGATGCCAAATTTGCTTGATCGAATATTTGGAGGCCAATTTTTGTTAGGCAGTGTATTTTTCAAGGGTGTATACGTGTACGGGAAATATAATAAATATGGTATTTATGTGGTCAAACAATTTAAGTTGCAATGTGTGAAACATCACACCTCTTCGAAATTTAATAAATATGGTATATACTAGGCTAATGCCGCGTTAAACGCGGCTTCAACAAAAAACCAATTATTTATGTTCAAATTTAATATTGTGTAAAAACACATACATTGGAAGAAAAAAAAAAACAAACGTATTTAAATCCCAGAAAAAAACTTCCTTGTACACTACGTTAGTTGTTTTATTTGTTACATTCACATCTTTAACTAGTATAAGCAACTTGATGCCAGCCGTTTTGACTCTTGATAATACAACAAAGATTGCTTACAAACTAATATGAACTTAAACCATATTCTTCTGAGTTTTTCAGAAGGCTGAGGCTATGTACTTGTTACTATGTTTCTTTCGTTTTCTCTAAGGTTGGCACAACACTTTTTTTTAAATGTAAGATTAGTAACTGGGATTTTGAAATGGTACAATATAAGAGCATAACTACATTCTATAAACAATTAGATTAATCATGTAGAATAAAGGAACGAAAGAGTGTATACATAGCAGCAACATGTGTGGTTAGCTCGATGTCTTGATTAAGATAAGTGTGTTGCAGAGGTGGATGACAACTGAAGTTAGGAATGAGCTTGGTACCACCTGGTACCAAAAATACCCGTACTGAATATCCCCAAATGGGAACCGGTTCTGAAAATACCTAGTACGATACGGTTCAATATCTGTATTTGAGGGTAGAACCCGTACCGAACCGGTACTAAAATTTCAAAAGTTGGTAGCGAATGGATACCAAAAATGTTTCGGTTCGGTAAAATCGGTACCGATACCATTTGCTCATCCCTAGTTGAAGTGTACCTGTTATGAAAGCGATATTAGTATGAATGTTATGAAGATTAATACTAATTTAGTGTTCGGATTAGGGGTGGTCAGAAAACTATAAATAACAATACCCATGATGCCTTTCAACCGCTATGCTTAAAGATGTTAAAGCAAGATCCTTAGATTTAATAGCAAACAAAAACCATTTTCATATTCAAATGTCTTGAAAGAATAAAACAAAACTTGAAACCTTACAATGACATTTCAAGGACACCACATTCATGCCTATAGGCCATTATAGAACTTAGGTTGCTCCTATGTGGTAACTTGTTTAAGAGGTGTTTATACACATCTATAAACAGTAACAAAAACACTATATACACACAAATCAATACCAGCCTGAATGAGAAATCAATAAGGAACTCATACTAAATATCAAGATACATCGAACCTGTGGTGTAAGTAACTTACGTATTAGAAAATAAGGTTTAGGTGAGCGAACGAGTTTTACGGTAGCAGCTTTAGCAACCACTTCAAGGCTCCAATAACATTCAAAAATCTCAAAGTTTCATATCCTGCAGCAGATGCAACTCTACATCTATCTGGGTTTTGCAAAAAAAAAAGGTCACAGTTAGAGACCTATTATTGACTTTAACTTTGACTTTCAAATAATTCTTTACTTTGACTATACTTGTGTCATGAAAAGAACTCTGAACGCATGACCAGCGAGCTTAGTCATTTTAACCATTGATGGATACTTCTACCATGTTGTATAACAAATCAAGCATGCACAACATAAATAGAATGTTGAAAAACTAATCTATTAATTACATGTCCACCAAGACCAAAGCAATTATTAAGAACACTTAAGTTATATGACACATCAAATTTACCCAATGTTTTCCGGATGGCAGCAACTTCGGCTCAGATGTCCTGCTCACAACATGATCATCATCTCTAAAATTTGCTCCCGTAAATTGACGAAAATTTAGAGAAAAACAATAAAAGACAAAGTTAAAAGTGTTCATAACTTAGTGATTTACATTATCATGTTGACCTTTCTTTCTGGGACTCGAAATACTCATAAATAGTCATCCTCATTTATTGGTATATGCCGGTGATTGTGTAACAATGGTTTTTCAACATGCAAACTTCCTCAAGCAATTCCCAACATACCTACAGATCACATATACCAAGTAAGTTTCCCATAAGTTTTTCATAAGTTATGCACATAACATTGTAACAATTTCAAGAAACATTAGTTATCATGAAGATATTTTGACATTTTGGGCTCAAACCAACTAATTACAGCGTTTAGCTTTGACAAAACTTACATAAACAACTTTAGTTTATGACTTTAAGGCTCAATAATGAATGCCAAACACACATACCAGAATTTTAACATTGGCATTTAAATTTTCAAGAAAACTAATTCAACCCACATCAAATTAGACCTAAATCAGTAGGTGCAGTTAAAAAGGACTCTATCTTGCTTCAGTTTGACTTCTTCTTTTCGGTCAATGCATATAGATGCAATGCAACAGTTATAGAAATAATAATTAATTAGTCATAAAGAGTTTGTAGTGTTGATAATAACTAAAAGAATAACCATTAGGTACCATAATGTTTAAATATTACATACAGACATACCCTAACAAATGAAACCAAACAACAATCAGTTACACCTCAAAACATTGTTCGAAGATTGTTCGAATACTTAAAAAACAAAGAAAAGATTATTCAAACCCTAAATCAGAATTAAGCGACGATCTATAACATAAATAAAAAACTACAGACGATTAATACCTAACTATGACAATCATCATTCATTCATAAAAAAACATGTTTTTGAAACCCCAAATACGTGTCGATTAAAACAGAAATCAAAGATTACACCATAACAAATGAAACCATAAAACAATTGGTTTCCAAATCGTCGATTAAAACCGTAACTATCAAAAAATCCCTAACTATCGTCATCACTATCATTCATAAAAAATAACAACAGATTTTGAAACCCTAAATCGGATTTATGTGACGATTTATAACAGATTTCAGACTAATAGTCCCTAACCAAGATAAAAACATTAAGGACAGCAGACGTTACCGTAATCGATGAATGTTGATCCAAATTCCGTATCCTCTTCGCCAAAAAGAGAGAGAGACACACAGAGAGAGAGAAAGAGGAATTATGGATGAATGAGAAAATATCTTGGTAATCATGTATATTAGGAAACTGATTAAAGAAAAATTCGGACTATCCATATACACAATCGGACTATCCATTTAACTTTGTGGTTTAGGAGGGAAAATAAGCTGAGGATTAATCATGGGGTGACATGTGTCCCCCAATGGTTTACTTTATTAGATATAGAGTTAAATGCTTGGTTGGTCTCTGTGGTTTGCAAATCTTGCAGACTTGGTCCCAGTGGTTCACTAATTACACACTTGGTCCCAGTAGTTTCAAATTTTGCACTCGGGCGGTCCTTACCACTAACCTTTGTTAGATTTCTCAGTTAAGTATACATAAAATGTCTATTATACCCCTCGTCTTCTTCATCCTTTCTATCTCTCTGAATAAAAAGCCCTACCACACACTTGCACCTCCACTCCACTACCATTGCTGATTCTCACTCCTCTCCTGCCTCGAGCAAGACGCATCAGAGTCGGGTAACAAGGAACACCGGTTGGCGGAGATCCGACCCTTCAAACTCCATTTCCGGCAGAATTGTGACGCAGATCCGACCGTTGAAACTCCGATCCGTCGATCTTGTCCTACCCTTCATACTCCAATCAGTCGTACCTTGGTTGGTTCAGCCCTCATGTAGACGCTCTGAGGTTCCGACCCGAAGAAGTCTGACCTGAACCGGCGTATCTTTGTTGAAGACGACCCGACCCTACCCGCCAAAGCTCCCCCACTACCATCGCTCTCACGGGACCACAATGAACTGGAATGATTGGGATGAGGCCCCTTTGCCTCCAATCAACAATGCAGACGAACTCATGCATTCTGCCACTGCTTTCGTGGACAATGCCGCTCCTTCCCGTAAACCGGTAAACAATAAGTGTTAAATCATGTGTAATGTTATATTAATTTTTTTTTCTGAATTTCATTATCCTTCTTTAGGTTAAGGATCCTAGAATTAGAGTTAGAGCTGTTTGGACAATCATCGATAAAATCAAGAAGAAAATCACGGCAAGCCTAGAACTTAGGTTTAGGGATAGTGTGTTCGGGCACTACATGAGGGCTGAACCAACCAAGGTATGACTGATCGGAGTATGAAGGGTAGGACAAGATCGACGGATCGGAGTTTCAACGGTCGGATCTGCGTCACAATTCTGCCGGAAATGGAGTTTGAAGGGTCGGATCTCCGCCAACCGGTGTTCCTTGTTACCCGACTCTGATGCGTCTTGCTCGAGGCAGGAGAGGAGTGAGAATCAGCAATGGTAGTGGAGAGGAGGTGCAAGTGTGTGGTAGGGCTTTTTATTCAGAGAGATAGAAAGGATGAAGAAGACGAGGGGTATAATAGACATTTTATGTATACTTAACTGAGAAATCTAACAAAGGTTAGTGGTAAGGACCACCCGAGTGCAAAATTTGAAACTACTGGGACCAAGTGTGTAATTAGTGAACCACTGGGACCAAGTCTGCAAGATTTGCAAACCACAGGGACCAACCAAGCATTTAACTCTTAGATATATAGATGTTGTAGAGTAATTTTATTATAGTGTACGTGGAACATCACACTTCTTCACTTAAATGGTTGAATAAAGGGGGAATCGATGTGTCCATAGGCAAAACAACATGATGAATGGTCGATCAGGGGATAATATTACTTTTTAATTTTCTAACCGATGCGTCTTTTAAATGAAAGACTATGACCCATGGTTTGAATATAAACAATTAGTTTAAAGGGTTGTGACTTTTTAAAGATGTGTGTTCTAAACCATGGTGTCTTTTGTTATTATATATAATATATAATATGATATCGTGAAAGGGTATGTCTTAATACATGAAAAGGTGAAACTTTTTGAAGGGGTGTGTGTTACTAAAGGGTGTGACTTTTAAACAAATGGGACATAACCTATATAATATAATATGATATGATATAATATTGTGAAAGGGTGTGTCTTAATACATGAAAGGGATAATCTAATATAATATAACATAATATTGTGAAAGGGTGTGTCTTAATACATGAAAGGGTGAACCTTTTGAAGGGGTGTGTGTTACTAAATGGTGTGACTTTTAAACAAATGAGACATAACTCAAGTTGCTAATTGTATAAGGGTATAATTATAATTTTGTCATATTCAGAAATTGTTTGTGGTCGATTATCAATTATAATTTTATCATATTAAGATTATCACTAAACCAGTATAAATAGAGCTTAGTTCATTTCTTAATATATAAGTTCTTAATTCATTATATTATCACTAAACCTATATAAATAGAGCTTAGATCATTTCTTAAGATATAAGTTCTCTATTCATTATACTCTACACTTCAGTAAATACTATAACTCAAAAGAAATTGCAAAAAGTACGATATTATATATTATCTATTTATTAAATTAGAAAAAAAAATGTGACTAAAAGTTACTATTTCTTTTCGTTTATTACAATTACGCATATGGTACTTTCTTCATGCAAGCCTAGCCTATTAAATCCTCAAAACACACATTATAACAAGTAAATTTCTCAACTCACAATCATCACCACTAAGATCATATGGTGTACGCGTCGAAAACCGACGTTATCAATCCACGCCCACCAAACTGTAACATCCGTCAAAAATCGGATTTACCAAACCCGCTTCGTTTATTAACCGAACAACCAGTTAAAAATTTCGTTGCGTATTTAATGCTCAAATTAATTTTAAACGATACATAATTAATAAGTATATTAGAATATAAAATTTATATTTGAAAATGTATTAAAAATAGTGAATTAAAAATGAAATGCTGAAGCCGGGATTCGAACCCGGGTCAGCCAAGCATCAGCCAAGCCTTAACTCTCATCCATCAAACCACTCCGCCACTTGTGTTCTTTAGTAACATATCAAAACAATTAATTCAAATATCACAATCTCGATTTCAAACTAACGCGCCCAATCGCAGTCGTCGGAAATCCCGACGATTTCGCCGATAATTGACGGTTTCTTCTTATTTAACCGAAGCATTAACCTCAACATCAGTTATAACCGATGTCCAGTCCGCGACATCAGTCATAACCGCCGGAGAAATTATTGACCGACGAATCAAGACGGTAATCGGACCCAATTCATCGATGTTCTTCCCTATAAATACACCCACAAGCCTCTGTTAACCTTTTCGCTCACAATCACACAAATTCTCAACGTAATTTCACTCGCCGGAAAATCTCTGCAAGTCGCCGGAAAACCGAGATTTCATCTACACGGTAAATACCTCGACTCTTTCCGTTTCAATCCGTTGTTAGACTGTTACTAACTTCAATCCAACCATCAGAATCTATCCCAGACGACGTAGCCGGATTATTCAGCTCTCGCCGGAAAACCTCTGAAACTTCTGATCTTACGCTGGGAATCGGTATAATCATCCAAACTTCTGTTAATCCTTGTTTAAGTACCTCAATTTCATAACTAATTGAACAGAAACGTTAATTGATTCTAACAGCCGAAGTTCACTAACAGAGCCGACGGACTTTTGCCGGAGCTCTGTGAAAGACACTGATCGGTACCTCCTATCCCCAAACTCTCTCCGTTCATTACCTTTCAACTACTTATAATGTTTGTTAATCGAATTAGACATGAATCAGTCGAATTATCATTGTCAGTAATCTTAAGCGAAGAAGACGAAGTTCAGATATGTTATAAGATTATTTAAAATCAGTTTTATGAACGGGTTAGACACACAGTCCAGCGGTGGACTGTGTGCAAACAAATACATACACGTCCCGAGTTCGATTCTTGACACACGCACCTTCGTAGTAATAAAATGTCCTTTTTTTAAAAAACTGAACCGGGTTAACTCAGTAAGATGTTAAGTATAATAAAAATCAGAATATTTACCAAGTTAGGTGGACTGTGTGCCAAACTAAACCACAGGTCCCGGGTTCGAGACCTGTGGAGAGCACCGAGTCGATACATTAAATCTTTGTTTTAAAATAAGTGATTTTCGGATTAACTTAATTAGTATATAAATATAATTAAAAACAGAAATATTTCGGGTTAGACACGTAGCTCAGTTGGTAGAGCTGCGTGCACGCGTACGGGAGGTCTCGGGTTCGAGTCCTGCCCTGCGCATACATACACACAATAAAACCGGTCAACAAGTCAACGGTCAACAAGTCAATGGTCAACAGACAAAAATCAACATTTTTTTTAATACTTTTATTTATTTAATTAAATTAAAAATACTTAAAAATAACATTTTTAAAGTTAGAAAATAGCCTTAAACTCACAAAAATATATCCAATAATCCTACTAAAAATTGATCAATAAAATCCGCTTATTTACCGAACCATTATGTTATTATCTAGGTTAGTTTCACTCGTGGTTAAATCCAACTTCGTGCGCATTCAACATCATCAACCGAACGCACCCACTGTGAGTGAATCTTACAACTCCCCTTTTTAATTACACGTTTTGGGGTGTATCATGTGTCACTAAAACTAATTCGTTTATTCAAACTCGTGCCATACCATATTATGACTTAAACTTAGAATGTAAATATTGTTTGTAGTTATGTATTTCATATTGTCAAGTTGTATGCAAATTATTTGTTAGGCCCATCAGTTCCTCGTGGGAGACGAGTTGAACAACGCGTGCCTTAAAAACTCATTCATTAGGCCCATCAGTTCGTAGAACAACGCGTGCCTCAAAACTCATTCATTAGGCCCATCAGTTCCTCGTGGGAGACGAGTTGAGCAACGCGTGCCTCAAAACAATCTATTATTGTATGTGTGTGCATTATTTAATATTAAGTGATTTGTGAATAAGTTTACATCTATATTTACTCATATGTGGTTACGCACTTTATTTATAATCAATTCAATAAACTTGTTTAAATGTTTTTCATAGATTCACTCGCCAATTTTTTGTTGATCCAAAAACCATTTTTACACATGATACAGGTGAACAGGATGAAGCAAGGAAAACATAGGAAATGCCTTAGGAAAAATAATGAAGTCTAGAAAGATGTGTAGAAAATGTTGTAATTATGATTGTATGATTTCCCTTAAATTGTAATAATAAATATGAAACGTTATAATAAATGTCATGCTTTGATGAAAACTCAATCATGCCCCGATCACCTTTTCCGCTGCGGGTCGGGGTGTGACACAAACCATCCCGTGACCCGCGTTGTGAACGTCGTTGTGTTTGGGGCTTGTGATTTTCCACCAACATGGACTGCAAACGGCTAGACGACGTGGACTCCTTGTATGGGTGGGTTTAAAAACGGCTAGTTGACATAAAAAAACTTTAAAAAAAACCTATATATAATCACATGTTTCACCTCATTTAAAAAACACACACACACATCACAACTTTCGAGCGGTTTGGTTGAACATATTTGGAGCGTTCCATGATACGACCTTGACGAAGACGATGATTAATGTTTATGTAATTTTTATATTTATATTGTTTATGCAATTTATATTAATGTTTTTGTTGTAAATTTAATAGTTTTTTTTTGTAAAATTTAAATATAAAATCATAACAAAAAGTGAATGCCACGTAGCGAATAACGTCACTCTTCCACACCTCGTCCCACACCTCTTATTTCTACACCTCATCCCATTTCTGACACGTACTAACATGACATACACATATCACACAACACCTTATTTTTAAGCCCCTCCACAATCTAATAGTATTTCCTTCATCATCATTTTAATAGCATACTTTATTTTTGTTTGAAACTGAACATCTACTTTCTTTGCTTTATACTTTTTGTTTTTTATATTGCCTACCACAAGTTTTGTTTTTGCTAGATTTGATACTATAAAGGACAAACTTATAAGCACTACTAAAAATTAAATATTAATACTATCATAACCGTTATTAATATTCATTTTTAAGGTTTTTGTTCGATGTAAAAACACATCGTTATTCTTTTGAGTATATCACAATTTAATTGTTTAGGTTTTCTCTTTTATTTCTTATACCGAGTGTATGTACCATATCAATACCGTAATGAACCAAAACAATACCGATCGAATTCTGCTGCAAAGCACGAGGTTTCTTTTTACTAGTTGTATATATTTGTAAACCTTTTGGTCTGTTATTATTGCCAATTTTAAATTTCATCCTAGTTAGATCTCGACTTTAATGTTTTGTTTTTATGCCATCTAAATAATGCAACTTTGTTATATAAATGTGGTGGGGACTATTAAGTAGAGATGGGCATAATCGGTTTTATTATTACCCGGAACCGGTTCTAACTCGGACCCTGTTCTGCTTGGATGTCATTGGAACCGGGTATGGTGTGGAACCGGGTCCAGTTCCTACCCGGGTTCACACCCAAGAATATGGAACTGTGTAGAATCGTGTACGGGTATTATGGAACCGGTATGGTGTGGAACCAGGTATGGTGTTGGAACCGGTTTCTGACAGTATTGGGAACCGAACATGTGATTTGTCATTTAAAATCTGTCATTTTACTATTCAGAACCGGTTCCTGACAGTCAAACCTGCCATTTTACTATTCAGAACCGGTTCCTGACAGTCAAACCTGTCATTTATTATTCAGAACCGGTTCCACATAAATGTTACCGTTGGAACCCGGTTCCTTATTTAAAAATCGGTTTTTTGTTGTATATAAACCCCTTCCTACTTACCATTTCTAAACTTAACACTCACCATCATCAACTTACAAAATCAATCAACTTTTAATTTCTTGCAAATACCTATGGCATGCAACGATGAAGTTGTTACGGTCTTAGAGACAAAAAGAAACCCTGCGATATGGAAGAATTTTGATCTCTGTTTAATGTCCGACAACCACGAGATGGCTAGATGCAAAGATTGTGAAAATTTATGAAGGCCACCGCCAACTCAACCCTTAAGAAATCACACTGTAACATCCGTCAAAAAACGGATTTACCAAACCCGCTCCGTTTATTAACCGAACAATCAGTTAAAAATTTCGTTGCGAATTTAATGCCCAAAATAATTTTAAACGATACATAATCAATTATTATATGGGAATATATAATTAGTTTTTGAAAAACTGTCAAAAATAAGAAAATAAAAACAATTTGGCTCTGCCGGGTTTCGAACCTGGGTCAGTCAGCCGGGTCAACAGACCTAACATTCAACCTTTAAACCACTGCGCCACTGATGAATCTTGTTAAATGTTAGAATCAATTAATTCATATCATGACTTTCCGAATTCAAAACCGGCGCCCAAATGCAGTCGTCGGAAATCCCGGCGATCTCGCCAAGAATTAACGACATCTTCAGTTATAAAGTAAATATTTATTAAGACATCGGTTATAACCGACGTCTGAGTCCGCGACACAAGTTATAACCGCCGCAGAAATTCAAACCAACGAATCAAGTCGGAAATCGGACCAAGTTCATCGATAACCTGCCTTATAAATACCCCCTCGAACCTCTGCAAACATTTTCGCTCAAAACCGCACCCTTTCTCGGCGAAAACTCACTCGCCGGAAATCTTCTGCTCATCGCCGGAAAACCGAACCCTCCACTTCTAAGCCTTACTAAACCTCCTGAGCTTATACCGAAGTCACCCACATCCTTTTCAAGCTTTCTGAAGATTCTCTGCTGCAAGACACACGTCGCCGGAAGTGTTTACTGTCGCCGGAGTTCTGCCGGAAAAACAAGAGAATCCAATCGGTATACCTCACGCCTAATTTCTTCATTCTTTTTATTTAATCTCACATGTAATTAACCATCAGACTCTAACGAACATGATTTAATCATCGAACCAGTCGGACTTCCGATTCTGGTTAAAAACGGACGAAGAAGACGAAGTTCGATAACATATAAGTATAATTAAAATCAAGTTATTACTCGGGTTAGACACACAGTCCAACGGTGGACTGTGTGCACATTAAACACACTAACGTCTCGAGTTCGAATCTTGTCCCACACATGCTGCCTTAATAAAAATGCCTTTTTTTTGTTAACCGAACCGGAGTCACCACTGTTATATATTAAGTATATTAATAACCGGAATAATAACCAAGTTATACACACAGTCCAGTGGTGGACTGTGTGAATGTTTAAACGCACGTCACGAGTTCGAGTCCGGTCTACTGCACCGACTCGGACAATTATCTAACTTTTTAAATACAACATAAATGAAAATGCTTAGTTTGTATTTAAGAATAATAAAAATCAGTTTAGTTAACAAGTTGGACACACAGTCCAGCGGTGGACTGTGTGTTAGCATAACCCACAGGTCCCGGGTTCGAGACCTGTGGAGCGCACCGAGTCTTGGATTAAAATCGTTTTTAAAAATAAAGGATTTTCTGTTTAATATAATTAGTATGTAAATATAATTAAAAACAGATATATTTCGGGTTAGACACGTAGCTCAGTTGGTAGAGCTGCGTGCACGTGTACGGGAGGTCTCGGGTTCGAGACTCACTCAGCGCACAATTACTCGTATACGAACCGGTCAAGGTCAAAGTCAAAGTCAACGGTCAATGGTCAACGGTCAACGGTCAAAAAAGTCAAATTTTTTTATTATTTTTTATTTATTTATTTTAATTAAAAATCAATTAAAAATACTTAAAAATAACATTTTTAAGGTTAGAAAATAGCCTTAAACTCACAAAAATACACCAAACAATCCTACTAAAATGGATTAATAAAATCCGTTTACTTACCGAACCATAATGCTATTTATCTAGGTCAATTTCACTCGTGGTTAAAACCACTTCGCGTGCATTCAACATCATCAACCGAACGCACCCACTGTGAGTGAATCTTACAACTCCTCTTTTTTTTACACGTTTTGGGGTGTGTCATGTGTCACAAATTAATTAACTCGTTTATTTAAACTTGTGCCATACCATATCGTGATCTAAACTTAGATTGTTTATATTGTTGTGATTACGTATTTCATTTTGTCAAATTATATGAAATTCATTCATTAAGCCCATCAGCTCCTCGTGGAAGACGAGTGAGCAATGCGTGCCTCAAAACCAATCCATTATTGTTCATGTGTATATCATTGAGTTTATATTGTTTGTAGTTATGTCTTTCATATTATCATGTTTATGCAATTCATTCATTAGGCCCATCAGTTCCTCGTGAGAGACGAGTTGAGCAACGCGTGCCTCTAAATGTTCCATTATTGTTCATGTGTGCTTTATTAATATCTAATGATTGTTGAGTAAGTTTACATCTATTTTTACTCATGTGTGGTTGTGCACTCATTTCATAATCAATTAAATAAACTTGTTCAAATGTTTTCCATAGGATTCACTCGCCAACTTTATGTTGATCCAAAAACCCTTTTACACATGATACAGGTGAACAGGTTGAAGCAAGGAAAACATAGGAAATGCCTTAGAAGAAAACAAAGAAGCTTAGATTGATGTTAGGTCATGATGTAATTATAGTTGTAAATTTCCTATTAAATTGTATTTAATGAATATGAAACGTATAATAAATGCCATGAGCTTTGATGATAACCCAATCATGCCCCGGTCACCTTTTTCCGCTGCGGGTCGGGGTGTGACAGATTGGTATCAGAGCCATGACTATAGAGATATAGGATAGGTTATTAGACCCTTAGAGCCTATACTATAGTCTGCCTAAATTTTAATTAATTAGGTGGTTACATACAAACTTGTGATATTTATCTGTTTCATATTTGTTTATTTACAGTCAAACATACATGCTTATATACATATTCATTATACATATATCAATGTTCATACATTCAATTCATTTTCATACTCTCACTATTCAAAGATTTTGTTGCAATTTTCAAATCTCATCAAAGTAAGTTCTGCGACGGGCATGTAGTAACTGGAAGGGTACAAGTACCGGTAGTCGGAACGTCCTGTCTAGGTTGGCATTCGTATAAATCCAATATAACGGACCATTTGCTTACCTGGGGACCAACGATGAGAGTACGAAGGACCTATTAGGCCAAAGCATGCCACACCAAACGTCGTTCGAACTAACCCACTTTGAGGTGTCACCGTGTCTACACCTGGACACATTCCGAATATCACACGTTGTATACATATTTCTCGATTTTCTCCGGGTTTTAGTGTACGCAACCAGGCAAACCCGTGCGAACCATATGAAAAACCGGTATTCATGGGGGCCCACATGATTACAAAGGTAAAGTATGGCGGCATGTAGGGCCTAATGGCGAGCAAAGCCCAAGACATCCTATGGATGTAGTAGATTTATTTTTCTATAATTATTTTATGAATGTTCATTCCTGAATGCGACCCATGATCCCAAAAGCATCCAACTCATACTCTTGACATGTATTCCTTGTTGATGTCTTCTAACCACGCCCGTAGGAAGACGAGAGCAGGAAAAGCCCGCGAACGCATGGCTGCCCTAATCGCTCAACAAATGGCTGCCGTAATACCCAACATTGTAATCCAAGTCCAACAAGCACTTACTGCTAATCCTGTCAATCATGAAGATCAACACGTTATCAACCCTTCCCCAAATATCACTAAATGCACCTAGAAGCATTTCAAATCATGCGACCCTCCAAAATACAAAGGGACTGAAGGTGTCACTGCTCTCCTCCATTGGTTTGAAGAGATGGAGAACACTTTTCTAAATTGCGATTGCCCTGATGATCGCAAAGTGCGTTATGCTACCGGTCGATTATATGGATAGCACTTACTTGGTGGAATACAGAGAAGGCCAAACGAGGTGTGGAAGATGCTATGACCTTAACTTGGAACGAATTGAAGGAAATCATGACCAGACGATTTTGCCCAAGGAGCGAAATCAAGAAATTAGAAGATGAATTTTATTCGTTGAAGCAAAAGGAAGGAGACCACACCACATACAACAAAAGATTCCTCGAGTTACATCAAATGGTTCCCAACATGTTCACTCCCCTCTACCGTTTGATCGAGCATTACATTCGTGGTCTTCCGTCAAAGATTCAAGACTCTGTAATAAGTACCAAGCCTGCAACTTTGGAAGCAGCAATGGAGTTAGCTACAGAGCTCACCGAGAACCGAATCCGGAACAAAGACTTCAAGGAGGAGGAGAAGAAGGATAAAGCATCAACTGAAACCTCCGACTCCACCCAAACCGAATCCCCTTCTCAACCCACTTCTAAGAGAAAAAGAGACGGGCAACTTTTCGCTGCTAGCCAACGTAATCAACCAGTTTTACAAGCCATACCAATCCAAGCTATCCCAATCACCCAAGTGGCACCCAACTCAACTTACCCAAATAAGAAACCATATCTTGGACCTCACCCTCGATGCAACAACTGTTTTTATCACCATCCCCTTACCTTACCTTGTCGACTATGTGCAACTTGTGGACGCTATGGTCATTTGAGCAAGGTTTGCCGCACCTTTCAAAACCAAACCTCTTCCCCTACTCAAAACATGGCCCAAACTTATCATCAACCCCAATACCCCATGTTCCCATATGTTCGAGCTTGTTTCAATTGTGGCGACCCTACCCACTTTAGAAACACATGCCCTCAATTGGTTAACGTCATCAACGCTCAAGCCCAATCAAACCCAGTTAACCAAGTAAACCAAGAAAACCCAACCGCTAGGCCACCAGCAAGAGGAAGAGTCTTCAACATCAACGCCAATCATGTCGAAGATAATGACGGCCCAAACGAAGACACCCAACTAGTCCTCTTCACCGAAAATCCAGATTCAACTCCTATCGTTTAGTTCTATGTTTTTCTTTATCACATAGAACCAAACATAACTTAAGGATAAAGCCAATGAAACTTTGATAAGAATATGGTGGATACGCCGCTGGTACTTCCTATATATAAGTATTCTTGTCAAAGGATCAGAAGCATTATCTGGCGGTTATGAGAGGTTCCATGTGTAGACTGTATGAGTAATTATTGTTTATTATTTCAGTACATGCAATTTCATAGGCCGCCGCTCCCCATTTATGAGCGTTGAGCATGTTCCCCATTTCATTATGAGGTTGAACCTGGCGTGCCCACATTTTTATTTTCAGTACATGCAATTTCATTGGCCGCCGCTCCCCATTACATTATGAGCGTTGAGCATGTTCCCCATTTCATTATGAGGTTGAACCTGGCGTGCCCACATTTTCATTTCCAGTACATGCAATACGATCGGCTCCGTTTGATTGAGCCTTGATCGCACAGACATTTTCATTATCAGTATCTTGTGGTTGTTGCGTTTGTTGTAGAGTCGCATAGAACTAATCATAACTTGCGGATAAAGTCAGTGAAAATTTGACAAGAATATGGTGGATACGCCGCTGGTACTTCCTATATATAAGTATTCTTGTCAAATGATCAGAGCATTATCAGGCGGTTATGAGAGGTTCCATGTAAGGCTGTTGTGTGATTGTTGTTTAGATTAAGTTTATTATTTTCAGTACATGCAATACGATCGGCTCCGCTTGATTGAGCCTTGATCGCATAGACAATTTCATTTTCAATACATGCAATACGATCGGCTCCGTTTGATTGAGCCTTGATCGCACAGACATTTTTCATTTCAGTATTTTATGTTTGTTGTATTGGTTGTAGAGTTATATAGGACTAATCATAATTCACTGATAAAACCAATGAAAATTTGACGAGAATACGGTGGATACGCCGCTGGTACTTCCTATATATAAGTATTCTTGTCAAAGGATCAGAGGCATTGTCAGACGGTTATGAGAAATTCTATGTAGGATTTAGTAGTTTCTTGGTAACTAATCATAACTTGTGGATAAAACCAATGAAAATTTGGCAAGAATATGTGGATACGCCGCTGGTACTTCCTATATATAAGTATTCTTGCCAAAGGATCAGAGGCATTATCAGGCGGTTATGAGAAGTTCCATGTAGGATTTAGTATTGTCTTGATTGAAATTTGTGTTACATTTATATCATCTTGCTATTTAAAGAAATTGGATTGTGTTCCATTTCTACATAAACTAACCTCTCCATCATAACAAACGAGAGAGGAACTGCCACCATTCAAACATATATGCTATCAGAATGTGGATTCAAATGTTAGCTGTTGTGTTTATTTATGTTCTATAGTCATAGAACAAATCATAACTTACTTATATTAGCTGTTGTGTTTATTTATGTTCAAATATTAGCTGTTGTGTTTATTTATGTTCCATGTAGGTTGTAGTATTAGAAGTTTTGCCTTAGGATATAACCATACCCTTCCAAACATATCCAAACTTTTATGCATGATATCATAGTTAGCGAATAAATTCTGCTTATCAATACTTTTACAGTAGGCAACAAAAAGCGATTCCTGTAATAGGGTACTTAACCCTTATAAGAACGTTACCACCGCCTCAAACAAAAACTTAAAACCTTCTTTCTTCTAAGCATGTAACGGTCAAACTAAACACCATCATTCTTTTTGTCAAATATAACATTATTTAAATTTCGGGACGAAATTTCTAAAAAGCAGGGGATACTGTAACATCCGTCAAAAAACGGATTTACCAAACCCGCTCCGTTTATTAACCGAACAATCAGTTAAAAATTTCGTTGCGAATTTAATGCCCAAAATAATTTTAGACGATACATAATCAATTATTATATGGGAATATATAATTAGTTTTTGAAAAACTGTCAAAAATAAGAAAATAAAAACAAGTTGGCTCTGCCGGGTTTCGAACCCGGGTCAGTCAGCCGGGTCAACAGACCTAACATTCAACCTTTAAACCACTGCGCCACTGATGAATCTTGTTAAATGTTAGAATCAATTAATTCATATCATAACTTTCCGAATTCAAAACCGGCGCCCAAATGCAGTCGTCGGAAATCCCGGCGATCTCGCCAAGAATTAACGACATCTTCAGTTATAACGTAAACATTTACTAAGACATCGGTTATAACCGACGTCTGAGTCCGCGACACAAGTTATAACTGCCGGATAAATTCAAACCAACGGATCAAGTCGGAAATCGGACCAAGTTCATCGATAACCTGCCTTATAAATACCCCCTCGAACCTCTGCAAACATTTTCGCTCAAAACCGCACCCTTTCTCGGCGAAAACTCACTCGCCGGAAATCTTCTGCTCATCGCCGGAAAACCGAACCCTCCACTTCTAAGCCTTACTAAACCTCCTGAGCTTATACCGAAGTCACCCACATCCTTTTCAAGCTTTCTGAAGATTCTCTGCTGCAAGACACACGTCGCCGGAAGTGTTTACTGTCGCCGGAGTTCTGCCGGAAAAACAGAGAATCCAATCGGTATACCTCACGCCTAATTTCTTCATTCTTTTTATTTAATCTCACATGTAATTAACCATCAGACTCTAACGAACATGATTTAATCATCGAACCAGTCGGACTTCCGATTCTGGTTAAAAACGGACGAAGAAGACGAAGTTCGATAACATATAAGTATAATTAAAATCAAGTTATTACTCGGTTAGACACACAGTCCAACGGTGGACTGTGTGCACATTAAACACACTAACGTCTCGAGTTCGAATCTTGTCCCACACATGCTGCCTTAATAAAAATGCCTTTTTTTTGTTAACCGAACCGGAGTCACCACTGTTATATATTAAGTATATTAATAACCGGAATAATAACCAAGTTATACACACAGTCCAGTGGTGGACTGTGTGAATGTTTAAACGCACGTCACGAGTTCGAGTCCGGTCTACTGCACCGACTCGGACAATTATCTAACTTTTTAAATACAACATAAATGAAAATGCTTAGTTTGTATTTAAGAATAATAAAAATCAGTTTAGTTAACAAGTTGGACACACAGTCCAGCGGTGGACTGTGTGTTAGCATAACCCACAGGTCCCGGGTTCGAGACCTGTGGAGCGCACCGAGTCTTGGATTAAAATCGTTTTTAAAAATAAAGGATTTTCTGTTTAATATAATTAGTATGTAAATATAATTAAAAACAGATATATTTCGGGTTAGACACGTAGCTCAGTTGGTAGAGCTGCGTGCACGTGTACGGGAGGTCTCGGGTTCGAGACTCACTCAGCGCACAATTACTCGTATACGAACCGGTCAAGGTCAAAGTCAAAGTCAACGGTCAATGGTCAACGGTCAACGGTCAAAAAAGTCAAATTTTTTATTATTTTTTATTTATTTATTTTAATTAAAAATCAATTAAAAATACTTAAAAATAACATTTTTAAGGTTAGAAAATAGCCTTAAACTCACAAAAATACACCAAACAATCCTACTAAAATGGATTAATAAAATCCGTTTACTTACCGAACCATAATGCTATTTATCTAGGTCAATTTCACTCGTGGTTAAAACCACTTCGCGTGCATTCAACATCATCAACCGAACGCACCCACTGTGAGTGAATCTTACAACTCCTCTTTTTTTTACACGTTTTGGGGTGTGTCATGTGTCACAAATTAATTAACTCGTTTATTTAAACTTGTGCCATACCATATCGTGATCTAAACTTAGATTGTTTATATTGTTGTGATTACGTATTTCATTTTGTCAAATTATATGAAATTCATTCATTAAGCCCATCAGCTCCTCGTGGAAGACGAGTGAGCAATGCGTGCCTCAAAACCAATCCATTATTGTTCATGTGTATATCATTGAGTTTATATTGTTTGTAGTTATGTCTTTCATATTATCATGTTTATGCAATTCATTCATTAGGCCCATCAGTTCCTCGTGAGAGACGAGTTGAGCAACGCGTGCCTCTAAATGTTCCATTATTGTTCATGTGTGCTTTATTAATATCTAATGATTGTTGAGTAAGTTTACATCTATTTTTACTCATGTGTGGTTGTGCACTCATTTCATAATCAATTAAATAAACTTGTTCAAATGTTTTCCATAGGATTCACTCGCCAACTTTATGTTGATCCAAAAACCCTTTTACACATGATACAGGTGAACAGGTTGAAGCAAGGAAAACATAGGAAATGCCTTAGAAGAAAACAAAGAAGCTTAGATTGATGTTAGGTCATGATGTAATTATAGTTGTAAATTTCCTATTAAATTGTATTTAATGAATATGAAACGTATAATAAATGCCATGAGCTTTGATGATAACCCAATCATGCCCCGGTCACCTTTTTCCGCTGCGGGTCGGGGTGTGACAGATTGGTATCAGAGCCATGACTATAGAGATATAGGATAGGTTATTAGACCCTTAGAGCCTATACTATAGTCTGCCTAAATTTTAATTAATTAGGTGGTTACATACAAACTTGTGATATTTATCTGTTTCATATTTGTTTATATTTACAGTCAAACATACATGCTTATATACATATTCATTATACATATATCAATGTTCATACATTCAATTCATTTTCATACTCTCACTATTCAAAGATTTTGTTGCAATTTTCAAATCTCATCAAAGTAAGTTCTGCGACGGGCATGTAGTAACTGGAAGGGTACAAGTACCGGTAGTCGGAACGTCCTGTCTAGGTTGGCATTCGTATAAATCCAATATAACGGACCATTTGCTTACCTGGGGACCAACGATGAGAGTACGAAGGACCTATTAGGCCAAAGCATGCCACACCAAACGTCGTTCGAACTAACCCACTTTGAGGTGTCACCGTGTCTACACCTGGACACATTCCGAATATCACACGTTGTATACATATATTCTCGATTTTCTCCGGGTTTTAGTGTACGCAACCAGGCAAACCCGTGCGAACCATATGAAAAACCGGTATTCATGGGGGCCCACATGATTACAAAGGTAAAGTATGGCGGCATGTAGGGCCTAATGGCGAGCAAAGCCCAAGACATCCTATGGATGTAGTAGATTTATTTTTCTATAATTATTTTATGAATGTTCATTCCTGAATGCGACCCATGATCCCAAAAGCATCCAACTCATACTCTTGACATGTATTCCTTGTTGATGTCTTCTAACCACGCCCGTAGGAAGACGAGAGCAGGAAAAGCCCGCGAACGCATGGCTGCCCTAATCGCTCAACAAATGGCTGCCGTAATACCCAACATTGTAATCCAAGTCCAACAAGCACTTACTGCTAATCCTGTCAATCATGAAGATCAACACGTTATCAACCCTTCCCCAAATATCACTAAATGCACCTAGAAGCATTTCAAATCATGCGACCCTCCAAAATACAAAGGGACTGAAGGTGTCACTGCTCTCCTCCATTGGTTTGAAGAGATGGAGAACACTTTTCTAAATTGCGATTGCCCTGATGATCGCAAAGTGCGTTATGCTACCGGTCGATTATATGGATAGCACTTACTTGGTGGAATACAGAGAAGGCCAAACGAGGTGTGGAAGATGCTATGACCTTAACTTGGAACGAATTGAAGGAAATCATGACCAGACGATTTTGCCCAAGGAGCGAAATCAAGAAATTAGAAGATGAATTTTATTCGTTGAAGCAAAAGGAAGGAGACCACACCACATACAACAAAAGATTCCTCGAGTTACATCAAATGGTTCCCAACATGTTCACTCCCCTCTACCGTTTGATCGAGCATTACATTCGTGGTCTTCCGTCAAAGATTCAAGACTCTGTAATAAGTACCAAGCCTGCAACTTTGGAAGCAGCAATGGAGTTAGCTACAGAGCTCACCGAGAACCGAATCCGGAACAAAGACTTCAAGGAGGAGGAGAAGAAGGATAAAGCATCAACTGAAACCTCCGACTCCACCCAAACCGAATCCCCTTCTCAACCCACTTCTAAGAGAAAAAGAGACGGGCAACTTTTCGCTGCTAGCCAACGTAATCAACCAGTTTTACAAGCCATACCAATCCAAGCTATCCCAATCACCCAAGTGGCACCCAACTCAACTTACCCAAATAAGAAACCATATCTTGGACCTCACCCTCGATGCAACAACTGTTTTTATCACCATCCCCTTACCTTACCTTGTCGACTATGTGCAACTTGTGGACGCTATGGTCATTTGAGCAAGGTTTGCCGCACCTTTCAAAACCAAACCTCTTCCCCTACTCAAAACATGGCCCAAACTTATCATCAACCCCAATACCCCATGTTCCCATATGTTCGAGCTTGTTTCAATTGTGGCGACCCTACCCACTTTAGAAACACATGCCCTCAATTGGTTAACGTCATCAACGCTCAAGCCCAATCAAACCCAGTTAACCAAGTAAACCAAGAAAACCCAACCGCTAGGCCACCAGCAAGAGGAAGAGTCTTCAACATCAACGCCAATCATGTCGAAGATAATGACGGCCCAAACGAAGACACCCAACTAGTCCTCTTCACCGAAAATCCAGATTCAACTCCTATCGTTTAGTTCTATGTTTTTCTTTATCACATAGAACCAAACATAACTTAAGGATAAAGCCAATGAAACTTTGATAAGAATATGGTGGATACGCCGCTGGTACTTCCTATATATAAGTATTCTTGTCAAAGGATCAGAAGCATTATCTGGCGGTTATGAGAGGTTCCATGTGTAGACTGTATGAGTAATTATTGTTTATTATTTCAGTACATGCAATTTCATAGGCCGCCGCTCCCCATTTATGAGCGTTGAGCATGTTCCCCATTTCATTATGAGGTTGAACCTGGCGTGCCCACATTTTTATTTTCAGTACATGCAATTTCATTGGCCGCCGCTCCCCATTACATTATGAGCGTTGAGCATGTTCCCCATTTCATTATGAGGTTGAACCTGGCGTGCCCACATTTTCATTTCCAGTACATGCAATACGATCGGCTCCGTTTGATTGAGCCTTGATCGCACAGACATTTTCATTATCAGTATCTTGTGGTTGTTGCGTTTGTTGTAGAGTCGCATAGAACTAATCATAACTTGCGGATAAAGTCAGTGAAAATTTGACAAGAATATGGTGGATACGCCGCTGGTACTTCCTATATATAAGTATTCTTGTCAAATGATCAGAGGCATTATCAGGCGGTTATGAGAGGTTCCATGTATAGGCTGTTGTGTGATTGTTGTTTAGATTAAGTTTATTATTTTCAGTACATGCAATACGATCGGCTCCGCTTGATTGAGCCTTGATCGCATAGACAATTTCATTTTCAATACATGCAATACGATCGGCTCCGTTTGATTGAGCCTTGATCGCACAGACATTTTTCATTTCAGTATTTTATGTTTGTTGTATTGGTTGTAGAGTTATATAGGACTAATCATAATTCACTGATAAAACCAATGAAAATTTGACGAGAATACGGTGGATACGCCGCTGGTACTTCCTATATATAAGTATTCTTGTCAAAGGATCAGAGGCATTGTCAGACGGTTATGAGAAATTCTATGTAGGATTTAGTAGTTTCTTGGTAACTAATCATAACTTGTGGATAAAACCAATGAAAATTTGGCAAGAATATGTGGATACGCCGCTGGTACTTCCTATATATAAGTATTCTTGCCAAAGGATCAGAGGCATTATCAGGCGGTTATGAGAAGTTCCATGTAGGATTTAGTATTGTCTTGATTGAAATTTGTGTTACATTTATATCATCTTGCTATTTAAAGAAATTGGATTGTGTTCCATTTCTACATAAACTAACCTCTCCATCATAACAAACGAGAGAGGAACTGCCACCATTCAAACATATATGCTATCAGAATGTGGATTCAAATGTT
Organism: Scalesia atractyloides; assembly: GCA_947069175.1. Classification (NCBI taxonomy): domain Eukaryota; kingdom Viridiplantae; phylum Streptophyta; class Magnoliopsida; order Asterales; family Asteraceae; genus Scalesia; species Scalesia atractyloides. Next base: position 24,293,614 of record CAMTDV010000014.1, on the reverse strand, counting down.
AGCTGTTGTGTTTATTTATGTTCTATAGTCATAGAACAAATCATAACTTACTTATATATAGCTGTTGTGTTTATTTATGTTCAAATATTAGCTGTTGTGTTTATTTATGTTCCATGTAGGTTGTAGTATTAGAAGTTTTGCCTTAGGATATAACCATACCCTTCCAAACATATCCAAACTTTTATGCATGATATCATAGTTAGCGAATAAATTCTGCTTATCAATACTTTTACAGTAGGCAACAAAAAGCGATTCCTGTAATAGGGTACTTAACCCTTATAAGAACGTTACCACCGCCTCAAACAAAAACTTAAAACCTTCTTTCTTCTAAGCATGTAACGGTCAAACTAAACACCATCATTCTTTTTGTCAAATATAACATTATTTAAATTTCGGGACGAAATTTCTAAAAAGCAGGGGATACTGTAACATCCGTCAAAAAACGGATTTACCAAACCCGCTCCGTTTATTAACCGAACAATCAGTTAAAAATTTCGTTGCGAATTTAATGCCCAAAATAATTTTAGACGATACATAATCAATTATTATATGGGAATATATAATTAGTTTTTGAAAAACTGTCAAAAATAAGAAAATAAAAACAAGTTGGCTCTGCCGGGTTTCGAACCCGGGTCAGTCAGCCGGGTCAACAGACCTAACATTCAACCTTTAAACCACTGCGCCACTGATGAATCTTGTTAAATGTTAGAATCAATTAATTCATATCATAACTTTCCGAATTCAAAACCGGCGCCCAAATGCAGTCGTCGGAAATCCCGGCGATCTCGCCAAGAATTAACGACATCTTCAGTTATAACGTAAACATTTACTAAGACATCGGTTATAACCGACGTCTGAGTCCGCGACACAAGTTATAACTGCCGGATAAATTCAAACCAACGGATCAAGTCGGAAATCGGACCAAGTTCATCGATAACCTGCCTTATAAATACCCCCTCGAACCTCTGCAAACATTTTCGCTCAAAACCGCACCCTTTCTCGGCGAAAACTCACTCGCCGGAAATCTTCTGCTCATCGCCGGAAAACCGAACCCTCCACTTCTAAGCCTTAATAAACCTCCTGAGCTTATACCGAAGTCACCCACATCCTTTTCAAGCTTTCTGAAGATTCTCTGCTGCAAGACACACGTTGCCGGAAGTGTTTACTGTCGCCGGAGTTCTGCCGGAAAAACAGAGGAATCCAGTCGGTATAACCTCACGCCTAATTTCTTCATTCTTTTTATTTAATCTCACATGTAATTAACCATCAGACTCTAACGAACATGATTTAATCATCGAACCAGTCGGACTTCCGATTCTGGTTAAAAACGGACGAAGAAGACGAAGTTCGATAACATATAAGTATAATTAAAATCAAGTTATTACTCGGGTTAGACACACAGTCCAGCGGTGGACTGTGTGCACATTAAACACACTAACGTCTCGAGTTCGAATCTTGTCCCACACACGCTGCCTTAATAAAAATGCCTTTTTTTGTTAACCGAACCGGAGTCACCATTGTTATATATTAAGTATATTAATAACCGGAATAATAACCAAGTTATACACACAGTCCAGTGGTGGACTGTGTGAATGTTTAAACGCACGTCACGAGTTCGAGTCCGGTCTACTGCACCGACTCGGACAATTATCTAACTTTTTTAAATACAACATAAATGAAAATGCTTAGTTTGTATTTAAGAATAATAAAAATCAGTTTAGTTAACAAGTTGGACACACAGTCCAGCGGTGGACTGTGTGTTAGCATAACCCACAGGTCCCGGGTTCGAGACCTGTGGAGCGCACCGAGTCTTGGATTAAAATCGTTTTTAAAAATAAAGGATTTTCTGTTTAATATAATTAGTATGTAAATATAATTAAAAACAGATATATTTCGGGTTAGACACGTAGCTCAGTTGGTAGAGCTGCGTGCACGCGTACGGGAGGTCTCGGGTTCGAGACTCACTCAGCGCACAATTACTCGTATACGAACCGGTCAAGGTCAAAGTCAACGGTCAATGGTCAACGGTCAACGGTCAACGGTCAAAAAAGTCAATTTTTTTTATTTTTATTTATTTATTTTAATTAAAAAATCAATTAAAAATACTTAAAAATAACATTTTTAAGGTTAGAAAATAGCCTTAAACTCACAAAAATACACCAAACAATCCTACTAAAATGGATTAATAAAATCCGTTTACTTACCGAACCATAATGCTATTTATCTAGGTCAATTTCACTCGTGGTTAAAACCACTTCGCGTGCATTCAACATCATCAACCAAACGCACCCACTGTGAGTGAATCTTACAACTCCCCTTTTTTAACACGTTTTGGGGTGTGTCATGTGTCACAAAATAATTAAATCGTTTATTTAAACTTGTGCCATACCATATCGTGATCTAAACTTAGATTGTTTATATTGTTGTGATTACGTATTTCATTTTGTCAAATTATATGAAATTCATTCATTAAGCCCATCAGCTCCTCGTGGAAGACGATGATGAGCAACGCGTGCCTCAAAACCAATCCATTATTGTTCATGTGTATATCATTCAGTTTATATTGTTTGTAGTTATGTCTTTCATATTATCATGTTTATGCAATTCATTCATTAGGCCCATCAGTTCCTCGTGAGAGACGAGTTGAGCAACGCGT